>JBANSL010000009.1:3877974-5127974 GCA_037127255.1 Persicaria tinctoria | reverse complement strand
TATTGCTCGTCGACAAATTCTGATGCGCACTCCCTTGCCAAATGTTAGCACTGCGTACTCTCTTCTTATGCAAGGAGAAATGGGGTCAAAGCCGTCCATATCCATGTCTGATATCACTTCTATGATGGCTAAGCAAGGGACCACTTCTACTTCCTCTGAGGAAAGAAAAAGGGAGAAATGTGCTCACTGTGGTGGGAACCACAAGTATGAAATGTGTTGGGAGCTAGTTGGCTATCCTAGCTGGCATCCTAAGAGTAAGGACAAGCCATAGACACCAAGCACTGATGATCAGAAGAGGTCAGACAGGAGCACTGATAAAAGGAAAGGGGATGTGATGCCCAACACCTCTAAGGCAAACTCTACAGGAAAGTCATATGTTGAGGACTTCCTTTTGTCACAAAGCTCCAACAAAGGGTCTCTGTCTGCAGATCACCATAAATTGGTGGCCAATTTTATCAATTTCCTTGAGAAATCCAGTCCTTGTCACGAGTCTCATCTTGCAGGTACCTTGTGTTCAAATACTTTCAGAACTGAAAACTTGTGGATCATGGATAGTGGGGCAACATACCACATTACTTGTGATCTGTCACTCCTTGATCAACCTAAACCCACCCCATATACATTAATTCATCTACCTGATGGTAATATGCAACCCATTACCGACATTGGCAATCTAAAACTACCCCACTTTACATTCACTAATGTTCTGTGTATACCAGCTTTTCATTTCAATCTTCTTTCTCTCACTCGGCTAATCCTTGAAAATAAATGCAAGATTGGCTTAGATGATGAGTTTTGTATTGTACATGACCGAGCAAGGAAGAAGATGATTGCAGTTGGTAAGCTTTCTGGCAGGCTGTTCTACATGGATCCCTCCAGGTGTGACTCCATACAGGCTTGTCAATAAGTGTTTTCTTCACCAACTATAGCACATCCCTCTACACCATTGCTTCCCTTGTTCCTTCCATCTGTCATTCCTGATGCTGCTGCTTTATGGCATCTCAGACTTGGTCATGCGCTTGTGGCCAAGCTCAAACACATTACAACCTTACAAGACCAAAATGTCCACAACTCAATCTCATATATGCTCAATTTGGCCCTTTGGCTAAACAAACTCGAACATCTTTTACTGGAAGTTTGTCTAATGCTGATCATGTGTTTGAAATTTTACACTGTGATTTTTGGGGACCCCATGCAACCCCAACTACTGCTAACTTTCATTTCTTTCTTACTATTGTTGATGACAAGAGTCGTGGGGTTTGGGAATTTCTTATGAAACACAAAAGTGAGGTGTCTGACCATCTATCTTCTTTCATTCATATGGTTCATACACAGTTTAATAGAACTGTCAAAGTAGTCCGAAGTGATTAAGGCACATAATTCTTCAACCACTCACTCTCCTCTTTTCTCAATAACAAGGGGATTCTTCACCAAAGTTCTTGTAAAGGAACTCCACAACAAACCGGGAGGGTTGAGAGGAAACATCGTTATATTCTAGAAATTGCTCGATCTCTTATGTTTGCTTCTTCCTTACCTCTGAAATTCTAGGGAGATAGCATACTTACAGCCACATATATCATTAACCGACTACCTAACCCTCTTCTTAAACACAAATCCCCTCATGAGATTCTATTCTCCAAAGCCTCTCACTACTCTCATCTGTGCACCTTTGGGTGTCTATGCTTTGTATCCACAGCCAGCAACCCTTGTGTGTTCTTGGGGTATCCCTATGGGAAAAAAGGGTATAAGGTGTACAATCTTACAACTAAAAAATGCATGATCAGTATAGACATTGTCTTTCATGAGCATATCTTCCCATTCAAAACTTCATCTGTCACACACGAGCCTCTACCTTCATCACCCGTGAATACCTCCTCTGAGAATCTCAACTTCCCTTTTGACTATATATTCCCAGCTGCAACTGATAATCACCCTTTAATAGTGACAGATGAACTCCCACCCTCTCCTACACCTACACCCTCACCTGTGGAATCTGTGCTAGAATCTCCTTCAATTGATATCCCAAATCAGTCTCTCGCTGACTACTCCCCATCACCTGTGCCTCAGGCCTTTGAGCTTGCCCCAGCACCTGTGCGATAGTCCACCAGACCTCACAATCCCCCTCACTAGTTAAAGGATTATGTTGCTACAGCTGCCACTGAGCTTACTACTGCATCATCAGACGCCATTGCTCAGGTACACCCTTACCCAATTTCAGCCTTTCTCTCTTATCACAATTTCTCACCCACCTACAAGACCTTTGTTGCTAATGCTACCCTTTATTCTGAACCCAAGACTGTTAAGAAAGCTGTTCAGGATCCAGCTTGGTGTGATGCAATGATCGTGGAGCTTGATGCTCTTGAACGTAATGGCATATGGGACCTTGTGGCCTTACCTGAGCATAAGTCCAAAGTCACGTGTAAGTGGCTTTTAAAAATAAAGCTCAAGTCTGATGGTACACTGGATCGGTACAAAGCCAGGTTGGTAGCTTGTGGCTTTACACAGCTTGAAGGAATTGACTACAACGAGACATTTTCCCCAGTTGCTCCTATGATTACAGTTCGGGCTCTACTGGCAGTTGTTGCAACAAAGGGATGGCCTGTCAGTCAGATGGATGTTACCAACGCATTTCTTCATGGAGATTTAGAAGAAGAAGTCTTTATGACACTGCCTCCTGAATACCATCACCTTAAGAAGCTTCAGAACTCATGCATATATGAGAATACAGCTTCCTCACCTCTTGTGTGTAAGCTCAAGAAATCCCTCTACGGATTGAAACAAGCCCCAAGGCAGTGGTTCCTCAAAATTTCCCAGGTTGTGTTGAAAACGGGGTATGTACAATCTTACAGTGATTACTCTGTGTTTACAAGACGCCACAAGGGCTCATTTACAGCCTTGCTAGTCTATGTTGATGATATGATTATAACTCGCAATGATCCTGCAGCTATCACTGCCCTCAAAGATCATCTTCATCATCACTTCCTCATCAAAGATTTGGGACCACTTCGTTATTTTTTGGGAATTGAGGTCGATAGAACTGATGTTGGTTTTCACCTCAACCAAGGAAATACACTTTGGATCTGCTCAGTGATGCAGGTATGGAAAATTCTTAACCCCTGCTCACTCCTCTTGATGTTCACCAGAAATTCACAAATGAGGGGGAGCTATTGCTAGATGCAGTGCAATATAGGAGAATGGTTGGGAAATTGATCTATCTTACAATATCTAGGCCGGATATTGTTTATTCGGTCCAAGTTCTTAGTCAATTTGTGCAGACGCCAACCACTGATCATTGGCAAGGGGTCAAACACCTTCTTCGCTATCTGAAAGCTACTCTAGGCCAGGGAATTGTCTTGAGCAGCTCTTCCACCCTAAAGCTTCGGGCCATTTGTCAAGCCGATTGGCAGTCATGCCCACTAACCCGTCGATCATTAATTGGGTTCTGCATATTTCTCGATTCGTCCTTGATTTACTGGCGTACAAAGAAGCAATCTTTCATTGTTATGTCAACTGCCGAATCTGAGTATCGTGCCATGGCAGCTACTTGCTGCGAAATCACATGGTATGTCCGACTATTTCATGACCTCACAGTCTCAATGACTGATCCTGTAGAGATCTTTTGTGACAACCAAGTTGCCTTACATATGGCTCGGAACCCCGTCTTTCACGAGAGAACCAAGCACATAGAGGCAGACTGTCACCTTGTCCGAGACATGCTTCAAAGACAAGAGATCAGCACCAGCTATGTGTCAACCACAGATCAACCGGCCGACCTCTTCACCAAGATCCTCTCGGTAGATAGGATGTGCAAACTGCTGCGCAACCTAGGAGTCGAGAATAACTTCTCCACCTCTTAGCTTGAGGGGGAGTGATGTAATAAAATGTTGTAGAACACACTGCTAAGTGTGTGGTACATTTCAGAGGATTCATCCTCATGTAACGAACTCCCATCTCCAATAAATAGGAGAGCTATACTCAGAAATGAAACAAGAAACACATTCCATTTGTTGAGCTTGAGTTCCTCTCTCATGGCATCTATTGCCTGATCATCTCTCTCGCTCAATCATCATCTCCATCTTCCTCAATTCATCATCAAAAGATAATCACATTCAATTTCGATACTTTGAATTATCAGTACGTTATAGTGCTTTTCATAATTAGAATTAATTGAAAGTTGTAACCTCGGTTGTAATAATTGACTGTCCACGCATAACACCCCCTCCTTAAACCTATATATTTGCATAATGGTCCAAAATTTCCAAACCATAATTTCAATTAATTAAAACTGGAAAAAAACACACCTGCATACTAAACACATAACTAGGACAATTTGAGTCTGCAGGCTCGCCTGTGAAGCTTTGTGTATTACCAGAAACAATAATAAAATACAGCTCAAATCAGAGAGTTTAATTACATCGAGAGAATGAAGAAGGAAGTAAGATGTTAGGTTGTCGGTTAGAGGATGTGTATATATAGATCACAACCCTCCGATCTTCCTACTTACAAGAGACTTTCTTATGTTTCTAAACTATACAAAATATCCTTGTCTAGCTTCATATATCTCATCCCCCCCCCCCCCCCCCTCCCCAACCCTAAAGTTGGATAAGAGGTCTCAAAGATCATTCACAACTTGAGTGCAAGGAATCTGCATTGATCTTCTCCAAGTGCCTTGGTCATCAAATCCGCGAGCTGAAGTGTAGAAGGAATGTGATGATTAAGGAGAAAGCCCTCTCTTTGTTATTCCATGACGAAGTGCGGTCTATCCTCAAATGTTTTGTCCTTTCATGGAAGACAGGGTTGGTTGTAAGGTGTTGAGCTAATCAGTTATCCCAGTAGAGAGGAATATGACGAGGAATGATGATCTTTAGTTGAGAAATCAATCCATCCAACCAGATCATCTCACTCGAAGCATGGACATTGCCCTGTGTATTCAGATTCAGTTGAAGAATTGGACACTGTTTTCTGGTTCTTAGTTTTCCATGAAACTAAGTTCTTACCCAACATCATGTAGTATCCAGATAAAGAATTAGAAGATTAGGCACAAGATCCTCAATCTGTATCTGTGTATGCAACCAAATCAAGAGTTGAATCTTTGGAGTAGAACAAACTTGCACTCAGAGTTCCCTTCAAGTATCTGAGAACATGCATTACTACTTGATAATGCGAATGCTTGAGAGAGCTAATGAACCGGGATAAGTGTTGGACATCATAGCATAGATCAAGGCGTGTCATGTTAAAAAACAATAGACTTCCAACTAGTCTTCTATATACTTCTAGATCCTCCAATGGAACACCTTCATCAGGTGATACCTTTAAACCGCTTGGCAAGGGATTTCTGGCATCTTTGCTATCAAGCATATCTATATCTTTGAGCAAATCCAACACATACTTTCTTTGATGGATAATCATTGAAGAACGGAGTAGGTAATGTAATAGTAGAAATACTCTAGGGGGGTGTATAGAGTATGGGAGATTTTTGGAAGCTACTCATAGACGTGACTTCAAGGGTCTTGAAACTAATTTCAAGGTGTTGAACTGGATGTCTAGGGTCTTGAGATATATCAGTAACCTGTTTTATTAAACGAAAATAAACCGTTAATTATAAGTGCGGAAATAAAAATATAAAGAACACGTGAATTGATAATGAAGTTCGGCTATAACTAGCCTACATCTCCGCAAAGAGTTATCCAATTCATAGGATTCAAGAAACTCTTATTTCACTTATTCTTATGAGTCCTAGATAAAACCTAGAAGAACTTCCCTTCTTCTATCCTCTTGTAGCCTAACCCGCTA
The DNA here is from genome assembly GCA_037127255.1 of Persicaria tinctoria. NCBI lineage: Eukaryota > Viridiplantae > Streptophyta > Magnoliopsida > Caryophyllales > Polygonaceae > Persicaria > Persicaria tinctoria. The sequence continues at coordinate 5,122,181 of JBANSL010000009.1, read as the reverse complement.
TTATCTAGTCAACCCAAATTTTAGTGAAATAAAAGGCCTAACCACACCAACATGTGTATACGTTTGAGTATAGAGATACTCTTTGTATAAAAAGAATGATTTATCATGTACCGCTCGCCTTTTTTCTTCTCCCTCAAATAGAAATAAAAGCAATTACAACGAGGGAGAAAAAGAAAATAAACCAGTGAGAAGCCGATGGCAATGGTGAAGTCTTCGCGTTGTAAAATCGTGCTTGTGTTGTGTTATTTCTTCCCCACTTGCTCCTTCCCTTTTAAAGGCTGCAAGGGCTGATTTTTTGTAGCTTGAAGTTTGAATTAATTCCACCAAATCTGATTTTTGGTTGCACTCAATCTTCAACAAAACTTAAAATATATTCCAGCCGTTTGAATTTGAATTCTCGATTCTACTTCCACAAAATATTCTCTCCTTTAAATTGAATTTCACCTAGAAAACAGGTGCACATGTGCTGTAACAAATCTTGTCGTTGTATCTAAAAGCCTTGCACATGTGAATCTCAAACAAAGATCTAAATAATCACCAAATCTACTTTGTTGAGCAATTAAGAAATATATCATGTGAGGTAATAAATCTTGTCGTTATATCTTAAATCCTGCACATGTTTAAACTCAAACAAATATCTAGATAATCACCAAATCAACTTTGTTAAGCAATTAAGAAATATATCAAGATTACAAATAAACCTAATGCTTTGATCGGAAATGAATTACCATAAAAATAATCCTACGTCCCATGTCTTCTAGAATAGATTTAAACAAGACTTTAAATCTAGTCAATATATTGCATTAATATTTGTAAAGAATAAATACCTTGTTTGTCTTACATGAATAAATGCTAACAAATAAATACTACCTTGTCTTCTTCTTTTGTCTTCCATCATTCACTGTAAAAGCATATTATATCCACAATAAATTTCTCATCAAAGATGGAGTCATTAGTCATGCCAGCAGAAGACCTGGATATCTTCATGCCTAAAAAATATCGTACTTGCACAAGATCCTTGATGGTGTACTTAGTGTGTGATTGTGCTTTAGTGTTGATGATTACATCTTCATCATCACCTTTCAATAGTAAATAATCCACATACACAAGAGAAGTCACAATACCTTTGGAAACAATTTTGATAAACAAAGAATAATCTTGTTTAGATTGAACATAGCCCAATGAAATGAGAAACTTAGTAAGTTCCACATTCCATTGTCTACTAGCTTGTTTCAGGCCACAAAATGATCTTTTAAAAAGAAACACTTGGCCTGAACCAACCTTACCATATCCATCTCGTGGTTTCATATAAATTTCATGATCTAATAAACCATGTAAAAAGGCATTGTTAATGTTTAATTGATGGACATGTCAATCTTTAACAACAGCAAGAGCTAATATGCATCTTACAGAAGTAAACTTAGCAACATGGGGAAAAATATGCTTGTAATCCTTATATTTTATTTGGTTATACCCTTTGGCAACCAGTCGTGCCTATACCTTTCAATAGATTCATCTAGCTTATACTTGAGCTTAAAAACCCACGTTGATCCAATTGGTATTTTACCAGGAGGAAGAGATGTTAATACCTATGTTTTGTTGTTTCCCAATGCCTGTAACTCCTTGTCCATAATTCAATCCAATTGGAATCCTTCTTAGCTTGAGTATAAGTATGTGGCTCATGGATATGTATCATGCTGGGAAGTGAACTAACAAACTCACTTGAAAATTTATTAGTATCATCAAGAGCAACGGATAAGAAACTCTGAGATAATGAATTGCTCTTTTGAAGAGAAGGACATAAGAAATCCTTTAATTTGGTAGGAAGCTGATGTAACCTACTAGAACTCATTGGTTGTATATCCAAAACTGGTACAGATTGCACTTCATAACCTGTATTATCAATAGATATAGAATCTGGAACCTCAATGTGAGTAAAAGAATCACCTGAATCACTATCAATATCATTGTTATGCTGAGAATCATGTGGATGTATGTAAGAATCAATACTTATAGTAGGATGCTGCCCATTATTAGATATCAGTAGATTTGATGAATCAGCCGGACTTACTAAAGGAAACTTGAGAACGCTAGTGACTCATGTACCCGTTACTATCTCATTATCCGTAAAAGGGAACTTGTCTTCAAAAAATTAAACATGCATGCTCACAATATACTTTTGAGTGTCCAAGCAAAACAACTTATATGTCTTTTGGGTAAAAGGATAACCAACAAGGACATACTTGAAGGATTTAGATCCAAACTTATCCTTCTTAGCCAAAGTATTTAAATCAAAACACAAACAACCAATATTTATTAATTCATCCATAGAAGGAGGAGAACCCAAAAAGAGTCTCAAAAGGAGATTTCAGTTGTAACACAACAGATGACAAATTGCTAATAATGTGTGTGGGTGCAAGCACACAGTCATCACAAAACTTATTAGGAAGATTAGCATGAATACGGAGTGATCTAGCAGTTTCCATCAAATACATGTGCTTTGTCTCAATCTTACCATTTTGTTTAGGTGTGTAAGGAGCACTCTTCTGTTGAATGATACCATTTAAAGAAAAAAGATTAAGATAATCTTTTTGCAAAAACTTATAACCATTGTCACTTCTAAAGCACTTGACAGTAACATTAAATTGAGTTTGAATATATGAAATAAAAGATGATAAAATCTTAAACACGTGAGTCTTATTGGGCATAAAAAAACGTCCAAGTGACTCTACTCGTATCATCCATGATAGTAAGGAAATAAGAAAATTCATCAACACTTTTGGTCTTATATGGACCCCATATATCCATTTGAACCAAATCAAAACAAGATTCAGACACATATTGACTAATAGGAAATGGAAGCTTATTCATTTTGCTCAAAACACATGTCTCACAACTTGGCAAATGTTTAGCAGAAAGGCCAGGTAAACGCATCATCTTACTTAAAGAAGCATGACCTAATCTAACATGAAGTTGATGTAACATCTCATCATTCTTACAAACATTGGAACCAATTAAAACACTAGAAACATATTTATTGAAAACACTAGAAATAGGTAAACATGAAGCATTGATCTTGGAGGGTAGTTGCTCAATAGTTATATGATTGTTGTGAGCCTAATTTGCCATATTTTACATTTACTTTTATATCGATTTCTGCATACATTTCATGCATTTGGGTTAAGATAGTACATAACCTATGTAGTTTATGTTTATTTGCCAAATTATGGAATCTACACCAGTTTCTGTTTAAATCGCAGAATTCAAGGCATTTTACAGCAATTCTAAGGAAGGTCGGAAAAGCTCGGAAATCCGCTACAGAAGTCCAAGGTCAAAGAAGCAGCGGAACCAATCGAATCGAGACGAGAACCCAGGCTACTCGATCTCGAGTAGACCTTACTCGATCTCGAAGAGCATGTCCGAGCACTGCCTTGTCGACCAGGAGCAACGTCGAGAGCCAGACCAACCCAGCTCCGGAAGTCTACTCGATCTCGACAAGACCTGGTCGAGATCGACGAAGCCTAGTGCCGTACCCGGAGTCGACGAGGAGAAGAGCTGATCGAGAAGCCGAGGACGAGAAGCCGAGCACAATCCTACTCGATCTCGACAAGACCTAGTCGAGATCGACGAGCCACCCAGTGCAACTCCGAGTCCATGCCGAGGAGAAGTTGCTCGACCAAGAAGTCCACACCCCAACTCGACGAGCCCTTGTCGAGATCGACGAACTCTTGTCGAGATCGACGAAGGCCAGAGCCCAGATCTAAACTTGTCGAGCAGACCTACCCGAGAAGACCTAGTCGACGGATCAATTCTACTCGAGGTCGACTAGGGCTACTCGAGGTCGACGAGCGCCAGGAGCCAAGTCCGAGCCACATCGAGCAGATCTAGCCGAGAAGCCAAGTCGACGATGAATCCTACTCGAGGTCGACTAACCCTTGTCGATGTCGAGTAGCCCAGTTTCCGCAGACGAGTCGACTTGAGCAGTCCGAGTAGACTTGGAATTCTTGGGCATGAAGGAATCCGAGAATGGCCGAATTCTATCCAAAGTTGATCAAGATCTATCATCATGGAAGGGAGATCTATCAAGACATGAAGACTTACCTATTTAGATTTATCTTTTCCCTTTTAGATTTATTTCCATTAAGCATTTTATTTATCTTTTAGCAAAGTAGATATAGATTTAGATATAGATAGATGATTATTTCCTTGATTAGCGGGGTTTTGATCACTATAAATAAGGCCCTAGGGGCTCAGTTTTATTCATTCAATTTCAGAGACAATTAGTTAGTTACATAAAGAGAGGTTGTAAGTTGGAGTTTATTTAATGCAAGTTAGTTATTTTCATCAATCAATGTCTGTGATTGCGATGAGGCGTGAGTAGTCCACCCACTTCTGGGGCTGGGGTGAGCCCGACGGTGGCCATGTGAGGCGATGTGATAAAGGTCAGATCTTTTTGTGCAATTCATCTTCTATCCCTATGAGCATGATTCTTTTGCGAGAGTTGAAGGTGATCCTTGTTTGTATTATTGAAGCGAAAGTGATCTTAATGCAACTTGGATTAATTATGTGAAAAGGGTTAGTAACAATTAGGGTTTATGTGAAAGCCTCTATATGCCTATTTGTTAATAACGAAAGTTATTTGATGGAAAGCATGATCTTTTACGCCTTTATGTGTTACTTTGCATGGTTATCGTTGTGGTGTTGAAACCCTGGCTTTGGAAGTTCTTTATTATATTGATTTATTTCTGTCGACAATCTGAGTTTTGGGTTCGAATTTGCAATTTAAGTTTTCTGCATTCTAGTCGACATAGAGGAGAGCTTTGTCGAGATCGAGTACAGCTTTGTCGATCTCGAGTAGGAGCTGGTCTAGGTCGAGTTGAGTTTTCTCCTGTTGTCATCAATTTTCACTTTCTGTTTTCTGTCGACCTGCATTTGTCGATCTCGAGTACCCGGTGGTCGAGATCGACTAGCCTTTTCTTTGCTTTTATTTGCTGCTTTGCTTTGTCTTTTCTGTCTTCATTTAGTTCATTGCTTTTGTTTCTTATTTTCTGCTTTTATTTCTGTTTCTTTCCTTGTTCTTTTGTTTCTGTCTTTCTGCTATTCTGCCTGTGAGATCTGTAGCGACCTAAGAACTGCTGACGTGCTTCCTCGTGGATTCGATCCTGACTATTCTCTTACTACAACGGGAGGAAGTCTTGTATTTATTTGCTGAGACAGGGAAGTCAGTCTGATCTATACTTTATATTTATTTCATACTTGACCATCCTCCTGCAACAACAAATTGGCGTCGTTGCCGGGGAAGCTATCATTCTCGCCTTAGGTAGTCAGTTCTCACTTTTCTCTTGAGTGAATTCGCAGGTGTATGCGCCGTTCTGGTATCCCACCTGAGTTTGACGCCTTAGACGAACCGGAACGCCTCCTACACATCAGATCTAAACTACAAAGAGCCATGGCAGCTTTGGCGACACAGGAACAGCTGATCGCTAGGCTTACAAGGGAATTAGCCGCTAAGGATGCTGCTATTGCCGCTGAGAAAGCAGCAAGGGAACAAGCACAGACTGAGCTTGCCCAATATCCAACCACGGCAGAGGACTACATGCACCCAACTCTCGTCGTGCCTGAATCGACGATTCTAATCCCTGATAACTCTTTTGAAATTCGCACTCAATTTCTTATAGAGCTTAAAAATAATGCCTTTTATGGTAGATTTAATGAGTGTCCTCTTGAACATATTACCAACTTTTCTGACATGTGTTGCACTCTTGCTGAAGGTACAATCCTGGAATATGTCAAGATGAAATCTTTTCGCTGGTCTCTCGTTAGGCCTGCACTGAAATGGCTTGAAGGGCTGAAAGCAAGATCACTCACAACCTGGGCCCAAGTAGAGCAAGAGTTTCTGAACAAATTCTTCCCACCCGCCAAAACAGCACATCTCCGCCAGAGAATCACCGCCTTCAAACAGAAGCAAGGGGAACCGCTGGCAAAGGCATGAGAGCGCTACAAGGAACTTCTGCGATCTTGCCCTACTCATGGACAGCCACCCTACGTCATTCAGGAGATCTTCTTCAACTCTCTTAATCAAGTCACTAAGGACAGAATCAACCATTATACTCGCTATTAGTATCTGACAATGCCGCCAAGTGACGCATGGGGTGTGCTAGAGAAGCTCACTAACTACGACAACAAGTATGGGTCTACTGCAACCTATGAAGAGAATCCATACGCCAGGCCAGCACCATCCATGCCCCTCTATGAGCCACCTAAGGAGATTGATCCTGATGTTAGGGAGCAGTACTACAGAGACCAGAATAAGAAGCTCATCAAGCAAGTAAAGTATCTCTCTGTGAACCAGCCTTGCATTGAATGCAGATCGCATCGGCACACCACTCCTGAGTGCCCACACGCAGAACAAGTCAGGATGGCAGAGCATCATGAGGAGGTAGCTTACGGAGGGGGTCCCAATCGCTACATGGGGGACCAAAGGTTTCAGCAACCACAATGGCACCAAGGTGTCCCTAGGAACCCTCCGCCCTACAGAGCTCCAGGACATCCGGAAAGGGACCAGAAAAAGGATGATATACAGACAGTCTTGGAGGAAATAAGGAGAAATCACTCAGAAACTAGGCAATCATTCAACTCAGTCTATACTCAAATGCAAGGTGTCAACTCTAGGCTTGGGGAAATTGATATATGGCGAAAATCAGTTGATACATAGATTGGTCAGCTAGCAGCAAGAATCCCCAGACAGTCAGGTTCGCTCCCTGGATCTTCAGAACCAAATCCTAAGGGAAAGACTGGACATATCGCTGCTGTAAAACTCAGAAGCGGCCATCAATTGCAAGAGCCAAAGGTCAGAAAGCAGCAGAACAACGGAGAACAGCTGGTTGACCAGAGCCTACTCGATGTCGAGGAAGGTCTGCTCGATGTCGAGGAGAAACTTCCAGAGTCCTCGTCTGCACCACACAGCAACTCGACAACACCAAATCTAGTCGAGATCGACAAGACTGTAGTCGATGTCGAGGAGCCCCTGGTCGACATAGAGCAACCTGCAGCACCTCCGACGTCTGTTCTGGCTCCGAATCAGAAAAAGAAGTTGTCTTTCCCCACAAAATCTCCAAAGGACCCGGCAGAAAAGAAATTTCAGCGCTTCATCAAGATTCTTCAGAAACTCAACGTCACCATCCCCTTCACAGAAGCTCTCAACGAAATGCCATCTTATGTCAAGTTCCTGAAGGAGATTCTGAGCAAAAAGCGATCGATGGCTGAAATCACAGAGGAGTGCAGCCATCTGGACATACTGGAGAAGAGGTCGGATCTAGGTAAGTTTGCTATAACCATTGGGTTTGGTCCATACAAAATTAATGCCTTATGTGATCTTGGAGCTAGTGTGAGTATAATGCCTTTAACGATTTGGTCAAAGATTAAGATAGGTGCCCTAGAGCCTGTGGATGCTAGACTTTACATGGCCAACAATACGGTGGTCATTCCAACAGGCATGGTGGATAATGTGCCAGTACAAGTAGGTAAATTCTTCCTCCCTGCTGATTTTCTAGTTGTTGATATGCAAGAAGATCCTGCTTGTCCAATTATTCTAGGAAGACCCTTCTTGGCGACGATGGATGCCAACATAAGCGTAAGGAAAGGAGTGCTCACCTTCAACATCAGCGATGAGGTAATTGAGTATTCCTTTAATAAAACTGAAAGGCATACATGTCCAATGGAAGAGGTCAAATCTATCTCAGCTGGCTACATCACCTGCTGGGAACCCAAGGTCAGAAATATGACCCCTGAGGAGCTAGAAAAGAGGGACATGGAGGCCTAGGTAGAGGAGATCATGGAAATCCTCAAGGAGAACACAGAGAATCCAATCGACACGGACCAAGGTAAGTCGTTATGGATTAATTATTTTTCGGATGCCTTGACAGGAACTAAGTATGGGGTCAAGATCGACCAAGACTCCTCGACATCGAGGACCCTAGTCGATCTCGACCAGACCAAGGAGCCTCCACCAGCACCAGCCTCGTCGAGCAGCCAGACGGAAGCAGAACCCTACTCGACCTCGAGTAGACTCGTCGAGATCGACCACCACTCGGCCACCTCGACTTTGCCTTCCTCGACGAAGATGACTTCAGAACCAGAGCCCTTGTCGATCTCGAGTACGCTACTCGATGTCGACCAACTTCGGGCACCGTCTTCCTCGACACAGACTCCACCAGACGGACCAAGCTCGTCGATCTCGACTAAGCTTGTCGAGATCGACCACCACTCGACTCCACCAGTTTCTTCCATTAAAGATTTATCTATACATGGGAGAGGTTTGCCTTGGTATGTGCGCTTATGTAGGATATCCAATGATGAGCCCAAGTAATATGAAGTTGGAGACAAGCTTTATGTCTCTAAATCAAAGGATCATTGGTTCCCCAACAAATTCAACAAGAAGCGGATGGGACCTTTCGTGGTGAACAAGATCCATTTTGGAGGATTACAGTTGATGGACAAGAATGGAGTCTTATTTGAGGCCCAAGCTACATGGGCCCTGCAAATGCCACCTTGAGCTAAATGGAAAAGTCGGCCTAGCGACTATAAAATCTAGAGCATGTACATAGACTTTTTAGGACTTTTGAGACTGTGTTGCTTTTGCTTTCGTTTTGAAACACTTTTAGTTTGCTATTGTGGGTATATGTCTTCTACACTTTTCAGGTCCATGGATAGAAGCAAGCTATATTCATACTCGGCCCAGGAGGTGCTTCCATTTGATATTAAGAGGCCCTGCACACCTGTCTAGTGAGTTCCTTTCTTTATTCTTGTTTTTATTTCATTTTATACAGTGAGGACACTGTAATGTTTAAGTATGGGGTGGGGGAAGGGATAACTTTGTGCATATTTGATTATTTGTGCATATTTAGAATTTATTTCTTTGAATTGCTACATGGCTATTTTGGAATTCATTATTGATTTATGGGCTTATATGCATGTTTTCCAAAGTTTGAAAAATGACCCCCATTGAAAATTTTGATAAATGTCATGGAAGCTTATATTGAACTCGACGATGCAAAATTGGATTCATTAGAGATATAGCATGAAATTTCCTAGTAAAGGGAAGTCACAATGAAGTACATATTTTAGATGGAAACCATGAAAGGAGGTAAAATTTGAAGTTGCTTTTGACATGTTGCATGATAAGATGATGGAGGACTTTATATTTCCATATAATGCTCATATGTTATATCCTAGCCATACCTATGCTTATGCATCACAAAAAACCATAATACGCCTTATTTCATATATTTGCTCCACATGAACTAAATATTTGCCATTCTTTACCTTATCCGGGGATTATGTTGAGAATGATGTTACATTATGGAGATGCCATATGGGGTTTGTGTTGTTTATTATCATTATTGAAGTTTGGAAGGAAATTGTTTGAAATATATGGAAATTTTAATGAGTGAAAAAAAATCCAATCACCTCAGGAGATAAAGGTAGATTGACCCTGCTCTCTGAGATAATAGTTTGGAGAGATGGGACATATTGTGAGGAGTCCAAAGCACTAAGTATCCGGGGCCATTCATGACACCCATGTTTGCGACTCGCGAGAAGACAGCGCTGAGGTTAGAGAGGTAAAAGCAATATTATTGATAAAAGCATTATGAAAGGTGATGAATCATATGCGAAAGAATGTGAGATGAAAGTTTGGAAATACTCCATTTCCCCGGATCATTAGCACCACATTTCCAAAATTTGCCCACCTTTAGCCTTTTACCAATCTACTCCTTATTGAGCTTTAATTAAAGTCTTCTTTATTATCAAATGATTTGTCACTTATGAATGTTTTTGCATAACCCTCCTTTTGTGAGTAGATGTTGCTTTTATACATTTGCACATGCATGGATCTGTGACACAAGTACCTTTTCAAGGATGGTAATTGACTGCTGGGTCATATAAGAATGAATCTAAGATGTTGAGAGTTTTGATTTCTTCCCCTGAATGACAATTAAAAGTATTGCTTGAGGACAATCAAGCTTAAGTATGGGGTGTTAGGGGGAAGGGCTTACTTTGTGCATATTTGATTATTTGTGCATATTTAGAATTTATTTCTTTGAATTGCTACATGGCTATTTTGGAATTCATCATTGATTTATGGGCTTATATGCATGTTTTCCAAAGTTTGAAAAATGACCCCCATTGAAAATTTTGATAAATGTCATGGAAGCTTATATTGAACTCGACGATGCAAAATTGGATTCATTAGAGATATAGCATGAAATTGCCTAGTAAAGGGAAGTCACAATGAAATACATATTTTAGATGAAAACCATGAAAGGAGGTAAAATTTGAAGTTGCTTTTGACATGTTGCATGATAAGATGATGGAGGACTTTATATTTCCATATAATGCTCATATGTTATATCCTAGCCATACCTATGCTTATGCATCACAAAAAACCATAATACGCCTTATTTCATATATTTGCTCCACATGAACTAAATATTTGCCATTCTTTACCTTATCTGGGGATTATGTTGAGAATGATGTTACATTATGGAGATGCCATATGGGGTTTGTGTTGTTTATTATCATTATTGAAGTTTGGAAGGAAATTGTTTGAAATATATGGAAATTTTAATGAGTCAAAGAAAATCCAATCACCTCAGGAGATAAAGGTAGATTGACCCTGCTCTCTGAGATAATAGTTTGGAGAGATGGGACATATTGTGAGGAGTCCAAAGCACTAAGTATCCGGGGCCATTCATGACACCCATGTTTGCGAACCGCGAGAAGATAGGGCTGAGGTTAGAGAGGTAAAAGCAATATTATTGATAAAAGCATTATGAAAGGTGATGAATCATATGAGAAAGAATGTGGTATGAAAGTTTGTAAATACTCCATTTCCCCGGATCATTAGCACCACATTTCCAAAATTTGCCCACCTTTAGCCTTTTACCAATCTACTCCATATTGAGCTTAAATTAAAGTCTTCTTGATTATCAAATGCTTTGTCACTTATGAATGTTTTTGCCTAACCCTCCTTTTGTGAGTAGATGTTGCTTTTATACATTTGCACATACATGGATCTGTGACACAAGTACCTTTTTAAGGATGGTAATTGACTGCTTGGTCATATAAGAATGAATCTAAGATGTTGAGAGTTTTGATTTCTTCCCCTGAATGACAATTAAAAGTATTGCTTGAGGACAAGCAAGCTTAAGTATGGGGTGTTAGGGGGAAGGGCTTACTTTGTGCATATTTGATTATTTGTGCATATTTAGAATTTATTTCTTTGAATTGCTACATGGCTATTTTGGAATTCATCATTGATTTATGGGCTTATATGCATGTTTTCCAAAGTTTGAAAAATGACCCCCATTGAAAATTTTGATAAATGTCATGGAAGCTTATATTGAACTCGACGATGCAAAATTGGATTCATTAGAGATATAGCATGAAATTGCCTAGTAAAGGGAAGTCACAATGAAATACATATTTTAGATGAAAACCATGAAAGGAGGTAAAATTTGAAGTTGCTTTTGACATGTTGCATGATAAGATGATGGAGGACTTTATATTTCCATATAATGCTCATATGTTATATCCTAGCCATACCTATGCTTATGCATCACAAAAAACCATAATACGCCTTATTTCATATATTTGCTCCACATGAACTAAATATTTGCCATTCTTTACCTTATCCGGAGATTATGTTGAGAATGATGTTACATTATGGAGATGCCATATGGGGTTTGTGTTGTTTATTATCATTATTGAAGTTTGGAAGGAAATTGTTTGAAATATATGGAAATTTTAATGAGTCAAAGAAAATCCAATCACCTCAGGAGATAAAGGTAGATTGACCCTGCTCTCTGAGATAATATTTGGAGAGATGGGACATATTGTGAGGAGTCCAAAGCACTAAGTATCCGGGGTCATTCATGACACCCATGTTTGCGAACCGCGAGATGATAGGGCTGAGGTTAGAGAGGTAAAAGCAATATTATTGATAAAAGCATTATGAAAGGTGATGAATCATATGAGAAAGAATGTGGTATGAAAGTTTGTAAATACTCCATTTCCCCAGATCATTAGCACCACATTTCCAAAATTTGCCCACCTTTAGCCTTATACCAATCTACTCCTTATTGAGCTTAAATTAAAGTCTTCTTGATTATCAAATGCTTTGTCACTTATGAATGTTTTTGCATAACCCTCCTTTTGTGAGTAGATGTTGCTTTTATACATTTGCACATGCATGGATCTGTGACACAAGTACCTTTTCAAGGATGGTAATTGACTGCTTGGTCATATAAGAATGAATCTAATATGCTGAGAGTTTTGATTTCTTCCCCTGAATGACAATTATAAGTATTGCTTGAGGACAAGCAAGCTTAAGTATGGGGTGTTAGGGGGAAGGGCTTACTTTGTGCATATTTGATTATTTGTGCATATTTAGAATTTATTTCTTTGAATTGCTACATGGCTATTTTGGAATTCATCATTGATTTATGGGCTTATATGCATGTTTTCCAAAGTTTGAAAAATGACCCCCATTGAAAATTTTGATAAATTTCATAGAAGCTTATATTGAACTCGACGATGCAAAATTGGATTCATTAGAGATATAGCATGAAATTGCCTAGTAAAGGGAAGTCACAATGAAATACATATTTTAGATGAAAACCATGAAAGGAGGTAAAATTTGAAGTTGCTTTTGACATGTTGCATGATAAGATGATGGAGGACTTTATATTTCCATATAATGCTCATATGTTATATCCTAGCCATACCTATGCTTATGCATCACAAAAAACCATAATACGCCTTATTTCATATATTTGCTCCACATGAACTAAATATTTGCCATTCTTTACCTTATCCGGGGATTATGTTGAGAATGATGTTACATTATGGAGATGCCATATGGGGTTTGTGTTGTTTATTATCATTATTGAAGTTTGGAAGGAAATTGTTTGAAATATATGGAAATTTTAATGAGTGAAAAAAAATCCAATCACCTCAGGAGATAAAGGTAGATTGACCCTGCTCTCTGAGATAATAGTTTGGAGAGATGGGACATATTGTGAGGAGTCCAAAGCACTAAGTATCCGGGGCCATTCATGACACCCATGTTTGCGACTCGCGAGAAGACAGCGCTGAGGTTAGAGAGGTAAAAGCAATATTATTGATAAAAGCATTATGAAAGGTGATGAATCATATGCGAAAGAATGTGAGATGAAAGTTTGGAAATACTCCATTTCCCCGGATCATTAGCACCACATTTCCAAAATTTGCCCACCTTTAGCCTTTTACCAATCTACTCCTTATTGAGCTTTAATTAAAGTCTTCTTTATTATCAAATGCTTTGTCACTTATGAATGTTTTTGCATAACCCTCCTTTTGTGAGTAGATGTTGCTTTTATACATTTGCACATGCATGGATCTGTGACACAAGTACCTTTTCAAGGATGGTAATTGACTGCTTGGTCATATAAGAATGAATCTAAGATGTTGAGAGTTTTGATTTCTTCCCCTGAATGACAATTAAAAGTATTGCTTGAGGACAATCAAGCTTAAGTATGGGGTGTTAGGGGGAAGGGCTTACTTTGTGCATATTTGATTATTTGTGCATATTTAGAATTTATTTCTTTGAATTGCTACATGGCTATTTTGGAATTCATCATTGATTTATGGGCTTATATGCATGTTTTCCAAAGTTTGAAAAATGACCCCCATTGAAAATTTTGATAAATGTCATGGAAGCTTATATTGAACTCGACGATGCAAAATTGGATTCATTAGAGATATAGCATGAAATTGCCTAGTAAAGGGAAGTCACAATGAAGTACATATTTTAGATGAAACCCATGAAAGGAGGTAAAATTTGAAGTTGCTTTTGACATGTTGCATGATAAGATGATGGAGGACTTTATATTTCCATATAATGCTCATATGTTATATCCTAGCCATACCTATGCTTATGCATCACAAAAAACCATAATACGCCTTATTTCATATATTTGCTCCACATGAACTAAATATTTGCCATTCTTTACCTTATCCGGGGATTATGTTGAGAATGATGTTACATTATGGAGATGCCATATGGGGTTTGTGTTGTTTATTATCATTATTGAAGTTTGGAAGGAAATTGTTTGAAATATATGAAAATTTTAATGAGTCAAAGAAAATCCAATCACCTCAGGAGATAAAGGTAGATTGACCCTGCTCTCTGAGATAATAATTTGGAGAGATGGGACATATTGTGAGGAGTCCAAAGCACTAAGTATCCGGGGTCATTCATGACACCCATGTTTGCGAACCGCGAGAAGATAGGGCTGAGGTTAGAGAGGTAAAAGCAATATTATTGATAAAAGCATTATGAAAGGTGATGAATCATATGAGAAAGAATGTGGTATGAAAGTTTGTAAATACTCCATTTCCCCGGATCATTAGCACCACATTTCCAAAATTTGCCCACCTTTAGCCTTTTACCAATCTACTCCTTATTGAGCTTAAATTAAAGTCTTCTTGATTATCAAATGCTTTGTCACTTATGAATGTTTTTGCATAACCCTCCTTTTGTGAGTAGATGTTGCTTTTATACATTTGCACATGCATGGATCTGTGACACAAGTACCTTTTCAAGGATGGTAATTGACTGCTTGGTCATATAAGAATGAATCTAATATGTTGAGAGTTTTGATTTCTTCCCCTGAATGACAATTAAAAGTATTGCTTGAGGACAAGCAAGCTTAAGTATGGGGTGTTAGGGGGAAGGGCATACTTTGTGCATATTTGATTATTTGTGCATATTTAGAATTTATTTCTTTGAATTGCTACATGGCTATTTTGGAATTCATAATTGATTTATGGGCTTATATGCATGTTTTCCAAAGTTTGAAAAATGACCCCCATTGAAAATTTTGATAAATGTCATAGAAGCTTATATTGAACTCGACGATGCAAAATTGGATTCATTAGAGATATAGCATGAAATTGCCTAGTAAAGGGAAGTCACAATGAAATACATATTTTAGATGAAAACCATGAAAGGAGGTAAAATTTGAAGTTGCTTTTGACATGTTGCATGATAAGATGATGGAGGACTTTATATTTCCATATAATGCTCATATGTTATATCCTAGCCATACCTATGCTTATGCATCACAAAAAACCATAATACGCCTTATTTCATATATTTGCTCCACATGAACTAAATATTTGCCATTCTTTACCTTATCCGGGGATTATGTTGAGAATGATGTTACATTATGGAGATGCCATATGGGGTTTGTGTTGTTTATTATCATTATTGAAGTTTGGAAGGAAATTGTTTGAAATATATGGAAATTTTAATGAGTGAAAGAAAATCCAATCACCTCAGGAGATAAAGGTAGATTGACCCTGCTCTCTGAGATAATAGTTTGGAGAGATGGGACATATTGTGAGGAGTCCAAAGCACTAAGTATCCGGGGCCATTCATGACACCCATGTTTGCGACTCGCGAGAAGACAGTGATGAGGTTAGAGAGGTAAAAGCAATATTATTGTTAAAAGCATTATGAAAGGTGATGAATCATATGCGAAAGAATGTGGTATGAAAGTTTGTAAATACTCCATTTCCCCGGATCATTAGCACCACATTTCCAAAATTTGCCCACCTTTAGCCTTTTACCAATCTACTCCTTATTGAGCTTAAATTAAAGTCTTCTTGATTATCAAATGCTTTGTCACTTATGAATGTTTTTGCATAACCCTCCTTTTGTGAGTAGATGTTGCTTTTATACATTTGCACATGCATTGATCTGTGACACAAGTACCTTTTCAAGGATGGTAATTGACTGCTTGGTCATATAAGAATGAATCTAAGATGTTGAGAGTTTTGATTTCTTCCCCTGAATGACAATTAAAAGTATTGCTTGAGGACAAGCAAGCTTAAGTATGGGGTGTTAGGGGGAAGGGCTTACTTTGTGCATATTTGATTATTTGTGCATATTTAGAATTTATTTCTTTGAATTGCTACATGGCTATTTTGGAATTCATCATTGATTTATGGGCTTATATGCATGTTTTCCAAAGTTTGAAAAATGACCCCCATTGAAAATTTTGATAAATGTCATGGAAGCTTATATTGAACTCGACGATGCAAAATTGGATTCATTAGAGATATAGCATGAAATTGCCTAGTAAAGGGAAGTCACAATGAAGTACATATTTTAGATGAAAACCATGAAAGGAGGTAAAATTTGAAGTTGCTTTTGACATGTTGCATGATAAGATGATGGAGGACTTTATATTTCCATATAATGCTCATATGTTATATCCTAGCCATACCTATGCTTATGCATCACAAAAAACCATAATACGCCTTATTTCATATATTTGCTCCACATGAACTAAATATTTGCCATTCTTTACCTTATCCGGGGATTATGTTGAGAATGATGTTACATTATGGAGATGCCATATGGGGTTTGTGTTGTTTATTATCATTATTGATGTTTGGAAGGAAATTGTTTGAAATATATGGAAATTTTAATGGGTGAAAGAAAATCCAATCACCTCAGGAGATAAAGGTAGATTGACCCTGCTCTCTGAGATAATAGTTTGGAGAGATGGGACATATTGTGAGGAGTCCAAAGCACTAAGTATCCGGGGCCATTCATGACACCCATGTTTGCGACTCGCGAGAAGACAGTGCCGAGGTTAGAGAGGTAAAAGCAATATTATTGTTAAAAGCATTATGAAAGGTGATGAATCATATGCGAAAGAATGTGGTATGAAAGTTTGGAAATACTCCATTTCCCCGGATCATTAGCACCACATTTCCAAAATTTGCCCACCTTTAGCCTTTTACCAATCTACTCCTTATTGAGCTTAAATTAAAGTCTTCTTTATTATCAAATGCTTTGTCACTTATGAATGTTTTTGCATAACCCTCCTTTTGTGAGTAGATATTGCTTTTATACATTTGCACATGCATGGATCTGTGACACAAGTACCTTTTCAAGGATGGTAATTGACTGCTGGGTCATATAAGAATGAATCTAAGATGTTGAGAGTTTTGATTTCTTCCCCTGAATGACAATTAAAAGTATTGCTTGAGGACAAGCAAGCTTAAGTATGGGGTGTTATGGGGAAGGGCTTACTTTGTGCATATTTGATTATTTGTGCATATTTAGAATTTATTTCTTTGAATTGCTACATGGCTATTTTGGAATTCATCTTTGATTTATGGGCTTATATGCATGTTTTCCAAAGTTTGAAAAATGACCCCCATTGAAAATTTTGATAAATGTCATGGAAGCTTATATTGAACTCGACGATGCAAAATTGGATTCATTAGAGATATAGCATGAAATTGCCTAGTAAAGGGAAGTCACAATGAAGTACATATTTTAGATGAAAACCATGAAAGGAGGTAAAATTTGAAGTTGCTTTTGACATGTTGCATGATAAGATGATGGAGGACTTTATATTTCCATATAATGCTCATATGTTATATCCTAGCCATACTTATGCTTATGCATCACAAAAAACCATAATACGCCTTATTTCATATATTTGCTCCAGATGAACTAAATATTTGCCATTCTTTACCTTATCCGGGGATTATGTTGAGAATGATGTTACATTATGGAGATGCCATATGGGGTTTGTGTTGTTTATTATCATTATTGAAGTTTGGAAGGAAATTGTTTGAAATATATGGAAATTTTAATGAGTGAAAAAAAATCCAATCACCTCAGGAGATAAAGGTAGATTGACCCTGCTCTTTGAGATAATAGTTTGGAGAGATGGGACATATTGTGAGGAGTCCAAAGCACTAAGTATCCGGGGCCATTCATGACACCCATGTTTGCGACTCGCGAGAAGACAGCGCTGAGGTTAGAGAGGTAAAAGCAATATTATTGATAAAAGCATTATGAAAGGTGATGAATCATATGCGAAAGAATGTGAGATGAAGGTTTGGAAATACTCCATTTCCCCGGATCATTAGCACCACATTTCCAAAATTTGCCCACCTTTAGCCTTTTACCAATCTACTCCTTATTGAGCTTTAATTAAAGTCTTCTTTATTATCAAATGCTTTGTCACTTATGAATGTTTTTGCATAACCCTCCTTTTGTGAGTAGATGTTGCTTTTATACATTTGCACATGCATGGATCTGTGACACAAGTACCTTTTCAAGGATGGTAATTGACTGCTGGGTCATATAAGAATGAATCTAAGATGTTGAGAGTTTTGATTTCTTCCCCTGAATGACAATTAAAAGTATTGCTTGAGGACAAGCAAGCTTAAGTATGGGGTGTTAGGGGGAAGGGCTTACTTTGTGCATATTTGATTATTTGTGCATATTTAGAATTTATTTCTTTGAATTGCTACATGGCTATTTTGGAATTCATCTTTGATTTATGGGCTTATATGCATGTTTTCCAAAGTTTGAAAAATGACCCCCATTGAAAATTTTGATAAATGTCATGGAAGCTTATATTGAACTCGACGATGCAAAATTGGATTCATTAGAGATATAGCATGAAATTGCCTAGTAAAGGGAAGTCACAATGAAATACATATTTTAGATGAAAACCATGAAAGGAGGTAAAATTTGAAGTTGCTTTTGACATGTTGCATGATAAGATGATGGAGGACTTTATATTTCCATATAATGCTCATATGTTATATCCTAGCCATACCTATGCTTATGCATCACAAAAAACCATAATACGCCTTATTTCATATATTTGCTCCACATGAACTAAATATTTGCCATTTATTACCTTATCCGGGGATTATGTTGAGAATGATGTTATATTATGGAGATGTCATATGGGGTTTGTGTTGTTTATTATCATTATTGAAGTTTGGAAGGAAATTGTTTGAAATATATGGAAATTTTAATGAGTGAAAGAAAATCCAATCACCTCAGGAGATAAAGGTAGATTGACCCTGCTCTCTGAGATAATAGTTTGGAGAGATGGGACATATTGTGAGGAGTCCAAAGCACTAAGTATCCGGGGCCATTCATGACACCCATGTTTGCGACTCGCGAGAAGACAGTGCTGAGGTTAGAGAGGTAAAAGCAATATTATTGATAAAAGCATTATGAAAGGTGATGAATCATATGCGAAAGAATGTGGTATGAAAATTTGGAAATACTCCATTTCCCCGGATCATTAGCATCACATTTCCAAAATTTGCCCACCTTTAGCCTTTTACCAATCTACTCCTTATTGAGCTTAAATTAAAGTCTTCTTGAGTATCAAATGCTTTGTCACTTATGAATGTTTTTGCATAACCCTCCTTTTGTGAGTAGATGTTGCTTTTATACATTTGCACATGCATGGATCTGTGACACAAGTACCTTTTCAAGGAAGGTAATTGACTGTTGGGTCATATAAGAATGAATCTAAGATGTTGAGAGTTTTGATTTCTTCCCCTGAATGACAATTAAAAGTATTGCTTGAGGACAAGCAAGCTTAAGTATGGGGTGTTTGTTGTGAGCCTAATTTGCCATGTTTTACATTTACTTTTATATCGATTTCTGCATACATTTCATGCATTTGGGTTAAGATAGTACAGAACCTATGTAGTTTATGTTTATTTGCCAAATTATGGAATCTACACCAGTTTCTGTTTAAATCGCAGAATTCAAGGCATTTTACAGCAATTCTAAGGAAGGTCGGAAAAGCTCGGAAATCCGCTACAGAAGTCCAAGGTCAAAGAAGCAGCGGAACCAATCGAATCGAGACGAGAACCCAGGCTACTCGATCTCGAGTAGACCTTACTCGATCTCGAAGAGCATGTCCGAGCACTGCCTTGTCGACCAGGAGCAACGTCGAGAGCCAGACCAACCCATCTCCGGAAGTATACTCGATCTCGACAAGACCTGGTCGAGATCGACGAAGCCTAGTGCCGTACCCGGAGTCGACGAGGAGAAGAGCTGATCGAGAAGCCGAGGACGAGAAGCCGAGCACAATCCTACTCGATCTCGACAAGACCTAGTCGAGATTGAAGTGCCACCCAGTGCAACTCCGAGTCCATGCCGAGGAGAAGTTGCTCGACCAAGAAGTCCACACCCCAACTCGACGAGCCCTTGTCGAGATCGACGAACTCTTGTCGAGATCGACGAAGGCCAGAGCCCAGATCTAAACTTGTCGAGCAGACCTACCCGAGAAGACCTAGTCGACGGATCAATTCTACTCGAGGTCGACTAGGGCTACTCGAGGTCGACGAGCTCTAGGAGCCAAGTCCGAGCCACATCGAGCAGATCTAGCCGAGAAGCCAAGTCGACGATGAATCCTACTCGAGGTCGACTAACCCTTGTCGATGTCGAGTAGCCCATTTTCCGCAGACGAGTCGACTTGAGCAGTCCGAGTAGACTTGGAATTCTTGGGCATGAAGGAATCCGAGAATGGCCGAATTCTATCCAAAGTTGATCAAGATCTATCATCATGGAAGGGAGATCTATCAAGACATGAAGACTTACCTATTTAGATTTATCTTTTCCCTTTTAGATTTATTTCCATTAAGCATTTTATTTATCTTTTAGCAAAGTAGATATAGATTTAGATATAGATAGATGATTATTTCCTTGATTAGCGGGGTTTTGATCACTATAAATAAGGCCCTAGGGGCTCAGTTTTATTCATTCAATTTCAGAGACAATTAGTTAGTTACATAAAGAGAGGTTGTAAGTTGGAGTTTATTTAATGCAAGTTAGTTATTTTCATCAATCAATGTCTGCGATTGCGATGAGGCGAGTAGTCCACCCACTTTTGGGGCTGGGGTGAGCCCAACGGTGGCCATGTGAGGCGATGCGATAAAGGTCAGATCTTTTTGTGCAATTCATCTTCTCTCCCTATGAGCATGATTCTTTTGCGAGAGTTGAAGGTGATCCTTGTTTGTATTATTGAAGCGAAAGTGATCTTAATGCAACTTGGATTAATTATGTGAAAAGGGTTAGTAACAATTAGGGTTTATGCGAAAGCCTCTATATGCCTATTTTTTAATAACGAAAGTTATTTGATGGAAAGCATGATCTTTTATGCCTTTATGTCTTACTTTGCATTGTAATCGTTGTGGTATTGAAACCCTGGCTTTGGAAGTTCTTTATTATATTGATTTATTTCTGTCGAAAATCTGAGTTTTGGGTTCGAATTCGCAATCTAAGTTTTCTGCATTCTAGTCGACATAGAGGAGAGCTTTGTCGAGATCGAGTACAACTTTGTCGATCTCGAGTAGGAACTGGTCTAGGTCGAGTTGAGTTTTCTCCTGTTGTCGTCAATTTTCACTTTCTGTTTTCTGTCGACCTGCCTTTGTCGATCTCGAGTACCCTGTGGTCGAGATCGACTAGCCTTTGCTTTGCTTTTATTTGCTGCTTTGCTTTGTCTTTTCTGTCTTCGTTTAGTTCATTGCTTTTGTTTGTTATTTTCTGCTTTTATTTCTGTTTCTTTCCTTGTTCTTTTGTTTCTGTCTTTCTGCTATTCTGTCTGTGAGATCTGTAGCGACCTAAGAACTGCTGACGTGCTTCCTCGTGGATTCGATCCTGACTATTCTCTTACTACAACGGGAGGAAGTCTTGTATTTATTTGCTGAGACAGGGAAGTCAGTCTGATCTATACTTTATATTTATTTCATACTTGATCATCCTCCTGCAACAACAATGATCAGGTTGCAGGATGTACAGTCCATTTAGCTTGGCTCCAAAACATATGACTTGATTATTGCCAAGGAACTGGAAAAACCAATTATGAGCTATAAATATTGCTGCCAAACATGATTCATCACTACTAGAAAACTTCAATTATACATCTGTTGTCAACAGATGTCTTTCAAAAAAAATTCCGATCTCTTTGTGCGTGCAGTAAAAGATACAAACTTTCCACATTGGTTTTAAGCAGATGTCTTTTCTTAATTAGAACCCCTCAATTTTGGTTATGACACATTCACTTGTTGATGAATATCCATAATTTTTCATTTGAAAACATGTGAAGATGTCCTCCTAAAGCAAAAATGTGACATTTACATCTTTATTTATAAAATAAGTGTTGTCTTAAGACAAAATAGACAACAGTTTTTTTTAGTGATCACGTTTATAATCATGTTCGATATATAATTTATTATTTTATATTGTTTTAATTTAACCGACCACATGAAATATAAGCATAGCTGATGTATTTCCATATTATCGACATCACATTGAGAGTATACATTATTTGTGTATTAATTTAATGTTCATTATACGTGATATTATATCGTTCTAAAATAATGCACTATTGTGGTTGCATACACAGAAGATGTCGTTTCCCACATTTATATCAATTTTTTTAAAATAAAATAATGTAGTTTCTACACTAACACATCGATTTATTTGGTAGATAACGATGTTAATTTGACAAATATATGAGTTTATATATCATTTTAATGTTCAAACTGGTATTGCACATTGATTTAAATGAATGAATTGATGTGTATAATTATACTGGCATCAGTTTCCATAGATTGATATGATGTTAAAGGTATGAATGCACTTCTATTTTCATATATAATCCGATGTTCTTAAATATGGATACACAACACGCTTTTTTCGATAGAACATCGCATTTTAGCTGTTCTTCAAAATAATAGGACGTTTAATGAAAACATGTACATATAAAAAAGGATCATACTATAACATTTACAAAATACTAGTTGTATCCCCACGTGCTTCGCACGTGGGAACTCAACCTCTTCACATAAGCTCTTAAGATCCAGCACCAACCAACAACATTCCTCGCTAATCTTCCTCTTTTACTCCTTCTCAGACTGGTTACATTTTGCCACCAAGTAAACAATCTTTTTTTGCAGAATCCATGGTGGTTCCTTCAATCTCAATTACTACAGTTTAATGCACGTACTAAAACAAGACGATGACAAAAACATGTTAAATTTATAATACAATCCAATAAGTAAAAAACTACAACGACATCTTGCATCTAGTGTTTGTAAGACGTGTGTTGGGAACCTTGTCATCTTATATGTTCGCAAATTGCAGGTCAAAGGTTTTTTTAACAAACAAGAGTTGTTGCAAATTGAAAAGGAGTTAACATGAAATTTATCATCAAAAGAGAAAGTAATAAAAACAACAGCACCAACAACACCGAACTTTAACCTATTAATCTTATACAACAATTAAGAGCTAACAAAAGATCTAATCTGTTGTCAAGAACCATCTACCTTTGTTTAAGATTGAATTCGTCAAATGACCAAATGAATCAAATTCATGGAAATAGTATCTTGAAATTGAGTTCAATATTGTGCCAGGGCACCCTGATTTCACATCAAAAGGGTAATATATACTAAAACTTTCTTCCTTTATACAGATGATACAATGACAGGAGAGTTTATTTTATCATATTTCTCTGCCTAAAATCCTAACAAAATAAGATTCCTTATATGTAGACTCATACTTAGTTAAGAATTGAAATTAACCAAACCCTTGAAGAGGAATCTGGAAAAGAAAACAAGGTTTACCTTATATGATAGTGGATTGAAATGGGAGTTTAGAAACACCAGCAAGCTTGATCAAAGCTCATCCAAACGGTGACGGCAATTGGAAGGCACGCACAACTCTGAGAAATTCTGAACATCGATATGATCCAAAGATCACAAATTTACGATGCCTTGTATATTAAAAAAAACAGCTTTTAGTAACAAGTGGCAATTTAATAGAAATGAAACTTCTTATACATGCAAATATTCATAACAAAAATCATTTACAATATATGTCAAAATTAAGTATCAATCCCAATATTATTGGCAAGCATCTTCTAGAAGCAAGAGTTAACATGGATTTGAAAGAGTAAATGGTCTGTAGGTTCTGTATAGGTAATCCAGAGCTCTCCAATGCACATAGAAAATTACACAATAGCAAATTCCTGATTTCACTCAATCAAATTTCGCATATATATTAATGTATCAATTTATCTCCTAAATTACTTACTCCAGTTATTACTCGTATTAATTCATGATCACATAAATCACTTTAGTTGCTAATCAAGTGTAAATCACTTCACTCTTATGGCATTAAAGTCAAGGTCTGCCAACAATAATTTTTGCTTCTTATCTAATCATATACTTACACATACAGATGCACAAAACTTGACAATTACAAGCACTCATGCACACAGAAAATTACACAATAGCAAATTCCTGATTTCACTCAATCATATTTTGCTTAATTGAGCTCCTGGTCGCTCCTATGAAATATTACTTTACTGGTTTTCAGTATCCTAATTGTCCATATCCAGAAAAATAAAAATGAGCCAAAACAGATTGGTGCCCACATTTTTTTCCCTCTCTAAAATGTTAAGTTAAAAATGAGCCAAAACAGATTAAGCTTGAGGAGCTGTATTCTCCCATAATTCTTATTAGATTTCAACAAGGTGAAGAATAGATGAGGTGAAGATTAGAAGTGAAATATTTAGAAGATAAAACCTTTATGAAGACGTAGTTCTCCAGCAGATTGTTTTTTCACTGGTGCCTTCCTGTTGTTATTCTATGTGAGTTCCTTCGGCTTCTCCTTTACTTTAAACAACTTAATCATTTTCTTAGAGTTGAGCTCTGCATCATGAAACAAAAAATTCAAACAAGCATTCAAGCCCACCAAGTCTAAATTTTGATAGTGTGATACATAATCCAAATTTATAAAGGAAAAAGGAAAGAAAAGAAGACACTGGATTATTGCTGCCACAAGTAAGAAGAATAAGGATAATGAGAAATAAATTAACTATATAAAAGCACACGAAAAAAGAGATTTTTTAATTTTACACTTGCAAAAAGGAAATCTACTTGTCTTGTTGACATATAATTTAGCTACCTATATAATATATGAACTTGGAGGGTGAGGCCATAACCCAAAAGCAGAAGACGGAAAGAAGCAGCATAGAGAGATCATATCTATATATTAAAGTATAATTAATTATACAGAAAATCACATCCTGAAAAGGTATAAATTTGGTTATAATAAAAAGTATTAATTATAAAATCACCAACAAACAAACTGTTTGAGTACCATCCTCTCTTGTATGTAATTTTTACAATGATTCACAAAATCACAACATCAAAAATTCAAAAGGTAGATATCTATCATGGATCGGAGGTTATAATCATCGGTAACAGAAACAATGGAAGCAACAGCATATATAACATATATTCAGAGTCACGGATCAAATCTTGTCATTCCTAAAAATAAAAGGAGTGGTTGAATGGGTTTTGGACTTTTGATCGATAGCAGCAGATAAATGAATAGCTAAAACAGCATAATATTAAGTAGTTGCAATATATTGTAGGCGTATAAAGACATATTTACTACCAGTTGTGGTGAGGCTAAACAATTAACTCCAGCTTTGTTTTGCCAAGATGGCGCTCGCTAACCCACAAACTCTTGGTCGGCCTTCTCTTCCTCCTATCTCTTTCTTTTCTGTCATAAAACTAAAAGGAAGCTCAATTTTTTGGTAATAAGAGCAGAGGAAATTCCTGAGGTTTTGGTCACCACCTGCTCATCTTTTCCCATTTGGACGTTGCTAGATTGAACAGCAGGATATGATGACATAGATAATGGGTTTGTAAGACCCGGACCGAGCTGAGTGCTGAGGAGCTGATTTGAAACTGCAACATTAGGTACAGTCGGCGAACCATTCATAATGGGTGTGATGGGTGATAGGATGGAAGGCCTTGCAGAGGTGATGTGAGAAGCAACAGAAGACCCATTTCCAACCAGTAGCATTATTGCCTGAGACTGGAAAAAGATTAAAAAGACAGAAAACTCAGAACTAAGATTACATCAAAAAGGGAATACTAATTTGTAAGACGAAACCATTGTAGAGTAGGAAGGATAGTAATACCTTCTCAGGAGAAATTGTGTCATATACACTAACAGCGCTTGCATAAAAGATGGTCATTTGAGCAGGAGCAGGAGCAGCGGCAGGCTTCTTATTAATCCTACCAAAAATGATCAACTGTCAATAAGTATTTGCATTCAAGGATTTGATATATCTTGGTGAAGGCATTTTCAAGGGAGAGATTTGTTTGTTACCCAGGATCAGTGAACCCAACAACTGGATTAACAGAGGAAGTAGTCACTGTCATTGGAATTCCTAGAAATTGTTGGCTCATTGCAGCCCCTTTGAGATTCTGACCATAGCTAGTGAAATTGTTCTTCAAAAGGGGATTGCTTACTGGAGGTGGAGGGTTCTAGTTAAATAAAGACAGCAAAACATCATAAATATAGTCCAAGAAAGTAAGAAACCATACATTATATTGCAAAAAATACACAGTGATTTGAAGAATGAGTACCCCTCAATCCCATGGGAGGCCTTCAATGAAAAGTAAAAACCAATAAATGTTACAGTATAAGGCAACAAAACAAAGTGGAATATGTAATCTAATCCTACAATCCGACACTAACTTCTTTCATGGGAGTTGAGGGGTAAGGCCTTTGAAATATCCTTATCAAATATCAACCTTACCCCGAGCAATTAGATGGTATCATATTCATCTAACAAAAGTGTTGGACAGGTTTATTTGACCATGGAAAAAAGCACAAGTAGTTGATTAAGGAATGAAAGAAGATGTGATCGAATCTGATACCATTTTCTTCATCCCGTCATCTTGACTTGGTCCAGACCTAAATGACATGAAATTTGGATGGGAAGAAGAATTCTTCATGAAGGGCCACTGAGCGTCTGTGCCTGCAACAACAACATACAGGAAAAAATAAGTTGACAAAAAACAAAGGCAAAAAAACTGTGTGCTCCCATTCTATAAAGCAAACTTTTTAGAATAACAAACGTTATCAACACATATCATTTAAAAAAGACATTCCAAGAACTTTCAAACTATGGATCCTTCATTCATGTCAATTAGTTTCACACTTCAAAAACCGAGAACCGACTTAGTATCAAAGACACCACAAGGGAGGAAAGAAAACATCTCAAAACTAAGAAGTGGCAATGCAATGAAGTTGAAAGCGAGGTTGTTCAAACCCCTATTTTTTCAATAATACATAAAACAAACAAACAACAAGAAATTAACTATAGGGGAGTGAAAATATAGTAGACCTTCAGCAGAGATCCATAACTCCTCCTTATAGACATCCACCATTTTTAGGTCAGTTTTGCTAGCTGGGCACCAAAATTGAAAATTAGCCTAAATCTGCCGAAAATAACACAGTATAGAAAAGTCCCATTGATAGCACAAACTCATCTTGGACACTTTTTTTAATGGTTAATTGATTAGTAACAATGATGCTAGGACGATGTCATCTGTCCCACCAAATTATTGGCTACCAGTTGCATTAGTGTCATAATTAATGGAAGAAAACGAGAATAAACTAAGATTCTTCCACCATATTTCAAGTGACAGGTTAATGTTTTCGTTTTAATTGGATGTAAATGTAGATAGTGATCTTAAAAGGCAAAGAATGACAGGGTGCATATCAAATAGACCAAGAAAGCAAGAAATCAGATTGTCTTCTCTAATCAAACACTTAAAAGAAACATAAGAGGAAAGCTAATTCAACAGCAAGACACTTTGTGGCTTAACTTATAAGCTTCTTTTATCATAAATTGACACACTACCATACAACCATTTTTAAGCCATTAGATAGATCACTACAAGCATCAAGTGTGAAACTTGAGATTAAAGTTCAGATAAAGTGGTACAAGAAGATTCAAAGAACCAGAAAAGAAAATATTTGATGCTTATCCTTTTCAAAGTAATTCATAGATTGATTCATCAAGCAAATGTCTACACACTATTTAGCTCAGCAAAAAGAGAGAACAAAGGCATTAAAGTTACTACTGCTGATCACTTTTTTACCTCTGAAATTGCCTGTCTAGATACATGAATGAGTTGGAACACGTCTACTTCTTTAGCCCGGTGTCTGCTCTAGTCTGTTGAACAAAGCATGAAGGGTAAGTGTTGTGTCCATGAGCTGGATCCTACACTACCATTAAAGTGAAGCCTACACAACCCAACAAAAAACCATAAGGGGGCCAATTTTAGCACCAGAGAGAATAAACATAACACAATCCACTAAAATATGAAATTCAAACCTTTCATGTAGAAAAAGAAAGAAAAAACAAAGCCTTTTTATCGAACATGATATCAAGTCAACTACGAGAAGTATCATACGACGAATATATTCACATACATGATGATTATCAAAAGCCTAACCTAATTCATGTTATAGAAAGTTATCTAGAAGAAAAGCAATTTGGAAAGTTATTAAATCAGCTATGATAGAAGCACTGACCAATGCAGCAGGTTTTCTAGAATAGAAGCAATTTGGATAATTCAAAAGGACCGACCATGACCAATTCAGCCAAGTAACAAATAACAAATATCAAAGTTCTCAAAATGAAACATAAGAAGTATTTGCAGTCATATTACAGAAGTTCAAGACAAAAAAATTTCTTAGAATGAAAAAAAATTCAGATTTGGTGAAATTGAAAGGTTTCCCCAGATCAAATCACCAATTCAGTAGTTCTTCATAGGTGAGAGAACTTAAGTTCAACTCATCTAATCTAGAGATTATACAAGGAACAAATTTCAAACACCAAAGCTTCAGCACAGATATAAACAAAGAACGAAATCCATGAAATTTGGGCAAAATAAACAAAGAAGAAATTGTACTACTCGATACGACGAAAAAGACCACCGAACCTGGATAGGGTTTCGATTGGGGACAAGATTTCAGATTTGGAGGGAGAGAGACGCCGATGAGAAGGAGGTGAAGAGATGATGTCAGTGGTCCTCGAGGAGGAGGAGACCTCGGATCTGGAGGGAGGGAGACGGCAGCGAGGAGGAGGTGAGGAGATTGTGCAGGTGGCCGGTGAACAGAAGGATATCACAGATCTGGAGGGAGGAAAACGACAGCGGGGGCACTGAATCCAGGAGGACGGTCGCCGGAGAGAAAGCTCGGATCTGGCCGGAGAGAGAGGATCGAACATGGAGGATCTGGAGAGAGATGATCGAAGAAGGAGTTGGGGATTTGGGGGCTTGGGTCTAGAGAGAGTAGAACGTAGTTAAAGGGAATGAGGAGAGAGATAAGGATCCAATTTGTTTTAACTTTTAAGTGTACCTCAAAATTTGGAAGCCCAGGCTACAAAAATTTCTAAGTGTTTTAATCCCGCCATTTTCCCGTATTTTTGCCTTTTTTCGAATTAACGATTTCACATCTGTCTATAAATTTGACCATTGTATAAACAGTTTTTAACATCACAAAAAAAATTATTGATGTCATAAATTAATTTAACATCGGTTGATTTTATGACAGACTTAAATCATATGATGTCTAATTGTAATATTCTAGTAGTGCATCAACCAACCTACCAACAGATAGTAAATTATGCTTAAAACTAGGCACAAGCAACACATTCTTAACAATAATTTTATCATCCAAACACAAAGAACCAATCTCATTGACAGAAGCAATATTACCATCAGATATACCAACATTAATAGGCCTAATGAACAACTTCCTATCACTAATAAAATAATCATAAGCAGACATATGATTCGTAGCTCCAATGTCAATCATCCAGTCAGTATCCTTAGAAAATCAAGCAAGTAAAGCCATGTTATGAGAGTGAGAATTACCAGCCATATTCGTCACTACACATTTTACTTGATTTTTATCATGCATAGATCTCAGCAACTCTTTACACAAAGTATTCACCAAGGATTGATCCACCTTTCCTCTATTGCTAGGTCATGTAGTTCTGGACGTGTTGAAGCAAAGACTCGTGTTATCTCCTTTCTCTAAAGGCGACTCCAAGGTTCCATCATGAGCTTCAAACACATTGTTAGCCACAATCTTGTCATCTCTAGTACCCTTATACCACTCAAGAAACCCATGTAACTTGAAGCAGTTGTCCATGATATGTCCTTTTGTTTTGCAATGGTAACAAATCCTTTTGTTGCTGCAGATTTCTCGACCAGGGGCTCCTCGACATCGACAAGAGGCTTGTCGAGATCGACTGGATTGGGTGCAGTCGAGTTGCTGTTCAGAGCAGACGAAGATTCTGGCAATTTCTCCTCGAGATCGACGAGAGTCTTGTCGAGGTCGAGTACGGCCTTGTCGAGATCGACTACGGATTTGTCGAGGTCGACTTGCTGATCTTCGTCGTTCTGCTGCTTTCCAACCTCTGGCTCTTGCAGTTGATGGCCGCTTCTGAGTTTTACAGCAGCGACGTGCCCAGTCTTTCCCTTAGGATTTGGTTCTGAAGATCCAGGGAGTGCGCCTGACTGTCTGGGGATTCCTGCTGCTAGCTGACCAATCTGTGTATCAACTGTTTTCCGCCAGATATCAATTTCCCCAAGCCTAGAGTTGACACCTTGCATTTGAGTATAGACGGAGTTGAAGGACTGCCTAGTTTCTGTGTGGTTTCTTCGTATTTCCTCCAGGACCAGCTGTATATCATCCTTTTTCTGTTCCCTTTCTGGATGTCCTGGAGCTTTGTAGGGCGGGGGATTCCTAGGGACACCTTGGTTCCACTGTGGTTGCTGAAACCTTTGGTCCCCCATGTAGCGATTTGGTCCCCCTGCGTAAGCTGCATCCTCATGGTGTTCTGCCATCCTGACTTGTTCTGTGTGTGGACACTCAGGAGTGGTGTGCCTTTTTGATCCGCATTCAATACAAGGCTGGTTGACAGAGAGATATTTGACTTGCTTGATGAGCTTCCTATTCTGATCTCTGTAGTATTGTTCCCTGACATCTGGATCAATCTCCTTTGATGGCTCATAGAGGGGCATGGATGGTGTTGGCCTGGCGTATGGGTTCTCTTCATAAGTTATAGTAGACCCATACTTGTTGTCGTAGGTAGTGAGCTTCTCCAGCACTCCCCATGCGTCACTTGGCGGCATTGTCAGATACTCGTAGCGAGTATAATTGTTGATTCTGTCCTTAGTGACTTGATCAAGAGAGTTGAAGAAGATCTCCTGAATGATGTAGGGTGGCTGTCCATGAGTAGGGCAAGATCGCAACAGTTCCTTGTAGCGCTCCCATGCCCTTGCCAGCGGTTCCCCTTTCTGCTGTTTAAAGGCGGTGATTTTCTGGCGGAGATGTGCTGTTTTGGCAGGTGGGAAGAATTTGTTCAGAAACTCTTGCTCTACTTGGGCCCAGGTTGTGAGTGATCTTGCCTTCAGCCCTTCCAGCCATTTCAGTGCAGGTCCAGCGAGCGACCAGCGAAAAGATTTCATCTTGACATATTCCAGAGTTGTACCTTCTGCAAGAGTACGGCACATATCATGAAAGTTAGTAATATGTTCAAGAGGACACTCATTAAATCTGCCGTAAAAGGCATTGTTTTTAAGCTCTATAAGAAATTGAGTGCGAATTTCAAAAGAGTTTTCAGGGATTAGAATCGCCGATTCAGGCACGACGAGAGTTGGGTGCATGTAGTCCTCTGCCGTGGTTGGATATTGGGCAAGCTCAGCTTGTGCTTGTTCCCTTGCTGCTCTCTCAGCGGCAATAGCAGCATCTTTAGCGTTGATAGCGACATCCCTTGCGGCTAGTTCCCTGGTAAGCCTAGCGATTAGCTGTTCCTGTGTTTCAGCGGCCGACATGATCCTTTTGAGTTTGGAGTGGATGTGTAGGTAGCGCTCCGGTTCGTCTAAGCTGTCAAACTCAGGTGTTTGACCAGAACGACGCATACACCCTGCAATCTAACTCAAAGAGACAGTGAGAACTGACTACCTAAGGCGCGATTGATTGCATCCCCGGCAACGACGCCAATTTGTTGTTGCAGGAGGATGGTCAAGTATGAAATAAATTTAAAGTATAGTTCAGAACGACTCCCCTGTCTCAGCAAATAATACAAGACTTCCTCCCGTTGTAGTAAGAGAAAAGTCAAGATCGAATCCACGAGGAAGCACGTCAGCAGTTCTCAGGTAGCTATCAGATTCTCACAACAGCAGCAGAACAGCACAGAAACACAAGCAGAAGCAGAAATAAAATAGAAACAAATAATCCCGGCAAGGGCAACTAAAACAAAAGCAAAGAACAAAGCAAGAAATAAAGGCAAAGCAAAGCAAAGACGAAAGCAAAGGCAGAAAGTAACTCGAGGACACAGAAGCTGGTCGAAGTCGACAAGCTGTCCTCTAGGTCGACAAGACAGTACTGAAAACAGAAAGTAAAGAACAAAAGCAAACGATTCGACGAAGACAGCCCTACTCGACCTCGACAAGAGGTACTCGATATCGACTAGGAACTGTAAACACAGAAACTTCAGAAATCGACAACAGAAGCAAAGACTCAACTCGACCTAGACTAACTCTCCTCGACCTCGACAAAGGTGTACTCGAGATCGACAAAGGCTGGTCTGTGTCGACAAGAAACAGTGAAAAGACAGAAACTTTAAAACTTGCAGAATTTCGAACCAAAACTCAGAATTTTTATGAAATAAATCAATATATTAAAAGACCTCCAAGGCTAGGGTTTCAACACCACAACGATAACCATGCAAAACAACACATAAAGGCATAAAAGATCATGCTTTCCATCAAATAACTTTCGTCATTAACAAATAGGCATATAGAGGCTCTCGCACAAACCCTAATTGTTACTGACCCTTTTTTCACATAATTAATCCAAGTTGCATTAAGATCACTTTCGCTTCAATAATACAAACAAGGATCACCTTCAACTCTCGCAAAAGAATCATGCTCATAGGGATAGAAGATGAATCGCACAAAAAGATCTGACCTTTATCGCATCGCCTCACATGGCCACCGTCGGGCTCACCCCAGCCCCAGAAGTGGGTGGACTACTCACGCCTCATCGCATTAACAGACATTGATTGATGGAAAGAAATAACTTGCATAAAACTATATTCAAAAGCCTTTACAATTCCGGCAATCAACTTTCGCAGAAAGCCAAAACCCTAAAAACCTTAGAACCCCTAAACTGTATCTGTGAATGGAACTACTTGTCTCTCTCTGAAATTGAATGATTGAAAAAACCAGCCCCTAGGGCTTTATTTATAGTGACTAAACCTTGCTAATCAAGGAAATAATCATCTATCTCTATCTAAATCTATATCTAAAATTATATCTAAAAGCCTTAAAGATAAATAAATGTTTAAATGGAAATAAATCATAAGGAAAGGATAAAACTAATTAGGGTAGATCTTCATGTCTTGATAGATTGCGTCTTCCATAGATAGAACTTGATGTATTTGGATAGAATCTTCCGCCTTCGGCACCAAGGAATCCCAACTCTACTCGGACAGGTCATCGACGACGCGTTTCTGGGCACTGCTCTAGTCGACCTCGACAAGGCTTGGTCGACTTCGAGTAGGATTCGTCGTCTGGTGCTTGATGTGGCTCATCATGGCTTCCTGGGCTCGTCGACCTCAAGTTGGTCTCGTCGACTTCGACAAGGGCTAGGGCCATCGACTAAACCTCCTCGGGTTGCTCAGACATGGCTCAGGGCGGCTCGTCGATCTCGACAAGGGTTAGTCGAGATCGAGTAGAGGTGGCTCGGCCTCTCGTCCTCGGTTTGGTGTGCTCGACCGGCTCGGACAAGGACTCAGGCGCTCGTCGACTTCGACAAGCCCTAGTCGACTTCGAGTACGGTGGCTCGCCGACTAGGGTTTCTCGAGCAGCTCTCCTCGAGGGACTCCGGATTTGGTGTTGTGGCTTCGTCGACCTCGAGTAACGGTCGTCGAGATCGAGTTGGCTTCGGAGCTTGGGGAGCTTGGTTCTCGATCATGGCTTTGTCGACTAGGCTGTGCCCGGACATGATCGTCTAGGTCGAGTAGGCTTACTCGAGATCGAGTAGCCTCGACTCTCAGACTTGTGCGCTGCTTTGACCTTGGCCTTCTGTAGTGGTTTTCCGAGCATTTCCGACCTTCTGTAGAATTGCTGTAAATGCCTCGATTTCTGCGATTTAAACAGAAACTGGTGTAGATTCCATAATTTTGGCAAATAAACATAAACTACACAGATTCTGTACTATCTTAACCCAAATGCATGAAATGTATACAGAAATCGATATAAAAGTTACTGTAAAACATGGCAGATTCTGCTCACAACATCCCCTTTCGTAATGCGGATCAACTCTTTCTTCAATTGGAAAATAAGAGGGGTGTTTGTTTGACCATACCTTTCTAAAAGTTATGCCCAAAGATCTTTAGCATATTCCACATACATAAAGCTTTCTGAAGTTGTGCTAAACATCGAGTTTAACACCCAACATCTCACCATATAATCCGCGTGAACCCACCTTTGTAGATCAATCAACCCCACTGAAGGTTTCTTGCAAGATCCATCGATAAAACCTATCTTGTTCTTAGCGCCTGTTGTGAGCGGAATTTGCCATGTTTTACACTATCTTTTACTACGAGTATATCATTTTCTGCATACATTTTATGCATTTGGGCTAGAATAGTACAAAATCTATGTAGTTTATGTTTATTTGCCAAATTATGGAATCTACACCAGTTTCTGTTTAAATTCGCAGAATTCGAGGCAATTTACTGCAGTTTTGAGAAAGGACGAAAAAATCGGAAGTCAACTATAGAAGTCCAAGGTCAAAGAGCAGTGGAACCAAGAAAAATCAAGCTGAAGTCAAGAGTTACTCGATATCGAGAAGTTTTACTCGATATCGAAAAAAATGTGCACCCATTCCTGGTTGAGTAGGAGCTGATCGAGGAACTGAAGACAAAGCCAACCCGAGTCTAGAGCCTTACTCTATATCGACAAAAACCGAAAGCCATACCTGGATATCGGGAAAGGATGCTAAGTCGAGAAGCCGAAAAGAAGGCAACCTGGACAACACTGAGTCGATGTCGACTAAATTAGTCGATGTCGAGGAAAACAGAACCACATGCCCGAGCCAGATCGGGGAGAGGTTGCTCGACAACACCAGGCCAGCAAGTCGATGACACCGTTCCTCGATATCGAGTAGTTTACTCGATATCGACAAGACCTGAGACACTTGTCCGAGCCAGATCGAGAACCAGTTACTCGAGAAGACCATTCAAGCGAAGTCGACGACGAAGTTACTCGATATCGAGTAAACTCCTCTCTATCGAGGAAATCTTTTTTGGGCCGCGTTACGCGGTGGGCTGTCCGAGTCGATTTGGGCTTGCTTGGGAGCAAAGGAGTCCGAGTCTATCCACATCCATCAACTCCATGGAGGATTTACCTACTTTAGATATATTTCCTTTTTGGATTTATTTCTTTTATTCCATTATTTAATCTTTAAGTAAGTAGATAAAAAGATATAGATATAGATAGATATTTCCTTCCTTGATTAGCAAAGGTTGGAAGTCTATAAATAAAGCCCTAGGGGCTGGATTTTATTCATTCAATTTCACACACAATTAGTTACATAGAGAGAGTAGAGGAGAGAGCTTGCGGCGAGAGAAGTTGGAAAGGCGAAAGCGGATTTGACTTCAATTGGTTGTAAGCTTTCTTTGGTTTATTTAATGCAAGTTATTCCCTTTTGTTTATTGATGAGTTTCTTGATGATGAAGAGTGAGTAGGCCACCCACTTCTAGGGTCGGGGTGAGCCCGACGGTAGCCATGTGAAGTGATGCGGTAAAGGTTTGATCTTTTTATGCAATTCATCTTTTATCCCTACGAGCATGATTCTTTTGCGAGAGTTGAAGGTGATCCTTGTTTGTATTATTGAAGCGAAAGTGATCTTAACACAACTTGGGTTAATTATGTGAAAAGGGTTAGTAACAATTAGGGTTTATGCGAAAGCCTATATCTTCCTATTTGTTAATAACGAAAGTTATTTGATGGAAAGCATGATCTTTGAAGCCTTTATGTTTTACTTTGCATGGTTATCGTTGTGGTGTTGATACCCTGGCCTTGGAAGTATTTTAGTTTATTAATTTAATTCATCAAAATCTGTGTTCTGCGGTTGCGATTCTAAGTTTATGTCTTTACTCGATCCCGAGGAATTTTAGTCGATATCGAGGACTGCTTTGTTGATATCGAGGAAGGGTTTATCGAGATCGAGTTTCTGTGTCTGAGTTTGCTTTCTGTTCGCCGATTTCTGTTACTGCTTTGTCGATATCGAGTAACTTTTAGTCGATATCGAGTAGGTTCTGCTTTTGCTTTATTTTCTGCTTTTATTTGTTATTTCTGTCTTTCTTTCTATCTTTCTGTCTGTGAGATTTACAGCTACCTAGGATTCGCTGACACGCTTCCTCGTGGATCGATCCTGACTTCCCACTTCTGCATCGGGAGAAAGTCTTGTAATCATTTGCAAGGGACGGAATCTGGTTTGCTTTGCTTTATTCATATTTTATTTGCATTCTCGATTTCCTCCTACAACAACGCCTATAGCAAGCCGAATCCCAAGACTCCATCCCAAGAAATTCGAATCAGAAAATTGAAACAAAACCAACTATGCACCTGGATTATCTGAGTTAGCCAAGGCGAGAGCATCATTGTTATTGATATGTAATCCTCCACCTGCAACACCACCGACATGGAACTCATCCTCCATCCCTAACCCCAATCGTTCATGATCACCAAGATCCGACGCCGAAATTCACCTCACACCTAGTGAGATCTCGCACCAAGCGAAAATCCGACAAACAGAGCACTGATCTCACGAAGATCCGATCATGCAAAAACCACTTTTCTCTGAAACCATGTGAAGCTTTATGTGTTACTAGAAACAAGAATCAAATATAGCTTAAATCAGAGAGTTACAACGAGAGAACGAAGAAGGAAGTAGGTTGTTAGGTTGTTGGTTAAAGGATGTGTGTGTATATAGATCACAACCCTCCAATCTTCCTAATTACAAGAGACCTCCTTATGTTTCTAAACTGTACAAAATACTCTTGTCTTCATATATCTCATTATCACCGCCTTTGTATTACACTTTTTCTTTTATAACCGTATGTTCGACGATTCACTGTGTGCCGACTTATCGGCCACTCGATGAGTTAGACATGTCTGTCCCTCGAATTATTACCATATAAAAAAACTAGGACATGTCGTGTTTGCTCCCACCTCATTAAAAAAAAAAGAAACTAGGTAAAAAAAATACAAAAATTAATTAATATTAATTATTTGTTTATTCAAATAAGGATTTTATCAATTCAAATTATATATTTATGAAAAATTTAGGGTCAAGCACATCAACCGAGTAAGGTTTTATCCTAAAATCAATTGATAATAGGAGGTGTAGCTCACAAGATTATACATTAAGATTTGTTCAATCATATTTTCAATGTGTAACTCTTCTGATCTCTCCGCATATCTTAACATGCCTCGCAAGTGCCACTAGGGTGTTTTTGCCTCTAGTTGACACTTGGAAAATGGTTTTAGCATCTTTTTTTTTAGCTAGCTCAGGATCTAGAGTCAGACTATTTGGTCGTCCGCTCTGATACCATACTGAAGTTCATTAGAACTCATGATTGGGGATTGTGTGCACGTGCTCTTGTATGTTAGTAGCTAGCCAATCACATAAATCGAGTGAGATTACATCATAAAACGAATTGGTAATAAGAGGATTATCTTATGGGATTATATACTAAGGCTTGTTTATTTGTATTTTCATCGGAAAACTTTTTTTAATCTCTTCACATATCTCAACAAGATTTGAAACTAAATATGCAAAATCCTAATGAAGACAACCACAATATAAGAAGAAAAATCGCATAATAAGCGTGTTATATACATCAATAAGTTTATTAATTTCATATCAATTCCATCAGGATCAAGGGAAAGTAGAACAAGAAACACTCATGTGAGATATAGGTATATGAATTAATTACGCCTCCTGCAGTTCTTCCTAATCTCGCCCTGGGATCCTGTCAAGGGTGAGATCATCTGCATCTTCACCATCGATTTCGCGAAGTGCTCAAAGAAGGCGGAGTTGTCATAAGCGTAAAGCCGAACGAGCTCAGCAGCTTGCTGGCTCTTGGTGAGGAGCACCTGGTCGGAGTTGAGGAGTCCCTTGGAGGCAAGAATGTTCCTGAAGTAGCTGTTGTCGAATCGGGTTGGAGTGACGTAGTCCAGGGAGAAGAGGTTATTGTCCCCACCGGAGCGTGGGCACTGTCCCCGCAGCTGGTTGGCGTATGCCTGGTTTAGGGTCGGGTCGGGCCTCCCGTTGCCGTTCTGGTTGTACAGCCTTTGCCTGAAGCTGGTGCACCTTGCATTTCCTATGGTGTGGCTCCCTATATATACATTTAATTATCAAAATATATATGTTATATAAAGTTTTAGGTCACCTTTTATCACAAAAGTATAAGCGATAGAATGAATGAAAACGAACCGGGAAGGGCAGCAAGGTCAACGAGGTCAAGGCCTTGGCGCTGGAACTTGTTGAAGATGGTCTGGAAAGTGTTGTTAGGGGCTGGGATGTTGTTGTTGGACCCACTCAAGCTTGCTGTTAGGGAGTCCCTTCTTCCCAATGGCACTTCCCAGTAGGGCCCACCAGCCTTCAAAATTTGAATTACCACAGCAATATACATACATTGATTATACATTACATACTAAATATCTACATCGATCAGTACATGAAAAAGTTATAATTAAGCATTTTCATACCAAAACAGTGGAGTCCCTGGAAGACAGAGCCAAGATATCAGCGCAGGACACAGTCCCGGGGCATTCACTCTCGACTGCTGACTTGATCTCGTCGATCACATCGAACCCTCTAGCCGAGTTTCTGTTAGGGTTGGATCCCTTCTCACTCACTATGCTTCCGCTATTATCTAGTAGTATCGATGCGTCACAGCCCTGTGTTTCGTGTTAATAAAGATTATATACCATTATACCAAGTGTGTGTATATATATATATATATATATATTCCGCTATTATCTAGTAGTATCGATGCGTCACAGCCCTGTGTTTCGTGTTAATAAAGATTATATACCATTATACCAAGTGTGTGTATATATATATATATAGTATGGATCTTTTGTTCACAACTCTTACGGTGTACCTTGTACACGGTTGTGGACCATTGATTTAATTGAGACGGATGGGTGAGATTAAAAGTGAGTTTTTTTTTTTTTAATTAATCTAAGTGGGCCCCACCCATAAACTTTGCAAAACCGGCCTAACGCCCTTCTGTGGCGCGTGGTAGGTGGGAGATATGTGATGAGATTTGGATCCCAACATCTATCCTTTTTAATTTTTCTTATTTATATTTTATTTAATGTATTCTATCATTTGATGGATAGACTTACAAATTATCTTTATTTATTTATTTGGATTTACAAAATATCTTATTTATCTTACTTTATATACTCACGTTTTTATGTTAATTTGATTGACCATGATTTGTCAAGTTATTTATCTTTTTTTAAATTAGTTGACAATGTTTCATATGTTAAGTAGATAAAGCAAATGTAGGTTCGTTTTGATTTTTTTTTTTTTTGGAAATAATTTGTTCTGATTTTTAGTCGATTTTTTTCTGCGTTTTTTTTAAATATATAAAATATTTTTGATAAATAAATAATTTTAATTTTGGATGATTTGTTTTTGAGGTCCACCTGATTTCGTTCGTTTTAAAAATTCGACAATTTCACTAACTAATGTTTCACATGCAACCGAATAATGCTATTTTATCTTCTTTTTTTCATCTAGTTCATGTCAAAATATACCGATTCCACTACATGCTACCGAATAATATTTTTGTTCATCAATTTCAAATAAAAGAATCATCGAATCCCTAAATAATACTTACGATTTATACGAATAATGTTTCATATTTCAACGAATAATGTGTTTTTTTTTACATTTTTTTTTAAGTAAACGCTAGTTGAAGTATGTATTGTGTTTTTTGTTTGAATTTTTTTAATTAAACGCTAATTGGAGGATATGGATGAAAACAAAATCACGATAGTGCATATCCAAATCTTTTTTTTTTTCTTGTAAATATTTATATTGAGATGAAGACAAATCATTAATTTGATTCACAAAATCGGTTGTGATGCACACTTAGCAATTTTATTCGGTTTAATTGGCGTTTTCCAGATTGCATAGACTTGTAATATGGAAATTTTTCAGGAGAGTCTTTATATTTATCTGTCCGTGAAATTGGTATGTTCGTCACTCGGTCGCTTTGCCGTGAATAAGTAACTAATCAAGTAAATTTAACAAAAAAATTATTCGGTTCAATCGATCGCTTTTATGCGTACAGTGAACCGCGTTATGAAGATTATTCAGTTCACTTGTTATGTTATCTACGGTCCGTCGACAATGACATTATGATGCTTATCCCTTGTGAATAAGTACATTTAGCAATTTTATTCGGTTTAATTGGTCGTTTTCAAGAAACTCAAAATTCCTACAGAATACTTACAATTTATACGAATAATGCTTCGTATTTCAACGAATAATGACATAATTGTTGTAAATAAGTAAATAGTTAGAATTATTCAGTTTCATCGGCCGATTTAACGCGGTACATTGAACGGTAATTGAAAGATTATTCAATGGAATTCTTAATTTGACAAGTAAATAGAAGCGAGGAATAATTGCATAGTCGTTGTGGATAAGTAGATTTTTATAATTATTCGGTTGAATCGGTCACTTTAACGTTTACATTGAACGATAATTGAGAGATTATTCAGTGAAATTCTTATTTTTACAAGGTACACAGAAGCAATGTATAAGTGCATGACCTTTGTGAATAAATAAATTTTTAAAATTATTCGGTTGAATCGGTCGATTTAATACGTATATTGAACGATATTAGGAGATTATTCAGTCGAATTCTCTGTTTTACGAGGTACACAAAAAATCCTAAAAAAAAAACCACTCAAAATACCTGTTACAATCAATAAATATCCCCAATTCTATAGATTGATTTTTACCCACTCAAAAGTCGGAAAGGGGCAGTACCGTACTACTGTGCGCCGGTGAAAGAGGTCCATGTTCAGGGATTCGGGAATCCAATTTATTTCGTGGTCATCTAACTTCGTCGCCGACTACACACTCACCGAATGAAGATTTTGATGCAAGTTTTGAGGATTAATTACGAAAGCGGAAGAATGTTGATGGGCTTACCCTCGCCTACGGTACGCC
This sequence comes from Persicaria tinctoria, assembly GCA_037127255.1. Classification (NCBI taxonomy): domain Eukaryota; kingdom Viridiplantae; phylum Streptophyta; class Magnoliopsida; order Caryophyllales; family Polygonaceae; genus Persicaria; species Persicaria tinctoria. The sequence goes on along the minus strand of JBANSL010000009.1, from coordinate 5,081,128 downwards.
TCCGCCTTCGCTGCTTCTCTTCGTCTCCGGTTCCGCCTTGAAGAACTCGCTGCCGGACCCAACTCGCAGCCAGACCACCAATTTGACTGAGCTCGTGGGCGAAATCGACCGACACATTTTGGTTACGGACGATTGCGAGCCATCTCGGTGCGCCATCCGCTCGACGACGCTGATCCGCCGCTACACTAGCCTCTAGAATAGCCGCGCACGCTTCCTTCGCCGCCGATGAGAGATTGTTGGTGCTGGTCGAGTGTGATTTTGTGATGGAGATGGTATGCGCTCTTTGATAGGACGCCGGCACACATGAGGAAGATGAATACAAAAAAGGTCACCCTAGGGTTTGAATTGAATAAAAATACCACGCGCCTCACGCTTCAAATGGTGGAGGAATGGTGCAATTTTGATTTTTTTTTATTTTAAAAACCCGGACACGTGGCGGATCGTAGGCCATCCATTACTTTACGATTAATGGCCCAGATTTGTGTACAAGGTACACCCTAAGGGATGTGAACACCGGAACCACACCCTATATATATATATATTACAATTCAGTGAGACCACACCTATATTTAACTCTAATATTTGTGAATTGAGCATTGGGATTATATATGTACGTGCCTGAACAAAGCAGTCGTGGAAGGACAAGCGCAACAAAGAAGCAGCCATCCGAGCCTCTCTGGCAACGGCCTTTGCGACGACAGACTTGACAATCTGTTGCAGCTTCGGGCATGAATGCTGGTAGAACTGAGGGTAGAGGTGGCCGCCTTGGCGGTAGGGGGAGCACATTATCGGAGCGAAGAGTGCAAGGAAGGCAAGAGCAAGAAGAGAGCTAATGGACTTGCCCATTTTCAATTCCTTGCCTTCAACTATAAATTTTGGTTTGCGTTTAACTAATTAATTGGATGGGTCTTCAAAGGGATGGTCTGAATGGGTATTTTATTTATATAGATGTTGTTGAAGTTATGTGGAAATTTAGACGTACAGGGAGAGGGAGGAAGGTGGAGTTGGTAGCTTAATTAGGTTAAGGTGTTATATATTGACCAGCTCCAATTAATAATGAACAACAAAGTATTGATTTGAGAGTAAGTGACGTGATCACAAGCCTTGATTAATGATTTGTATTACACTGGTCCCATAGGCAGATCGAGCTAGAAGGGGAAGAGGGTTCACGTGTCCCCTAGTCATACGCGTCAGAAACGGTATTGAGGCGTTTCCCTAGAGTTTCGGAGTTTATTCGTATGCAGAAATGTTGCGTTGATCAGAAAGCCCAACATATAAGAGCACCTGCGCCACCCTCCAAAAAAAATTTCTCTATACTTTTCTTATTCGTCTACCTCATTTCCACTAACTTTATTCTCTCCCAAGTCATTTACCCGGGTTCACCAATAAATCTATCTCGTCACTTTTTCCATAATCTATTATATTTTCGCTATAATTTAAAATATTAAAATAATTGGAATCGGTTAGAATTATTTTATAATTCGGACATTATTTAATATATACGCCCAAAAGATAAAAGCCTCATTTACGTAATTAGGTAAGTAATTCTTCACTACAAAAAAAAAACATTTTGGCAATGGCTGTTTACCGTGGCTAAAAGTCCATTTGCCGTGGCCAAAGGGTAGTAGCCACGGCTATAGCCACGGGAAACCAGCCGTGGGGAAACCTTCGGTGGCAAAAGAGTCTAGCCACGGCTACAGCCGTGGCTAAAGTGCTAGCCACGGCAAACTGCCGTAGCTAACTTATTTATGGAAAATTAAAAAAAAAACTACCTTTTAGCCCGGAATTCTGCAGAACCGGGCTAAAAAATCCCATTTTTTTTCAAAAAAAAAACACACGCTCATAAATGACCTGTTTTACATTGACATCAACTGACCTGTTTTACATTGACATCAACTGCTGCAAACACAAGTACAACTGAACAAAAATATAATATTAAATGGCAACTATTGTTCCTTTACTGTCACACCATTCCTCTTGAAACTGCGAAATACGTCAAACTAGTAGCTAAACTAGGTCGACCCTAATACTCATGAAGATTCAAGGCCGAAGTCCCATTCTACTTGTTATAACTCATCACGCTCCAAGAGATCAGCCTCCTGGTGTCTTTCGTCAAGCAACTGCTGCACAACCTCACCTTCTAGGGACATCCTGACTTGATGGGTTAGAACTCTGGCCTGAACTTGAACCAATGATTGCATACACCCTAGGGTCACAGCAAGTAACTGAAAGGAATCTAACATAAACCATTTTCATGTTGGCTTCACCATATAATGGCCAGTAGCTCTCACTGTTAGTTCACCACAAAGTTGACACACAACTACAGAAGCTTGGGAGAATGACTAGAACATCTAAGACATGAAATCGCCCAAGTCTAAACCAATCATGGTTTTTCTAGCATCATAAAGCAATGGAATCAAGGGTCAGAAATAAAAAGAAGTGAATTTCTGCAACTACTTTCCCTCTCAACTGTTAGAGAGAGTGATCAACTTAATTTTGCAAAAGATAAAAATATATGGATAGAGAGATCAACTTAATTATAGAACTAGATAACGAAAGCAAGAGTATTAAAAGGAGTCATGGATAAATAAGTCAAATTAACAGCTTCTTTATCAACACCGAAGCCTAGGCTCTCATTTTTACGTTTCTATTATCATTTTCTATATAGATTTTTAAGCATTTAGAAACACAAGCAGCTCAAATTTCAGCAAGCTACAATTTCCATGCTAAACTAATTCAACCTTCAAAGGATAAATAACAACTATAAAATTTTATAACAGTAAATTCGCATATATTAGTTATGAATCACACATCGAAACCAGAAAAAAGTTTAGCGTTCATTAAGTACTGCTTGCCCATGAGTAAATCATATTCTAAGCCAAGTCTCAATAAGACAAGGGAAATTATATTTGATCATAACTGGAGCATCCATATACACCTCTAATTATAGCCATTAAACCTTCTCTAGAATAAAAGAATAAAACCAAAGATAGAATTACTTTGTATGTGCTCTTGAAGGAAGACGATTGCATCTACAACGAACTAGGGGGAATGCTCACCTGGGTGATTAGAGAAACCAAGAGAGAATCACTTGTCCGCCATGACTTTATAAAATGGCCTGTTTTTCCATCCAAATCTAGACAAGTCCAACCCAGAAATCATTAACTCCTAATCAAATATGCAATGTAGATAATTTAACACTAACGAACACTATATTCAAAGATAATAGAAAGGAACAAACTGCGCAAAAACACACTTTACATAAAAAATTGATATTGATGAAGCACAAAATAACAATTTAATCTTTTGATTTGGAAGTTTCAATTACGAAAATAGAGAGGAAAGTTCCACTAATAGTTATACTTTTAATAGAAGGATACAAAAAATTGATATTAATGAAGCACAAAATAACAATAAGTTTAGTAATGATTTTGAATGTAGTGCCAAATTAAAGTATGTGAAGAAACACAAGGGAAACAAGGCCCCTCAACAAACCTCTCAATGATTTCAATGGCGAATATGTCTACTTGAGTCAAAAAGCCGAAGAAAGTGGCTATCGTTGTACACTTCTTATCCCATCATTTGTTTATTGCAATCAAGTTACCCATATATGATGACAAGGCTCCAATCAGAGCCATATGTGACAGGTTTATGGAAACAACAAAGAAATTAGAGACATGACATTGATGATTTCTAGTATAAAGTTGGCCTAAAATTACTTTTTTGTCTTACTTTCTAGGTTCCTAGTATCTTCTATTGAATTAAGGTAAGTTGGGAGAGAGAAAATGATCTCATGATATTGTTTAAGTAATAGGTTTCTCTTGCTCCAAAGAAATAGATGGTTGCTGTCCCAAGGTCATTAGTATGCCCTTCAAATTTATTATCATACATAAAGTATACTAATAGCAGGCCCATAATCAGAAATTTGGATATCATGATCTAAGGGAGAAAAAGATGTGACAGAGAATGAGAGAAGAAAGTATAAGGAAAGATACTTAAGACAGTAAAAACCAGAATAAGAAATCTAACTAGCAAAAATAACTTAATTGCCAACGATTGTGGTGACTTACTCTCCTCAAGAAGAAATAAGTAATGACTGGATTATTAAAGTTAAAACCCACTGTAATTGATACCTGGGAATGTTGCAGTGACTATAGCATGTCAAGTGCTTCCTCAGCTCTATCAAAAACCCAGATACACCAGGCAGTCCGACTATAGCATGGGACTAAGACTCTCAAGCTCCACCAGCTTCATCACTTGCTCAACAAATTCCTGCAGAAGATTGCCAGTGATTATGACTTGAGGACCCAACACATTAAAAAAATTCCATAATCAGAAGAAAACGAACACTTTTGGTCTCTTTCGAGAGTTCATTTGGCAAGCGAAAGACAGAAGAAAACCAGAGGGACTCCTCAACGGTCACTGGAGGAGAATGGATGTCGTTCTGTTAAACATAAGCTGCAACCCTGGCAAAAGTAGATTGCACTTTCTAATAGCCAGAGACCCGCATATCTCCTTCAAAGTAACCGTCGGTTTTCCTTCCAGCCAAGACATCCATCAAAGTGGTCTTTCTTGCTCCACTTGAACCGACTAAAGCAGCCAAGACATCCACCATAGTTGATAGAAGCTGCAATCTAGATTCTGTCACCCCTTGCGCTTTCAATGCCTGCCCAACATTAATTTCGCCAGTCACTGCAACATTCCCATGTTGTGCAATATGATAAAAAAAAAATGACAAATAGAAGAGAAATTATAAAAAGATAGATTCGAGAGAAACTATTAAATGATACAGAGTCGACACCCATGTATGCTCTTATCCGAGTGCTCTCTGCTTTCTCGATCTCTAAGCCTGTCCTATAAGATAAACAAGCCTGAATACTTCTAATGGCTGAATATATGGACATCAACATAGAAACTTGTTCATTCCCATTCAAAAGAAACAAACAGGCTCAAAAAACACTTTATCAATATAGCACATGGGAGCATATGAACATCAACATAGAAACTTTAAGAGAGTTCATGTTTCCCACTCAAAAGAAACAGAAAGAGAAAGAATTCAAAGATGGAAGCAAAAAATTCAGCAAGAATGGAAGCAAAAAAAAAGTTCATTTTAAAGCATCAAACATGGAAGCAAAAATCAGCAATATGAGTGTTCAAAGAATTCAGCAAGAACTCATGTATGTCATATAGAGGAACATCAAGAATATAACAGACATAAAGAATTCAGCAAGAACTCGCAACTAAGAAAATATATTTGTTAAAGTAACCATAAAAGAGAAAGAAATGAGAAAACAGTAAATGCCAAAAAATGGACTGAGTAGTTGAGAAATTCTATTATAATTAGTTACGACTAAATAAGGAGGAGTGCCAGCAACTAAGAGGGAGTAACAATTAAGAAATTATCTGCTACCACTCAATTGCAGAATAAAATTGATCAAATAAAGAATATCATAGCCTAAAGTGTGGTGGTTGTTAGTAAGTTCATTTGAAAGGATTTTTTTTTCCTAAATTACAACTAAACACAATTTATTTTCTTTTTAGAGAAAAGCTAGAAGAACTATCACATCCTACTCATGTTATGCCCAATTAAATCTTGACCAAAACTGACTAAATGAGAAGGCATTCAATCCACTATTCAGAAAATATTACTGCAAGCATGCAAGGAATGATATGGAATCATGAAGATTGTCTAAATATAAGATACAACATGATATACTACTTATCCATTAGGCTTTCTTGCAGAAACATCCTCAACAACCGAACAGATTTTCGGAGTATATATAGGATTATAGATAACAATCAAGCTAGAGTCGGTAGTCATAAACTAAGTAAAATAAAAATAAAAACAGTATCAAGGTCCACGAAAAATGGAAAATCTTAAACGTGACTAGATACTATCAAACTGCTTACTCGATCCCTTGCTTTGTATACTAATTGCAGGCATAAAAACAAGGAAAGGAAGCATAAAACAGCACTATACTGACCTGTTTAAATTTATGACCCCAGTGCCCTTTGATACTGCTGCTTTGCATAGAGCGGATCCAACAAAGCCAGTGCCTCCTAGAGCAACTAATTCACCAAGACCTCTTGCCCTTGCATCATTTTCATAGATAGGTTAAGTACTGCCGTGGCTATGATTCAAGGCTTCCTTCTACTTAAAAAATGTAAACAAAATATGACCTCGGTAATAAGTAGTTTCTCCTAAAGATTATTTCATCTTTGCCTAAAACAAAGCAAGATTCTTACAAGGCAAATCTAAATTCTCAGATTCCAAAAAATTCCATGTCATGCAAGCATTGAAAAAGCTAAAATTTTAGGTATTTTTATTGATCTTCCATGCAGAATATGACCTCGGTAATAAGTTATTTCTCCTAAAGATGCTTAAATAAAATCTGCAAGTAACAAAATATGGAAGATCATGTTCCTTCTCAAACATAGAATGAACAAAGGAATTACTGCCTTCCTAAGAGGTGTATTTAACCAGCCACTCCAGGCTCTATTAAGAAAAAAAATACAGATTAATTATATGAAATTTTGAAAGGGAATTCAATGTGCATGTACTTCTATTTAAAAGCGTAACGTAATTACCTTAATGCATTCGGGTAGATCGTCGAAACTAGTTCTCAAATGTGTCTGCAAACGGATTGGAGTTTAGCTCTGTTTCATGCTAGTGCAAACAGATCGACATGACATTACATTTGATTTCCGTTTAGAAGGGAGCATCTAGTAAGAGCTGAGCATAATGATTTTCTATTAGACATAATTCAAAACAGTGGAAAAATAGACGAAAAGCATTAGTTATATTGATTTTACAAAAAAGAGTGTTTACCTTCATGACATGGAGGCAATATTCGTCTTTTTTTTGCTGCAAGAGAAACTAGCATGATTATCCCTGCTGTAACACTCGAGGGTCAAAACTGAAGCTGAGCATGATCAAACATTGCTAGTTCTGCGAGATGCTCATCCCTGCTCTCCATCTCTTCATCAGCTGCTGCAACTTTCAAGTAGAACCTGCATCATTCCCTTTCACTCAGCTTCAGAAATAAAAGTACCGTACAATCGTGGTAAAGGTTACAAGTAGATAAAGTCTTCAAAAAATGGAAGGACAAAACACCGAAGTTATCAAAGGTTAGAAATGAGAAACAGTCAGATACCACAAGAAGTTGTAGGTAGTTGGTGGGAAGCACGAGAGCTTGAGCTCTTCCTGAATCCTCCAACACTAGAGCATGTTTGTAAAGTATAGTATCTTTAAGATATGGTGCAGTAATTCTAAATGAACAAAGGAATACAAAACTTCAGACTATTATATTTTTAAACGAAACACAAAATTGAGAAATCTTTGAAATTTGCCTCTATTGAATCCTTTCGTTCACAAGCAACTGAAATCTGAAAACACAACAAATTCATTCAGATTCGGTACCTGGACTACGAGCATATTGAAAATTTCCTCCGATGAGGATAACTGGTTCATTGAATTCCATGGTTGCAGCACCTCTAGTGAATCTACCTGGGAAATATATCTCAAGTTTCTCAACTCAGGCAAATGGTTCCAGTACTGAAAATCAATCTTCAAAATCAAACAAAAATGGAGTAGATATCAGATTTCTCAAAAGCCTAACAATCGAAACCCTAAATCGAAAGTTGGCATACCAAGGAAGGTCGAAGCTAATTAGCATCGGCGGCGAGGTCCATTGATGGCGAAACGCACAAGAGCCATCGCCAGAGATGACGGGTCACGAGCAGATGCAAAGGAAGGAGAAAGGATAGATGCGCAAGAGTCGGAGGAGGAGGAGGAGTTGGGAGGCAGATCTGAGAAAATAAATGATCGGTTAGAGATCTGAGAACACGAATGTTCAAGAGTCGAAGGAGGAGAAGAGTGGGAGGCGGAGACGCGGAGTATGTTGTATTGTAATTAGGGTTAGGTACTCCAAAAAAAGTGTTCTTTTGCAAGTGCCTCTTATCCCGTCGCTTACGCCGTGGCAAAAGTGGTAGCATTGGCGACGGCAATCCCACGCCGTTGCTAACTACCGTGGCTAATATAATTTTTTTTTTGTAGTGCTTATTCATTAGGAATTAACTAATATAAGGATAAATAATATATATTCGTTATATATTTATTTATCTAATAAATAAAAGAGATAAATAGGAGAGACTCCTCTCCCCTAATCTCTAACTGAAACCCTAGAGAGTAACGTTCCTCTCACGAAAGAAAACCCACAGAGAACTCTCCTCAGTGGAGAGAGTCTCCTTCCTCTCCAATGCTCTCCCATGGTGTGTAGGTTGTGAATCGTAGATTCTCCACTGCTCCCGAATCTCTAACGAGGTTTAGGGCTATGGAGATCTACCCGGTGATCAAATTCGAAGGCAAGACGATCTAGATTCCGCTTCCGCTATTCGAGGTAATCCGTATATTCCTCAAATTCTATCATTGGTATCAAAGTCAGGTTCAAATTGCCTTTGAATTTGTTTAATCAAATTCATAACATCATGAATAAGGTTCCTAGAACTGAATTCGATCGTAAAGTCCAATTGTTTTGCCGTGTTCATGTTGAAACTGGGCTACTGTATGTTTTTTCCTTTGGAGGATCATATGCTTTTAATTTGTTTTTGTGTGGAGCCGCACCTATATGCCCAATGCAGAAGCCCTATTCTCCATCTTTCATCCTCTTTTCTTCTCCATGCTCTTCTTGAAATCTTCTCTAATTGCATGCGTTTTTGAAGGGATTCGATTTCGTTTCGATATCCTTTTGTGTGTGCTTGCTAGATTGAATCTATTGCTTGGAAATTTTGTTTTTTTTTTCGATTTCACAGCAAAGGATTTGCAAAATCTGGCTATTCGAGACTTTGTGGCTTGAATTTGAATCGCTTGAGGCTCGATCTTGCTTGCTTTGATGGTGAGTATGATCTATGAGGCTTCAATGGCTGATTTCACGGTCGATTTTCACCAGAGAAGGCCGGAATTTCAGGTTGTTTTTAAGGGATTATTTTTGTTCTTCGTGAATGATGGACCCCTACATCTGAAATAGAAACCTGTGTGTTTTGATCCGGGCATCGAATTAGATGTTTTTGATTCTGGGATCCTAGATCTACAAAATTTTCATCTCAATTGGATTTTTCGTTTGAATTCTGAGATGCGAGCTTAAGATTTGGGGATTATGAATCATCAGTCTTGGTCGATTCAAATGGAGCAGTGATCTCGATCTTCCTCGCCGGAATCGGGGCTGGGAGGTGTCACTCGTCACCGTGCTCCATGCTAGAGCACTTGGAGGCGGCGGCGGCGCCATCGCTGGTGACGGGACGGGGGAGAAGAGATGCTCGCGCCGCGGGCGATGGCTGCTCCTCTTGCATCACAGTTTTTCCGGGGGACCTCGCTGGCTGCCCTCGCCGGAGTCCTAGGCATGGAGTTACTACTGCCATCATGCTCCTTGATGGGGCACTTGGAGGCGGCGGCGCCACCGTCGGGGTGTTCGGCGGCGCGGAGCAGTGGGAGACGAAAGGAGGCTGAACTTGCTGCCATGGCGGCCTAGTTCTTTCGGGCTTCACAGGGCTTGGATTCGGGCTGAGACGGGCTAGCTGGTGACCAAGAGACTCTGGCTTGGTCGGGCCGTCGGGTCGCTTCTGGGCCTAATTTATTTTTTTGGGTAAAATGGATGAACATATATTTGGACTTGTTGTTATATTTTTTGAACATGACTAGTTTGTCCAGATTTGTTTTGGACTGAGACTTTTCGTGTTTGACCGAGTATTGGAGTTGTCTTGGTCAGGTTCGGACCCGAACTGAGACATGGTGGGTTGTGTTTGATGAGTTGGGCTTAGCCCGACTCGGTTCGAACGCGGATCATCACTTTTATATGACCAAGCCGTGACTAAGTTATCTGAACTAGGTCCATTGAAACAGTTTTTTGGTTATGTTTGCTCTCAAAAATTTTGATCGGACTATGTGTCTGATTGAATTTTTTATAGAAGCGAACGAACTTGAAAGTTATATGATATATCAACCTACGTGGCCCTTTATCTAATAACGAGCGATGATGAGTCCTAAGTTATGTTGATACGTTCACACACAGATTGAGCTCTTTAAAATTCTTTTTCAAAGAATTTGTTTTTCAAGGATGTTTAACCTTGGTTGAATATCGTTTTACTTGAAAATTGAGCGGATTTAAATAATTCAATCGTGAGTTGTTTAAAATTATTTTGAGTTAACAGATAGTTATTACGTATAACTTATTAACTTAAAATGGAAAATTGACTTTATGTAAGTTAATTGAAATCTGAGAAATAAATCTTTTAGGTAAAGATTGTATAAGAGATAGGGATTTGAGATGCATCTCTGAACCTTGCGGATAATTTCTTGTTTTTACTACTAACGTGGTGATATACTTAAAATTATGAAAAGACACTTGATTTGTTTGAGTGTGATTGCAAGGTAATGGAGCAAGTAATTCATTTGTTAAATGGATGAAATATGTCCAGTAATTTTGAATAGCGTTTTTAAACGTAGTTCCAAAAATTCTAAATAAAACGTTAAGAGGCAAGGACCTATATGTCTAGGGTCCTAAAAGTCGATAGTCCTAATGAAGACATGTTATCAAACTTTGCTCAATTATACTGGATTTGTTCTACTTTATATCCATACGTTGGACATACAAATAAAGTGAGCTGAGGTAGAGTACTTTGGGTACGTCAACAGTAAAGCAGTTCCTTTTAAAATTAGAAAATGAGCATATGGACTTGATGAGAGTTCGACTCTTGAGTCCTAGGCTTTAAAAATTATTTTCTAATTTTTAAAGCTCACTATGGATTTTTCTCAGATCAAGAGAGTTGTAAAACTGAATTTCTTGGTTCTAAGACATTTTCATGCTAAGGAAGATTGTCATTTAGTATATTATGTTTCACTTAGGGACATGGTTCTAGTGGGAACAAATCTTTAGACTGACTCGCAAAGTTCAAAAGATAACCTTGAACATACGTTTTTTGAAAATCGTCAGAGGGATGATGATGTCATCATGAATCTGTGTTGTAACGGAGTTTATTGCATGCTATAAGTATGTTTTGCTTCGAAGGTCATGGTAAATGATTATATGTGTTGGTTTGTGCTTCGTGCATAAACGGTAACATGTTTCTAGTCAATGGTGATAGATGGGTGATATGCTCATTTAACTGATCTGAATCAGAAGTTAGCAGAACTGAGGTTACATCGATTTATATCGTAGTAATAAATGTTTATCTTTCCTGAAAATGACAGGGGCTTCTGAAGTTTCCTTAGAAAGACCATGTGATGTCATGATGCTAGTAATGGAACATACCTTGAGATGTTATTGGATTTCGGTTCTAATGTTAAGATCATAAGTTTGTTGATTTTTGGTTCAGTAACAAGAGGTTAAATTGTTCACTTTTGTGATAATGGTTTCAAATAAGATTTGTAACTTATGCATAATCTGATCATTGGAAGTAAGCAAATCGTTGCTAGGTCCAAATGATGAAGTTGCGATCTACTTGGTTCAAGTTGATCACTAGGCAACTAGATCAGATGATATACCCAAGTTTAGCTGAAGCCAATCGTATAAGATGATGTCAATATTCAGATCTTGACATTTTCTAATCCTCACTGAATTGTTGAAATTCATGAGAAGTATCACTATGGAAGCATAGTTTAACCACTTTGCAAAGTGATAAAGGTAGAAGAAATGAAACCTCTAAAAGGTATTCTACTAGCGAGTACGAGAATAGGTTCAACGGAACCTGAGAAAAGACAGAGTTGTCAGAAGAGGATGTTTCCTTATCTGAAAATGATGTGACACACCTTCTGGTATGTCCAGGATGATCATTGTGGGATTGTCCAAAGAGTTTAGATGCTTATTGCGTTAAACACTTCTCTTGAGGCTTCGAGGGTAATCTGTTACTTGTAACATATCACTACATTTTTTTGTAGATTGCGTTCTACAAAATTTAGAAGCTTGAAGCACAAATTCTATTGTGCTGTTTGAATTTCATGATCTCATAAGATCAATATGGATCTAAGTGTGTATAAATGGATGTTGATATACAAGGTGAGCTTGTTGGTCAACATATATCCATGAATTCTCTCACATTGAGTGATGGAGAACTCAGATGAAATTCAAAAAGTTTTCTGTCTTAAAATTCTCCTGTTTTCTGCTGAGTGCGTATTTTGCTGGTTTGTGGAGTGGTTCATTTGTTGGACACTCCTTGGTCAGTTACTTACCGAAGATGGCACAAGTGTCATGATCAAGGCTAAAGACATAAGAGGATCTCTGGGAAATGTACTTATGAATGAGGGTCACCTGGTGAACCTTAACATATAGAATAAGCTTAAGAAGCTGGTTCTTATATATTTTAGCCTTATCTGTTTAGTTGCATCAAATCCATTTGGATAAATGGCATCAAGAAGAATGTGTGTACTAGGCATGAGGCTAGGTACATGATCACATTCTTAAATCATCTTGGAAATGCGAACTTTTAAGATTGATGAGAGCAATCTAATAAGGAAAATGAGTTTTCGTAGTTCAGGGATTCTTAATCATGATTGTGAGACGGTTGCTAAGACAACTTAGGATGAGTTTTGATTGATGAAACCACAGCATAGCCTCTGGTAGTTTAGTCATTACATCGTCCTATGATAGTTGTAATACAACTCTTTCCACATTAACATTTAGGATATTTTCGATCAATCGTGATCTAGTGTTCCTGAGAATGTTCAAAGCTAAAAATGTTTCGTTCTTGGATCAAAACTTGTTGAACACATGTGTTTCGAGTTCAGGATTTTCATCTAGAACGATTTTGAGCATATCGAACCACTTTAGAGTGGGAGTTGTTTTGAGCACGAGGTATCTCAGAAACACATTAGATGTGGCTGCTCCAAAAGTATCCAAATGAGACAACACCAATCACCACTATAGTCTGTGATTTGTTGGTAAATCTAAGACACAACTAGAGGATGGTGATGACAGATAATGAGTCTATGGAAGAAGCCATATTTTGAACTGGTTTCTATTCTGCATAGACATAAAGCAATGAGATAATTGGGTTCTTAAAGCTTTATAGGCGGAATGATCCATTGAGAGTTATACCCTAGATCAAGAGAGTTAGGTTGGAACCTTCTCTCTACTTGTATCCGTTTACAAGTTGACCTAGATAGCAAAGTTTATCCCAGTGGGAGGACTTCTAGAAATTCGTTTTCTACATAAGTTTCTGCTAAGGTTTTGAGAAAGACACTAGTCTTGTACTCATACCTATGTAAGCATTGAAACATGCATCTTGATGACAATGATAAGATGTTTTGTACTTTGTGTTCAAAATATGAATCATTGTAAGTATTTCATATGGGAAAGTTTAACTTTCTGATGTTGTAGATGATACACTTATAGCCAACTATGTTGTGATTCTAGCATGACAACTTTGATACAATTGTCAAGTGAATCTGTTACATAGAAATTGGGTAGTTGTTTATGAGGTTATTTCATATAATCTTAAGCATGTCATTCTCATATATGTAAATGTGTAAATGGACTTACATAGGAAGTGGATTAAGTGAGGAACACTTGAGAAACTGAGTGCAATCTCACATTCTGTTGTATGCTGAGATGAGACAAGCGAACATGTGTTTGTTTATAAACTGATTCGAGTCTTATGCACTCAACACAGTAAATGATTGCAAAAGCACTCTTGTAGACTGTGTATTGTGTTATGGTGGATGATGTCTATGTCCATGTTGGAATATAGATAAGGATCTTAGTGATCTAGGGGAGGAGACACTGATGTAAGTATCAACATCAGTCTGTAGGTCTTATCTCTAAGGAGAAGAGACGTTGTCTAGCAAGAAACTGTCTTGCTTGTCCTTCCACCGCGGAAGCTGAGGTTCTTACATCATGAGTAGCTTCCAAGGAGATTATGAAAAAGGATTCTCCTGAAAACACAAAATTTGGTTTTGGCGAAATATGGTGAGCGGATGTCATGACTATGGGTTGTGACTGACCATTTTTGTCAATACCAGGATTTCCAAAGGATGTTGGAGATCAAATGACATTCAGATCAAATCCTGTCTAGTCAGAGAGACGTTGTTCAAGAACAACGTTGTCATAATATGTTTGACTCTTGATGGTTATGCGAGCCACCTCTCTGATTTGAGTTTTTTAGCAAGTGGGAGACTTTGGTCTTAACTCATATGTTGTGCCATTGACATGGTGAAAACTGGTGATGTATATACGAAATATGTTACATGTCACTGAACAATGGTTTGTTCTCTCACACGAACAAACGTTCCTATAAGTGTACGTCACTATAGGTGTAAAGTATCTCAATTCTTATGGGAAAGGAATGAGATGATAACCGTCTTGACTATCTTTGGATGTCAGGATGAAGTCTCTCCGGTTGGGAAAGAGTGAAAGACTGAATGGGTAATTTATAGTAAGTCAATTATATGACTCGTAACTATGCTCCTACGCGGCTATGCCCATTAGTTCAGAAAGCAAGGTGTTGTAGGGTAAAATGGTTCTCAAGTCTACGTGACTATGAGATGAACACCTTTACAGGTTGAGAGGACAACGCTTTAGAGAAGCGATCCTTGTAGCACACTAACATACTAGTGTGTGCTAGTCGACCCTATGATGTGATAGATTGATCCCGTCTCTATCACTGTGTGAGCTAAGATATATGTAAAAAAGGCAGCCCTTAGTGACTAGCGGCTTGGGTTACTGATTGTGGTGGTGATGCGCTGCTTTGGTTGTGTTCCGATGGCCATGAGTGATTCGAGGTAATCCGTATATCCCTCAAATTCTATCAGATTCATTCAACAATTAAAAAATAATTGATTTAATTTTATAATTATATCTCATAATTAATTTTAATAATTTAAAATCTTTAATGAACTTGTTAATAAATTCGACAATTAAAAATTATCAATCGAATAATTTCTATCAAAAATAATTTATTTGATATCTTAAAAAACTTATATGAATTCAAATTAATTTAAACAAGTATTTCTCACACAATTGATATTAAATATTATAAAAATTACATTAAACATATAACCTTGTAACATCTCGGCTTGTGATTACCTTGTAACCTTCAGGCGGATTACAAGTAATCTATTGCCTTTTACCCTTTCTGGGTAACCTATCATTACGCACTTTAAGGCTCGAGAATTTAGTTTACTTGCATCATCCTTTGCATATGCGGTGCAGCCTAAAGGCCTCAGTGTGTGATGGTAGGTGTGTACCTTGTCTACACTTCCTGGGGATTTTTAACACAATAGCAGAGGAAGGGGATCAATTTATGAGGTAAGCTGAAGTAGTTACAACCTCACTCCAAAGGCTATTTTTGAAACATTAGCTTATGAGCTTGCACCTTGCCTTTTAAAGCAAGGTCTTGTTCATCCTCTTAGTAGTTCTATTTTGTTGAAGTGTGCTAGGTATCGTCAAATGTCTTTTAATACCATTTAACTCATATAAATTTTTGAAATCGTGATTGCAAAACTCTAATCCATTATCTGTCCTAAGGCATTTCAGATTATGATTAGATTCAACTTCAACTATGGGTTTCCACACCTTCTGTAATCCTAAGTTTTGTAAGGGTTAAGACACATAAATAAGCTATGAGGATCATGTGAGATAAAGGAGGAGAGCAACCTGGTTGAGCCATGACTCATCTTGTAGCATCCAAATAAAGCTATTGCATTAGGTCAAATAGCAACCAGATTATGAAGCCTACGGTTTTTACTATGATGTGAGCTATAATCCAATTCATAACGTCCTCTGAGCCCAAGTAGAGAAATGGCCCAATAAGCTGATGGTTCGTCCTCCCTCATTCTCAGCGTATGTTAAACGTTGTGTTCCGAGTTTATATGCTCATATATAAGCATTCTATTTCCAGTTTTCTAGCTAAGTGAGCAGAAACCCTAAAGGTAAGAGGTGCCCAACTTGAGAGCTAGCGAGCGAGATGCTAAGAAGTTGTATCCCCGACGGCGAAGCGTCTTTTTCTACAGCGAGAGAGTTCACGTGGAAGCTAAGGTACGTTGATGGTTCGAAGAGATTGGTAGAGATCAAGCCCTAAGTAGATCTCCCTTTGGGTTGTGAAGAACTCAACCACTGAGCTTGTGTCTGAGGCGGCGATGAGGGCTCGAATCAACTTCGACCTTGATCATACTTTCTTCTTCTCCTTTTATCTCTTTACTTTCTCATAGACTGTTTGTGCGTCCGTTTGTGATCTTGAACGGATTTTCCCTTTTGTATCTTTTCGTTATACTAGATTAGGGCTAAAATCTTGAGGCTCGGGGGATGTAGGATCAAGGATCCGAACCTCGTAAACAATTTCTAGCGTCTTTGTGTTTGGATCTGAAGGATCATTTATGTGCTTGTTTGTCGATCTGAACTAGTGTGGGCTAGATCTGGTCGATTTTAGCCTCACAGAGTGCTTATAGTTTTTTGTATCAAATATTATATATTAGTTTAGCCATTTATAAATTCAATCCAGTATACTACTATAAATTTTAAACTTAGAATAATATAATTTCTACATCTTTTGTTCTCATTTTAAATTTTTACAACTAGTATATTTGACAGTTTTGGCTTATAAAGCGGTGACGGATGCGGAACTAGTTCCAGATACTGTAGCAAGCAAGCTCGCTTAGCAATCTTGTTCAAAGCTTTGAACTTTTTTAGCTTTGAACATTCTCAAGAACACCAGAAATTTGAGTTTTCAAGTCTCCTAACGGCGAAGAATCGTTTCCAAGATAACCACATCATTCGAAGTTATACTCATAGACGATTGAATAGTAAACAAAGCCAACTCATATATCAAACCAAAGTAGCCATATATGCAAGTAATATTTCGAACCAAAGTAGCCAAGTAATAATTTAAACCAAAGTAGCCAACTCATATTGCGAATTGAACCAAAGTAGCCACATCATATCGCGAACCAAAGTCACATCGCGAACGTAATGCCATGCTATAATTATTCAGGTATTATTCGCCCTATTTCCATAAAATAGGGAACCCGTCAGCATGAGATAATAAAGACAAATGATTTTCTAGAAACGCTTCAAATATGAGATTTGATATGTAAGACCCGGGGTCTTAAGAGGCACTAACCCATGCCACATAGCCTTCTCTGATCCGTTGTCCTCACTTTGAGCCTGAAAAGGAAGAGCTCTTGTGACATAGGCAGGACTTAAATCACTTATAAATCAATCATAACATCCTTATGATATCCGTTGGCATGTGGGACGGAGGTCTTACAATCTCTCATACTTAAAGCACTGACGACCTCGTCAGGTCCAAGAGACTGCCCTCCGGGAGGAGCATACTGTCGGCGTAACTTTGAGTCCGGAGTCAGCTCTGATACCATCTGTAAGACCGGGTGTTTTAAGAGACGCCAACCCATGCCACCTAGCCCTCTCAGGTCTGTTGTCCTCACTTGGAGTCTGAAAAGAAAGAGCTCTTGTGACATTGGTAGGGATTACATCACTTATATAAATCACTCCCAACATCCTTATGATTTCGGATGTGGGACGGGGGTGTTACATGATATAGGTATAAACATGTTTAGGTTTGAAATATTTGTTAATCTTATTCATGATATATACACACACACACATGAGCTTATCTCCTCAAAGATAGAATAATATCTTAAAAAGAAAGCTAAATACATTTAAGTAAATATCTCTCTCTTTTGTTAGATCACAGAATCTTCTATCCCTATATGCCCCCTTAAGATGGACGACCTAGGGAAAGTCCAATCTTGACCAGAAGCGCACTCATCTTTCTTACGCGGATACGTGTGCGATCACAGTTATAATGAATATGTGATTCGGGGATTCCTTTGTTTGGTCACACAGTTCGCATGTTGTTGAAATTGCAACTCCTTTGCGTAAATATAGTTTACAAATGAAATTCTTTATCTTTGGTGGAACTTCCAATTTCCATATCCATTTTGTATTGTTTTTCTCATTGGTATTATATTTTTTAATATATCCCAATGTGCGAGCTATAATGAAACATCTAGTTTTTCTTGTTTTTCAGCATAACATGTACGTCTTTAATCGAGTTCTGAGGTATATATATATAGGGTAGGGTTCAAGTGAGAATAGTATATACCGGTAAGAAGGAAAGAAGGAACCTCATTGGTGGAAACAGATCTGATATTTAATTTAAAAAAAAACATACTCACGCGCTTTCCTTTCCTCTCCCACACCCGCTACCTTTCCTCTGGCGGATCCCAACCTCAACCTTCTCTTCCATGGCATAGTCCTAGGATATATACCCACCGGTATTCGCATATATTACAGCCTCTAATGGCAGATCAAATTCTCACCATGTAAAGAGGTATGTCTTTGTCGCTCTCATCCTCCGTTTAGAAGCTCACCCCATCCTTCGGCGGTGCTCCGGCCATCGATTGGAACACCGGTGTCGAAGTTGAAGCCGTGTATATCTCATCGAATCACATCGTCGATGCGAAACGGCGTCGTCGGTGACCGATCTGCTACTTTGACGTTGCTCTGGAGGTGGACGACTTTTCATCGGAGTGGAAATCGTCGTCGATCGATGTTCTTTGTGAGGTGAACCAAATGCTGTTGCGCTTCAAAAAATCTAAATTTTTTGTTGCTTTTTAAAATTTATTTATTCTTGAGTTTCTGTTATGATGAAACTTATTGGTTTGGTCGAGATTTTTAATTCTTTTTTCTTTTGTGTAAACTGAATTAAGCTATTTGTATATGGAGATTTCTGGAAGATGATTGTAGATTGGTTCACTGGTGTGGTTTGTAGGATTTGTCAATCACTATATAATTGATTCATTAATAATGGTTAAGATTGGTTCACTGGGTGTGGTTCACTAGTTGCGACTAAATATAGATTGATTCAGTGATTAAATAGAGATTGGTTCAGTGACTAAAAAAATTAATTATAAAAAATTGAGAGTGGTTCAGTGACTAAATAGAGTTTGGTTCAGTGACTAAATAGAGAGTGGTTCAGTGACTAAATAGAGTTTGGTTTAGTGACTAAATAGAGTTTGGTTCAGTGACTAAATAGAGGTTGGTGAACCATTTCTTGATAACTTAATGAACCACTTCTATATAGCTTGATGAACCACTTCTTGATAACTTGATGAACCACTTCTTATAGGCCAATGAACCACGTCTTTATAGCTTGATGAACCATTTCTTGATAACTTGATGAACCACTTCTTATAGGCCCATGAACCACTTCTTTATAGCTTGATGAACCACTTCTTGATAACTTGATGAACAAATTCTTGATAACTTGATGAACCACTTCTTTATAGCTTCATTAACCACTTTTTGATAATTTGATTAACCACTTCTTAATGGCTTCATGAACCACTTATTTGTAGCTTGATGAACAACTTCTTGATAACTTGATGAACCACTTCTTATAGGCCCATGAACCACTTCTTTATAGCTTCATGAACCACTTATTTGTAGCTTGATGAACCACTTCTTGATAAATTAATGAATCATTTCTTATAGGCTCATGAACCACTTCTTAATAGCTTGATAAACCACTTTTTAATCACTTGATGAATCAAATCTTCATAACTTCTTTAAAGCTTGATAAACCATTTCTTGATAACTTGATGAACCTCTTCTTATAGGCCCATGAACCACTTCTTTATAGCTTGATAAACCACTTCTTAATAACTTGATGAACCACTTCTTTATAGCTTGATGAACCACTTCTTGATAACTTGATGAACCACTTCTTATAGGCCCATGAACCACTTCTTTATAACTTGATGAACCACTTCTTTATAGCTTAATGAATCACTTCTTTATAGCTTGACAAACCACTTCTTGATAACTTGATAAACCACTTATTGATAGCTTGATGAACCACTTCGTGATAACATCTTTATAGCTTGATGAACCACTTCTTTGTAGCTTGATTAACCACTTCTTTATAACTTGATGAACCACTTCTTAATAACTTGATGAATCACTTCTTGATAACTTGATTAACCACTTCTTGACAACAATTTTATAGCTTGATGAATCAATTCTTGATAACTTGATGAACCTCTTCTAATAGGCCCATGAATCACTCATTTATAGCTTGATGAACCACTTCTTGATAACTTGATTAACCACTTCTTTATAGCTTCATGAACCACTTCTTTATAGCTTCATTAACCACTTCTTGATAACTTAATGAACAACTTCTTATAGGCGCATGAACCACTTCTTTATAGGTTGATAAACCACTTCTTAATTACTTGATGAACCAATTCTTTATAACTTCATTGTAGCTTGATGAACCACTTCTTATAGGTCCATGAAGTAAATAGTAGTGGTTCATCAAATACACAAATAATTAATAATTAAAAGAAAATAGAAGAGTAGTTGTTCATTAAATAAAGAGTAGTGGTTCATGAAGTAAATAGTAGTGGTTCATCAAATAAATCGTATTGGTTCATGAACCATTTCATTTCAAAAACAAATAAACAAATAATTAATAATTAAAAGAAAATAAAAGAGTAGTGGTTCATTAAATAAAGAGTAGTGGTTCATGAAGTAAATAGTAGTGGTTCATCAAATAAATCGTATTGGTTCATTTTTTTTTTTTTTATTTTTTTTTTTTGATTAGGTAAAAATTCGGGTGGAGAACCTACCCGAGAGCATCCTTATTGGTTCATGAAATAAAGAGTAGTGGTTCATCAAATAAATATTATTCGTTTATCAAATAAATAGTATTGGTTCATGAAATAAATAATTTGAAACATGTAAATAAATAATTAAAAAATTAAAATTAAAATAAAATAAAAGAAGAATGAAAATGTTCTAGTTTTTAAATAGTAGTGGTTCATGAAATAATGAATTTAAAATATTTATTATTCTTTTAAAAAAAATAAAATTACTAATTATTTTTTAAATTTTTTTTAGGGTGAAATGTATTTTAATATGTCTATTAAAGTGTAATTAATTAGTAAATTAGATGACAATATTTTAGTTACAATTTGGAAAAAAAATATAAATTAAAGATATTAATTGAATTTTATAATAAGTGAAGCCCGTAAAGAAAGAGTAAAACAAAATATTTATGTATCAATAAATGCTTCTTGGTCCATTGGTTTGACAATTGACTTGGGAGTATAAGTGATCTGAGGTTCAACTCCCCCCACCTTCTCAAAATTTCCCTATTTAATTTTTGAGAACTAGCGCTGGTGGCCGTAGGAATTCTGGCCGCGTGATGCACACGCGCCAGATAGTGCGACTTGGGAAGCCGAGGAGCGCGCTTGGGAGCTGGGAAGCGGGTGTGAATTTTCGGCGCGGACGATTTTTTTATTAGAGTATTTATATTATTTTAATCTGTGTAAGCCAATTAAATTACTTCTTTCCTTCTCACCGGTACATCTCTTCTTACCTGAACCTGACCCTATATATATATATATATATATATATATATATATATATATATATCATCATATCCGCAAATGAACTCATGACACTTTTATATAAATACAGAGTATATATCTATTGATTCTACAACTACGAATCAATCTACCTAAACACTAAAAAAAACTTAGAATGAAAGAAGAGGAATAAAACTGAACTCTCCGAATAGAGAATTTCATTACTTTGCAAATCGGTTTCGTACAAGGAAAGAGCTGAGTATTTATAGACAATGAGCAAGCGCACACACAGCTGCTCGAAGTCGATTTCTATTACGGCAGAAAATCAACTCTTCTAACAAACTTATGATCTGACTTTAACACTCCCCTTCAAGTTGCTTAACATCTTTTGAAAAATGTCTTGATTCACAGTCTTTGTCAATATATATGCTGGTTGTTCTTTGGTAGAGATGTAACCTAGGACAATTTCCTTCTTGAGAGCTTTATTCCTTACAATGTGACAATCACCTTCAATATGATTCGTGCTCTCATGGTATACTGGATTTCTAGCAATGTGAAGAGCAGATTGATTGTCACTATGTAGTTGCACATGTTCCATCTTAAATCCTAGATCAGATAGCAAATTGACCAGCCATGTTATCTCACAACAAGTCATGGCCATTTCTTTATATTCTGCCTCAGCTGTAGACATAGCCACATATGATTGCTTTTTCGTTCTCCGTGAGATTAAGGAGTTCCCTAGCAGTGTCGAAAAACTAGTTAGAGACTTTCTTGTCATTGGGAAACTTTGCCAATCAGAGTCACAGAAAGCTCTTAGCTGCAGTTTAGAGCTCTTGGCCAATAAGAGACCTTGCCCTGGATCTTTCTTTAAGTATTTTAACACATGTTTAGCTGACTGCCAATGATCTATGCTTGGAGAATGCATGAACTGACTAAGCATCTACACTACATAGCATACATATGGACGAGTGATGGTGAGGTAGATCAGTTTTCCTACCATCCTTCTGTATGCAACCTGATCCACTTCTTCCTTGCTTCCATCTAGGCTAAGTTAAACTCGTGGATCCAAAGGAGTGGCCACTGGCTTTGCATGAGTCAACCCAGTTTCAGCTAGTAACTCTGGAGCATATTCCTTTGATTCAGAAATATCCCTTTCTCATTTCTGTCTATTTCAATAACTAAGAAGTATCTTAAATCACCTAGCTCCTTCATTTGAAAATTCTTGTGAAGATGAGCTTTGAGCTTGCTGATTTCACCTTCATAATTCCCTGTGATAATCATATCATCCACACACACAAGTAGAGTTGAGATCTTTTCTCATGTCTCTTCACAAACAGGGAATGATCATACTCTGATTGCAGAAATCCTGATGTCACAAACACTTAAGAAAACTTGGCAAACCATTGCCTAGGTTCTTGCTTTAATCC
The DNA here is from genome assembly GCA_037127255.1 of Persicaria tinctoria. Taxonomy (NCBI): domain Eukaryota; kingdom Viridiplantae; phylum Streptophyta; class Magnoliopsida; order Caryophyllales; family Polygonaceae; genus Persicaria; species Persicaria tinctoria. The sequence goes on along the minus strand of JBANSL010000009.1, from coordinate 5,058,319 downwards.
ATACAAGGATTTTTGCAGTTTGCACACCAAATCCTTCTCAGCTTAATGCTTTTGTATCCCATACTCCCCATGAACAGTAGGCTGAGAGGATTTTAGAATCTGATAGGCAGGGGGCAATTCCATGTACACTTCCTCTTCTAGATCACCATGTAAGAAAGCATTGGTGACATCTAGTTGTGAGATAAACCAATCTTGAGCAGCAGCTACATCAAGCAGTGTACGTACAGAAATCATCTTAGCAACTGGTGCAAAAGTCTCAGTATAGTCAATTCCCTCAACTTGAATAAAGCCTCGAGCCACTAATCTTGCTTTGTACATGTCTAAGGTACCATCAGCTTTCAGTTTAAGCTTGAAGAGCTACTTGCAAGTGACTACGGGTTGATGCACTGGACGAGGCACAAGTGTCCAGGTTCGAGTCATTTCAAGAGCATCTAATTCAGTATTCATTGCTTGGCACCATTCATTTGACTGATGTGCTTTCCTTACAGAAGAGGGTTCAGCTAGAGGTTCACTTTTGCTAATGAATGTATTATAGGCAATATGACAATTATGGTAAGATACAAAAGAAGACAATGGATAAGAAGAGGAAGACCTACTGCAGGAGGCATACCTTGCAGCTGGAGATCTAAGATGGGTAGTACACACATAGTCCTTTAACCAGAGAGGGGGTTTGGAGACTTTGTGGGACTGTGTTAGAGGAGGAGTTTGTTGCTCATTGGGATGATCAGGTGATGTGTTTGGTAGAGGAATGGCATCAAATGTGGGTGGCACATGAGATGGAGAGTAATCTACCTGAGACTCATGAATGGTAGGAGGGTCAAGAGGTTGTTGATCAGAGGCATGCTCAAAAGAGATGGGATCAAAGGGACAATCATCAACATGTATAGGAAGACTGAGATGGAGTCTTTAGAGCTGCAGGAATATGATTTACCTGCACAGGAATTTGTGTGGGATGTGCAGAAGTAAAGGGAAAGTAATCTTCAATAAATTTCACATCTCTACTGATACAAAAAAATTTATCTTGAAGATCTTAAACTTTGTAACCTTTGAAACCAAAAGGATATTTCACAAAAACACAAGGGTTAGACCTTGTATCAAATTTCATTTTTGTGTGGAAAACTGGTAGACACGAGGCAAAGACAACCAATACTCTTAGAGATGAGTAATCTGGTGCAGTATGAAATAGAACTTCATAAGGAGATTTATTTGCAAAGAAGAGTCGTTGGTAATTTTTTAATGATGTAAGTAGTAGTGTTTATACAGTCTCCCAAAAACTTAATGGGCAAAGGTGAATGAAATCTGAGAGCTCTGGCAGTTTCTAAAATATATCTATGTTTTCTTTCTACTCTCCCATTTTGTTGGGGACTGGCAATGCATGAGCGTCATTGTTGAAAAATCCAGTACCTTGATCGGTTCTTAAGATCTTAACAGTGGTGACAAACTGATTTTCTACCTTTGCAATGAAATCTTTTAGAACAGAAGTAGTGTTAGAATTGTGAGTAAAGAGATATGCCCAAACACTTCTGCTTTTGTCATCTACAATAGTCGGAAAATATTTTTTACCATTGATACATAGCAATTGGCTAGGCCGGCCAATTGCTAAATAAAATGTTCGATCTTGCGTATTGCTCTTGTATTTCTCGCGATCGGATCCTCTTTCCAATCGACTAGTGTCCGGTGTGGAAATTGTATAGGTTGTCGGCTAGTTAAGTAACAACTTATTAATTAAGTTGTATGAGTCAACAATGGAGGCGCACCAACAATTGCCGATTGAATGGCAATGTAACGATAATGAATGCCAATTGAATGAATTACGAACCCACTCAATGAATGCTTAGTTAACGAGAATGAATTGCAAAGTAATTAATTTCGGATCAGAAGAATCGAAAACATATGAAACGGAACGTGTTTGATTCGAGACGTAAACATTTAAAATCGTTTGGATTGATATCGAAGAACCCTTAACCAAGGGTTTCTCCAATATTTTCAATCTCCCAATTCTAAAGGAAATTACAACTTAAATAGAAAAGGGGCTAAGTGAGATTGGTTCCTATGCAAAGAGACCCTGGCTATCTCACAATTATCTAAAATAATTAAATAAAATCCTAAGATAAATCCTATTTATTTTATCTATTTAAAAATGACTAAAAATAGATAAAAATATTATTTTCTTCATAAGTAAGGAAATAGATAATTCCCTCACTTTTATTTGTCTAACTAATAAATAAATAAATATAAATATTGATAATAAATTCTTCACTAGAGAGCCCTCGGCGTCGTCCCAAGGACCATCGACGTCACTCCTTCAACAAGTTTGAATCCAGGGTGGCGCTTTCTTCTTTCTCGGGATGATCGGGTCCTCAAACCGCCTTGGCCCACATATGGACAATCTTGATGGCATCAATCATTGTATGTGGGTGTTTCATAGGGCCCCCTAAGATCACAATGGACAAGAAGTTTTTCTAGAGGTGCAGGTCCTAGTATGAGATGCCAAAGAGCATTAGAATCAGACTTACAATTGGACTAGGGTAGAAACATAGAGATTATAGGTGTATTAGCACATTGTGCATTGGGCTTTTTCAATCTCCTGTGACTCTTGAAGGAGAAGGGGAATCTCTGATTCAGCAACTAAGTGATACATCCCATCAATGTCTCTAGCAGCTACCATAGGTTTCTGACGAGAGGGTTTCTCGACCAAATAAATTTGTAGTCAAGACCCCGCTATAGGATAGTGGAGTGAGGTTCGTCCACAGGAGAGAAGTCAGTGGTTCTAGGTTTAGTGTGTTTTGGGGTTCAGGGATAGCAGGAAAAGGTGACGAGGGTGGCTGTCGACAAAGAATAGAGGGGTCGATGTCGAGGGATGGAGAGAGAATGGTGGTTTGATATCGAGTAGAATATGTGCCGAATCAAAATAATAAAATAAAACAAATAAAGATGCAAACTTCCAAGGTTAGTGATCACCACAACAATAAACATATGTGTAGATCATAAATCACATAAAGATGCATGCTTTATATCAAATAATCGACTTTCGCAAATTCCAACAATTTAGGTGATAGAGGCTCCCGCATAAAAACCTAATTTGTTTCTGCCTTTTCTTAATTAGGGTCAGCCAACTTTCGCAAGCAAAGCCTAATCACTATGCAAATTCATAATTAATTCACTTTCGCTTCATAATTGCAAATAAGGAATTGTCCTCGACTGTCGCAAAGGATTAAGAACATAGACAGATGATAATAAAGACATACAAAATCATGAATTTATAAATCAAACACACATGTCTATGTTGGGATCACCCCAACCCTAGAAGAAGGAAATTAGAAACAAACCATAATGAAAGAAATTAACTTTAACATAAAATAAACTAAAACTTACAACCGTTCGTCTCCTTCCTTCTCCTTCTCTCTCGCATCCTCTCTCTCTCTCTCTCTCTCTCCTCGCGCCCTAAGATGACTTGATTTCAATGAATGAAAATCAGTCCCCTAGGGCTTTATTTATAGGCTTCATTCCCTAGCTATTATAGAAAAGAAATTATATCTATATCTATATTTATCTATCTAATAACATTAAGATAAAACATGGAAATAAATAATTATATCTAAAAGGAAATAAGACTAATGTGGATAAATATCTTCTCCCTTGACTTGATAGATCTTGATAGGTCTTGATGGAATTTGATAGAATTTGATCTCGAAAATATCTCCATCGGCTTCGGGATAGAACCTTAACAAGACTCGGATAACTCGACGTCGGCCATTGGGGATTTCCTCGATATCGAGTAGAATTGCTCGATATCGACTAGCACTTTTCTCGTCTTCTGCTCAGCAACTCGATTCCGACCTCATGGAGGAAAGTCGACTTGATTTTTACTCGATATCGAGTAGATCTCCTCGATATCGACCAACTTTTCTCCGGCTTCAGCTTCTTCGTCGATCTCGACTCCCAAGATTCTTGTCGACTTGATTTTTACTCGATATCGAGTAGATTTCTTCGATATCAACTTGAATGTTCTTGGCTCAGCATCCTTGTGGATTTATGGGACTCCAGCTCGATTTGGGCTTGGTCGACTTCGACCAATTTGGTCGATGTCGAGTAACATTCAGCTCTTAGCATTTTGCTCTTTTCTTGAAACGCACTTTCCCGAGTCATCGTTCGTCGGATTGACGCATATAACCATGCGTTGGAAAGCTCTTTTCGAGGGCTACACCATCCTTAGCTTCTTCATGAGTTTCCTTTAAGCTCCAAAGTGCGTCTGATTTATGCGAAATATAACAAAAACTTGTGTAGACTCCATAATTTGGCAAATAAGTGTAAACTACATAGATTCTGTATTAATCTAACCCAAATGTATGAAATGCATGCAGAAAACGATATAAAAGTAGATATAAAACATGGCACATAACATGGACATCAGTTTCCTCCTTACAGGGTCCTGGATAAGACACATGATAGGTCTGAGATTAATACGGTAATGCAAGGTCATCACAATAGTGGTTAGAGACACTAAATTTAGTTTGAAATCAGGTATGTATAGAACATTTGTGAGAGTTAAAGAGGGGGTTAAGAAAACATTACCAAAATGTGTAATGCCACTTGTATGTCCATCTGGAAAATGAATTGTAGATGGAGGTATCATAGGGATAATATTGGTAAGGCATTTTAAATCACATGTCATGTGATAATTTGCACCACTATCTAAAAGTCATGTGAAGGTTCGATAATGTATAACAAAGTAGAATAAAGATACTCTAGAAGGGGGGGTTTGAATAGAGTATGCCAACTTTTCGTTGTCAATCTCAAGACTTTTGAAACACTTGCAAAACCCTTTGGGAGTAAACTCAATTCTTTCGATTGAGATACCTAAATCACAAGAAAGTTATACAATTCGAAACAAGTGCGGAAATAATGATAAAGCAATAAGTAAAGAACACAACATATTGTTAACGAGGTTCGGCTCCTTTAAGGCTTAGTCCCCGCCTAGGGTTCTTCCACAACCCTAGGATTCAACAAGCTTTATTGATTCACAAAACTTAGGATCCTAATAGCTCATCGAGAAGCCTCTCTCCTATACAATTTCAATCTAGTCAACTCACGTTCCCTTGGAGTCCTAGACCAATCTAGAAGAGCCCCACCTCTCTCAGCTATCTAGTACAATCTTCTTACACTCACGAATCAATTGCCTAGTGCACACTTCCTGAGTGATAAGCTCTTGAGTATAACACTCTCTCAGAATATATCCTATAATTAAGCTCACTGTGTAACTCTCAAATGCTTTCAAACAAAAGATAAGACACTTAACACCTAGCAAAGAGTACACGAAGAAGAAAGATTGACTTGAGGGCTGAGTGTGCGTTGTAGTTCAATGATCGTTAGTGTTCAACTCTTGTACCTCTTCTCTCTTCTTCATCTCCTTTTATACTCGATCAAATCGGCGTCATTTGAAACAAAAATCTTCACCCAACGGCTACTTGAGATCATGGCTTAGGAAGGATCTTCGCAATCTTCTATTCTGGGAAACTACGAAGCCACAATCCACCTGATTTGATTTTTATATCTTTCGGCTTTAAGGAAGGAGATTTCTTCGAAATCTTTGTTGTATGGTTTGTATCAAATATGTATAATAATATTCGGATACCATATATAGATAATATATATATATATATATATATATATATAAGATAATAAATAAAATACATAAAATACAGGTTTTGAATTTCATCAATACAACTTTAGCTTCAAGACCTTTGATAAAAGCTTTGTGTCAAAGCCTTTGAAACCATCTACAATTTTCATCAAGGGAGTGAAGTTATCAATCTCCCCCTTGATGAAACACAAAAATTGTGCATTCATGTAACCTAGTCAAGCAAATATATATAAAAAAAAACGGACTAAGTACCTAACTAAGTACCTGCAGGGGTTAGACAAATGTTGGATCATATAAGTTCAAAACCAATGATAAAAGCATCCAACAAACTAAGGCAAAATAAGGTCTTCCAAGACCCCTATAGTTCAAAGCAGTTTATAGTCTAACATCTAACCATCTCCCCCTTTTTGTCTTTCAATAAAGGGAGGAGTGCGAAAACATTCACCAAAAGTTTTGAAAACAGGGCCAACAGTGTTAGAGAGTAAGATCAAGGGTTAGGATTAGAGCTGGCAATTCGGGTCGATCGTATTCTAGTCGGGTCACTGATGAGTCGGGTCAACTCGGTCAAAATTTCTGTGTCGGACTTGGTCGGGTCGGGTTGGATTCGGTCAAAATCAAATTCAGATTGGTCGGGTTTCTGTCAGAATCGGGTCGGACCCATTCGGATTTTCGGTCAAAATCGGGTCGTCTCGTTCGGGTTTCGGGTCGGTCCCCGATATATCGGAGATATTTAGAATCCGTTACCAATTTACCATATATCCATATATCATATAGGTTATAGGTATATCGGATCAAAATTTAAACGTATATCAATTTGAATGTAAACTTTTTATTTTATCAAGTTTATGGGTAATTTTACAATTTAAATAATAATTTTTCATGTTTATTTTTAAAATTTGAAGTATAAATATAATACGACCCTAATAAGCGATATTTAGAAGTTAGAACCTTGCTTTTGGGTAATCAATTTTATTAAATTGAATATGTAATTCATGTTATTTATGGATTTCAAAAAGCATTTTAGTAAAATTAAATATGATTCAATAAATAATCTACTCATTGGCTCGTAAACTCAATGTTGTTAAACTCTCTATTCGATCCTACAATCTAAAAATGGAAAAAATGATCCTTGTCCTTTATTGCGATTATAACGATCCTATAAAATGTCTATTATAAGAAATTTCTAATATATATACCCTTTATATCTAAGAAATTTATAATATATTTAGTTAATCTATATTATATTTAGTTTGTTTTTAAAATTTTACATCTTTATGGGTATTTTTTATGATTTAACATAATATTTATCTAATATTAAACATAGTAACTTCATTAAAAAGAAAATTCATCCTCGGGTCGGGTTGGGAGTCGGGTTAGTTAGGAGTCGGGTCGGGTTGGGCGTCGGGTCGGGTTGGAGTTCGGGTCGGTTCTTATTTGAGTCGGATCCGGGTTGAGTCGGGTTTGTCTATATTCGGGTCACTTCGGGTTTCGGGTCAGAATAGGTCGGGCTCGATTTCGGGTTCAGGTTATGTATAACGCTAAATTTTCGGGTTCGGTCGGGTTTCGATTCGGGTGAGTCGGCCGGGTTTGTCGGGTCGGGTGTGATTTTGCCAGCTCTAGTTAGGATAGGGGTTCAGGGTTCATCGTCTTGAGCACCATCCTTGATCAGCGTCTATAACTCGTTCAACAGCTTGGCCATCTCTCCCATCTCAAGCATCAACTCGTGGTGCAACTCCTTGACATCCAGGGGAACTTCCTCCAAACCCAACTCCAGGTTCTCCATGCGCTCATCGATGGCAGAGCTAGTGGGAAGAGCTTTTAAGGAATGTGAGGCAAGGCTCCAAGTCCCTTGAGGGGTCTGAGTTATGCCGATCTTCTCAAAGCTCTTGGAGTCAAATTTTTCTATATGATGTTGTTGTTCTTCATTTTCAAAATCAATTTTAAAAGCTTTGAAGACACAGATCAAGAGGTTTGCGAATGGGAGGGGAGTTCCTTTTCTGGCTTTGCGCGTGTGAGCAATGGATCCTAAAATGGTATTGGCCAGATCAAGATCATGGCCATTCAATATACGGTACAGGAGGACCATAGCATTATCAGTGAGGAGGGAGCCAGAGTTGATTCGGGGTAAAAGACATCTCATAATGATGTTAAAGATAATTTTGGCTTCAAGTGTGAGGGACGTGTGGGTGAGTTGTTTGGTGGTGCTGCTTGATTCTTTGGGTAGTAGGTATTTGGAGCGGGCAAGAGTAACACACTGTAAGAGGAGACACTACACCAGAAAATAAGGTACCTGCAAAAACAACTTCATTAGATTGTTGTTGTTGTGCTTGGCTCATTGTTGTGAGCCTAATTCGCCATGTTTTAACTTACTTTTATATCGATTTCTGCATACATTGCATGCACTCGGGTTAGAATAATACAGAATCTGTGTAGTTTACACTTATTTGCAATATATGGAGGTCTACACAAGTTTTGGTTATATTTCGCAGAAATTGGACGCACTTTGGAGCTTAAAGGAAAGTCATGGAGAAGCTAAGAATGGTGCAGCTGGAGAAAATGCCATTTTTCGGTATTCATCGTTCTGAATCAAGCTTCGATGTCTTCATGAAAGTTGTAGACCTCGAAAAGATCTTTCCAACGCATGGTCATATGCGTCAATCCGACAAACGAGGACTCGAGAAAGTGCGTTTCAAGAACAGAGCAGAAAGCTGAGAGAACTCTACTCGATCTCGAGTACATCTACTCGATCTCGACAAAGGCTGTCCGAGCACACCTGGTCGAGCAGAGCTGATCGAGGACACTGAGTCAGAGACAACCCGACTCCGGAACCCTACTCGATCTCGAGGAGGCCTTGTCGAGATCGACCACACTTCGACACCATGTCCGGAGTCGACGAGCTGTGCCAAGTCGAGAAGCCGAGCACCACCTCTACTCGATCTCGAGGAGGCTTAGTCGAGATCGACGACGCCCAGGAGCCATGTCCGAGCCTGTCGAGCGCCAGCTAGCCGAGACGCCGAGCCAGCCTAGTCGACGACGAGGAGCCCTACTCGAGATCGAGGAGCCGTGTCCGGGAGCGCGTTACACGGTTTGACTATCCTACTCGGATTTGGATTCCTTGGAGCCGAAGGTTGCCAAGTCTATCCGATTCCATCAAGTTCTATCTATGGAAGACAAGATCTATCAACATGAAGAAGACTTACCTATTTAGATTTATTTTTTCCCTTTTAGATTTAATTCCTAAATTGCTTTTATTTATCTTTTTAGCCTTTAGATATAGATTTAGATAAAGATAGATATTTCTATCCTTGAATAGCAAGTAATAGAAGGCTATAAATATAGCCCTAGGGGCTAGTTTTTCATTCATTCAAATTCAGAGGATCTTGAATAGTAAGGATAGAAATATCTATCTTTATCTAAATCTTTATTTATAGCCTTCTATTCCTTGCTATTCAAGGATTTGAATGAATGAAAAACCAGCCTCTAGGGCTTTATTTATAGATAAAGATAGATATTTCTATCCTTACTATTCAAGATCCTCTAAATTTGAATGAATGAAAAACCAGCCCCTAGGGCTTTATTTATGTTGTGAGCCTAATTTGCCATGTTTTACATTATCTTTTATATCGATTTCTGCATGCATTTCATACATTTGGACTTGAATGATACAAAATATGTGTAGTTTATGCTTAGTTGTTATATATGGAGGTCTACACAAGTTTTTGTCATATTTCGCAGAAATCGGACGCATTTTGGAGCTTAAAGGAAAGTCATGGAGAAGCCAAGAATGGTGCAGCTGGAGAGAAGGCCAATTTCCGGCTTTCATCATTCTGAATCAGGCTGTGATATCTTCATGAGAGTTGTAGCCCTCGGAAAGAGCTTTCCAACGCATGGTCATATGCGTCAATCCGACAACCGAGGCGGCGGGAAAGTGCGTTTTACGAACAGAGCTGGAAGCTGAGAAAAGAACTCGACGTCGACAAGAGTTGTCGACATCAAGAAGTATCAACTCGACATGTGCACTGGAAGACGAGGTTGAGTTGATGAACTCAAGACGAAGACATCGACAACTTTTGTCGATTTCGAGGAGGCATGTCGAGAAGATTGTCGAGGAGTCCAGAATCCGAGATCGAGGAGAAGTCCGAGCGGGATTGGATACTTGCAAGCTAAGATTCGTCAAATTCTATCAAGATCTATCAAGACCAAAGAAGATGTCCACACATTAGATATAATCCTAGTCTATCTATTTTATTTAATTACACTATGTTATTTATTTATCATTAAGTTTTAGATATAGTTTTAGATAAAGATAGATATCTTCTATCCTTGATTAGCGAGGATTAGAAGCCTATAAATAAGGCCCTAGGGGCTCAGTTTCATTCATTCAAAATTAGAGAGAAGTAAGTAGGACAAGTAGAGAGAGAGAGAGAGTGAGCAGCCGGTTGGAGTTGTGAAGCGAGAGCGGAATTGGCTTCGAGCGGTTGTAAACTTTGGTTTATTTTAATGCAAGTTTCTTTCATCAATTCAATGTCTGCGATTGCAATGAAGAGCGAGTAGTCCACCCACTTCTGGGGTTGGGGTGAGCCCGACGGTGGCCATGTGAGGCGATGCGATAAAGGTCAGATCTTTTGTGCAATTTATCTTCTTTCCCTATGAGCATGATTCTTTTGCGAGAGTTGAAGGTGATCATTGTTGGTATTATTGAAGCGAAAGTGATCTTAATGCAACTTGGATTAATTATGTGAAAAGGGTTAGTAACAGTTAGGGTTTATGCGAAAGCCTCTATATGCCTAATTGTTAGTAACGAAAGTTATTTAGATGGAAAGCATGATCTTTTATGCCTTTATGTGTTACTTTGCATGGTTATCGTTGTGGTGTTGAAACCCTAGCTTTGGAAGTCCTTTAGTTTATTGATTTATTTCATCGAAATTCGTGTTCCGTGTTCGAAAGCATTTGCATTTAAATTTCTGTTACTTATCGATCTCGGAAAAATCTTGTCGATATCGATATATCTTGTCGACGTCGAGAAGTTTTAACGGAGTCGAGTTCTTTCTGTTGTCGATCTGAATCTTGTCGATCTGTGTGCTGTGTCGAGTAGTCGTCGATATCGACAACCTGTGTCGACAAGACTCGGTCGATTAGCTTCTGTCGAGTTACTTACTGTTCTGTCGACTTGTCTGCTGTTGTCGATGTGCTTTATCGAGTACCTCTGCCTTGCTTGCTTTTGCTTGTTTGCTTCTGTCTTTGCTTTTATTTTAGTTGCCCTTGCCGGGTTTATTTGTTTGCTTTTATTTGTTTCTTTCTCTGCGATTCTGTCTGTTCTGCGCTGTTGTTGTGAGAATCTGATAACTACCTGAGAACCGCTGACGTGCTTCCTCTTGGATTCGATCCTGACTTTTCTCTTACTACAACGGGAGGAAGTCTTGTAATTATTTGCTGAGACAGGGGAGTCGTTCTAAACCATATTCTATTCTATACTTGACTTACTCCTGCAACAAAGATTTATAGCCTTCTATTACTTGCTATTCAAGGATAAAAATATCTATCTTTATCTAAATCTATATCTAAAGGCTAAAAAGATAAATAAAAGCAATTTAGGAATTAAATCTAAAAGGGAAAAAATAAATCTAAATAGGTAAGTCTTCTTCATGATGATAGATCTTGTCTTCCATAGATAGAACTTGATGGAATCGGATAGACTTGGCAATCTTCGGCTCCAAGGAATCCAAATCCGAGTAGGATAGTCAAACCGTGTAACGCGCTCCCAAACACGGCTCCTCGATCTCGAGTAGGGCTCCTCGACATCGAGTAGAATTCGTCGTCGACTGGGCTGGCTCGGCGTCTCGGCTAGCTGGTGCTCGACAGGCTCGGACATGGCTCCTGGGCGTCGTCGATCTCGACTAAGCCTCCTCAAGATCGAGTAGAGGTGGTGCTCGGCTTCTCCGTTTTCGGCTTCTCGACTTGGCACAGCTCGTCGACTCCGGACATGGCGTCGAAGTGTAGTAGATCTCGACAAGGCCTCCTCGAGATCGAGTAGGGTTCCGGAGTCGGGTTGTCTCCGACTCAGTGTCCTCGATCAGCTCTGCTCGACCAGGTGTGCTCGGACAGCCTTTGTCGAGATCGAGTAGATGTACTCGAGATCGAGTAGAGTTCTCTCAGCTTTCTGCTCTGTTCTTGAAACGCACTTTCCCGAGTCCTCGTTTGTCGGAATGACGCATATGATCATGCGTTGGAAAGCTCTTTTCGAGTTCTACAACTTTCATGAAGACATTGAAGCTTGATTCAGAACGATGAATACCGAAAAATGGCCTTTTCTCCAGCTGCACCATTCTTAGCTTCTCCATGACTTTCCTTTAAGCTCCAAAGTGCGTCCGATTTCTGCGAAATATAACCAAAACTTGTGTAGACCTCCATATATTGCAAATAAGTGTAAACTACACAGATTCTGTATTATTCTAACCCGAGTGCATGCAATGTATGCAAAAATCGATATAAAAGTAAGTTAAAACATGGCGAATTAGGCCCACAACACTCATGATGTTGAGAAAGGATATCATCATCTTCTGTTGGTCCATGGTCAAATTCTAAAGCAGATTTCCTTGCTCTTATGGAGCTTTCTCAGTGACTGCATTGGCCTTGTAATTTCCATTGCCATTTCTCTTTGAATTAGAGCTATTCCTCGACACTTGTGGCTTATACTTGCTCTTAGAATGCCAACTTGGGTAGCCTATCACTTCCCAACACCTTTTAGATGGGTGATATCCCTCACAGTGAGTGCATTTTTTCTTCTTTCTCTGATGCTCACCATCTTTACTATCTTTGCCATCTTTTTTGCTAAATATGGCAATAACATCAGCAGATGATGAAGCTTTGTCTATCCTTTTCTTTCTATTGCTAGACTCATCTTGTATCAACAAGGAGTGCACATAGCTTGATGTTGGAGGAGGTGAACAAAGAAGAAATTGGTGTCGAGCAGCACCATATTTCTCATTCAACCCTATCAAGAACTTCATGAACCTCTCTTCATTCTCAGCAGCTTCAATCCGAGCATTGAGATTGCAATCACATTTGCGACAAGTGCATCTAATTGGAGGACACATACCAGCCAGTTGTTGCCAAGCTCCCTTCAACTTTGTGAAGTACTCAGTGATCCCCAAATTCTTTTGTTCACAATCTTGCAATTCTTTCTTGATTTGAAACAGCAAAGGACTATTTTTCTGGCCAAAATCCTCGTGCAAATCATCCCACATATGCTTAGCTGTATCAAATTCATCTAAGGTTGCATAGATCTGCTTAGACACCGTGTTCAAGATCCATGAACACACCATGTCATTAAATCTATTACACAGAGCGGAATTTTCAGAATTCTCAATTACAGTTCCTTCTATAAATCCTACTTTGTTCTTCACATAAAGCCCTTTCATCATCGCCTTTTTCCATCGTCTAAAATTCTCACCAGTTAATTGAATTGTAGTGAGAGTTATACCTAAACTATCCGATGGATGGATGAATAAAGGATTCTGTAGATTCATAGCTGATATCAGATCACCTCGGCGTCATCTCTCCAATGATTGTGATCCTTGATCCTCTATAGCAGTCGCCATGGTTGAATGCGAGTCAAGAAACAAAATCGTTCACCACTACAAAAGCGCATATAGATTGCAACTGGATCAATTTATGCGGAAACGAAGATCAATCAGGACCTCAACATCCACGAGCTCTGATAACATATTGATTCTACAACTATGAATCAATCTACCTATACACTCAAGAAACACTCGGAATGAAAGAAGAATAAAACTGAACTCTCAAAATATAGAATTTCATTACTTTGCAAAACGGTTTGGTACTAGGCAAGACTCAAGAGCTGAGTATGTATAGACAATGAGCAAGCACACACACAACTGCTCGAAGTCGAGTTCTGTTACAACAGAAAATCAGCTCTTCTAACAAACTTATGAGCTGACTTTAACAATATTAACTTAATCGGACAAAGTGTAAGGAGCTAGTTTCGATATCAAAGTTCCTAGAATGCACCCACACCCACCAATGCAACATATGTTTTTTTTACGCATAATAAAAATTAGGTTGGGTCGGCCTCATCAGAACTCCTTCCAAGCGCATCCTTACGGATGAGAGCACAGAGCTCTGGATCGTCGTCGTAGTTGTCGTCGGCAGGGGAAGCATGTGCACTACGCGCGAGATAGTCAGCCACTGCATTTGATTCCCTGAAAATATGACGGATAGCTACATAAGAGAAGGACGAAGTATCTAAAAGAATATTAGATTGAAGGAGCTCGATATTCCAGGGGCATTTCTAATCCCCTAGCAGAGCTTTAACAACCAGAAGGTTATCACCCTCGATCAAGAGGTTACGAATATTCAGCTGTTTAGCCCGTAGGATCCTCATTTTGAGTCCGAGGTTTTCAGCAAAGGCTACCGAGACATTGATGCACTTCTCTCTACCCATGGCAACAACCCTGCCGCACCAGTCCCTAATGACGAAACCGTAATTGGCCGAAATACCCTGTCTTACAGAACCGTCAAAATTAAGTTTGTACCAGTCCATCGACGGTTTGTCCCATTGCCCCGAACGGAACTGTCCCTTACACCTAGCCGGGGCAGAGGGAAGGCGACGGACGGAGCCATACGCCTTAGGCGGAATAGTTGTCCCAGAAGATGACTCAGCCTCGAGGAGTTTCGACTGTTTCCAGCATTGGGTAAAGGTTGTATAAAAAATTTCCATTTCAGTAATAGAAACCTTGGTCGTATGGTCAAAAGAAAGCTGATTCCTGAAGAACCAGATAGCCTACCAAGCACAGGCCAAAGGGCCGAAATGTTTTTTTTTACCAAACGCCAGTATGACTTGGTTTAGGGGAAAGGTAGAGCCCGAGGATACAACTAGTTGTGATAAGTTCGGGCAACGGATACAGAGTGTCCGTAGTAGTCTAAAGGTAAATGGGCACTGGAGGAACATGTGGTTGTCTGACTCGCTGGTGGTATCACAAAAATGGCACCCAGATGGTACCGCAACATGAGACTTTTGGAGGCGTTCCGAAGTCGGGAGACCGTCGCGAGAGATTTTCCAGAGAAAATGTCGAACCTTAGGCGGAATATCTAGGTCCCAGATCCAGCCACATTCGTACTCATGCGAGCCTTTGTTAGATGAGAGCATGGTATTAGCCGAACTAGTCGAAAACCACCCGTTAGTGCTCAGTCCCCAGTACATACGATCCTTCATAGGATTGTTTGGCAGGATGATGCCTAGGAGATGGTGGATATCTTCCAATGAAAGGATGTTGGTTAAACTAGAAAATAGCAAATTCTTGTTCCACTATAGATTTTGGTCGATGAAATGTGAAACTTTTATGCCTATAAGCTCATTTGGGATCTGTTGTAGGGACCTAGGGACGAGCGTCACATCCAAGGCCCATATTTGAGACCAGGAGTCAATGGAAGACCCATCACCAAAAGACCACCGAAGAGCGTTCTTGAAAGGTTGCCTGATAGACATCAGGCGTCTCCACTGCAGAGAAGTATTACTTTTCGTTAGGTAGTTTAGAATGTCCTAACCTTTCAGGTAATTTTGGGAAATGATGCAGACCCAAATGTTGTCCGGTTCGAACAGGATTTTCCATAGCAGTTTCATTTGTAATGCAATATTCATTGTTTCAGCTTTGTCAATACCCAACCCACCTTTCAAGGTGTCGGCACAGATTTGGTCCCAACTAATCAACGGAGGGGCTTTAGAGGTTTTGTTCCAAAAAAATTGTCTGTAAACCTAATCGAGTTCATGGTGAATGTGAGATGGTAGTAAAAAAGCTTGCATGAGAAAGAGCGGTTTGGCACTCAGATTAGACTTGATAAGGACTTTCCGACCTTCGGCCGAGAGGCATGACGCCTTCCACTTGGTAAGTTTTTGCTTGGTTTTTAGGACCACTTCGTTGAAAGTGTCTTTGTTAGTACGTCCATTAACGATTGGATAGCCCAGATACTTGTCGAAGTTATTAGCGTGAGGTATGCCAAGGACCACTATCGTAGCATTGATTGATGCTGGTGTTGTGTTCGAGGAAGCTTGGAAGCTAGACTTGTGCAGATTGACCTTTTGCCCCAAAATAAGATAGAAATGGTCAAGAATCGCCAGAACAGAGGAGCATGCCGACTGGGAGGCCTTGCAAAAAATGAGGATGTCATCTGCGAATGCTAAAAACGGAATCTTAATGCCCGGCTTGCCGAACACTAGACCCAGGTCTTCGTTCACTGAACTTTCCTGTCGCAGAGTCCTTGCAAGGACCTCCGAAGCTAAAATAAACAGAAACGGAGATAGAGGGTCGCCCTGCCTTAGTCCCCGAGTGGGCTCAATGAGTGTTGTTGGCTCATCATTAACCAGGACGGAGTAGGAAACCATAGTTACGCACTCGTTGATTCAACGGATAAACTTATTGTTAAAGCCAAACCTTGAAAGGACATCAAAAAGAAAGGACCATTCGACCCGATCATAAGCCTTTTCCATGTCCAGCTTTAGGGCAAGCAGACCCGACTTGCCCTTTTTAAGCCGGAAGGAGTGGAAAGCTTCATGGGCTATCAAGATGTTGTCTTGGATGGACCGACCTTTTGTTAAGGATCCCTGTAAGGGATGTATCAAGTTTTCAAAGATCTTGGTTAGCTTGGCTGTAATCACCTTTGCTATAATCTTATAAACTGTGGAGCACAAACTAATAGGACGGTGGTGATTTACTGTTGTCAGGTCATCCCTTTTTGGTAGTAGCGTTATAAAAGTATGGTTTGTTTGCCTTAATAGCATTCCACTGGAGAAAAAAGCTTTGACAACTTTTGTGACCAAAGGGCCAACTGTCTTCCAGAACTTCTGGTAGAAACCTGCCGAGAACCCATCAGGGCCTAGAGCCTTATCCGGGCTCATAGAGAAAACAACAGCTTTAATTTCTGCGTTAGAAACCGGAGCTGTGAGCATGTCGTTATCTTCCTGTGTTACTAGAGAGGGGATAACCCCTAAGTCCCTAGTTGTGTCCAGATCGGTCCTCGTGGAGGAGCGAAAACGGGATTTGAAATCTTTTTCAAATTCTTGTTGGATAATGTGAAAATCAGCTGCGACTTCTCCACCTAGGGTGATAGATTTTATAATTTTTATGCCCCTCTTGGAGGAGGCGATTTTGTGAAAATATCCAGTGTTGGAATCTTTAAGCTTAACATGCTTAACCTTAGCCCTTTGGCTCCAGTATCTGCGATGGAAATCGGGCATTCTTTCTCTTTTGTTGAGCAGTTGCTTTAATAACTTGATGTCATCGTTATTGTAGTTTGACAGAAGCGAAGTCTGCAGTTGGAGTAATTTCTGATCATTTGTTTTAATTGGTTGTTAATGTTGAGAAAAGTTTTCTTGTGCTAGTCTTTAGAGAGACGCTTAAGAAGTTTCATACGTTGAAGCAGGCGGCACATAAGGGAGCCCGAGGAGTCAAGGCACCACGCCTGAGAAACAAGATTCTTGTAATCCCGACGGTTTGCCCATGCTAGTTCAAATTTGAATGGTCTGTTTTTTGGTTTAACGTTCCGACCGAAGTCTGTCGAGATAGGCGCATGATCAGATCTGGTGAAGGGATGAATCTCAGTTATGAGGGATTCAAAAATAGTGAGTACATCAGTGTGGATGAGGAGACGATCTAGTCTCTCAAAACAGGAATCAATACCGTTCTTTTTTCGTTTCCAGGTGAATTGACCACCAAAGGACGAAATCTTGTGTAAAGAAAAATTTGTTCTTGAGGTCGGTCAGACGTGCAAATCTGGCATTTGACGGACATGCACCCCCAACCTTCTCTGATGGGGAGCATATGTCGTTATAAAATCCCCCATAACACAGTATGGTATATTAAGCTTTGTATATATAGAGCGATAGCTTCCCAAAAAGGTCCTTTCCTGGCCTCATCAGACGGGGCATAAATCACTAGCATGGCAACTGTTGAGTGAGGTGTAAAGTCTGAGTAGTTAAAATGTATAAATCGGTTGTTAACCGAAACAAGATCAATGGATCCTTGACTCGATGGTAAATCTTTCCACAACAAACAGATTCCACCGGCAAAACCGACAGCTGGGTCAAAAGCAATGTTAGTAAAGTCGCACTTCCGCCAGCAAATGTCGAACGGGACCTTATTTGTTTTGGCTTCCAAAAGAGCTATTATATTAATATGATTATTCTTACAAAAAATATCAACGTTAGTCCAGAAGTTCCTATTGCGAATACCGCAGGAATTCCAAGTGCATATATTCATGGGAATCTTATTTTTGTGTCCGTTGGTTCAAATATCCGTTTGTTTTGGGGTAAACGATAGCATCTGAAAGAGAACGGTGTTGAACTCCAAACGATGATTAATGACCAGCCTTTTACTGGGCATAAGAAGAGGGCAACCTGAAGCCGAACCAGTAGCATGTAATATAGCGGAGAGCTAAATGAGAGTAACGATCTCAGATCGAAACTGATTGATCTCGAATTGATGTAGTATGACAATACAGAGCGGGATGGTTGAACAATCCAAACAAAGTAACATATAGATTCCGAATTAAGGTACGAGAGTAAAGTTCGATTGTTGTCGTTCAGAACCAATGTTATTACACAAATTAAGAGAACAAGTTGTTGGTAGCAAACTTTGTTTTGTTCATAATATGGAATTTGGGATTGTGAATCCAAACTAGTACAACTCCAAGCAAAAAGCATGAAGCACACCCACTAGCAGCGCAACGAGCAGCAGCAACAGCAGAGATGAGAACGACTCCGAGCAGTAGCAACAGTAGAGGGAAGCCCATCAACAGCAGCAGCCACTCACCAGAAGCTGAGGACCTTCGGCGACGCCGGACATCCGGAAATCCCCAACGCTGCACACCAGACCTGCAAGAGCAACGGGCAAAAAGCAAGGACAAGCACGAAGGGAGAGTGCCAAAAACACACAGGCCAAAGGCCACAACTGAAATGATAATAATGTGAATATCATTAAACGGGGTGCAAAAGCATACAAGAGATATACGAATCGATAGGTAACGGGAGGAATCCGCATGTGAACAAAACAAGAAACCGAAAACCAGAGAGCAATTTATTGTAAATTCGAAATTTGTTTAAATATTCCCAAAGACCTTGTTGGAGGTTTAAGTATGTAATTTGCTGGTAAGCAACTAGGATAGAGCGGTAACCCAGAGAGTGAGTTAACATAATTGAATAATAGCAATTGAATCTAAGAATTTGTTGCAAAGAGTTGTAGACATTAATGCCTTGTTGAGGGCTTAAGTAGCCATTATGCTGGTAAGCAAAATTAGCCTTTGGGTGAAAGTAAGATATAGAGAGAGAACTTACAGGGGAACTTAATTGCAGAGGAGACCGAATTGAGCAGCACACGGAAAGTGTAGAGCGAAACAGCCACCCACGCCAACCCGAAAAGCGACGGCCACCGTCCGGCCACCACCGGTCGATCCCATCCCACATTGATGCCAGAAGATAGCCGAGAACTCCACCCTGATGACAGATTTCACCAAAAGAAGCAAGAAATAAGGGGAAAAAACCCCTCAGTTACAACCTTTCGCAGGTAAATGATGCCAGAAGCACCGAGGGGGCAATCCATAATCTGATTCGACAAAGAGGGTGACGGAGGAGAGAAGCGGGTGCAAGTGGGTGTTACAGAGAGACCGACCTTCAGCGGTTGCAGATGGGCAGAACGGGGAGTGCTAGGTTTGGTTTGGGGCGGTTGAGTGGGCAAAGGAAGGGGAAACGAAGGGCGCGTGTGAGCGCGTTTCTCGGGGTGCATTTTGGGGTTTTTAAGCAATCTGTTGGCATGCAACATTTTTTTTTTTTTTATTAGGTAAAAATTCGAAGGTCAGACAGGCCTGACTCATCGAGAGGCCGACCGAAGTCGGCAGACGGCGAACCGTCTAACAGAACAATCTAAAAGCAGAAATACAAATAACAAGCGTAATGAACCAAACAGAAATAAACTCTACAACAAACGTTCCAAAGAGACCAAACACCCGAAAAGCTGAGGAAGCCACCAAAGAACGCAGCCAAGCACCACCAAACAGTAGCACCGCGGGCCACCAAAGATATGTTGGCATGCAACATATGTTGTTTGTTGCAGTTCTTGACTCCTTTTTATTTTTATTTTTTTTATATAAAAAAAAACAAAATTTCCTAATGAAACAACGTACTTTTGGAATGGGTCAACAACAATTTAATAATTAATCTGCTTTATATATATATATATATGCTCAAGGCTCTACGTTGAGTTAATGCGTAAGTTGGGGTAGAGGTCGATCATCACCAACTCTATTGAGAAAATCAAGCAAAAGAAAAACATGCAGATAAGTATAATTAATGAATACGTACCAATATACAGTCCATCAATATTGTGGTGGTTGGGTTTTTGTGGAAACTGAGATTTTTTGTTGACCAAATTTGCGAACGACAATATTTTTAGTTATAGATGAACTTTTTTCTTCCAAGCTTAATATATTGGTTGGTTCAGAACGGGTTGGATTTAGATAATTCGAGATGGATTCGATTGTTGGGACATTAATTTTAAGGGATAAAGTCTTCTATACCTATTTTTTATTGATGTATTTGGACATTAATTTTACCGGATAAAGTCCTCGATCTATAACTAATTTGAGATAATTAAAGATGGATTCCATTTATTCGGACAGTAATTTTACTGGATAAAGTCGATACTAGAGCACCATCTCCAAAAAAACAACCGACTGTCTTCCGTTCTTCAACAGATGTCGAGTATCGAGCCCTAACCGAGGCAACCTGTGGGACTATGGCTCCAATCTCTGCTTGCTGAATTGAAAATTCATCTCTACTCACATCCACCAGTCTTGTAATGTGGCAACATCGAAGTTACATACCTCACCTGTAATCCGGTCTTTCACCATCGCATCAAGGCTCATGCACCTCCTGGACTTGAACTATCACTTTGTTCGGGAGCACGACCGAGCGGACACATGGCCAAGTCCCATTCCTCTCATCCAAGGATAAATTGACAATTCTCCTTACAAAACCGCTTGCACCATCTATATATGTTTACTAGAAATCGCTCTCACCTTTACCTCCGAGACTCTCAAGCAGGGGCGGAGGCGGGGGGGCATGCGGTGGCTCGAGCCCCCCGAGAAAATATAAAAAAAAATAAAATTTATTTTTTTATATATACATAGTAAAAGAGGTGTTATGTAAACTAAAGGATGTGGTAGTGCAGTTGGTAAGGTGGAAGTATGAGGGAGCTGAGGTTGTGGGCTCGATTCATATGCCTCCAATTTCAATAGTTTTTTTACCTTTCTTTTAAATTGAAACACCAATTTCAATTATTTTTTTTACCTTTCTTGTAAATTGAAACACCAGCTACTCTTTGTAAATTGAAACACCAACAACCACCAGCAACTCTTTGTAAATTGAAACACCAGCAACTCCAATTCGGCAAAAAATTTCATGAATCAACACCCGTAAAAATTTTTCGAGCCCCCCCTGGATATAATCCTGCCTCCGCCCCTGCTCTCAAGTGAGGAGGATACTAGACCACATGAGTCATGGATGTCCTGCCCAAGTCATAGTCCATGTACAATTCCACAATTAAGCCCACAACTTACCTTACCTTGAGGATCATTAGGGATCTTCACACACACATGTTGACAGTCAGTTTATCAACTGACAATTTTCGAAAATAATTAAAATGTTAGCAGTTAGTTTATCAGCTAAATTTTTTTGATAATAGTAAAAATGTGAGCAGTCAATTCGTCACCTGAACATTTTGGATAACAGTAAAATAATATTATTTACATAAAAGGAGGAAAAAAAGAAAGAGAAAAAAGAAAAAAAAAACAAGGAAAAAGGAAAATAGTGGGCTTTTAGCTAATATAGGATGGTGAACCTATAGCAAATTAGGATCTTAAATATGGATATTTGTTTTTTCCCATTTGAATATCACTCGAATTCGGTGTCAAACGGATCGGTTTAGTTTAGATAATGATGATTTAATCATATGCAACTCATACGTGTATGGCCTCTTATCAATAAGAGTCAAATTTAAGAAAAAAATAGTCAAATTACGATTTAAAATTAAAGGATATATTTGAATTTCTTCTTTTAAAGGGAACATTTTTTTGAAGTTAGGTTAGTCCATGACTACTAAACATGTCATTGTCATTTCTATAACTCTACCTACAAGTAGTTGGATGCAGGATGACCTCATCACATATCTCATGATCCTTCAAATATACGGAGTATATACATGTTAGTTATCAATGTTTGCTTATGATGTATATTGAAAATGCAATTAATAAGGAAAAGGCAAATTTCTACAATTTTTTCACTTAATCACCCCTAAAATAATAAATCACAGAAAACCTCCCCTAATGCACTTTGCTGTCAACATGAAGTCGATCCCCTTCTCATCTACAGGAAGAAAAAAAACTCCAAAAGGATAATATCACCAACAAAAATTGAAGAGATATGCACCAAAATATAATTTGTACAGAAACTTTAAACCCTAAAAATTGCAAATCATATGGAGACAATTGAAACACTTAATCCAACAAAAATGAAAAAATATAACCCGACGACATCAATCGAACTCAGCACAACAAACTCATAAAAAAAAGCCCAAAATCAGCACAGCTGACAAAACCTGACAAACAACTAACAAAACATGACAGATAGCTGACAAAGCTAATCCTATGTTTAAATAAACCGAACAGAAATTTAACCCTAAAAACCACAAAATCAGCACACCAAAACCCTAACCCCCACCCCAAATCAGCCTGTAGAAACCAAAATAAAAATCAAGTGTCTTCGCCTGACGGTGGTCGGTGGTCGGAGGCGGTTACAAAAAGGTGATTAACCTCCATCTCTCTCCCACATATCTTGCCCTCGGACGTTGCCGTCAATCTCGATCGCAGCTAGAGGCCGGAAACAAAGGTTGAAAGTTCTTCTGATCAACGGAAACGTTGTCGTATAGGATGAGAATAACAAAAGGAAAAATGAGAGAGGGGAAGACGAGGGAGAGAAGAAAAGAGGAAGAGGGAGAGAAGGGAGAAAACGAGAAGTCTAGATTTGTGTACTTTGACTACTTGGTGGACATTTGCTTAATTTGAACTGCCTCGGTTGATATTTGCTTCGGTTATGAAATTATACCTTAGGTCTTTTTATTTCTACCAAATAATTACATTTTGGCTAGATAATAATAATAATAAAAATTACAACCCTTATATTCATCCTCTTTCAAACTCATTGAAACACACCACACCCGATAGCCTTGCTTTCCAAACTATCAATACAAAACATGCTATATCATATGAATTTTTTGTTGATTTTTGGCGGATTTGGGGGTAGACCTTACAATCGGGTCATTTGAGTCCCGGGTAGATCGGGTGACAGATCATTCGGGTTACCAATTGTTCCGGGTCAAGTTAAATCGGGTTTGTCCTTGTTTCGGGTCGACTCAATGAGTCAAAAACTCGAACTTTTTAAATACTTTTTAAGAATATTAAAAAATTAATAAAATTGAATTATAATATAAACATGTGAAATTAAACTAAATAATAATATTATAAATAAATTTATGAATATTATTATATAAATATTTTAAGCATAAAAATCATATTTATACAAATAAGTGTTCTAAAGATACTATAATTATAAAATGTACGTTATTTAACTTATATATGAATTACCTTAATGAACACAACTACGTGACAAATATCTATGTAGGGTCTACGTGGTGCCGTTACGTCTACATGGTACCGACTCATCAGATCGTTTTGACCCAATGGGTCATCTAATCTCAACCCTAAAATTCCCAGTTCATTCTTGTTTGGCATGGTTTCTGGTCCCGGATCTCAAATACTGAATTCAAACCTAAAAAATTACCAAATATTTGAGTTAGGTTTTTTCGGGTCAGTCATATATTGACAGGTCTAATTTGGAGTTAAAATATGTTTTTTTAATTAAAAAACATTAAATCTCAATCGATTTTGAGTTGTTTTGAGAGGAATTTATGAGGATTGTATTTGTAACGAATAGATTGAATGTGACTTACAAAGTCAAATTTAGGTCGAATTTTCATTTCTTTGTTAGGCACTCAATGACCTGAGCCGAGGGAATAGTTATAGTTCGATGAACTTGGCCGAGAGAATTTAGTCAGATAAGTGAATTTAGTCAGATCAGCTCAAAGAACCCTGTTAAGGTTATGTCATATGTGATAGCTTCATGTAGATTCTCTCCGATCAATCATGCAATTAAGTGAAACCCCAATTATTATTTTTTTCAAAAACCACCAACATTAATGGAAAAAATTGAAGACAAACTCCAATATCTTTTGTTTTTCAAAAACATTTCAATGAGATTATTGGTGTTTTCGGAATTTCGTGATTTTAGTATAGTGTTTAAGTCTCTCTTTTCCCTCTAGCCAAGCGTTAATTATATATTAAAAATGAAAAGAACTAGTGTTATCCTTCATTGAAAAATATTGAGATGTCTTGAACAACATATAAATTTCGCGAGCTACTTCTCTCAACCCATAGTTATTTGGTTTTGAGATGAAACGTTGGTGGGTTTATACGTTGGTAGGTTAGTTTTGAGATTGAGAGAAACCGGAAAACCTCCATTGGAGGATCTGTATTGCAAGGTACAGAAATCGGAAAAATGGGAGTTTGTTACACTCTTCTAACTGTTTTCCCGCCTTATAAAGGTAGCTACAACTTGAGGGTGAAATGACGACAATACCCCTGATGTATGTTGCGTATAATTCAGGTAACATCACACACTTAGGCCACTAGATGTTAACTCTCTAACTCACACATACATACTCACATACCCCCCTCAAGCTGTGCCTAGAGCAGGAAGAACTAGGCCAAGCTTGGCTCGGAAAAATTCATGTTGTTTAGCTCCAAGAGCTTTAGTGAAAATGTCAGCCACTTGGAGAAAAGTTGGGACATGTAATGTGTTGAGAAAGCCAGCATAAACCATTTCTCGATTAAAATGGGAATCAATTCTTACATGTTTGGTGCGCTCATTGAAGATGGGATTGAGAGCCAGCTGTTGAGCAGATTTGTTATCACAATGCAAAGGAATGAGAAGTGAAATGTGGATATCAAAGTCAGAAAGGATGCCTTGCATCCATACCAGCTCACTAGCCACATATGACATAGCCCTGTACTCACTTTCGGTTGAAGATTTTGACACCACCTTCTGTTTCTTAGTCTTCCAAGATACCAAGGATGAGCCTAGAAACACACAGTAGCCAGACAAAGAACATCCAGTGTCTAGGCAATTTCCCCAATCAGCATCAGTAAATGCTTGAACATTTAGTGATGAATTTGAAGAGTAAGAGAGGGTAAAGTTGAATGTGCCCTTGAGGTACCTGAGGAGATACATCAGGACATCCCAATGTGGTTTAAAGGGAGATTAAAGGAACTGACTGAGTTGCTGGACATTATAAGAGATGTCTGGTCGAGTAAGTGTAAGGTAAAACAGCCTCCCAACCAGTCTTCTATAATCTTCTGGATTGGGAATAGGTTCACCTATCCTGGAAGACAGTTTAACTCCATGTTGCATAGGAAAGGAAGCTTCCTAACATCCATCCATCTGTGCATCAGTGAGAATATCCAAGACATACTTCCTTTGATTCAACAAAATACCTGCAGAAGATCTAGATATTTCCATGCCAAGGAAATATCTTGCAACCCCAAGGTCATTGATAGTGAATTGCTTATGCAAACCAGACTTTGTATTCTCTTCTTAGTGCTTGAACTACCCATGATGAGCATATCATCAACACATACAAGGGCTACTGTCATGTGGTTCTCTGAATTCTTAACAAACAGAGAAAAGTCATTTGAAGACTGAGAATAGCCCAATGAGATCATGAATCTTGTGAGTTCATGATTCCATTGACGACTTGCTTGCTTTAACCCATATAGGGATCTAGTCAGTTTGCATACACTTCCAGTTTCCACTTTGTATCCAGGAGGTGGACTCATGTATACATCTTCTTCCAAATACCCATGCAAAAAAGCATTGTTGACATCCAATTGATGCAACATCCAACCCCTACAAGCAGCAATGGCAAGAAAAATTCTCACTGTGGATAGCTTAGCAACAGGTGAGAATGTTTCTTTATAATCTCTGTCCTTGACTTGATTGTAACCCTTTGCTACCAACCTTGCCTTGTACCTTTCAACTGTGCCATCAGCGCTGTATTTGACTTTGAAATTCCACTTACAACCTATTGGTTTCTTTCCTGGAGGAAGGGCAGTGACTTCCCAAGTGTGATTATACGTGAGTGCCATCAGTTCCTTTTCCATTGCAGTTTCCCATTCAGGAATTCCCTTAGCTTGAGAGTAGGAATTAGGTTCAAAGTTGGAGCAAGTATTGACCAAGGAATGAACATAATTTTGAGATCGATGAGATAGATTTGTGATGGCAAATACAGCAAATGAATCAGATTGAGATGAATAATTGAGTCTGGCAGGCCTAAAGATGTGCCTCCTTAGATTCATATAAGAAATATGAGATGGAGATAATTCAAGTTGCTGAGCAGGAGGAGTTAATTTTGAGAGTGGTGGAGAATCTGAAACCTGTAGGTTATCAAGTGATGGAGAAAGTGAATGAGAGCTAGTTAGAGATGACTCATTTGTGTTGGGTAAGAGTATAGGGGGAGATCTGCCAGGTACTGGTTTCGACTCAGGCTCAAAATCTGAATTATCCATGGCATGAAGATCAATAGGCTGAACATGATGTTGCACCACTGCAGTTTGCTTGAATGGAAATACATGTTCTTCAAATTTCACATGCTTGCTAATAATAACTGCCCTTTTTTTTAAATCATACAGTTTGTAGGCCTTCTGATTTGGAGGATAGCCAAGGAATATACATCTTCTAGCCACAGTCCCCTACTTATCTCTATGGTCATTTGGTTGGACAGCATAGCATAGACAACCAATGGCCTTCAGTTGGTCATAGCTAGGGGTTGTATGATAGAGAATTTCAAAAGGAGATTTCCATTTTAAGGTTCAGGTAGGCATTTTGTTGATAAGATGGGTTGCACCAAGGACACAGTCTCCCCAAAATCTTAAAGGTAAGCCAGCATGCATCCTCTCTGGTGGCTCTAGCAGAGAGGATGTCCATGCTAGGGGTTGTATGATGGCTCTAGCAGTTTTTAAAAGATGTCTATGCTTCCTCTCTACTCTCCCATTCTGTTCATGAACACTTGGAGTAGCTCTCTGGTGGATAATTCCTCTTGAATCAAAGAAATCCTTGCAACCTTTTTAAGTAAACTCAGTGATTTTTTCAGTTCTCACTGTCTTAACATACACTTTGAACTGAGTCTCAACCATGTTCAGAAAGGTTGTGATCAACCTTAGCACTTGCATCTTGTCTTGCATCAAATAAACCCAAGTGCATCTAGAAAAATCATCTAGTATGGTGAGGAAATATTTGGCCCCACACATAGTTGGGACTCTATAGGGTCCCCAAACATCCATATGTAAAAGATGGAAGACATTCTCAGCAATGGATAAACTCCTATCAAACTGTATCTTGTGTGCTTTAGTCATAGCACACACATCACGGTGCAGGTTCTGAAAATCAATATCAGTACAACCAGGAACATGTTGAAGCTTAGAAAAAGACATATGTTCCAATCTGGCATGCATTAACAGCATGTTATTACAACAAACATTATTCAATGAAGCAAAATACTGCAACTGAGGCTGCACCGTCACACCAGTCGTCAACACATATAGGCCTTTCTCTTCAAGACCTTTAGCAATGCTCCTTTTAGTTGTAAGGTCCTGTAACCACCATCCCATATTGTCAAAACTCAAAACTGTACCTCAAGTGTTGCTCACATAGACACTTAGAAACAAATATAAAATTATGCTTAAACCGAGGCACCAATAGAACATGTTTTAATACCAATTCATAACTCAATTTGACTGTACCAAACTGTGTCATTGTGATGCATTTGCCATCAGGTAACCCAAGTTTGATTGCAGTCTTGAAATCAAAAACTTCTGAGAAAATGTGGCAATCAAAAGCAATATGATATGTGGCCCTATAATCGACAATCCACATATCATGTTGAGATTTATTCACTCCAATTAGAAAGGAAGAACTTAGAGTACCTGCAAAATGTACCATGGCCTGATTGACAATGCTATCAACACTCTTCACCTGGGATTTCCCTTTCATTAACTTCAGCACTTCCTGAAATACAGCATTCACAAATGCATGATCAGGTTTGCTGGTGTTGTAACCATCCTCCTTAAAAGGACTCTCTTGCTGTGTAGATTCATACCGTGCTACAAATTTCCCAGTGGGCCTAGGCTTCGCTTCATCCTTAGGCCCTCTAAACCATTCAGGATACCCTATGATCTTAAAGCAAAAATCCTTGGTATGGCCTGTCTCACCACAATGATCACATTTTTGTTCAACCTTAGCTTTCTTATAATCTCTATAACTCTTCTCAGTATTCTTATCATATTATTTTGACTGCTCACCAGTCCTAAAATCTCTGTACCCCTTAGCAGCATTTGCTTCACTATCCAGTTGATAATTCCTATCAATCTGTCCAAACCTTTCCTGTGAAAACCTGTCAAACTGTCTTGACACATTCAAGGCATTTTGCCCACCTTGAATTGCATTAGTAACCCCTTTGGACCTTTCTATTTGCGTGGCCATTTGAAAGGCTTAATTTATCCCTGGCATAGGATCCTTAGACAGTATGTTGCTCCTCAGGTTCTCATAAACATCATTCAAACCCATCAAAAATTAGATGACCTTTGGTTTCTCATCTCGATCAACAATCCTCTTTAGCAAAGCACATCTGCAACCATTTATTCCTCCACGGTTGCATACAGGAACAACATCTAGGGACTTTAGTTCATCCCAAATCTTACTCAGTTTTCCAAAATAAGCCCCCACAGACAGATTATCTTGTCTAAGGTTGGCTAAATTCCTACGCAACTGGTACACTAAAGGATCATTAGACTCAAAGAATCTTTCCTTGACTTCATCCTAGAGTTCTTTCGATGTTTCAACATATATGAGGCTCTCTTCTACTTCTCTAGTCATCGAATTAAACAACCATCACATCATCATCTGGTCTGCACGCATCCAATTTTCGAAATCATCACTACCTTCTAGAGGTTTAACACAGCTTCCAGTTATGAAGCCCAACTTAACTTTGGCTCCTAGTGCCATCTTAATAAATGTACTCCAACTTGTAAAATTGGCTCCATTGAAAAGATTCGAGACTAAAACCATTCCTGGATGGTCCGAATTTGACAAGAACAATGGATTGACAGGAGCATTTGACATACCTTGCATCATATCTCCAAACTGAATCCTTTGATTCAGAAGATTCCAGCCTCTACCGACGCCTGAACCTGGTGCAGGAGGAGTGAGAAAGGTTCCTCTTCCTTGTCCATGGTTGTCGCCTCCAACATCAGATGTCTTTCCTGCTCCTCTTCCAACCATGTCAATCACAACAATTCCAGATCTCAACAGATTTTGCAACAAAGAGAAACACCAGCTCCGGAAAACACCAGAGCTTCGAAAACTCCAGAAAATTAAAACGAGAACAAGCAAATATCACAGATCGTGACTCACAGATCTGATACCATTTGGAATTATGCAATTTGAGTAACAAATTGCATCAGCAAATTGAGATTGAGAGAAACCGGAAAACCTCAATTGGAGGATCTGTATTGCAAGCTACAGAAATCAGAAAAATGGGAGTTTGTTACACTCTTCTAACTATTTTACCGCTTTGTAAAGGCAGCAACAACTTGAGGGTGAAATGACGACATTACCC
The DNA here is from genome assembly GCA_037127255.1 of Persicaria tinctoria. NCBI lineage: Eukaryota > Viridiplantae > Streptophyta > Magnoliopsida > Caryophyllales > Polygonaceae > Persicaria > Persicaria tinctoria. The sequence goes on along the minus strand of JBANSL010000009.1, from coordinate 5,028,820 downwards.
ATGCTGTATGTTGCATATATTTCAGCTAACATCACACACTTAGGCCACTAGATGTTAACTCTCTAACTCACACATACATACTCACACACATGACATTCTTCCAGCATCTTGACCCCATCGGGTCCAATTGACTCTAACATGGTATCATAGCCGGATTCAACTAGTTTTGGTGCGACTTCATATTAGTGTAGGATGGCCTTCTACAGTACATTTCACATATGCTTTAGTTTCCATTTAACCGCAAGTTGGCAAGTACAAATTCACCCATTCCAAATATAACTTTTGATCCAAATCTTCTAAAAAATCCTCAATTTCAAGTGATGTTACAAATGCTTAGCAATCCTCAAACACCTGAATATCCAAATTATATCTCATATAATCCTACCAATGTGTACAATCTCTCCCCCCCTCCCCCCCCCCCCCCTCCCCAAACCAACAACCTTTTTAGCATTTTACGGGTACTCAAGGGAGTGTCACTTGAAGTCCAACTGAATTTATAGGTAGCTCGATAATTAGGATTTACTCATGTTATAATATTTCTAACTTTGTTAATTTTATTCTAGATGTAATAAAATGTATTTATATCAAATACTTGCTATTTTTATTTATTTATAAAATTATGAATAAAAATAATTGACAATAATATATGATGATACACATATAATAAAGGGAAGATATATAAAGAAAAAAAAAGGTCAAAATAAATTTGAAAGGGGGTAAAAAGGGTTTTCCATGATTGTAGAGAAAACCTTTTAAAAAAAAGGTAAAAAAAAAGAAAATAATTTTAAAAAAAAATATTTGTGTAAAGTTGTAATAGAAATATGGAAAAAAAGAAAAAAAAGAAAGAAAAGAGGTTTACTCATAGTTGTTGATGGTTTTAAAAACTTTCCCTTACTGAATTTGATCACGAGGGAATTATAGGGAATGACCTTTGCCCCAAAAAACTTTGCTAGACTAACCCCTGCAAAAAAAAATTGCAAAGGATTATTACATCTGCCGGTTAGAGACGGATGGTAGCCGGTGGAGAGAGAAAATGGAGAGAGAAAGAGTAGCAAGCATTTATTGGCCGTCTCTTCCAATCTCTGAAAACCCAAACAGTAAGGGGTTAAGGGGAGCGATGGAAAGAAGACGATGGAAGAAGGGCAGTAAGGGGGCAGAATTGAAGAACAACGGCGGATCTCAGGGCTTATGCTATCTCCGGCGAGGATACATGGGCGGAATTGAAGGATAAGAGAGGAAGAAATCGATAGAACAAGGCAACATGGAGGTGGGCGGCGATGGCTCCGGCGGGCGGAATTGATGTTGCCAACGACGCGGAATTGATGCCGCCGGCAATTCAACCGAGTGTGAAGAGTGCCTAATTGAACTGAGGAGGTGGTAGGGGACGCCGGAGTGAGATCGATCTGAGAGAATTTGGCGGCGTTGATGGCCAATCGGAACGTTTGATGCACCCAATCAGTCGTTGTCGTTGTCGGCCAACCTCCTCCCGACTGTAGAACCTCTTATCCATGGAAGACCCCGTCATGAAGGGCATCGGCATCGTCACGGAAGACCAATTGGTGAAGCTCTTCGCCAGATCCTTGAGGTGTAGGCTCTCATCGACGAGGGCGGCGCTGTCCAAAGAGAAAGTGAAGGAGGAGGAGGAAGCATCGATGGGATGTCGAAGGAGGGACGGGATTGAGAGGGGTGGCTCCAGAGTTGTTGACGGCTGAGGACACAGGTTATATAACGTCTCACTCGGTGCTTGGTCACCGCATCTATGCAGTCGCTGATGAGAAACATCTGGTGTCCGACTCCGAGAGGGACACTAGAAGTTTGAATCAAGCTGAAAGTGGACCTGCCGCCACTTCATCTCAACAACCTTGAGTTTTTATCGCTTAGGGGTTGTCCAGAGTTGAAGTTGTGGGAAGAAAAGAAGAGAGGTGTGGATTGGGATTCCCTCCACAAAGTCATTCAGCTAGACATCGATGAACTTCCATCTCCAGGGAGGCTCCCTGCCTTCTACGCCATCTACAGCTTGGCCAATTGAAAATCAGGAACTGGTATGTTTATACATATTCAAAACTTATTCATAATGCACTGCACTTAAAATCAAGATATGTGGCATGCTGGTTTGGTTTTCCGGATCTTGGCAGTGAGCAGAGGTCAGATTTAGAAGAAGCATCACTCCAAAGCACCTCAACATAGCAAGCAAGATTCCAATTCCATATTAACAGATTCCATGTTCTTATAAGGGGTGATTGGATTCAATCATCATGACTTATATAGATCATTAAAATTAGATGAGCTAATTTAATGAGAAGAGAAGAGTAGTTTGTAAAGATTAGAGTTCAATCTTCAAGCTTCAAAATCTTGTCATTGAATTTGGGGCTAGGAAGTTTTGTATAAAGTGTCAATTCTGAATTTGTGAGTAGTAAGCTCCAATTTATTTTTAGTAAGACACTACTAAAACAGTAAGTTTGTTTTTGTCATGTACTTTGTGGAGAGCAAACCACTAATGGAGTATTCAGGTCATATGAGGATGTGAATATTTTGATGTTTTTTTTATTTGCTGTTTTTGTCATGTAGTGTTGGCAATTCTGAATGTTTTTGCCGTGTTTGCTGGCAATTCTAAATGTTTATGTCCTGTATCTAAATGTTTTTGTCATGCTTTTGATCATATTTCTATCTGTTTGAAATCACATGTGCACTTTCTTATAGCTAAAGGGTGTTTTTGATCGTAATCTCGTATTTGATGGACACCCCAGCGTTTGTACATGTCACCTGTCTATTTCAACATTCCAACCTCAGCGTTTGTACATGACACCTGCACTTAATATTTAGAGAAAGTAGTGAAAATTGACTTAATAACTATAATGGATGACAAAAGTGTGAAAATTGACTTAATAACTATAATGGATGACAAAAATGTGAGTTAGGCATAATTCTATATCTTCTGTTGTTGAGTTAGAAACAAACAAACAAAAAATAACACGACCTTTAACATGACAGGTAATGCGAATCGATCATCTTTTCCTTAATGAAAGAAAATAACAGGACAGATAATGCTATTAACGTGATAGGTTATACTGTTTAACATGACAGGTAATGCGAATCGATCATCTTCTCCTTAATGAAAGAAAATAACATAACAGGTAGTGCTATTAACATGACAGGTTATACTGTTTAACATGACTGGTCATATCCTTTAACATGACAGGTAATGCGAATCGATTATCTTCTCCTTAATGAAAGAAAATAACATGACAGGTAATGCTATTAACATGATATGTTATACTGTTTAACATGACTGGTCATATCTTTTAACATGACAGGTAATGCGAATCGATCATCTTCTCCTTAATGAAAGAAAATAACATGACAGGTAGTGCTATTAACATGACATGTTATACTGTTTAACATGACTGGTCATATCATTTAACATGACAGGTAATGCGAATCGATCATCTTCTCCTTAATGAAAGAAAATAACATTACAGGTAATGCTATTAACATGACAGGTTATACTGTTTAACATGACTGGTCATATCCTTTAACATGACAGCTAATGCGAATCGATCATCTTCTCCTTAATGAAATAAAATAACATGACAGGTAATGCTATTAACTTGACAGCTTATACCCTTTAAGATGACAGGTTATTTGCTGATCTGCAATCTATAAGCTTATTCGGTAAAAGAAAGACATTGTCCGAGTTAAAGTAGACAATGATTAAGATGGAAAGCAAGTCTCATTTGAAGAGGGTTTTTAACCTGGAATTCATCTTCCATCTGTGTTGAATTCATCATAAGATGTGTTTTTAACATGATAGGTAATAGGTTTGACACGATCCAATAAGAAACTGAACAACGTAATTGATCGATGAAGAGAGAAACAGGGAAACGAAAGAGGGAAAAAGGAGGCATAAAATGGTTATCCCCGTGATTCAATCTATGTGGCCAAGGGAGGATTCGAGGGCTACGACTTTCATCTAATAGGACAACGCAAGAACTCATCTTCATCTATACGATGAGCAATTTTAGCTTGTCGTTTCGCAAAATGAATGTGACATTAGATTGATATTTTAACCGGACAACTCCCCGGACTTAAACGTTTTTTTGGTGTTGTTGTCATAGAAAAGAGAGGAAAAAGTGTTCGGTTTCGATAGAATACTGTGTAAATTCGTCCACATGAAAAAAGTGTTCGGTTTCATATGTAGATGAGGTTCATTCAATATTGTAATATAGTATGAATGATCAAAAATTGTTTTTATTACCACAAGTGTTATCGAATATATGATGCATGATCTTTGACAATTTCGCATTTAACATGTTGTTTTACTAAAAAATGTACATTGTCTATGAATTACAAGTTCGAATTTCCCATAATTACAAAATGTGCGAACCACTTGACCAAAAAAAAAATGTGCGAACCACATACTCAATTCCTCGCTATGTACCATAAGCGTTTCCAAGTGCATCATAAGTGACACAAAAACGCACCGGTCAGTCGACCAAGATGCACATAGAGCACTGCCATGTCAAAACTATTAACTTTCATGTCAAAGGTATTACTTGACAGGTTAAAAGCATTATATGTCATGTACATCGTCGTTGAATGACATGTTCGAATTTCCCATAAGTACAAAATTCGTTAACTACATATTGAATTACAAAAGCCGGAGCATAAGCGTCTCCAGGTGCATCATACTTGATACCAAAAGACACCGGTCATTCGACCAATACGGACATGGGTCGTGAAGAACACACAAGGGGAGATGAAGAGCTATTCACGCTGCACTTACCATTTTTTAGAGAGAAATTCATGGAGCGTATTTGCCCATTACACTAGCAAAGTAGCAAGATTGACAAAGATTATTCAATGGCACACACACAGGATTCATGGGAAAGCCTAATTACACTAGCAACGTAGAAAAATTGGCAAGTAAATATTAACTAGTGTCATGTACAAACGCTGAGGCTGGAATGTTTACATAAACGGGTGACATGTATAAAAGCTGATCGATGGCAAAACGTGAGTTGTTTTTTCTAAAAAAGTGGGTTGATTTTTCTCTCTCTTTCTCTCAGCACTTTCTGAAAAAGTGGGTTGCTTTTTCTCTCTCCTCCTCTCAGCACTCTCTCTCCTCTCATTAATTCCCTCTCTCACATGCTTTTCTTTTTCCCTTTTTCCTTTCCTCTCTCATCTCACTCTCCCTGTCACTCCCTGCCAGTTTTTTGTCCAGTTATCTCCCACAATCTCACCTGTTACCGGCTACACTTGTAAGCGGATATCCGCTTTTAGCAAATTTTTTCCGGATGGGATTAGTTGTGCAAAGGTCATCACCCAAGAGGGTCATTTTAGCAAATTTGCCTTTGATCACCCGCTTAGTTTGGAATATCAAACTAGTTTAGCTCAAAATAATTATATACATCCCACTTCAGATTATTTTTAAACTATGAACAAGTTTCGATTTATTTTATTAACATCTTCCCACAAACAAATTGAACATAAATTGCAATATATGAAATGAATTATTATAATATTGGAACCCATAAGAGGATCTAACGAGGAGAAGACTATGAATCGGTGTTCATACACATTTTCTTGTTTCCACATTGACTTTAATTCAGTTTCCATAATTTATAGTAGTTTAAAAAGAGGACAACAATAAAGCGTTCTAAAAATGAAGGTGTACGTAAACTATGCGGTGTGAATTATATAATCATATCCTGAAAACCTTTAACAACATACTAATTGAATGCCCAATAAAACATATAACTAACATCTGTTGAGAAAACTAAACATCAACTAGGGGTAGCTCCTAATACATCATTAATAAATTAGGGCACTACCCTCAAATTGACCAAAAAAAATTAGGAGAACAATAATAACTTAAAATTTTGATTAATTCATCCATATGAGTATTATAATTAGGAAAAGTTGATATTTTATTTTCCACCTCAAACAAAACCAATGACGTCTAAGATGTTGAATATTTAAAAAGTTTTTCCTCCGCCATCCATTTTTCGACATTTGTTATTATTATTTTCACTTTTTTTTTATCAAGGGTCGGATATATGATTCAAATTTAAATTAGATACTTATATAGATCTGATAAAAAAAAAAGATACTTGTATAGATAATAATTCCATGTTAAACTATGTATATATTCTTTGATAAAGTATTGAACTTCCAATATTTAGACTCCGTGAATTGCTTCAACTTTGGAGGGGTTTTTTTTTATACATAACAAGATTTAAAAATCAGACAACACATTATTTGATCTCTTGAGAGGCCGATGGTTCAACAATACGAACTATCCGTCATAATACATAAGAAGAAACACAAAACATAAATTAAAGGTGCAACAATAGGCTAACCGTACCATACAAAAAAGTGGAGCCTATGCTAAATGATGAACATCAATTCGAAGACGCGGAGAAAAGCACCACATGATAGCACTGCTGACCATCGATAAGAGTCTATCTCATATGGACAGTGAAGACGAACTCTAAGGAAGCATATTTTGGAAACGGAGTCATCTCAAACACTGTACCACGATCCAATCAGATCTAACTCAAGATGCCACAACAACAAATGAAGCACATATAGGAACTCAAAAGCACAAGCACAGAAAACCCCGAACAAACTACGCCAAAAAGCCAAGAGACAAAGAAGTTAAAAAATATATACAAATATATATAACTATACAAATAAAATAAAATTCTTCCTTGGCCAAGGACTTCTCTATTTTTTATTTATTTTTTCTTCCTTGGTTTAACTTTGGAGTATATGGGAGTGGTTAATATTTTCATTCAAGAACAACTCTTAAAATTCTGTAGAAGCTCTCGGTCTCATTTGGGTTAATATTAGGAGACGATTAATTTTGTCAACTAAAAAATAATTTATAAATTTAAACTGAAGGTAGAAATGAAGTAAATAGGTCAATGCATGGAGCTGCACTTGCAGGCAGCAGGTAGTTATGCCAAATTCAAAGCAATATCCCATCAAATAAATGCATACACATAAACAAGAGATCGATCCAATTAGTTTCGAACAACCAATTAATTGACCAAATCCATCCTTCTGCGAATAGGTGACAATTCGGTTGTTTGGATCGAGGTCGATCCATTCGGTTTTGATCATATGTTAGGTTGTGTCATATGTTGAGTATATTGTATATTCGGTTGAGTTTGGATCGGATTGGGTCAGGTAAGTTCGGGTCAAATGAATTTCGGGTTGGGTTGGGTTCAGGTTGGGTCAAGTCGGGTCACATTAAGTTTTATTATAAAATGATGATTATTTTTTGTTAATCATAATTATTGACTATTAAACTTCATTTATTTAGTATATTAGGTCTCATTATATGTAATTCAAGTTGTTTGAATATTTAAAATTTAGAAAATTAAAGTAATTATAAGGAAGAGTCGGGTCTTTTTCGAGTCGGGTCGGGTTTATCTATGTTCGTGCCCATTCGATTATCGGGTCAAAAGGAGTTGGGCTCGGGTTTGGGTTCGGATTGTGCATGGCATTAGATTATCGAGTTTCATCTGGTTCTGAGTTCAGGTGGGTCGGGTCAGATTTTGCCAGCTCTACTTCTCCAAATTGCAATCAGTGATATATCGATGAATCCAGCGTTCACATTTTCTTTTTATCTCTGCTTTACTTTCCTCAATTTTTTTTACAATAGGCAACCATTAGAATATTTTTGCGCACAAAGATCATTCATGATCATCCTGAAGGATGATGATACATAGCTCCTTGTTTAAATGGATGGTAGAGAAATTGCAACCAATATCATTATTAGCTATATAATCTGAACAGAGTTGGCTTCTCTGAAGCAGTGCTGAAATTTGATCTTGGCGAAATCCTTTCTCATGATCCTGATCTTTTCAATTGTTTTGAGAATCTCTCATGGAGGCTTCCCCTTATCCTCTATTGCCTTGATCACGTCCATGTTGTCTCCTTCAACTATAATTATGTCAGCCTTTGTTGGATGCTAGCTATATCCCATTGCATACAACAAGGGATTTGGTTTGGATGACTGATCCCTTGGGAACCTTTTTACGAAACACATCAACAACATGTCCATGCCAGTCTCTAACAATACCCCCGACATAACAATCCCCAGTCAGATTGACAGAGGCTTCAACGTTGATCTTGTAAGCGGGTGTCGAGGGTTTTGCCTACTTTACATGTTTACCATTTCTTCTTTTCGTTTTATTTGATACTCTTATCTCCTTTGTTTTTTCCCAGTCTTAAATGTCTGGGCAGTATTTTCAATATTTTATGGTACAATTATATAATCATTTCTGAAGTTGTTGTTTTTGAAGATAACAGAGTTTTTATATTCCCCTATTGCATGCCAAAGCATACAAAGGTGTTCAAAATTTGTACTGTTTCTTCTAATATAGTCCATGTCCTGGATAGAGATGTGAGGTTTCCTGATTGCATAAAAGAATTCTCCCGTTTTAGACTCATATTTGCTGATAATAGATCTAGTACGTTGTGGAACACCTAATGAAGAGATGATTCATATCTTCATCTTCCATGTTGCAAAGGCAACATTGCGAAGGAACTCTATTGAAGTGTCTATTCAATCTTTCCTTTGTTTCCAGGCTATCTGTTTTAGTATTTTCCATACGAAGTTTTTTATTCTTGGTGGGAGTTGAAGCCTCCATACCCATGAATAGTCTATGTCATTTGAATTTCTATTTCTAACAAGCCCTTGTGTCGATTTTGTTGTATATACACCATCTCTATTGAATTTCCAAACTAATCTATCCGGTGTTTCCCAATTTGTTATTTGAATTTGGGTAATTGTTTCTACAATAGGTGGTGGGAATACCTGACTGAGAAGCTGAATATTCCACTTCTTTTTAGGATCTAGAAGTTGTGAGACTTAGATTTGGGTCATGCATGTCTTCAAACGATTCAAGCATCATTCCACATAATCATGGATCTGACCATACATTTATGTTGGTTCCATCTCCTATTATCCAAAAGAGGCGTTTTTTAAATCGGCCTCTTAGGTGAAGGAGACACCCAAATTGTCATGATGTGTTATGGGTGTTAAGATCATGTAGTCTTCCATTTTGTAAATATTTTTCCTTTATAACTTTGACCCAAATGTTGTTCGATTCTGTGTATATTTTCCAAAAGGAGTTTCAATTGCAAGGAGACATTTCTTTTTTCGGCGCTCTTTATACCAAGCCCGCCTTGAGCCTGTGGCGTGTAGATTTTATCCCATCTAATAAGGGAGTGTATCGTTCCGTATGGGTTTTATTCCAGAAGAAGTTTTTATGTATTTGATCAATTTGGTTGAGAATTCCTTTTGGAAGTAGGAAGCTTTGCATAAGGTAATTCATTTTGGAACTGAAGTTTGCTTGAATTAGTGTAGTTCGCTCTGCTTGCGAAAATGATTATGCTTTCCATTTTGATAATTTCTTTTTTAGGTGTTGTAATGCTCTTCCTCAAAGACACAATTTTTTACTCTCCCACTGATTATGGGTATCCCTAGATATTTCTCCAATCCACGTGAAATCGGGATATTCATTTGTTGAGTCAGGGTTGTTGATGTGGTATGATTAACATTGGTAGAGAATTGAATTGAGCTTTTGTGATAATTGATGGTGAGCCTTGATAAATTGGAGAAGTTATTAATACTGTTTTTTTTTATCATATCAAGGCTTTTAGGTGATGCTTCTACGAAGATTAGGGTGTCATCGACAAAGGTTAGACTGGGATTGGCTCTCTAGTGGTTGTGAGTTTTATACCAACTAGGGCATCACTCAAGAGAGCTTCGGCCTAGAGTTCTCTGGCAAGATTTTCCATGACTATGACGAATATGTATGGGGCTAGAGGGTCTCCTTGACGTATACCTCTCTCAGGTTTAAATTGCTCCCTTGGGGCATTGTTCACAAGAACAGAGAAAGTTTTCGTAGTTATACATTTCATTACTCATGAGATCCATTGGGGATGAAATCCAAACTTTATGAGTGCTGCCTCTATGAAGTTCTAGTTATTATTATCATATATGCTTTCTCCATATCTAGTTTTAGGGCCATCCAACCCTTTTCGCCTTTTCGTTTGTGAAAGGAGTGAAAATTTTCGTGAGCTATTAATGTGTTGTTTTGAATGGATCGCCCCTCTATAAACACGCATTGGAAAGGATTAATTATTTTAGGTAGGATTAGTTTTGAGTCTGTTAGCCATTACATTGGTTATGATTTTGTAAATAGTATTACAAAGACTGATTGGTCTGTAGTGGTGTATATTTATTGGGTTGTCCACTTTAGGAATAAGCGCTATAAAGGTTTGATTTATGTTTGATAAACATTGCCCCGAAATAGAAGAAAGCTTTGACCATTTTACAAACTAAGTCTCCAATAATGTTCTAGTACTTGGAGTAGATTTCCGGGGAAAATCCATCGGGGCCAAGGGATTTATCCTCTGCCATACTAAAGACTATTTCTTTTATTTCTTTGTTCGTAGGTTGTTTGATTACGTTCATATGATTTCTTTGGTTAGGTAAGTTAAGGTTTTCGAGTCAAGTTTTTCTTTGTTCGTGGTAATGAATCTTTCACCCATTTCTTTTGTTATTTGGTTTCTTATTTGATCTTTATCATTGATTATAGGGATGTGCAAAAGTTGGATCGGACCGGGATCGGACCGAGACCAGACCTGAATTTCCGGTCTTTGGATCGGAATGGAAGCATTACGGTCTGGTCCATGGTCTAAGAAATTCTAAATTCCGGGTTCCGGTCAAAATCCGGGACCAGACCGGAATTTGACCGGATTCTTATTTTTTTTAAAAAAAAACCCATTAAAGAATGAAATAAAGCGTTCTGTTCTTTGCGACGCCTCCTTTGGTTCCTTCTTTAGTTCTTCGGAAATCAGAAACACCCTCTCTCGTTCAGGCTCAGACGCTCAGCCTCTCTGCTCCTCAGTGGCTCAATCGGCCCTCCTCCCTCCGTCCCGAAGGCGCTCCGCTTGTCATTCGGCCCTCCTCCCTCCTCTCTCCGTCCCTTGTGCTCGGTAGTCCGGCCGTCGTGCTCGCCATCTGTAGTAGCCAACAGCCCGTGTTCTTCTTCTTCTCTCTTTTCACTTTTAGATCTAGGTTTGTTTTATGTATATTTTGATTATTTTCAGAAATTTAGACCGGATTTCAGTCTAGATTGGTAGAAATTATAGATATTTTTCAGATATAGGGTTAGAGAAATGGTGCTAGAGAAATTTTAATTTGTCATATTTTTTAGATCTAGGTTTTACTGTTGCAGCAACTTCTAGTTTCAGGTTATGTTTGGTTGGGTTTGTTTGAATCAGTTCAAGGAAGTCATTGCCAATTTTTACTTTATTTGGATGGGTTATTGTCTAATCGAGTTAAAGATTTGAATATAAAGTAAAATAAGTGCAAATAATTTGAGTTTTATTTCGAGGTCGATCATTTCGTTTTTTAATCGGTACACAATTTCAAATCCCACTTTGATGAGCAGCTCAAGAGGATTAGATCTTCTGAGTTTCGGTACACGCTCATCTCTAAGCTTTCTCTCCTTAGCATTCTCTATTAATTCATAAATGAGTAAACTAATCCCCAAATCGATTCAATTTGGGCAATAACAAAAAAAATGGGGCTGCAGCTGCAGGGTTGATCTGGTCCAAATGGTCTTTCCGGTCCGTGGACCGAAAAACCCGGGACCATATTTCCCGGTCCCGGTCCGATCCACGGTCCATGTTCTCAAATATTCCGGTCCACCGGTCTTGGACCGGACCAAAAATTCCGGTCTGGTCCGATCCGATCCATACCGGATGCCAACCCTAATTGATTAGTATACCTTCTATAGAAACGAAGATAGCAGTTGAGCTTTTATAGTTTTTTATTTTGATCGGCGATTGGTAGTATCTAGTGTTTTTGTCCGTTAATTTGAGGTGTTTAATCTTTGCTCTATGCTTTCAGAATTTTTGATAAAATGCCAAGATCTGAAATGTTTTAGTCTCTAATCTTTTAAGCTTGTTTGTCTCCCTAGGAGTGAGAGCGTCCCATGGGAGGGCTTTCTGAAGATCAAGGATATTTTTCTCAACTATTGTTAGTTGTCTATTCAGGTTATCGGTATGTGTCTTACACCATTCTTTCGTGTTTTTTTTAATAATATTTGCTTTTGAGTGAGTTGGAAACCAAATGACCCATTCATCTTGTTCCTCCAGACTTGGTCAACCATTTTTTCATATTCAGGAAAGGTAGTCCAAGCCATTTCGAAGCAAAATGGAGAACCCTTCCCATTTGATATACTTCATATATTCATAGTAATCAAGCAGTGGTCGAAAGAGGTGAATGGATGGTGCATGATAGTTCAGTCTTTAAACATTGAAAAGATATCTTGGTGCACCGGACCCCTATTCAACCTTTTATATGTAATATCCATACTATTACTATTTTTCCTCCATGTAAATGGTGACCCAATAAAAAGGATGATATGGAGATTGAGTTCTTCTTTGATATCTTTTAGCCTTTTAAAACGGTTTATTTATGGTGGGCAGCCCCCAACCTTCTCGTTATGGTTTTCAATATCATTAAGATCCCCTATAACAATGATCAGGAGCTTGTGTCTATTTGCTTTGTTTATTACATCTCTCCAAAAGTTGGATTTCTCATTCTCATGGTTTGCAGCATACACGAAAAGTATGGCCAAGGTTAACTTGTCAATACTACCTCCGTCCAAAAATACATTGTCTTTACTATTCGCGCACGCTTTTTTAAGAAGGTAAAAACTATATAAAATATTAACTTTTTTATTAATTTTGTTTAATAATTACAAACTTATTGATAATAAGTTTGTAATTATTAAAAAAAATTAATAAAAAAGTTAATATTTTATATAGTTTTTAACTCCTAAAAAAACGTGCATCAATAGTAAAAGTCCATATATTTTTGGACGGAGGGAGTATTAATTTTTACCATGACAATTCTTTCTGATTGCTCTAATATCGAATCATCCTCAATAATGTTGGAATTTACAATTAGGACCCATAACCCTCCTTTATGACCATTAGATGCAACAAAGATCCATATTTGGAAACCTGCATTTCCAACTTGGGAGTCGAGCGGGGGAGTCATTGCCTTTGTATCGGTCAAGGCTAGTATTTGCAGCTTGTTGCTTTGTTTGATGTGGATTATTTCTTTCCACAACAGTGGCCTCTTGGAGCCTCTAATGTTCCAATATCCGATTCTAACCATTTGAGTATAATATGAGGTCTGCCTAAGGGGTTGTTTGTTTTTATTCCATATCATAATGTTGGTGCCTCCAGTCATATTTTTAGTTCTCACTTTCTTCTTTACTTCGTAGGTCTTGTTGATGTCCATGTTTTGTGCCATGTTTTATATTGACTTTTATATCGATTTATGTATACATTTCATACATTTGGGTTAAAATAGTACATAATCTATGTAGTTTATGCTTATATTCCAAATTATGAAGTCTACACTAGTTTTTGTTTAATTTCACAGAAATCGGACGCACTTTGGAGCTTAAAGGAAAGTCATGAAGAAGCTAAGAATGGAGCAGCTGGAGAAAACGCCATTTTCACCATTCATCGTTCTGAATCAAGCTTTGATGTCACACTCGACGCTGCCAGTTTACTCGACGTCGACCTATTTCCTCGACGTCGACCAACACAGAGTACTCGACAGCCCCAATTTTGACCCTACATCGCGTTATTCGGTGAGTTTCTTCCTTAACCCATATTTTGTTTGATTTTTATATACAGTGGGGACCCTGGATATTCTATGTATGTGGTGGGGGAAGAGATCTTTATCATTATTAAATGTTTTATTCTTGCTTTTGCTATTACATGGTGAAATTTGAGTGAATTTTTAATTTTTGTGCTTAATTGCTAAAACTCAAAGTTTGTTTTATGAGACATCTCCCAAAGCTTGTAAATTGTTAAAAGAAATAGTGTCATGGAAGCTTATATTGAACTCGACGATGCAAAATTAGATTCATTAGAGATATAGCATGAAATTGCTTAGTAAAGGGAAGTCACAATGAAGTGCATATTTCTTGAAAACTAGGGTTTGCAAATGGTACGGAAATTACCATACCAACCACGTACCAACCACAAACCGACTATGTTGGTAACCACACTTGTGGTAACCAACATGGCGGTAACCATCGTGGTGGTAACCATGTGAAGGTGGTACGGTAATGGTAATGAAATATGAATATCATGGTTACCATGGTTACCGAGTATATATATTAATTTTTTTATTTAATGTTTTATTTTTATTATCTTTGAGTTTTAAGTTTTTAATTTATATTTTGTGTTTTGATTTTGACCTAAATTGGTCATTTCTTCTTTTTCTACTAGAAACAATAGGAATATTTTAAATGTTTGAAGACTTTGAACTTGTTTTGTTTGAGCTTGTTTTGTTTGAACTTGCAGGAACATTTTAAATGTTTGAACAATTGAACTTTTTTTATTTCTTGAAGAAGTTAAACTTGGTTGGTTTGATTTTTTTTGTACTTTAGGTTGTTAACTTGATTTATTTGAATTTTTAAAAGACGGCAACCATATTATTTTTTGTAAGCATATTTTTTCGTTTGATAACTTTAATGACCATCGAAATGTAGCCAAGGAGTTTAAAAAAAAATACAAACAAAATTAAAGCTTGGTAACCATGGTAATGTACCGATGGTAACCACAAATCGTGGTTACCACATATGCGGTAATCATGACTTGTGGTTGGTACGTGGTATGAAAATTTGCATACCACCAGTTTGTGGTTGGTACGTGGTAAACACCATTTTTTTGTGATAACCATACCATGCCAACCATATTGAAAACCATGAAAGGAGGTAAAATTTGATGTTGCTTTTGACATTGTGTATGATAAGAGGATGGAGGACTTTATATTTCCATAAAATGCTCATTGTTATATTCCTAGCCTTACCTATGCTTATGCATCACAAAAGTCATATTATGCCTTATTTCATATTTTGCTCCACATGATCTAAATATTGCCCATTATTTACCTTATTTCCTATCCGGGGACTATGTTGAGAATGATGTCACATTATGGAGATTATTATATGGTTGTTGTGTTGTTATTATTATTGGAGTTTGACAGGAAATTGAAAAAATATATGGAAAATTTAATGAGTGAAAGAAAATTCGGTCACCTCAGGAGATAAAGGTAGATCAACCCTGCTCGCTGAGATAATAGTTCGGCGAGATAGGACACACAGGTGAGGAGTCCAAATAGCTAAGTATCCGGGGCCATTCATGACACCCATGTTTGTGACTCGCGAGAAGGCAGTGCTGAGGTTAGAGAGGTAAAAGCATAATATTGAAAAAAGCATTGAGCGAATGAGTGAAAGGTGATGATTCTTATGAAGAAGGAGTGTGGTATGAAAGTTTGGAAATACTCCATTTCCCCGGATCATTGGCACCACATTGCAAAAAATTGTCCACCTTAAGCCTTTTACCAATCTACTCCTTATTGAGCTTAAATTAAAGTCCTCTTGATTATTAATGTTTTGTCATTTATGGATTGTTTTGCATAACCCTCCTTTTGTGAGTAGATGTTGCTTTTATTGCACATGTATGGATTTGTGGCACTAGTACCTTTTCGAGGATGGTAATTGATTGCAGGGTCATATAAGAATGAATCTATGATGTTGAGAGTTTGAATTCTTCCCCTGAATCACCATACAAGTTATTGCTTGGGGACAAGCAAGCTTAAGTATGGGGTGATTTGATGTCCATGTTTTGTGCCATGTTTTATATTGACTTTTATATCGATTTTTGTATACATTTCATACATTTAGGTTAGAATAGTACATAATCTATGTAGTTTATGCTTATATGACAAATTATGGAGTCTACACTAGTTTTTGTTTAATTTCAAAGAAATCGGACGCACTTTGGAGCTTAAAGGAAAGTCATGAAGAAGCTTAGAATGGCGCAGCTGGAGAAAACGCCATTTTTCACCATTCATCGTTCTAACTCAAGCTTTGATGTCTGCATGAGAGTTGTAGCCCTCGAAAAGAAATTTCCAACGCATACTCATATGCGTCAATCCGACGAACGATGACTCTAGAAAGTGCGTTTCAAGAACAGAGCAGAATGCTGAGAGCTGACACGTTTACTCGACGTCGACCAAACAGGTCGAAGTTGACCAAACCAAGAATTCTGCCCGAGCTCGATGAGGAGAGGAGAACTCAAGAATTACGAAGACCACACGAGATCGACGAGATTTACTTGACGTCGACCAAAATTGGTCGATGTCGACCAAGCTGAATTTGGGTCGCAAGTCCGTTGGGCCAATCCGATCATGTGTGGAAGACTTGGGCATGAAGGAAGGCTAGATCTATCACAATTCTATCTAGATCTATCTATGGAAGAGAAGATTTATCCACCACATGAAGATTTAGATATTTTGCTTTTAGATAAATGTTCCTTTTAGTTAAGTTTTATCTTTAAAAATAGATAGATATTCCTTACCTTGATTAGCAAGGATTAAGACCTATAAATAAAGTACATGGGGTTAGTTTTTATTAATTCAATTCTAGAGCGGAGAAGAGGTAGAGAGAGAGAGAGAGAGAGAGAGAGAGAGAGTGAAGGCCGAGTAGGAGCAAGAGAGCAAGAGCAATTTGGCTTTGATCGGTTGTAAGCTTTATTTAGTTTTATTAATGCAATTTAGTTTTCTTTTATTATTAATGTCTTTCCCTGTGATGAAGAGCGAGTAGTCCACCCATTTCTAGGGTTGGAGTGAGTCTGACGGTAGCCATGCATGCTTAAGGTAAAGATTCGATCTTTATTATGCTTGATCATCCACTGCCTTTTATATGTTTGTTATCTATTTAATAGAGATTCATGTTAAGAACTTGGATTATAAACATAAAATCGGTAGATACAATTAGGGTTTCTTGAAAGAGTTGTCTAATTGTTGGAAAAGGGGAAAGCTTGATCCTTTGATGAGATTGCATGATTATTCTTCTTTATCTTGCCTTATGCATGTTTGGTTATCGTTGTTGCAAACCCCGATCTTGGATGTTTTCTTTCATACATAGTTTATTCCGAAATCTGCAAAGCTTTGTCCTTTATTTACGTGGGGGTCTCAGTTCCAACCGGGCTAGACTTGTGATGGATTCGCAAGTGAGAGGGCGATTTGTTGGGACATTTGTGAATCCGACATCGGAAGTGGGAGGATTCTGAACCTAACATATAAGTGGATGGGCTACTCCACCTAATGTCGATTGGTTTTGGGATGGTGCCCCAGTCTGACTTATATGTCGGGCTTTCTGGTCGGGCCCAACAAGACCCCCCCTTAACAAACTGGTATCAGAGTCGGGTTCGGCGGGTGGGCCGGTTGCACCAACGATTGAGATGGACTCCACATTTGTATCGATGAAGGGTTAGTCGAACCCGTTACGTGGGGGTCTCAATTCCAACCGGGCTAGACTTGTGATGGATTTGCAAGTGAGAGGGTGATTTTTAAGGACACTTGTGAATCCCACATCGAAAGTGGGAGGATTCTGAACTTATCATATAAGTGGATGGGCTACTCCACCTAATGTCAATTGGTTTTGTGATGTTGCCCTAGTCTGGCTTATAGGTTGAGCTTTCTGGTCGGGCCCAACAAGACTTCCCACCTAACAGGTGTAGTGTAACTCCGTGGCTGCATGTTAGCCTTGATCGGATTAGGTACTTCATCCGATAAAAAAAATATACGACTTTTAATTTTGTGTACGTAGTTTAAGAAGTTAAAAAAATATAAAATATTAATTTCTATATAATATAATACTTATTAGTAATAAGTATTAAATCGTATAAAAATTAAAAAAAAATTAATATTTTATATAGTTTTTATCTTCTTAAACTACGTGTACGAAAGAAAAAAAAAATCTTTTATTTGTGTTAGGAGGGAGTTATGTGGATTCCTAGCAAGTACCAATAATCGTTTTCTTGTAATCTGATTTAAGTCATTTATCTTCATGATTATTCCCTACATTGGTTTAGTAGTTCATTTATCTCTTGAATTTGGTAAATAAAGAGGGGCCATTTGGGGTTTAAATCGAGGACTTATAGTTACTAACCACAAGTCCTTTCCAGATTAGCCATTCCGGAATGGTTAGGTCAGTTATCTCACTCTAAAAATAAACACTGGTTTCGGCCGCCTTACCTCGGCTCCGATTGCCTCAACCCGACTCTAGACGTCCTAGTGTCGTTGTGGCGCCGCCACACCCTAGCTCTGGCGAGATACCGGATGAAGAACGTGAGTGCAATTTCCTAACTCCGAAAACAAGTTTTCAATAAAAAACTGAATTGATTTGGGGCTTTGTCAATTTGAGGTTCGTGTCCCCATTCCTGCAATTTATAGGCTAGATTTATGCAAATCCATCCCCCTTTTAAACCAATGGCCCGATTGTTTGGGTGGCTCTCGATCCGGTCAGCCCAAACCTATCGGCTTGCCTAGGTTGCCTTCCCTTTTAGTGGTTTTGGGGCGTGCTTGCCTTTGCTAAAAACCTCAATCACACTGTAACTTTACAACTCGGTTTAACCTAAAAATCGTGCCAAAAACTCCAGTTTTAAAATAACACATGACTTTAGAGTTCGGTCAAGCCTAAAAATCATTCTAAAAAACTCATGTTTTAAAATTACATAGTGACTTTATAGCTCAGATTTATTCAAAACCGGGATAAAATTTGTGACTTTATAGATCGGTTCTATTCATGACCGGACTATAAAGCAAGTGAACCGGGTTAAAAAGTCGGTCCTCACAGGTTTTCAGCGCAATTTTGGTTTTCACCAGAGCACGTCCCTATATATATATATATATATATATATATATATATATATATATATATATATATATATATATATATATATAATTATTGTGTACACAACCCTTATCATGTGCACATAAATTATTCGTCTATTTGTTCATTATTATTCATCTGCTTTCACATGATTATTCATCTATAATTATGTAATTATTCGTCCGTATAAATTGTGGTAAAATTGTAAATTTTATTCTAATGAATAATCGTCCAAT
Organism: Persicaria tinctoria; assembly: GCA_037127255.1. Taxonomy (NCBI): domain Eukaryota; kingdom Viridiplantae; phylum Streptophyta; class Magnoliopsida; order Caryophyllales; family Polygonaceae; genus Persicaria; species Persicaria tinctoria. Next base: position 5,009,787 of record JBANSL010000009.1, on the reverse strand, counting down.
ACCACCGAATAATTTCATTCCAACGAATAATCTCCCAATACTAACGAACAATAAGAGTTATGTGCATTTCATCTATTGTCTATATATATAATCCCAAAAGAGTATGAACAAATTTCTGAAAAGGTTCTGACCAAAATCCCGAAAAGGTTGAATAAATTCCGAGAGGGTTTGGACATTAATCTTAATTGTAATAGAAATAACATTTCATCCCCAAACGTTCAGCTTGTTCTAGGGAGTTTTGCACCCAAATTTTCGTTTGATGTTTGATCTTGCTAAATTTATTGGCCCGTATTTTCTCCCTCTTTTGGCGTCGGTTCGTTGCTAAATTTATTGGCCCGTATATATCACTCAAACTCCAACAATATCTCAAGCATGCGATCCTCAAAAGTCTGTATAAACTCATTCATCATATATATTAAGGTAAGGAGGCATCCCTCCATCCTTCTCCTTCGCCCTTAATTAACACCTAGTTTAAAACCCTTATTATAAACCAAGAACCCTCCACCTCCTCCCCTAATCGATGAATGAGTCTCCACATGTAATTCTTGTTCTCTCCCCTCGACCATCTATACACACATAATAACCCTTAATATAAACCATCCTCCTCCTTTACTTCAACATCGACACGGTAAGATGTATAGGTCTTAATGCTTATCTCAGCATTGTTGTCTCGTAGTAGACAGAAGCCCTCTGATTTCCCGATCCACACACTTAACTGTTAAGTAAGTCTCAAACCCAAGCTTAACCTGAACTTTCTCCACCAATTTCCTGTCACACTATGTCTACACAACAAAACATGATTATAGGATACGTCTTTCTCACCAAATTAGTGAGCCTAACAATTACATGGACATACCCTAATCCCCGACTGAGGTAACTCGATAGACTCATTGTTCCAGGCAGAAGAGGTTTTCCATCCCTTTCGCCAATTTCAAGTTACTTTTTTCCTCTTCACTTATCTTCCTCCTATTCTTGTTGTCTGCTTCCTCCTCCATCAACTCCCCATCCTCCTCCTCTAACATCCCTACTTTCCTCTTCCCTTCTATCTGATTTTGCCTAGCCTCCTCCCCTTTGTATCTCACCAACCTCTTCTACGTCATACTCTTACCATTTCTCCCACTTCCCCTTTCCTATGAGCCCCCCCCCCCCCCTCCCCTGATCGATCACTCGCGTCACCCTTCTGTGCCACCAACAATGCCTCTACCTTTCTCATCTTTCCATACTCTAGCCCGCCCTCTCCCCCCTCTTTACTACCATTGGTATACCTTTCTATAATGGCCCAAATATAAATATTCAGATTACGTTTTGAAGGTTAGATATCTTCGTTTGGATCTTGTAATCCAGGTACGGGTTGAGGCTTCAAACCTCAAAAGACTATCCTTTTGAAGCGGGAATTTCAAACCCCAAAGAAATCGGAGGGCCGTTGGGTACCCTTAGCCTGTCCTATAGACTAAGTCGCGGAAATTCATTTAAGAGTAACTGCGAAAACGGAAAGAAGGTACAGCATGCCATAGTGAATCCGGGTCAAAACCAAAAACATGGTAAATACGAGTAACCAAATTATCCAAGTTTATAAGTATGGAAGTCGGTCTTTCAGTCCAATAATCGTCAAAAGGGAACCCCATCATATAGACATCGAGCACTCAAAATCTGTAGAAAATACCTTTAAAAGAAGAATGGGGAAAAGAGTTAGGTCGAGCCACGCATGCGAGACCGGAAGTCCTCGCTGAGGCCACATAGTATGTGCTATACCTAATAAAGATGCTCTAATGCAGTACGAAAGCTAAACACACTACCATGCTTCTAGTTATAATAATGTGCAGAAATACTATAAAGGGCCCAAGACAATGCCAAATGGCACATACCTCTCCTACTCCACCCCCCTTTTCATGAGTGGACCTAGCCAGTACGGTAACCATTTCATCGTGGTGGTGCACGGACCACGGAATAATAGCATGCTCAACAACACGCAAAACACATCATCATAACACCGCTTGCTCGATGATGCTGAGCTATAACAACATACTCATATAGACTCGATTGACTCAGGGTACCCGATGAGGTTGGGCTACCGTATGACCCTAGCAAAAACTCTAGGACTTCACAAATAATGGTCGTTCTCTTTTCAAAAGCATAAAGTAAGCAAATGCTCATTCCATTAGTGCAACCTAAATAGGATACTACATGTTCATGCTCTTATACATATGCAGCACCTAACATAAAATGTAACAACTGGCATGAGAGTCCAACCTGAGTAAGCCCCCTAGGGAACTTACCTTAAGATGCGAAACATCAGGATAACACAAGCAAGGGCCCAAATGCAAGTCCAAAGCAATCCAAAAGCAATACACACCTATCATCAAGCCGCTTCCATATGCTACTGGACCATCATTCATATATACGAAACCCAAGTTCTCAACATGCTCAAAACCAATCGATAGTAAAACCGTTTTCCAAACCCATTCTGATACAATCAACATCAACCAAAATCATTTACTTCCAATCAAACCCATTGATAAAATCGTACCAACCATATTATTTCAAATTCTTAAATCCCAAATTAAGTCAACTCATATTCAAATTAACTTCTCAAATCATACTTGGCCAAACTCCGACATTAAGACTTTTATAAATTACCCAAAACATATAACTAAATACAACATCAAACTAAATCCATTTTTTACAAACCATGATTATAAAGCAAGGCTAATAACTCATTTCAAATCTCCTAATCATCACAAAAGTACATAATCTAATCAATATTACCTTTTAAACAATTTCATGATATAAATGAATAAATTTAAAAAAAAAAACACTTTTATAAAGTCAGAAATAATATAACAACAATAATAACGTATCACGATATCGATAGCATAGCTTAAAACAATTAAAATCAACATTTTGACAAGACTCTCTCAACTTGGCCCAAATGAAAGGAAATAGAGATCAGGCCCAATAGTCTCGGCCATATCCAGATCTGGCCCAATGAAATAAGAAAAGAAAGGGAAGGGTTGGATCCCTACCCGATTTAAAATGATATAACCCGCTAAGCTCAAGGCCCACAACCCGCTCACAGACCCTTCTTCCCGAAACAAAAGAACAGCGCTCTGGGAAATCAAACGGAAAAACGAAGAAGGAAGGGGATGAACACATGTGATTTCGGCGGCCTTCCGGTCCCAACTTTTACCCAGAAAATCGACTGGAAATTCCGATCGATACCCACACAGAAGGAGGAAAGCATGCGTAAAGAAGGAGGAAGGGAAGGAGGTCTTACATCGTTCGACTCTGAGGCGAGTTCTCCGACTCCTCTAGTGGTTTCCGACTACGATTGACAGGGAAGGAGCTACGTTTGGGTCCTATGAGAAGTAAGGGGTGATCAAAAATGGATTTTGATGAGATTCCAACCGAAATGGAATAAGAAAATGGAATCGACCTTGGGGATGAAATAGGGGCGCGAGAGGGCTGGTGACGACGTTGGAGGCTTTGGGGTGCTTTTGGGCTTCGACGGAAACTCCTGGCCACCATTGCTACTGCTCGGGACTGGGGGAGCTCGGATGAAGGCGCTCACCCTCGTGGTCGAAGACCAGGGGTGCTTCTCGGGACAAGGAGAAGGAAGGGAGGCTCCCTTCCTTCTCCTTGTCCCACTAGCAGCTGCTGGTGATGGCCCACTAGCAGCTGCTGGACGGAGGCGGTGGCTCAGAGACGGAAAATGAGACGGAGGAAGTGAGTAGGAGTAAGGTGAGGTGATGGGTGTCTGCACTCAGAAACAGGAGAAACAAGGGGGTGGAGTCATGGTGGCCAGGTGGTTCTGGGTTCATCGATATCGAGCAAAGTACTCGATATCGAGCAAAGGCTGCTTGGCATGTCTTCGTCTTCGGCTTCTCGATCAGATGGTCTTCCTCGACTCTGGGCTAGTCTTCAGATCTTGTCGATATCGAGTAAAGTACTTGATATCGAGTAACTTTCTGTACTCGAGTTAGCTCTGTCTATTAGTTCCTCGATATGGGTCTCCTCGATCATGTTGTGCCCGGACTTCTTTAGTCGATATCGACAAAGAGTAGTCGATATCGAGTAACACTTAGCTTTCGTCTTTGCTTCTTGGTTTTGTCCTGGAATGGCTCCAACTTCTGTAATATTAAACCAAAACTTATGTAGATCTCCATTTCTTGCAAATAAGCACATATTACATAAATTCAACATATTCCCAACCCGAAATATGCAAAGTGTATAAAATAAGGAGCTAAAATGTGCATTTCAACATGGCTATTTTAGTAGACATCACAGCCCCATCATCACCCTCCATTCACCCCCAAAACGTCACCCCAAAGCAGCCCTTCAATCCCTCTCAAACAAGCCCCGTTTGGACTCGCCTCTGCATAAACGACGTCTCGACAAAACGCGATTTTCCACTTCGTCTGACCTCCGATTGATAAGATCTGCCCCAATCCGCGACTGCGACTTCAAGGTCTACAAAACTAGTACTTTCACGCCCCCAGAAGCTGAGCTAATCGATGGGAAATCGGAAATCTTTGAATACTGATATGTGGCCTCAGAAGCTGTCCACAATTTCCTGACTTCTCGGAACTCACGTCGTCGGTCCTTTTACTCGAGCTCGGGTCCGAGCACGTCACATGGCTACCGTCGGGCTCAACCCGGCCCTAGAAGTTGGGTGACTACTCGCTCTTCATCATCAAGAAAGACATTAATAATAAAAGGAAACTAAATTGCATTGAATAAACTAAAAGAAAGCTTACAACCAATTGAAGTCAAATCGTCTCTCAACATCTACAACCTCTCTTGCCACAAGCTCTCTCTCTCTCTCTCTCTCTCTCTCTCTCTCTCTCTCTCTCTCTCTCTCTCTCTCTCTCTCTCTCGCTCGATATTGTGTTCTAAAATTGAATTGGAATAAGATTGAAATTATGAAAGAACAACTATATCTTTATCTAAATCTATCTATCTAATACTTAAAGATTAAATTATGGAAAGAAATAAATCTAAAAGGGAATTATATCTAAAGTGGATAGATCTTTTCTTCTCTTGATAGAACTTGATAAATCTCCTCTTGAGTAGATAGAATATCTCTTGCTTCATGTGGAAAGAATCCCGCTCAGCAACTCGGACTCGCTCTAGCTCAAAATCGGCCTCTGCATACCGGTCGATATCGACCCAATATGGTCGATATTGACCTATCTTCTCAGCTCCGTCTTCTGACACTCGATCTCGTGCTCCAGGAGTATTTTCGACCAACTTTCACTCGATATCGACCTGTCTTTTCCTTGCTCCATTTTCTGGTCGATTTGCTTGATTTCGGCTCGGTTTGCTTCACTCGATGTCAACCAAGTGTTGTCGACCTGAAAGCCCAACATATAAGCCAGACTAGACCACCATCCCAAAACCAATTGACATTCGGTGGAGTAGCCCATCCACTTATACGTTAGGTTCAGAATTCTCCCACTTCCGATGTGGGATTCACAAGTGAGAGGGGGATTTGTTGGAACAGTTGTGAATCCCACATCGGAAGTGGGATGATTTTGAACCTAACATATAAGTGGATGGGCTACTCCACCTAATGCCAATTGGTTTTGGGATGACGCCCCAGTCTGGCTTATATGTTGGGCTTTCTGGTCGGTCCCAACAAGACTTCCCCCTCCCCCAACAAACCGGTATCAGAGTCGGGCTCGACAGGTGGGCCAGTTGCACCGAAGATTGAGATGGACTCCACATCTGTATCGATGAAGGGTTAGTCGAACCCGTTACGTGGGGGTCTCAATTCCAATCGGGCTAGACTTGTGATGGATTCGCAAGTGAGAGGGGGATTTGTTGGGACACTTGTGAATCCCACATCCGAAGTGGGAGGATTCTGAACCTAACATATAAGTGGATGGGTTACTCCACCTAATGTCAATTGGTTTTGGGATGGTACTGCAGTCTGGCTTATATGATGGGCTTTCTGGTCGGGCCCAACAAGACCCCCCCTAACAAAATGGTATCAGAGTCGAGTTCGGCGGGTGGGCCGGTTGCACCAAAGATTGAGATGGACTCCACATTTGTATCGATGAAGGGTTAGTCGAACCTGTTACGTGGGGGTCTCAATTCCAACCAGGCTAGACTTGTGATGGATTTGCAAGTGAGAGGGGAATTTTTTGGGATACTTGTGAATCCCAAATCGGAAGTGGGAGGATTCTGAACCTAATATATAAGTGGATGGGCTACTCCACATAATGTCAATTGGTTTTTGTATGGTGCCCCAGTCTGGCTTATAGGTTGGTCTTTCTGGTTGGGCCCAACAAGACTTCCCCCCTAACCAGTGTAGTGTAACTTCGTGGCTGCATGTTAGCCTTGATTGGATTACGTACTCCCTCTGATAAAAAAATATACGACTTTTAATTTTGTATACATAGTTTAAGAAGATAAAAAATATAAAAAATATTAATAAAGAGCAGCCATTTGGGGTTTAAATCGAGGACTTATAGGTACTACCCACAAGTCCTTTCCATATGAGTCATTCTGGAATGGTTAGGTCAGTTATCTCACTCTAACAATAAACACCGGTTTCGACCGCCTTACCTAAGCTCCGATTGCCTCAACTCGACTCCAGACGTCCTAGTGTGGTTATGGCGCCGCCACACCCTAGCTCTGGCGAGATACCGGATGAAGAACGTGAGTGGAATTTCCTAACTCCGAAAACAAGTTTTCAATCAAAAACTGAATTGATTTGGGGCTTTGTCAATTTGATGTTCGTGCCCCCATTTCTGCAATTTATAGGCCAGATTCATGCAAATCCATCCCCCTTTCAAACCATTGGCCCGATTGTTTGGGTGGCTCTCGATCCGGTCAGCCCAAACCCATCGGTTTGCCTAGGTTGCCTTCCCTTTCAGTGGTTTTGGGGCGTGCTTGCCTTCCCTAAAAACCTCAATCACACTGTAACTTTACAACTCGATTTAACCTAATAACCATGCAAAAAACTGCAGTTTTAAAATAACACATGACTTTAGAGTTCGGTCAAGCTTAAAAATCGTTCTAAAAAACTCATGTTTAAAATTACATAGTGACTTTATAGCTCAGATTTATTCAGAACCGGGATAAAATTTATGACTTTATAGATCGGTTATATTCATGACCGGACTATAAAGAAAGTGAACCGGGTTAAAAAGTCGGTCCTCACAGGTTTTCACCGCAATTTTGTTTTTCACCAGAGCGCATCCCTATATATATAAATATAGGGCTAGTTATTGTGTACACAACCCTTATTGTGTGCACATAAATTATTCGTCTATTTGTTCATTATTATTCATCTGCTTTCACATGATTATTCATCTATAATTATGTAATTATTCGTCCGTATAAATTGTGGTAAAATTGTAAATTTTATTCTAATGAATAATCGTCCAATACCACCGAATAATTTCATTCCAACGAATAATCTCCCAATACTAATGAACAATAAGAGTTGTGTGCATTTGATCTATTGTCTATATATATAATCCCAAAAGAGTATGAACAAATTTCTGAAAAGGTATTGACCAAAATCCCGAAAAGGTTGAATAAATTCTGAGAGGGTTTGGACATTAATCTTAATTGTAATAGTAATAATATTTCATCCCCAAACGTTCAGCTTGTTCTCGGGAGTTTTGCACCCAAATTTTCGTCTGTTGTTTGATCTTGCTAAATTTATTGGCCCGTAGTTTCTCCCTCTTTTGGCGTCGGGTCGTTGCTAAATTTATTGGCCCGTATATATCACTCAAACTCCAACAACGTCTCAAGCATGCAATCCTCAAAAGTCTGTCTAAACTCATTCATCATATATATTAAGGTAAGGAGGCATCCCTCCATCCTTCTCCTTCGCCCTTAATTAACACCTAGTTTAAATCCCTCCTTGTAAACCAAGAACCCTCCACCTCCTCCCCTAATCGATGAATGAGTCTCCACATGTAATTCTTGTTCTCTCCCCTCGACCATCCATACACACAAAATAACCCTTAATATAAACCATCATCCTCCTTTACTTCAACATCGACACGGTAAGATGTATAGGTCTTAATGCTCATCTCTGCATTGTTGTCTCATAGTAGTTACAAGCCCTCTGACTTTCCCAATCCACACACTTAACTGTTAAATAAGTCTCAAACCCAAGCTTAACCTGAACTTTCTCCACCAATTTCCTCTCACACTATGTCTACACAACAAAACATGATTATAGGACACTTCTTTCTCACCAAATTAGTAAGCCTAACAATTACACGGACATACCCTAATCCCCGACATATGTAACTCAACAGACTCATTGTTCCATGCAGAAGAGGTATTCCATCCCTTTTGCCAATTTCAAGCTACTTTTTTCCTCTTCACTTATCTTCCTCCTATTCTTGTCGTCTGCTTCCTACTTTCCTCTTCCCTTCTATCTGATTTCGCCTAGCCTCGTCCCCTTTCTCTCTCACCTACCTCTTCTACCTCATACTCTTACCATTTCTCCCACTTCCCCCTTCATATGAGCCCCCTCCCCTCTCCCTGATCCCTCACTCTCGTCACCCTTCTCTTCAACCAACAATGCCTCTACCTTTCTCATCTTTCCATGCTCTAGCCCGCCCTCTCCCCCCTCTTTACTACCATTGGTATACTTTTTTGTAACGGCCCGAATATAAATATTCGGATTACGTTTTGAAGGATGGATATCTTCGTTCGGATCTTGCAATCCAGGTATGGGTCGAGATTTCAAACCTCAAAAGACTATCATTTTAAAGCGGGGATTCCGAACCCCAAAGCAATCGGAGGGCCGTTGGTTACCCTCAGCCTGTCGTATAGACTAAGTCGCGGAAATTCATTTAAGAGTAACTGCGAAAACGAAAAGAAGGTACATCTTGCCATAGTGAATCGGGGTCAAAACCAAAAACATGGTAAATACAAGTATCCAAGTTTATAAGTATGGAAGTCGGTCTTTCACTCCAATAATTGCCAAAAGAGAACCCCGTCATATAGACATCGAGCACTCAAAATCTGAAGAAAATACCTTTAAAAGAAGAATGGGGAAAAGAGTCAGATCGAGCCACGCATGCGGGACCGGAAGTCCTCGCTGAGGCGACATAGTATGTGCTATACCTAATAAAGATGCTCTAATGCAGTACGAAAGTTAAACACACTAGCATGCTCCTAGTTATAATAATGTGCAGAAATACTGTAAAGGGCTCGAGACAATGCCAAATGGCACATCCCTCTCTTACTCCACCCCCTTTTTCATGAGTGGACCTGTCCAGTACGGTAACCATTTCATCGTGGCGGTGCACGGACCACGAAATAATAGCATGCTCAACAACACGCAAAACACATCATCATAACACCGCTTGCCCGATGGTGCTGAGCTATAGCAACATACTCATATAGACTCGCTTGACTCAAGGTACCCGATGAGGTTGAGATACCCTATGATCCTAGCAAAGACTCTAAGACTTCACAGATAATGGCCGTTCTCTTTTCAAACGCATAAAGTAAGCATATGCTCATTCAATTAGTGCAACCTAAATAGGATACTACATGTTCATGCTTTTATACATATGCAACACCTAAAATAAAATGCAACAACAGGCATAAGAGTCCAACCTGAGTAAGCCCCATAGGGAACTTACCTGAAGATGCGAAACAACAGGATAACACTAGCAAGGGCCCAAATGCAAGTCCAAAGCAATCCCAAAGGAATACACACCTATCATCAAGCTACTTCCATATGCTACCGGACCAACATTCATACATACGAAACCCAAGTTCTCAACATACTCAAAACCAATCGATAGTAAAACCGTTTTCCAAAACCATTCCGATACGATCAAAATCAACCAAAAATCATTTACTTCCAATCGAACCCATTGATAAAATTGTACCAACCATATTTTTTCAAATTCTTAAATCCCAAATTAAGTCAACTCATATTCAAAATAATTTCTCAAATCATACTTGGCCAAAATCCGACATTAAGACTTTTCTAAATTACCCAAAACATATAACTAAATACAACATCAAACTAAATCCATTTTTTAAAAACCATGATTATAAAGCAAGGCCAATAAGTCGTTTCAAATTTCCTAATCATCACAAAAGTACATAATCTAATCAATATTACCTTTTAAACAATTTCATGATATAAATGAATAAATTCAAAAAAAAATACACTTTTATTAAGTCAGAAATAACATAACAACAATAATAACGTATCACAATATCGATAGCATAGCTTAAAACAATTAAAATCAACATTTTGACAATTCTCTCTTAGCTTGGCCCAAATGAAAGGAAATAGAGAATGAACCCGGATGCAATAAAAGGAGAAGTAGACACCAACATCTCACCACATAACCCGGAAAGAAGAAGATCAGGCCCAATAGTCTCGGCCAGATCCAGATCTGGCCCAATGAAATAAGAAAAGAAAGGGAAGGCTTGGATCCCTACCCGATTTAAAATGATATAACCCGGTTAGCTCAAGGCCCACAACCCACTCACAGACCCTTCTTCCCCAAACAGAAGAATAGCGCTCTGGGAAATCGAACGGAACAACGAAGAAGGAAAGGGATGAACACAAGTGATTCCGACGGCCTTCCGGTCCCAACTTCTACCCAGAAAATCGACTGGAAATTCCGACCGATACCCACACAGAAGGAGGAAAGCGCACGTAAAGAAGGAGGAAGGGAAGGAGGTCTTATAGCGTTCGACTATGAGGCGAGTTCTCCGACTCCGCTAGTGGTTTCCAACTACGATTGATGGGGAAGGAGCTTCGTTTGGGTTCTATGAGAAGTAAGGGTTGATAAAAAACGGATTTTGATGAGATTCCAACCGAAATGGAATAAGAAAACAGATTTTGATGAGATTATAATTATAATTATAATATTTGCTCAAAATAATAATACTAATAATATATTATTACCCCAATCAGGTAGCTGATCACCTCGCCCAAATTCGGCCTGAGAGTCCGTTAGTTGCTGCATATGACTTCAATTTGTCCGTTACTTTTATTTCACTTGTTGAACTTGATTTAGAAGGGGTTGAATGGAGTTGTTACTTTTATTTCACTTGTTGAACTTGATTTAGAAGGGGTTGAATGGAGTAGCTTGTCCTCAAATAATAACAATAATATATTATTATTATTCTATAATATTATAGTATTATTATTATTATTATTATAAAAATTATTATTATTATTATTATTATTATTATTATTATTATTATTATTATTAAACTTGCTTCTATTAACCAAATACTATTTACAATAAATTAGTGGGTAGCCGAGATATTATCTGGGCACCCACTCCCTTAGCAATAATAAAACTGAGTCTAGTGAAAATATAAGCGGCAACACGAGCCCCGACATCCTGAGATTTCCCTTACTATTATTATTATTATTATTATTATTATTATTATTATTATTATTATTATTATTATTATTATTATTATTATTATTATTATTATTATTATTATTATATGCGGGATGAGACGGGATTTGCGGGATCCCACCGGAATCGTCACGCGTTTCGTCCCGCATAATTTTTACGGGACGAGATCGGGACGGGATTCGCTATTTTGTCCTAAATCCCACCGTGATCGGAACGAGATCGGAACGGGACCGGGACGGAATCGGGATTTGCGGGATTTGTGCCCACCCCTAGTATTACAGTATATGTGAAATGCTTGAGTGAATGCCCATTAGTCTCCAAATTTATAGGGCGGTTCCACATGCTTCACTTACACATGTCCATCCACTTGTCTTTCAAATAAAAAGAGAGGCAAGCAGCTCTTACTCATCAAAAACCGAAGCAGATCCAAATGACTTACAACTCAATTACACTTCTTCCCTCTTTATAGGATATTTGTAGGTAATGACTCATCTTCTCAAATTATACACAACTTGTCCTCCTTAAATATATATTCCAACAATTTTTTATTCCACCACTTTGGAATATTTTACCAACTTATTCTTAAGCATGTCTTAAGTATCCAATAAATTTTATAGCTTATTTACTTAACCCTTGACACGTTAGCAGATTTTCCATAGATCTCACTAAATTCCAAACTTGATAAAATTTTGTAAAATTTTTCCCTTAAAACACTACAAAAAAAAATTGTATTAGCTACCCAACGTTTGATACGGCATAATTTTGCCGTCACAAATGCAGCTTTTTTGCCACGGGTGAGCGACGGCATCGACATCATCACTAGCTTTTGTGACGGCAAGACAACGCCGTAGCAAAATTACACTTTTTTTTTTTTTTTGATTAGGAAAAAGTTCAGGTGAGCAGGCTCTACCCGAAGGCATCCTTGCGGATGAGGTCTGTAAGACCGGAATTGTTATAAATATCGGCACCCCAGGCAGAGTGGCAAAGGTGTGCAACCTTATCAGCCACTCTATTGCCAAGACGGGGCACATGATGGAAGGACGCTTCCTTCAGAGTTGATAGTAGAAGTTGTACGTCAGACATAATGAGTTCGATCTCCCATGGACAGCTAGATTTTCTGGGTAGATGGTTAATTATTATGCTGGAATCTCCTTCAATTTGAATTTTGTCAATGCGAAGCTGGAGGACAAGTTGTACTCCATGTTTTAGTGCTAAGGCTTCCGCTTGCAACGCACTTTTCGTACCTAACCGTTTATATCCTATGTGTATCGGGAGACCATTCCAATCTCTGATAACAACGCCTGCGGTATTGCAGTTATTAGCGATTGTTGATCCGTCAAAGTTGAGTTTGAATGTACCAGTCGGTGGTTTGCGCCACAAAACCTGGCGTGCCTTGCTCTTCTTTATGGGATGTTTGAGCCTGCGTGATTGAGGGGTGGCGTTCTCATCTAACATGCTATCATGTTGGTGTGTGTTGTTCCAGTTTAACTCGTGAGTTTTGATAAGTTTCAAAGCAGAGTCCCTATGAGGGATTGGAACCTGTTTGAAAGCATACTGGTTTCGAATATACCAAGTTATCCACCAAGTAAAAGCAAGTTTACCTAGCGCCACATTAGATAGGTTATGACCTATAAACGACATGATGGGGTTTATGTCTCTTGATCGAGAGATCAGGCTGGATATTGTAGAGTTAATGTGACCCGGGAATTGGAGGAGGGATCTCGAATATTGACATTCCAGCAACAGGTGAACGTCGTCTTCCATAAAGCAATTACAGAAACTGCATGAAGTGGGTACAGGAACCCCCCATTGGGCGAGCCGAGTTGTTGTGGGGAGGCCGTTTTGGCAGATTTTCCACAAGAAATTTTTAACCTTAGGTGGGATGTCGAGACGCCATATCCAAGTGTTGTTATCTAAGGGAATGGAAGATTCGGCTGTTACCAATTTGTATGCACTTGACGTGGTGAACCACCCTGCTCGATCTGGCCACCAGTATAATCTGTCGACAAAGTTTGATATTGGAAGCGGAATGTCAAGAATTTCCTCCACAATACTGGGCGGGAGAACAGCAGAGAGCTTCTCTACCCACCATTTGCCCCCTAGAATATAGTCGCTAACTTTATCGTTTATGTTCCCAATATTTGGGCAGTCATCCCTTGACTGAATAGAAGAGGTTGTAGTCCAATGATCGGTCCAAAATTTGATAGCGGTCCCGTTACCGACCGACCAAATAAGACCCATTTTAAACTTGTCAATTAGGGTTGTCAGTTTCGCCCATTGCCATGAAGAGGGGCCACTCTTCTTATATTTGAGAATGTTATCTGCTCGAAGATATTTATATTTAATGATTTGTACCCAGACATTATCAGGTTCAGCCAGCGTTTTCCATAAAAGCTTCATTTGTAGGGCTTCGTTCATTTCTTTGGACTTTCTAAGCCCTAGTCCTCCACATTTTTTTGTTCTACAGACCCTATCCCAGCTAATCAACGGGCGGTGTTGGAGATCTTTATTCCAGAAAAAAGTTCTATTGATCTGATCAAGTTCTTTATGAATTGAAGAAGGCAGTAAGAAGCTCTGCATCGTATACAGAGGTTTGGCCGATAGATTTGTGTTTATAAGAGTAGCTCGGCCTTGTTGTGATAAAGAATTAGCACGCCATTTACTCAGTTGTTCCCGAGATTTGCAAATAATATCTTCGAAAGTTTCTTTGGTTACTCTACCATTAATAATTGGACAACCAAGATATTTTTCCAGAGAGATAGCGTTGGGAATGTTGAGGCATCTTCCGAGCTCGAGAACTCTAGATTGGATGATTCCTTTAGTAGCTTGGAAGCAGGATTTATGAAAGTTTACTTTTTGGCCTGAGACTTTACAGTATGAGTCAATAATCGTTTTAACTCTTCTACAAGCATCTAAACTACCTTTAGAGAATATGATGATATCATCGGCGAAAGATAAAAATGGAATCCTCGGACCACTTCTTCCAAAAGTGAAGCCTATAGGGCTTTTATCCCTGTTTGCATCAGCGGACAGGTGACGTGCCAATATTTCTGCACCTAGAATAAACAAGAATGGGGAGAGGGGATCCCCCTGGCGAAGTCCCCTAGAAGGAAAGAACATATCTGTGGGGCCATTATTAACAAGAATGGAGTAAGATACCGTTGTTACACATTCCATAACCCAGGATACGAATTTAGGGTGGAACCCAAACTTATCCAGAATCTTTTTTGTGAAGTTCCAATCTACCATGTCATAAGCTTTTTCCATATCCAATTTGATTGCCAACCAACCTTCCCGACCCACACGCGATCTAAAGGAATTGAATATTTCGTGGGCTATTAGCACATTATCTTGTATCGACCTATCTGACACAAACGCCCCCTGTAATGGATGAATTAGCCGACCGATTATGGCTTTTAGTCTTTCTGTTAAGATTTTTGAAATGATTTTGTATAGGGTGGAACACAAGCTTATAGGGCGGTAATGGTTAGTAGTCGAAGGGTTATCTTGCTTTGGTAGTAGTGAAATAAAGGTGTGATTGATTTGTTTAAGGATTTTTCCAGAGTTGAAGAAACCTTTAATGGCTTTAATAATCGAAATACCTAAAATATCCCAGTACTGCCTATAGAATTCTGCAGTCATTCCATCGGGGCCTGGGGATTTATTTTTTCCTAAGCTGAAGACAGCGGACTTAATTTCTCCATTAGTAGGGATGCGTATAAGGTATTCATTTTCCGTTGCAGAGATGGAGGGTTGAATAATGTTGGTCATGTCATTAAGAAGTGTGTCATCAATAGCTTCCTTCTTGAATCTTTTTTGAAATTCCTTCTTGATTTCTTCTCTCACGTTCTCTTCTCCAACTATGAGTGTCCCATTTGTGGTAGTAATGTTTCGTATTTGTTTCCTGTGTCGTCGTCCAGAAGCGACACGATGGAAATATGATGTGTTAGAATCAGAAAGTTTAAGATGTTTAGTTTTGGCTCTTTGATTCCAAAATGTTTTTTGAAAAAACAGAAGCTTTTCCCGTTTCCTTAAAAGGCGACTTTCTTTACTAGTTTGGCTTTGGAAGTGCCCGCTAGAAATTGCTGATTGAATTTCCACCAATTCGTTCTCTACCTCAAACAAATGACGGAAGATGTTGCCAAAGGAACGCTTGTTCCATTCTTTAGCTTTCTGTTTTAGAACTTTTTGCTCAAAGACGAGTTGAAACATAGTAGATCCTGGACAAGAAGCTCGCCAAGATTGTTTAACTATATTGCGAAAGTCCTTGCGTTGAAGCCATGTGTTTTCGAATTTAAATGGGGGAGCTTTAAAGGCGGTGCTACAGTCAAGGATTATTTGTATAGGGCAGTGGTCCGAGGAAGAGAACGCACCATTTTTGGTGATGAGATTTGGTAGCCGATCGAGAATTTGGTGATGAACAAGCACCCGGTCCAGTTTTTCAAGGATGTTATCCGGGGCCTCGGGAGATTTCCTCCATGTAAAAGGATTGCCGAAGGTTGGCAGATCTAGAAGAGAGCAAGTGTTCTTAAAATCAAGGAGACGTGTGAATCTAGCCGGCAAAGTGGTAGCACCACCAAGTTTATCTTCTCTACACAGGATTTCGTTCAGATCCCCCATAACAATGCATGGGATGGACGACTCAGTTACGATTCTTGTTAACTCAACCCAGAATTGGTCCTTATCCCGAGGGTCAGGCGGGGCGTAAACAAACAGAAGGAGGATCGTGAGATTATCACTCAAATTTTCATATCGTAAACCTATGATTCTCGGAAGGTGGAGCACAACTGAAAGGGTTTCGTTTGACAGTTGGTAGGATTTCCATAATACCCCAAGACCACCCGACCGGCCAATGCTAGGTGACCAAATAGCTGAATCAAATCCGATATGTTTCCATAGATTTTCAGCTGGTAAGGCTTCCGACTTTGTTTCTGCCAGGGCCAACAATTGTATATGTTCATTTCTACACAAAGTATCAATTTCAGTCCAGAAAGTTTTTTTTCTTTTTCCAATGCCCCTGCAATTCCAATAGCTTATTTTCATGGGCAACTTATTGAGATATGAGGAGACCCGGTAAAATTCCTCATATCAACGCGTTGTTTGTTGTGGGTTTGTAGACGAGTGTGTAAGAGAGCTAGATCCAGAACAATCAGATGGCCACTCTTACAACTCAGTTCAACGAATTTCAAACTTAAGTTTAGACAATAACTGTCTCCATAGTTAATGACACTATATAGACAAAGTATTTTGATGATATTAGAAGACTTAAAAGTCTTATGTTTAGTCTTATACAGTGATGTATAGTTATTATAATTAGACCATACCACTAATTTATTGTATGAGATAATCACATCCTTTATTTTAATTGTCCAACAGATTAATAGACCAAGCCAAATAGAAGAAATGGGGCTTCAATTATTCATGAAATTAGATTCTACAGAGACGGCAATGACAGACAAAGAGTCGACTGCATACCGTGATCGACAAACAAGTACTGCAAGCGATAGGCAAAACAAATACCGCCATGAGCAAGGATTACCAAAGCAACCCTTAAGCCACAAATTGGACATGAGTCGACCACTTAGGACACTCATAAACCTACATCGAGACCACACAAGGGCCTTTATATCAAGATACTTGACAGAAGGTAGAATATACAACACCGAAACCAAACTTACGGTGCAACCACCATCAAGATATGCAGAAGAGCATTTGCTCATCTTACACCGCAAACCTGCAATAAGGTCAATCTGAGCCAATAAGATAAGGAAACACACTCGGTTGTCGTTAAACAGAGTGTTAGCTCTATGGTTTCCAACCTTGGGGCATAGCAGCTCCACAGTGCAATTTTTCTCCATCAACAAGGAAGAGATCTGAAAGACATGTGCATCCCTATGGTAAAAAACCCCATCAGATTTCTCCAAACAAATTTTTTCCATCAAGCCCTTTCGAGGTGTATTTTGTGGAAGGATGGAATCATTCTCCACAAAGGTGTTTTTCTTTACAGCAACTATCCGACTATTACAAAGGAGCCAATGTTTACTAATTAACTTGAAGTAAGTATGGAAAGAAAGATTCATCATCAGAGACATCCACACAGACTTAGCTTTCTTCCTAATTTCCTTAGCCCCAATAGGATCGCCAAATAAATTAGCAGATACAAAGGAGAGGTTAAGCACAATAATATTCTCATGAACTCTACCTTGTACTGCCTTGAGCTTTTCTCTATCGATATCCTTCCTTTTGATATTTTCCGCTCCTTTGCACATCTGCAAAGTGGCAACGCCGTCATTGGGAACCAGAGTTCCTTTTGAAAAGTCAATTTCCTCATTGGTGCTAAGAGGCTCCATAGTGCAGACATTCTCAACAGAATTGAGGGTGCCCGTCGATGATATTTGCACCAAACAGAAGGTTTGTCTTGCGGCACTTTTTGGGCCCTCGAAAGGGGGGTAGGTGTGACTAGAAGTCACTTTTTGAGATGACGTGAGATCATCAATACCAAACCAAAGTTTGAGCTGTATACATGTGATACTATCATCAGAGATGGAACCCTGAATCGGTTGTTTAGCCTCGCTAGGAGGGTTTGGGCCCTTTCGGGAATTAGAGAGGGAAGGTGCATAACACACCACCCTGATTTTGGTATTGCCATGAAATGAAACCGCATCAACATCCAAAAGCTGCCAGCAGAGCCGAAACCAACGACCGGCACTCTCCCACCGGTAATGACAACCGCCTTCTGAACCACCGCACCCGCACCTAGAGCCACTCATCCGGGGACCAGAAGAGCCGCACCTCCGCCCCCAAATCGGAGATTTCTTCTTCCTTTTTCTGAAATTTCTTCGAACTGGCTCAAACCGCTTCCAAACGACCATCGACATACTTGGGAAAGAGCCGATGGGCCATCTCAACCGAAGAGCCTCCAGCAAGCTCCCTTTCACATCCTGAGATCTGGATTCGTTCCCCATTGAGAGGATGTAACCACCACAACTATCGGAAGAACACCGCCACAGAAGACGGGATTAGGAGGAGGCAAAAAGGGGTAAGCAGAAGTACTCAAATCGCCTCAAATTGGAACTCGATACATAAGGCAGGGGGAGAAATCGACCAATTCCGGTTAGAATTGGGAAGAATCGAGGCACACAAAGGCGATTTAGGGGAAGAGATAGCAAGAACGAGGGTTGAGGACAGGGCTCCAAAGAGGAGTACGCTCCGAAGAGGGGTTTTTTGCTCCGAAGAGGAGTGCAAAATTACACATTTTTACAAGGAAAAAAAGAGTTTTTTTTTTTTAAAAAAAGGCTTAAACCTAGATCTCAATCCCTTTTCTCTCTCCCTTGTTCACACTAGCCGCCTCTGGCTCTAACCCCTCCAGTCTCTCAGACATGTGTGTGAATACAAATCCTGATTTCCTCCTATTATCGAATCTAGATCTACATCCCCTTTCTCTATCCCTCCTTCGTCCTCTCAAATACCCCTTCTTCTTTCTCACGCCTCTCAGATCTGCCTCCAACCCCTCTAATCTCTCAGATATGTATGTGTATCGCATGCTCCGTTCCGATGCCGATGTTTGAAGGCCAAAACCTTCTCTTTGCTATTTCTGGCGCCAGGTCGAAGTAAATCCAAGTGTCGTCGTCTACATAGCCTTTAAAGGTTTATTCTTCTCCTCTATTATAGTATTAAATCTGAGTTAGGGTTTACATTATGTGAGATTCTAGTTTCAGTTTAGGGTTTATTTATAGTTGGTGGTTGAATAGCTCGTAAATCGGAAACGGGGCTTCAACATGAACTCGTTTTATACGTCGTAAGTGCAGCCAATAGTTGTCTGGTGTTGTTTGTAGGGCTTAAACACTTGGACCCTAATCGTGAAGCTTCCAAAAAGGCTCTTCAGCAGAAGAAGGAAATTTCCAAGCTATTGGGTCTTCCTCTCATCCAAACCAATCTAATGAGGTTGTTTCAATCTCTATATGTTTTTTTTTTTTTTGCATCATGGTTTTCTTTCAAT
Organism: Persicaria tinctoria; assembly: GCA_037127255.1. Lineage (NCBI taxonomy): Eukaryota > Viridiplantae > Streptophyta > Magnoliopsida > Caryophyllales > Polygonaceae > Persicaria > Persicaria tinctoria. Next base: position 4,990,413 of record JBANSL010000009.1, on the reverse strand, counting down.
TGTTCCTAATTGTTGATTTTAAGTTCAGTCATGCTCATCTTCTATTTGAAAAATGATATTCGGTTTTTTAGGGTTTGTAGTTGGGTTAGCCTTATCTCCTGTTTAGGCGATGCTTATTGATGGGTGCTTGGTAGGGTTTTTAGTTTTCGATGGGTATTGCGGCTATCATTTTAAAGGTGCAATTTTTTTTTTTGTGTGGAAAAGATAAAGATCTTTCCAGAAAATATAGTCACTTTAACAATTTGGGGCTTGCGAGAATTCAGCTGAGTATACAATAAGATTCTTTATCGAGGGTTTTGCATGTCATATTTATATTATGTTGGGGTTTTAGTTGCTAGTTGCCAATGGGAGGGTCATGAATGTTACAAGTGTTCAGAAACAAATTATCACGGGTTATCAATTTATTTCCATTATCAAATTGTACCATTAAAAAGAAAATTCACTCCTTGATAGAAGGTGGTGAAAATTAGAAAATGCACACTAGGAATTGCTGATGAACATGATTTCTCTGGGATGTTGAGTTAGAGGATCTAGAGGTGATATTACTTGCCTTCTCATGGTTTTAAAATCAAAGCTACCTTAACTCTTTCCTACGACGAGACGACTGTTGTTAATTAAATACCTAGCTTCTTGTTTTGAATTGAATTGGTTAATTTAGTTGTTGAGTACGTTAAATTACTGAAATTAAAATTGAATTGAATTTTGTGGGGGCAGGGGTTGGGACCTTACTCAAACAACATCAAGAAAGCCGAGAAGGAAATCAAAGAAATGGCCAAGAAAGTGAATCACTTGTTAGGCAATAAGGATTCTGATACGGGACTGGCTGCACCTACTCAGTGGGATCTTGTCTCAGATTACCAACAGGAACAACATCTTCTGGTACGGTACTACTACTACGGTGTGCTTAATGGAGTGTATATATATCCTAATTCGATCAATTCTCTCGATCTTAACTTATAATTAACTTGCTTTGAAATTAAAACAGGTTGCAAGGTGCACTAAAATAATTAACCCAAACACCCAAGATGCCAAATATGTTATTAATGTCAACCAGATAGGAAAGGTACTGTTCGTACGTGTGTGTGTGTGTGTGTGTATATATATATATATATATATATATATATACACACACACACTAGGTGAGGGTGCGTGCTTTGCACGCCTCGACATGTAATAAATCCCGATTACATAATCCTGACTAAATATATAATGATTGTAGAAAGGTGTCATGAGGCAATAGCAATGGGCTGCATATGATAAGTTACTGTTATGAGAGGAAACATTGTCGTGTTGAGTTGAACATGGATTTCAATCAACATGGTCCGGGGCTCATAAACATTATGTAGACAAATTACCTTGTAGCAAGTTTTGGAGATGAGAGACAAGGATATTAACCGACCAATCTCAAGAAGTCATATGGTATCAATTTCGTAGTGTAGATGATATTGAAAAGTCTACTTTGGATCACCAAAATATAAATCCTTTATAAGGTTCTCCAATTGATGCAGATTCCAATAGTCTAAATTCCAATACTTGCAAAGCGGAAGCAATGATGCATACTCCAAGAGACATAATTAATCATGAACCAATTAAACAACTCTCCCACGGGCGGTTCACTAAGTTTCCTCATCTCTTCTCCCTTGCAAAGGACAAGCAACAAAGAATGTCATCAGCATCACATGTTGCTGCTATATAGTATTGCCCAGAATCATCGATATCACCTATAACATACATAAGCGATAACTTATAAAGGGACAACACGATAGAGAAATTCACTCTGAAAGCACAAAAGAAGCCAAACATTACCGGAATAGATACCTCTTCTCCTTTTGACTTTGGATTTCATTTTTGCTAGAAATCGTGATGTGTCTTCCAAAATCCAAATGAGTCATACACACAAAGAACTAAAAGTTAGAAGGGAGATAATTAAAGAAGAAAAGGCATAACTGATGTAAAAAAGCCTAATAAGAACTCAGTAGCTTGTGCCATTCAGTTGCAAGTCGGTATCACACGACATATCATTTTCTGAATTATCTTGAGATACGTTAGCATCAAAGGAAAAAGCAAGTTGGATAAGAGGCCACTAACTGATGGTCTTGAACTTCAATTCCACTCTGTTTTAAGAGAACATAGACAAGAATAAACAGTCCCATTAATATTAAGGCAATTAAATCTCTTAACTTGTAATAACCCTTCTCAACAACTCCTCGATGGGAAACCATCTTCTATAATGGAAACCCACAAATTCGGGATATAACACATTGAAAATTGAAGACCACTCGATCTTCAATATGCATGTGAACATACCACAAGAAAATCTTCAAAATGATATACTGTTAACTCCCCTAAAACAGAGACTCAACTTTCACAAAATGGGAAGACAAATTTATTAATGTTACAAGAAAGCAATAAATGTCCGATAGTAAACAAAAATTGCAGCCCAGCAAGGAAAGTTGAAAGGAGAAGGGATGACAATTACTTTAAGAGGATATATTACACTAATTATTACTAATATACAATTTATAAACATAACTGATGCTTTGATAGATAATGCTAAACTAAATTAGTTTGAATATGTAGCTAAATAGGAACACCCAAGAGGCCAAGACACAAATGAGAGATTAAAAATACAAAATATACACCATTAGGCAAAAGTATCAAAACAGGCTTGCTTGCTGCCCATAGAAACAGCAGTAACAACTAACAACCACCATTAGGCATAAAAAAAAAAATATAAAGGTAGGAAATGAACAAGACAAAGGACAAAACTCTGAAAAAGTGGAATAACAAGTTAACCTCCCTCTTTAATGTGCCAATGAATTAAATAGCTTCATCTTTTTCAATCTGATGGAATTTGGAAGCTCAACTTCAATTCATTCTCAGCTATCACACAAACGCCAAAAATTCCAGTTCACTACTTGCAACTTGAAAGCTGGCTTGGTCATTGCATTTGATCTCTTATTTTTATTTTTATTTTTTTATTTTTTCTTGCTGACTGTGACTGTGACAGATGTCAAAACAGAAAGCAAAGTTCTTTCTAACTCCATTATACATGATAGGGAAAAATATATGGGTCTTTCTCTTTCTCTCTGGCCTTTGTTGAGTTGGCTTGTATCAGCACTTAAATGCCACTGTTGAATTGTTTTGATGCTACAAATCAAAGTAAATGGCCAATTTGTTGTTCCCAGGTGTAAGTTTCCTGCCCATGGGACAGCAAGTAATGTAGGATATACACAAAATTTACACCCTACCCATTTTACTCCTCATCATTCACTGCGCTGTGTCTATGTTACCCTACCCATCTTGATTTGGATCAACTTTTCAACTTCTTTTGGAAACTGTCATTAAATTGGCATTTTTCATGGTTCCTCTCTTCAAAGTGAAGAAGAAATGTTAAGGTTAGTTTACACAAAACCACTCCTTAATTACGCTACTTTCCGTATATAACAACCTTTAAATTTGAGATTATAAGGATGTAGGTGGTTATTTGCTAACGGAATAGTGATGAAATAGTAAAATTTTGTTTTTATTGATGGTTTTGTGAAAAAGGACCTATTTTACGGGTGAGACCTAATTCCAAAGTCGATTGCTTAAGATACTTGAAGAATGAATGTATATATAAAGGAAATTGCACAAACCAACCATGAGGGAAAAAAAAAGCCTTGCTATACTAAATATAAACAAATTTAGACCCTAGAAGTTTAAACTCCGAATGTAACTCCCAATTTCTAGGAAAAAATAGTAGTATGGATATAAAGTACCTAGTTGAACATGATAGTTTTGAATCAATCTAAACTTGGATCGAAGATTAGTACAACAAAACGTGTTACTTTGTGGCCAAGCCTTTCTTCCATATCTTGTTCTATAACTTGCAAGCATGTCAAAGAAGAAATCAACAAACTTTAAATAAATAGAAGCATATTTATTAAGCAATCAGGCAAGGAGTGATCCCAGAGCATGCAATTTTGTTTTAGATTACATAAGATGAGTGTTACTTGAAGCGCAATATTGATGGGGGTCATATAGATCAATCTGCACATGGAAATTAAGCATAAAAGCTTCCAGAACCAGAACATGATGACCAATGAGAACAGAGGGTAACTTCAAGAACACCGGAGAGTTCCACATATCCACTAACAAAGATAGGATATTAGTCAACATAAAAAAGTAAACAAAGGCAAGTTATACAATGTCAATAGTTCTGACTTCTGAATACATGCCAAGAAAGCCCAGAAATAAATTACAAATTGGAAACATGCAGATGATAAACCCTGAATCCCATACTGCGATAAGGAGATAAAGAGTGGCAGGAAAAGAGAAAATCCGCGAGATATTGTATATAAATAAAAAAAATAAGGCAATAGTAATGAAATAAACTAATGAAAAGAAGGAATTTGATCGTTAAGTTGTTAACACTAACCAGTAAGGTGTGGATTTTAGAATACAGACTCAATATCAGACCTCAACTGCCCAACAATACCACCCTCTGAAACAGAACAAAAGAATAAATTAGAATGAATGGATCACATCAAATTACATAATCTTAAAATAAGATCAAACAATACAACAACCACGTTCACCATCAACGGACAACAGAAATACAATTATACGAGAGCAAGCAGAATTTTATTTTTTTATTTTTATCAATTGATAACATGTAAGAAATCCTCAATCATAAAAGAGATCAAACAGGCTGAAAGAAAAGCAAAAGGAGGTTAACAATTAAAGCCGGAAGATAGTGGTGGATAGTGGTGGATAATTCTCTCTTACACTTGCAAACTAACATCTGAATAACTAACATAATTCATACCACCAAATCATAAACCAAAAATAAGAACCTTCAAGTCCTCAAATTGGAAGTTGGGAACATAGAAACAGATATTTTGGGGGGAAAACGTTCCTAATTCATCCAGCAAATCCTTCGCATACAGAAAATTGAACTCAAACCCCCTACTTCTGACTAAACTGAGTCGAAAGCACGCATATGACTTCTCCTTAGTCGAAAAAGAGGAACCTCAAATCCCCTAAATCGAAATCAAAACGACTTTAGCAAACAAGAAGAGGAATCATAAAGAGATTACAGAGGTCGAGGTCAATAGAAATCAACAAAGCAAAAATCTCTTCGAATAATAATCGGCAGTAGGAAAGATGAGTGAAATTAGGGTTTGAGAAAATTAACCTTCTGTTAAAGGCTCTTCAAAGATAGATGATAAACACCGATGGAGAAAGGGATGGAGGCCAGGAGGAAATCCCAAGGAGTCACCGGTTGCATCGGGGAAGACGACCTATCGGGAAGAGGCGGCGCAATCAAGCAATTGATAGGAAAGGCGGATAGAAGGAGAAGGCGGTCTGTAGCGGCGAAGGAGCTCGAAAGGGGAAGGTGGCAGTGGCCACAAGGGAGAGCAATAGATGAGAAGCAGGAGGTGGATTGGAGAAAGGGACGTCGATGAAGGACCAAAGCAGGAGGTGGATGGGTGAAAGAAGAAGGACAGCCGTTAGATCTTCAATTTTAACAATGGGCTGTGAACGGCTATAATTCAACTGACTTAAGTGTGAAAACTGCTGATAATACCGGTCCTGAAGGACATTAAAGATATCAAGTAAGAACTGCTGCAGTTCTTGATCAAAAAAACTTGATTCGGCATTCTTTTTCTGTAAAGAATGTGTCTTAGTTTCTCCCGAAAATGAAAGAATATGTGGATACAATTGAAACAGATTTCCATCAATAAAGACATTCCAAGGAGAACTATCCAATTTCCTTTCAATTGACCATTATCAACAAATGATTTCAGCAAAGCCTCAGATGATACATCAAGATTCAAGACTGTAAAATAAAGTTGTTGCAGGCAATCGACATCAGATTCTCATAAATCAGCAGGTGAGCTAAAGAAGAAACCCCTTGAATCATCAAAGCAAGAATCAACCTCAATTTTAATCCGAAACGTCATTCAAATCTTCGAAATTGGAATCCATTTCTAGGTAAGAGATCAAATAAGCGAAAGAAAATGAGGAATCAAAAATCTCAAAACCAACAAACCCTAGACTCTTGAATAGAAAGCCCCAATTCATATTTCACTCTTCAAATCTTAAGCCCTAACCTAACAAAACCAAAATCATAAACAACTAAACAAACGAAGGAACAAAAAGCCCCAATTCATATTCCACTCTTCAGATTTCAAGCCCTAACCTTACCAAACCAATTCAATTCACCAAAGATTCAATTCCCTTAAAAGACTAACAAAATAAAATCAATTGAAGTACTGGAAATTTTTGGGGGACTTACGAGAGGGCAAGATGATACGTTTGGGATACCCGATCCTTCGCATGTGGGCTTCAGATCAAGAACCACGCCGTATATTTGCTCCGATCTTGCAATGCTCTTTGATATCTCCTGATTTGGAACAATTCAAACAACTAATTAAAATTCTGGAATAGCGACAGAATAATACTTAGAATATTTCAGCAACTGGAAATAGCGAAATAGCGACAGAGAGAGAAGCAAGGGACTGGGTTGCGCGGACGTCGGGCACACAGGCGCTTCGGCCTCAGGGTGTGCGGGCAGGTGGAGCGCGCGACTTTCTCGCTGGGAGTGAAAGGATCAGCGACAGGGGGACTGGCGTGGGCGCGCTGCAACCGACGCGGGCACGCCTGGGAGTTGGATGCTGGAGACGCGGAGCGAGCGACGAGACGCCAGGGGGTGCCTTGCTCGCTGGAAGCGGCCTTGCACGCGGATGCCGCCAAGGCCTGCGTTGCTGGAGTGGCTGGCTATGTCGAGTAGGGCAGGCTGGGCTGTTCTTCTCGATCTAGACAAGAACAGGAGTGAGGGTGATGTTTGGGTTTGCCGATGGGAACAAGAACACAAGAGCTTTTGGGATTGATAATCGAAGAACCCTAATTCCGTTAAGGGTTTCTTCAATTCTAATTTTCAATCTGATTAATTCAAAGTGCGGAAACATGAATTTATAGTAAACTATGATCTATCTAACCAATCCTTCCTTGCAAAGGAAAGGGGTTTGGATAGATTACTTCTATCTAATGATAAGTGAAAGAACTTAAAGATAAATAAATCCTAAGAGATAGAAATCTAATAACTTGGTGGGGAAGTAATATATCTAGAAGAGATATAATTAATTTCCACCTTATTTATCTAATTGCATAAAATAATAAACTACTTAAGTAACTTTAATTTGGCCCATGCACAAGACAAACTCGGCACATGCATTAAAGCCCACTCGGCCATGCCTTGATCAAGGCGGATGTCGTCGAGTCTTCATGAGCTCCGAGTGTGGACGCAAACTCATTTCTTGTGTTGGCGATGTAACCTTGAGCCAAGTGATCCAGGGTGGCCTGAACCCTTGCTCTAATGTTCCATGGTGACGGACAAGAAAGGCTTTAGTTGCATTCTGAATCTTCTTGGCCCTAGAGCGAGTGACAGGGCCATCAAATGGAACCTTCATGTTGTCCTCAATGTCACCAGGAGTCATCGATAATTGAGCGGCATCATTCTCCTCTACTTGACTTCGATTTGCCCTCAAATCGTCGTCAGAGTCATCGTCAGGCACGAACAAGGATAGATCGGCGACTTTGAATGTAGAATACACGCTGTACTTATCGGCAGGGAGATCCAGTTTGTAGGCATTAGGACCCATCTTCTGAACCACTCTGAATGGTCCATCTCCCCTGGGGTCCAGCTTAGATTTCCGTTGTTGCGGAAACCTTTCCTTCCTGAGATGCAGCCAGACCAGATCACCAACGTTGAACTGCACATCCTTGCGATGCTTGTCCTTCGCGGCCTTGTATTGCGCAGTCTTCCTCTCCAGTTGAGCTTTGGTACGCTCATGCAAGCTTTTGATGAAGTCCACTTGCTTAGCTGCATCCATGCTCTCCTTGTCCTTATATGGCCGAGGCATCATGTCCACTGGAGTAAGTGGATTTCGGCCATACTCTACAAATGGTAGACAGTCTTCCCATCTCCGGAGGTTAGTTCGAAGCATGACTCTAAGGAGAGCCCCAAGAGTTCTATTTGTGACCTCAGTTTGGCCATCAGTTTGTGGGTGACAAGAAGTAGAAAATAGCAATTTTGTACCCAATTTAGACCATAAAGTTTTCCAAAAAGAGCTTAAGAATTTAGGATCACGGTCAGAAACTATAGACAATGGCAATCCATGTAAGCGAACAACATCTTTGAAGAATAAATGAGCAACATGAATAGCATCATCAGTTTTATGACAAGGTATAAAGTGAGCCATTTTGGAAAATCTGTCTACAACAACAAATATGGAATCATGATCCTTAGAAGTTCTAGGTAATCCTACAATAAAATCCATAGAAACATCTTCCCAGGGTGCATTAGCAATTGGCAAAGGTTGGTATAGACCATTAGCATTGGATTTCGATTTAGCTTTAGCACATGTAACACAACTTTTGACAAATCTCAGCACATAATTAGACATTTTAGGCCAAAAGTAATGTTCCTTTAGTCCAGCTAGTGTTTTTTCGAAACCCCCATGTCCCCTAGATTCATGTATTTCTTGGGTTAACAATCGGCGAATAGAAGAAGATGGGATACAAAGCTTGCCCATCTTGAACAAATATCCATTGTCAACAAAAAATGAATCTACTTCACCTTTGGACACACATTGAGCATATATAGTTTTAAAGAAACTATCAGAAGCATACAGTTCCTTTATTAATGCAAAACCCAAAACATGTGCATCCATATGGTTTAAGAGGACATACCTTCGTGATAGCGCGTCAGCTACCACATTATCCTTTCCCTTTTTGTGGTGAACCACATAGGAAAAGGTCTCTATGAACTCCACCCATCGAGCAAGTCGCCTGCTGAGCACTGCTTGTCCTTTGAGGTACTTAAGAGCTTCATGATCCGAATGAATCACAAACTCCTTAGGCCAGAGATAATGTTGCCAAGTCTGTAAGCAGCGAACCAATGCAAATAGCTCCTTGTCGTAGGTAGAATAGTTGAGCTCAGCGGTGCCCAACTTTTCGCTGAAGTAGGCGATCGGGCGCTTGTTCTGTAGCAGGACACCGCCAATGCCAGTGCCAGAAGCGTCACACTCTAGCTCAAAAGGTTGAGCAAAGTCAGGTAATTGCAGCACTGGGGCGTGTGTCAGGCGATCCTTGAGAGCGTTGAAAGCCTTTTGATGTGGGTCAGACCAGCGAAATGTCACATCCTTCTTTGTCAGCTCATGTAGGGGGGCGGCAATCAAGCTAAAATCCTTGACAAAACGTCGATAGAAGCCAGCAAGGCCCAAGAATGAGCGGACATGGGTGGGTGTAGTCGGCCTAGCCCACTCTTGAATAGCACGAATCATCTCCTCATCCACCTTTAATCCAGATGCAGTCACTACAAAACCAAGAAAAATGGTAGACTCGGATGCAAACGAACACTTCTTTAAATTGGCATATAATTTCTCCTTTCTTAGACAATCAAAAACCAATTTTAAGTGACTTAAATGATCATGCATATTCTTACTGTAGATTAAAATATCGTCAAAATAGACAACGACAAATTTTCCTAAGTGTCTTCTAAGCACATGGTTCATAAGCCTCATAAATGTAGAAGGTGCATTTGTCAAACCAAAAGGCATTACTAACCATTCATATAAGTCATACTTAGTTTTAAATGCCGTTTTCCATTCATCACCCTGTTTCATCCTAATTTGATGATATCCACTTCTAAGGTCAATTTTAGAAAAAATAGCAGCACCATGAAGTTCATCAAGCATATCATCTAAACGAGGAATAGGGTGGCGATACTTAACCGTTATTTGGTTGATTGCGCGGCAATCAACACACATGCGCCAGGAGCCATCCTTCTTTGGAACCAATATGACTGGCACGGCACAGGGGGACAGGCTTTCACGAAAAAATCCTTTATCCATCAACTCCGTGACTTGCCGTTGTAGCTCCTTTGTCTCCTCAGGACTAGCCCTATAAGCGGCGCGATTAGGCAAGGCTGCTCCAGGCACAAAGTCAATCTGATGCTCAATACTTCTAATAGGAGGCAAGCCTTGGGGTAGTTCAGCTGGAAGCACATCCAAATAATCCTGCAGAAGAGCAGCAATAGGTGCAGGAATATGACTCAATTCAACATTAAGTAATACTTGTTTCATTACCAGAAGAATATGAGGTCGATGAGCATTCCATGCGATGGTCCCTTGCTGAGGATGAGAGACCAATGATCGACGTTCCACAGAGCCCTGAAGTGGTGCAGAAGAGGGCGTAGAAGGCGTCGAAAGGGGAGGAGCAGTCGGCAAAGGGGCTGCTGGGGCTCCTGCGGATGCTGCAGCACGGGACGCGGGCGCGACAGGGTGTGGCGCGGCCGCGGCAGGTTGTGACGCGGGCGCGACAGCTTGGAACGCGGGCGCGGCCGAGCTCCCTTTGAGCTTCTCCAATCTTTCAGCTTCTCGTTCCTCTGTTAACAATGTTCTTAACTAGATTTAAACTAAACAAATTAGCAAAGTAACAGTAACCGGTGAACAAAGAAGCGACGGGGAGAAAGGGGGCGAGGGCCTGGCGCGCGCGACGGAGCTCGGGCACACAGGAGGGGACCTCCTCAGGGTGTGCGGGAACGACGCTTCAGCAACGATCGCTGGTGGCGATGGCGGACGCGATCGAGGGCGAAGGCGAGCGCGCAAGAGCGAGGCAGCGAGAGCGCGATCGCTAGGACCTGTGAGCGTCACCGTGGCGCGACGATGAAGCGAGAGCAAGAGCCGAGACGCCTGGGCGCGCGAGTGCCTGAGCGCGCAGGAGCAGGAGCCGTCGACGTCGGGCTCGTCGGGAGCGAGGACTGTCGTGAGCGCCGCCAAGGACCAGCCTCCTTGGTTGTGACGGTGGAGAACGAAGGTTGAAGATGACTTAACAGAGGAACGATGATGATTGGAGACGGTGTTGGTGATGATTGCCGACAGGTAACAATAAGAACCGGATATGGGTTTGGATTGAAAATCGAAGAACCCTAATTCCGTTAAGGGTTTCTTCAATTCTATATTCAATCTGATTAATTCAAAGTGCAGAAACATGAATTTATAGTAAACTATGATCTATCTAATCAATCCTTCCTTGCAAAGGAAAGGGGTTTGGATAGATTACTTCTATCTAATGATAAGTGAAAGAACTTAAAGATAAATAAATCCTAAGAGATAGAAATCTAATAACTTGGTGGGGAAGTAATATATCTAGAAGAGATATAATTAATTTCCACCTTATTTATCTAATTGCATAAAATAATAAACTACTTAAGTAACTTTAATTTGGCCCATGCACAAGACAAACTCGGCCCATGCATTAAAGCCCACTCGGCCATGCCTTGATCAAGGCGGATGTCGTCGAGTCTTCATGAGCTCCGAGTGTGGACGCAAACTCATTTCTTGTGCTGGCGATGTAACCTTGAGCCAAGTGATCCAGGGTGGCCTGAACCCTTGCTCTAATGTTCCATGGTGACGGACAAGAAAGGCTTTAGTTGCATTCTGAATCTTCTTGGCCCTAGAGCGAGTGACAGGGCCATCAAATGGAACCTTCATGTTGTCCTCAATGTCACCAGGAGTCATCGATAATTGAGCGGCATCATAAGAGGTTTCTTAGTCGAATCAAGCACGCAAGAGGAATCCACTTCTCTTGAATCAAAAAAGGTTAAGCTCAAAGCCCCTAAATCGAAATCAACTTTCCATCAATAGCTTAGAAAACAAAATCTAAAATGACAAGAGGAATCCTGAAAGATCAGATCCAGGAACCCTAATTCAGAATAAATTCGTCCAAAAGAAGCAAAAACAGAACGGAAGAGGGAGAAGATGAATATTGAGGTTGGGTTCATACCTTGAAGCCTTACTCGGGTCTTCTAGAGCTGTACAAGTCTGCCAACAGCCGGCGTACAACCATCGGGAAGGTCAAGGGGGAGAGAAGGGAGATACGGATGGCGATGGCCTTGAGTTCAACTCGGATCTCCGGCACGAAGGGCCAGAGGGACGAATCGGACGATAGTGGGGAAGGACCTGCAAAACGAGAGAGATGCCGACAAAAGAAAGGCACGGAGAGAATTTAGATGAAAATACTGAAAGGGACATCAAAACAAAAAAATAAATATTTTTAAATTGAAACTTTGTTGGATAATTAAGACATTTCACATGTGAGAAGCCCACAGTCGTTGATCAGATGACCCCTTAACAATCCAACGGTTATTTTAGCAAATTTTTTATGAACAGTAACTTTGGACTTCCTCCTTTTAGGGTAGGATATATATATATATATATATATATATATATATATATATATATATATATATATATATATATATATATATATATATATATATATATATATATATATATTATGTTGCTGCAAGGTTAGTTAATCAAGTTCGTCCCGTGCTATATTTTAGGAACCCAAGCAAGGCTACAACGAAATCTTTTGTACCTTGTTGCGATTCAGATGCTCAGCCTCCTGCAATGCGTTCTCAGGTGAGCATTCATACACTAGAATTCAGTTGTGAAGTTAGACTTTCAACTATGCTTTTATTTTGCTTTTTACCATGTTGCTTTGTCTTGAAACTTCTATTTGTTAAATGATAAATTTGAAATTGAAGATGGGATGCATAAATGCAGGTGGTCACATGTCTTTCCTAGTCGTCTAATTTATTATATTGGTTTTAGGATGGCAATGGTGGATACACCCAATATAGTCCACCTTGGTTTTATGAATGAAGTTCTCATTCTTCTTCTTTCTTAACTGTCTTCTAATTCTTTTCATTTTACTCTCGGTTTCTACTGCTTTTCTGTGGTTCTTTAAGTGGATATTATTGTCTTTGCTTTATTTGCCTATATCATTTAGTTTAGCAATGTATGACCATCCTCTGTTGATTAAACGAGTTAGTAACTTCCAAACAGTAGTCTATACTACTAATGAACTAAGGTTTTACAGTCTTCTGACACTAGGATAACAAAGCTTACACTTTTCCTTGTCTAATTAGCAAGTAAATAATCACTAGAAGGTGCTTTGTAATTTTTAAGCCTATTAGTTCAACTGGTAGAGCAATGTAACATATCGATGCGGGTTCAAACCCCGCATAGGCAATTATTATCATTTTTTTTAATTTTAATAAACCCATTAGCAACGGGATATTTACCATCGCAAAAAAGGGTAAATATTTCCGTCGCTAAATGGCGGGAAAAAGTATTTGCTACGGGGATTTCCGTCGCTAAATATTATTTGCTACCCTAGAGCTAGCGACCGACGATTTGTTGTCGCATAGCCGTCGCAAAAAAATATTTGTGACGGCAACCTTAGATTTTGCGACGGAAAAGTGTCGTTTCTAAAGCAATTTTTTTTTGTAGTGAAACTTCATCCCTGACATTTTATTAATTTACACAATCCCTTACAATGACGTCATAAAAGGAAAAAATACAATCGGGGTATTTCAACCTTCGCCTTCTTTTCGCCCTCCCTCTCATCCTTTTTCCCATTTGCTCCTCTTTTTTCTTACCACCTTCCCCAAGTAATCTCTCCCTCTCTTTCTCCATTCTACTTTTTTCCATTTTCCTCTTTACATGTGAAGCCCTAAGTCGGTTCCCATATTGTTGATTTCATTGCTCTCATTCCTCCTCCTAATCCGCCTCAACATGCCTCAAACACCCATAAATATTACAAAAATAAGCCTCTCATATCTCACTTCAACTCATATATGTTTGTCCTCTACCTTCATCAACAACCCCCTTTCTCAATGGTTTCCTAATGTCCACAATCACTGTTAACCCTCAAGTATTTTGGACACACAATGAACTCTAATTCATACATCTCAACCACCCAACCAAACAACCCCAAAATTGCCTCAACAACTTCGCTTGACACCAAATTAATGGAGAGATCATACACCCAAATCTAGAATGGAGCCTTATAAAAAAATAGGCAAGGTTGAACATTATGGGCCTGACCCTTTCGCGTTAATAATGCTTTGTCGAAAGCCCATGGCCATGGGCTTCCCCTAATCAGTGGTGGCCGAAATATTTCTTGGACAAGGCGGGGGGGGGGGGGGGGGGGGGAGGGCGAATTTTTTTTTCCAAAGACCGATGTAGGGTAGTCTCAAGCTTGCCGAAGGAGGAGAAATAGGTACAAACTTGATAAAGGAGGTGTAATTTCTTAGTTTTCTAAAGGAAAAAAATCAGTACAACCTACAAAGAATAATACCAAATAGTACCTCAAAGAGATCATTTGCACGCGCTAGTGTGATTAGGTGTTGAGCAACTTGTGTGCAATGTGCAATTTCAACATTTTAACAAAACCCCCAATTCATATTTCAAATCTAAAACCTTAATCTAGCAAATACATTTCAATATCAAAATCAATTCAACATTTCAACAAAACCTCCAATTCTTATTTCAAACTTCAAATCTCAAGTCTTAATCTAACAAATCCATTTCAATTCTCTAAATCAATTCAATGTTTCAACAAAAACCCCAATTCATTTTTCAAATCTCAAACCCTAATCTAACAAATTCATTTCAATTCTCCAAATTAATTCAATATTTCAACAAAACCCCCTATTCATATTTCAATCTCAAATCTCAAACCCTAATCCAACAAATCCATTTCAATTCTTCAAATTTTCAACAAAATCAAATCAATAAAGTGTATATACATTCAAACAATCTCAAATTAAGGGAAACTTACCCTTCTTGGCTCAGTATTAAACGAGCGGATTCGGCCGCCAGGCTCGCCACCCCCGTCCCCAGCCAGTCACCTTGCACCGCCACCGCGCCTCGCACCTCGCAACCAGAACCAGTAGCGGGCTTCTTCTCCCTTCTCTCCCGTATGCTGAAATCTGAATTGATTCCTTCGCACCTCGTAGCCTCGTACTTCTTCTCTCGTCGCACCTCGCAGCCTACCTTAGCACCTCACTCTTCTTCTTCTCCCGTCGACCCTCACACTTCTTCTCCCTTCTCTCCCGTATGCTGAATTGATTCCTCAGATTGATGATCTTGCATCCTCGCCCTCGTAGCCTCCGTTTTAGATTTTTATTTTGCCAGAGGAGGGGGGTGGGGGGGCGCCCGCCCCCTGCGGCCGCCCCTGCCTCTAATCACCTTTTTCTACTCCTCCTCACTCCCAAAATAGAATAGGCTAGAAGAGATTCTATTGGAGTTCGCGAAAAGTGAATCCCTTCTTCAAATTTCAAGCGCCCTTCATGGTCGCACTCAGCGTGTATGAGTTGAACGACCCCTTCATGAGCAACATACCGATCAGAATAATGATTTTATTATTCGTTGCTTCCCCGCCCACTGTATCTTGACCGAAACCTCGATACAATCCCCATTCATCAGATTCAACTACTTCCATCAGGCTGCCGATTTCGCCACTATCACCCATCTAACCCCAACTGAATGCCTGCTATTCTCAGTGAATCTCGCACACCTAATCAAGAAGACCTTGGCTCTCCCATGGCCCTAGACCAAATTCGCAACGATAGGCCCAGGTTTTCTTACTCGTATAGTTTTAGTACTTGTTGCTAATTGGCATTTACATTTCCTCTAAATTTAAAAGTTTGATATAATTGGCCAACAAATTGTTGGCCTTGTTAAAATTATTTTATAATTCAGACATAATTAAATGTACGCCCAAAAGATAAATAACCTAATTTATGTAATTAGGGAATTGATTCTTATTCGTTAAGAATTAATTAATATGAGGATAGATAATATATATTCGTTATATATTTATTTAATGAAATAAGAGATACGTTCTCTTATTCCTATAAGATAAGGAGAAGAGACGCTTCTCCTAAGAAGTCAGTCATTGACTCAAATCCTAGAGAGAGAGTCTGTTCGTCAAACGTTCTCTCAGGAAAGAAAACCCATAGAGAATTCTCTACTTCGTGGAGAGAGTCTCCTTTCTCTCCAACGCTCTCCCATGGTGTGTAGGTTGTGAATCGTATTATGTTCTCCCCTGCTCCCGAATCTCTAACGAGATTTAGGGATATGGAGATCTATCCGGTGATCAAATTCGAAGGCAAGACGATCCAGATTTCGCTTCCGCTATTCGAGGTACTCCGTATATCTCTCAAATTCTATCATTGGTATCAGAGCTTTATGCTCAAATATGCCTTTGAATTTGTTCAATCGGATTGATTAACATCATGATTTGGGTTCGTAGAACTAGATTCAAATTGAAAAGTCCATTTTTTTCGTGTTCATTGATGAACTAGGTTATTGCAATTCTTTATTTGCTATGTAAATTATATGCTCCGTATTTTTTTAAGTTGAAGTCGATACCCTGTTTTCCCTCCTTCTTCATCTTGCCCTCTTCTCTTATCCATGCTCCTTGGTTAGTTTCTCTAATTGCATACATTTTGAAGGGATTCGATTTCGTTTCGATATCCTTGTGTGTGTACTTGCTAGATTGAATCTGTTGCTCATGGGGATCTCGTCCTCTTTGTTTTCGCACTTGTGTTCGACGGTTTTTGAGAAATTGGTGGTTAAATTCAAACATGTTGAGGCTTGATCTTACTTGTTTTGTTGTGAGGGTGATCTTTGAGGCTTCAATGGTTGATTTCATCGGAGAAGACCGAATTTTCAGATCTGATTTTTGGGGTTTTGTTCTTCGTGAATTACGAACCCTAGATCTAAAATTTGAAGGCTTTGTTGTTCGAATTGGTTGAGGGCAATTATGGATTTGAGATCCTCGACCTTGAATCCCCAAAAGCCCCAAGAAATCTGAGCATTTTTGTTCGGTTTTTCAAGGTTGCGATGAAGAGGGGCTTCGTGCTCCTCGCTGGTGGTATTCTCGTCGGAGATCGATGGCTAGGAGGCGGCTTACACTACCAGGCTTGGCGGTGCTTGGCCTTGCTCACCCTTCCTGGGTGTTGGTGGCGTCTGGCGCCACTACCTGTGGACATCATCGGCATCAAGATGAGTCGGGGATGGCATGTCTTCCTTGTTCTTGGGCACGGGGTACCTTGTCGGAACCAAGGCTTGGTGGCACCACTGCCACCGTGCTTCTTGATGAGGCACTCAGAGGTGGTGGCGCTACCGCTTGGGTCGTCGATGGGAAGTTCCTGAACAGTAGGAGGCGGAGATGAGAGGAGATTTAAGCTCGCTGCTACGGCGGCCTGGCTCAGTCGGGTCTCTTCGGGCTTAGCTTCGGGCCGAGCCGGGCTGTTGGTAACCTAACAAGCAGGGCTTGGGCGGGCTTCGGGTCGCACTTGGGCTAGCCTTTGATGGGTATGGGCATGGGCCTAATTCGTTTGGGCCTATTTGAAAATTTGGAAAATTAAGCATATATATGGACTTGCTATTATATGTTGAACGTGACTCGTTTGTCCGAATTCATTTTGGACTGTGACTTGTCGTGTTTGACCGAGCATTGGAGTTATCTAGGTCGGTTTTGGACCCGAACTGAGATACGGTGGGTTGTGTTTGATGAGTTGATTCGGTTCGAGCGGATCATCGCTTTTATATGACCAAGTTGTGACTAAGTTATGTGAACTAGGTCCGTTGAAATAGCTTTTCAGGTTATCTTTGCTCTCAAAATTTTTTGATCGGACTATGTGTCTAATTGAATTTTTTATTGAAGCGAACGAACTTGAAAGTTATATGATATATCGACCTACGTGGCCCTTTATCTAATAACGAGAAATGATGACTCCTAAGTTATGTTGATACGTTCGCATACGGACTGAGCTCTCTATAATTCTTTTTCTAAGAATTTATTTTTCAAGGATGTTTAACTTTGGTTGAATATCGTTTTACTTGAAAATTGTGCGGATTTAAATAATTCTATCGTGAATTATTTAAAAATATTTTGAGTTAACGGATAGTTATTGCGTATAACTTATTAACTTAAAATGGAAAATGGACTTTATGTAAGTTAATTAAAATATGAGAAATAAATCTTTTATGTAATGATTGTAAGAGATATGCATTTGGGATGCATCTCTGAACTTTGCGAATAATTTCTTGTTTTTACCACTAACGTGGTGATGTACTTGAAATTATGGAAAAAGCACTTAATTTGTTTGAGTGTGAATGCAAGGTAATCGAGCAAGTAATTCATTTGTTAAATGGATGAAAAATATTCAGTAATTTTGAATAACGTTTTTTAAACGTAGTTCTAAAAATCTGAATAAACCCTTAAGAGGTAAGGACCTATATGTATAGGATCCTGAAAATCGATAGTTCTAATGAAGACATGTTATCAGACTTTGTTGAATTATACTAGATTTGTTCTAGTGCATATCCATACGTTGGACATACAA
The DNA here is from genome assembly GCA_037127255.1 of Persicaria tinctoria. NCBI lineage: Eukaryota > Viridiplantae > Streptophyta > Magnoliopsida > Caryophyllales > Polygonaceae > Persicaria > Persicaria tinctoria. The sequence continues at coordinate 4,972,154 of JBANSL010000009.1, read as the reverse complement.
ATAAAGTGAGCCGATGTTGAGTACTTCGGGTACTTCAACAATAATGCAGTTCCCTTGAAAATTAGAAAACGAGCAGATGGACTTGATGAGAGTTTGACGCTTGAGTCCTATGCTTTAAAAATTATTTTCTAATTTGTGAAGCTCACATTGGATTTTCTCATATCAAAAGAGTTGTAAAACCGAATTTCTTGGTTCTGAGGCATTTTCATGCTAAGGAAGATCGCCATTCAGTATACTCTGTTTCACTTTGAGACATTGGTCCTAGTCGGAGCAAATCTTTAGACTGATTTGCACAATTTGGAAGACAACTTTAAAAATACGTTATTTGAAAATCGTTAGACGGACGATTATGTCGTCATGAATCTGTGTTCTAACGGAGTTGATTGCATGCTATAAGTATATTTTTGCTTCGAAGGTCCATGGTAAATGATGATATGTGTTATTTTATGCTTCGTGAATAAAGGGTAACATGTTTCTGGTCAATGGTGATAGACGGGTAATATGCTCAATTCACTAATCTGAGTCAGAAGTTAGCAGAACTAAGGTTACATCGATTTATATGGTAGTAATATATGTTTAGCTTTCCTGAAAATAGTAGGGGCTTCTGAAGTTTCCTTAAAAAGACCATGCGATGTCATGATGCTAGTAATGGAACATACCTTGAGATCTTATTGGATTTCGGTTTCAATATTAAGATTAGAAGTTTGCTGATTTTTGGTTCAGTAACAAGAGGTTAATTTGTCATTTTGTGATAATGGTTGCAAATAAGATTTGTAACTTATGCACAATTTGATAATTGGAAGTAAGCAAGTCTTTGCTAGGTCCAAATGGTAAAATTGCGATCTACTTGGTTTAAGTTGATCACTAGGCAACTAGATCAGATGATATACCTAAGGATTGGTGTTGAACTTCGGGGTTTAGCTGAAGCCAATCGTAAAAGATGATGTCAAGTTTAGATCTTGGCATTTTCTAATCCTCGCGGAATTGTTGTAATTCATGAGAAGTGTCACTATAGAAGCATAGTTTAACCACTTTGCAAAGTGATAAAGGGTAAATGAAATGCATACTCTAAAAAGATGTTCTACTAGCGAGTGGGAGAATAGGTTTAACGAAACCTGGAAAAAGATAGTGTCGTCAGAAGAGGAAGTTTCCTTATCTGAAAATGATGGGACACACCTTGGGGTATGTCTAGGGTCATCATTGTAGGATTTCCCAAAGAGATTAGATGCTTATTGCGTTAAGCACTTCTCTTGAGGCTTCGAGGGTAATCTATTACTTGTAACAGATAACTACATTTTTTGTAGATTGCGTTCTATAAAATTTAGAAGCTTAAAGCGCAAATTCTATTGTGGTGTTTGAATTTCATGATCTCCTAAGATCAATATGGATCTAAGGTTGTATAAATGGATGTTGATGTACAAGGAGAGCTTGTTGGTTACATATATCCATGTTGTCTCTCACATTGGGTGATGGAGAAATAAGATGAAATTCAAAAGGTTTTCTGTTTTAGATTCTTCTGTTGACTGAAGTTACACGAAATGGTCAAATCCGAGGTGTCATGTTAAAGGCTAAAGGCATAAAAGGATCTCTAGGAGATATACTTATGATTGAGGGTGACTTGGTGAACCTTAAGATATAGAATAAGCTTAAGAAGCTGGTTCTTATATATATATTTTTAGCCTTATCTGTTTAGTTGCATCAAATCCATTTGGATAAACGGTATAAAGAAGAATGTGTGTGCTATGCATGGTGGTAGGTACATGATCACATTCTTCAATCATCTTGGAAATGCGAACTTCTAATATTGATGAGAGCAATCTGATAAGGAAAATGAGTTTTCCTAGCTCAGGGATCCTTAATCATGATTGTGAGACAGTTGTTAAGACAACTTAGGATGAGTTTTGACTGATGAAACCACAGCATAACCTCTGGTAGTTCAGTTATTACATTATCCTATGATAGTTGTAATACACATTGTCTTGCCACATTAGTGTTCAGGACTATTTGGGTGGATCGTGATCTAGTGTTCTTGAGAATGTTCAGAGCTAAAGAAGTTTCGTTCTTGCCTCACAACTTGTTGAGCAAATGTATTTCAAGTTCAGGAGTTTCATCTAGAACAATTGTGAGAATATCGAAACCACTTTAGAGTGGGAGTTGTTTTGAACACAAGATATCTTAGAAACACATTAGATGGGGTTGCTCCAAAAGTATCCAATTGATATAGAAACTATCACCACTTAGAGTCCATGATATTTTGGAAGATCTAAGACACAACCAACGGATGGTGATGACATATAATGAGTCTATGGAAGAAGCCATGTTTTGAACTGGTTTCTATCCTACCTAGACATAAAGCAATGAGATAATTGGGTTCTTAAAGCTTTATAGGCGGAATGATCCATTGAGAGTTATACTCTAGATCATGAGAGTTAGGTTGGAACCTTCTCTCTACTTGGTTATATTATGTTGAATCAGATCGATGAATGGCTACAAAGCTTGTATCCGTTTACAAGTTAACCTAGATAGCAATTTTTTTCCTAGTGAGAAGATTTCTGGATATTCATTTTCTTGAAAAGTTTCTGCTAAAGTTTTGAGAAAGACTCTAGTCTTGTACTCACACCTATATAAGCATTGAAACACGCATCTATATGACAATGATAAGATATTTGGTTCTATGTTGCAGTAACTACAGAGGAATCAAACTGCTGAGCCACACTATGAAGGTCTGGGAGAGAGTGACCGGGATGAGACTTCAGAGATCGGTTCACATGTCGGAGAATCAGTTTGGATTTATGCATGCCAAATCTGCGGTTGAGGCTATTCACTTGCTAAGGCGACTGATCGAGAAGCACAGAGATAGAAAGAAGAATCTGCATATGGCCTTTATTGATATAGAAAAGGCCTACGACAGGGTTTCGAGAGAGCTTCTTTGGAGATGTTTGGTAGAAAAGGGATTGCTTTGGTCGTATATCAGAGTTATCAGGGATATGTATGATGATTCGCTCACAAGTATTAGAACGTCGTGTGGGGATTCAGAGTATTTTGAGGTTCAAGTGGGACTTCACCAGGGCTCTGCGCTTAGTCCGCTTCTGTTCACTTTAGTTATGGACACATTGTCTCCTTCTCTCTAAGAGGAGTTACCATGGTGCATGCTGTTTGCCGACGATATTGTTCTAGTGGACGTCTCTAGTTCGGGGTTGGCTCGTGTTGTGAACCAAATTCGCCATGTTTTATATCGTTTTCTGCATGCATTTCATACATTTGGGTTAGAATAGTACATAATCTATGCAGTTTATGCTTATTTGCCAAATTATGGAATCTACACCAATTTCTGTTTAATCTCGCAGAAATCGAAGCAATTTACAGCAGTTCTGAGAAAAGGAGAAAAGCTCGAAGTCAACTACAGAAGTCCGAGGTCAAGGAGCAGCAGAACCGGGACAAATCAAGCTTAAAGCAAGGAAATCTACTCAACAACAATTGGTCGATTTCGACCAAGCTTAGTCGATTTCGAGTACAAACAGTCGATTTCCACCAGAGTTAGCCAGAATCGAGCAGAGCTGAGAGAATTAATCGATATCGAGTTGTTTTACTCGATATATAGTAACCTAAAATCGAGTGAAGACCTAGGAGTCGACGAAGAAGCTGGAAGCAGAAGATGCAAGTCGATATCGAGGAAATCTACTCGATATCGAGTAAAACCCAAGTCGACATGTCTTCCTGGAGCCGAGATCGACGAAGAAGCTGAAGACGGAGAAAAGTTGGGCGATATCGAGGAAACTACTCGATATCGAGCTGACCCCCAATGGTCGACGTCGAGTAATCCTAATCTTGTTAAGATTCTATCCCCAATCTGATGGAGATATTTTTGAGACCAAATTCCATCAAGTTCCATCAAGTGCTATCAAGAGGAGAAGATATTTACCTACATTAGATATAATTTCTTTTGGATTTATTTATTTCTTTCCATGTTTTAATCTTTAGATAAAAGATAGATAGAATTAGATATAGATATAGTTTTCTTTCCTAATTAGAGAGGGAATGAATACTATAAATAAAGCCTATAGGGCTGGTTTTTATTCATTCAATCTTACAACACACCATTCGAGTAGAAGAGCAAGTAGGAGAGAGCTTTGGCCGATTGGAGAGGAGTTTGACGAGAGCGGATTTGGCTCCGATTGGTTGTAAGTTTTATTTGGTTTATTTAATGCAATTATTTTACTTCTAGGGTCGGGGTGAGCCCGACGGTAGCCATGTGAGGTGATCGATGCGGTAAAGGTACAAGCTTTTGATGCGATTTCTTCTTCTATCCCTATAAGCATGATTCTTTTGCGAAAGTTGAAGGTGATCCTTGTTTCTGTTATTGAAGCGAAAGTGATCTTAATACAACTTGGATTAATTATGTGAAAAGGGTTAGTAAGAATTAAGGTTTATGCGAAAGCCTCTATATTCCTATTTTTTAATAACGAGAGTTATTTGATGAAAAGTATGATCTTTTATGCCTTTATGTGTTATTTTGCATGGTTATCGTTGTGGTATTGAAACCCTGATCTTAGAAGTCTTTAGTTTATTGATTTTATTTCATCAAAGACGTGTTTTGTGTTGCGAAAAGCTTCGAGATTAAGTTTATGTTGTTTGTCGAAATCGAGCAGATTTGGTCGACATCGAGGAATTTTGGTCGATGTCGAGTTGAGTTTGTCGAGGTCGAGTTATTTTGCTTGGTTTTGCTTTCTGCCTGTCGATATTGAGAACTGTTAGTCGATTTTCTTAGTCGATATCGAGTAATAGTGGTCGATATCGACCAATTTTCTATGCTTTGCTTTCTTTTCTGCTTTTCTCTGTTATTTCCGTCTGGTTGTTTGATTTTCTGACTGTGAGATTCCTCCACTACCTGAGATCCGTCGGCGTGCTTCCTCGAGGATCGATCCTGACTTCCTATTGCGGCATCGGGAGGAAGTCTTGTAATCATTTGCGTGGGCACGAATCCGGTTTGATCTATTTTATTATATTTTGAACTCGATTTTCCTCCTACAACAACATTGGCGCCGTTGCCGGGGAAGCAATCATTCGCGCCTTAGGTAGTTAAGATCTCACTTTTTCAAAAAGTTTTGATTTTGCAGTGTATGCGCCGTTATGGTCAACCACCTGAGTTTGACGCCTTAGACGATCCGGAATGCCTTATACACATCCATTCTAAACTGAAAAGAATCATGGCAACTGCCAAAACACAAGCTAAGATGATTGAGAGGCTTAAGAGGGAACTAGCCGTCAAGGATACTGCTCTCACCGCTGAGAGAGCACGCACTACACATGAAGCAGAGAGAAGGAGACAGGTGAAGCTGAGCTTGCCCAATATCCTACGACTGTAGAGGATTACATGCACCCGACTCTCGTCGTGCCTGAATCGGCCATTCTAATCCCTGAATATAACTTTGAAATTCACACTCCTTTCCTGATTGAGATTAAAAAGAATGCCTTCTTTGGAAGATTTAATGAATGCTCCCTTGAACATATTACCAATTTTTCTGACATGTGCCATACTCTTGCTGAAGGTACTACTCTGGAATATGTCAAGATGAAAGCTTTTCGATGGTCTCTGGCCGGTCCAGCATTGAAGTGGCTTGAAGGTCTCCCTCTACGGTTCCTCACAACATGGGCTGAAGTAAAGCAAGAATTTCTCAACAAATTCTTTCCTCCTGCCAAGACAGCGTTCCTCCGCCAGAAGATTACAACTTTCAAACAGAAGTCTGGGGAGCCGCTAGCAAAAGCATGGGAACGATATAAAGATCTACTGTGATCCTGCCCTACACTTGGACAGCCACCCTACGCCGTTCAGGAGATCTTATTCAATTCTCTTGATCTGGTCGCTAAAGATAGGATCAACTAGTATACTCATTATGAGTATCTGACAATGCCGTCAGCTGACGCATGGGCCACCCTCGACAAACTTACCAATTACGACAATAAGTATGGGATTCCGACAAACTATGATGAGAATGCATATTTCAGGCAAGCCCCATCCATGCCCCTCTATGAGCCTTCTAAGGAGATTGACCCAGATGTCAAAGAGCAGTACTACAGAGATCAGAATCGCAAGCTTCTCAAGCAAGTCAAGTATCTTTCTATCAACCGGCCCTGCATCGAATGCGGATCACAGCGGCACACCACTACTGAGTGCCCACACACAGAGCTAGTTAGGATGGCAGAAACTCATGAAGAGGTAGCTTACGCAGGGGTTCCCAATCGCTATATGGGGGACCACAGTTTTCAGCAACCACAATGAAACCAAGGTGCCCCTAGGAACCCCCCGCCATACAGAGCTCCAGGACATCCGGAAAGAGATCAAAGGAAGGATGATCTATAGATGATCCTCGATGAGATGCATCGGAATCATGCACAACAACAACAGTCTACAAGCGCCATCAACAATCAGCTCCAGAACCTCAATACAAGATTTAGAGATATGGACATCTGGAAGAGGAACATAGAGACTCAGATGAGTCAATTCGCGGCACAAATTCCACGATAGATCGAGCAACTCCCTGGGTAGACAGAACCAAATCCTAATGGGAAGACCGGACACATCGCAGCCGTAAATCTCATAAGCGGGCATCAAGTACGCGAGCCAGAAGTCGGAAAGCAGCAAGATGAAACTGAGAAACAACTCGATATCAACCAGCAGCAAGTCGATGTCAACCAAAATTTGATCGATGTCGAGCAACATCAAGTCGAAATCGAGCAACAGCTTGGCCAAGATTCATCTGCACAGCACTCCAACTCGACATCGAGGAAACTGATCGATATCGAGGAGAATCAGGTCGATGTCGAGCAACATCAAGTCGACATCGAGGACGCTGCAACACCTCCGACATCTGTTCTGGCTCCGACGCAGAAAAAGAAGCTGCCTTTCCCAACAAAATATCCAAAGGATCCAGCAGAAAAGAAATTCAAACGCTTCATCATGATGCTTCAGAGGCTCAATGTCACCATACCTTTCACATAAGCTCTTAATGAAATGCCATCATATGTCAAGTTCCTCAAGGAGATCCTAAGCAAAAAGCGGTCAATGGCTGAGATCGCAGAGGAGTGCAGCCATATGGACATACTTGAGAAAAGGCCAGATCCAGGTAAGTTTGCTATAACCATTGGATTTGGTCAATACAAATTTAATGAATTATGTGATCTTAAAGCCAGTGTGAGTATAATGCCTCTACCAATATGGTCCAAGATTAAGATAGGTGCTCTAGAGCTTGTGGATGCAAAGCTTTATATGGCAATCAACACGGTGGTCATCCCAACATGCATGGTGGACAATGTACCAGTGCAAGTAGGTCCTTGTCCCTGCTGATTTTTTAGTTATTGATATGGCAGAGGACCCTGCTTGTCCAATTATTCTAGGAAGACCCTTCTTGGCGACGGTGGATGCCAACATAAGCGTACGAAAGGGAGTGCTCACTTTCAACATCAGCGATGAGGTAATTCAGTATTTCTTTAATAAAACTGGAAGGCATACAGGTCACATGGAAGAAGTAAAGTCTATATCAGCTGGTTACATTACTTGCGGGGAGCCTAAGGTAAGAAATATGACTACCGAAGAGATAGAAAAGAGGGATGTGGAAGCCCTTTAGAACAGATCATGGCCATCTTGAACGAAGAAGCAGAAAATCCAATCGACATGGACCCAGGTAAGTCAATTTGGACTAACTATTTTTTGGATGCCTCGACAGGATTCAAGTATGGGGTCGAAGTCGACCAGAGTTACTCGACATCGAGTAACTTGGTCGACATCGACAAAAATCATAGCCTTCCACCTAGGGCTGGGCAAAATATAGACCGGACCGGAATCGGACCGGGACCAGACTGGAATTTACGGTCTTTGGATCGGACCGGAACATTACGGTCTGGTCCGCGGTCCAACATATTGGCAAATCCGGTTTACGGTCCAAACCCGGGACCAGACCGGAATTTCCGGTCCGGACCGGAATTGGACCGGAACCTGCTTTATTTAAAAAAAAAAAACGTAAAAGTTGAAGATAGAATTAAACCCTATTTCTTCAAAGCCGCGCTTGCCGCTTTCTGTTCTTCTCAGCTGCTCCAATCCAGAGTCCAGCCTCCAGTTCGAATCAGAAGTATCTCCATCCTCAGACCTCGGCGCTCGGACCTCGGCTCTCGGACCTCGGCTCTCGGACCTCGGCCCTCGGTGCTCGACGGCAGGCCTCTACAGTCCTCACTCTCCTCCTGAGAGTAAGTCTTCCCGACGTTATTTCAATTGTAGATCTAGGATTTTTTGTATATTTTGACCTATTAATGTTGATTTTAGTATAGATTTTGAGAAATTATACATATTCTAGCCTAACATTGAAGAATCTTCCCCCAATTTTAAATCTAGGGTTAAGAAATTTCAATTTGTATTTTGTAATATTTAGATCTAGATGCGATTTTAAAGGTGGGGTTTAGAGAAATGAGATTAAAGCACTTGTTTTGAATGTATGAGATTGAAGCACTTGTTTTCATTTTTGAATCAATCAATTATTCAATTTGGGTAATAATCATGTAACTATGAATGAGATTAAAGAACTTGTTTTTTGTTTTTTTGTTTTTAACAGAATTATGAGTAATTCGATATCCATGGAAATTTCTTCAAAACATTCATGCAACGTAAGTGAGAGGGATTATTTTTGTTTTGAATGTATTAAATTTGTAGCATAGAATGATTTCATGGTAATCTCTTATTTGTTTAAATAGATACGTATGGACCAAACGGAGACTACAGAGTTATCTGATGATACCGGAGCGCCTTCCGAGGTGCAACCACAAGCGGAAGGGGCATCATCATCAAAAAGTAGTAGGCAACCAACTCTAACATCAAGAAAGAAGCGGAGAGAGTATTGGGATCATTTCACGGTGTACTTTGATGAGGCGGGAAAGAAGAGAGCGAAGTGCAACTATTGTTCGAAGATATCCTATGCTTGTGATTCAAACACAAATGGCAACAAAAATATAGGGAGACATTTTGCGGCATGTCCAAACAACCCGAAAAATCAAGGCAAAGGTACTCAATCTAAACTTACTTTTCAGAATGTTGGAGATGGGGGGTCGAAGATGAAAAATTGGACATTTGATGAGAAGTTTATTAGGGAGTATGTGTCTCGAATGGTTATTAGAGATGAATTGCCTTTTGCATGTGTTGAGAAGGATGGTATGGTCGATGCATTTTATGCTGCACAACCTTTATTTAACATGCCATCGCGTCATTCTGTTAAACGTGATTCTAAATCTCTTTATGTGAGAGAACGAGAGAAGTTGAAGAAATTCTTGAAGGAATCTTGTCAAAGTGTGTGTTTAACTACGAACACTTGGACATCGGTGGCAACTGATAATTATACATGTGTAACTGCTCATTGGATTGATAATGATTGGAAGTTACAGAAGAGAATTTTGAATTTCATGTTTACCACTTGCCATAAGGGGGAATCAATTGGGAGAACACTCGAAGATTGCTTGAGGTATTGGGATTTGTCTAGTAAGTTCTTGACTGTTACAGTTGACAATGCATCGGCTAATGATGTTGCTTGCAACTATATGAGTGAAGTGGCTAAGGATAATAATTGCATTGGGAAGGGTGAGTATGTGAAAGTGAGATGCACTGCACACATCATAAATCTGGTTGTGCAGGATGGTCTCAAGTTTGGTGGTGATCATCTGAAGAAGGTTCGAGCTCTTGTGAGGTGGTGTAGGGGTTCTCCTGCTAGGAAGGAAGCTTTTCGGCTACATGCAGAAAGACTTAACATTGAGTACAAGGGAATGTTGGTTAATGATGTGCCTACTCGATGGAATTCCACGTATCTTATGTTGAGTAAGGTGTTGACATATAAACCGATCTATTCTCGAATGCATATTCCAGTGGATGATGAAGTAGGACCTTTGACCGCTTCTGATTGGAGAAGAATAGAAAAACTTTGTCATTTCTTGAAGGGGTTTTATGATTTGACAAACCGGGTTTCAGGATCTTTGTATGTCACTAGCAATTGGTGGGCATTCCATGTTGCGGTTATTGCTAAGTTATTGAATGAGCTAGTTGTTAGTGGTGATGAAGATTTGAAGCTAATGGCTACTTACATGAAGGAGAAGTTTGATAAGTACTTTGGTACTTTTAAGAAGATGAATCTGATGATGTTTGTGCCCGCCCTTATTGACCCTCAACGCAAGATTCGTGGTGTGACTAGTGTTTTGACTCGCTTGTTTCCGAAAGAAAATGTGGATGATATGGTGAAGAAAGTGAAGGATATTGCTTATGAGCTGTTTGATGAGTTTAGAAGTCTCCAATATCCACTCGATGAAGGAGGGTCACAATCACGCCAATCTGTAATGGTGGATGTAGATGAATCAAGCTGGATAGATGAGTTCAACGAGGAAGGAAATGATTGCATTGATACGAACTTGAGGTCCGAGTTCGATCAGTATCTTGTTGAAACTGAAAGGCCAAAAGTTGGAAAAAAGAGTGTCCTTGAGTGGTGGAATGCTAATAAGAATAGATATCCTGTACTTGCACGCATGGCACGAGCTTTATTGGCCATTCCTATATCTACCGTTCCGTCTAAATCTGCTTTTAGCACTGGTGGACGGACAATTACAAACTTCAGAAACAGCTTAGCTGCTGATGTAAGTATTTATTTCTTGCATATTTATGCAATCATTCCTCTTGAATATATTTGTGTCTATTATTGTATATAGTGTTTCAAATTTATAACTAGCTATGCATCTAAATAGTTATATACTAATAATCTCATCTATTAATTAGACGGTGCAAGCACTTGTTTGTACTCAAGATTGGTTACGTGGGACAAACCTCAAAAATGCTAAACCTCATGAAGAAAGCATATATGAAGAAGATACCAACGAAGAAGGTAATCTTATATTCATTACTTCATTTTGTATACTTGTACTTACATTAATAAAAATTTTAAATTTGAACGATTAAGCATTATTTTCATGTTGTTTAGATTCGGCGGATAAAGATATAGATCTCACAGAAGGAACTTTTTACATTTGTAAGGACTAAGGAGTAATGGTCTTGACGAGAAGGTAACAAAACTTTAAATACTTTACATTTGTGCTCATTTGTTATCATAATTTATTTAATGTTTGCTTGCTTTACCTTCTAGGTGTTCTCACACAAGAACTCAAGGCAAGCTGGCAAGATAATGGATGAGTAGTTGATTACAACTTTCAGCATTTGCTTTTAAGTCTAAACTTTTATTTTATGGATGTGTTTGTTTTAAGTGTAAACTTTGCATTTTGAGTTTTGATTACAACTTTCAGTAGTTGTGGATTTGATCATGCATGACTTCAATCATGAATGAATTTATTTTCAATTTATAGAGCTTTACAGATTACATAAATATGAACAGGTTGGGGTTGTTGTAGCTCTAAACAGCTGCTATAAAATTGAACGAAAGTTCAAGGGCTGCTGTAAAGTGTAAACAGGTTCAAGGGCTGCTGTAAACAGGTTGAACTGTTGATGAAGGGGCTGTTGTAAATAGGTTAAGGGGGCTGCTGTAAACAACTACTGTAAATTGTAAAATACAGCAGCCTTTGGCCCTCTACTGTCATATTTATCGGTCCTAACGGCTACCGTAAAAACAGCTACTGTAAAAAGTCGTCGTGCAAACGGTCTTTACGGTCCGCGGACCGGAAAGACCGGGACCATATTTGTCGGTCCCGGTCCGATCCGCGGTCCAAGTTTAAAAAAATTACGGTCCATCGGATCGGACCGGGACCGGAATGTCCGGTCCGGTCCAGACCGGTTGATCAGCCCTACTTCCACCAGTAGCAGCTTCGCTGAGCAATCCACTTGAAGCCGAGGACAACTCGACATCGACCAAATTGGTCGAAGTCGACCAACATCATTCTTCCTCGACTGCTCCTTCCTCGACCAAGAGTCCACCAGACGAGCAGAATTCCTCGACATTGAGCAAGTTGGTCGATGTCGACCAAAAACCTCCTTCCTCGACTACACCTTCCTCGACCAGCAGCCCACCAGAAGAAGGAAACTCCTCGATGTCGAGTAATTTTGCTCAATGTCGAGTAGGATCTGAGGCCCCCGAATCCAATTCTGCGAAGGTAAGCCAAGGTATGGATCTTTCTTCTCCTATTTCCATTAAAGATTTATCTATACATGGGAGAGGTTTGCCTTGGTATGTACACTTATGTAGGATTTCCAATGATGAGCCCAATAAATATGAAGTTGGAGACAAAGTCTATGTCGCCAAATCAAATGATCGTTGGTTTCCTAACAAATTCAACAAGAAGAAGATGGGGCCCTTCATGGTGAACAAGATCCATTCAGGCAGATTACAGTTGATGGAGAAGAATGGAGTCATGTTAGAAGCCCAAGCTACATGGGCCCTGCAAATGCCACCTTGAGTTTCATGGAGAAAGTCGGCCTAGCGACTATAAAATCTAGAGCTTGTAAATAGACATTTATTTTTGGGACTTTAGGACATTGTTGCTTTTTGTTTGTTTTTTGTTTTGAACTTTTAGTTTTTCTATTGTGGATATTTATTTTCCGACGAATCTTGCAGGGAAGAAAAAGCTGCAGACTTACTCAGCATCGAGTAAGTTACTCGACATCGACCAAAAACATTACATCGAGAAAAAGCTGGAGACAACAAGTTACTCGATCTCCAGTAGATTTGGTCGACATCCACCAATCTCCTCGAAATCGACCAGCCTTTGTCGATGTCGACCAGCTCTGCAACAACATTACACTCGATTTTTGACGTCCTGCACACTTGTCTAGTGAGTTTCTTTCTTTACCCTTATTTTTTATACAGTGAGGACACTGTAATGTTTAAGTATGGGGTGGGGGAAGGGCTTACTTAATGCATATTTGATTTATTTGACCATATTTGTGCATTATTTATGGAATTGCTTATACATGGCTATTTTGGAATTCATTATTGATTTATGTGCTTACATGCATGTTTTCCAAAGTTTGAAAAAATGACCCCCATTAAAAAATTTTTGATTAATGTCATGGAAGCTTATATTGAACTCGACGATGCAAAATTGGATTCATTAGAGATATACCATGAAATTGCCTATTAAAGGGAAGTCACAATGAAGTGCATTATTTCTTGAAAACCATGAAATGAGGTAAAATTTGATGTTGCTTTTGACATGTTGCATAATAAGAGGATGGAGGGCTTTATATTTCCATATAATGCTCATTATTATAATTCTTAGCCATACCTATGCTTATGCATCACAAAAGCCATATTGAGCCTTATTTCATATTTTGCTCCACATGATCTAAATATTGCCCATTTTCTACCTTATTCCATCCGGGGATTATGTTAAGAATGGAAGTTACATTATGAAGATTATTATATGGTTGTTGTGATGTGGTTATTATCATTATTGGAGTTTGGTAGGAATGTTTGAAATATATGGAAAATTTAATGAGTGAGAAAAAATCCGACCACCTCAGGAGATAAAAGGTAGATCGACCCTGCTTGCTGAGATAATAGTTTGGCAAGATGGTACACATTGTGAAGATTCCAAAGCACTAAGTATCCGGGGCCATTCATGACACCCATGTTTGCAACTCGCGAGAACGCAGTGCTGAAGTTAGAGAGGTAAAAGCATTATTATTGATAAAAACATTATGGAAGGTGAAGAATCTTATGAAGAAAGAATGTGGAAATTCAGTTTGGAAACACTTCATTTACCCGGATCATTAGCAGCACATTGCCAAATATTGCCCACCTTTAGCCTTTTACCAATCTACTTCTTATTGAGCTTAAATTAAAGTCCTCTTGATTATTAATGCTTTCTCACATATGAATCGTTTTGCATAACCCTCCTTTTGTGAGTAGATGTTGCTTTTTAATTGCACATGCAGGGATTTGTGACACTAGTACCTTTTCGAGGATGGTAATTGATTGCTGTAGGGACATATAAGAATGTATCTAATATGTTGAGAGTTTTGATTTCTTCCCCTGAATGACAATTAAAAGTATTGCTTGAGGACAAACAAGCTTAAGTATGAGGTGTTTGTTGTGAGCCTAATTCGCCATGTTTTATAGTCACTTTTATATCGTTTTCTGCATGCATTTCATACATTTGGGTTAGAATAGTACAAAATCTATGTAGTTTATGCTTATTTGCCAAAATATGGAATCTACACCAGATTCTGTTTAATCTCGAAGAAATCGAAGCATTTTACAGCAGTTCTGAGAAAAGGAGAAAAGCTCAAAGTCAACTACAGAAGTCCGGGGTCAAGGAGCAGCGGAACCGGGACAAATCAAGCTCAAAGCAAGGAAATCTACTCGACAACAATTGGTCGATTTAAACCAAGCTTAGTCGATTTCGAGTACAAAAGTCGATTTCTACCAGAGTTTGCCAGAATCGAGCAGAGCTGAGAGAATTAGTCGATATCGAGTTGTTTTACTCGATATTGAGTAACCTGAAATCGAGTGAAGACCCCGGAGTCGACGAAGAAGCTGGAAGCAGAAGATGCAAGTCGATATCGAGGAAATCTACTCGATATCGAGTAAAAACCAAGTCAATGTGTCTTCCTGGAGCCGAGATCGACGAAGAAGCTGAAGACGGAGAACAGTTGGTCGATATCGAGGAAACTATTCGATTCGAGTTGACCCCCAGTGGCCGACGTCGAGTAACCCTAATCTCGTTAAGATTCTATCCCGAATCCGATGGAGATATTTTCGAGACCAAATTCCATCAAGTGCTATATATCAAGAGGAGAAGATATTTACCTACATTAGATATAATTCCTTTTGGATTTATTTATTTATTTCCATGTTTTAATCTTTAGATAAAAGATAGATAGAATTAGATATAGATATAGTTTTCTTTCCTAATTAGAGAGGGAATGAAGGCTATAAATAATGCCTATAGGGCTGGTTTTTATTCATTCAATCTTACAACACACCATTCGAGTAGAAGAGCAAGTAGGAGAGAGCTTAGGCCGATTGGAGAGGAGTTTGGCGAGAGCGGATTTGGCTTCGATTGGTTGTAAGTTTTATTTGGTTTATTTAATGCAATTTATTTTCTTGAAATCTTTGATGAGTCTATTTATGATGAAGAGCGAGTAGTCACCCAACTTCTAGGGTCGGGGTGAGCCCGACAGTAGCCATGTGAGGTGTTGTGGTAAAGGTACAAGATTTTGATGCGATTTCTTCTTCTATCCCTATAAGAATGATTCTTTTGCGAAAGTTGAAGGTGATCCTTGTTTCTGTTATTGAAGCGAAAGTGATCTTAATACAACTTGGATTAATTATGTGAAAAGGGTTAGTAACAATTAGGGTTTATGCGAAAGCCTCTATCTTCCTATTTGTTAATAACGAGAGTTATTTGATGAAAAGTATGATCTTTTATGCCTTTATGTGTTATTTTGCATGGTTATCGTTGTGGTATTGAAACCCTGATCTTAGAATTCTTTAGTTTATTGATTTTATTTCATCAAAGTCGTGTTTTGTGTTGCGAAAAGCTTTGAGATTAAATTTTTGTTGTTTGTCAAAATCGAGCAGATTTGGTCGACATCGAGGAATTTTGGTCGATGTCGAGTTCAGTTTGTCGATGTCGAGTTATTTTGCTTGATTTTGCTTTCTGTTAGTCGATATTGAGAACTGTTAGTCGATTTTCTTCGTCGATATCGAGTAACGGTGGTCGATATCGACCAGTTTTCTGTGCTTTGCTTTCTTTTATGCTTTTCTCTGTTATTTCTGTCTGTCTGTTTGATTTTTTTGCCTGTGAGATTCCTCCACTATCTGAGATCCGCTGACGTGCTTCCTCGAGGATCGATCCTGACTTCAAACTGCTGCATTGGGAGGAATCCTTGTAATCATTTGCGTGGGCACGAATCCGGATTGATCTATTTTATTATATTTTGAACTCGATTTTCCTTCTACAACAGCTCGCAGACTAGAAAATTGGAGAGAAGTGTTGGAGTCTAACGGTTTCAGAATGAGTAGGACCAAGAACGAGTATATGTAGTTCAGATTTGGAGAGGCCAGAGTCCCTGAGACATTGGTTCGATTGGGGGAGGATCTTATCCCTAGGAAGGAACATTTCAAGTACCTTGGTTGGTACCTCCAAAGCAATGGGGGTATCGACAAGGATATTTTGCATAGAGTCCAGGCAGGGTGGATGAGATGGAGGAGAGCATCTGGGGTCCTCTTTGACAGGAAAGTCCCGGCTAAGCTGAAAGGGAAATTCTATAAGGTGGTTGTCAGGCCGACCTTGTTGTATGGCGTAGAGTGTTGGCCTAGTACTAAAGCTCAAGAACAGAAGTTGGTGGTGGCTGAGATGAGAATGCTGAGATGGATGAGTGGGCACACGAGGCTGGACAGAATAAAAAATGTGGACATTAGAAGCAAGGTTGGGGTTGTGAGTGTCATTGATAAACTATGGGAGTCCAGATTGCGGTGGAGCTTGGAGCTTTGTCTTATGGGAGAGGTAGACCGAAGAAGAGCTGGATGGAGGTTATTCGACATGATCTGAATGCGCTGAACCTCTCAGAGGATATTACTTCGGATAGGGACCACTGAATGAGATGCATTCGGGCTTCGGATGTTTAGAATCTCTAGGATGGGTGTTGGGTCATTGCCTTTTGCTGCCGTTCTACCTTTCTTTCTGCTTTCTATCTGCTTTCTGTCGGTTATCTTCTTATTTGTTTTCTATCTTTCTGATGTCTATTACCCATCTCCTACTAGGTGCACTGGGACGTTGTGTTTCCTTTTCTCTATTGTTTTGGGTCTTCCGGAAACACTCTCTCGACTAGTTCGGGGAAAGAGTGCGTACATCCCAACCGCCTAGACCCCGCTTTGTTGTGGGATATACTGGGTTGTTGTTGTTGTTGTTGTGTTCAAAATATGGATCATTTTAAGTATGTCATATTAGAAAGTTTAAGTTTCTGATGTTGCAGATGACACATTTATAGCCAACTATGTTGTGATTCTAGCATGACAACTTTGATACAATTGTCATGTGAATCTGTTACATTGAAATTGGGTAGTTGTCTATGAGGTTATTTCGTATAATCTTAGGCATGTCATTCTCATATATGAAAATGTGTAAATGGACTTATATAGGAAGTGGATTAAGTGAGGAACACTTGAGAAACTGAGTGCAATCTCGCATTCTGTTGTATGCTGAGATGAGACAAGCGAGCATGTGTTTGCTTACAAACTGATTCGAGTCTTATGCACTGAACACAGTAAAGGATTGCAGAAGCACTCTTGTAAACTGTGTATTGTGTTATGTGTTGTAAGGAGGAAATCGAGTTCAATAAATAATAATATAAATCAAACCAGATTCATGCCCACGTAAATAATTACAAGACTTCTTGATGTAGCAAAAGGAAGTCAGGATCGATCTTCGAGGAAGTTGGTCAGTGGATCTAAGGTAGCAGGCGAATCTCACGAACAAAAGTCGACTCCAGAGTACTCGACTAGGTATGTTTGACTGTTTGAGAGGGGTAAGGCACAGTCGAATTCGAGCAAGCAAGGGTCACTTGTGTGGTCGACGTCGACTAGGTTTCCTCGACGTCGAGTAGGTCTGATCGAAGTCGAGTAGGTCTGGTCGAAGTCGAGTAAGTCTTGTCGTAGTCGAGTACCTGCGGAAACACAAACGAGCAGCGATCTTTCTTGATCGAGTATTAGTGGTCGACGTCGACTAGAAGTAGTCGAAGTCGAGTAGGTGCGCGTAGAAGCGTAACGAAAATTAAAGTTCGCAGATTTCGAGATAAACAAATATATGAAAGAAAACTTCTTAAATCGGGGTTTGCAACAACGATAACCAAACATGCTTAAGGCAAGATAAAGAGTAATAATCATGCAATCACATCAAAGGATTAAACTTTCGCATTTTCCAATAATTAGACAACTCTTTCAAGAAACCCTACTTGTATCTAACAATTTTATGTTTATAATCCAAGTTGTTAACCTGAATCTCTATTAATTAGGTAATAAACATATAAAAGGCAGTGGATGCTCAAAACATAATAAAAGTTGAATCTTTACCTCAAGCATGCATGGCTATCGTTGGGCTCACCCCAACTCTAGAAGTAGGGGGACTACTTGCTCTTCATCATAGGCAAACTCATCAATAATAAAAGGGAAATAACTTGCATTAATGATAGGGTCTATTTTAGTTATATATTTGCATATTATATTATGTCATATTCATACATATTTTACATATTTTATAGTTAATTTCTATTACTTGGTTTTCGGAGTCTACACTGGCATTTTCATGTATTTCAGGTATTTACGGGATTGATCGTATGAAATTGGAGGTTGATCATAGCTTATGGGATTATGTTGCAAATCAAAAGGCAAGATGGGTCGGGCTCGAATCGATACATGGCGATGGATCACCTTGTGCAATTGAAGTTTGGAAGCTGCAAAAGTGCTTATTATTACTACTTTCCATTAATAGTTTAATACGTTAGATAGATTAAGTTAGATAGATTTTATTAAAGTAATATAGATAGAAGCATATATATATTTATTTTAGGATAGCTTAGATTAGGATAGAAAGTTTTTTTACATTATATATACATTCATACGGCAATAGGCCGGAGGGAGAAGAAAGCCGTATGGCTTTAGTTTAGTTTAATTCTAATTGTTTTGGTTTATGTTTATGGAGTGCTAAAGTATTTAGTTTTCGCCTACACTTTCGAGACTTGGCTGGTGGTTTGTGAGTTTCTAATATAAGTTATTGATTATGTTTTTTCCTCTTTAATTTTTTCAACTTCTTTGTGTGATATTGATTATGTTATTGATGTTATCTTGATTCGCGACCTTGATAATATTGATTTCATGCTAGGATTTAATACTTTCGTATTTGTGTTATTTCCGTAGTAGCACGCATAAGATTGTGGATTCCGTGTTTGAAGCATGATTATGTAGGAAGTTGACATATATCTTAAACATTGATTTACCGTGTTTAATTGGTGTTATTTATATGCTCAAGTTCTTGGGACTATTTGCTATCTCTTTGTTAAATCTTGACCATGTTAAGGTTGCATTGAGGTGTAAGGGATTAACTGGACTTGTAGGACTTTTAATCTATTTAAACCAAGACGGGAGGAATTCGTAGGAAAAGATAATAACTTGAAAAGGATTCGATGATCAATAAAACCAACCAAAGAGTCATCTGCTGAGGCTCGAGGGGTAATTAAGGTAAACTCTTGCAATTTGAAAGGTAATGATGATTATATTGATCCTTTTAATTGCTATTTTGAAAAGCTATCAATGGAACTGAATTGGTGGTATTATACACCCTCTACAAAGAGTCATGCTCGTTTGTTTGATAAGTTGAAACGATTCTTATCTGCAATAATATTTAGTTTCAAATTATCACTATATTATATATGCTTGCTTAATATGTGTGCACAAGAGTTTGACAAGCTGTTGAGGGCTTTAACAATGTCTGAATCGATCTTAGACAGATTGTGAGGCAACTAAGATATGTGTTTTTTTTTTCCTTTTTATTTTTAGTTAGCATTCATTTATATATTTATTATTTTATTTTCGTTAAATTTAAAAAAAAAAAAAAAAACTCCTCCTGTCTCTCTTCCCTCCTCGTGTCTCTCCCCACCGCCGTCCTCATACGATCGCCGGCCACACCACACCACCACATCTTCCTGCTTCCGCCAGCCACCATCTCCGGTCGTCTGAGACCGCCCGCTCCTCACCACCGTTCCCTTTTCCCTTGTCCCGACGGAACCCTAACCCAAGGGCCGCCTGTTTCGCTGTCGCCGCGCCTACTCTCTCCCAACCGCCCACTCCAGTCACCGCACCACCTCTTCATCCCTTTTCCTCCTATCGCTGTCTACTTCGAGTGTCCGGCACCCTCGCCACCTGACCACCAACGGTGTCCCAGAATTGCTGAAATTTCTCGCCGCCGCCAGCATTGCCCTAAGCACCAGACCAACAGCCCTCTCGGAATTTCTACTGATAGTCGCCACTGCTGCCTCAAATTGTCTTTGATTCACCTTCATCCAGGCCGTGATTTCACAAAGGTAGGTGCAGGTATGTCACCCTCGTTCACTCTTTCATTGATTAGCCGATTCTCTTGATTTATGGGAAGAGAATGATGAATTGATTTTGTTGAAATTGCTGCTATCTTATTATCGATTCTCATTGCCTGCATAGTCACTTGCTGATTTGCATTGTCCATTACTTGTTGAGATAGAGTGAAATCAATTGTTTGAGATTTATTGTTGATGTTGGTTGATTGAGATCTCTTAAATTAATAGATTGGTTGTTGCTTTGTTTTTCTGGTTGCACAGCAGCTAATGAGTTAAGTTCTGGATCTCCTATATGCTTTTGAGCATTCTCCTGGACTACATTATGCATATATGTGATTTTTCCATTGAGTCTGTTTGCTCTTGAGTCAGTTTACTATTGATTTTGTCAAAGTGCCTTTATGTTGATTTCAGAACTCTCATGCCTTAAACTCTCTATAGCGGATCGGTTTCTTCTCATCATGTCTGAAATCAGCTGGGTTATTTTTACTACTCTAAATTAGTTGGGTTATGCTTTATGTTGGCCTAAGTGATTTTTATGATTGGTTCTTGTTTACTTGCTTGTCTCATGCTTCCTGTGTCCATCAATGAGATTTTTCATGATTTTACTTGCGGAATATGGATTGAAGCATGACTTGTAGGGACTGATTTTGGTATGGCTGGTCTTTGTTGTTCTTCTTTATTGGATGATATATTGTTCTTGTTTGTTGGAATGTGTTTGTTTGTGGTGCGTTCTTTTTGTTTTGTATCTTGGCCAGGTCTTATTGCAAAGAGGATAAGCCTATATTTTTCCAACTCCAAGAAGGTTCACTAGTGCGAATTGCATCCAAGTTGTTGCTGAATGTCTACCGTTAACCACAACTTGCTTCGGTCTTGCGTTGTGGTTTGGTATGCTTGTTTTGGGCAGGTATATTTTGCTTCCAAGCTGCATGGAGTTGCTGCTGTATTTCTCTGGAGGGATTTGCTGTTGATTTTCCCAAGAACATCACTTGTTTTCTTCCTTCCTCCATATTTGAATTGAAGAATGATTTGCCCAAAATGCTTGATTACATTGTGAGTTTCCTCTACCTCCTTCTTTCTTTTTTCTTTACTTTGGGGACAAAGTAAACTTTTAAGCATGGGGTTGGGTAATTCAGGTGTAGCTCCGTATTTTATATATATATATATATATATATATATATATATATATATATATATATATATATATATATATATATATATATATATATATATGTTAGTTTTAGTTTTTTTTATGCATTGCATTACATTGCATTATAGGAATTTGATAATTATCCCATGGTCGTAGTAAGTTGTTGAGTATTTTTTTTTTATTTGTTAAGTTTTTCTTTTAGTTGTGATAGAGAGATGTTTCTATGGTTGATATGATCTCGATGATGATCTATGGTTTTTCATGGCTTAAGAGTTAATAAACTTGAATTTTATTTGAATAAAGACACTTGTGAGATTCTCATAGATAATCTGGATTATGAGCTTTAGTTATAACTTGATTATTGGTTGGATGTTCAGTTTAGAGCAATTTTTGAAAAAATATTATGATTTCTATTGTATATGTCTAAACCCCTGATGAAAAGCACTAGTAAATTCGGTAATCTGATTGATGTGATTTTTGATGTGCTTTGATATATGTGTTGGGTTGATGAGTGTAAGGAGGATAAAATTCACTTACACCGCTCGAGGAGGATAAAATTCACTCGAGTGAAAAGAATCATCAATAAACCAAGCAAAGACTTACATAATGGCATGCTCGAGGAGGATAAAATTCACTCGAGAATTGAAAATCATAAGAATTGAGAAAAAAAAATACGGTTAGTAACCAATCCTGTTTGTGGAGGATAAGATTCACAGAAAGAGGAAGAAAGAGTAATTAGAATATACTTGAAAAGAGAAAGAAAAATAAGAGTTTTTATTGAAAATCCGAAGTAGAAAAGGCCTAGTAATCTATGGGTGTTTATGACTATTTTTAAGTGTGCTTAATGACTTTGATTGCTCAATTTATTCTGAATGCAAGCATCCCCTGAACCTACTCGGAGTTTAAAGCAATGAGTATGAAGGGTTTGATGTGGGTCTCATAGTGTTATAACTATTTTGAGCTTAACATAATAAATACTCTGGTAGCCATGAGAACCATACTGATGAGTGATCATTCGTAGAAATCTCTTTGAGTCTCTCGTCTTTCTTTTGAGTTCGTTTTTGTTTTGTGGTTAGTTTGCTCGAGGACGAGCAAAAGTCTAAGATTGGGGTGGTTTGATAGGGTCTATTTTAGTTATATATTTGCATAT
This sequence comes from Persicaria tinctoria, assembly GCA_037127255.1. NCBI lineage: Eukaryota > Viridiplantae > Streptophyta > Magnoliopsida > Caryophyllales > Polygonaceae > Persicaria > Persicaria tinctoria. The sequence goes on along the minus strand of JBANSL010000009.1, from coordinate 4,949,798 downwards.
TATATTATGTCATATTCATACATATTTTACATATTTTATAGTTAATTTCTATTACTTGGTTTTCGGAGTCTACACATGCATTTTCATGTATTTCAGGTATTTACGGGATTGATCGTATGAAATTGGAGGTTGATCATAGCTTATGGGATTATGTTGCAAATCAAAAGGCAAGATGGGTCGGGCTCGAATCGATACATGGCGATGGATCACCTTGTGCAATTGAAGTTTGGAAGCTGCAAAAGTGCTTATTATTACTACTTTCCATTAATAGTTTAATACGTTAGATAGATTAAGTTAGATAGATTTTATTAAAGTAATATAGATAGAAGCATATATATATTTATTTTAGGATAGCTTAGATTAGGATAGAAAGTTTTTTTACATTATATATACATTCATACGGCAATAGGCCGGAGGGAGAAGAAAGTCGTATGGCTTTAGTTTAGTTTAATTCTAATTGTTTTGGTTTATGTTTATGGAGTGCTAAAGTATTTAGTTTTCGCCTACACTTTCGAGACTTGGTTGGTGGTTGGTGAGTTTCTAATATAAGTTATTGATTATGTTTTTTCCTCTTTAATTCTTTCAACTTCTTTGTGTGATATTGATTATGTTATTGATGTTATCTTGATTCGCGACCTTGATAATATTGATTTCATGCTAGGATTTAATACTTTCGTATTTGTGTTATTTCCGTAGTAGCACGCATAAGATTGTGGATTCCGTGTTTGAAGCATGATTATTTAGTAAGTTGACATATATCTTAAACATTGATTTACCGTGTTTAATTGGTGTTATTTATATGCTCAAGTTCTTGGGACTATTTGCTATCTCTTTGTTAAATCTTGACCGTGTTAAGGTTGCATTGAGGTGTAAGGGATTAATTGGACTCGTAGGACTTTTAATCTATTTAAACTAAGACGGGAGGAATTCGTAGGAAAAGATAATAACTTGAAAAGGATTCGATGATCAATAAAACCAACCAAAGTCGAGAACTTGTAGGTGGAAACGCTCTTCTTCTATCATTTACTTGTTTTGTCAATATTGTTTTCTTTTATTTTCATTCATAAAAATCGTTTCTTTTTATATTGATAAATACACAATATTTAGAAATACTTGATTCTCTTGGGTTCGACCCCTTACTTGCATACTATACTAGTTTGTTTGTTTGGGATTTATTTTTGGCTAGGTAAATCAACGACTTTTACCTCCGTCAATTAATAAACTAAAATAAAGGTTATAACCGATTGAAGCCAATTCCGCTCTCGCTTTCTCCAACTTCTCTCGGCCTCCACTCTCTCTCTACTCGATGTAACTAATGGCTTGTCTTGGATGATTCTAAAATCCAACCCCTAAAGCCTTATTTATAGTGTTCCATCTAGGTAATCCTAGAAGGGACATCTATATTTATCTAAAACTTTCTATCTAAAAACATAAGAGAAAACATTAATGATAAAGGACATAAATATATAAGGAAACTAGAACTAATGTGGATAAATCCTTCTTGGACTTGATAGAACAAATGTGGATAAATCCTTCTTGGACTTGATAAATCCTATTTTTTTGGGGCTGGATTTGGTTGTTTTAAAATCAAAATGCTTTGGGCCTATTTCTTTCAAATAGATCCGATTTTGAGATTTTAAACAAAGAGGCCGGATTTCTTTTGAGTTTATAAATGAGGGTCGGTTTGGTATTTTATTAAGTAAAAGGGTCGGGTTTGATAAATTAAAAAGGGTTGATATTATTAAATGAGAATGGTTGAGATTTTAAAGGATTTAGAAATGCTTTATTGAAATTTAAAAATGGGTAAAAGAAAATAGTATTTGAAATATTATAAAATATTATTTGGGGATATAAAATATAAAATATTATTTTGGGCTTTAAGATGTAATATTGCGGTGATTAGAAGAAAATATAATATTATGAGACTTGGAGATTTAAAAGTATATTATCGAAATTAAATTAAAAAAAGGAATTTGATGAGCGTTTTCAAGGATTGGAATTTCTAACTACTTGATTCGGATTTTATAGCGGTTTCGGGACTAACTCGAGAATTATGTGATTGGTGACTAACTAGCATGATTGGTGTGAATGGTTGGCTAATATCATGATTGGTGTGTACTAATGGCATGATTGATTGCATAAAGGCCTAAAGAAGTGTTAGACTTGTGTATTGTTAATTTATGCTTTGGAGATATGATGAATATGATGAACTTGATATATGTGATGTGGGGATTATTATTGCGGATATATTGTGGCGAATACATGAATGTGGCTGAATGGAATGATGAGAATGATATGGTCTTGTGGAATGTGGCAATATGATGAATGGTTGAACTTGATGGAACGATGATTGCGGCATGGTTGCTATTCTCGTTGAATGATACTCCCTCCGTTCAACAAAACTTGACGTTTTACTATTCATGCACGCTTTTTTAGGAGCTAAAAACTATATAAAATATCGACTTTTTAAATAAATTTTTTAAACAATTTCGTAGTTATTATTAATAAGTACAAACTTGATAAAAAAAATTTAAAAAAAAATGAATATTTTATATAGTTTTTATCATTCTAAAAAAGCGTGCATGAATAGTAAACGACAAGTTTTGTTGAACGGAGGGAGTATATTAGAGTGCTTGGATGATTAAACGTAGACTTATATATGTGTTCCTATATGTATCTAGGTGATCTTTAATCTATCGTCATGCTTGCCTTGTTGTTCTGCACCACTAGGTAAGTTTCTTGAGCTTACTGAGATTGATTCTCATTTGCATGTAATCATAGGATATACTAGGTGCTTGCATTCATGATCACCATGCCACGTAGTACCATGCTAGGGTGCATTGATCGTTTAGCATTCTATTTCTTTATGCGTATGTAAACAAAACGGTCGTTATTTGTGAGTCAATCGAGGTCCATCGGGTTATAGGACGACCCAGTTCATCGGGTCCCATCTTGAGTCAATCGAGTCATGGAACTTCTTTTACTTATATTATGAGCTGCCTGCGGGCTTTAATTTTCTTGTGGAGTGGGTTGGGCAAGCTTGTCTCCCGATTATAATGGAATGCATTCACGAGATGTTCAGTCTCCGCCCTATCGGAAGGGGGTGGAGGTAGGAGAGGGATATACCATTTGGTATTTTGTGCTAAGGCCTTATTATTATTATGCACTTGATCATAGGGGCATGTTAGTGTGTTAATATTCCGCCCTGCATCTAAAAGCATCTTTATTTGGAATAGCGTATATGGTATGATTACAGTAAGACCTAGTTATGTGGGAGGGCCTCAGTCTGATCCCACGCCCTGTATTATTTTTTTAGATATGTCCTATATGTGTAACGATGCTGATTTAGCTCCATGACCGCAGGGTTTTTACATGGCGAAAAGAGAGAGTTGAGACTCTGACTTCACTAAATTATTAATGGTTTAGATTTGAATATTTGGCTTACGTTTTGACCCGGCTCTGTCGTGGTACCCCTTTTGTATCATACTTTACTTCCACTTCTTTATGACTATGAGTTTTCTACGCTAAGACTTACGACAGGTACAGTGAACTTCCCGGGGGATTCCAACGATCCCTTGAAATTTAGGTGTGAAATCCCACTTTGAAAGCTTTAGTTAGGATTTCAAATCTTCAACCTGTACTCGGTGCGCAAGATCCTAACGAGGGGTTTCATCCCTTGAAATGTAACCCGAGAATCATAATCCCAGGCCGTTACAAAGTTAGAATCAGAGCCGAGTTTTGTAAACCGACTATGAGAGGTTAAAGTGGTTTTGAAAATGGCCCAAGGTTTTCAAATGGCTTTTCAAAATGTTTTGGAAAGTTGAAAATGAATTTAATATGGGTAACTCAAATGGACTAAATATGAACTTGACTCAATAAATCCGGTAATCAAACAAAGGGAAACGATGGGGTAGTAAAGGCGCTAGACTATCCCTATCGGATGTAGTTAGGAACGGGTAGGCAAAATACAAGCTTTCTTTTGCAGATGAGGTTTGAAGACTCTAAGGAGCCCGAGGGTTGGAGTAGCTTGGGCTAGGGGGCCGTGAGGTATTTGCCCCTCCGGTCAGCCGTCCTTCGAATGACGAAATAGATCGTCTCTGTGATTATATGCATTATATCTAACTAGACCCGAGGGCGATCCTCCTCGAAGAGGATCATATTAATCTCGTTGAGTGCTTCCATGCTGAGTGTTATTGTGCTTAGGATAGAGAACTAATGAGTATGCCTTGACTTGAATCATGTATTGAATTACTGTGCAAATGGGATAGCGAGAGAATACCTCGTTCTTATGTCATTGGAATTCCTGTCTTGTCGGAATAGCTCTTCCATAATTCAAACCCCTGATGATTTTGACTCCGTCAACCATCCCACCAAAACATTTAGGCATGTTAGCAAGGGTCGAAGAGCATCAGCTCTCCCCGTTTCGAGTCCTGTTTTGTACCCCACCATCTATGCTTTTACCGAGTCTTGTACCGAAGGTTGGTGTCTTCCACGGGAAATTTGGGTTGGTTAACTAATTACCTTCGGAAATCGTGTCGGATGTGAGGGTTACTTGAGTATGTTAGTGGGAGTGATGACTGAAGTAGTTTTGAGTTAGGAGTGAGTTGTCTAATATAGTCACCCCTTTGATCCTCGTAATGGTCAGCCATGTCTTCTTTCCACAAGAGTCTAAACACGAGTTCTACCAACATCTCTCGGGAACATCGTGAATATCCTTGTGTCCTACCGATCGAGTCATACTAGTGTCCCAAGGAAAATGGGGTAATGAGTCGGTGATTGTCCTTGGAGAATTATGTCCGGGTATAATAGTAATTCTCCTTCTAATTGCATGACAAAATGCATTGATATATTTCAGCATGAATTGTCTGATATCTTGCGTGATTGCAATTGTGAATGAGTATATGTGCTGCATATATGAATTTCCATGATTGTTGCTCTCCCTTGATTAGGTCCATGATAGTGTGGTCAACCCTCGTTGAATGATTAACATATGAAATAAATTCTTAGCATGCTAAGTTAATCACATTGAACCTCGTTGATTGTGTACATGCTTAATGAGTGTTTCTAGTACCAAGTAGGACATATGCCTTATAATCATAGGCCCTCGCATGATTGTGTGCCATCTTGTCTTGTTATATGAACATAGTTGTATTTGATGTGATAGTTACTATTCCCATATGAACTTATCATATCATCTAGCATGAATATTAGGGTGCATCTCAACATGCTCGTAATTGACTTCGCGTTGTCTCGATCTGCTTATGTGTGTTCCTAAAAAGAGTGATGAATGATACCTGTGACATTCTAGAATGGCCGCTATGTCGTACATAACTCATCATGTATATGTCTATTGTCGGCTTGTGCATATATGATCTTAATATATATCGAGCATGATTAGTGAATGAGACGATAGGTTGCTAGCTTGTTCCGCGTGCATGAAAAGTTGATTATATGAATATGTTGTGAATGTATAGATTGTTATCCCTTGAGAGAGGTACATGCTAGTGTGGAATGATGTGATGATATTCATGAGTATTATGTGTTTGTGTGTCACAATTATAAACTCATAGAATACCCTAAGGACATCATTGTAATCCTCGGGTGGGGATTCTATCTTGGTCTCATTGTCCCTAGTCCTTGTGCATGTATGAAATCCTTGAGGGTGTGTGTCGTCTGCCCTTGTCTCTCCTCTATCCCCGTAACTTCTAACCCTTGCGATCCCCTGATGAACGTTGACACAAAAGGAAGAGCTTATGACCAAGTGGCATCGAAAACGGCGCAACGGAAGCGTGGTGGGTCCATGACCCATAAACTCCAAGGACGATGTCACCGATGGAAAAAAGGACGGATATGCTTCAAGAACGGCAGTCGTGAGAAGAATTCTCCCAACTGACCCGAGGAAGAACATTCTTAATTCAAACCACGAATTCTCCTATTAGTTGGAATTGATGTTGTGCGCTAGGCCAAGAACTGGCATAATTGGAGGTGTGATGACTAATGTGCTGAAATGGTATTTAATGATTGCCTAACTGACTTATGCCTATGATGATATGCTTTGATTCTCTAGTATATTGATGTGCTAGTAAGTAAGATGTAGGGTATATACGGTTGATGGTGTTTTTCTCTTGAGTATGAGTCGTGAGGTTCTTCGGTAAGCTAGATCGGGAAGTGATAGGTAGATTGAGGTCTTCCAGTTGGGTCACAGGTTGTGTGAGATGAGGTGCAGGGAAAATGCGTCAGCAATAGTAGAGCTGAGTGAGATAGGAGTACGTGGATCAGGTTAGTGTGCCTAGGGGAGAGTGTCTAGGTAGTCCAGGAGCGAATCGTGGGCAGCATTATTGATGAGCGATTTAAGGAATGTCTAAGGAATCGTAGAATTTGGAATTAGGTGGTATGTGCGGTGATTTGGGAACGGTTTTGGTAAAGGATGAGATTGAGGAAGTGCTAAGGATGAGTAGTATGAGGTTGTTTGGGAAATTATCGATCTTGAATATTAGGTTGTTCATATCAGAATTGTACTTGTGATGAGTATTCGGGGATTGTTTAGGTAGAATTAGTAGTGCTTGAGAATTCGCGAGTGAAGGATTTCTAGATGCGTTGTTAGAGGATTTTGGCATAGGGAATGAATCGAGATTTACGAGTGGAGGTTATTGTGGCTATTGAGGTATTTGAGGATGTGAGATTAGCCTTTGACGAAAAGTTTGTAGCTAAGCAAGGATGTCGTTGAGAATTCTAGTAAGATTGTAGGCTTGAGAATAAGATAGGGAGATTCTGAGCTTGGAATTGGGAACTAGACAAGCGTAAGGCATTGAGAGCGCTAGATGAGGAAAGATTTTAGAAGGTGAGTCGGAATGGCGGTACTTGGGAAAGTTCGGATGAGATGTCATAGGAACTTTGTGGAAAAAATAATCGGTGCATAAGATGGTTTAAGCGGTAGAGATTCCGAGGTTTGAGGGAGCGTGATCTAAGGAAATTTGGAAAAACATGTGGAGTTGAGGGAGGTAGTCCAAGTAGAGGATGTTGGGAATTCGATAGGTTCAAGAATCGTGAAAAAGTTGGTCTGGTTGCGAAGTTATGAGTAAGTCGAGCTAAGGTTGGCATAAGGTTTCCTTGGACAGAATGGTCGAAGTTAAGTAGAAGCGTGAGGCAATTTAGGAATATGAAGAGATGAGGAACTTGAGTAGGACGACTTGAGGATTTTGAAAGGTTAAGGTTTGATATGATTTGGGATGAGGAAATTTGGAAATATGCCGAGACGAGGACCCATAATAGGTCGGTTGAGGAGTTGTGGATGTTCAAATTTCGTGAGATTCGGGATGGGTCAAGTAAATAGAGTATGTGATTGGTCATTGAGGATAGATGCAGGTGATGAGGAACTCGGTGATTCGTGGTTATGAGTTAGCACTAGACGGTTTTCTGCGTTAGAGTTGTCGAGAGTATGTGGTTGAGTGGATTCTAGCCAAGTAGGATGCTTGTGTTGGTAATGTTGAGGATAAGGATGGCAGTTTTAGGTGTGAGTTGGTCGGTATGAGTTGGGTTCCTAGAGGTGGATGGTTATTGAGAGTGGTTAGTGGTGCGGGAAGTATGATCAGGTTAGCAAAGTGGTTCGAGATGCCTCTTTGAGGTCGAGATGTCGAAGTGGGCTAGTTCTTAGATGGCTTGATGGCATGGGAGTTGGGATACCTAGTAGCTGGATTGGGTGATTGGCCTTGATTGCGCATAGTTATGAGGCTAGAGAGTTTGTATGTGAGCCTGATGCAAGGTATTTATAATTACTATCGGATTTGAGTTAATAGACTTAGGTGAGGTTGATCTTGATGCAAGAGATGATGAGTAGTGGTTGTGCCTTGTTATGGTTGATAGTTATAGATATGTCCTCTTGAGGATATGACCTAGTGTTATGCTTTACTAGGGGCCGAATGTTGTGCAAATTCTATGCAATATAAAATAGTGAGCCTGTTAGTACTAACACAATTATCTCTTGAGCTTGATGTAATGCTGGTGTGCGGTAGTACTTGGTTGCCTCAACGAGATAATGCTTGGTGGTTAATGCGAGAATGATATGATTTACCTAATTGTGACGACGTGCACCTTCTATGATGTGATGTATCCTACTATGTGATGCTATCTTAGATGTGTTATGGTGTGTGAATATCCTCGATGTGGCTTTGACATGCTATCGAATACACTCCATGATTCCTATGTTATATGATGCCTTGAATTGGAATTGTTCAAATGATAGAAATGAAGTATTAGAATTTGATTCTGATGTGGAAATTAGGAAGAGAATATGGGGTTAGCCCTTGGAGCTGGATGATTCCACCTCTTGAGTAATGCAATTGCTTGACTGATGTCGGATTTGAAGGGTTTTAACCAGTGATTTGAGAAGAACTAACTTGGATTTTAACGCGATCAAGAATTTCAACGATTTTGAGACCGAACCTTTTCAAACTGAGACCCCCCTTGAAGTTTTCTAGCCAAGCACCTTCATAAAAAAAATGATTGAAAATGAATAAATAAATTTTAAAATGGTTTTAAAAGCGCCCAACTCCAACTTACCTCCATTTTCCGGGTTACTCTATGATACTCATGAAGTGAATACAAGCATTTTATGGGGGCGCTCGTAGGGTTCTTGCTATGATCTAGTGATGATATTGTAGAGCTTTTAGAATTGTGGTACTTCCGAAAAAGTCAAAACGAGGATGTGATAGGGCGCTTATTGCATACTTGTCAAGAGTAATTGGGGATGTCACGACCATGACTAGGATGTTGTGAGAATCCCGAAAGACGCATCCGAGATGATTGCAAGATCCATGGACATGGTCCTTGGACTCGCATTTTGAAACTTCCTACTCTTACTTTGAAGTGATTTTAGTCTCGGGGACGAGACTTGTTTTTAGAGGTGGATGATGTAAAGGCCCGGATTTTCAAATCTTGATTTTCGGAAAAATGAATTTAAATCGAATATCCCAAGAAAAACTTGTCATCAATTTAATAAATCGAACTCGAAACTATTAAAGCGTATTTCGGCTAAATTTTGAAATTTATGAAAAATAGATTTTTCTCCCCGCTGTCACATGCCGAGAATTAGGAAATTATGTTCGGATTTCATTATTAAATTCGGATTGAAAATTTTAAATTTTATTTTAAATGAGTCGGGATAAGATCGAGAGAGCGCGTTACGAGATTTTCCGGGTATTAATTTATATTGGGACCACTTGAGAGTTGGACCTTTATCACCTTCCTCCTTTCTTTCTTACACATTTCAGGAACCCCTCACCCCCTTCCTTTTTCGTAGTTTGACAGAAGATCAACCCAAAACAAATCCCCCTCGTGATTCTCTTCCTGTACACGCCAAATACCCCATCTCATTTCTCTCCTCTGTCCCTGTTCTTTCTCTGTTCACTCTGCACATAACAAAATAACACCAAGCATTTCCCTTTTATCTCCAAAACCCAGACCAACCCTCCACATCTCATCATCCTCCTTCATTCCACATCCCCTCTTTTTCATCAAGCTCAAAGCCCGTCCTTGTGCATTTCAATCCCACCACTTACCTCATGTTCATGCGGCAAAATCAGCTCCACCACACCTCTGTTTCGAGAGCTCCAAGAGTCAAGCACCTTGCCGAGCCTTCTTCCGACTTCCTCTTTCTACGAGAAGCTTCCAGGACCACCCTCACGCCGCTTTTGATGCCTCCGAGCAGTAGCAGCAACCCTGGAGCCACCGCCGAGCAACCGTATGTCCCCTCTTCTTCTCCTTCCCTTGTTCTTCCGTTCTTGCATCGGTAAGTGTCTTTCTCCCTCTCTTTCACCTTTGGCCGAGCAAAGCTTCACCTTTCTTATCGAATCGCCCTCGACCCAGGTCTGGGAAGCAATTGGCGCCTGTGATGAATCCCGAAGAACTCCGACGAACCTCCGGCGAGCCCGACGAACGAATCACCTCGGTGAGAACCCCTCTCTCTCTCTCTCTCTCTCTCTCTCTCTCTCTCTCTCTCCCCCCTTCCTTGTTCAATTCTGGGTCCTCGGTGTCGGGATAAGGTCTCGGGAAGGCGAGTCGAATGGTCGGAGCATGGTCGTCGGCCGACAACTTCTTCTTTTCCCCTTCTTTCCTCCGATTTCGCATTAAGCGAGCTGTTGGGCAAGGCAATGAACAGTAAACGGGTTTGGGGATTTCTGATTTATTTAATTGAGCCGGTTCAGCTATTTAAATAAGAAAACCGGTCCGGTTTAGGGTAATTGAAAATCAGATTTTAAAAGGGGAATTAGGCCTATTTGTTTTGGGCTGGATTTGGTTGTTTTAAAATCAAAATGCTTTGGGACTATTTCTTTCAAATAGATCCGATTTTGAGATTTTAAACAGAGAGGCCGGATTTCTTTTGAGTTTATAAATAAGGGTTGGTTTGGTATTTTATTAAGTAAAAGGGCCGGTTTTGATAAATTAAAAAGGGTTGATTTTATTAAATGAGAAGGGTTGAGATTTTAAAGGATTTAGAAATGCTAGCTTTATTGAAATTTGAAAATGGGTAAAAGAAAATAGTATTTGAAATATTATATAATATTATTTGGGGATATGAAATATAAAATATTATTTTGGGCTTTAACATGTAATATTGCGGTGATTAGAAGAAAATATAATATTATGAGACTTGGAGATTTAAAAGTATATTATCGGAATTAAATTTAAAAAAAAAAGAATTTGATGAGTGTTTTTAAGGATTGGAATTTCTAACTAGTTGATTCGGATTTTAAAGCGGTTTCGGGACTAACTCGAGAATTATGTGATTGGTGACTAACTAGCATGATTGATGTGAATGGTTGGCTAATATAATGATTGGTGTGTACTAATGGCATGATTGATTTAATAAAGGCATGATGAGGTGTTAGACTTGTGTATCATTAATTTATGCTTTCAAGATATGATGAATATGAATGTGGCTTAATGGAATGATGAGAATTATATGGTCTTGTGGAATGTGGCAATATGATGAATGGTTGAACTTGATGGAAAGATGATTGCGATATGGTTGCTATTCTCGTTGAATGATATGCTTGAGTGCTTGGATGATTAGACGTAGACATATATATGTGTTCCTATATGTATCTAGGTGATCTTTAATCTATCGTAATGCTTGCCTTGCTGTTCTGCACCGCTAGGTAAGTTCCTAGAGCTTACCCAGATTGATTCTCATTTGCATGTAATCATAGGATATACTAGGTGCTTGCATTCATGATCAGCATGCCATCTAGTACCGTGCTAGGCTGCATTGATCATTTAGCATTATATTTCTTTATGCGTATGTAAACAGAACGACCGTTATCTGTGAAGTAACTAGAGTCTTTGTTAGGGTTATAGGACGCCCCAGTCCCATCGGGTCCCGTCCTGAGTCAATCGAGTCGTGGAACTTCCTTCACTTATATTATGAGCTACCTGCGGGCTTTATTTTTCTTGTGGAGCGGGTTGGGCATGCGTATCGCCCGATTATAATGGAATGCATTCACGAGCTGGCCAGTCTCCTCCCTATCAGAAGGGGGTGGAGGTAGGAGATGGATATACCATTTGGTATTTTGTGCTAAGGACTTATTACTATTATGCACTTGATCATATGGGCATGTTAGTGTGTTAATATTCCACCTTGCATCTAGAAGCACCTTTATTAGGAATAGCGTATATGGTATGATTACAGTAGGACCTAGTCCTGTGGGTGGGCCTCAGTCTGATCCCACGCCCTGTATTATTTTTTTAGGTATGTCCTATATGTGTAACGATGCTGATTTGGCTCCATGATCGCGGGGTTTTGACATGGCGGAAAGAGAGAGTTGAGACTCTGACTTCACTAAATTATTAATGGTTTAGATTTGAATATTTGGCTTACGTTTTGACCCGGCTCTTCCGTGGTACCCCTTTTGTATCATACTTTATTTCTGCTTCTATATGACTATGAGTTTTCTACGCTTAGACTTACGACAGGTACAGTGGACTTCCCGGGGGATTCCAACGATCCCTTGAAATTTGGGTGTGAAATCCCACTTTGAAAGCTTTAGTTAGGATTTCAAACCTTAAACTTGTACTCGGTGTGCAAGATCCTAACGAGGGGTTTCATCCCTCGAAACGTAACCCGTGAATCATAATCACGGGCCGTTACAGTAAATGTGTGATTTCAAGACTCGAGACCCGCACGAGAAACATCAGTTGTCACCTAACGAGATACAACATCCTTTTTAATGTACATATTAAGCTTCTCAATATCCAAGAAAACTTGCAAAGAATACAACAACAATTTTAAAATTTTATGACAACATGTTTTTGTCATCGACATGAACAGAGAATTTACCACAAGTTGCTTCCTGATATGTGTCATAGACGAATGAGTTTTTATAGTTTATTAGAATACTAAAGAAAAATTGATCATACAAACCAATACAGAGACCGATAAGATAACAAGCACATCCAATCGAAAAGTCAGACGATGCAATCACGGGGATAATATTTTCTATGATTCATGAAGGATGAACCTACTACATATATGCACAGTATTATTTAGCAATATTTGTACTTAAACCAAAAATACGGCCAAATGCAGCAGGCAGTGGACTGTCACATTAATTTCAAAAACATAAAAAAAGGAAGAAAAAATAATAATGACAGTTAGAATTCAAGCCATATAACAAGAGGTTGTTTCTTGAGTCTTGACACACTTGAGTTAGAAGAAAACCTAGAAAGGCTTTACGTAAGTTCTAGGCCAAGGAATCTGATATCAAAGGATTTTGTGGGAAGTAATTTGGGCCTATACTATGATCTTTGAGCTTAAAGAGGATGTTAAGTTCTTATTTTGAGATATTTTAGTAACCTAGATTGGACCCTCATTCATGTCCAGATGCCTTGGTCCTAATCCTAAAAACTATGTTGTTCGTACCTCATGACCAATGCCAATAATCATTTTTACTTTTATTTCTTTTGGATGTACAAAGGGAAAGGATGAAGTGTAATACCAAATAAAAATATATTGACATTAACGAATAAAAAAATAAATTTAGAGTTCCTCATTGAGATTAAACATTAAAAATTAAAATAAAACCTATTGAGTTACCTGTCACGGTAAGTAGGAAATATACCAAATACAACTCTTAAAATCTCAAGATCAACAAGAGAAACCCCCCTTCTAGGAAAGAGATATAAAAAGGCATTTAATAACATTCAGTGTGAGAAATTAGGTAATACCGAGTATTACATGGTATAAAGCATAGATGTGAGCTATAATTTTGCACGCAAATATATTATAAAAGCAAAGTCTAATAGGCTTGGTTGAGTGAATGAGAAACATAAATAAAAGAACTGTTCGTATATAAAGATCAATTGGTAGTGTAAGAAAGCAATGGAACATAAAAAATCCATAATCTAGACCTTTTCGGTACCAAATATGATAAGCTGGCATTGAACTAGTAATAGTCGATAAACAAAATAATAAATTGACATATAACTTATTACATTTCATAAACCAAATATTGTAATTACTTTAACAGTTTTGCCCATAACAACCAAACATGTATGCTCATTCACACACTTCAAAGTTTTGAGCCAAACACACCTAAACATATTCACTTCTAATTAATAAAAAAAAAAATAGTTTCTATTGTAACTTGACCTCAAAAGGAAGTTGTCCACTAAAACATGAATCACCTGGATTTCTCATTAAATTGCATGCACTTGATATCTTTGTTAGCCAAATTAGATGTTTCATAAGGTATATGGAGTATTAGATAATACAGGACATTATCTGATTAATTTCGTTGTTAAACATGATTTGGCAAGGTAATACTTAGAAAGAAAGGAACAACACAACTTACACCTCAGCCTCTTATTTTCCTTTTCCAAATTAAGCTTCAATGTACCTTCGAAAGATTTTACAAACAATAATGAGAATCTACAATATCTAAGAGCATCAAAAGTACCGAAAACAACAGACAGTGAAAGGATGGCACAAATACACTGGGTGTACGAATTGGAAAATGAACACCACAACCTAATAAAAAAGTATATTCCACTTGCATCTGTATGATGCTATAGTAGGAGACAGACATTACAAAGACATGTTTCAGGAAACGTTTTAGATATAGAAATTTAACCAGGATTTCATAACAATAATTTCTTTCTTCGATTTATTTTGCCGGGTTGCGTGATTAAGCATAAGAGAAAAGTGTGCTAGAGAAAGAGCAAACATAATTATTTCAATCTTTTATTATGAACAGAAATAGCAGTAGCAGCCTGTCATAGAAAAGACAGTCCATGCAAACTAAACAAACTAGGAGAGGAAAGGGAAAAACAAACAAACAAGAAACATCATACAAAGTGTTCTTTTCCTATTTCGTCGCTCATATTGAAATTACCATCAGTTCTCACTCTCTGAGTACCTTGTCCTTTTTAACTTGGAAAATCATGGAGGTTTAATCATAGCTCCATCAACAAGTTTAGCAAAAGTCTCTGAGAACAAATTACCTCTTTTTAAACTTTTAAGGAAGCCTCAACGTCAGAGAAAATAGGGACTGCATTGAATTTTCCATAAGCGTAGTGCTTAATTATTGACGGATCATCAAGGAATGAGGATCTTTTTCCAGCAAAACCTGGAAAATACAAAATCAATAGTTCATCACATCATATCAAAGTTTCCGAATTCTTAGAAGAAAGATTACATAAATATAAACCATATAGGAGTAAAAATAAATTGAATCTATTTACAATTTGAAAAAATCTCACATTTGATAATTTTACTATACATGTGGGAGAGACTAGAATAATATTAAGGACTAAAAACATAACACTGGCCATAACAGTTTCAGACTTCCGCTACGAGAGTTTATGTAAGCATAAGCTAGTAAGCCTGGTAAGACCATCAATCAACTAAATTACGGGAATTTCAAGGCAGATCAAGACAGTTGTTGGCTGATCATAACAACAACATTAATGCAGTGCCGTTATTACAAAATTTACTAACATCTGATAAAAATATGACGGGAACAATGAGAAGAGCACCCAAAAAACACAACATCAATATTAGAAGCAAATGAATTCTAGGTATAGTGATAGTTTCTCAACAGAAGCAAATGAATTCTAGTTAGCCAATTCTTAAACCATAATTTTATACCATAAGATTCTAAAAAATGAAATGAATCATATATGAAGTCATGTGACATATAAAAAAAGAGTATACTTGCTTCAAGCTTCAAACTCAACTTGGTACCAATTAGATGCACAAAGAACACAATCGACACAACAAATTAAGTCAAGACAGTTAACAATCCTGAGTAACAAGTGCCTAAAGAATCAATAAATAATCCATATACATTCATAATGTAATCAAAGCAAAAGTACATCTTGATTCTTATTTTAACTTTCTCCATAGAAGTTAATGTGTGCAGGGCAGAATTACATAAAATCTGTTTCTCTACCATGACTCCATGAGCAGTTTCGAATTCGATTCTTATTTTAATGAATACAGAACAGAAAACCCTAAAAACCAATCAATTAAGGTATCTCACTGTGTCATCAGTAGTTCTGATTTTATATGAAAAATAAATGCACAGAAAATATAATGCAAAATCCAGAAATTGCTTCTAACAAAGATGAGATGGATATGGCAACATCAAGTATCATTTACACCAACATATCTACCTCCTAAACCAAATTAAAGCTAATTAAGCATGACAATCAAAATCAAGAATCATACAAGCTAGAGTTTGAAAGTTAAATCAATTTTAACAAAAAGGTTTATTTTTACAAAAAGGTTTGAAGAACTGGAGAAGCATAAACATACCCTTCGCAACTTCATTTTCACAGTTTAAGCCCGGGAGAGAGAGGCCAGAGTCGTTGAGAGCCGTCGAGATTCAAAGACCGGAGTCACTGAGAGTCACGAGAGAACCATGAAGTCGAGAGACAGCCTAAGAACCAAAAACTCAAGCATACGAACTGGCCGAGAGAGACCAAAATCCTCAGTCAAGAGAGATCGATAAGGGCGAGAGATCTCAGATGAGTCAGATCTGCGATTCGTCGAACCGTGTAGAAGAGCTGAAGAGAGTGAAAGTTGTCTGGATTGTTGAATGCAAGAGAGACATCGATAGGGAGGAGATGGAGAGTGGAGACAGGACGGATGATCGAAAGAGAGAGTAGAGATAGTCACAGAGAGAGTAGATTCGGTAACAGCCATCTTCTCTGTAGTCGTCGACTAGAGGGAAGGCCGGGAGGGGGGGGGGGGAGATGAGAGGAAAGGAAGATGAAAGCCGAAATGCCACCGAGATGGAGACAGTGATTTTAGGGTTAAGAGGGGAAGATACGATGGGGTTTACCAGACGAGAGGAGAGAGAAGAAGTGTAAAGAGGGATTGAAAATGTGGAGAGCTCCAATTTTTCTAAGTGTAGGGATTTCCCCAAAAATTTGAAAGCCCTCCAATTTTTCTAGGAATTCCCCCAACATTTTGAAAGCCCTTCAATTTTATTTATTTATTTCAATCCCGCTCATTTAACTTAGAAAATTCAAACCCGCGCACATTTTAATTTTTTTAAGAACGAGCAATTTTACATCTGTTAAAAAAATTGACAGATGTCTAAATGTTTTTCAACATCACAAATTTAATAATTGATGTAAAAAACTAATTTAACATATGGTGTTTTCATGACAAACTTAAAATACGTGATGTCTAATTACATAATTCTAGTAGTGACTGTTAGCTTTCAACATTTTTTTCCGTTATTGAAACGCACTTTCCTGAGTCCTCGTTTCTCGGATTGGAACATATGAGTATGCGTTGGAACGCTCTTTTCGAGGGCTACAACTCTCATGAAGACATCAGAACTTGATTTAGAATGATGAATGGTGAAAATGACATTTTCTCCATTGCACCATCCTTAGTTTCTTCATGACTTCCCTTTAAGCTTCAAAGTGCGTCCGTTTTCTGCGAAATTAAACAGAAACTAGTGTAGACTCCGTATTTTAGCAAATAAACATAAACTACATAGACTTTGTACTATTCTAACCCAACCGTATGAAATGAATGTAGAAATCGATATAAAAGTAAGTATAAAACATGGCGAAATAGGCTCACATCAAACACCCCATACTTAAGCTTGCTTGTCCTCAAGAAATACTTTTAATTATCATACAGGGGAAGAATCAAAACTCTCAACATTTTAGATTCATTCTCATATAACCCTGCAATCAATTACCATCTTCGAAAATGTATTAATGTCACGAATTCATGCACGTGCAATAAAAGCAACATTTACTCACAAAAGGAAGTTTATGCAAAACAATTTATAAGTGACAAAGCATTAATCATCAACAGGACTTTTATTAAGCTTAAATAAGGAGTAGATTGGTAAAAGCCTAAAGGTGGGCTTTATTTGGGCAATGTGGTGCTAAATGATCCGGGGAGAACTCTATTTGCTTTCTTGATTTGATGCACTTTCTCCTTTTAATAATTTCCACATCACTCATCCTCATAATTCACTCTTTGCTTTTTTTACTTATATACTTTTACCTCTCTAACCTCAGCACTGCCTTCTTGCGAGTCGCAAACATGGGTGTCATGAATGGCCCCGGATACATAGTGCTTTGGACTCCTCACCAGTGTGTCCCATCTCGTCGAACTAACATCTCAACGAGCAGGGTTGATTTACCTTTATCTCTTGAGGTGACCGGATTTTCTTTCACTCATTAAATTTTCCATATGTTTTTTTTCAATTTCTTGCTAAACTCCAATAGATAACAACACAACAACAATATAATAATCTCCATAATTTGACATCATTCTCAATATACTCCCCGGATAGGAAATAAGGTAAAGAATGACAATATTTAGATCATGTGGAGCAATAATTGAAATAAGGCATAATATGGCTTTTGTGATGCATAGGCATAGGTATGGCTAGGGAATATAAACATACGAGCATTATATGGAAATATGAAGTCCTCCGTCCTCTTATCATGCAACATGTCAAAAGCAATATCAAATTTTACCTCATTTCATGGTTTTCAAGAAAATAATGCACTTCATTGTGACTTTCCTTTACTAGGCAATTTTATGCTATATCTCTAATGAATCAAACTTTGCATCGTCGAGTTCAATAAAAACATCCATGACACTAGTTCAAAAAATTTATTTTGATGGGAGCGATGTTTAATGAACTTTGGAAAACATGCATATAAACACATATATATCAATGATAATTTCCAAAGTAGCCATGTATCAGAAATTCAAGAAAAACTTTAAAAGTTTGCACACAAATAGTAAAATAAAATAAAATATGCACAAAGTAAGCCCTTCCCCCACCCCATACTTAAGCATTACAGTGTCCTCACCATATAAAAACAAGGGTAAAGGAAGAAACTCACTAGACAGGTGTGCAGAACGTCAGAAATCGAGTGTTGAATGTGTGGAGAAGTGGCTGACTTCGAGCAGACTAGTCGACGTCGACTAGGTCTACTCGATGTCTAGTAACGTTGAACCCCAGGTGGCCTTCGACGTTGAGTAGGTTACTCGACGTCGAGTCCTTCTGATGCTTCTTCTTACCTGCAAGATTCGTTAGAAGAAAATATCCACAATAGAAAACTTAAAAAGTAATGTCCAAACACCAAAAACCAATGTTCAAAAATTTAAAAACTAAGTGTTTTATTTACAAGTTCTAGACTCTATAGTCGCTAGGCCCAATTCTTCATTGTTTCTTAAAAACCTTTAATGTGGGGCCCTTCTATGCCTAGCCCTTCTCATGGATCATCTAGTAGGGGTGGACATAACCGGGTATCCGACACGAACCGGATAATCGTGTCGGATACCCGAAACCGTTTAACCCCAAAAGGCCGAACCGTACATGAACCGTCTCAAGCCGGGTATCCGACACGGTAAAGCTATTCGGATCCGTGTCGGATACCCGTGTTATCCGACACGAACCGCTATTTTTACCCCTATCTACCGTACTGATCAATAATCCATACAAAGTTGAAGACTTCAAAAAAATTATATTCAGATGGGGAATAACTACTCTTCCAATAACTATTTACACAACAAAGGATGTTCAAATTACATGTCCAGAAAATCAAAAGTGAAGCTACACCGCCATCGCCATGCTCTTCAGGTCAGAGTTGGTGTCACTTTGAGAGAGGGAGAAAGTGAATCCACGACCGTCGTCACCACCAAGCTTTTTAGGGAGAAAATCGGAGACTCAAAGTCGCAAGTCGCTCGGTTTGCAGAGAGAGCCACCGTCGTCCGCCATCTTCATTTCCTACTCCCCTTTCAATTCATTAAGGGAGATTAGATCTAGGAGGCCAAAACGTGAAAACTTCAAATCTTTCGCCGACAGTAGCATTCTTCACAAAATCGGAGGGGTTTGGCTGGGTAATGCCACGATTTCGCAAAAACCGGCTTAGATTCATGGTTCAAGGATGAAATATTGTAAATCCCCAAACCAATTTTCGGATTTGGTACATGCTTTTTGGTGATTTTGGATGGTGAGATGTCTAGGGTTGAAAACTTGAAATTGGAGATCCGGAAGGTTGAGGGCTCTCCTCTCTCTCCTCAGTTCGGCGGCTAGGGTTTGGATGGAGTTTGAGTTTCACCGAAATGAGCCCCTATTGTTTTTTTTTTTTAAAAAAAAGGCAAAAAAAGTGAAATAAAAAGAAAGCTCAGAATTGGATTCGAACTCAGGACGCCTCAGTAATTGCATTTGCCCAACACCATGTGAGCCGCTTCAAAATATTGATTCTTAGAGGATTACATAATACTAGTACCTTATTTCATTACTTACAGATTTAAAAAAAAAATTAAACGGTTCGTGTCGGGTATCCGACAAGGCAATTTTCCCGATCCGAACATGAATCGTTTAAAGCCGTGTTTTCTCGGTTCATTTCATTATCGTTTCGTGTTTTTTCGGTTTCGGGTTTTTTCGTGTCGTGTTTTCGTGTTGTGTTTTCGGTTTCGGGTTTTTCTGCACACCCCTATCATCTAGGCCCTGATTGTAGTATGCCAGCTCTACTGATAGGTGGTTGTCCGCATGGAAACCTTTGCCTTCCTTCTTCTTCTTTCAAGTCCTAATCCTGCGCAGGTTAGTTCGCCACGGGGCCTGATCCCCTCTAAGACTCTTATTAAATTTATTATTGGATGGAGGAGGGACAGCAATCTTCGGGCTGAGGGTTAGTCGACGTCAATCATTTCGGGGGCCCAGGGCCGTGCCAATCATTTCGGGGGCCCTGTTCTAAAAACTTAGGCTCGATTTATATTATTGATAAATTAATTTTATATAAATGTGTTAGATAAAATTTGTTATAAAACATAGGAATAAAATGATAACTTTTTTTTTTATTAAAGTTTTTGTATAAAAATATTATAAATGATTCTTGTTAAACTTCTATATTTTGTAATTTCCTATCACAATTAAAAAAATTAGTACTAATTTATATAATGATGAATTTTGTTTGTGAGGTTTTCTTAAAAGAGAAGGAGAAGGGGTGAAAACTCAAATGAATAACAATAATAATTTATATATTTTTTTCCTTTAAAAAAAGGCTGGAAAGAAAAAAAAAATTAGCGTTAGAGCTCTTGTAAAGGGAAAAAAAATCTTGAATCTTAAAAGAAGGCTGGAAGGAAAAAAAAAAATAGCGTTAGAGCTCTTGTAGGTAAAGGGAAAAAGAAAATAGAAATCTTGAATCTAATGATATTCGAACGCCGGTGGAGGGAGTTTCTACTTACACCTGCCATGCGTGCCACAATACCAGTGAGCCACTGTGAAGATCTGAAAAAATTTGGTAGACTTTAATTATATTCCAAATATAATTGATATTGGGCCCTAAAATTTCGGGGGCCCTGTTCCGTTGAACCACCTGAACTTGCTAATGCACGGGCCTGCAAGGACCCCATATGATGTGATCGTAGTCGCCCATGAACTTAACTCTTTTTTCCTACAGGGGTTTGTCTTCGGAGCAGAACATCAAATTTCATTTGTGAAGACTGTTTGGCGACTTCTCGGTGTTTTCGCTCGTTCTGGCTGTATAAAATTCCGATTGAAACCGATGAGCACTTGTTGGAAAGATAGTTTAAGTGGCTACAACTTTATTGAAGGATGCAATCATCAAATCAGCTTGAAAGGTGGACGAAATCGAGCATCTTTGGAGCAGTTCGAAAACTAGAAAGCTTGTCGAAAATGGAATAAATGAAGACGGAATGCATTTAATAAAGTCGGATTAAATGACGGGGCTTTAGAGATTTCCGAACTTCCATCTCTTTGATGACAACCAAGACTATTCGTTTTCCCCATTATGGTTGCCTATCTCTCCGTCATAAATCTCGGAAACCGTTTCGTATTATCCATCATTATTTTATTGATTTATTTTAATTTCGTTTATTTTTCATAGCATCAATATTTTCCTATATAAAGGGATGTAAGAACTTCTTTTGTGAGATAAGTTGAATTTGAGAAAACTAAGCTTTGTGCTTCCTTCGTTTCGGGTTAAGAAACAAAAATCTATCTTGGTGAGATGTCGGATAAACCCTCTTGGTGAGATGCTAAGAGCGATTCCCTAGTGAGAGACGACGGAATGAAAGGGTCGCAAACACTTGGAGTGCGAGGCCGAGAATGTGGAAGATCGGGTGTTGGAGAGAGCTCGGAGTGCGAGGCCGAGAGCGTTCTTGCATCACATATCCCTCAATCCTCATCCCCTACTTTATCATCATTCTAAGGCCTTCCACAGCCCCTTGTTCACCCTCAAACATCCCCAAAACGTTACTCCAAAAATCCCTTCAATCCCTCTCAAACAAGCCCTGTTCGGAATCGCCTCTACACAGGCGACATGTCGGTAAAACGCGATTTCCCGCTTCGTCTGACCTCCGATTGACGAGATCTTCCCCGATCCACGACTGCGACTTCAGGATCTACAAAATTAGTACTTGGACGTCCCCAGAAACCAAGCCAATCGATGGGAAATTAGAAATCTTTGAAGACTAATCTGTTGACACAGAAGCTGTCCACAATTTCCCGCCTTCTCGAAACTCTCGTCGCCGGTCTTTTTGCTCGAGCCCGGGATCGAGCACGTCACCATACTTAGGCTTTTGGCAGGTCTGGAGCACATCAGAGGAAGTCAACTTCAAGTGGGAGTAGTCGATGTCAAGTAACGTAGTCGACGTCGAGTAGACCTAGTCGATGTCGACTAGCTTCTTGGCACTTTCCTCTGTCGTTGTTTGCTCGTCTACATGGTTGCCTATGCTCTTTATCTCTAGCCATGGAATGTCCTCCTTTGTAGGGCCAAAATAAGTGTTCTAAAAATCGTGCCTATGCATCGCCTAGGCGGCGCCTAGGCGCTAGGCGGAAGGGCACCTTTGAATTTTTAAGCCAAGGCGGGCCTCTAGGCGATAATCCGCCTAGGCTCAACCTAGTCTTGCTTGGGCGCCGCCTAGGCCCGCCTAGGGGACGCATAGTCCCCCCTAGCTCGACGATTATTCAATTTTAGCTTTTAGGCATATGATTAATCAACTTATCGTTTTTTATCCCCCATGTTGGGATATATTTGTTTTTGAGTCAAACATATGGCTTTGGATTTTAGAAGGTTTAGAGTTGCTAATTGGATGCCTACTTTTGCATTTATTTTCTTTAATGTTAAATAAACACGATAAATTTGGGTTTATGAATGATATTATAGATTATTATTATATTACATGCATTATTAACATGTGTTATGCGTTAAAATATAAGGAAATAATTAAGTTTGTTCCAAGTCCACCTAGGCGCTGCCTGGGCACCCGCCTAACCGCCTAGGCGCTAGGCGGCCACCCACCGCCTAGTGACAGCCTAGCGCTTTTTAGAACATTGGCCAAAAGAGAAATCTAAGACCTCGTCGCATATTGTGAAGGTGATCAATCGCATTCTAACGCTGATGTTGGCATCTGCTGTGACTAGAAAAGGTCTACCAAGAATAATATGGCAAATAGGATCCTCCGCCATATCTATAATAAGAAAATCTACATGGATGTAGAACTTACCAACCTGGAAAGGGAAATTATCAACCATACATGTAGGGATGACCACCGTATTGTTCTCCATGTATAGCTTGGCATCCACATGCTCTATTGCTCATATCTTTACCTTTGACCAGATTGATAAGGGCATGATGCTCACGCTTGCTCCTAGATCACACAGTGCCTCATATTTATGTTGTCCAAATCCCACAGTAATAGAGAACTTACCAGGGTCAGGTCTCTTCTCAGGGAAATCCATCCTTTTGCAATCGGTGGTAATTTCTGTGATTGATCGCTTATTGCTAACGATCTCCTTGAGGAACTTAGCGTATGCAGACATCTCTTGAAGGGATTTTGTGGAATGAATTGAAACGTTTAGTTCTCGAAGCATCTTAACAAAGCATTTAAACCTACCTACAGTGGGATCTTTCAGCGCCTTGGAGGGGAACGGAAGCATCTTCTTTGGTTTCGGAGCCAAATCAGTTGTCGGGGGTGCTGCAGAGTCCTCGATGTCTACAGGTGGGTCCTCGACTTCGACTACAAGAGTCGACGTCGAGTGATGATGATGTGCAAAAGCTTCCTCAATGTGGTAGGGCTGGTCGACTTCGGGTAGATCTACTCGACGTCGAGTAGACTGGTCGGCGTCAACTAGGCTATGCTCGATGTCGAGTGGAATCTCAACTTCATCTCTCTCCTTTCTGAATTCTGGCTCGTGTAATTGGTGCCCGTTCCTCAACTTTACAGCGGTGATTTGTCCGGATTGCCCCTTAGGATTTGGATTTGTATGCCCAGGGAGCTTTCCGGATGGTCTTGGGATCTGTTGCGCGAGTTAACCCATTTGGGTCTCCATGTTCTTTTTCCAGATGTCCATCTCCCCAAAGCATGTATTGAGGTCGTGGAGTTGAGTCTAGAAGGCGTTGTTGGATTGCTGCTATTGTGCCTGGTTCCTCCTCATCTCGTCGAGGACCATCTGTACATCATCTTTTCGATGGTCCCTTTCTGGATGTCCTAGATCTCTGTATGGTGGGGTGTTCCTAAGGGCACCTTGGTTCCACTGTGGTTGATAGAATCTTTGGTCCCCCATATGGCGATTCAGACTCCCTACATAAGGTACCTCCTCGTCAGTATCTGGTAGCCTGACTTTCTCCGTATGTGGGTACTCTATGATGGTGTGCCGATGTGACCCGAATTCAATACAAGGCTGGTTGACAGATAGAAATTTGACTTGCTTGAGGAGCTTGTGATTTTGATCTTTGTAGAACTGCTCCTTGACATCTGGATCAATCTCCTTAGAATGATCATATAGGGGCATGGATGGGGTTAGCCTCGCATAGGTGTTGTTGTTGTAATTCGCATGAGTCGTTCGATGGATCCCCACGCATCTTTTGGTGTTTGCATGAGGTATTCGTATTGCGTGAATTGATTGATTCTTTCCTTGATGGCTAGATTAAGAGAATTGTAGAAAATCTCCTAAATGACATATGGTGGCTTCCCACGAGTAGGGCAGGATCGCAACAGATCCTTGTATCGATCTCATGCTCGTGCTAGTGATGTACATGTTTTGTGCCATGTTTTATATTAACTTTTATATCGATTTATGTATACATTTCATGCATTTGGGGTAGAATAGTACATAATCTATGTAGTTTTTTCTTATTTTCCAAATTACGGAGTCCACACTAGTTTATGTTTTATTTCGCAAAAATCGGACGCACTTTGGAGCTTAAAGGAATGTCATGAAGAAGCTAAGGATGGTGCAGTTGGAGGAAATCCCACTTTTCAACATTTATCATTCTGAATCAAGCTTTGATGTCTTCATGAGAGTTGTAGCCCTCGAAAAGAGATTTCCAACGCATATTCATATACGTCTATCGGACAAACGAGGACTCATGAAAGTGCGTTTCAAGACGGAGCAGAATGCTGAGAACTGAAGAAGTGGTCGATTTCGACCAGACATGGTCGATATCGACCAGATTTTTGTCGAAAATCTTCAAATTGACTCGAAATGACCAGCAGACAAGAAGACAACTCAATATCGACCAATTTTGGTCGATATCGACCAACAAGCAACTTGGTATTCCTCAAGAAGCCTAAATCGAGTGATTTGAAGCGAAGCCGAGAAGATAGCTCGATATCGACCTACATTGATCGATATCGACCAACTGCCAGTGACGAATCCAGGTCGATTCCGAGCTTTATCCAGATTCCGAGTAAGAAGATATTCCAAGAGAAGATTCCTTGCATATGAAGACTTTAGATTTATCTTTTTATATGTCCTAAGAGTGGAACATTTAATTAACCTTTATGATTTATCTTGTTTACCTAAATTAGATTTATTTACTTTCATGTAGAATTATATCTTTAGATAGATGATAGATATTCCTTACCTTGATTAGCAAGGATTAAGGCCTATAAATAAAGCTCATGAAGCTAGTTTTTGATTCATTCCAAGCTAGAGAGAAGAAGTAGCAAGCTGGAGAGAGAGTGGAGGCCGAGAGGTGTTGTGTCCTGCGAGAGTGGATTTGGCTCTAATCGATTGTAAGTTGTATTTTAGTTTATTAATGCAATTTATTTCCCTTTTATTATTGATGAATTTTTCTACGATGAAGAGCGAGTAGTCCACCTACTTCTAGGGTCGGGGTAAGCCCGACGATAGCCATGCATGTTTAAGGTAAAGATTCGACCTTTGTTGTGTTTTGATCATCCACTGCCTTTTATATGTTTATTACCTATTTAATAGAGATTCAGGCTAACAACTTGGATTATAAACATAAAAATAGTAGATACAATCAGGGTTTCTTGAAAGAGTTGTCTAATTGTTGGAAAAGGCGAAAGCTTGACCCTTTAATGATATTACATGATTATTCCTCTTTATCTTGCCTTATGCATGTTTGGTTATCGTTGTTGCAAACCCCGATCTTGGAAGTCTTCTTTTACATAGTTTATTTCCAAATCCGCAAACTTTTCTTTTATTTCGTTTACTGTTACCTACTCGATTTTGACCAACATTGGTCGATATCGACTTCTAATTCTCGATCCAGAAAGATCGCTGCTTGTTTATGTTTCTACAGGTACAGGTCGAAATCAAGAAAACTGATCGATATCGATTGACCTTGGTCGATATCGAGTGCCACTGATCGAAATCGACAACCTTCTGTGCAGAACCCAAAAATCGACTGGATTTGGTCGATATCGACTAATACAGGTCGATATCGAGTGAGTTCTCTGAGGTCGATATTTGACGTGAGAGATCCACCACCTACGATCCGCTGAAAAGCTTCCTCGAGGATCGATCGTGACTTTCTGTTGCTACATCGGGAGGAAGTCTTGTAAACATTTGCGTAGGCATAATCCGGTTTGATTTATATTATTATATTTTGAACTCGATTTCCTCCTACAACAGCTTGCGTAGGCATAATCCGCTGAAAAGCTTTTGTTTTAAACTTGTAATTTTTTGTCGGAGGAGTGTTGTCTTGGCGGAAGGAAAGAATTTGTTGAGGAACGCATTCCTAACCTCTACCCTTGTTGTGAGGGATTGCGCTGGTAGTCCTTCCAGCCACTTCAATGTTGGACCTGCAAGAGACCAACGAAAATCTTTCATTCTTATGTATTCAAGAGTTGGACCTTCAGCAAAAGTAGTAATATGAGCTAAAGGGCATTCATTACATCTCCCTTCAAAAGCATTATTTTTTATCTCAGTAAGGAAGGCAGTGCAAATTTCAAAGTCATTAAGAGGGACTAGAATAGCCGATTGCAGTAGTTGGATATAAGGCAAGCTCAGCCTCCGCTTGCCTCCTTTGTTCTATTTCCCGGTCGATGCGTGCTTTCTCAGCGGCGAGAGCAGCATTGTTGGCTGCTAGTTCCCTATGAAGCCTCTCGATCATCTCATCTTGTGTTCCTGCGGTCGCCATGATCCTTTTCAATCTAGAGTGGATGTGTATAAGACGTACCGGGTCGTCTAAGGCGGCAAACTCAGGTGGTTGACCAGAACCGCGCATACACCTGCAAAACAAAACTCAAGGAAAACGTGAGATCTAACTACCTAAGGCACACATGATTGCTTCCCCGGCAACGGCACTAATTTGTTGTAAGGAGGAAATTGAGTTTAATAAATAATAATATAAATCAAACCAGATTCGTGCCCACACAAATAATTACAACACTTCCTCCCGATGTAGCAAAAGAAAGTCAGGATCGATCCTCGAGGAAGCTGGTCAGCGGATCTCAGGTAGCAGGTGAATCCCACGAACAGAAGTCAACTCCAAAGTACTCGGCCTCGACTAGGTATAGTCGACAGGGGTCAGGCACAGTCGAATTCGAGCAAGCAAGGGTCATTGGTATGGTTGACGTCGACTAGGTCTCTTCGATGTCGAATAGGTCTGGTCGAAGTCGAGTAAGTCTTGTCTTAGTCGAGTACCTAGAGAAACACAAATGAGCAACGATCTTGCTTGATCGAGTATTATTGGTCGATGTCGACCAGAAGTAGTCGAAGTCGAGTAGGTGCGCAGAAGCGTAACGAAAGTTAAAGTTCGCAGATTTCGAGATAAACATATATATGAAAGAAAACTTCCAAAATCGGGGTTAATCACACTCAAGGATCTTCTTCCATTGCGTTGATTGTTCTCTGCTTTGATCTTCTTGGTAACCATTTCACCTCCATCTTCAAGAGGCAATTCAGAAACCCCATATTTTAGGGATTAGATCTCAAAGCTCATGTCTTTCAATCTAAATAAAATACCTATATTTGCATCTGAGACTGAGAAAGATTTGAAATTTAAATTTACCTTGCGAATTTGTAGGGCAGATATGGAAGCTACTATTCTCGTTAGTGGCCATTGAATTTCTGTACCAAATGAAAAAAGAAGAAAAAAGATTGTTGTTATCAGAGGACATTTAATTTATGCCTTCTCATTAAATCTTGGTCTCCACTAATTAACAAGTACATTGTAGGAAAAAGAATCACATTTTGACAACCACATTTACATCCACAACAAGAAAATCAACTATTGTCAATATATGAATATATTAAGGAAGCAGCTACTGTCAGGGGAGATGCTTAAAATAATGGTTAATCCCCAATTTTCGAAGGGAGTGATTACAATATTTGAAAGGCTGGAACAACCAGATCTAATGGGACGAACCTCATACTCATCCAGCTAAATCATCCTCTACAAATCATATACTCAAATTCAAACAATTGAAATTAACTGGAGCAAGATGAAGCTAAATTAGGGTTTAGTCAGTCAATCTAAAAAGAACTAAAATCAATTAGAGCCTAAAATGCAATGTGAGAACCAGAGAAAGAGAAGTCTGGATTTCACCGAGAGGGCTTTTGAATTACTTTTACGCGAAGGTTTTATCTAAAACAAAATTACTTGAATTTCACCGAGACGTATCGCAAAGAACGATGGAAGTGGCGACTGGCGAGAACACTGGCGAATCAACTCAGACATGAGGAAGGGAGACACCGACGGAAGTAGACGAGAAAGAGAACACCAGCGGCGCGAGGGTGAGCTCCACTCCCGCGACGAAGATAATGAGTGAGAGAGAGAGAGAGAGAGAGAGAGAGAGAGAGAGAGAGAGAGAGAGAGAGAGAGAGAGAGAGAGAGAGAGAGAGAGAGAGAGAGAGAGAGAGAGAGAGAGAGAGAGAGAGGAAGTAGACGACAGACGGTGGCGGTGACGGTGACGACGGTGAGGAAGAGGGAGAGTAAACAGAGGAGAGGGGGTCAAGGGAGAGGTGGGGGTTGCTGCTGTCTCCGGAAGGGTCTCAATCAGATCTGGAGAGTGGGAGGGGAGGGGAAGGCGGGGGATTTGGGGGGGAGGGGGGGTGGGTAGATCTGGTGGTGAAAAAGACCCCGCCGCCCCG
This sequence comes from Persicaria tinctoria, assembly GCA_037127255.1. Classification (NCBI taxonomy): domain Eukaryota; kingdom Viridiplantae; phylum Streptophyta; class Magnoliopsida; order Caryophyllales; family Polygonaceae; genus Persicaria; species Persicaria tinctoria. Next base: position 4,920,939 of record JBANSL010000009.1, on the reverse strand, counting down.
GCGATGGAGAAGGAGGAGGAGGCGACGCTCTGGGATGACGGCGAGGGTTTTGAGGGAGTTAGGGTTAGAGCGGAAGAGCATGTCTGATTTGGAGGAAGAGATGAATAAAAGGGATGCTTTGTTTTACCATGTATATCAATATATTTGAGCGGGTTTTCAAATTTAGACAACCCTCCAAAAAAAATTCAAGTGTTTCAATTCAGCGCGTTTTGTTTATTTTTAGAATTAACAATTTTATATCTGTCAAAAACTTTAATCGATGCTTATTTATTTTTCAACATCGCATATTTAAAAACTGATATAATAGACTAATTTAATGTCCGTTTTTTTTTCTTTACAGACTTAAATTGCATGATGTCTAATTGCAGTATTCTAGTAGTGACATCATTATGGTGGATGATATCTGTGTCCATGTTGGAACATAGATGTGGATCTTAGTGATCTAAGGGAGGAGACACTGATGTATGTATCAACATCAGTCTATAGGTCTTATCTCCATGGAGAAGAGACGTTGATGTCTAGCAAGAAACTGTCTTGTTTGTCCTTCCACCACGGAAGCTGAGGTTCTTACATCATCAGTAGCTTCCGAGGAGATTATAAAAAAAGGATTCTCCTGACAACACAAAATTTAGTTGTGACAAAATATGGCGATCGGATGTCATTACTATAGGTTGCGATTGACCATTTTTGTCAATACTAGGATTTCCAAAGGATGTTGGAGATCAAATGATATTCATGTGGGAGACTTCGGTCTTAACTCATATGTTGTGCCATTGATGTGGTGAAAACTGGTGATGTAAATATGAAATATGTTACATGTCACTGAACCATAGTTTGTTCTCTCACACGAACAAACGTTCCTATAAGTGTTTGTCACTGTAGGTGTAAGGTATCTCAATTCTTATGGGAACGAAATGAGATGATAACCGCCTTGACTGTCTTTCGATGTCAGGATGAAGTCTCTCCGGTTAGGATAGACTAAATGGGTAATTTATAGTAAGTTATTCATATCACTTGTAACTATGCTACTGCATCCATTGGTTCAGAAAAGCAAGGTGTTGTAGGGTAAAATAGTTCCCACGTATGCGTGACTATGATATGAACACCTTTACAGGTTGAGTGGACAACGCTTTAGAGAAGCGATCCCTGTAGCACACTGTCATACTAGTGTGTGCTAGTCGACCCTATGAGGTGATAGATTGATCTCGTCTCTATCACTGTGTGAGCAAAGATATATGTAAACAAGGCAGCCCTTAGTGACTAACGGCTTGGGTTACTGATTGTGGTGCTGGTGATGCGCGCGCTACTTTGGTTGTGTTCCGATGGCCATGAGTGATGCGGTCTAAGTGGGGCATTTCTGGGAAAGTGGTCAACTAATTGAGAGGGATCCGGTTTTGTGTGGCAACTAGTCCGATGAAAGATAATCCTAGGGATGCAGCAATACTTTTCAATTAACGTGGTGACCTAGTCCCTAACGGGATTTTTATGCAGGTAGTATTGCCGGGTCGCACGACCTATACACGAAGAGTATGAGATTGAGTTTTGGAGGAACATGATCTTTTGTGCGAGTGGTAGATGTTAGAATTATTTTATAATTCGGCATAATTAAATGTACGCTCAAAAGATAAATAGCCTAATTTATGTAATTAGGTAATTGATTCTTATTCGTTAAAAGAAGTAATTAATATGAGGATAGATAATATATATTCGTTATATATTTATCTAATAAAATAAGATATACGACGCTTCTCCTAAGAAGTCAGTCATTGACTGAAATCCTAGAGAGAGAGTCTTTTCGTCAGAAAGAAAACACATGGAGAGAGGCTCCTTCATCTCCACTGTGAATCTTTAACGACATTTAGGGTTATGGAGATCTACCCAGTGATCTCAAAGGCAAAACGATTCAGATTCCGCTATTCGAGATAATCCGTATATCTCTCAAATTCTATCAAGCCTTTACAACCCCATCCATGCAAGTGTTTCAATTTTAAACTAGAAATTGTAGGGCTTTACCCAAGCCGAGGCAAGGGAGCCCTTCCAGAAATTCTCAACGGGCCAAGACGAAGTCAAGGCCGAAGAGGGGGTTTGGAAATAGTTTTCAACCATGCAAGTGTTTCAATTTTAAACTAGAAATTGTAGGGCTTTACCCAAGCCGAGGCAAGGGAGCCCTTCCAGAAATTCTCAACGGGCCAAGACGAAGTCAAGGCCGAAGAGGGGGTTTGGAAATAGTTTTCAACCAGCAATTGACGCGCCTCGGTTATTACCTCACTAGCTGCGTCATTGCCCCAAGCGCAAAGATACTTTAATAATTTCCACGGGTTCCATAATATATTCCGTCAACCTACTTCCAATCCTCGATCTATTCGATGTGGGAATCCATATAAGTCGAACATTGATTGATTTGATACACAATATGAGCAAGAAATACAAGCACAAAGATCGCCAATCGTACAGCTATATAAATCAATCAGTACATGAGAACAACACGTTCATGATCACCAGGGCTCAAGAATCGGATGATTTCATACAGATGATTCAGCCAGCAGGTTATCTCGGCGAGCTGGGCTCTGATCACCGAATTCTCAGCCTCAACTTGGAGGTAGATGCGAACCGAATCGTCGATTCTGGAAACGATCCGGGCGTTGTCATCCTTGAGCTGACACAGCTGGGAGATGAGAGAGTCCAGGTGCTTCTGCTTCCTCACCCTGGACCGCCTCGCAGACTCTCGGTTCGACTCCATCCTCTTTCTCTTCCTCACATCCATCATATCAAACGCCTTCAATATCTTTATATATGTGAAAAATGAAGGGGTATGAGGTTGTTTAGGAGAAGACGTAGAACCAGTAGAGGAAGACGACGGAGAGGGATTGGACGAGGTGGGTGCGGAGGGCGGTGTCGACGGTGAGGCCGGAGAGAAGGATTTCGCAGACTACCGGAGACATGGGTGCCGACCGGGGTTACTACCTGTTGACATCAAAGATACTAGTGAGAGTGTTTTTTAGGTTCTGATAAGGAAAAAAATATGGATAAGGGGAATTTATTCAGGAGTGGAAGGGGAAAGAAATAATCATTCCGGATTGGCTCACCGGAAAGCACTTGTGTAGGTCTCCGATTCGAACCCCGCAATGGCCGGTCTTTATTTTACCTATTCAAGGAAGGCGAAAGAAATGTAAATTGAATTGGGGTTCTTATTAGTTTGGATAAACAAATCAAGGGGATTGGTAGCAATTGCAAATTCTCCAATTAAAAGCAATCATATGAGGTATTGACGGGGATGGGATTTTTTGTATGTTACTGAATTATTTAATTCCATCACCTAATTTGAAGTTTGGCGTATTTGAATCATTGGTGCAGTTCTTGCAAGAAACACTTGAGTATAAATTAGAAGCTATATTTGATCGGTAATCAAGAATATATATATATAGGGATTGACTCCGGTGAAAACCTCAAATTGTGGTAAAAACCCGTGAGGACTACTTTATATCTCGGTTTTTTTTAAACCCGTGCTAAAAACCTCAATCACACGGTGACTTTACAACTCGGTTCAACCTAAAAATCGTGCTAAAAACTCCAATTTTAAAATAACACATGACTTTATAGTTCGGTCAAACCGAAAAATCGTGCTAAAAAGCTAATGTTTTAAAATCATATAGTGACTTTATAGCTCGATTTTATTCAGAACCGGGCTAAAATTTGTGACTTTATAGGTCGGTTCTATTCATAACCGGGCTATAAAGCAAGTGAACCGAGCTAAAAAGCCGGTCCTCACGGGTTTCTACCGCAATTTTGGTTTTCACCGGAGCGCGACCCTATATATATATATATATATATATATATATATATATATATATATATATATATATATATATATATATATAGGGAAGCTTTAAAATGTAAAAACTCCTTAACGTGTAAAACTTAATTTTTTTAATAAATCAACAGGACAACATCCCGCGCTTCACCGATCAGGCCAGCATCGACTTCTCTCTCGGCCTCCCACACCCACCTCGAGCCACCTCCGGCCACCAGCCCCTAGCCGCACTCGAGCCCACCCAGTGCGCACCTACCGAGCCCAGACCTGGCCCTGTTCGAGCCACCTGCTGCCCCCGGCGAGCCCACGCTGTGCGCACCTGCAGCCCCGTGCGCAGCTTCTCTCCTCGTTGTCCAAGCCACCCACGAGCCACCTCCGGCCACCAGCCCCCACCAGCTCGAACCCCCTCCCTCAGGCGCAACCCCCGAGCCCGGAACCCCCATGGTTCGAGCCCACCCGAGCTCACACCGAGCCCATCTCTCCCGACAGACCTGTTCGAAGTTTTTGGCTCGATTTACCTTCGAAAACCCGATTTTCTCTTTGTTTCAACTCGAATTTGGTATGATTTCTAACCCTAAAATTGTTTATTATAATTATTTAGATTGTTTGAATGATTTAGGTTGAGATTGAAAATCTAGGGTTTGATTTAGGAGCGGAATTTGGGGCTTTTTTATAAAAGCCAAATTGATTGAAATTGATGATATGGTTGTGTTGTTGGGTTGATTTTGAGCTAATTTCATGTTCATATCATTATCAAATTGTTTATGGATCATGAGCTAATTGAATTTTAGAATTTTAGGTTGCGATATGTTTTAGAATTTGGGGCTATTTTCCAAAAGCCAAATTGATTGAAATTGATGATATGGTTGTGTTGTTGGGTTGAGTTTGAGCTAATTTCATGTTCATATCATTGTCAAATTGTTTATGGATCACGAGCTAATTGAATTTTAGAATTTTATATTGCGATATGTTTTAGCATTTGGGGCTTTTTGCCAAAAGCAAAATTGACTTAAATTGGTGATATGGTTGTGTTGTTGGGTTGATTTGGAGCTAATTTCATGTTCATAGCATTGTCAAATTGTTTATGGATCATGATCTAATTGAAGTTTGGAATTTTATATTGCGATTTGCTTTAGAATTTGGGATTTTTTGCCAACGGCCAAATTGACTGAAATTGATGCTATGGTTGTGTTGTTGGGTTGATTTGGAGCTAATTTCATGTTTATAGCATTGTCAAATTGTTTGTGAATCATGAGCTAATTGAATTTTAAAATTTTATTCCAATATGTTTTAGGTCGATTAGGTTCTTCTATTTTAGCATAAAAATCATAATTTAGCCTATTAGCTCAATTGGTAGAGCAATGTGCGTTTGCACAAAAGATGTGGGTTCAAATCCCACATAGGTTACATATATAACAGACAAGAGCGCAACAATCGCAAATTGTTAATCATGCACATTATAATCTAAGTTATGCACTTTTTAACCTTAATTATGCACATTTTAATCTTATTTATGCACTTTAATTTTAAAAGCTTATACGTAAAAAAATCGATTTCAAACTTACATCTATCAACCTAAATTAGCCGAGAGGTGAACCCAAACTCTCAAAAGTAAAAAAAACAAAATTAAAACATCGATTTCAAAAGCACATCTTTTGTCTTATTAATGCACATTATGATCTTACATTTGCACAATTGTATTCTTAATCTGCACAATTGTATCTTACATTTGCACAATTGTAGTTTAAATTTGCACAATTGTATCCTACTTTAAATTTGCACAATTGCACAATTAAAGTTGTACAAATGCACTTTACAGTTGCACAAATGCACTTCACAGTTGCAAAAATGCACTCCACAGTTCCACAAATGCACTTCACGGTTGCACAAAAGGTATCGAAAACGGGAAAAAGTGCATGTACCCATAAAATTAGACATATTTACCAATTTACCGATAAATTAAACATATTTCAATTATAAATTTTTATAAATGAAATAGACACATTTACCTATTTACCCCATAATGAATTATTTGTCTACATAAAATAAACTTATATTTGCACAATAAGATGTTATATGTGCACAAAAGCAAGTTATACTTGCACAGTAGAAAGTGTTACCACGAAAAAAAAATTCTGGGCAAAAAAAAAAAAATATCGGGTCCGAGAAGGGGGGGCAAGGGGGGCACACGCATGGGGAAGGGGGGCAGATATTCTACTAATAAAATTAGGCCCATTAGTAATTAAATTAGGCCCAATATTAATTAAATTAGGCCCATTAGCAAATTTTACACAATAAGCATATTTTACACTTTAAGGACTTTTTACATTTGAAGTAAACCCTATATATATATATATATATAGTATGGATCAAATGTTAACAAGCCTTATGATATTTTGTGTTAACAAATCTCAGTCCTTGATTAAGGAAAGATGGATGGCCCAGATTATTCTAATATATTAATTTAAATATAATTTAAATGGAAATTAAAAAAGCCCACTCCCCTTAGCGCGTGAGAGTCTACAATGTAACCCTAACCTAAATCCCCAATTTGTCGACCACGTTGATCGAGAGGAAGAACTGTGATGGCGATGGCAATGGCAATGGAAATTTGCGGCAATTGGTGATGTCGATTTGCGGAGGCCGAGGCGGAGGTGATTGTAGAGGAAGAACATTTCGAGCCCAAGGATGAGGGACAGTTTGAGATGGCGGAGGCGATTGCAGAGGCCAGGGACGAAGAACATCTCGAGCCCAAGTGGAGGCGATTGCGGAGGCGGAGGCGATTGGTGATGGAGGTTCCGGATCTGGAGGCCAAGAATGAGGCGATTGACAATTGCACATCGTCAGAAACCGCCGCCAAGGAACAATTGCACATCGTCGGAAACCATCGTTGTTGCAATCATCATCCTCGAAAACCGTCGCCGCTGTAACCATCTCCCTTTCCTTTCCCACGCCAGGATCCGGTGTGATGAGGGTTTTGGCAACCAGCGGCGGCGAAGCGGCGATGGCGAAGCAGCGATGGCGATGTCGAAGAGGCGGCAGCGGTTTGAAGGAGGACGATGGTGGTCAGAAGGCTGACGGAGGACGATGGTGGAGAGAAGGCTGACGGAGGACGAGGCCTACGGCGATGACGGTGTCGGCGATTTGGTTAATTAGACGCATGCCTTCAATTTGGTTAATTGATGGCGATTTGGTTAATTGATGGTGTTGACCTTTGGTGGTGACGATGCTCATGTTGGTGATGATGACCTTTGCGCGTGAGGGCCACGAGCAGGTAGGCGACGATCAATCTGTGTTCGATTGCTTCTCAATCTTGTGTTCCATTTCTGCTCAATCTTGTGATCGATTTCATCGGATCTCCAAGGTACATGATGAGTTTGTAACATTAGATCATAGTTTGAAGGAATTATTCATTGGTATGCAATAAATATTCGATGGAATGTGATAGAGTATTCGTTACTATCTGTTTAAAATTATTCATGTATTTATCGAATATTTGGCAAATTCAGAGGTATTATTCGTTGATAATAAGGAATTATTCATATGTATCTGTTTAAAATTGTTCATGTATTTATCGAATATTCGACAAATTTAGAGTTATTATTATTTGATAATAAGAAATTATTCATATATATATATGGCAATTAAATGGAGGTTTCTCGGAATTCAAGCTCATGAATTTATTGACCATGACCATTCGGTGAGTTCGGAGTCACTATTCGTTTATAATAAATAATTATTCATTTATAGGTGGGTAATTAGATGTGAGTTTCTTGAAATTCAAACTCTGTTTAAAATTAGTAATGAATTTACCGAATATTCGGCGAATTCAGAGTCATTATTCATTGATAATCTGGAATTATTCGGTAATTTGTTCATGCATTTATCGACTATTCGGCAAGTTCAGAATCACTATTCGTTGATAATTAGAAATTATTCATATGTATAGGGGCAATTAGACGTAGGTTTGTTGAAATTCAAACTCTTTCTAAAATTTTGTATGAAATTATCGACTATTCGGCAAGTTCGGAGTCACTATTCGTTAATAATAAGGAATTATTCATTTGTAGGTGGGTAAGATGTGAGTTTCTTGAAATTCAAACTCTGTTTAAAATTGGCAATGAATTTATCGAATATTCGACGAATTCAGAATCATTATTCATTGATAATCTGGAATTATTCGGTAATTTGTTTGTTATTATTCATTATACACACGGTGTAAGCAAAATCTCATCCTCCCTACCAAAAAAAACGTTAGCTTAAAAAAAACCAACGCACGCGCTTTCCTTAGGCAAGTTGCCTATAAAAGTGGTGGGACCTACTATTTTTTTTTAAAGAAAAAAAAAATCTCAATTAATCTCACTCACCCATTTCTAATCAATCAATGGCCTAGATTTGTTAATACAAAACACAATAAGGGGTGTAAACACTTGACCCAACCTCTATATATATATATATATATATATATATATATATATATATATATATATATATATATATATATATATATATATACACACGTGTGTGTGGAATTTATGTAGTGTGTATATATATATATATACGTGTGTGTATATATATATATATATATATATATATATATATATATATATATATATATATATATATATATATATATATATATATATATATATGAAACCATCACAAATTTGGCTCCCCAACCCAATATGAGATGCATCTTCTCTAAATTTTATTTTAGGTACAATAAGGGTAAAGAGCATAAAAATACTCTTTAAATAGGACATAAATATTATTAAAAATCACCCCTTATATTAATAATTATTTAAAACCATTTCTTAACCATCTCCCATGGTAAGTCAAAAAAATGGGTTTTGGTCTAATTTTGCTCACACCCTAAGCCAAAACTCATTTTAATCTTTTTGTTTTTGGCCTATTTTCAAAATATATGCTAAATTTGGCTTCCTCTTTTGGAAGGCCAAATGCTATTTATTTGTTTATTTACTTATTTTTAAGTTTTTAATATTTATGTAAATCTATAAGTAATACAATTATAAATCTATATATTATATAGTTATGATTTTTAATTAAAAATAAAAGTTGTAGTATTGTAAAGATATTCAAGAGTTCTTCGTTATGAATATAATATTTGACATATTTAAATTATCATTGCACAAATAATATTTTTAGAAAATGACATTAATCTTTTTTACTAAAGATTCATCAAAATTATAATGAAAATTAAATATTATGTTGTTTAATGTATTAAACATAGAATCGAGTGACGAAAATAAGATGTGAAAGTTCTAAATTATATTAGTATTTATAGGAAATTTCGCCTGCCAAAACTGACCTATGATGAGAACAACAAAACCGTATGATATGCCAAAAGAAAATATTCTATAGTAGGCTATTTTCCCTAGCCATTATGGCTTACGGAAGATGCTCTTATAACCCCTCTACTAGCAATCGATTACCCTTAATCAGTTTCTATCCAAACATTGTTAACCTTCAAAACCATTTTACACATCTATATCTATATCTATCTATATATTACTTAAACCGAAAGCCTTTTTGCCACGTGGCGTATCCTCCTTACATCACTCCTTTTCATCCAATAGAATTTTTTCTTTTTCCAATTATTTCTTTTGCCTTTTATTTTCCCTCCAATTTTCACCCAAAACAGACCTAGGGTTGTGAATTTTGTCAGACGTCCGCCTCTGCCCAAGTATACCTTCTACACTCTTCTCCCTCTTTCTTTACCTTTCGTTCTCTCTACTGAGCCCAATTTCGATCTTTCTGGCTTAATCTATGGCGATTCTTTGGTACTGCGATATCTATATGTTGGATATTTCAGTTCAGTTCTTGCTCCCTTCACGAGAAATTCGCATTTGATCGATTCCTTGTTATTGCTTCAGGGGACCTTTGTTTATTGTTGCATATGGCGTTAATTACTGCACTTTCCGATCATCCTAGGGTTCATCTGATGGGGGATTCCACTACGATTTTGAGGCCGCCTGCTTAAGGTTGATTTGATCTCTTCTCTCTTTTGATTGGATTTGATCGATTCTTTGTTATTGCTTCAGGGGACGTTTGTTTATTGTTGCATATGTCGTTAATTGTTGTACTTTCCGATCATCCTAGGGCTCATCTGATGGGGGATTCCACTCTGAATTTGAGGTCGCCTGCTTAAGGTTTATATGATCTCTTCTCTCTTTTGATTGGATCTCTTCTCTCTTTTTTTTTTTTCTAATTTTGATTTTTTCATTCTTCTTATGGATAGAATTGTTCCAGTTTGATGGGAGATTCAAAACAGGTTTTATCGATTCAAAAAAGGGCTTCATCTTTTGCATGTGCCTGATGTCGATTACATAACTTATCTTGCTTGAGGTTGATTTTCCATCTCATTATTTTTTCCCCAATTGTGATTTTATATACCCATACAGAGATTAAGAAAATCACACGAATATGGAAAGGTTTGAGATTAGTAATATCCATAAATATAATATACAAATTGCGTACCTACTAATTATAGATCTTTATATATCCACTTTCCTTTCATTGTAATATATAGATTTAGATATATTGGACAAAAGTAAGTCCGGATACATATACTTGTACACAATGATTATACGCTTTCTTTACCTTGATTATTCACTTCCTTTTTATTTTTATGTATTTGATATATTGGATTGATATCTTTGGAGTTAAACATGGAAACAATCTTCTCCCAAACACAATTTTAAACGTTGGAAGGTATATATATATCCACCAGTCGTGTGGAGCACATCATCACAACACGAGTCAGTCTACTCTCACCTCCATAATGTCAGAGCAATACACCATGCTCGATGTGATTTCTGCCTCCTCCGTCATCAAAGTGTGTATTATTCGAATGTATGCAAGGACATCTTCGAATATCCCCCACACGAAATTGGCACTGGAATTGTTTCTCGTGGATGAGAATGTATTTTACAATCTCTTTCCATCTTCATTCATTTACATTTCTTCGCATTATTTTCATTTATCTCTAACAATCGTTTTTTTTACAGGGAACTCGGATTGAAGCCATTGTTCAAGGAAACTTGCGTTGGAGATTTTCCGGTCGATTACATGAGTTTTCTACTGTTATCATCTCCAACTTTGGACTTGTGGATCATACGGGATCATTTAAGGTCAGCAAGCACGAAAGAAAAAAAAAATTCAGAGAAACCACAATTGTCAAAGCGTGTGATGCTTTACCTGGATCACCACATGGTTTTTGCTTTGTTGATTTCTCTACTGTTTTGGCCACTACTCATCCGGATGAGTATTTGATAGGTAAATGTCTTCAAAATTACATTATCCAACTTCAATTTTTTCATTTGCATCGACCTCGGTCTATACATGATATTTGCATTTTCATTTAGACATTATTGGTGAGCTTATTGAGTTTGGAGATGTTATCACATTCCCCAATAAAGAGAACACTTCGAACCCTGTAGCCAAGCCAACCAAGAGTAGACTTATCGTTAAGTTGGAAGATCACACGTAAACTACCTCCCTATCTTATAAATCGTTCTGTATTTCATACAATAGCTTTTTTTTTTGGTTCACTCATATTCTCTTTTTTTTTTTACAAAAAAACTGTGCTGAGTTGTACCCTTTGGGGGAATTATGCTGCTGAGATGTCAAGCTATTTATCCTCTTTTCAAGGGAATCGACTAATTGTTATATTGTAGTTTGCAAAAATTACAATATACAGGGGTACATTTTCCTCTTTTTTTTTAACCTTATTGCTTTAGTTTTTTCTCATGTTTTTTTATATCCAATTATCATATCATAATAAGATCTTCATCTAATCTCATTCCAGGAGAAGTTTCTGTCTCAAATTCACTTTGGGGCTCCTGGCTACTACTTGATCAGGATATTTATGAAATTGTAGAGTTCAAGAAAACGTATGTATCTTACTTATTCGTATTTTATCTATCTTAACATGTTCTTTCCATCTATATACTATAATGGTCTTAACTTTTATTTTTCATCAGTTGTGTTTTTGATGGAGCATTAGTTTCCCACCCCATAAGCCATATCCGAAACTGCTCTTCATCTTCTCCTACCCAACAGTTTCTGCAGTTCGGTGACATGAAATTCTTGAGTGAACTTGATTCCATCACCGAGGTCACAATTGTATTTATTTATCTCCATTTATAAACATCTTGATGATTCATACTCAAATATCTCTCCGCTTTTGTTATCACAATTTTTTTTCCAATTATTTCTTTTGCCTTTTATTTTCCCTCCAATTTTCACCCAAAACAGACCTAGGGTTGTGAATTTTGTGAGACGTCCGCTTCCGCCCAGGTATACCTCCTACACTCTTCTCCCTCTTTCTTTACCTTTCATTCTCTCTACTGAGCCCAATTTTGATCTTTCGGGCTTAATCTATGGCGATTCTTTGGTATTGCGATATCTATGTGTCGGATATTTCAGTTCAGTTCTTGCTCCCTTCACGAGAAATTCGCATTTGATCGATTCTTTGTTATTGCTTCAGGGGACCTTTGTTTATTGTTGCATATGACGTTAATTGATGCACTTTCCGATCATCCTAGGGTTCATCTGATGGGGGATTCCACTCCGAATTTGAGGTCGCCTACTTAAGGTTGATTTGATCTCTTCTCTCTTTTGGTTGGATTTGATCGATTCTTTGTTATTGCTTCAGGGGACGTTTGTTTATTGTTGCATATGTCGTTAATTGCTGCACTTTCCGATCATGCTAGGGCTCATCTGATGGGGGATTCCACTCCGAATTTGAGGTCGCCTCCTTAAGGTTGATTTGATCTCTTCTCTCTTTTGATTGGATCTTTTCTCTCTTCTTTTATTTTTCTAATTTTGATTTTTTTCATTCTTCTTATGGATAAAATTGTTCCAGTCTGATGGGGGATTCAAAACAGGTTTTATCGATTCAAAAAAGGGCTTCAGCTTTTCCTTATGCCTGATGTCGATTACAGATCTTATCTTGCTTGAGGTTGATTTTCCATCTCATTATTTTTTCCTCGATTGTGATTTTACATAGCCATACAGAGATTAAGAAAATCACATGAATATGGAAAGGTTTGAGATTAGTAATATCCATAAATATAATATACAAATTGTGTACCTACTAATTATAGATGTTTATATATCCACATTCCTTTCATTGTAATATATAGATTTAGATATATTGGACAAAGGTAAGTCCGGATACATATATTTGTACACAATGATTATACGCTTTCTTTACCTTGATTATTCACTTCCCTTTTATTTTTATATATTTGATATATTGGATTGATATCTTTGGAGTTAAACTTGGAAACAATCTTCTCTCAAACCCAATTTTAAACGTTGGAAGGTATATAAATATCCACCGGTCATGTGGACCACATTATCACAGCACGAGTCAGTCTACTCTCACCTCCACAATGTCAGAGCAATACACCATGCTCGATGTGATTTCTGCCTCCTCCATCATCAAAGTGTGTATTATTCGAATGTATGTAAGGACATCTTCGAATATCCCCCACACAAAATTGCCACTGGAATTGGTTCTCGAGGATGAGAATGCATTTTACAATCTCTTTCAATCTTCATTCATTTACATTTCTTCGCATTATTTTCATTTATCTCTAACAATCGTTTTTTTTACAGGGAACTCGGATTGAAGCCATTGTTCAAGGAAACTTGTGTTGGAGATTTGCCGGTCGATTACACGAGTTTCCTATCGTTATCATCTCCAACTTTGGACTTGTGGATCATACGGGATCATTTAAGCTCAGCAAGCATGGAAGGAAATTTTTTTTCAGAGAAACCACAATTGTCAAAGCGTGTGATGCTTTACCCGGATCACCACATGGTTTTTGCTTTGTTGATTTCTCTACTGTTTTGGCCACTACTCCTCCAGATGAGTATTTTATAGGTAAATGTCTTCAAAATTACGTTATCCATCTTCAATTTTTTCATTTGCATCGACCTCGATCTATACATGATATTTGCATTTTCATTTAGACATTATTGGTGAGCTTATTGAGTTTGGAGATGTTATCACATTCCCCCATAAAGAGAACACTTCGAACCCTGTAGCCAAGCCAACCAAGAGTAGACTTATCGTTAAGTTGGAAGATCACACGTAAACTACCTCCCTATCTTATAAATCGTTCCTTATTTCATACAATAGCTTTTTTTTTGTTCACTCATATTCTCTTTTTTTTACAGAAAAACTGTGTTGAGTTGTACCCTTTGGGGGGATTATGCTGCTGAGATGTCAAGCTATTTATCCTCTTTTCAAGGGAATCGAGTAATTGTTATATTGTAGTTTACAAAAATTACAATATACAGGGGTACATTTTCCCACCTTTTTTTCACCTTATTGCTTGAGTTTGTTCTCATTTTTTTTTATATACAATTATCATATCATAATAAGATCTTCATCTAATCTCATTCTAGAAGAAGTTTCTATCTCAAATTCACTTTGGGGCTCCAGGCTACTACTTGATCAGGATATTTATGAAATTGTAGAGTTCAAGAAAATGTATATATCTTACTTATACGTATTTTATCTATCTTAACATGTTCTTTCCATCTATATATGATAATGGTCTTAACTTTTATTTTTCATCAGTTGTGTTTCTGATGGAGCATTAGTTTCCCACCCCATAAGCCATATCCGAAGCTGCTCTTCATCTTCTCCTACCCAACAGTTTCTGCAGTTCAGTGACATGAAACTCTTGAGTGAACTTCATTCCATCACCGAGGTCACAATTGTATTTATTTATCTCCATTTATAAACATCCTGATGATTTATACTCAAATATCTCTCCGCTTTTGTTATCACAATTTTTTTGCTTCGCATGATTGTGTTTGTGTTGTGCTTGCAACCATTGCTGAGTTTGAAGACAAAAATACATGGTTTTACAATCCGTGCCTTAAGTGCAAGTGGTTTGTTGCTAGCGACGGGGATATATTTTATTGTCTCAATTGTGATAAGCAAATTGATTACCCAGTTCAAAGGTACATTTCATTCCGTCTTAACATTTTCAAGATACGCACCTATCAATATTTTTTTTCTCCTTTAAAATTGTTTTCATTCACTCTACTTTCTTCTTCTATTGTAGGTACAAACTGAAAATCAAAGTCTCTTATGTGTCTGGCACAACATCTCTGGTGATGTTTGATGAAGAAGTCCAATCTGTGGTTCACAAATCTGTTAAGAGTTTGCTTGAGGATACATCTGGGGTATTTATTTTAGATCACATTGTATATTTTCCTATCTATATACTGTCTACAACCCCAACCACATTTTTTTTAAAAATTGACCACTTTGTTTCTATACAGGACTATTTGGATTCCTTCCCTGAACAGTTAAATATCCTGCTGAACAAAACCTTTCTCTTTCGGATTGAGTTGAAAGCGTACTTCTGCAATCGTAGTGACAAGAGATTCACTATCAAAAAGATGCTAGCAGATGAAGGTTTGATTGAACAGTTTACCTCGGCCTTTCCATCTCTCCAGGTTTGTATCCTCTACCAGGACGGTTTCATTGTTAATGTTCTTCCATTTTTAATCTTCTATTGTCTCTCTTGTGATAGAAAAGTATCTCTGAGATGTTTGACTCTCATAAGCTTGCTACCGGTGGTGGAGAGAAGGATTTATCTACTCCACAAAAATGCCTTCGAACTTCCGCCAATGTTGGTGATGACACTGGTGGCTGCCTCATGTCAACCACGAAGGAAACTGCTACCGTGAAAATCGAGAGGGATGCTGTGAAAGTTGAGGAGAATGTTGTGAAAATCGAGAAGAATGTTGTGAAAGTCGAGGATGATGCTGTGAAAGTCGAGGAGGTCGCTATGAAGATCGAGTATGATGTTGTGAAAGTCAAGGAGGTCGTTGTGAACATCGAGGACGACGCTGCCTGAATTGCTGCCTATGCGATGCTGTCCCATTAAATAAGGCTGATTTCCAGTCAATTTATGTTCTAGACTATTTATCTTACTACTTTATGCTATACCAGTACACTCTCAGTTTTTATTCAAACCATATTATAAGAATATATTTTATCAATATTATTGTAAAGGCTCGGATTTTTAAAATAACTATTTAAGAATAAATAAAATAAAATGAATTTAATTTGGATATTTTAAGGAAAACTCGTCAAATTTAATAAATCTAACTTGAAATTCTTAGAGCGAATTCCGGCCCAATTTTTAACTCTAGCGATTGAATATGTCTTTCTCCTCGGGACCAAAATTCCGTCATCTTTTCTCATTCTTATCCATTCCATGTCATCCCGCTCATTTGGGTAAAATTCTACCTCTCCTTTCACTCCCTCCCTTCCTTGACACCACTCCAATGGAAAACAAACAACACCTATTGATTCCTCCTCTTTGAATTGGCAGAAGATGAGCTGAGCATATCCCCCTTCTCTCTTCCAAGGAAAATCAGATTTTGGATCTCCTTTCACACCCACACAAACCCAAAACCCAAACACCACCTTATCCCTTCTTCCCCTTTTTGATTTTTGCCGAAGAAGCCCTCCTCCATGGCTGCTTGTGCAAGCCGCCACCAGGTCTCCGCCACCTCCCCAGCAGCAGCGCCATCGCCATCCCTCCGAGCACCGCCGTCACCACCTCGCCACCACCACAGCCTCCACCTCCTTTTTCCTCTGTTTTGCCGTGGAGGAAACCGAGCTGCCCTTCCCCGCTTCTTCTCCACCTTCTGCGAGTAGCACCCAGAGATATCTCCACACCTCTCTTGACTCCAGGAGCAGCAGAGGATCCTCCCGGAGCGCCACCGAGCACCTTCCGCTGCCCTGTTTTCCGTTTCGACTCGGTGAGGTCTCGACTCCTCTCATCCTCCCTTCTTTCACTCCTTATCAACCCAAAGGCTCCGCCTTTAACCTCCCCAACCTCTCCCAGGCACTCCCGTTCGTAGATTCACCCTCGACGCGCCCGAACACAGCCCGACGAAGCTCTCCGTGCATTTCTTTCCAGTGAATCGAAACATTGGGTGAGCACCTCCTTTCTCTCTTCTTACTTGTCGATTCGGTGGTCCTTAGAGTCGGGAAGGGTGGTCGGAGTTAGGTCCTCACCGGCAAAGCTTCCCTTTCCCTTCCTTTTCCCAGAACTGTCGAACAGAGCCCTTTGGGGGAGGGGATGAACAGTGTCCGGTTTGGTTCTTTTCGTTTTGTTTTGTCTTGGGTTGGTCCGGTTCAGGTGTCTTAATTAAATAAAACCGGTTCGGTTCTTTAAAGAAAAATCAGATGAATTTGGTGTGGGCTGGGCTGATCCGATACTTATAAAAGGGTTTGGGTCTTTCCTCATTTGGGCCTAATTTGAATAAAATGGGTTATGTAAGTTTAATTGGAGAAAAAGAATTTTAAGACTTATGTATATTTTGATATAAAATATATTAGGTAAATGGAATATAATATATTTAGTTATATTATTATTGGGATTTAAAAATATAATCTTATTGGAAATGAATTTTAATAGAAGAGAAATTTAGAAAAAGGGTTTTAAGGTTGAAAATTGTTTTGATGAATGAAGAATTGATTTAATAAAACTAAAAAGAGGATTTTGGAAATATACTAACCTTGTTGGTTTAATTTGTCTTGAAATGATAATAAAATAAGCTGATGAAAGGGTAATGTTTTATAAATAGATTTTTGGGATGATTTGAGAAAGCATTTTGAATGGTGATTTGATCTAACTTGAGGTTTCAAAAGAGTTTTGGAAAATCTTGGGAAATGACTTACCTTGCCTAACTTGATGAATAAAATTTATGACTTGTGTGTGATATTATATGCTTTAAGAAACATTAGAAGTAGACTTATTTATATTACTTATATATGTGTTAGGTGATCATCTGTAACATGTTGGCTTTCTGTATACCTAGTTGTTGCCTTTTGCTGTTCTGCACTTCCAGGTAAGTCTCTTCGGAGCTTACTCAGATTGAATAGAGCTATTCCCTGCTTTAGGTGCATGATATACTAGGTGCTTGCATTCATGATCAGCATGCCATGTAGTACCATGCTAGGTTGCATCGATCGTTGAGCATTCTATTTCTTTGTGCGTATGTAAACAGAACGGCCGTTATCTGTGAAGTAACTAGAGTCTTTGCTAGGGTCATAGGGTAGCCCAGCCTCATCGGGTACCCTGAGTCAATCGAGTCATGACTTCCTTATATTATGATATGCATGCGGGCTTTATTGTGGAGCGGGTTAGGCATGCGTGCCGCCCTATTATGAATGAATGCATTCACGAGCTGGCCAGTCTCCACCTATCGGAAGGGGTGGAGGTAGGAGAGGGATATGCCACTTGGCATTGTCTTGGGCCCTTTACAGTATTTCTCCACATTATTATGAACTAGGAGCATGCTAGTGTGTTCGAATTTCTTACTGCATTAGAGCATCTTTATTAGGTATAGCGTATATGTGTGCTTAGGACTGGGATGCAGAGTTAAGTGGGCATCGATCTGATCCCGCCCCATATCAATTTTTTTAGGTATCCGTTGTGCTTACTACTATTGATGCTGATTTGGGTCCATGACCGTTGGGTCTAACATGACGGAAAGAGAGAGTTGAGATTCCAACTTCACCAATTTAATTACGGCTCGAATTTGAATGGTTGACCATATTTTGACCCGGCTCTGCCGTGGCACTTGTATCTTTACTTTGCTTCCGCTTTACTCCCGTTGAAATGGATTTTGCGACATAGTCTTAGGACAGGTTAAGGGTACCCAACGGCCCTTCGAGGTGTTTAGGGTTGAAATCCCTCTTTCTATAAATCTTAAAATGAGTTTGAAACCTCGACCCGTACCTGGATTGCAAGATCCGAACAAGGGGTTTTATCCCTTGAAACGTAACCCAGAAATCATAATTCTGGGCCGTTACAAAGATGGTATCAGAGCTGAGGTTGTGCAATTCGGGTACAGAAGGGTCGAGTGTATGTTTTGGAAAACCGCCCATGAATTTCAACGGATTTGAAAGTGTTTTAAAGGGGCAAAATGAACTTAAGATGCCTAACCTAAATTGGACTAAGTAATGAACTCGACTTGTAATAAAAGAGAAAAACCAACCAAACGGGGACACGGGTGGGTAGTAAAGGCGATAGACCACCCCTATTGGGTGTAGTTGGGAACGGTAGGCGAAATATCGGCTTGTTCTTTACAGATGGGTTGGGAGAATCAAATGAGATCGTTATGAGTGGCACTAACTAATTCTGTGTTGAGTGCTTGCTATGCTAGATATCTTATTGGTATGTCTAACAATTAAATGTGTATTGACTGACCTGTGAAAATGGGATAGTGGGAGTACCCTTGTTTTTGTGTGGTCAAACCCAACTTGTGTGGAACAACCCCTTCCACTATGTTAAACCCTTGACTGTTCTATCTAGCCTTTTCCTGGATGTCAGTGTCTTCCACGGGAAATTGGGTTGGTAAACAATGGTGTCGGAATCATGTATGGCTATGAAGGTTCTCTAAGTGAGTATTAGAAGGTGGTTCTTGATGGCATTTTGAGTCAAAAGTAAGGTCTTTCCGGGGTTATCTTTCCTTATTCTTATGATGATCAGCCATTGTCTTCTTACCATGAAGAGTCGTACCAAAGTCCCACGGGAAAGAGGGGTGATGAGTCGGTTGGGAAAAGTCAATGGTTGCCCTTAGGGATCTCTGTCCGGTTGTAATTGTGACTCTCTCTGAATTGCATGACATAATTTTGTAATCTTTGGCATGTACCTTGCGAACGGTCGATAGTAAAAGCTGCTCATGTTGTTGCATTTATGATTAGTCACCCTGCTTAGATCTCATATTATGCCTTACTCTCTATCATGATTATATGTTGTCATAGCACGTCTACTTGACATATCGTACTGACCTTGTTGATGATGGATTGAAAGCATGAGACACATGATATGAACCTATATGATTGTTGTTTTCCCTTGAATTTGGTGCATGATAGTGTGATCAACTCCTCTTTCTATGAATGCTGATAGATGATCATCTTAGCATGTTGGGTGATGACATGGCAATGCTTGTTATCCTTTTGTAACAAGAATCTATAGTATGTCCATCTGTTCTGTATTCGTCAGATTAATTAACGTTGATTGTTTTGCAATTTGTGTTGTTGTGTAATTACTTGTGTTGGATGGAGAATATGTGGTATAATTGAGTCTTGAGAAATGCATGTTTTATCCTAGTATGTGTTGGTTTGAGCTCATGCCCCCGTATTCTAGTCATATTGTCATTACTTAAACTCGTGTTATACATCGTAAAACCTTCCT
Organism: Persicaria tinctoria; assembly: GCA_037127255.1. Taxonomy (NCBI): domain Eukaryota; kingdom Viridiplantae; phylum Streptophyta; class Magnoliopsida; order Caryophyllales; family Polygonaceae; genus Persicaria; species Persicaria tinctoria. The sequence continues at coordinate 4,900,857 of JBANSL010000009.1, read as the reverse complement.
CATGTTTCTATGTTGTTGGAATGTGATTGAATTGATTTCTTGCGTGTCGCCCTGATTAGTTGAATGCATGTATCGTATGTTAAGTAGAGCCTTTAGTATCATGTAGGATTCTTGGTTGTGACTCGTGTGAATTATATCTTGCTTGCATTCACTACTAGAATTATGAGATTTAACATCGGGCAATTAACATCAGTCAGAAAAACAGGTGATGTTAAATAGATTTTTAACATCGGTTAAAAAATTTATGATGTTGAAAATAAAAGTGACACCACACCAATTTATTGGCCGATGTAAAAACAAAATTTTAGGAAAAAATTAAACGAGTGAGATTGGAATTTGGACCACGTGAAACCCCGCCCATCTCAAATACAAGCGGGCTCATTCAACACTTTGAATTTTTTTAGTTTGTATTTGTTTCTTAAAAAAAAAACACAGATCGAAGGGTTAGCCCCTTTCCTCTCCGTCTCGACTCCCGCTGTCACGACTCCTTCTTGTTCATCACCCCCAACCTCTTCCTTCTCCAATCTCGCCGACTGACTCTGTCTCTCTAGATCTCAGATGCTAGCAGAGATCCCTCGCCTCCATCCTCGGTGCACCTGCACTGCCTCTCCCTCTCTTTGTTAAATGAACCACGACCCCTTCCTCTTCCAATTTCAGATCTAGGAGCTTTCACTATGGCTTCCTCTCGGTCTCCGCCCTCTGTTCCTCGCTCCCTCGAAGGTTAGGGTTTCTGAACTCGTCGTCAACTAGGGGGCGGAAGTCGATGCCAACACCAGAGGGCCGACATATTTGAGGCTGAAATCATCAGTGGAGGAGACACACGTTGTCAGGTTGGCATTCTAATTTCATGTTTGCTAATTTAGGGTTTGTACTTATCGTTTTGGTTGATTTCTTCTCCCCTTCAGTTTCTCCATTAGGTTTATCGATTTTGGTTTCTCCATTAAGTTCTGATCTGATATAGTAGCTTTGCGATGCCCGAGAGACTTATTGAAGGTTTTAATCTTTTTTCTGGCTCTTCTTTGTTCTTGAAGGTTTTGCAAGGGCTTGATACTGCATTGAACTATACATGTGAGATGGATGAATGTTTGAGCACTTTGAATGTGAACCTTAAGTTCATGAGAGTGGATATTGAATTTGTACGTCTTTGAAAAAATTTCTGTTTGATTTATATTCCCTTGTATCCTCTTTACAAATCCATTTATTCTGCCATTACATTCATCTTATTTTATTTCGTCCATTGACTAGAATTCTATGATTATCTTTGAAATTGTCACTATGATTCTTTTTCTTAAATTGGATTTGCAATGAAGGTTTTGGATGTATGAAGAATCTGCTTGAATTATGTTATGCCTGTTATTGATAATGTTTCTATCGTAACCAAACATGATGAAGAATCTGCTTGAATTTTGTTTACCTCATTTTCTACTTCTAATCCAATATTAATTATTTGCAGGCTGAGTTCAAGAGAATCATTTCACCTTTGAAATATCAAACAAGATGTCTTGCTGCCTTTCTAGATAAACAAGGATTTTTGGTAGGACATTTCTCGTTCTGTATTGGTTATCCTTTGTTTTCTTCATGTTTAGTCAATTAGTTTGCTTTAATGACAAAAGTTTCCTGATGCAGATCCCCTGGCTCTTCATCTGCTTAAACGTTTGCTGACACTTGATTCTAAATATCGTCCTACTGCTGAAGAGGCAATGAATCTGTACAATTATTTTATTCAGTTATATTATTGACTTTTTTTTCTTTCTTAATTGCTTTATTATGGTGATATTACTTGTATGCCTTTTTTTCTTTGAAGATCAATGTGGAGTATGGAGGAATTAAGCCTACTTCAGTTCAAACTACAAGTGAAGTGAAATCAGAATTGCAAGATTCCTAGGCTTCTTTTGCTCCTTCAAATGCGCGTGCACTTACAGGTATAACTTGTGCTTTCTCTCAAAGTTGTGAGATTAATTAACTACGTGGGTCAATGTGAAAGGCATCGTTTTGCTGCTTGACTTCAGTCAACAATTAGATAAGTCTGAGAATAGTGCAGTGTAATTGCGGGCATTATGATCTACTATCATGGTTGTCTCTGATGTGTTTATAACTAACATTTAAATGAGTTCTTTTTGAATGTTAAGATCATCGAGGTCAATGTATTTCTGTTGTTGCCTTTACTCAGGTCTAGAAGCCCCATAAAAAGAGGGTCTCAAAATGCTATTGTGCTTATAACTAGTGGCACCAAGCCAATCCATTACAGTAACAGAAAATATTCGGTAGGCGATTATTCCGTGTATATGACTTGCAAACTATCTATTTCCTGCTTGTTGTCTTCCAAGTAAAATGTCACATGCTAATGCATTTTCTGCCTTTTTGGTAAACGTGGGATGCTCTCTCAGTAGTTGATGCATGCTTTTCATGTAGGTTGAGAAAACCGTGGATATGTCATATAGTTATTATGCTGGCTTTGCTGGTACAGAGAATGATACATAGGTACAAATTCAGCTCTCTCCCAACTGTGTTACTGGGGATTTTTTTTTTATAATCTGAGAGATTTTCTATTGATCTAATCTAAAATCCCTACAGGCTGCAGGGGCATATATTTTTCGGCCAAATGGTACCTATCTCATAACACCCAACAAACAGGTCTTTATGCTGTGATCCTTAGCTTCTTTAGAGTGAAACAAGTAGTTTTGGCAGTTATAAGAGATTTTGCTTTGATGGCGCAGGGTTCACTAACTGTTGTGCATGGTCCATTAATGGAGGAAGTACATCAGCAAATTAATTCCTGGATATATCAGGTTTTTAAAAAATTGTTGCCTTGTGGCTTGTCCTTTAACTTTTTCCTGGAAAATTATCTTAATATGAATCTGAATTCATATTAAGATATATACGGTTTCCCTGTGATTTAACATATATGAAAATGCTTTGATAGCAAATTATCTTAATATGAATCTGCATTCCTGGATATATCAGATTTTGCTTTGATGGCAGGGTTCACTAACTGTTGGGATGATGCAACATATATGAAAATGCTTTCTTAAGGCAGTCAATTCCCTTTGCCTTGATCTAGCTTCACTCAAGGTGTTGTTCAATTTATATATACGGTTTCCCTGTGATTTAGGTTGACAGGTCCATTGCTTCAATGTACAAGAAACTGCAAAAGAACCTGGCTTCAGAAGAGTTGTTGCCTTCTTTATGGGATAAATGAAAGGTAAGCAGGATCCTCGTCTTTTGCCTTGAGCAAAAATGAAAAGCCTTGTTTTGAGCCTATTAAGCATGAATGCATGATTGAACAAATATCTGATCAGAGATCCTTTGTATTGTTATGGCAGAAAGGTAAGCAGTATGTTGTCATAGCAAAGTTCTTGACACCAGGATGTATGACAGAAAAAAGAATGGAGCCTCGTGTGAAAATGCTAGGCTGGAAATGGTGCAAAACAGATTTAAGGAGGGGGTACGAAAGGTGTCTTATGACAGGAAACCATGATTTTGGGCCCTTTCACTCTGCTGCTTATCAGTTTTTCTATTTGATGTAATGTTTTGATCTACTTGAGCACAAAGAACTGAAACGTCGATGTTTTTTTTCTCACTTGGTGAACATTGTGTTCGATTTAAATTCCACAGGAGGCCATCAACACTTAAGGACCAAGGAAGGGACAATGATGATTTTTCTTATTTATACCAATGCCATGGAAGAGGTGTTTGTTTCTATGCTCATTTTCCTCATCACGTCTCCAACTTGAGAAGCAACTAAGGGTAATGTTTTATGATCTATTGCTTATTCATTCATTCCAACAAGATTTAAATTACAACCAAGCCTTGTAGGACCTCAACTTTTCATATCGCTTGTCTAATATATATTGAGAGAGCTTTTTCTGTGAATTGCCTAAATGCCTTAATTTAGTAAATCTGTCCACTTTCATTAAAAATTACTTGAAATATTTTTTGTTTTCTTAATATACAATGCAAGGTTGTCAATTAAATGATAATGAATCTGTGGTTTTTTTTTATTTCACCAGCATACTTCTTTAGATAGTGAGATGTTGTCTTTGTTATGTATCATAGGTGTTTGAAGGTCTATTATGTGAATAGATATGTGATGCTAGTGGTAAACTTTTATGCTAAAATGGAGGGGACAGTTTTCCAGGTACTTGTGAGAAATGTCTTCAGAGCATGTCCTCAAATATAGTGTTGCTATTTACTTCTCTTGGTTGTGAAATGTTTAGCTGATTTGTAATGACTACTTTTCCAGGTACTTGTGAGAAATGTCCCCCCAGATTTAGACGACTCTGAATTGTGTTTTGTCATCATATCTGGCTTCATGTGTGTTGATGATGGTATAAGATTTAGTCCTTAGTAATCTTTTATTCACTATTTTACCTTCATTTTTTATCTATTACCTTTGCAGTCACGTTTTAAATCTTTCGAGAAAGATGAATCTCATGAGGGGAATTGATTTGAAGAAGATAGATAGCGACAAAGATGAACACACAGGTTCTACTAAGCTTCTACTTCGGTTCATTAGTTTGTTGCTCAAGGCAAAGTTATTAAACATATCGTTTCTTGTAATGGTGTATGTCTATATATACTGGTTCTGAAAACTTGTTCTCTTTGGTTGGTACTGTCGTTTGGTGTATGTGTATATATAGATAGGAACATGTTCTCTTTGGTTGGTATTGTGGTCTGGTGTGTGTATATATAGACAGGATATTGGGTTTATGAACCAAATTGCTTCAGTTCATAAGCTAGCACATCGGATTTACGAGCAATAGACAATGATTTATTGTAACGAAAGACATCGGTTTTACAAACTAAAAACATCAGTGTTATGTACTAAAAACATCAGTTTTATGAACTAAACACATCGGCTTTACATATAAAAAAAATCAATTTACGAATTAAACACATCATTTTTACGAACTAAACACATCATTTTTATGACCTAAACACACCAGTTTTAGGAACTAAACACATCTAATTCACTAATAATTTAGGATGTCTTTACTATATATAAACAACGATTTTAAAACCAAAAAATGATTTCAATATACGTAATAACATCGGTTTTGTATTTATTCCATATAGCCAAATTTTGTGTGGAAAAATAACATTACAAATTATAGAGAGAAAATGAATATACATATGTAGGATTTCTATACAAGTGATGTCTCTTTTATATTAAAACATCGTTTTTATAATTAGAAACGATGTTATAAATAATATAGACATCGGGTTCTGGCCGATGTGAAAAACTTTTGACTTTTAACAACACCCACAAAGACATCGATTTTTTTTTTTAAAGACATCGGCTATTACCCGATGTTAAATAACAAATTTCTAGTAGTGATTATTGCTTATTCTCTCTCCAGCTAGGTTCCTGATAGTGGTTCTTCCCTCTTCCTATTACCATAACATGCCTTACTTATCCTGGCTAGATGATGTTAAATTTGATGACCGACGTGCTTTCCGCAATGGTAGGTCCTAGCATTCTTACATGATCTCACTAGGTGGTATTCCTCTATTACTATATGACATCTTCTCGTATTTGCATGAACATATGGATTGACACCTCGCATGATCACACACCACGTTAGATTATGATTTTGCACACACATGACACCCGAATGTTAGGATGAATCTAATCGCATTATCTTGATTGTATTCATGTCGATATGTGTCGGTAGTATCCTATAGGGCTTATGAATTCCAATATGACTCGATGAGTGGTAATTTGTCATGCTTGCTTCATTACGTGAACATGATTGTTCCATGATGTGATAGTACTGTACCATTCCATGTACTCCTATGACGGTTCATTAATTCCTAGCATGATTATGATATATCGTCTGTGATGTTCTCTTGTTCACTCTGTAGAGATACCCATGTCTTATCATGTACCGCTAGCATCATGTAGGATCACGATGTGACTTGATATATCCTAAATACATGCCCTGGTTGTATGTTGTCAATCTATACCTGTGTACTTGCATGCTTTATTTTCATGTGAGGTCGTACTATCTTAAGCTCATATTGTCGTTCCGTCATATTTCCCCCTTGCCCTCATATGGTCACGTTACGATTGGTTGACCCCTTAAATGCATTCGTGCTAGTTGCCAGATGAACCCGTGACATATGCTGCATAGTCATGCATCTTATCGTGTTAAAATATATCTTATAGGACTAATGAATTATGGCTTGTGTGTATTCATGCCCTACTTGCATTCTGATTTGCTATTTCATGGAATAGACTTCGCAAAGTCTTGTATTCTTTCCAACATCTTTGATGTGTAATCCTTTAATTGTTTGGGAATTGATAGACCCAGTATAGAGTTAGTCCCTATTTTCAACGCATGTTAAGTATTAGGTGATTATCAATGTGTGTCTATCATCTAATCACTCGATGATGTTTCTGCATGTCCCCTGACATTCTTAATGCTTTCGCAAATGAATAATCTAGCACCTCGCATGTCATGATTATCTTTGCATACATTATGCAGCTTACCGTCCCTTTGAAACATGATACCTTAGGAGCATTATCTTGTTTCGCACTATGATATGTGCATGACTACTTCATCAAAACTGCTTATATTCCTTTTATATGTGCTAATGATTTGGTGCAATAGTAGTCCTGCTCAAACTTCTATGACTCGTCCCACTATTATGTGGAGTTGCTCGATGCATCTTATTCATATACATCTGTGATTGTCCTGTAGTATCTTATAAAATCTATGCATGTAGAGATATGACTTGTACCATCGCATGCTCAACTTGCACCTCATGTAACCACTCTTGTCATAGGTTGTGATAGCCTTGCTATACTCTCTCTACATGATCTTTTGACTGTCAAAACATGTTAGATATTGTTAGTCCAGTTAGAATGATATGCCTCCACAGAGTTGTCTCATGCTAAGTATGATTAGTGGCATGCTTATGAGTGTTCTCATATGAATTGTTGTCTTTATCACATGATGTCCTTCCGATGCTTAATGAGATAAATTCATATTTTGGTGGGATATGTGTTAATTAGCAATTGAGTATCTCGTTGCGTGTTATACCCTACAACATGGTAGATGCATATATATACGTGAAATGTGATTTTGGTGTTAAATTATTCCTCAACGATTATCCTTGATTGCGCTCATTCCTTTAATCCTTGACAATATATTACTAGTATCATGAAGGACTTACTTTCCCCATAGCTCCTTGTGTGATGACATCCCACGCTTACCCTATCATTATGAGAAGTCATTGCTATAAGATGTGATCACTATACCTCTTTTATATGACATGCCCATGTGTACTTGTTATGAGTAATTTATCCTACCTGTAATGCTCTGTAATGGTTACTAGATTTCGCATAAGCTATGTGCCGCACCAATCTATTATTGCATTCGTATATACATGTTTCTTATACATATCAAGCCTGTCTGATATATGAAATGAAGAGTTGCTAGCTAGTCTCTTATGCTCCATGCAGAACCCGATCATGTTTTTGGTTGCCCCTATTTGTTAACATCTTTCATTAAGGTAGGTACATGTTAGTGTCCAGTGATGCAACTAGTTTACTCCATGAGTGGTATGTGTTTTGTTGCTTGTTGCACTTGTAACCTCGTAGAGTTCCATAAGGGCACCTTACTTCTTCTTGGGCTGGGATCTTGCTTTTCGTCGTGTCATCATCAGTTGGTCTGCGTTTGGTCCTACGTGGAGTCCGAGTTGTCCTCCTTGTCTCTCCCCTATCTCCGCTAACAAAAAAAATTTGCTTGCAATACTTTAACGAACGATGGAGTAGAAAAGAGACTGTTTAGCCCTATAGCACTGGAGCGGCGCAGCGGAAGCGCAGTGGACCCATAACCCCAGGTCCCAAAACTAACATATTGATTCTTTGAATGATGAACTGGTATTGGATGTTACCTGGTTAACTTCCACTTATGACGATGAATTTTAGTGTTTTGGTGTTCCTATGTGACTGACCTTGTGATATGATTGGTGTTTTGTGTTGGTAAGCCTTGCTTGTTTCTTTTACTTGTGGAACGTGAACTATACCTGCTGAGATCCTGACCTTGTGTTTAGTAATCATGATATTATGTGCCCCGTTAATATGTGACAATATGTTATTGTGATTCTAGCCTGATATTACCTTTGCTCAAATTATTAATAGCATGATGTAATGTGATAACTTGTCTTGATATGTCGATACTTGATATTCTGCAATACCTGCTGAGCATGATGGTATTAGGATTTATGACATGTAACTGTTTGAGGCATTGAGAGATAATAATGCGTAAACCTAGTGTGAGATAATGTTATATGCTGATATGAAATACTTGGGAATTAAGTGATAGTAGAATGAAGGGTTCATAGTATAAGGGTGCATGTTATCTTGATATCTTGGTATGCGATATCCTGTTAAGCTAAATGTTGTCGAGATGTTATTTTGTGCTACTATGTTGTTAGACTTAGCTATTGTTGAACCATGAAAGCATGACCGATTCTATGTTGATGACTTGAACTTAAATTGCTGGAATGTACGTGCTTGTGGTGATACCTCCCTGCATTGCGATTTCGAAATTGATTTTCAGCTAAATCCTTGACTATGAGAATGGTGAATATCTTGGTTTGCTGAATCTTATTGAATTGGATTTTGTTGTGTTGATTTGTTGTCTTCCCATTAGACTGAAACCTCTATTATGACAAAATTTTGTTGTGTTGGTAGTGGTAAGTAGGAAACCATGCTGATGTGATCTACTAAGGTTGAGGCTTAATGTGTTTGTGTGTTGCCCTTTCAAAAATGACATTCTTGCTTGATGCATTCTTATTTGGTTGACACCTAGAACATTAAATGCTAATGTTGAGTGTGGCGTTCCAATATACTGGTAAGCGGCAATGTTGATGGATTGCTATTCATGTTATGGTTTTGGCGTGGCCAATCTTGGTGGTTGGTTGGTTATGATGTGTCATGTATTGGTTATATTGATTCTAATAATGGATAGAGATTCGTAGATTGGAATTGCTTTTGGGATTGGAACTTAGGAAGAGAATATGGGATTAGCCTTTAGAGGTGGATGATTCCACCTCTTGAATTCTGAACTTGCTTGACTAACTTGGGATGTGAAAGGTTTTGAAAGAGTTTGGAAACAACTAATGCGGATTTTAAAAAGCTTTGAAATGGTTTTGAAGTTGAGAGGGTTGCTTGATTGAAAGGTTTTGAACGGTTTTGAAAAATGACTAACTTGGATTTGGGAAGACCAAAAACGATAGAGAATTTCAACGATTTTGAGGTCAACCTTTTTCAACTGTGGAATCCCCTTTGAAACTTTTCAAACCCGGGCAACTCTATGATACTTCACGAAGTGGATACAAGCATTTTATGGGGGCGCTTGCTAAGACCTAGTGATGATATTGTAGAACTTTTAGAGTGGTGGTACTTCTGAATAGTCGAAGCGAGGATGTGATAGGGGCGCTTATTGCATGCTTGTCAAGGCAAATTGGAGATGTCACGACCGTGACTAGGATGTTGTGAGAATCCCGGAAGACGCAACCGAGAGGATTACAAGATCCTTGGACATGGCCCTTGGACTCATCAATTTAAAACTTCACACCTACTTTATTTTGGTTTTAGTCTCGGGGACGAGACCTATTTTTATAGGTGGATGATGTAAACGCCCGGATTTTTAAAGTAACTATTTAAGAATAAATAAAATAAAATGAATTTAATTTGGATATTTTAAGGAAAACTCGTCAAATTTAATAAATCTAACTTGAAATTCTTAGAGCGAATTCCGGCCCAATTTTTAACTCTAGCGATTGAATATTTCTTTCTCCTCGGGACCAAAATTCCGTCATCTTTTCTCATTCCTATCCATTCCATGTTATCCCGCTCATTTGGGTAAAATTCTACCTCTCATTTCACTCCCTCCCTTCCTTGACACCACTCCAATGGAAAACAAACAACACCTATTGATTCCTCCTCTTTGAATTGGCAGAAGATGAGCTGAGCATATCCCCCTTCTCTCTTCCAAGGAAAATCAGATTTTGGATCTCCTTTCACACCCACACAAACCCAAAACCCAAACAACACCTTATCCCTTCTTCCCCTTTTTGATTTTTGCCGAAGAAGCCCTTCTCCATGGCTGCTTGTGCAAGCCGCCACCAGGTCTCCGCAACCTCCCCAGCAGCAGCGCCGTCGCCATCCCTCCGAGCACCGCCGTCACCACCTCGCCACTGTTGTGAGCGGAATCTGCCATGTTTTACAGTAACTTTTATATCGATTTCTGTATACATTTCATGCATTTGGGTTAAGATAGTACAAAATCTGTGTAGTTTATGTTTATTTGCCAAATTATGGTATCTACACCAGTTTCTGTTTAAATCGCAGAAATCGAGGCATTTACAGCAATTATACAGAAGGTCGGAAATGCTCGGAAAACCACTATAGAAGTCCAAGGTCAAAGCAGCGGAACAAGTATGAGAGCCAAGGCTACTCGATCTCGAGTAGGCCTGGTCGACCTAGACGAGCCATGACCGGGCAGACATAGTCGAGCAAGCCTGCTCGAGAAGCCAGAAAACCCGAGCCTCCAAAGCCAACTCGACCTCGACAAGCCCTGGTCGAGGTAGACGAAGCCCAGACGCCCACGTTCGGAGTCGACGAGGAGAGCTGGCCGAGGAGATCCACCCAAGGACGACCAGGGGACTCGCTGCAGCGGAAAGGACCAGTCGCTGCCGCGGATCAAGCCACTCGTTGCCAGCGGAAGAGCCAGCTCGCAGAAGCGGAAGCAACACCCAACTCGACCTCGAGGAGCCCTTGTCGAGGTCGACGAGAGCTTGACTCCTTGTCCGAGCCAGTCGACTAGACTTACCCGAGCAGAGCCAGTCGACAAGACCAACCTTACTCGAGATCGACTAGGCGTGGTCGAGGTCGACAAGCACCCAGGAGCCCAAGCCGAGCCACATCGAGCAGAGTCAAGCCAAGCCGAGCCACCCTTGTCGAGGTCGACGAGACCTTGTCGAGGTCGACTAGACCCAGATTCCAGAAGCTGCTCGACGAAGGCTTGTCCGAGTAGGATTGGAGTTCCTTGATGCCGAAGACGGAAAATTCTATCCGAAGTTGCTGAAATCTATCGAGATCTATCAAGTCTATCCATGGAAGGCGGAATCTATCAACATGAAGACATACCTACCTTATTTAGTTTTATCTTTTCCTAGTTGATTTAATTCCATTATGTCATTTATTTATCTTTTAAGCAATTTAGATATAGATAGATATCTTCTTTCCTAGATTAGCTAGGGAATGAAGGCTATAAATAAAGCCCATGGGTCTCAGTTTCAATAATTCAATTCAGAGAGAGAGACAATTAGTTAGTTCCATTTAGAGATACAGTTTAGGGGTTCTAAGGTTATTAGGGTTTTGGCTTTCAGCGAAAGTTGATTGCCAGGATTGTAAAAAGGCTTTGAATATAGTTTTAATGCAAGTTTCTTTCATCAATTTGATGTCTGAGTTCGCGATGAGGCGTGAGTAGTCCACCCACTTCTGGGGCTGGGGTGAGCCCGACGGTGGCCATGTGAGGCAATGCGATAAAGGTCAGATCTTTTGTGCAATTTATCTTCTTTCCCTATAAGCATGATTCTTTTGCGAGAGTTGAAGGTGATCCTGGTTTGTATTATTGAAGCGAAAGTGATCTTAATGCAACTTGGATTAATTATGTGAAAAAGGGTTAGTAACAATTAGGGTTTATGCGAGAGCCTCTATATGTCTATTTGTTAATGACGAAAGTTATTTGATGGAAAGCATGATCTTTTATGCCTTTATGTGTTGTTTTGCATGGTTATCGTTGTGGTGTTGAAACCCTGGCTTTGGAAGTCTTTTATTATATTGAGTGTATTTCTGTCGGAAAATCTGAGTTTGGGTTTGAGCAATTGCAATTTACGTTATTTTAAAGTTTCTGTCTTTTTCTGTTTCTTGTCGACATAGACCAGCCTTTGTCGATCTCGAATTGATCTTTGTCGAAGTCGAGTACCTCTTGTCGAGGTCGAGTTGCTTGATCTTGTCGAGTTGATTGCATTTGTTCTTTACTTTCTGTTTTCGTTACTGTTTTGTCGACCTAGAGGACAGCTTGTCGACTTCGACTAGCTTCTGTGTCCTCGAGTTACTTTTTGTCTTTGCTTTCGTCTTTGCTTTACTTTGCTTTTATTCCTGTCTTTAGCTTGTTATTTGCTTTTATTTTAATTGCCCTTGCCGGGATTATTTGTTTCTGTTTTATTTCTGTTTCTGTGTTTGTTTCTGTCTTTCTGCTGCTGTTGTGAGAATCTGATAGCTACCTGAGAATTGCTGACGTGCTTCCTCGTGGATTCGATCCTGACTTTTCTCTTACTACAACGGGAGGAAGTCTTGTATTATTTGCTGAGACAGGGGAGTCATTCTAAACCATATTCTATTCTATACTTGACTTACTCCTGCAACAACAAATTGGCGCCGTTGCCGGGGAAGCAATCAATCGCGCCTTAGGTAGTCAGTTCTCACTGTCTCTTTGAGTTAGATTGCAGGTGTATGCGTCGTTCTGGTCAAACACCTGAGTTTGACAGCTTAGACGAACCGGAGCGCTACCTACATATCCACTCCAAACTCAAAAGGATCATGGAGGACGCTGAAACACAGGAGCAGCTGATCGCTAGGCTTACCAGGGATCTAGCCGCCAGGGATGCTGCTCTCGCCGCTGAGAGAGCAGCAAGGGAACAAGCACAGGCTGAGCTTGCCCAGTATCCAACCACGGCAGAGGACTACATGCACCCAACTCTCGTCGTGCCTGAATCGGCGATTCTAATCGCTGAAAACTCTTTTGAAATTCGCACTCAATTTCTTATAGAGCTTAAAAATAATGCCTTTTACGGCAGATTTAATGAGTGTCCTCTTGAACATATTACTAACTTTCATGATATGTGCCGTACTCTTGCAGAAGGCACAACTCTGGAATATGTCAAGATGAAATCTTTTCGCTGGTCTCTCGCTGGGCCTACACTAAAATGGATGGAAGGGCTGAAAGCAAGATCACTCACAACCTGGGCCTAAGTAGAGCAAGAGTTTCTGAACAAATTCTTCCCACCTGCCAAAACAGCATATCTCCGCCAGAAAATCACCGCCTTTAAACAGCAGAAAGGGGAACCGCTGGCAAAGACATGGGAGCGCTACAAGGAACCTCTGCGATCTTGCCCTACTCATGGACAGCCACCCTACATCATTCAGGAGATCTTCTTCAACTCTCTTGACCAAGTCACTAAGGACAGAATCAACAATTATACTCACTACGAGTATCTGACGATGCCGCCAAGTTACGCATGGGGTGTGCTAGAGAAGCTCACCAACTACGACAACAAATATGGGTCTACTGCAACTTACGAAGAGAACCCATACGCCAGGCCAGCACCATCTATGCCTCTCTATGAGCCAACAAAGGAAATTGATCCTGATGTTAGAGAGCAATACTACAGAGACCAGAATATGAAGCTCATCAAGCAAGTAAAGTATCTCTCTGTCAACCAGCCTTGCATAGAATGCGGATCGCAAAGGCACACCACTCCTGAGTGCCCACACACAGAGCAAGTCAGATTGGCAGAGCACCATGAGGATGCAGCTTACGCAGGGGGTCCAAATCGCTACATGGGGGACCAAAGGTTTCAGCAACCACAATGGAACCAAGGAGTCCCTAGGAACCCCCCGCCTTACAGAGCCCCAGGACATCCAGAAAGGGAACAGAAAAAGGATGATATACAGCTGGTCCTGGAGGAGATACGGAGAAACCACTCAGAAACTAGGCAATCTTTCAACTCCGTCTATACTCAAATGCAAGGTGTCAACTCTAGGCTTGGGGAAATTGATATCTGGCGAAAGACAGTTGATACACAGATTGGTCAGCTAGCAGCAGGAATCCCCAGACAGTCAGGCGCACTCCCTGGATCTTCAGAACCAAATCCTAAAGGAAAGACTGGACACGTCGCTGCTGTAAAACTCAGAAGCGATCATCAACTGCAAGAGCCAGAGGTTGGAAAGCAGCAGAACGACGAGGAACAGCAAGTCGACCTCGACAAGACCTTGGTCGATCTCGACAAGACCGTGGTCGATCTCGACAAAACCTTCGTCGACCTCGAGGAGAAAATTCCAGAATCCTCGACTGCACCCAATCCAGTCGATCTCAACAAGACCCTTGTCGATGTCGAGGAGCCCTTGGTCGAGAAATTTGCAGCAACTCCGACGTCTGTTCTGGCTCCGACTCAGAAAAAGAAGCTGCCTTTCCCCACAAAATCTCTAAAGGATCCAGCGGAGAAAAAGTTTCAGCGTTTCATCAAGATGCTTCAGAAGCTCAATGTCACCATCCCCTTCACAGAAGCTCTCAATGAAATGCCATCCTATGTCAAGTTCCTGAAGGAGATTTTGAGCAAAAAGCGATCGATGGCGGAAATCACAGAGGAATGCAGCCATCTGGACATATTGGAAAAGAGGCCGGATCCAGGTAAGTTTGCTATAACTATTGGATTTGGTCCATACAAAATTAATGCCCTATATGATCTTGGAGCTAGTATGAGTATAATGCCTTTAACGATTTGGTCCAAGATTAAGATAGGTGCCCTGGAGCCTGTGGATGCTAGACTATACATGGCCAACAACACGGTGGTCATTCCAACAGGCATGGTGGAAAATGTCCCAGTACAAGTAGGTAAATTCTTCGTTCCTGCTGATTTCTTAATTGTTGATATGCAAGAAGATCCTGCTTGTCCAATTATTCTAGGAAGACCATTCTTGGCAACGGTGGATGCCAACATAAGCGTAAGGAAAGGAGTGCTCACCTTCAACATCAGCGATGAGGTAATTGAGTATTCCTTTAATAAAACTGAAAGGCATACAGGTCCAATGGAAGAGGTCAAATCTATCTCAGCTGGCTACATCACCTGCGGGGAACCCAATGTCAGAAATATGACCCCTGAGGAGATAGAAAAAAGGGACATAGAGGCCCAGGTGGAGAAGATCATGGCAATCCTCAAGGAAAACACGGAGAATCCCATTGACACAGACCAAGGTAAGTCCTTGTGGATTCATTATTTTTCGAATGCCTTGACAGGAGCTAAGTATGGGGTCAAGATCGACCAGGGCTCCTCGACATTGAGTAGAACCCTAGTCGATCTCGACCAGACCAAGGAGACTCCACCAGAGCCAGTTCCGTCGAGCATCCAGACGGAAGCCAAACCCTCGTCGATCTCGAGTAGGCTACTCGAGGTCGACAAGAACCCAGCCAACACGACTCCTGCTTCCTCGACACAGAAGCCGCCTGACGCACCATCTCTAGTCGAGATCGACAAGGGTCTTGTCGAGATCGACCACCCTTCAACGGCCTCGGCTTCTTCTTCCTCAACGATGGTGACTCCAGGACCAAAGCCCTACTCGACCTCGAGTAGGCTTATTGAGGTCGACCACCAAGCGGCGCCACCAGACCCTGTTTTCTCGAGGAGCAAGCCACCAGAGCCAGAGCCTTACTCGACCTCGAGTAGACTTGTCGAGGTCGACCAGACTTCTTCGTCGACTTCTTCCTCTTCGACCAGGACACCACCAGAGCCTGCAGTCTCGTCGATCTCGAGGATCCCTAGTCGAGATCGACCAAACACCGTGGTGCCCGATTCCGTCTCCGCAAAGGTAAGTCAAGGTATGGATCTTTCTTCTCCTATTTCCATCAAAGATTTATCTATACATGGGAGAGGTCTGCCTTGGTATGTGCGATTGTGCAGGATTTCCAATGATGAGCCTAAGGAATATGAAGTTGGAGACAAGCTCTATGTCTCTAAGTCAAATGATCATTGGTTTCCCAACAAATTCAACAAAAAGCGGATGGGACCGTTCGTGGTGAACAAGATCCATTCTGGAGGATTACAGCTGAATGACAAGAATGGAGTCTTATTTGAGGCCCAAGCTACATGGGCCCTGCAGATGCCACCTTGAGCATTAATGAAAGTCGGCCTAGCGACTATAAAATCTAGAGCATGTACATAGACTTTTTAGGACATTTGAGACTTTGTTTTTGTTTTTGCTATTATGGGTATATGTCTTCTACTTTTTCAGGTCAATGGATAGAACCAAAGCTTACTCGGACTAAGAGGTGCTCCATTCGAAATTTTGCAGCTCTGCACACATGTCTTGTGAGTTTCTTTCTTTACCCTTTACATTGTTTTTTTTATACAGTGAGGACACTGTAATGTTTAAGTATGGGGTGGCGGAAGGGCTTACTTTATGCATATTTTCCATATTTGACTTTACTTTGTGCATTATTTCTTGGAATTGCTACATGGCTATTTTGGAATGCATTATTTATTTATGTGCTTATATGCATGTTTTCCAAAAGTCTTGAAAAATGACCCCCATTGAAATTTTTGATTAATGTCATGGAAGCTTTATTGAACTCGACGATGCAAAATTGGATTCATTAGAGATATAGCATGAAATTGCCTAGTAAAGGGAAGTCACAATGAATTGCATATTTTGATGAAAACCATGAAAGGAGGTAAAATTTGAAGTTGCTTTTGACATATTGCATGATAAGATGATGGAGGACTTTATATTTCCATATAAATTCCCATATGTTTAAATTCCTAGCCTTACCTATGCCTACGCATCACAAAAGCCATAATATCCCTTATTTCATATATTGCTCCACATGATCTAAATATTTCCATTCTTTACCTTATCCTGGGATTATGTTGAGAATGATGTTACATTATGGAGATGTTATATGGAGTTTTGTGTTGTTATTATCATTATTGGAGTTTGGAAGGAATTTGTTTGAAATATATGGAAAATTTAATGAGTGAAAGAAAATCCAATCACCTCAGGAGATAAAGGTAGATTGACCCTGCTCTCTGAGATAATAATTTGGAGAGATGGGACACATTGTGAGGAGTCCAAAGCACTAAGTATCCGGGGCCATTCATGACACCCATGTTTGTGACTCGCGAGAAGGCAGTGCTGAGGTTAGAGAGGTAAAAGCATTATTATTGGAAAAAGCAATATGAAAGGTGATGAATCAAAGAAAGAAAGAATGTGGAATGAAACTCAAAATTTGGGAAGTACTCCATTTCCCCGGATCAAAAAGCACCACATCGCCAGAAATTGCCCACCTTTTAGCCTTTTACCAATCTACTCCTTCATGAGCTTAAATTAAAGTCTTCTTGATTATCAATGCTTTGTCACATAAAAAATTATTTGTGCATAACCCTCCTTTTGTGAGTAGATGTTGCTTTTACATATTTGCACATGCATGAATCTGTGACAATAGTACCTTTTCGAAGATGGTAATTGATTGCAGGGTTATATGGCAATGAATCTAAGATTTTGAGAGTTTTAATTTCTTCCCCTGAATGACAATTAAAAGTATTGCTTGAGGACAAGCAAGCTTAAGTATGGGGTGTTTGTTGTGAGCGGAATCTGCCATGTTTTACAGTAACTTTTATATCGATTTCTGTATACATTTCATGCATTTGGGTTAAGATAGTACAGAATCTGTGTAGTTTATGTTTATTTGCCAAATTATGGAATCTACACCAGTTTCTGTTTAAATCGCAGAAATCGAGGCATTTACAGCAATTCTACAGAAGGTCGGAAATGCTCGGAAAACCACTACAGAAGTCCAAGGTCAAAGCAGCGGAACAAGTCTGAGAGCCAAGGCTACTCGATCTCGAGTAGGCCTGGTCGACCTAGACGAGCCATGACCGGGCAGACATAGTCGAGCAAGCCTGCTCGAGAAGCCAGACAACCCGAGCCTCCAAAGGCAACTCGACCTCGACAATCCCTGGTCGAGGTAGACGAAGCCCAGACGCCCACGTCCGGAGTCGACGAGGAGAGCTGGCCGAGGAGATCCACCCAAGGACGACCAGGGGACTCGCTGCAGCGGAAAGGACCAGTCGCTGCCGCGGATCAAGCCACTCGCTGCCATCGGAAGAGCCAGCTCGCAGAAGCGGAAGCAACACCCAACTCGACCTCGAGGAGCCCTTGTCGAGGTCGACGAGAGCTTGACTCCTTGTCCGAGCCAGTCGACTAGACTTACCCGAGCAGAGCCAGTCGACAAGACCAACCTTACTCGAGATCGACTAGGCGTGGTCGAGGTCGACAAGCACCCAGGAGCCCAAGCCGAGCCACATCGAGCAGAGTCAAGCCAAGCCGAGCCACCCTTGTCGAGGTCGACGAGACCTTGTCGAGGTCGACTAGACCCAGATTCCAGAAGCTGCTCGACGAAGGCTTGTCCGAGTAGGATTGGAGTTCCTTGATGCCGAAGACGGAAAATTCTATCCGAAGTTGCTGAAATCTATCGAGATCTATCAAGTCTATCCATGGAAGGCGGAATCTATCAACATGAAGACATACCTACCTTATTTAGTTTTATCTTTTCCTAGTTGATTTAATTCCATTATGTCATTTATTTATCTTTTAAGCAATTTAGATATAGATAGATATCTTCTTTCCTAGATTAGCTAGGGAATGAAGGCTATAAATAAAGCCCATGGGGCTCAGTTTCAATCATTCAATTCAGAGAGAGAGACAATTAGTTAGTTCCATTTAGAGATACAGTTTAGGGGTTCTAAGGTTATTAGGGTTTTGGCTTTCAGCGAAAGTTGATTGCCAGGATTGTAAAAAGGCTTTGAATATAGTTTTAATGCAAGTTTCTTTCATCAATTTAATGTCTGAGTTCGCGATGAGGCGTGAGTAGTCCACCCACTTCTGGGGCTGGGGTGAGCCCGACGGTGGCCATGTGAGGCAATGCGATAAAGGTCAGATCTTTTGTGCAATTTATCTTCTTTCCCTATAAGCATGATTCTTTTGCGAGAGTTGAAGGTGATCCTGGTTTGTATTATTGAAGCGAAAGTGATCTTAATGCAACTTGGATTAATTATGTGAAAAAGGGTTAGTAACAATTAGGGTTTATGCGAGAGCCTCTATATGCCTATTTGTTAATGACGAAAGTTATTTGATGGAAAACATGATCTTTTATGCCTTCATGTGTTGTTTTGCATGGTTATCGTTGTGGTGTTGAAACCCTGGCTTTGGAAGTCTTTTATTATATTGAGTTTATTTCTGTCGGAAAATCTGAGTTTGGGTTTGAGCAATTGCAATTTACGTTATTTTAAAGTTTCTGTCTTTTTCTGTTTCTTGTCGACATATACCAGCCTTTGTCGATCTCGAATTGATCTTTGTCGAAGTCGAGTACCTCTTGTCGAGGTCGAGTTGCTTGATCTTGTCGAGTTAATTGCATTTGTTCTTTACTTTCTGTTTTCGTTACTGTTTTGTCGACCTAGAGGACAGCTTGTCGACTTCGACTAGCTTCTGTGTCCTCGAGTTACTTTTTGTCTTTGCTTTCGTCTTTGCTTTACTTTGCTTTTATTCCTGTCTTTAGCTTGTTATTTGCTTTTATTTTAATTGCCCTTGCCGGGATTATTTGTTTCTGTTTTATTTCTGTTTCTGTGTTTGTTTCTGTCTTTCTGCTGCTGTTGTGAGAATCTGATAGCTACCTGAGAATTGCTGACGTGCTTCCTCGTGGATTCGATCCTGACTTTTCTCTTACTACAACGGGAGGAAGTCTTGTATTATTTGCTGAGACAGGGGAGTCATTCTAAACCATATTCTATTCTATACTTGACTTACTCCTGCAACAACATCCACCACCGCAGCCTCCACCTCCTTTTTCCTCTGTTTTGCCGTGGAGGAAACCGAGCTGCCCCTCCCCGCTTCTTCTCCACCTTCTGCGAGTAGCACCCAGAGATATCTCCACACCTCTCTTGACTCCAAGAGCAGCAGAGGATCCTCCCGGAGCGCCGTCGAGCACCTTCCGCTGCCCTGTTTTCCGTTTCGACTCGGTGAGGTCTCGATTCCTCTCATCCTCCCTTCTTTCACTCCTTATCAACCCAAAGGCTCCGCCTTTAACCTCCCCAACCTCTCCCAGGCACTCCCGTTCGTAGATTCACCCTCGACGCGCCCGAACACAACCCGACGAAGCTCTCCGTGCATTTCTTTCCAGTGAATCGAAACATTGGGTGAGCACCTCCTTTCTCTCTTCTTACTTGTCGATTCGGTGGTCCTTAGAGTCGGAAAGGGTGGTCGGAGTTAGGTCGTCACCGGCAAAGCTTCCTTTTCCCTTCCTTTTCCCAGAACTGTCGAACAGAGCCCTTTGGGGGAGGTGATGAACAGTGTCCTGTCTGGTTCTTTTCGTTTTGTTTTGTCTTGGGTTGGTCCGGTTCAGGTGTCTTAATTAAATAAAACTGGTTTGGTTCTTTAAAGAAAAATCAGATGAATTTGGTGTGGGATGGACTGATCCGATAGTTATAAAAGGGTTTGGGTCTTTCCTCATTTGGGCCTAATTTGAATAAAATGGGTTATGTAAGTTTAATTGGAGAAAAAGAATTTTAAGACTTATGTATATTTTGATATAAAATATATTAGGTAAATGGAATATAATATATTTAGTTATATTATTATTTGGATTTAAAAATATAATCTTATTGGACTTGAATTTTAATAGAAGAGAAATTTAGAAAAAGGGTTTTAAGGTTGAAAATTGTTTTGATGAATGGAGAATTGATTTAATAAAACTAAAAAGAGGATTTTGGAAATATACTAACCTTGTTGGTTTAATTTGTCTTGAAATGATAATAAAATAAGTTGATGAAAGGGTAATGTTTTATAAATAGATTTTTGGGATGATTTGAGAAAGCATTTTGAATGGTGATTTGATCTAACTTGAGGTTTCAAAAGAGTTTTGGAAAATCTTGGGAAATGACTTACCTTTCCTAACTTGATGAATAAAATTTATGACTTGTGTGTGATATTATATGCTTTAAGAAACATTAGAAGTAGACTTATTTATATTACTTATATATGTGTTAGGTGATCATCTGTAACATGTTGGCTTTCTGTATACCTAGTTGTTGCCTTTTGCTGTTCTGCACTTCCAGGTAAGTCTCTTCGGAGCTTACTCAGATTGAATAGAGCTATTCCCTGCTTTAGGTGCATGATATACTAGGTGCTTGCATTCATGATCAGCATGCCATGTAGTACCATGCTAGGTTGCATCGATCGTTGAGCATTCTATTTCTTTGTGCGTATGTAAACAGAACGACCGTTATCTGTGAAGTAACTAGAGTCTTTGCTAGGGTCATAGGGTAGCCCAGCCTCATCGGGTACCCTGAGTCAATCGAGTCAAGACTTCCTTATATTATGATATGCCTGCGGGCTTTATTGTGGAGCGGGTTAGGCATGCGTGCCGCCCTATTATGAATGAATGCATTCACGAGCTGGCCAGTCTCCACCTATCGGAAGGGGTGGAGGTAGGAGAGGGATATGCCACTTGGCATTGTCTTGGGCCCTTTACAGTATTTCTGCACATTATTAGGAACTAGGAGCATGCTAGTGTGTTCGAATTTCTTACTGCATTAGAGCATCTTTATTAGGTATAGCGTATATGTGTGCTTAGGGCTGGGATGCAGAGTTAAGTGAGCATCGATCTGATCCCGCCCCATATCAATTTTTTTAGGTATCCGTTGTGCTTACTACTATTGATGCTGATTTGGGTCCATGACCCCTGGGTCTAACATGACGGAAAGAGAGAGTTGAGATTCCAACTTCACCAATTTAATTACGGCTCGAATTTGAATGGTTGACCATATTTTGACCCGGCTCTGCCGTGGCACTTGTATCTTTACTTTGCTTCCGCTTTACTCCCGTTGAAATGGATTTTGCGACATAGTCTTAGGACAGGTTAAGGGTACCCAACGGCCCTTCGAGGTGTTTAGGGTTGAAATCCCTCTTTCTATAAATCTTAAAATGAGTTTGAAACCTCGACCCGTACCTGGATTGCAAGATCCGAACAAGGGATTTTATCCCTTGAAACGTAACCCAGAAATCATAATTCTGGGAGAAAGATAAGGTGACAGATGGGAGAAAGACAATAAAGATGTCCCCAAAGACAGGGATAGACCACAAAAACGGGAGAAGGATCACCCTAATAGATAAGTGTGGAATGCAGCAGAGCAAGAAGGTAAGACAGTTGATCGATCATCAGAGCAGAAAAATGTAGCCTTGGATCAAAAGCGGCTCAGAGAGCCAGATGGATGGATGAATGCAGAAAAGGACGCTAGAGCCATGAGAATAGAGCGAGCTCGTGATGTATAAGGAGAAATGCCTGAGAATTGAATTTGGTGTGCTGGGATGGAGTCAAATGAGGCGATAGGTGATGCTGATGTTAGTGTTGATAACCAAAGGAGGGTTTCAGTTGTACTGTTGCAAGCGGTCTTATTTGAGCATACACACATGTATATGCTCATTTGTTTTCATAATATTGTGTCTTGCTGTTCGATTTATGATCCCTTAGTGTTAGTGTTGCTTTAGTGTTTCTTGACAGATTATGAGCTTCAATTGTTGAAATGAACACCTTCCCAATCCTTGCCTATCAGGTGTTTGTAAATATGTCTGAGACTGTAAGGCTATATCTACCGTGGCTTTCACGAAACCTTGCCTACCAGGTGTTTGTGAATATGTCTGCTCACTTTTTTTCTTCAACAATATGTCTCGGTGCGCAATTTCTGAGCCCGAGCACTGCTGAAATTTTTCTTCACAATTTTTTTGGGCTTCCTGAGTTAAAATGAACACCTTACCGGACACTTGCCTACCTGGGGTTTGTTAATTGGCCTGATTCATATATCTCGCATTTTTTGCATCATCTTCCAGGTCGGAGGTTAGGTGTTTCGATCGGACGTCGATCAACGATGTTGTTGACAAGCATCTGGAGCGGACGTATTCATCGACGTCCAGAGGCTTCAGCTCAAAGGATAAGGATGAGACGTTACCGGCGTCGTCCGCTTCTCCTGCTAGGATGCCTTCCCATCCTCGATATTCCGCTGTTGCCAAGAACAAGAAGTGTTCCGATGGTTGGTCATAACCTCTTACCAATTTGCTTGAAATGTCATCCACGTGGGCAATGCTTCAATTGGATATTGCCCATTCTTAATCTTCAACTGGATATGAAAGAATAAGGAGAAAAAGAGTTAAAAATCATATTTATGAAAACCAGAAGCTATTTCCCATTCTTAATCTTCAACTGGATATGAAAGAATAAGGAGAAAAAGAGTTAAAAATCAGATTTTTGAAAAGCAAAAGCTATTTCCCATTCTTAATCTTCAACTCGATATGAAATAATCACTTTTAAACACAACGCCAGAGCTGAAATGACCCTACATCAGCATATCTGGTAGCAAATGATTCTAATCTGCATAGCAACTGTTTCTTATTTATTTTCTGTACTTTCAGTTACTAATTGCTGCATGTTAATTTGATCTTCATAGTTTTTCAATTCCATTTCAGTGGATATGAACTAACCCAAGTAAAATGTTGCAGAAAACTCTTAGCCACAATCATTAGTTCGAAACATAACTTGCAAATTTTACACCAAAAACCATATAATCGGTAAATGGGCAATGGTTCAACTTTTTGTTCCATATTAATGATGATGATTGCTTTATCATTGACTTTGTTTCCATTATCAAATTGCTTAAATAGGGGGACAAGATCATCCTATATCTTTTTTTTGCCATTTCTATTAATATTTTATCAATCTAAATCTTTTTCTTTTCCATGTCTAACACATCTATGATTTTTTTACGTAAGGCTTATGCAGATCATCTCCACACTGTGTTGACATCCATTTTACCCTGATTACCATCCACCCTCGGTCCACCCTTCCTTGCACGCGTGTGGTAGTCCATATTGCTCTTGTACTCAACGCCTTGGATTCTTGAAGTTCTACCCGTATGTGTATTTGCTCACTCCCTCAAACTATATGACTCATCCAGTTTTTTTGTTTCCTTCTTATTTGTCTTGGGTTGGTTGTATTATTCCATTTGTGAAGTTCATTATCATTCATTTTTCCCTTTCACTTTGCTCTCTCTCAAACTCATCTGGCATCATTGTTGCTCATGATTTTTTCCAATAGCGAGTTGCAAGCACATGGATCCAGATCCCCTTGATCCCCGGTTGTTAAGATTGAATCGCAAGCTAGCACTGACCAATAAACGAAAACAAGGTTGCCATCATTTTCATCCTCATTTCATTATCTATATGTGACTCTGAAATTTTTTGTCACATACCCCTATAAGTATAACAATCGTTCTTTGTTGCAGCTGCTGATAAATCACATACCCCAACTTCTGCAAGACGACAAAGGATTCCTATGCAGGATATTTCTATTTGTAATTACCATTCTGTCAATTTTAATGGATACGTCCTTTTTTTTATGATGTTATTCCCTCTTAATTTACATCAACTTATGGTTTTTCGTTTCCATTTGTTTCGTCCTCTGCCCATTACACAGCTCATCAAAATTCACCCACCCCAAATTCCGCTAATTGTAAGATGGCTCCTATGAAGGCAATGGGTCAGATTTTCAATGGTGATGCTTGCATTGTGTAGCTTTCCTTCATAATTATCCGTTCTTATTAGAAGCAGAATGCACATTTACACTTTTTTACTCTTTTTATGATTATTTACTTTCATTCCTTCACTTTAGATCTTTGGCCCTTTGCTTCGTTTCTCTTTATATGCTCCTATGTGTTATCTCATGCCGTTATGTTCCATTATTGCAAAAAACTGCCACACATCACCATCTGTTACGGATAGTATTCTTACTATGTGTCACTCCATACCTACTGATGCTATTTTTCACGACACAACTGCTACTGCATCTCCTTCTGGTAAGCCTGCATATTGTTACCTTACATTCTCTCTTATTATAGTTTTTTTCTTTCTGTTTACGTACTGGTATCATCATGTATGTAAAAATGACTTCATTGAAATTGTGACATCGATTACTCCTCTAACAGTTGTTGTTTTACGCAGCTTCTTATACCATACATACCCCACCTTCCGTGGGACGTCAAAGGACTCCTATGAGAGATATTTCTACTTGTAATTCTTTCCATCTTTTTTTACGATGACTTCCCTTATTTCGTTCTCATATTAAATCCTACTTTACATCTTCCTTTTTAACTTTCTTCACTCCACTTTTTGTTCATATTCATTTCCGTTCTTAATATTACTATACCTCTACTCATTTCACGCTCTATATGGTACATATTAAACAGCTTACCAAACTTCACTACCTCTAGATTATATGGATCCGCATAGGGCTCCTATGAAAACAGTGAGGGGTTTTAGATATGGTAAGTCATTGCATTTTATGACTGTCTAATGCCTTCATCCATGTCGCTTTTTTCGATGCTCATTTCTTTACTCTACAATATGATGATGCTGTTTTTTTTTTTCATATGTATGTTGCAGCTGAGCTGAACGATGATGTTCTTTCAGTAGACACGGACACAACTCATGTAGCTCCAATACCCATAGGTCGCATAACATACAATTATATAATATGTTTTTCTTTTGTCTGAATCTTAGTTTGTTTGTATGTACATTCACTTCATGTCATTATTATTACGCACTTGGCCTCTTAATGGATTATACATCATTTTAGATCTTCTTTTCAATCGGTTTGACTCGGCCAGATTATTCCTTTACTGTTAGGTTATCATGATATTGGAGATCCAAGTTGCATTTGTGGAACGTGTGGTGCTTTGATGTGGTATGAGGAGAGAGGAATCAAATCTAAAATTCAGAAGGTACCAACATTCAATTTATGATGCATGAGAGGACAAGTTCAGCTAACTTTGTTGCAAGATCCACCACTTATGTTAAGAAATCTGTTATCTGGAGAAGATTCAAGAAGTCAGAATTTTTTTGAAAATATCCGAGGATACACCAATATGTTTGCATTTACATCTATGGGGGGTAAATTAAAAATACCAACAGATGGAAAAGGGCCTTATTGCTTTCGTCTGAAAGGTCAAAATGTCCACAGAATAGGAAGTTTGCTCCCAGTTCAAGGGGATACCCCCAAGTTCTGTCAATTGTACATCTATGATATAGAAAATGAGGACACCAATCGTATTCGTGCTGCTAGGTTTGTATTAAACTCATTAACTTGGAAGATCTTTGCTCTTTTTTTTTTCAGCAAATGTTTATTTTGGTATAACATTTAGTATTCATATTACTTTACTATGCAGCTCATACGGATCAAATGAGTATGGTGATTTTGATGCTTCACTTGTACGTGATCTGAAGAACATGATTGATGAGCATAACCCCTTTGCCAAAGCATTTAGGATGGCTAGGGATCGATTTGGAGAGGCAGCTGACAGAAATTTGAAATTAAAGTTGATAGGTAAACGTGGACGTCATGGCAGGAGATACAATCTTCCATCCACATCTGAAGTCGCAGCCATTATTTTTGATGAGCCGGGTGGCTCTACCAGAGAAAGGGACATTGTTATTGAGACACTAACGGGTATGTTACAACGTATAACTGAGTTGCACCCCTCATATCTTGCTCTCCAATATCCTTTACTATTTCCATATGGTGAAGATGGATTCACCATCGATATTGAACATCGTGCGGCTGAAGGCACCTCCAAGTGACAGAGGTCAAAGTTGACGATTAGAGAATTTTTTGCTTATAGATTCCAGGTAAAGATGATTGAACATTCAGTTCTTTTGGATGCCAGAATGTTGTCCCAACAGATTGTCGTTGATGGTTATACGATTCTTGAGTCATCCAGGCTGTTATACTGTCGGCTAAATCAACAGAGCTTGAGATCAGAGACTTACATGAATCTTTCCAACGCTGCTGGGACCGGAAACACTGCACCTTCTTCAGCTGGAAAACGAATTTTGTTGCCATCCTCTTATGTCGGTGGTCCTAGATACATGGTCCAAAACTTTCAAGATGCCATGGCACTCTATAAATATTATGGTCATCCGGATTTGTTTATCACTTTTACGTGCAATTCAAAGTGGCCAGAACTTACTCGGTTAGCAAGGAAGTTAAATATTCGAATCGAGGATAGATTTGATTTCACCTGTAGACTTTTCAGTATTAAACTGCATGAATTGATACAAGACTTGAGACGCAATAACCTTTTTGGAAAATGTCAAGCAAGTATGTGCTCCTTAACTCTATGGTCACTTAGCCTTTTTTTTCAACTGATTTTTTTCCTACATAATTTGCATATCTCCATATTGTACCCACTCCCTATTTTAGTTCTTTTTTTCCATTCCTGATATATTCAATTACACTTTTATTGTTCTTCTTTGATTTCCAGATTATAATAATTCCATATATCATGCATACTCCATACTTGATTTATTACTCATTGTTTGTTGCAACATATTAAGTTATTTCATTCTTTCTTTGTCACTGCTATATTCTAAAAAAAATTTTAACTTGCTATTTTTTCTTGTGTAGTCGTATACACCATTGAGTTTCAGAAGCGCGGTCTGCCACATGCTCACATTGTTTTGTTTCTCGATCGGGCTGATAAGTTGTCTACCGCTGAAGACATAGATAGGGTCATATGTGCGGATATCCCTGATCTAGCCACACATCCTACTTTGTATCAGGCAGTGAAGGACTTTATGATGCACGGACCTTGTGGAAAATTAAATACAAAATCTCCTTGCATGCAACAAGGATCTTGCTCACAATATTTTTCTAAAGGATTTGTCGATAAGACGACTTTTGATGATGATGGGTACCCACTGTACAGGAGGACAAAGAGTGGACGAACTATTACTAAGGGTCAATTTGAGCTAGATAGCAGATTTGTTGTCCCCTATAATCCAAAGCTTTTGGTCAAGTATCAAGCACACATCAATGTTGAGTTTTTCAACCTGTCTAGGTCAATCAAGTATTTGTTTAAGTACATAAGCAAAGAAAATGACCGAATCATGGTAACCATTTCCAATGATGACGAAAATGAAGCTGAGGTTGATGAAATTAAAAGGTTCCATGATGCCAGGTATCTCTTTCTTTTCCTTCTGGTTATCTACACTACCTTTCTCCATGACTCATATAACCATAAATTCCTTTTACATTTATGTCTAAGATCTTTAACTATTATTTAACGTTTCAATTACACTGACTAATAAAATGTCCTTTTTCCTTGGTTAGGTATATCTCCCCAATCGAAGCACTTTGGAGAATATTCATTTTCCCTATTCACTATAGGGTTCCTGCAATTGAAAGATTGAATTATCATCTTCCTAACCAGCAAAATTTAGTTTTTGCTGATGACGATCCCATTACAGCAGTGCTAAACCGTCCTGGAGCTCAGAAGTCCATGTTCTTAGCTTGGATGGAATGTAATATGAAGTATGAAAAAGCTCGAGTACTGACCTATGCAGAGTTTCCTACCGAGTTTGTATGGAAGCAACAACAAAAAGAATGGGCTCATCGGATACGTGGTTTTGCCATCGGAAGGATGTTTAATGTAAGTCCTGCCGCTAATGAGTTGTATTATTTGCGGATATTACTCAATCAAGTTAAAGGGGCTACATCCTATGAAGATATCCGGACGGTTAATGGGGTGGTATACTCTACCTTTAAGGAAGCCTGCTATTCATTGGGCTTACTAGATGATGAAACGGAATATGTCGATGCCATAGTAGAAGCTACATTTTTAGGACATCCATCTTACTTGAGAAGACTATTTGCTATGCTACTATTATATGGTAGTTTGTCCAGTCCAGAGTTTGTTTGGGCTCAAACATGGCAACATCTAAGCGATGATATTCTTCTCCCTCAAAGATGTATACTTCGTATGCAAGGTATGTGCAACTCATTTATATTATACATTACCTATTACATACAGAATTTTATCTGTTATATATCCTCTGCCTTTATTTAGTTTCGAACATAAGAAATCCTACTATTTTCATTTGTTGTATCTATCCCCTCTATCCTTCGTATGCAAGGTGTGACAAATGCTATTTTGTAAAATGCACCGTGTTATATATATACACATACATAATTATTAATACAGTATTGATCCCCTATGGTAACACTGACAGAGTGGTTGATAATTACATATTGTTCCTGTAAAAATTCAGTTTCAACTGTGTCTTTCTGCACAGCTCCTAATATAGCCTTTGTATATTACAAATTTGCAATTAACTGAAATCCAAATAAAGAACTATGCTCTCGCGGAAATTGAGATACTGATGCAACGAAATGGAAGTTCACTTCGAAATTACCCTCCTATGCTGCTTCCTGATGACATCCTTATCATGGAAGGTTGTAATAAGCTCATCCAAGATGAACTCCGTTACGATAGAGACAAGTTATCACATGAGCATATTAAGCTGATTTCCAGCTTCACGGATGAGCAAATGATTATTTACGATGAGATCATGGCTGCTGTTTCAAGAGGTAAAGGTGGTGTTTTCTTTGTTTATGGGTACGGCGGCAGTGGTAAAACGTTCCTAAGGAGAGCTCTTTCTCCTGCTTTACGTTCTAAAGGAGAGATAGTTCTTATTGTTGCTTCAAGTGGCATTGCCGCTCTTCTGATTCCAGGAGGTAGGACAGCTCATTCAAGAGTTGCCATACCTATTGATATCGATGAGAATTCAACCTGCCACATCAAACCTGGGACTCCATTGGCTGAACTTATATGTAAAGCACAGCTGATTATTTGGGAAGAACCGCACATCACTCAAAAGTTCTGTTTTGAGGCACTAGATCGAACTTTAAGAGATGTGCTTAGATTCTCCAATCCGCAAAGCTTATACTAGCCGTTTGGGGGGAAGGTAGTGGTGCTTGGAGGCGACTTTAGGCAGATTCTGCCGGTTATTTCTCGCCGAACTAGACATGACATTGTTTCCGCGGCGATAAATTCTTCTTATTTATGGCAATCTTGCAAGGTGCTTACACTCACAAGGAATATGAGGCTACAAGTTGATTCTGCATTCCCTAATCTTCAGGAGTTGAAAGATTTCTGATAGCATGCATTTAGGTAGGCCTAATAGGTTGCATTTAGCTTAGTTAAGATGCATATCATGCATGATTTAAGTAGAATTTGCATATTTGCTTTCTATGTTGGTGGAGTCGGAATCTACACGTTTTTATTGATTATTTCAGGTAACTGTGGATCCGAGAAGGATAAATGGGTTGATAACGCATTGGATGAGAATGTCTAGTTGATCGAAGAAGCTTACACGAAGATCTCAAGAGGCCCTGAGAAGAAGAAGCGAGCCTAAACGAAGAACAAGTCTGCAGAAGTTGTCGCCAGACATGCTGAACTTGTTTTGCACTTTCCGGAGGCCTCGGTTGTCCGATCGACTATTATGACCATGCGTTGGAAAGCTCTTTTAGAGAACTACAACTTTCATGTTGACGTCGAGAGAAGATTCAAGATGGATTTTTCGTGAAAGACCAATGCAGCGGCCGCCGCCAGTACCGTCGCAGAGGAGTTGGAGAAAATTGTTGATGCTGCGGCCGCCGCATATGCCGACAGCGTTTAGACGCAGCATTTTATTTAATGAAAACCCTAGTTTTATTCTTAGTTGTTTTGAGGCCGACCTTGGATGATATTTAAGGCCATTTTTAGTTATTTTTCAAAAACTTCTATTCTACTCATTCATTCATTAGATTAGGATTCAAGACGATTTTAGTGGGAGATTGAGAGCGATGTTCGCCATGAGCGGCTAAACTCTCTTTGTTCTACTTGCAATTTGAAGTTTTGTTTGGATTGATTGTGAGTTTCTGAATCTTATTCCTTATTTCCTATATTGAATGTTTCGACTTCTTTGTGCTTGAATGTTTGATTGTTTTATTCTATCTCGACTGATCAACTTGGTAGAATCAATTCAATTGCTAGGGTTTTGTAGATTCCTGCTTGCGACCCTTAACCCAAGTAGCAAACTTATCCCTTTAGGGCTGATTGGACTAATTGGATAGGTAGGAAGTTGGATGTGTTGTTAAATCCCTCTTTAGGGACTGCAAATACCTTGGCTAATCTCTGGACTTAAAGCTATCAATTGGATTAAATCCTTCTTTAGGGACTGTTCGATTGATAAGGGTTTCTAGGACTGATTAGACTAGTAACTATATTAGGTCGGGATAAGGGCATTCATAGGAAACCTAAAAGGACAAGAGGAAGTTACAATATCAATTCAACCAAATAAAGTGGATAGTTGTAGGTAGAACGATCTTCTCTAAATTATTTTGCATTATTTGTTTTTATTTTATTTTGTTTTCTTTTCAATCTCAATCAACCAAAACCCCCTTTCTACTAATTGGTAAACACACATTGCTGAGAAATACTTGATTCTCTGTGGGATCGACCTCTTACTTGCTTGCTATAATAGTTTGTAGGTTTGAGTTTTATTTTGATACGGTTTATGCGACTAAAAACCGTCCATCAAATTGGCGCTGTTGCCGGGGAGTCAAGTTTATTTCTTTGTTTGTGTGTTTGCCAATTAATGTATATAATTAATTTTGTTGTGAGCCTATCTTACGGTTCATAACACCCTTGCTACTAACTTTTTCAAGATGTTGAGATTAGCGCAGTTTGAAGGTGAGAACTTTCACCAATACTTCAGGAGATTGTAGACAACGATAGTGTCTTCGACGATGGAGGAGAGGGTCTAATGCTTCATGACTTGGAATCTCATGAGTCGACGCATGAGGTTACATGTGATGTGTCTCCTACTCCATCTGCAACATCCATTCTGAGCTTGTCCATTGATGAACCAAGTCTAGAGCCATCAGCTGAGGTGCAAGAGGTAATAAAGGTAAACTTTTGCAATTTTGAAGGTAATGGTGATTATGTTGATCCTTTTGATTTCTATTTTGAAAAGCCACCAGCGGAACTGTGCTGGTGGTATCATATTCCTTATGTAGAGAGTCGTGCTAGACTCTTTGATAAATTGAAAGGGTTCTTGAGTTTCACATTTTATGCTTTCAATTTATTGTGCTATGATGTGCTTTGTAAGATGTGTGCACATGAATATGATAGGCTATTGAGGGCTTTGACAATGTCTGATAGCTATGATCTTGAGATTGAGAATAAGTCAGGCCAATGACATTAAAGAAAGGCGCTTCTCGGGAGGCAACCCGAAGTAAGTTTTCTAATTTAGCTATTTCAATTCCTAGTTAGCTAGTTCTTTTTTCAATAATTTGGGGTTCCCATTAGGCATCAGATAGTTGTTTTTGGTTTGGGATAGACTAAGCTTTCAGGAAAGGCCGCCGCAATGCTCAGATCTAACTTATTTGTCAGCGATGTCATGATCCTACTCTTCCACCACATTGTGAGTATTTCATTCATCTCTTCCTCTATGTTTTTATTTTTTGTTGTCTTTCATGTTTCATTGAGGACAATGAAAGGTTTAAGTGTGGGGGAGGGATTGCATTGCATATAGATAGAATTTGCATTTCATGTTTACTTAGGTTATCATGTTTATTTATGTTTTCATATTTATTTTTACTCATATATCACATTTGAAAAAAAAAACAAAAAAAAAACCATGCATTGCATACATATGTGGTATTCAAATACCCATCTTGCTTAGTTTGTCCTCTAATTTAAATTTCAAGTATGATCATATAAATCCCATGGAGTTCTGGATGTTTTTGCCTTGTCTGTATGTGATTTTTGTGGAACATGAGCTAGCGAATATAATTGAGCATGTATGATTGAGCTAAATTATGATTGAAGTCCTCAAAACATGACCCTGTGAGAATGTTTAGCCGTATTTGAAATATTTTGCTCGATTGTGTGAATTACTCTCCTTTTGTTGCTACCTCTTGGCATTGACTGCAGTATCTATTTTTCAAGACCGACTCACATGTTTGATTACTTGCGGAGTTTATGTTATATTTTGAGTCTTTTGTTTGCATTTGTGCATATTTAGTAAATAAGGTGGCAATGGTTGATGCACTTAGTAATCGGGTCTACGCATGACACCCATGGGTATGATTCGCGCAAAAAGGTGTTGAAAACTATCCACTAGGAAAGAAAGCTTGATCATTGAGTAACCAGGTTCATTCATGACACCCATGTTTGCAACTTGCGTCAAAAGATGTTCAAGTGGACTTCATATTAGTAGGTTGAGGTGTTGATAGACCGGGGCCATTCATGACACCCATGTTTGCGTCTCGCGTAAGGAAAGCACTAAGACAAGAAAAAAAAAAAGGAAAAAAAAAAGAAAAAAAAAAGAGAAAAAAAGTGTCACATTTTATTTAGTTGTCTTTATTGTGTCCCGCAAGTAATGACATTTCGGTAGATATTTGATGATATGGTGGTCAATGTCTATGAGCTTAGTGCATGATTGGTTTGAGTTGAGAGTTGTATCTTAAAGCCTAAACACATGAGTGAAACACATATTTCTGGTGAGGTTGGATAATGTCTACTTTTAAGCTTTGATCACTGAAATACATACTATGACGTTTGTTTGCTTGGTTTATGTTTTCACCTGCTATGATGTTGCTTTTTGATGAGCTTGAAACTCGAAGGGATTTCCTGTCGGATGCGTTGATTCATGTTCATTCTATCATTGCTTGAGGACAAGCAAAGGTTAAGTGTGGGGGAGTTTGATAGCATGCATTTAGATAGGCCTAATAGGTTGCATTTAGCTTAGTTAAGATGCATATCATGCATGATTTAAGTAGAATTTGCATATTTGCTTTCTATGTTGGTGGAGTCGGAATCTACACGTTTTTATTGATTATTTCAGGTAACTGTGGATCCCAGAAGGATAAATGGGTTGATAACGCATTGGATGAGAATGTCTAGTTGATCGAAGAAGCTTACATGAAGATCTCAAGAGGCCCTGAGAAGAAGAAGCGAGCCTAAACGAAGAACAAGTCTGCAGAAGTTGTCGCCAGACATGCTGAACTTGTTTTGCACTTTCCGGAGGCCTCGGTTGTCCGATCGACTATTATGACCATGCGTTGGAAACCTCTTTCAGATAACTACAACTTTCATGTTGACGTCGAGAGCAGATTCAAGACGGATTTTTCGTGAAAGACCAATGAAGCGGCCGCCGCATGGTGTGCAGCGGCCGCCGCCAGTACCGTCGCAGAGGAGTTGGAGAAAATTGTTGATGCTGCGGCCGCCGCATATGCCGACAACGTTTAGACGCAGCGTTTTATTTAGGAAAAATTGACAAAAATAATACCAAGTATCAACTTTTGGCCAAAAATAATACGAACTTTGAAATTGACTGTTTCATATATGAACTATCGCCCTATTAACCGAAAATAATACATATGTGTATTCCGGTGAACTTTCCGACCAAATACACCATGTGGAGACCGGAAAACACACATGACATAAATTTTTACCACGTCACCAAACTTGTAAGTTATGCCATGTCATAAATTTATTTTTCATTTTTTTTTTAAAAAAAAAGAAAAATTAAACAAATAGACAAATAGTCATAGTACCTTTCGAAACAATGGAGGAGAGAACGAGCAGATAACATTGAGAAGAAAGTGAAGGCGCCCACCCTCGATTCCATTGTTTCGAAAATTACTGTAGCTATTTGCCTATTTGTTTATTTTTTTTAAATGAAAAATAAATTTATGACATAGCATAACTTACAAGCTTGGTGACGTGCCAAAAATTTATGCCATGTGTGTTTTCCGGCGTCCACGTGGCGTATTTGGTCAGAAAGTTCACCGGAATACACATATTTATTATTTTCGGTTAATAGGGCGATAGTTCGTATATTAAACGGTCAATTTCAAAGTTCGTATTATTTTTGGCCAAAAGTTAATACTTGGTATTATTTTTATCCATTTTTCCTTTTATTTAATGAAAACCCTAGTTTTATTCTTAGTTGTTTTGTGGCCGACCTTGGATGATATTTAAGGCCATTTTTAGTTATTTTTCAAAAACTTCTATTTTACTCATTCATTCATTAGATTAGGATTCAAAACGATTTTAGTGGGAGATTGAGAGCGATGTTCTCCATGGGCGGCTAAACTCTCTTCGTTCTACTTGCAATTTGAAGTTTTTTTTGGATTGATTGTGAGTTTATGAATCTTATTCCTTATTTCCTATATTGAATGTTTCGACTTCTTTGTGCTTGAATGTTTGATTGTTTTATTCTATCTCGACTGATCAACTTGGTAGAATCAATTCAATTGCTAGGGTTTTGTAGATTCCTGATTGCGAACCTTAACCCAAGTAGCAAACTTATCCCTTTAGGGCTGATTGGACTAATTGGATAGGTAGGAAGTTGGATGTGTTGTTAAATCCCTCTTTAGGGACTGCAAATACCTTGGCTAATCTCTGGACTTAAAGCTATCAATTGGGTTAAATCCTTCTTTAGGGACTGTTCGATTGATAAGGGTTTCTAGGACTGATTGGACTAGTAACTATATTAGGCCGGGACAAGGGCATTCATAAAAAACCTAAAAGGACAAGAGGAAGTTACAATATCAATTCAACCAAATAAAGTGGATAGTTGTAGGTAGAACGATCTTCTCTAAATTATTTTGCATTATTTGTTTTTATTTTATTTTGTTTTCTTTTCAATCTCAATCAACCAAAACCCCCCTTTTTACTAATTGGTAAACACACATTGCTGAGAAATACTTGATTCTCTGTGGGATATACCTCTTACTTGCTTGCTATAATAGTTTGTAGGTTTGTGTTTTATTTTGATACGGTTTATGCGACTAAAAACCGTCCATCAATTTCTCTCAGTGGATCCTTAATTTTGGAGAGGGAACGGTTGGAGTTCATATTGATGGCGAGTCTATCATTGAAATACCTTCTGATTTGCTCATTACATACATTGGTGATCCTGTTGCAGCGATTGTTGAGACTATCTACCCTTCACTTCTGGAACACTTATCAGATCCACATTATTTCAAGACAGAGCCATCCTTTCTCCTACCCATGAGCTTGTGGATTCTGTTAATGACCATCTATTGTCATTGATACCTGGTGATGAAAAGATCTATTTCAGTTCTGACAGTATTTGCAAGACTCATGGATTTATGCATCCTGGCCAACCTTTATACTCTATAGATTTCCTCAACAGCATTAAATGTTCTGGCATCCCAAATCACGTGTTAAGACTTAAGGTTGGTGTTCCCATTATTTTGACGAGGAATATTGACCAATCTATTGGGTTGGTTAATGGAACCAGGTTGATAACAACTAGGCTTTGTGGCCATGTTATTGAGGCAATGGTCATCTCCGGCAGAAATGAAGGAGACCAAGTCTTCATCCCTCGCATGGTCCTGTCCCCGTCAAACACCACTTTACCCTTCACATTTCAAAGACGGCAATTTCCTGTCGCCGTTTGTTTTGCAATGACAATTAACAAAAGTCAAGGTCAATCTCTCTCTCAAGTTGGTTTGTACCTTAGAACACCAGTGTTTTGTCATGGTCAGTTATATGTTGCAGTCTCAAGGGTAACGAGCAGATCAGGCTTGAAGATATTATCATGTGATGAAGAAGGTCGACCATTGAATACCACAACTAATGTGGTATATCAAGAAGTGTTCCAAAATTTGACATAATGTGGTATTAATAAAACTATGATTTTTTTTACCAACTTTGATTTGATTGACAAAATATTTCTCCGTATTTTGTAGTGTTCAATAATTGGTATTTATATATGGTGTTAATTGATCTAAGCTAACACATTTTTTTCAACAGAATTTGGATTCAATATCTCCGTGGAGGTACTTCTACCTTATAGCCATTGCATTACCTTCAATGTAAGTGTATGTTGTTGCGATTCGAAGAGATTATTGGGAACTGAATTTAGTGTGCGATTCATTTTTGGGGGGTTTCAGGTACAATGCGAAGTTCAGGCACTGGCGCCGAACCAAGCTTCGATCCTAAGGTGTTCCTCCAGAATCCAGCATGCATCGCTTTCTGTTTTGTTCGAATTTAGTTGTTTGTTTGTGAGAGACAGCTACATGAGTAATATGTTGATTAACGATTTCTCTTTGTTGCTCTACTCTACCCTCCCGGATTGTGTTTAGTTGATTTTACATAATAATATTAATAACACTATCATGAATAACAAGTACACTACAAGTGTTTTCTATCTACTATTATTGGGTTATACATGTATAAATATGATTTTTTCTAAAAAGCGTCGTGGCGTGGGCATGGGACTAGTTATCTTTTAAATGAGAAATTAATTAAAGGAAACTACTCTCTCTATTAAAAAAATACGTCATTTTCTATTTATGAACACTTTTTTTGGTGATGATAAAAAAAATTGGATATGTATTGCTAAACGGAGAGATAATTATTATATAAAAAAATCAAATTAATTAACTTGCTACTTTCAAAACCCACCATTTCTAGAAGAAACATAAATCCCAATTGAAGCCCTCGAGTGTAGAGATCGACCAGGGTGTTAAGGATCTCCTTGATCTTGCTGCCATATTGAGAGGTTCGGTGTATCTGAGACTCACTACAACAATAAGAACCTATTGTAACATTTGATATTTGATACATTAGGTGAAAAAGTTCTTACTAGAAGGCTAATGTAGCATTTTTAACCTGATAGCATGTTGCATTTGACCTTTATGTAACAAAACTTTAAGCTATTATAACAATGTTTTATCAAGTCACAAAAATGTTACAACCGATGAAAAAGAGGTACCTTTTCTAGAAGTGTTACATTTTATATAAAATAACGTTGCTTTATAGTCAGAGGAGTATCAATGAGAATATGTTGCATTTGAAGGTCATGTGTTACATTATTTATTTTTATTTTTAATCAAATTTCTATAATTAAATAATATATATATATAGGTGGTTATTTCTTAGATAATATATACAACATTCAATAAACATTGACACGTGTAATAAATACACTAAATGGATAATCTTCAATAAAATAAATACATGCAAGCGTTCAACATATCCAACACGAGTCATACAAAAGTTCTCGATCCAACACATGCCTACTCATAAATAAAAACCACATGAGTCACAAAAGTCTTCAATCAGATTAAGGGATCAAAACATAAGTATCTTCTAGAGGAGCTACTCTTGTGTCAGCAACAAAAGGCCAAAATGTTAATTTCCTGTGATGAAAGAAACTTGTTGAAGACTCATGCATCAATATATCTAATAGTTAATAAAAAAATATGTAAACTACATTAACCTTTACCTCTTAAACTGTTTTAAAGTAAATTTCATATCTTCCCAATTTCATGTCCATTAATTTCATGATTTGAGTAAGCTTGCAAGTTTGACAAAATCACAATAAACACTAGATTACCAAGCAAAACTATTCTATAAACATTCCTTTTCTAATAGGTGCACAACAATTCTATAAATATTGAAATGATCCACATATAACAACACATGATATATTTTTACCTAAACAGGGCGCCATAAGATCGAGAAAGATACAAGGAAAGTAGATATTTAATCTATTGCCTAAACATTTAATAATATTAATATAACTTACATCAAAATACACTTACCAATTCATGACGCAATAAAGCATAAGATGAAGGACCCATGGTGTGCACATCCTCTCGTAACTCGCAATTTCTTTTGTTAGTTTCGCTTCTTTCCTATACATGTCATTAAAAAAATTGGTTTTGTGATAAACATAATAAACAACAGGTTTATTGAATACCTTGGCCATATCTGAATTCCAAAATTCCAAGAGTTCTTCAAATTGTTGAATTAGAATATAGTCGGGGCGATTCAATAGTCTTTCTTCATCAGTTTCAAATGCATCATAGTGTTTTTTCTTCAGCCTAGACTTATGAACACATCATAAAGCACATATTGTGTCCATTACCCATGTTCTCCCCTCTTCTGGAATAATATATTTCTTCTACATGAAAAGTATTAATTATATGCTCATTTTTAAGTGTTATGTAATAATACATACCCCAAAATAAATATTGACTCACATACCATCACATAATCCCATATCTTATCCTTTGTGTGAACATATTTCCAACTAATGCAGTTAAGAGGCACAAGATGAGGAAATTTGGCAACTGTTCCCAAAAATCGATTGAGTTTAGTAACACTGGCTTCATGCATAACCACGGT
Organism: Persicaria tinctoria; assembly: GCA_037127255.1. Classification (NCBI taxonomy): domain Eukaryota; kingdom Viridiplantae; phylum Streptophyta; class Magnoliopsida; order Caryophyllales; family Polygonaceae; genus Persicaria; species Persicaria tinctoria. Next base: position 4,861,905 of record JBANSL010000009.1, on the reverse strand, counting down.
GGCAAGTTATAATTAATCAACATAACTGGTTAAGTACTATGCGCAATGCTCATTATGTTAAACAGACTGTGGAAATGATGAATCAAACTCCTTCCAAGCATCACCAGTTGTTGGATGCCTTAATAGTCCATCCTTAGTGCGGCCATTGGAATGCCATGACATGAGATGGGTACAGCCTTTGCATCTTTCTCTTGATGGGGAAATACCTTAAAACATTTGTTGGAATTTGAGAATACTTTCCAATTTTATCATCAGTGCCTCTCGAATTCCACCTTGATGTTTTACAAACATGACAACTTTAGGCATCTTCGTGCTCCTCCCAATACAACATACAATCATTTGGACAAGCATCTATCTTAGTATAATCTAGCCCCAATACTTTCAAAGTATTCTTGGCTTCACTGAATGATGACGATGGCATAGCATCCGACTGTATAGCTTTCAAAAGCTCTAATAAATCAAAAAATGCTGCATTACTTAACTTGTGGTCACACTTGAAAACAAAAAGTCGCACAATGAAGGAAAGCTTTGAAATTTTTTGGCATCCACGATACAATTCTTGCTGACCTTCCTTCATTAGTTTGAAAATTTTCTCAGTTTATGCATTAGGACCTTTTGAAGTATCTCTCAATAATCCATCAATACATATTCCACCATCATGATCATCCGTTTCGGCATCCACCCCGAAATCTGGTTTTTTTTCTGACATTGAGACAAAGCCTTTTGCAATAACATGATCTTTCACAATATCCTCTTTAAACCAATAATGATAACCACATTTCCTGCAAGGACATCGGATTTCTTCTCCATGAGCTTCAAATTCAAATGCATTTTTTACATAATTATCCACTCCCTTCTCATACTCATCAATCCATCGAGGAAACATCCACCAATACTTATTCCTTTTATGCACTTTTGACATCCTAAAAGTCATAGAAAAAGGCCTCAAAGAAAATAAGCATATTAATGTCAACAAGAACTTGCAAGCTAAGATATATACTCAACAATTTTCATGACTCTAAAAAGTTATTATTTTTTAATATAAGTAAGTAAAAAAATAAAATAAAACGAAATCACCTTTTCTTAAACTAGCACAAATATATATATATATATATATATATATATATATATATATATATATATATATATATATATATATATATATATATATATATATATATATATATATGGCTCAAAGTAGATGAAGGCTAAACACAATACACAAGCAGATGACTTTTTTCTTTTATTTTTTGAGAACCAAACGGATCAATTAGACAAGCAGATGACTTTCATTGAAAGGGATTTTGAGTAAAAATCACATAGATTGAACAACTAATCTCAAGATTAATGTTTACCTTCTACAAATAGGTCAGAGGAAAGTTGAAACCCCCAAAACGTACTCTTCCTCAAAACGAGTCTTCTTCCCCCAATTTCCTGCACCCTTGACTACATGTAAACATGAAGGCTTGAGATTAGCCGATTTTTTTTTGTAGAAATCACATGAAGTGAACAATTAATCTTCAAGAGTGAAGCTTACCTTGTACAAATAGGTTAAGAGAAAAGTGAAAACCCCAAAACTCTTCCTCCAAATTAGCTTTCTTTTCCAAATTTATTTCTTCACTAAGGGTAAACATGGTGGCCTGATATGCCAGGAAAGAAGAAAGGGTTGTCAATTTGCTTGAAAAGTGGGTAGCTAACCTTGGATGGGTTTCGTTTGACTAAGGGATTTTGAACTATAGAAAATTTGATTCCACTTATTGAATATGTTGGAAACTTGATACCAAGCCAAAGCAATTCAAGTTCAGTCACAAATTCCAAAAAAAAAGACTTTTTTTTTCAAATGAAGTTACATAGGAAATCTGACGTCAAATTTAATATATATCGGATTCGATGGTCAATCCCAAATTTAAGTGAAAATTTGAGGGAGTATACCATTTTCAAGTTTTTTTTTTTTGTAACTATACTCTTTAGTTTTTCTTTTTAGTAATTATATCTTTTTAGGGTGAATTTTACCTAAATACCCTTAAGGTATAATTTCTATCTTTTTAAAATTAAAAAAAAGGTATAGATAAGATTATTAAGATATAGATAAGACTCTTGATAAGATTTGTTTACGAGTTGAAAAAGGACGACGCTACTTCTCCCAATTTCAGGTTTTGAAGAAGAAAGACTCTACTTCTTTCATCAATTGTTCAATTAGTCATCTAGTGAATTCTCCCAATTTTAGTTGTAACATATTGTAACCTATTGTTGTTGTACCCTATTTGCAGTGTTCTAAAAAGCGCTAGGCGGATCCTAGGCGGTGAGGGGCCACCTAGCGCCTTGGCGGTGCCCAAGCGGTCAAGGCGGACGCCTAGGCGTGCTTAGGCAGTCAATAAGCTCTAGGCGGAGGGGGGTCGCCTAGCTAGCCCCTAGGCGCGATTTTTGGAACAGTGCCTATTTGTAAAGACTCGGATTTTAAAATCCTAATTTTAGGAAAAAGGGAATTAAAAATGAATTTAAAAAGGATTTAATTCGGTTATTTCAATGAAAACTCGTCCTACATTTAATAAATCGAACTTGAAACTATTAAAGCGGATTCCGGCTCAATTTTGAACTTTTAAACATTGATTTCGGATTTCACCTTTGGATTCAAAAATTCCTTCAGATTGCGGTATTCTATTCGGGTTTTAAAAAATCTAATTGACCGAAAGAGCGGAATTCGGGAGACCATTCATCGGAAATTCGAATTTCTGACTCAGGTCCACATGCAATTCCGTCCCCTATCACCAATTCTTATCCAATTATATAACATCCAACTCGTCTTTTCCTTCTTTGCGTAAATTCTATCCTCTCATCCCCCCCTCTCTTCTTTGATTCCCATTTATATGAAAAAAAACAAACATCACCTGCTGCCCTCTTGAATCGGCCGAAGACACTGCACACTCACCTTCTCTCTTCACATGTCAGGAACCCAATTCAACTCCCATCACATTTCATTTTCCAAAAACCCCCCAAAAACCAAACATTTCCTTATCCCCTTTTCTCTCCCCTTGTTTTCTGAGAGCGGGGAGCTCTCCTCCTCCACTTCCATCACTACACTTCACAACCACCAGGTCCCATCCACCATCGAATAGGGCTCATAACATTATAATAAGGGGGTCTGAGCACCACCATAGCCCCAACTTCCCCTATTTTTCCGCGAGCTGGAACCGATCCACACAACTTCTTCCTCCTCCATCCTGGTCCGCCACCAGCATCAGCAATAACCTAGACACCCTCCCCAAAGTTCCTAAGAAGCAGCAGCAGTCGAAGGCCCGGGAGCGCCACCTTCTTCTTCTTCCCGCCCCTGTTTTCTCTTTCACCTCGGAAAGGTTCGTTCCGCTTTGTTCTCCCTTCTTACACCTCTTATCAACCCAAAGCTTCTCTCTTAACATCCTCACACCTCTCCCATGCCCCATCGCATGAAGAACGTCCTCGGACGAGCTAGAAGGATCTCAGGCGAGCCGAATCGAAGCCCGACGATTTTGGAACCCCTCGGTGAGCTTCTTCCCCTTTTCGTCCTTTCTTTTTCTTTCCCTTCTTGTGTGTGTGGGTCGGTTGCGTCGATATTTGGTGGCTGGAGTTCGGGTTACCGTCGACAAGCTCTAGCTCTCCTCCGTTTCAAGCCTGGCTCGGAGGGGGGGGGGGGGGGGGAGGGGTGACGACCTACGGCCCGTAAATTTTAGGGGCTGGTTTTTCAATGATTCAAGCGAACTTGTCTTCGGATGCAAGGTAGGTACGAAGAGAAGAGGAGGTCGAGTGGAAGAGGAAGAGTTTGGAGACAATTGGTTGTAAGATAAGTTATTTTTTAATGTTAAAGCTAGTTTCTTTCATTATGTTTTGTTTCTAAATTCCCTCTTCTAGGCTTGGGGTGATCCCAACATAGACATGTGTGTATGATTTATGAATTTATAATTTTGTATCTCTTTCTCATCATCTAGATACGTGCTTAATCATTTGCGAAAGTTGAGGAAAGTCCATAATTGTGATATTGAAGCGAAAACGATCTTATTATGAATTTGGATAGTAATTATGGTTTATTTGTGAAAGCCGACAAATCCTAATTAAGAAAAGGTAGTTACACTTAGGGTTTATGCGAGAGCCTCTATATTCCTATTTGTTAATGACGAAAGTTATTTGATATAAAGCTTGCATCTTTATGTGATTTATAATCTACACATATGTTTATTGTTGGGGTGATCCCTAACCTTGGAAGTTTGCATCTTTATTTGTTTTATTTTATTATTTTTATTTAGAACAGATTCAACTCGATATCAAACCACCATTCCCTCTCCATCTCTTGACATCGACCAAGTCTTAGTTGACGTCGACATCAACCCTCGCCACATTTTCGCGCTATCCCCAAACCCCGAAACCAACTAAACCTAGAACCGCTGACTTCTCTCCTGAGGACGAACCTGACTCCACTATCCTATAGCGGGGTCTTGACTACAAATTTATATGGTTGTGAAACCCTCTCGTCACTCTCCCTTCTACAGTTTAGCGGGTCCCATTCCACCTCAGCAGCCATGTAGGCGTGGGGCCCTTCTTCTCTTAATTTTGCATCCGGATTTCAAATGAAGAGAGATTGGCTTGGGGGCCTATTCCACTTGGGCAGGAATCTTTGTTTTAAAACTGGAAAAGGGGATTTGGGCCAAATTTAACGAGGGGATTCGATTTTGGAGTTAAGATAAAGGAGGGAGGTCGGTTTTGGCATTTAATAAAATAAAGGGGGTTGATTTGTAATTTTTATAAAATAAGGGAAATTTGTTAATTTCATAAAGGGGTGGATTTTTTTAAATAAAAATGGTTGGGATTTGTGATGAATTTGGAAGTGTTTTATGAAAGTGTTTAACAAAAGGTATTTAAAATAATATATAATATTATTTGAGATTTAAAATATAAAATATTATTTTGTGATTAAGAATATAATATTAGGGTGATTCAAAGGTATAATATTATGATACTTGGAGATTTAAAAAAGTATTACCGGATTTAGAAAAGAATTTGACAAACATTTTCCAAGGACGGAATTTCTAATTAGTCAACTCTGTTTTCGAAACGGTTTTCAGGACTAACTCGGGAATTATGTGCTTGATGACTAACTAGCATGATTGATGTGGATGATTGTCTAATATCATGATTTGTGTGAACTAATGGCATGATTGATTGACTAATAGCATGATGAAATGTTAAGATTATGTATCGTTAACTTATGCATTGAGATATGATGAATATGATGCACTTGAGCTATGTGATATGTGAATATAGGGTTATAAATATATGAATGTGGCTGAATGGAATAATGAGAGCAATATGGTATTGAGGAATGTGGCAATGTGATGAATTGATGGACTTGAAGAAATGACGATTGCAATATGGTTGTTATTCTCGTTGAACGATACATGCTTATGCATTAAGATATATGCTTTGAGTGCTTGAATGATTAGACATAGACTTATATATGTGTTATGATATGTATCTAGGTGATACCTTGTACTATGATTGATGTGTACCAGACTTCCTATTATGCTATTCTGCATAACCAGGTAAGTCTCTTCGGAGCTTACTCAGATTGATAAATAGATATTCCCTGCTTTATGTGCATGATATACTAGGTGTTTGCATTCATGACCAGCATGCCATGTAGTACCATGCTAGGTTGCATTGACCGTTGAACATTCTATTTCTTTATGCGTATGTATACAGAACGATCGTTATATGTGAAGTATCTAGAGTCTTTGCTAGGGTAATAGGATGGCACAGTCTTATCGGGTTCGTCATGAGCCGTCGAGTCGTAATTACCACTTTACTTACCGCTCTAATTTATTTTACCTTTCACATTCATGATTTGATAAAAAATAGGGTTGTGCATCGGTCTAAAACCGAACCGAACCTCACCGAACCGAAAATCTTAAAATTTCAAAACCGAAAGACGAACTGAAAGCATTAGGTTCGATTCGGTTATTTGCCAGTACGGTTTGTGTTCGGTTCGGTTTTAACATAGTTGAACCGAATTTCCATAAAAAGAAATTTTAAAAAAAAATCCTTATATATATATATACATAGATACACACACACACATACATACATACATACATACATACATACATACATACATACATACATACATACATACATACATACATACATACATACATACATACATACATACATACATACATACATACATACATACATATATATATATATATATATATATATATAGAGGGTGGGTCATGTGTTAACAACCCTTATTGTGTTTTGTGTTAACAAATATTGGCCTTTGATTGAATGAAATAAGTGGTTGAGATTATTTGGCTTTTTTGGCTTTTTTCTTTAATTAAAAATCAATGGAACCCACTTCTTTCCTTGCTCACTTGCTAAATTACGTGCGTGTGTTGTACTTTTTTATATATATATATATATATATATATATATATATATATATATATATATAGAGGGTGGGTCATGTGTTAACAACCCTTATTGTGTTTTGTGTTAACAAATCTGGGCCTTTGATTGAATGAAATAAGTGGTTGAGATTATTTGGCTTTTTTGGCTTTTTTCTTTAATTAAAAATCAATGGAACCCACTTCTTTCCTTGCTCACTTGCTAAATTACGTGCGTGTGTTGTACTTTTTTTTTTTGCGTAACATTTTTTTGGTGGGATAACGTTGTTTTTTGTGTGATGCACTTTTGAACTATTCGATAAGGTGATAAAAAATATTCGTTAACTTATACTTATTATTCGTTAGATAATAGAAAAAGAGTTAGTCAATTTTGCAACTATTCGCTAGGTTAATATAAATATTCGATAAATTAATCGTTATTATTCATCCGTAAAGAGGAGTTATCATTTAGATAATAGCAAAAGGGTTGGTCAATTTTGCAACTATTCGCTAGATTGATAGTAATTATTCGCTAAGTTGATAGTAATTATTCGCTGGGTTGAAAGAGTATGTAAATGTAATTCTTGATTTCCCACATCTAATTAACTAAATACATATGAATAATTATGTATTATCAACGAATAGAAACTATCTCATTCCAAATAGTAACGAATAACCTATCTCATTCCATCGAATATTTATTGCATATCAATGAATCATTCCTTAATCTTATCGAATAAGAACCCAAAACCAATTCAACGTCAAATCTCTTAAGGTTTTCCCACAACCCAAAACCAATTCAACGTCCCCCATCATCACCGTCCTCCTCTCCCCCTCCCAATTCTCCCAAAGCCATGACGGCTCCCACTACTCCCGTGAGCGAGCCGCCTACGAAGATCATCACTGCCGGTGACCCTTAGCCACGAACCGCCTCCACAGATCACCACCGCCTGACCATCACCTTGCCGCCGAGACCACGGCAGTGCAGCCTTGCCCGGAGAATAGCAGGTCGAGCCCGCGACGCCCACGAACAACCGCCCATCACCACCTCTGATTGTCGATGCTTGCCGGCCACCATCTTCGTTAATGGAGCTGGCAGTTGAGGAGGGTTAATTAGCGGCAACACCAGATTTGTGTGTATCCAACCTCGAATCCGAGCAAGGGATCGGAGGCCATGGGGGTGTGCGGCGAGGCGAGGAGGGTTAGCGGTGGTGCAATCGCCATTGAGGGCCAAATTGAAACCGCAATTGAGGTCGCCTCCCACTGCAAAATCCGCCATCACCATCGCCATCGCCACCTTAGAAAAAAAATTGAATCGAGCCTCGATCTGTTCGAAGGCATAGGCGTATGGCTTGGGTTGAAGATCGAAGGCATAGACGGAAATTAAAGCAAGAGGTTGAAGATGAATTAAAGCGGACACAGGCGTATGGCTTGGATTAGGGTTTCTTATACACGCGCTTTGGGATGGGGTTAGGTGGGTTTATTTTCCAATTAATTAATAATTAAGTTAATATATTGAAATAATCTAGGCCATTCATTTCCCCCCATCCAATGGCTCGGATTTGTTAACACAAAACACAATAAGACTTGTAAACATTTGATCCGTACTCTATATATATATATATATATATATATATATATACGTGTGTGTGGAATGTATGTAGTGTATAAAAAGTAATATATATATTGGAATATTAAAATAAATCGGTTTAACACAAACCGAACCGAAACCAAAAAATGAAAATTCTCGAACCGAAAAACTTCGGTTAGGTTCGGTTCGGTTTGTGTTGGTTCGTCCCAAAAATTCAGTTTGGGCCGAATCATGCACACCCCTAATAAAAAGCATGCAAACATGGGGTCGGGTACCACAACGGGCCTCGCCCCATTTATGAATTGGAATGCATTCGCGAGTTGGCCAGTCTCCGCCTTATCGAAAAGCGTGGTGGTGGTTAGGTAGTGGGATATACCACTTGGTATTCTGTGTTAAGGCCTTAGTATTATTATGCACTTGATCTTAGGAGCATGTTAGTGTGTTAATATTCCGCCTTGCATCTAGAAGCATATTTATTGCATCCCGCTCACCATTAACATTTTTACGTATTATTTTCGTTCGTTCTATTGGTGATGCTTGTTATTGCGCGAGTCCTCTTGTTCGACGAAGAGTGAGTGTTGGAGTTTCTGACTTCACTAGACCTAAGTTATGTTTTTGGATTTACGTTTTAGACTTCGTTTTGACCCGGCTCTGCCGTACCATTTCCCAAGCTTAGAATTACGACAGGTAAAGGGGACTACCCCGGGGATTCCAATGATCCCTTCGAATTTGGGTGCGAAATCCCACTTTGAAAGCATTAGTTAAAATTTCAAACCTTTCACCTATACTCGATCGGGGCGCAAGATCCTAATGAAGGGTTTCATCCCTCGAAACGTAAACCGAGAATCATAATCTCGGGATGTTACACTATTATAACCTACTATTGTTTTGCCCTGTTGTAAACCTACTTTTGGTTTTACCTATTGTAACCTACTTTTGTTGTAAGTTGTAACATGCAGTTATGCAAATCCGGGACTATTGTAACCTACTTTTTTTAAATCGGTATTCTTGAAGATATTATTTATCCTACAGGAAACCTAATTACTGTAACCATTATTGTGTCTACAATCAATATACCTAGGAAAACCTTAACAATGAGGCAAGTTACAATATATATAAACTAGATACAAGTAATTAATTAGAAGAATCGAAACACCTACAACGAATTAGTTACAATAATGTGACAATATTGATTACAATGACAGTTACAATAAATTAGTTACAATAAGTAATAATGGTAGTGGATCGATTACAATTATTGTAGGTACATTGAGCGTGCTTTTGTAGGGCAGAGAAATGTTAGTGAGCTATAAGAATTATCGTAACCATTATTGTAACCTAATTATTGTTAAAACGGTATTCTTGAAGACGCGTATACAATCGTCAATGGAAGTGGAGCATCAATTAATTGAAAAGTGTGGAATTGTTAGTTATACTCTTTCTTTTAATGACTGATTTGCCCATAATTTTACTGTAACAAATCCCTAACTAATTCTCACCCAAGCTTAGAATTACGACAGGTAAAGGGGACTACCCCGGGGATTCCAATGATCCCTTCGAATTTGGGTGCGAAATCCCACTTTGAAAGCATTAGTTAAAATTTCAAACCTTTCACCTATACTCGATCGGGGCGCAAGATCCTAATGAAGGGTTTCATCCCTCGAAACGTAAACCGAGAATCATAATCTCGGGATGTTACACTATTATAACCTACTATTGTTTTGCCCTGTTGTAAACCTACTTTTGGTGTTACCTATTGTAACCTACTTTTGTTGTAAGTTGTAACATGCAGTTATGCAAATCCGGGACTATTGTAACCTACTTTTGTTAAATCGGTATTCTTGAAGATATTATTTATCCTACAGGAAACCTAATTAATGTAACCATTATTGTGTCTACAATCAATATACCTAGGAAAACCTTAACAATGAGGCAAGTGACAATATATATAAACTAGATACAAGTAATTAATTACAAGAATCGAAACACCTACAACGAATTAGTTACAATAATGTGACAATATTGATTACAATGACAGTTACAATAAATTAGTTACAATAAGTAATAATGGTAGTGGATCGATTACAATTATTGTAGGTACATTGAGCGTGCTTTTGTAGGGCAGAGAAATGTTAGTGATCTATAAAAATTATCGTAACCATTATTGTAACCTAACTATTGTTAAAACGGTATTCTTGAAGACGCGTATACAATCGTCAATGGAAGTGGAGCATCAATTAATTGAAAAGCGTGGAATTGATGGAGCGTTAATGGATTGAGAATTAGTTAGGGATTTGTTACAGTAAAATTATGGGCAAATCAGTCATTAAAAGAAAGAGTATAACTAACAAAAATAAAATTTGTCAGGTATATTTACCAATAAAAAAATTGAAAAGGGGATATTTAGCTAATTATCCCTATCTAGTTTGAATTGTTCTCTGTTCGGAACTATGAATAATTTGATCCCTTTTAAACGGGTATGTAAGACACTCAATACAAAGTCAAAGCTCATTGAGTTGAAACGTTAAAACAAAATTAAAATGGTTGTTTTGCAAAACCTACCTATGATTTGATTCTGCTTTTTCAGATATCTAGAAAACTCAATCCAAAGCTAATTTAATCTCATGGATTTAAATTGCCAAATTCAAATTAAATTGGTTCATTTTAGAACCACGACATGACTTGATATTTTTTACGAGTTATATAGGAAACTCAAAACAAATCAAATTCTTGTCGAGTTCAGTCATCCTATAATCAAATGTCATTTTTCATCAAAGCTAAGGTGTGATTCCACTAAATTCAAATCCTAAACACGAGTTCAAAATCTAAACACGAGTTCAATCATAATACATAAATTGACCTAAACACGAGTTCCACTAAATTCAAATCCTTATGTGTGATTTGTTCCCTTAGGAGAGGGTATGTAAGGAAACCTAAACACGAGTTCAATCATAATACATAAATTGACCTTTACGTCAAATCCCAAATCAAACTCATATTAGAGTTAAATAATTTTATATGCAAATAATATGTGGGTTACATGGGTTATCTTTCCTAGAAGATGGGCCTATATTACTCGGGTAGAGTGTTATTTGACCTAACCTTTGTAGAAGTTGGGATTTAACTTTATCTTTTGGTTCACATAAGAAAGAAAAAACCAAATCCAAATTAAACAAAAAAGAAAACCTAAAAGCTTTGAACTATGTACAACTTGATTTTCTTCTAAAGGGATAGATGGGCAACCCGTTAAAATTCGGTTGCAGGCCAAATCACTAAACCACTCAAATTTTGGTGTCAATATTACTTACAATCAAGAGGATAACTAGAGAGGGTTGAACTCAAATATTAAATCAAATAAAATTTGTTACAAAATTATTTGCGTATTTTTATTCAACACCCTAAATCCACGTGATTTATTTACTAGAAAATCGACCTAATAGTACACAAACCAGTGGAATTTGACCTAGTTGGTCGACCATATAACGAAAGACTACTATCAATCAAAAAAAAATTCAAAAACATGCGGCTGTGGGGATTCGAGACCAATGCCTGACAACCAAAACGTGGAAGTCATGTGTCATTGTTTATAAATTTTTTTTAATGAAGCACAAATTATAAAACCAACAAACTACTTATATTTTATCTCAGCTAGCCATGAGATATGAAAATGGCGTCATACTGAGGTGAAGAATTATTGAAGAAAGTGGTTTATATTAAGATATAATGTACAACTCGGTCATAAAGGCCTGAAAAATAATATTCAATGAGTGATTGGTGTGGCATTGTGAGTACAATAATTGCATTGCCATATAATTCTTATTCATTAAAAATCTATGTATGAATACCGTGTTCCTCCTTCACCAACCAAACTGCACAAGAAATAGTTTGGACAAATATTAATTACCATGATCTAACACGGGCAAATGTCAAAGTGAAATAAATAAAAAAAGACGATAAATTTGTTGGTGTGGATTAGAGTGCAAACCAATTTCTTCTTCTTCTTCTGTTTATCTACATATTGTAGCAATTCCTCTTGTCGTGCGAGGGCATCCTCTAAGGCCTACAAAGCCAAATAAAGGAAGGTGAAAAAAACAAGTCTTTGCTTTTGTGCTTTAAATAGAATAATTTTTATGTTTAGAATGAAACCATCAATTGTTCCATTACCTTCTTTGTAGCATTAAGATCTTCCTCCAGGATATCCACACGGGTTGTAGCGTTCTTTATCATTTCCTCATTCTCTGTGACTCCATTCAACTTCATTTCCATGGTTGTAACTTTTTGTTCTAGTGCATCCATACGTTTAATGACAATCATGTAATCTGCATCTGATATCATTGGTTTTGTCATCTGCGAAGGATGGCTTGGCCCTTCCAAGTACATGGTAGTCGAGTAAAGAGTTGCATCAGTCGGTCTTTTGGGCACGTTACGAGTCAATCTCACTAATGTGATAATGCCCATAATAAAGGTCATTATACTTGCTACAAAATGGTTGCTAATTCCATCATTTGACTTGAAGGCATTGACGGTAAAGCCATTAGCTGCGTTGCACCATTGGAAAGGACTATTTATGGGAAGTTTGAAAAATTCAACTACATGTTTATAGCTTCCATTCCTTCTAGAAGTAAAAAATGAACTATTGAAGACATATAGTTTGTATAAAGGACACAGGATTTGAAGATACCTTTAGCAATGCTTGACTTTTCATCTTCCATGAGTTTTTGCCAACTCTTATTTGGTTTATTAAATGTTGGATCTAATGTGTTGTAATCATAATTCTTTTGGCCCAATTGGTTCTGAGTGACCGGCTATGCACATGTATAAGCAAAAATAAGAAAAACTGACTTGCTAACTTATATAATTCACTTCGAAGAACGTATGTTTTTTACTCTCTCTCTTATTTCGTCTTAGTTTATTTTACTATACTTCATGGCCTAGAGTTGAAAAGTTTTTTAAAAAAAATTTCTCTATAGTTGGAAAAGAAATGCTTACTTGACAAACTTGTTTCTCAACAGAAGGAGCTTTTATAGGCTTAACACTGTTTGAATGAGCTAGATTGGTTGCTTCATCTTTCTGCATCCATAATGCTTCACATCAAGACTAGTAGCCAAAAGTGACATTATGGGAGTATTTATAAGGGAGAACAAGCAAGCCAAAAGTTTGAAAAGACCTTTTGATTAGCATTATCATCCTTTGGATTTGTCTCATCTTCTTCAAGTTGAGTAGAGCAAGAATGTGAGTGTACCTTACATTTGGCTCCACCGCAATTTACCAACTATAAAGATCAGAAGAGTAATAGTTAAGAAGGGGATTTGTAGTTTCAATTTTAGAATGAAGCAAAAGTTTAATAGCAATAATAACATGTACTAGGAAAAAAATGAACCTTCAACGTTTCTGGGTCCTTCCAAGGACCTCTATCTGATCGCATACAACCTCCTATCTCAGAACAAGTGCAAGTGCCACCCAAAAAATCAGGCAGTTCACTAACACAAAATATGGAAAGAAAGTATCAACCTTCATGATTATGAGAAAATTTATATATAAAAAAAAAGACAACTAGAAAAGGGACACACACACACACACACACTAATCGATAGGTAAAAATACATAAGTAAAATTTACCTGGCATCAATCACTTCAAGTTAAATTTACCTGGCATCAATTACTTCAAGCAACTTGCTCTGGAACTTATTACCAAGAACCTTTGAAGTAACACCTTAAAATAATTAATTGAGGAGTGACAAACAAATAAGTTTCAAATTTCCAATTACAATATTTTCTTACTGTAATCTTGGCCGAGGTCTTTGGATCCAAAAACCCCTTTATAGTGTTCCATAAAAGCCTAAACCCAGAACCAGCATTGATGATGAACATCTTGTTTAGAGTCTGCATAAGGGGAGAAAGAAAAGAATAATGATGATTCTCATAATTAAAAAGGGAACAATTAAAATATAAAGCAATGAGACAAACCCATCACCTCAGGATAATTATCACCGTCGATCTTTTGTAGTTCTTGTACTAGCTCTCGTGCAGCTTTAGTGAAGGATTTTAATCCCTGTTTAATTAAATCGTTTAATATCAATTTTAACCCAATATGCTTTCTATTTTCTATTGCATCGTCATTTCATACTTGTACTTAAACATGAAAATGGTATTGATTTAGTATATTTTTCGTGAAGATACCACTCCAGAAACATCCAATATGGTTGTACTTTGGTCGATATGCCTCTTGGAAGCAACTGAACAAGCTGGAAACTTTATGTCAAAGGTCTTCTCAAACTCTTGCACGTGATACTTCAAGTAGCGCTCCAAGGTTGTCACTTCCAATAGTTTGGTTGCATCCACTTTTCCTAATAGTTCTATGTAAACAGGTCGACCATCTTTGTCAACCCCATGATGTCCTTGAGGGTAATATTCGTACACTTTCTCACGTTCTGTGAATTCAAATTCCTACAAATACATATAAAATCGTATTCAATTAGAATTCCATGTCGATACTATAAAAAATACATAGAAAATCCATTGAAACCTCTCAGTTTATACCTGCATGATTCTATCGGCACCAAAGGTTTTCCTCCAATTAAGCATATCAGTCCACATTTGCTTTGTCTTATCAATATCAAGTTTGCATGCCTTGAGAAATCTGTGTTCTTAAAAAGTAAGCTTAACATACATGCTAGATGAAAATGTCTTTAAAAAAAAAAATTTGTGTTGCGAGGGAGAAAAAAATAAGAAGAGAAACCTGAGTAACTTGTGATAATCATCATGCTCTGGAGGGAGTAAATTTTCCACTGTAAGCACCTGTCGTAGATTTTCAACAACTTGGCCCTCATCGGCATCATGAATGTCTTCTATATCAACAGACATGACCTTGCTGCTTTTCCCCCTCCTCGATAAAGAATGCTTGAACTTGGAAGATGCACTCATGGCTGCCCACTTTATGGAAGATACCTCGACAACCTTGTTAAGTCACTTTTTCATGATCTCGTTTTTCTAATGAACAGATTTGTGCCTGTGATCAAAATCATATGCCAAAATACACACATTCATCCTAAATCGATCTTGTATGTAATTAGATATAATTTAATTCATTATCTAATTTCTTTAACAAAAATCACTTTCCAATAAAATGTTGTTCAATTTGTAAATCAAATCACTGTTAATATTGAAGCTCCAATGGAGCTTATGATAATAAATCTTAATGTTCCTCATATTTCAATAAAAAAAATGTGACCCCGAGCTGACTATTAATTATAAGTCAAAACCTAAAATGCGATAACTTAAAGAAAAAAAAAAGTCAGAGCATAAGAAGATGTGAATATGACCTCATATTGAAAAGGGCCTCATATAGAAGCAGCAAAAAAAAGGTCGATAGAGAAATCAAATTCTCACAACCCTGTTATAATTTTCAACAATTGTGAAACAAATTTTGAACAAAGGGAAGATTAAAGAGAATGGGGGAAATGGAGGAGCGGAGGGAGGGAGATGGAATGGATGAAGTCGCAACCCCTTCCATTCCCCCTTTGGGATTTCGAGGAATTGGATTTTGGAGGCAAAGGAGACAACAATGAAATGATGATTCTAAAAATTTGAATTTCTGCTTGATTGATTTTGTTTTATTTTTTAAAATGATTTTAAGGCTGTGAAAACGTTAGGCAATCAATATTGAATGGTGAGCCGCCTATTTTACGGGGTCTCCAACAAAGAGTTGTATGACCCAAAGAAGTTAATCTACCCGCCACACTATTGATTTCCTTAAATAGGGGGATGAATATGGACAACTTGAAAAATTACAGATGTATATCAGAGAATCAAAAATGATAATTTCAATTTATTAAGGGCATTTCCAAATACATCGAAATAGAATATAACATTAATTAAGGGTATTTGGAAATTCCCTAAAGAGCATTAATAATGCAAATGTTTTTGCCTTCTATTTCCTTTTTTTAGATATTAAGATTTTGTTTTTTTATATATTCTTGATTTGTTATAGCCTCGGTTTTGATAACCGAGCATGACTAGATAAGAATAACCTTCATCGAGACACAATTTGCTTCATGATCTCTAATAACAAAACCAATTACAAAATCTCCGTTGTCCTAGAATGATTTGTTAAATTTAAAACCTAACCTTTTTTATTATTCCTTTTTGACCCTTATATATATATATATAACTCCAAAAGTGAGAATGAAAAAGGCAATTTGATTAGTCCACGTGTCCAAAAGTGAATTAAAATTGTGAGGCACGCGCAACTTCTCAATTAATTAGTAACACTCACTCAGATTAATTAGTAACACTCTCACATATATACACTAATTAATTGCACGTGTCAATTAGAAAAGCTACGAAGACATGTAAAAGTGTTTACATGAACTTTTAAAAATCATTTTTTGGCATTTTCACTTGTTAAAAAAATATATATTTGGGTGTAATTTAATTTTATCTACACATAGACACCCACTTTGTATATGTTTTGTAAAAAAAAATATTGATAGGAGGTGGTTCAACAATTTTATTCACAGTCGTTCAATAATTTTATTCACTATGGTTCAGCAATTTTATTCACAGTGGTTCGTTAATTTTATTCACATTGGTTCAGCAATTTTATTCACAGTGGTTCAGTAATTTTATTCACATTGGTTCAGCAATTTTATTTACATTGGTTCAGCAATTTTATTCACATTGGTTCATCAATTTTATTCACTGTAGTTCAACAATTTTATTCACATTGGTTCAACAATTTTATTTACAGTGGTTCGGCCATTTTATTTGTAGTGATTCACTTGGTATTAAAATTCTGAACCACTTGGTTTAAACCTCTGAACCACTTGATATAAAAACCTTGAACCACTTGGTATAAAAATCCTGAACCATTTGTTATAAACTCTGAACCATTTACTCTTAAAACCTTGAACCACTTGGTATTAAACCCTTAAACACTTGGTAGAAACCCATGAACCACTTGATATAAAAAAATCTGAATCACTTGGTATTAAAATCCTGAACCACTTGGGATAAAACCCGTGAACGACTTGATTTAAAACCCTGAACCGCTTAGTATATATAAACCTCATGAACCGCTTGATATTAAAACCCTGAACCACTTTATATTTTCTTAAATTAAACATAACGAAATATATAGAGAAATTTTGGTGAAATATCACCTTTTGCTAATTCAATTAGGTTATTAGCACCCTAAGAAAATAAATTGGCCGCTATAACACCTTATAAAAAAAATTAGCCTCCTATGCCCTAACCCTTCTACCCTGTTCGCTCTCTCTCACGCTCTTGTTCTTCCTGATTGCACCTTCGAATGTCATCGTCTTTACCTTAATCCTCCTCTGTCGTCGTCAGAGAACCGATCTCCACTTCTCTGGCTTAATCCGCTCCTTCACCGCCCCTTTCTCCTTCCTGCTCGCACTATCCTTCCCCTTCTTTCACAGCCTCAGTACAACCTTCGCTACAAGAGATTGCAACCTAGATTCGGATCTGGATGATCAGGTGTCGTGTGGGACGACATGTTGGTGAATTATGGACTTCTCCACCAACCACTGGAGATCCGGCCACCAGTTCCACCACTCGCACCGCCTCTCCTCTTTCCCTTATTTTTCCTCTTTCTTACTTCTATCAGATTCACCCCAAAATGGAACCCTAACTCCTTCACCGAGATTGTATAATCTAAACAAACTCTCCATAAAATGCAAATCTCAGCAAATCGATCAGTCAATCATTCCAAAATGTATATTCTCTCGGTATCTGATTTCGAAGATCTCAGGGAATTGATTTCCTAGATGTCTGGAAATGGTGACGGTGACAATAGCACTTGAATTTTCGATCCTTCGTATGACTTCTTTCTTCTTATCAATCTCCTCTGCTTTGATTTTTTTAGATTTGTGTTTTTAGGGCTTAATTTTGTATGATTCATTTCCTCTTATCAATCTCAATTCGCTTTGTGGAATGATATCGATCATCGACTTGAATTGTAGAAGTAAATACATTTGATTTTGATTTTGTGTTATTGTCTTTGAAGCATAAAAGTCTGGGCCTCAATCAACGGGTGTGGAATCATAGTTGAGGGTGTGGTCAAGACAGTTGCTTCCCTGGTCTATCATACGATCCATTATGTTCTTTTATTTATCATTCCACATAATGTTTATGCTCAAAGCTGAATAGTTTATATTATTAATCAGCTAGTTCACCAAATGAACCCTATTGTGAATTATCTGCTTCTGATTCGTTGATGGAAAATTATAGATGCTCATCCTCAAACTGTGCCCAAGACTGGTACAAATATTTGGGGTATATATTTGTTTATTGATAGCTAACTAGGTTGCTAACTAGGTGATAACATGTTTTTAACTCCGCTTGTGTTTTGGTACACAGCCGGCCCCAAGCCCGGAAAAAAAAGGAAGAGGGGAGACATGTTATGTGGTATTTCATGTTATTAGATTCTTAAAAGTCATCACAAATGTGTCACCAATAAAAATGTCACCAATAAAGTATAATAAAATTTTATGTTCATATGTTATCAATTGTATAAAAATGTTATAAAAAAAAGTGGCATCAAACGATTTGATTAAAAAAATGGCATCAAATAATAACATTAGAAAAATGGCATCAAAACACTGTTTTGAAAAAGTTGCATCACATTAAAGAAAAAAAGGCATGAAAACATTACCTTGAAAAAATATGGCATCACGAAAACATTACCATGAAAAAATATGGCCTCACGTTAAAAAAAATATCATCAAAAAATTAATATAAAAAAAGTGTCATCAGTAGTCAACGGTAAAAAAAAATGGCATCAATTGTCAATGTAACATCACAGTAAACAAAAAAATGTCATCACAAAAGTAGGATCAAATGGCATCAAAACGACAAAAAATGGCATCATAAAAAATGGCACCACTTAAAAAAAATAAATAATAATAATAATCTTAAAGAGCCGGTCAACGGTCATCGTTGACCGTTGACCTTAATACTTAATTTTGGAAGGGTGCTAGGTTAGTTAATTAATTTTGTTTGGGTGCTAGTTAGCTAATTAGATATTCATAATGTACTAATTGCTAAAATAACTCAAATATATATGATTTGAATCTTAGTCAAACAAAATGCCGATTACACCGGGCCAATCCGATTTGATTAACAAAACAATGACCTACCCGTAATTAGCAATTTTTAAGAACAATGTGCCAATCTTGAATTGCTGGAATTACATATTAAAATGTGAATATAAATATTTTAAAACTTAATTTTTTTACAGATTACAGATTTTCACAGATTACAGATTTTTTACAGATTACAGATTTTCACAGATTACAGATTTTTTTACAGATTTTCACAGATTACAGATTTTTTGCAGATTACAGATTTTCACAGATTACAGATTTTTTACAGATTACAGCTTTTCACAAAATACAGATTTTTTACATATTACAGATTTGCACAGATTACAGTTTTTCACAGATTACAGATTTTTTTACAAATTTTCACAGATTACAGATTACAGATTTTCACAGATTACAGATTTTTTTACAGATTACAGATTTTCACATAGCACAGATTACAGATTTTTTTTTACAGATTACAGATTTCATAGATTACAGATTTTTTACAGCTTGCACAGATTTTTTTTTCCTGATTATAGATTTACAGCTTCTGCATGATTGATGACAGATTTAAAGCTTCTGTTTACATATTTTTTGTTACACAAGCATGTCACCACACAAGCATCAGTAGCTGCTCGTAAAAAACCATGGTATGTTCTCACATAACCAAAAAAGAAAAAAAAAAAAAAAAGAGGAAGGTGATTTTAAAAAAAAGTTGAAAAATAAGAAGTTTATATTGTGCAAATATAAGTTACTGTTATGCAAATATAACGTCAAGATATGCACATCTAAACAACTGTTATGCAGATATAACAATCTGTTATGCAAATTGAAACTGCTGACACCGGTTGTCAGCAAGATTGTTATTCCCTCTTAATTTTAAGCAAATAATGTGAAACGAAATAGTAAAAGATAAAATTTTTGCCCATCAACGGCTAAATGTCAACATTTAGGCTAAATGTCAACATTTATGCTAAATGTCAACATTTAGGCTAAATGTCAACATTGAAGCTAAACGTCAACATTTAAGTTACATCAAATACAACAACAGAAGACGAAATTCAGAAGCTACAACAGCCCCAAAAAGAGACCCGAAATCAGCAGAAGCAAGATGCAAGCGAAAATCAGAATTTAGATCCAATATGCAAAAGTTTGATGCTGCTGACATATATACACTGCACTACAACTAAGGTATTATATTTGTGAATTTTAATGCCAAGATGCAATGAGATAGTGTGCTTATAAGTTGTCATGTTTATAGACATCAAAGCCTTGCTTTGTCTCTAATAATGAATTAAATTAGTATAAGGATTTGTTACTCTGTTGACATTTTAATTTAAAATTAATAATGAGTGCCAAAAGCCAAGAATTTAGATCCAATTTAATAAAGTTACTTCTGTTTAAAACCAATATTAAAAGAAATTAAAACGGATCAATCTAGAACCTATGTCACTTATGCAAAAAATTGATGATGTTGACATATAGAGACTACGTTAAATCTAAGGTATTAGGTTTGTGAAATTTGATGCTAAAATGCAGTGAATATTTTTGCTACTGGCTTGATAAGAGTATACACATCCAAAATATGCATAGGGTGATGCGCAACTAACTTAAATTAATTTTGTACAAGTGTAAAATTATGATATGCAACTACATTTTACTGATATGCAACCCCATATGACTGATATGCAAAATTAAGATTATTATATGCATAAGTTGATGTTGATCACATATAGGGACTTAGCTAAATCTAACATATTAGGTTACTGATTTTTAATGCTTAAATGCAAGGTGATGTCCTAAAAGATTGTAATAATGATACACATCAAAAGTTTCCTTTCCCACCTTTAAATGGATTGAATTAATATAACAATATGCTACTCTGCTGACATGTGATATATATAACGATTCCACCACATCTAAGGTATTAGATATGTGAATTTTAATGCTAAAATGCACTGAGATGGTGTGTGTCTCTTGTGATGAATTGAAGTAATATAACAATCTGTCACACTGCTGACATTTGGCATAAAAAACAGAATTTGTGCCAAAAGCACGAATTTAGATTTAAAATAATAAAGTTATTTCTCTTGGAAACCAATCTTCAAAAGAAAATTAAAAGAGATAAATCAGAAATAAACCACAGATATGCTACGAAACCCTGTATAACTAAATAAAATTTTTATGCTGCTGACAAATAAAGACTGCACAACATATAAGATATTAGATTTGTGAATATTAGTGCTACAATGCACTGAGATGATGTGCTGATAGATTTTAATGATTATGGACATGAAATCCTTGCTTTCTCTCCAATAATGAATTGAAATTTCGTAACAATCTATTACTCTGCTGATATCTTACCTTAAAAATAATAATTACTGCCAAATGTGCGAATTTAGACCCAATCTAATAAAGTTACTGCTCTTTAAAACCAAAATAAAAAGAATTTAAAAGTGATCAACATAAAAAAAAAAGTAGGTATGCTACTAAAACCTGTAGCACTTATGCAAAAGTTTGATGCTGCTGACATATATACACTGCACTACACCTAAGGTATTATATTTGTGAATTTTAATGCTAAGATGCACTGAGATGGTGTGCTTATAAGTTGTCATGTTTATGGACATCAAAGCCTTGCTTTGTCTCTAATAATGAATTAAATTAGTATAAGGATATATTGCTATGTTGACATTTTAATTTAAAATTAATAATTAGTGCCAAAAGCCAAGAATTTAGATCCAATTTAATAAAGTTACTGCTGTTTAAAACAAATATTAAAAGAAATTAAAACGGATCAATCTAGAACCTATGTCACTTATGCAAAAAATTGATGATGTCTACATATAGAGACTACGTTAAATCTAAGGTATTGAGTTTGTGAAATTTGATGCTAAAATGCAGTGAATATTTTTGCTACTGGCTTGATATGAGTATACACATCCAAAATATGCATAGGGTGATGTGCAACTAACTTAAATTAATTTTGCACAAGTGTAAAATATGATATGCAACTACATTTTACTGATATGCAACCCCATATGACTGATATGCAAAATTAAGATTATTATATGCATAAGTTGATGCTGATCACATATAGAGACTTAGCTAAATATAACATATTAAGTTACTGATTTTTAATGCTTAAATGCAAGGTGATGTCCTAATAGATTGTAATGATGATACACGTCAAAAGTTTCCTTTCCCACCTTTAAATGGATTGAATTAATATAACAATATGCTACTCTGCTGACATGTGATATATATAACGATTCCACCACATATAAGGTATTAGATATGTGAATTTTAATGCTAAAGAAGTTTTAACACCTAAATACCTGCATCATGCACATGTAAAAATGGCCAACAAAAACTGTTACAGACACCAGAAGATCGAAAACGGTCTTGAATAAATCAGCTGATGTCCTGAAAAAGCAAGTGAATCCAATGAGAAACAAAATCTTCAACTTGCGAGTTACTCCTCAGTTTCTCGTATTCTTTAACTACCAACAGATGCGTTAGAGTCCATCTGTCCATTATCAGAAACCAATGAAGCATAAGACAGAAGCAATAAAAGGGAGAAAGAAAAAAAGTACAAGCATCTGCAGAATTATTCTTTAGACTTGGTAGGATATTTTTAGCTTTAACAAAAAACATATCACTTCCTAGAAAATTCAAAACCTTAAAGGATCAGAACCTTAGGCATTGATCATAGTTCATTATGATAAATAAGAAAAAAAAAGCACTTGTTAATAGTTTAAATCAGACATGTCAGCAGGCACCTTATCACAGCTACACACTTTATCTTGCATTAGACAAAAACAATCAAGAGTATGCAGACTTCAAATTCGAGCAAAGGCCTATATTGAGATCCCTAAATTGAAACGGGGGTATAAAACTGTAAAACCCAGGCTTGCATAACAAATGACAAATTGCAAACATCACATGGAGGCTAGGATGGGGGAAACTAGGTGTTTACCACTAAACTGATATTATGATCTCTCGAAAAGATGGTTGCGGGCCAGTGTGTCATATAACCCCGCAGCAGGAATACTATCACTTCCAAGAAGTTCCTGAAGCTTTGCATCACATATGATCACCGAGGTTGAAGGATCCTGAAGTATAGAAAAAAAAAGAGTATCAGTCACCGTATACATTAAGAAATGCACTTTAATGACAAGACAACTAGAAAAACTGAACATCAGTGGTTGTAGAGGCATGAGAAAGAGCAATTAAAGGAAGTCGAAGAGGAAACAATGTTTAGGCAAAACAAATTTAACGAATGCAAGATCATAGTTATGCTTAAATAAATTCCAGTCAAAAAGTGCTGACATCGCCTTATATTTGCACATCAAACACAGGGTTATGAGACAATGAGTGCAATACCTAACACATAAAAAAGTTCTCTAGTTTCAAAGGCCTATATTCAGATCCCTAAATTCAGAATCGAGCAAATTGCAAGTTCATCAACTTCAGATTCGAGCAAATCCCTAAATTCAGATCTAAATATGCAGATTCGAGCACAAAAAGAGAACATGTCAGCACAAAAAGAGAACATGTCAGCACAATTAAAGACCATGTCAGCATATAAGAGAGTGACAAATACCACTTTTACTCTTGTTGCAGGTTTAAAATTAAATAAAGGAGATCAGTAAATTAATGACATGAACAAAGGTAGTTCAACAATGAAAAATAAATTACACACGTGTGACCGTCACACGCTCTGAATAAAGATCATTGTGTACTAATAGGAAAAGGGCATTTCCCGCCAACAAAAAAAAAAGCCAACCAAAAAAAAATCCCTAAATTCAGACCTAAATATGCAGATTCGAGCACGAAAAGAGAACATGTCAGCACATGTCAGCATATAAGAGATATGTAGATGTCAGCATTGATTTCACAGATGTCAACACTGATATTGATTTCCCAGATGTCAGCACTGATATTGATTTCCCAGATGTCAGCACTGATATTGATTTCACAGATATGTGGATGTGCAATTTCATTGCAAAATTGTGTGATTTCACAGTAAGAGATGCCAAAACAATCTAATAAAGTTACTGCTCTTTAAAACCAAAATAAAAAGAATTTAAAAGTGATCAACATAAAAAAAAAGCCAAGATAATTATGAGTTCTATTCCAAACTAGATAATTAAATTCTGTCCTCTAGGACAAGTTCTTTCAGCAGGCAAAGCTCTATCTATCGTACAAGATTGGTAATAAAGGAAGGTGGGCACACAAATAAGTGAACAATAACTAAGTTTCTCAGGCCTCCCTACATTCAATCTTCATTCCCCTGGGATGTGTAATTGTGTAATTATTTCTGAGGATCTATCACTTATGATTGGGTTCAAACTAACAATCAGTCTGTATGTCCTAACTCCTAATAATTCATCTCTCCTTTCAAATGGCTTGTTTGACCGACACAGGGCGAGCAAAGGCTTGTAGAGAACTAGATGGTCCTTTTCCTAGGGGTTCTTGCTTACTAGTTAGGATGTTTTTTGGCGAATCAAGTACAGTTGTACAAGAGTTCACAATCAAGGCACGCATGGGTTTGGATGCAGGAGGATTAATGGATATAGATGTGCAAATTGAAAGACAAAATGAGCCGTATTCAGGTATCAAGACATGCATTATCCCTGAAATAGAGCTTTGTTCCAACAGCCACGAGACTTTGATTGCGATTACTTACCGACATTTGACAGTTCTTCCACAACCAGATGTAACATTAATAAGGTAGCGGGTTAGGCACGTATTCATGGTGATGACAATGACTTGATACGAGAAAGGTTAAGGGCAGTGGGGAGGGAACAAGATGGCTTGGAAAATAAACTTGTTAATAGAGAAACAAACCAAGTAGAGCATGCAAGGCATTACCTTGCTTAATTAGTGTATGCATTTTTCCTTGTCACTTCTTCCAATATGTGGATTGTGGAGTGAATCCAAATGGGGTCCCGTCTTGCTTGGCTATACAGCAAAAAGGTTCGTAGGAAGTCTAATCAAAATCCATGGCTTTTGCCTGCTGCTTCACAAATGCCTTTTCCTATTAAATATGTATAAAACAATTAACATTTAGTTAGATGAGTCATGTCAGCAAGTTTGGAGCCCAACATACTTAAAGCAGGTATATCAACGACTTAGTGATTCTCTTCCTTGAATATTAATCTGCATAACCTCATTAAAATATCAGGGCACCCATGAATATCTTGTTAGAGAAGCCATATGGTTCCATTGCTTAAACAATGCATCCTACAACGTCCAATATTCATTAGCCCCAGAGACATTCCCCATCTAAGACTGGATGAATTCACAAAGTTGAAAATATATGCAAGTTCGCTCCTGCCCCCCAGTTATGTACTATTACCCATTTGACTCATAAATACAGGACTAATTAGGTAAAAATCGTCATTGTATACTTGTATCAATATCTGGTGTTGAATTGAACAAAAAGACGAGTGCCCTCTTATCTAACTCGAGGCATTACCTAGAACATTTCAAGCACCGATAATGATATTTGTGAGCCAAATGCCAAGAGAAACCATTACTATAACAGGATTACAACCACAAAAATGCAGATTCAGTAGACAGAACTTGTCATAGAGGACATGGAGCAATAATTATGAGCCGAATTTAGACCCAATCTAATCTGCTACTCTTGAACGGAAAATGATAATTATGACTTCTATTCCAAACTAGATAATTAAATTCAGTAAAATATGCAATTAGATGATTTCAATGCTCAAAAAAAGAAGCCAAGATCAATTCTAGGATGCATACCCATGCCTGTCATTAGCCTTAATTGTTTTTTCATTGATTTCCTCTCCTTGACTGAGTTCTACTCCGTATCAGATCTCTTAATTATCATAACCCCAACAATGAGTTTAAGACAAGCAAACCTTCATCCAGATGCAGCCGACATTGAGACAGGTACCATCGGGGGTTCCACGCTTCTCAATACACGTGGTCTTGAGGCCAAGGTGAGCTTGAGCTTGAGGAAGCAGAGCTTGCACTTGCTGAGCGGCGTCAAGACGGAGATGTGAGTGCCAATATCGGAACCCCAATCACCCATCAGAAGCGAGCCGCTATGGAAATCCGCCTCCTCGCGAAGAACAGATCTGAGAATCGCCTCAAAATCTCTAGAGTCGGCACTATTTCCCACCTGATTTCCCTAATCTCACCATTGGATCTCCAATTCCTGAATCTCGGTAGCAGCGCATCCACCGAAAGAAGCAACAGGGAGCAGCGACGGAAAGGTCGGTTCGAGATCAAGAGAAAGAGAGAGGGGGCAGAACGCAAATCCACTGTGGCTCCGGTACGTTGATCAGAAGGAGGCGGGATGTCGCCATTGATGGAGGAGCGAGGAGGAGGATGAATCGAGAGGAACGAGATTCACAAATTAGGGATTCTGGGAAACTGTAAAATAGAAGGAAGGGTAATATCGTAAAATAAAGATCCGAAATTAAAAAAGTGGACATTCTAGTAATATTTACAAAAACTAGGATACTCCGGTAATTAGAGCGAAAATTTGTGCCATCGGCACAAATTTTCTCACACATATATATATATATATATATTTATTTATTAGGAAAAAATTCGAGGTCAGACAAGCCTGTACCTCGATGGCCGACAAGTCGACAGACGAATGACCATCAAACCAACATAAAAATACAGAGAGGGTGCAAAGTACAAGCAAGAACTCTCCAAAAGCGAAACTGAATACAACTAAACTGAACAAGACGAGGACGTAGACGAAGGACGAAGGCAAGCACTCCCCTAAAGCAGTACCGTAGGCCAGCGGCACATCAGGAGTCTCCTGTGGGCAGTAAAGACGAACCTCCAATAAACCATTCTTCCAGGGAAAGGAGACGCATCGATACACACTGCCACGACCCCAGCCTATCCCGACTCCGACTGCAAGAACCCCGTCAAACAGAGAAGAGAATCCAACCAAGCCAAACGAAGAGACATAGTGCTTGAACCAAAAGCACCAGAAACCCAATCGGGATTTACATAAACCCCATTGGGAAGCCCCAACGGGAATTAAATTGAGCCATTTCAGACCGGTTTGTGAGAATTTGTTGTAACCCTTTCGGAATGTATATTCACTTAATTTTGCAGGAAAAGATCAATTTATAAATCTACCGGTAAAATTAACATTATTTAATTTTAATTAAAAAATATATTCTTAATTTTATAGGTTTCGGGCTTTCTTTGGACCCAAGGCTATGCCTTGAGCCCAAAGCACAAAAACGGGCCCAAGGAGAGATGCCAAATCAGATAACCCTGCAACGGCGGCAACGGCAAGCCGAAATGACGACCGCCACCGACTAAAGACCAGGAGGGAGGAGCAAGAGGGCGAGCACAAACGATTTACATATATATGTGTATATATATTATATATATATATATATATATACATACATACATACACATACACACACACATATATATATACTTATCAAACGTTTTTCACTGCAGCATGGGCTAGGCTTCTAGGTTGAGCAGTCCATTATTCACAGCTCATACCACACACATCGTTTGTTCTTGTTCTCTCTCGTTCTCTCCATTCCGGTATTCCCCGTTCAGTGCAATGTCGGTGCCCTCTTTCAATGTCGATTTCCTGCAAGTTTTCGCTTCCCACTGTCGTCGTCGCTTCTCTGATCCTCGTCACGCCTCTCTCTATCAACTGAACCTTGTGGTCATTAGATTTTGGATTTCAGGTGGATGAAGGTCATCCACAACGACGACATATAATCGATTGATGTTGGAATAAACCGGATTTGTATAACCGGAGCAGTGTCCATTTTGATGATGGATCCCTTGCCGGATATACATCGCGTTTATGGTCTTTTGTCTGAGGAGGAAAATCTGAGGGAAGGAAAACATAATTTAGTTTCTTTTAATTCCGATATTGATGCTATGTTTGCTAAGTCTTCGAATGTTCAGATCTCAGGGAATTCGGCTCCACCTGGTACTAATCTTGCAGCTGTGTTTGCTAAATTTCGGAATTCTCAGTTCTCAGGAAAGGAGAACACTCAACCTGATTCTTCTAAGCATGGCAGAAAGCCATTATTCTGTACAAATTGTAAGAAAACCAACCATTCCGTTGAAAGATGCTTCTATTTGATTGGCTTTCCAACAGGATACGCAAGTAGAGGCAAAGACAAGAAATCTAGTTCGGGAGAAAAATTTGCAGGCTCCGTTGCCCAACCTAGGGGTCATGAGTTTACCAATGAACAATTGTCACATTTGATGACTTTACTGCAGACAGTAGGATCGTCTCCTTCATCCTCAAAGGAACCTGTTGTGGATGACTTTGCGGGATTCTCAGGTATCACTCTTTCCGAACATGTTTTTGATGGGGAAACTTGGATTGTAGACAGCGGTGCCAGTGGTCACATGTGCAGCACTTTTAGCTGTTTCAAGACCACTTATACGTTGTCCAAGCCTTTTGTCGTGTCATTGCCAACAAGGGGCACCACTCTCATTACTACTGCTGGTACAGTAGAGGTGATGGATGGTTTGGTGTTACACCACACTCTACTCATTCCCAAGTTTAAGTGCAATCTGATTTCAATAGGGAAAATTGTTAAAGAGCTTGGATGCTTTGTGTTGTTCACTCCTTTAGGGTGCTTTCTGCATGCGCCTACTATGAGGACCCCAATGAAGATTGGTGAACCGGTGAAGGATTTGTTTTTGCTTAAAGCTAAGAAGCCCAGCAAGGATCAATTTGAGCATGTTCGTGATGAGTGTGTTGCTAGCACTGTTTCTGTTTGTACAGACAATGTCCTTTGGCACAAACGTTTAGGTCATTTACCATTTTACAGACTTCGATCTCTTCCTTTTGTCAAGATTACGGATGATGACAATTTGCTTCTTAAACCTTGTGAAGTTTGTGCTAAGGCTAGACAAACAAGAGCACCTTTTCCTTTGAGTTCAATACATACTTCTGCACTTTTTGATATTGTGCATTTGGATTTGTGGGGGCCTTATCACACCCCCACCTATGATGGCTTTAAATATTTTCTTACAATTGTCGATGATTATTCGAGAACCACTTGGGTACATTTGCTGTCCGTCAAGAGCCTAGCTTTTGCTGTTGTCAAGAGATTCATTGCTCTTGTGGAGAGGCAGTTCAATAGAAATGTGAAGATCATTCGCTCCGATAATGCTCTGGAGCTCGGTTCAAGCAGAGAATGTGCAGCTTATTTGTCAGATGTGGGCATTGATCATCAAACTTCTTGTGTGGCAACACCTCAGCAGAATGGGGTCGTAGAACGTAAGCATCGCCACCTCTTGGAAGTCGCTCGAGCTCTCATGTTTGAGTCTGGTCTGCCCATCACCTACTGGGGAGAGAGTGTGTTAGCTGCAGCTTACATTATAAACCGATTTCCCAGCAAGCTGCAGCTTACTGGGGAGAGAGCGTGTTAGCTGCAACTTACATTATAAGCCTTCCTATGATCACTTCCGCTGTTTTGGTTGTCTGTGTTTTGCTGTGACTTTGCAACATGGGAGAGACAAATTAGCAGCTCGTGCTACTCCTTGTGCCTTTCTTGGGTACCCAGCCGGCAAGAAGGCTTATAAGCTTCTCAATTTGGAGACAAAACAGATTTTCTTTTCCCGTGACGATGTGTTTCATGAGGAAATTTTCCCCTTTCGAGAGGATGCCTCTTATATTCAGCAAGCACTTTCGCCTTCGTTTATGGTGTCTTCTCCAAATCCATCAACTTGTGTTGACTCTGCTCCTTCATATTCTTCAGCACATACAACCCCAATGCCTTCTGATGCACCTCGTCGTTCTTTTCGCATCTCCTATCCTCCTGCCCATCTCTCAGATTATGTGTGCAATACTATTCATATTGAGCCTGGATTTTGTGGTCACACTTTGACATCAGTGGTCTCTTTCCCCTCTACTGATGTCCCTGGGAGTGTTCAACTTGACCGAGAGCCTTTCACTTTTGCTGAAGCCTGTGAGTATGAGGTGTGGCAACAAGCTATGCACGCTGAGTTTGACACTCTGGCATTGAATAAAACTTGGGATTCGGTTCATTTACCCAAAGGAAAGGAGGCGATTGGGTGTCGATGGGTGTATAAAGTTAAACGCATGTTAGATGGGAGCATTGAGCGATATAAAGCTCGACTTGTGGTTAAAGGGTACACTCAACGTGAGGGCATCGATTACACAAATACCTTTTCCCCCGTCATCAAGATGACGACAATGCGTGCTCTGGTCTCCGTGGCTTTGAAGAAGGGATGGCATATGTTTCAACTCGACGTGAATAACGCCTTCCTTCACGGTGAGTTGGATGAAGAAGTTTTTATGAAAGTACCTCCTGGGCTTGATGTATCTTCCCCAAATATAGTGTGTCGCCTTCGAAAGTCTTTATACGGCCTCAAACAAGCCTCCCGACAATGGTATGCTAGGTTGTCGGCTTCTCTTCGACTTCGTGGATATGTTCAATCCATGAATGGTTACTCTCGTTTCTCAAAGAAATCTGAAGCGTCAGTTGCATTCGTTGTGATATATGTTGATGAAATTTTGCTTGTCGGGGACGACCTCAGAGAACTCAATGATCTAAAGGCATTTCTGGATCAAGAGTTTCGGATCAAGGATCTTGGCACCTTGAATTTCTTTTTGGGCATTGAATTTGCAAAGGTGACTGATGGTTTGGTCATGACGCAGCGTAAGTTTATTGCTGAAATTTTCAATGATTTCAATTGTGTTGATCCTGTGGTTGCCACTCCCTTGCCTTCGCATTTGAAGATCTCTGCTACAGATGGGGATCCTTTGATTGATCCGCTTGCTTACCGTCGGCTTGTGGGTAAGCTCAATTTTCTATTTAATGCCCGGCCGGACATAGCTTACCCCGTTCAGTTCCTTAGTCAATTCATGTCTGATCCCCGTATTCCACACATGGATATGGCTTACCATGTTCTCCATTATCTCAAGGGTACTTCTTCCAAGAGCTTGTTTCTATCCGAGTCTACAGATTTTCGAGTTCAAGCCAATTGCGATGCTGACTGGGCAAGTTGCCCGATCTCCAAGAGGTCTGTTAGTGGCTTTTTAGTCTTTCTCGGCTTCAATTTGATATCCTGGAAATCAAAGAAACATCAAAGCGTCTCCTTGAGTTCAGTAGAGGCTGAGTATCGTTTGATTCATCGCGTCACAGCTGAGGTTGCTTGGCTCAGTAGGTTGCTGTCCGAGTTGCGCGTTCCTGGCATCACACCCATCCCTGTCCATTGTGATAACTTGGCCGCTATTTACATCGCGCGCAACCCTGTGTTTCACGAGCGCACGAAACACATCGAACTTGATTGTCACTTTGCTCGGGAAAAACTTCTGGAAGGATTGATCACACTCTCTCATGTCAGTTCTCGTGGTCAATTGCCTGATTTCCTCACGAAAACCATTCCTAGAGTTCACCTGCGATCTCTTCTGAGCAAGATTGAGCTCGTTGCACCTAGGGCTGGGCAAAATATAGACCGGACCGGAATCGGACCGGGACCAGACCGGAATTTACGGTCTTTGGATCGGACCGGAACATTACGGTCTGGTCCGCGGTCCAACATATTGGCAAATCCGGTTTACGGTCCAAACCCGGGACCAGACCGGAATTTCCGGTCTGGACCGGAATTGGACCGGAACCTGCTTTATTTAAAAAAAAAAACGTAAAAGTTGAAGATAGAATTAAACCCTATTTCTTCAAAGCCGCGCTTGCCGCTTTCTGTTCTTCTCACCTGCTCCAGTCCAGAGTCCAGCCTCCAGTTCGAATAAGAAGTATCTCCATCCTCAGACCTCGGCGCTCGGACCTCGGCTCTCCGACCTCGGCTCTCGAACCTCGGCCCTCGGCGCTCGGCGGCAGGCGGCAGGCCTCTACAGTCCTCACTCTCCTCCTGACAGTAAGTCTTCCCGACGTTATTTCAATTGTAGATCTAGGATTTTTTGTATATTTTGACCTATTAATGTTGATTTTAGTATAGATTTTGAGAAATTATACATATTCTAGCCTAACATTGAAGAATCTTCCCCCAATTTTAAATCTAGGGTTAAAAAATTTCAATTTGTATTTTGTAATATTTATATCTAGATGCGATTTTAAAGGTGGGGTTTAGAGAAATGAGATTAAAGCACTTGTTTTGAATGTATGAGATTGAAGCACTTGTTTTAATTTTTGAATCAATCAATTATTCAATTTGGGTAATAATCATGTAACTATGAATGAGATTAAAGAACTTGTTTTTTGTTTTTTTGTTTTTAACAGAATTATGAGTAATTCGATATCCATGGAAATTTCTTCAAAACATTCATGCAACGTAAGTGAGAGGGATTATTTTTGTTTTGAATGTATTAAATTTGTAGCTTAGAATGATTTCATGGTAATCTCTTATTTGTTTAAATAGATACGTATGGACCAAACGGAGACTACGGAGTTATCTGATGATACCGGGGCGCCTTCCGAGGTGCAACCACAAGCGGAAGGGGCATCATCATCAAAAAGTAGTAGGCAACCAAGTCTAACATCAAGAAAGAAGCGGAGAGAGTATTGGGATCATTTCACGGTGTACTTTGATGAGGCGGGAAAGAAGAGAGCGAAGTGCAACTATTGTCCGAAGATATCATATGATTGTGATTCAAACACAAATGGCAACAAAAATATAGGGAGACATTTTGAGGCATGTCCAAACAACCCGAAAAATCATGGCAAAGGTACTCAATCTAAACTTACTTTTCAGAATGTTGGAGATGGGGGGTCGAAGATGAAAAATTGGAAATTTGATGAGAAGTTTATTAGGGAGTATGTGTCTCGAATGGTTATTAGAGATGAATTGCCTTTTGCATGTGTTGAGAAGGATGGTATGGTCGATGCATTTTATACTGCACAACCTTTATTTAACATGCCATCGCGTCATTCTGTTAAACGTGATTCTAAATCTCTTTATGTGAGAGAACGAGAGAAGTTGAAGAAATTCTTGAAGGAATCTTGTCAAAGTGTGTGTTTAACTACGGACACTTGGACATCGGTGGCAACTGATAATTATACATGTGTAACTGCTCATTGGATTGATAATGATTGGAAGTTACAGAAGAGAATTTTGAATTTCATGTTTACCACTTGCCATAAGGGGGAATCAATTGGGAGAACACTCGAAGATTGCTTGAGGTATTGGGATTTGTCTAGTAAGTTCTTGACTGTTACAGTTGACAATGCATCGGCTAATGATGTTGCTTGCAACTATATGAGTGAAGTGGCTAAGGATAATAGTTGCATTGGGAAGGGTGAGTATGTGAAAGTGAGATGCACTGCACACATCATAAATCTGGTTGTGCAGGATGGTCTCAAGTTTGGTGGTGATCATCTGAAGAAGGTTCGAGCTCTTGTGAGGTGGTGTAGGGGTTCTCCTGCTAGGAAGGAAGCTTTTCGGCTACATGCAGAAATACTTAACATTGAGTACAAGGGAATGTTGGTTAATGATGTGCCTACTCGATGGAATTCCACGTATCTTATGTTGAGTAAGGTGTTGACATATAAACCGATCTATTCTCGAATGCATATTCCAGTGGATGATGAAGTAGGACCTTTGACCGCTTCTGATTGGAGCAGAATAGAAAAACTTTGTCATTTCTTGAAGGGGTTTTATGATTTGACAAACCGGGTTTCAGGATCTTTGTATGTCACTAGCAATTGGTGGGCATTCCATGTTGCGTTATTGCTAAGTTATTGAATGAGCTAGTTGTTAGTGGTGATGAAGATTTGAAGCTAATGGCTACTTACATGAAGGAGAAGTTTGATAAGTACTTTGGTACTTTTAAGAAGATGAATCTGATGATGTTTGTGCCCGCCCTTATTGACCCTCAACGCAAGATTCGTGGTGTGACTAGTGTTTTGACTCGCTTGTTTCCGAAAGAAAATGTGGATGATATGGTGAAGAAAGTGAAGGATATTGCTTATGAGCTGTTTGATGAGTTTAGAAGTCTCCAATATCCACTCGATGAAGGAGGGTCACAATCACGCCAATCTGTAATGGTGGATGTAGATGAATCAAGCTGGATAGATGAGTTCAACGAGGAAGGAAATGATTGCATTGATACGAACTTGAGGTCCGAGTTCGATCAGTATCTTGTTGAAACTGAAAGGCCAGAAGTTGGAAAAAAGAGTGTCCTTGAGTGGTGGAATGCTAATAAGAATAGATATCATGTACTTGCACGCATGGCACGAGCTTTATTGGCCATTCTTATATCTACCGTTCCGTCTAAATCTGCTTTTAGCACTGGTGGACGGACAATTACAAACTTCAGAAACAGCTTAGCTGCTGATGTAAGTATTTATTTCTTGCATATTTATGCAATCATTCCTCTTGAATATATTTGTGTCTATTATTGTATATAGTGTTTCAAATTTATAACTAGCTATGCATCTAAATAGTTATATACTAATAATCTCATCTATTAATTAGACGGTGCAAGCACTTGTTTGTACTCAAGATTGGTTACGTGGGACAAACCTCAAAAATGCTAAACCTCATGAAGAAAGCATATATGAAGAAGATACCAACGAAGAAGGTAATCTTATATTCATTACTTCATTTTGTATACTTGTACTTACATTAATAAAAATGTTAAATTTGAACGATTAAGCATTATTTTCATGTTGTTTAGATTCGGCGGATAAAGATATAGATCTCACAGAAGGAACTTTTTACATTTGTAAGGACTAAGGAGTAATGGTCTTGACGAGAAGGTAACAAAACTTTAAATACTTTACATTTGTGCTCATTTGTTATCATAATTTATTTAATGTTTGCTTGCTTTACCTTCTAGGTGTTCTCACACAAGAACTCAAGGCAAGCTGGCAAGATAATGGATGAGTAGTTGATTACAACTTTCAGCATTTGCTTTTAAGTCTAAACTTTTATTTTATGGATGTGTATGTTTTAAGTGTAAACTTTGCATTTTGAGTTTTGATTACAACTTTCAGTAGTTGTGGATTTGATCATGCATGACTTCAATCATGAATGAATTTATTTTCAATTTATAGAGCTTTACAGATTACATAAATATGAACATGTTGGGGCTGCTGTAGCTCTAAATAGCTGCTATAAAATTGAACGAAAGTTCAAGGGCTGCTGTAAAGTGTAAACAGGTTCAAGGGCTGCTGTAAACAGGTTCAAGGGCTGCTGTAAACAGGTTGAACTGTTGATGAAGGGGCTGCTGTAAATAGGTTAAGGCGGCTGCTGTAAACAACTACTGTAAATTGTAAAATACAGCAGCCTTTGGCTCTCTACTGTCATATTTATCGGTCCTAACGGCTACCGTAAAAACAGCTACTGTAAAAAGTCGTCGTGCAAACGGTCCGCGGACCGTAAAGACCGGGACCATATTTGTCGGTCCCGGTCCGATCCGCGGTCCAAGTTTAAAAAAATTACGGTCCATCGGATCGGACCGGGACCGGAATGTCCGGTCCGGTCCGGTCCGGTCCAGACCGGTTGATCAGCCCTAGTTGCACCTCCGCCTCCATCTTGAGGTGGGGTGTTGGAATAAACCGGATTCGTATAACCGGAGTTGTGTCCATATGTGTATTGGGCTTGTTTCGTTACGAGGGCTCGGCCCACTAGTCTTTAATATATATCGAGCGACCTATTGTAATTCAGTCAGTTTTTTCAATGAATTGTTTTCCCAGTTTCTCTTCTTCCTCTTCATTTTACAGTTTTCTTCATTACAGTTCGATCGCTTTTGCTGGCCCTGGGATTTCTACAATTGACGATATGAAGAGGCGCCTCTCCAAGGTGTGTGCCCTCGGGAATTTTCCTCGATCTTCTCCACATCTGGGCTGAGATCTTCCTCCTTTGGCCTCTTTCTGTTGCCAGCCTCGTCTGGGCTGAGATTTTCCTCCATTGGCTCATCTTTGTTGCCGCCTCTTCGGTTTGTCCATCGGCAAATCCTGGGACCGCACCACCTGCTTGGTCTTCGGTGTCTTCTATTTCACTTCCATGGTATGTCTTTCCTCCTTGCTATTCGCTTTATCAATTAGGAACAAATTTGACACTATTGGAGATTTGACGCTCTAATTGGCTTCGAGATTGTTAACTTTTCGCCAATCTAGGATTCCTGTGCTTTATAGATTCTTTGCTGCTTGTGTTTGAGATTGTTAACAATCAAGGGTTCCTGACACTATTGGAGATTTACACTTTATTTTACACCCTATGACCATGTATCGCAATCTGAGAGCTGCGCTTTAAACATTGACATCTTTGGATCAACCAACAGCACTTCACTCGACTTTAATCCAAGTGCAAGTCAGAATGGTCTAACTGGTTTAGATTTAGGATCAAGTAACCATCTGCAGTTTCCCTGGTGATCGAGTAGCCAAGGCTACTCGATCTTGATAGTTTCGGATAGATTTCAGCAACTTCGCGCCCAAGCAATCCAAATCTCGACCACCTCTTGTCGAGATCGAGTAGGGCGCTTCCGCGAGTTGGCTCTTCCGCTGGCAGCGAGTGATCCGCTGCAGCGAGTCGAGTCTTCCGCTGGCAGCGGGTGCTCCTGGTCGTCCTCAGCTTTGTCCTCGGCTTCTCGGGCAGCTTCTCCTCGTCGACTCCGGGTGGTGGCGCTGGGCTTCGTCGACCTCGACTAGTTCTTGTCGAGATTGAGTAGGGTCCGGACCTCGGGTGTCTGGCTCTCTCGATCAGGCTCTGTCGACAAGGTTGCTCGGACATGGCTTGTCGAGGTCGAGTAGACCTACTCGAGGTCGAGTAGCCTTGGCTCGTAGACTTGTTCCGCTGCTTTGACCTTGGACTTCTGTAGTGGTTTTCCGAGCTTTTCCGACCTTCTGTAGAATTGTTGTAAAACGCCTCGATTTCTGCGAATTAAACAGAAACCGGTGTAGATTCCATAATTTGGCAAATAAACATAAACTACATAGATTCTGTACTATCTTAGCCCAAATGAATGCAATGTATACAGAAATCGATATAAAAGTTACTGTAAAACATGGCAGATTCAGTTCACAACAGTATCATCTGTAGAAAAACAAGAGATACTTGGGACTAGGTCTTCAAAGAAGAATATGGTGCTGATTTTTATGTTATTAAAGATAATGGCACACCTATTCTTGCTCACTCTAGCTTTCTGGTGATTTCTCTAAACTCCAGTCCATTTACACAATTAGACAATGCTAACTACTTCTATAGTATGGAAAAAAAGAATCCCTTCTAAGTTGTTTCCCTAGACCTAATTGTAATCGAACTTCTTTTATACAACTGATCGTGTTTCTCTCTATTACTTATACAGAGGGTTGCATCAACTGTAAGTCTGTAATGGGAAGTTTTCTTCTGCGGTCTGAACCTAGGAGTGGAAAGGTACATCTGGAGCTTCATGGGGTGCCTCATGCGGATGCTTATGCATTTATTCGCTTCCTGTACTCCTCTTGGTACGTTGAGAACATTATGATCTTGGCAGTCACCTCTCCTTTTATCTTCTGAATTGTTGCATCTGTGCATCCAAACACTTGCTTATGCTACAAAATACCATTATCACAGTTTTTAGTAAATATGTGCAACCTCTCTTGGTCTCCTGAATGCTTTTTCTTGTCCTTGTCATTTTAACAGGGTCTTTTTTTTGTGTGTGAAATAAGCAAGTAGTGTTTGATTTTACAAAGCAGCCACTTCACACCAATGCTTTACTTAAATTTTTTTTTTTGAATGATGCGTAATGCTTTACTTAATTTTTTTGAAGAGGTAATGCTTTACTTAATTACTTCCAGTGCAATGACATTTTTCGTTACTTCCTTATACCCTAGTCTCAAGTAAGAAGACTCCGAGGCTTTCTCAATATCAGATGTGTTTATCTAACATTTTTATTTATAATGCAGATGTGAAGAAGAGGATATGAAGAACTATGCTCTGCATTTGACAATTCAAATATGTAAAGTGTATGGAAAATAGCAAAGGTTCTCAGAAGATGATATCGATGACGTTCGAAAGGAGTTCTAAAGTATATGGTTCATGTCTTATTTTAGGTATGAAATGCATAATACTAATGTAGCAAGATTCAATAACTACAATGTCTTGTTCTTGCACATAGAGAAAATTTCATCGTTATCACTAAGTTGCCTACAATTGTCTTTTTCAGGTTGATTGATTGATGATGAAGTAGCCCTGGTTTTCAAACTTATATGTTTTCCCTCTTTAGATAATGGTATCATATTATTTAGGGTGGGATTATTATATTTTGGATAGTGTTAAAGTACTCTTTACGGTGGATAGACGTTATATTTAATCTTTATTTTGTGCAAATTATTAGTATCTAGCATTAATAATTATGTGTGTTTTTGGTAAATATATTTCTACTTTTGTAACTGCGTTCATTGAGATGTTCTGACTGGTGTATGTATTAAAGCATATGCATGCACGAATTATGCATTTATACCGGTGGATTAAATGAAATATGTATATATTATATTAAAACAAAACATATTATATAACCCGGACCTCGAAATCCCCGGTTTATATACTCTCACTTTCACCGCAAAAAAAAGAGAATATAACCCGGATCTGCATGAACCGGTGTATATGTTTTGAACAAATCAATCCGGGTTAAAATATGGCAATATATAATAACTCGGACTTCAAATATCCGGGTTATTTCATAACCTCTTTATAAACCGGATATTCTAATGTCCGGGTTATATTAACACCCCAAATAACCCGGACCAGATGATGTATATACCGTACGGATAACCGGTTAACCCGGATAAAATAACCCGGATATAAGATCCGGGTTATATAGTGTGCTGAGAATATAACCCGCTGACCATTAACCCGGACCATATCCGGGTTATAAAGGGTCAAATATCCGGGTTATTTGCCCTTTTCTGTAGTAGTGAACGGCTGAGCGAGAGTAAGAGAGCAGATAGAGACCAGGGCTGTGTTGAAGAGAGCGATGCAACAACTCGGCGTGCACAACAGAGACGGCGACAACAGAGAGCTCGATTCGACGATTGAGCAAGAAGAAAACAAATAGAGGGAGATGAGACGAGATCGATCGAGAGGGAGCCGACAGAGCCTGGAGGCAATTGGGCGACTAATTGCAGAATCGAGTGTCTCTGCAGCATCTTGAAACCCTAATTGCATAATTGAGATGAATTTTCGGCGAAACACCTATTGGAGGCTGAGGATGGATGACGCGGAACATGACGGAGATGGAGGCAGAGAGATCTGAGACCATGGCGGCCGACCATGGATGCGAAAAAACATCAAAAATATATATATATATATATATATTTGCAAATGGGTCAATTGTTAAAATAATGAGTTGATGTTTTTTACTTCTTCCTCATCATTGTTGTAACGGCTCAAATATAAATATTTGGGTTACATTTCGAATGTTAGATACCTTCGTTCGGATCTTGCAATCTAGGTACGAGTTGAGATTTCATACCCAAAAGTTAATCTTTGAAAAAGGAGATTTCGAAACCCAAAATATGCGTAGGACCGTTGGGTGTCCAGAACATGTCCTATTGGTCAAAGTCGCTCACTTGATTTCAAGTTCAAAGCATGTAAAAGCTGAAGTACAGGAAAACTTGTCATGGCAGAACTGAGTCAAAACTGAAGTACAGGAAATACGACTACGAAATCATCCAAAGTATCAAGTCTCGTGGTAGTCAGTCTCTCGGTCGATCAAACGTCCCAAAAGGGTAAAACCCATCATTGAAGCATAGAGTAATCAAACATCTGCAAGCATACCTTAAAAAAATAATACATGGAAT
This sequence comes from Persicaria tinctoria, assembly GCA_037127255.1. Classification (NCBI taxonomy): domain Eukaryota; kingdom Viridiplantae; phylum Streptophyta; class Magnoliopsida; order Caryophyllales; family Polygonaceae; genus Persicaria; species Persicaria tinctoria. Next base: position 4,822,031 of record JBANSL010000009.1, on the reverse strand, counting down.
GAGATCAGAATGAGGCTCACACACGGGGTTCGGTCTCACTACGACCACATCATATACGTTATACCTAGATAAATGTGTTTCTAATGTAGGACATAAATTTAAATCACACAAGCATGCTGACAATTTTATATATGTAGAAAGCGATTAAATGGATCCACACAGAGTGTCCAATGGCATATCCCTCTCCTACTTCTGCACCCGTTCCCATTAGTGCAGACCCTTGCCAGTACGATACTAAAGCATATCCAACCCATTATATAGTTTGTGCAGCAATAACTTATGCTCATCAATAATCAACTCGTATCGTAATCATGGTCATGTAATGAATCAAGCTCGTACGATACGTCAAGCTCAACTCGTGGTATATATAAAAGTATTGAAGATGACAACATCTGATAAAGCTGTGTTGTCCTATGACCCTAGAAAAAGACTCTAACGACTCACAGATAACAACCGCTCTCTTTCCAAACACATAAAGAAGACGGATGCTCAACCATTGTGAAATTCCTAAGCAAGATACTTGACGGAGGGATTTTTAGTCGCCTTAAATCCTATCAGATAAATCCGACTAAGCTAACTAATGTAGTTTGGCAAGTACGGGTCGATCCCACAGAGAGTCAACGATTTGTATGCAAATCAGAGTGTGTCAACAAGAACAAGAAACAAAGAGGGGGGATTTCGATGGTTTAAACTAACTAAGAATGCAAAAGTAAGAAAAATAATAAAGTAAAACAGATTAAATGGATGAATATGAGAGAATAGCTTAGGTCAATCAATCTCAGCAATCAGGTTTGTTCATTAATCATTGATATCGAAAAGATAACTTCCTCTTGAATACTTTGTTGTGGAAAGACTAGGTCTTTTGAATCCAATTCCTTATCGTTTCTAGTTAACAGGACAACCAGACCCTGAAAACCCTAATTATCAAACAATCTTGAAACTATAAAGATTCAATTAAATAATCGATTAAGCTTAAAGGAAATCAACAAAGACAATCGACGGCACAACCAGTTATTGCATCAATTGCAAATCAGTTCTTTATACAAATCCCTCAATCAACAAGTTTCAGATATTTATACTTTGCTACTCAAGAATATAGATAATTCAACCAGAAATTACCTATATCTAGCTATAAATTATCATGAAAATGCATCAGTTGATCAAGCTAATGGAAATTCACGAAAACCCTAAACATTTTAGGCAAAGAATTGATAATATTGATAGAGGAGTATTAAGATAAAGAAATCTCACAATGAAATGATAAACCTCAAGCTTCGATTAATTTTCCCAAGCAAAGAGGATTAGTTGTTCATGGTTGAAAAGAAATCACAAAAGCTCTACAATTTGCTACTATCTGAATTCGTGGTGTCCAAACCAAAAACACACCAAAACCTACCTCCTCTCAAACCTACGTTTTTCTTTTACAATAATAATAATTCTCCTAGTGAAAAAGTCAAAACAAGTTACAAACTAACACCCAAAGGCCAAAACATGCGGCCCAACTCGTCAAAGCCCAAACCGAATGACTGTTGCTGCTGATGCTACAAAACTCGGTCTGAAACCAAATAACTCGGCCGAGTTCTTGACAATTCCACCCGAGTTCTTTTCAACAACCATTTTGACGTCCCGATTTTGCTGTTTTTAAGACTGCATTTGGAAATATCGTAAAAACGAAAGTTGTAGGTCTTCGAATCCTCTTTCCATCAAGTATAAATACACCCCGATCCAATAAATACAGTCTTCAAACGACTCATTTTAGTGCAGCGTCGCCAGCTTGGACAACTCCACTCCTTTACATGTTTAGCTCCTCTCCTCGGATCTCGTGCTCTTCTATTCTCGTCCAATCTTCCAACATTGGATCGAGCTTAGCTTCACCTCTTTACAATCACCTGCAATCGTGCACAAATCTCGTAGATTCCGACTCTAATTGAAACATAATGAAAATATGAAAACTACTCTAACTCATGCATTTTACTCTACCTAAACACATCTAAATGCTTATATTAACACTACCTAAATGTGCATGATCAAACTCCCCCACACTTGAACCTTTCTTTTCCTCAAGAAAACAAAACCAATCCCAACACACATCCCACAAATACACTCTTCATGCATTCACCTCGTCAAAACACAATCCAAACCAAGTAGGAAGCACAAAACAATAATCAACATCCTCACATGTATTTGAGCAACTCAAAGGCTTAGGCACATTTCAATCCAACCTCACCAGGTTTATAAAGTGTTTCACTCATCGCTCTTGTGTTTAGGCTAATTCAATTCTGCTCAAACTCAATCCAATGCAACAAGGGTAATTAGGGGAACTTGCTTGATTTGACACATTGATTTCCTTACCTGTATGAACATAATACAACACAATAAGAAGCCCTTTGACATCACCCATAATTAATTCCATTTTCCAAGGACAAATGCCATTTCCTTTTAGATGATTTATTAACAGTAACGAATCTCCCTCAATCACTAGTTTAACGTAATTGTTAGTTGTTGCACATATTACTCCTTCCCTTAACGCAATGTCCTCGGCCATAGTTGGATTTTGTTTCCCAATGAATTTGTATCCTATATCAATGACCTCGCCAACTGGATTCCTTATTACAAACCCAGTACTTGCTTCCCCAGATGGATCTACTGCTCCATCAAAATTGAGTTTCATACATCCATTACTAGGTTTTCTCCATTTAACATTTTTTCTGCTTACTTTATCTGTTTGCTTTCCCAGCCCTCCCTTTTCCTGATTCACATCTTCCTTTTCCTCATGCTTAGCTCGTTTCCATCCTTCTTTAATGGTTTTAATAAAAGACTGCACTTTTGAATAAGTTGGCATTTCCGTTTCTCTAAAAATCATTTTATTCCGAAAGAATCAGATGGACCACCATTTTATTGCCATATCCTCATTTTCGTTGGGTGTTAAAACCTCACCCAATTTCTCCATTATGATATTGCCCTTTACCGATGTTGTATTGATATTATTGATTATTCTCGAGCATTTACGAGTCTGTAGAAGGTGGTTTTGTCCGAAAGAACATTTGACAAACAGATGAACCTCATCTTCCCCATTTACACCACAGAAGCAACAGTCATTTCGGATGGCCATACCCCTTTTGCTCAATCGATCTCTAGTTGGTAGGCCATTTGGGGCAATTTTCCAAAGAAAATTCTTAATCTTAGGAACTGTATTTATCTTCCAAATCCAATTAAAAGGGTCATCATTAAACGAGTCTTGATTCGTAAGAAGTCTTACTGCACTAGATGTGGTAAACCACCCTTGTTTATCAAGACGACAGTAAAGTCTATCAGACATCCTATGGACCGAGAGAGGAGTACAAAGGACTTTCTCCGCCCACTCTCGACCAAGCGCATTAACTAATCTGGTTCTGGACTAGACCCCATTATGTATGAAATTACATACTCGAGCATCCTCGTCCTCAATGGTTATATTACCAACACTTTTGATTAGAGGTTTATGAGTAATCCAAGGATCCTTCCAGAACTTCACTTATTCACCATCACCAATACCCCAAACAAGGCCTTCTTTGAATTTTTCAATTAAACTAGAAGAATTCCTCCATTGCCAGGACGCATTGTTAACCTTACTGTAGTTAAGGATATCATTTTCTTTTAGATATTTGTGCCTAATAATTCAAATCCATAAATTATCTGATTTAGCGAGAGTTTTCCACAAATGTTTCATCTGGAGAGCCTCATTCATTATTCATGTTTTTCTAATATTAAGGCCCCCTTTCCTTTTTGGCCTACAAACCTTATCCCAACTGATAAGAGGTTTATACTGAAGGTCTTTATCCCATAAAAAACTCCGATTAATCCGATGTAGCTCATTATGAATTGAGGCTGGAAGCATGAAACTCTGCATAGCATATAGAGGTTTCCACGATAAATTTGCATTAATCAGGATAAATTTGCATAAATTTCCACGATAAAGTTGGGTCTTTGTTTTATTAACTATATCCTCAAATATATGTGTGTTTATTTACTCTTCCATCGATGATAGGACATCCTAAGTATTTTTCCATTCCCCTTATATGTACCATCTGAAGCGAATTTTCTAACGACTGAATCCTATTTCCATTAACACCCCTGGTAGTCTGAAATGAGGATTTATGGTAATTAACTTTTTGTCCAGATACCCTACTGTAGGCATCTATTACAGATTTAACATTTTGACTAGGCTCAAGCGTTGATTTGGCAAAGACGATTGTATCATCCGCAAAGGCTAGGAACGGGATTCTTCGACCATGGTGTCAAAATTTAAACCCAATCTTGCTCTGAACGGCCATAGGAATGGAGAAATGGGGTCGCCCTGTTGGATTACTCTAGTTGGATAGAAGATTTCGGTCAAGGTACTATTTACAAGTACTGAAAAGGATACAGATGTAATACATTCTTTTATCCAATTAGTAAATCGTTCATGAAAACCAAATCTCCTTAGTACCTCAAGTATAAACTCCCAATCGAGTCTATCATAAGCTTTCTCCATATCGAGTTTGATTGCCATCCAACCTTCTGTACCCTTTCTACTTTTGAAAGAATGGAAAATCTCGTGCGGAATTCAGGACATTATCTTGGATAGCTCTATCTACAACAAAAGCACCTTGTAATGGGTGAATCAATTTACCCATAACACTCTTTACACATTCTGTAAGGATTTTTGATATAATTTTGTATATTGTCGAGCATAGACTAATAGGTCTGTAGTTACTTGTTGAGGAAAGATTATCCACTTTTGGCAAGAGCGTGATAAACGTGTGGTTAATTTGACGGAGAATTCTCCCGGAAAGAAAAAAGCTCTTTACCGCTCTGATTACCGCAGGGCCCACAATATCCCAATAAGTTTTATAGAACTCAACCGTAAAACCATCAGGCACTAGAGATTTATTTCTTCCTAAACAGAAGACCGCACTTTTGATTTCATTATTTTGAATTGGTTTAATAAGCCATTCATTTTCCTCGCTGGTGATTTCAGGCGTAATTAAGTCCAGACTTGTCCTCCAATCAGTACTTATACCGCATTCCTTTTTAAATCTTTTTTCAAAATCGATGTGAATTTCACGCTTAATATTTTCCTCCCCAAGAACTAATGTCCCTTCTGCTGAAGTAATGTTGAATATTATCTTCCTATTTCGCCTGCCTGTGGCGATTTTATGAAAGTATCCATAATTGGTGTCTGCTAGTTTAACATGTTTCGTCTTAGCTCTTTGGCTCCAAAACGTTTTATGGAATTTTATTAATGCTTTTTTTTTTCAGAATTAAACGCTTCTGCCTATTTGTCGAGTTAAGGTAAAAAAAGGTTACACAACCTCCCCCCCCCCCCCCCCCCCCCCCGAACCGCTACTAGTTTTTCCTCAACCCCATCCAGTTGTCGAAAAATATTTCCAAAAGTTCTTTTATTCCAGGACTTGATTTTGGCTTTTAGAATTTTAGTTTTAAATATTAACTGGTACACCGTAGAACCTGCACAATTCGCTCACCATGCCTGTTTGACAATCATACGTAGGTCCTTCCTTTTAAGCCACATGTTCTCAAATTTAAAAGGGGCATCTTGAAAAGAATTCATTTCCGCGAATGCCAGTGTGATGGGACAATGATCTGAAGAAGGGAAAGCATGGTGAGTTAGATGTATACTTGGTAATCGAGCCAGAATCCCGTTTTGAACCAAAGCCCTATCTAGACGTTCATAGATATTTTCCGGACCTTCCTTCCTCTTCCTCTAGGTGAACCTGTTCCAATTAAAAGGTATGTTTGATAGTTCACAGCTATTTTTAATCTCATTTAACCTTGCCAATCTATTTAAGGAAGTGTCAGCTCAAACTTTTTTGTCATCTGTACTTACAATGTCATTGAGATCGCCTGTTACTATAGTAGGTACCCTCGCAGAGTTTATTAAGATGAATATCTCATCCCAGAACCTTGTTTTATTGCATTCCTGAGCGGGGGCATACACAAATAGAATCTGACACTCAAAACTAAGATTTGAATTACCAGAATTTGCACATATATAACGTTGACTATAGCGATTTATTGATAAAGTTTCATGCGTCATGCAATTGGATTTCCACATCACGCCTATGCCTCCAGATTTACCCACAGCAGGCACCCACACAGCTTCATCAAAACCCGTCAATCTCCAATATTTCTCCTCAGGGATTTTGTCAGTTTTTGTTTCCATAACCGACATTACTTGAATTCTTTGTGTGGTACAAAAAGTACCCAATTCTGCCCAGAAGTTTCGTTTCCCTATTCCTCTAACATTCCAAGAACTAATTTTCATATAACCTATAGTACTTACCTCCCCTTTTAGCTATGAGAGCTAAGTTTCTCATTATGTGACTAGGATTCCGACTAACTTCAACTAACCAAGAGCATCTGTGATTATAGGATGATTGATGACTAAACCCCAAGTTTGTGCATATGGTGATACCCATCTGAGAACTATAACTACTCAAATCTAAAATAGTAATCAACAAATCCCTATTAGTCCATAAGAAAACTGAAACCCCCTTCTAGAAACTTGACACCACACTTAGTTCATAATGGCAATATATAAGAAAGTTTGACAGATAAGTGTGGGATTGAACAAGCCATAAATCAAACCTGCCCGGGACATTCGCATAAGGCAATACCAAACAACACACCCAATAGCTAGAATAGATATATTTATATTTGCAGGCAAAGCTGCGACCTACCTTACAGAAATCATACCCGACTACAGCAGGATAGATCTTAGCATAAAGTTCATGACCCTTACATATCTTAGAGGAGGTGCTGCTATAGAAGCTTATTACATCCCTTCTAGGGGCACCATAGTTCATTGACAACATAAGCATGCTACTAGAGAAAGCCTTACATACATATTGTTCACTTCCCTTCCTTACATCCTCAAACCAACTGGAACAAGCATACATACAATTTTCAAAGTAATGAAGTAGATTTTTCTTACCGGGATTAAACAACCACTCATTCCTCCATGCTTTCCAATCCCTAAGAAAACATGAAGAACCAGTCCTTGTAGATTCACTCTTCATTTTTGCCCCTGTTAGAACTTCCACCCATCAGTTTTGAACTAGCAGATTCTCCTTCCTCAACCCTGAGTTTACGTTTGCCAGACTCATACTTTACTGACCCTTCGACCCCCAGTTGCTCAAACCTCAAACCCGCCGAAGGCGAGCCAGAGGGAGCAACGAGAGGATCAAAGAAGCCATGGGAAACACCACCAGATTTGCACAGATTTGGTAACATAAACTCAGAAGAAGCAGGGATGTCTTGAAGCATACGATTGAAATCCGCTTGAGTAAAATCCGCGGGAAAACCACTAAAATCAAGCATGCTTTCATAACTAACCTCCATATCAATAAGCTCATCATCTTCGGCGCCGTCGTACTCGGGGTCTTGGAAAACTGCTTCAATCAATTTTTGGTTTACATAACCTGGGATTTCTCCTAGAGGGGCATCTTCATCTTGCAAGGCAAGAGCATCAATTTCCACTTCAGCTTCTTCCATTGACGGAGGGGAAACCTGTCGTTGATCCGCCAAAGTAACTCAAACCTATAACTAGTATAGTAATAAGTAAGAGGTCGATCCCACAGGGAAATTTATGATTCAAGTGTGATTCTAATGCCGATTAAGTAACAAAAGGGGGGTTTTAGTGTGAAAGTTTTGAAGCAAAGTAACGAACGCAAAGTAAGTGAATTTTGGTTTAGACAGATGAGAGAAGCAATTCCACCTACAATTTTCCACTTTATCGGATTGAAGCGATCCTTGTAACTTCTTCTCGTCCTATTATGTTTCCTATGAATGCCCTTGTCCCGACCTAATATAGTTACTAGTCCAATCAGTCCTAGAAACCCTTATCAATCGAACAGTCCCTAAAGAAGGATTTAACCCAATTGATAGCTTTAAGTTCAGAGATTAGCCAAGGTATTTGCAGTCCCTAAAGAAGGATTTAACAACACATTCAACTTCCTACTCATTCAATTAGTTCAATCAGCTCTAAAGGAACAAGTTTGCCACTTAGGTTAAGGTTCACAATCAGGAATCTACAAAACCTTACCGATTGAATTGATCTAACGAGTTGGCCAGACGAGATAGAACAAATCAATAATTAATTAAGCACAAAGAAGTTGAAGCACTCACAAATAGGAAACTAGGAGCTAGAATTAGAAACTCACAATCAATCCGAATAAAGCTTCAAATTGCAGGCAGAATAGATGAGTTTAGTTCCTCATGGAAGACATAGCTCAAAATCTCTAAAAAGTCTAATGGTTGAAAGAATAGAATGAAAGGTCATCAAAAATAACATAAAAGGGCCTAATAAAAACATCCAAGTCGGCCTCCAAACAAACATAGGCAATTAGGGTTTTTTCCCAAAAACTGCGTGCTGATGACTGTCCGTGCGGCGGCCGCCGCAAGAGTTGCGGCACCCGCCGCAAATGCCTTCTTCGCTTCCCGCTGCGGCGGGCACTGCTGCGGCCGCCGCTTGTCTGCTGCGCCCGCGGCACGTTGCTTTGCCGTGGCCTTGTAGCTCCCATTGCGGCTCTCTTCTTGTCTTGCTTCTTTTCTTCCTTGTTCCTTCCCCTGTATCTTGTGTTCCTCTTCGAGATATTGCATCTCCCAAATGTGTTCCGATTCAATCTGCGAGATAAACACAAAATTGCGCAGAATCCGAACTCTTCTAAAATAAACACAAGATGCAATTTAACAACAAAGCAAGCAGGAAATGCAACCTAACTATACTAAATATATCTATAATGCCTATCTAAAATATGCATTATCAAATTCCCCCACACTTAACCTTTGCTTGTCCTCAAGCAATGATAGAATGAACATGAAACAATGTATCCCACAGGAAATCCCTTCAAGTTTCAACATTACCAGAAAGCACATCATAGCAGGTGAAAACATAAACCAAGCAAACAAACGTCATAGCATGTATTCCAGTGATCAAAGCTTAGAAGTAGACATTATCCAACCTCACTAGAATTATGTGTTTCACTCATGTGTTTAGGCTTTTAGGTACAACTCTCAACTCAAACCAATAATGCACTAAGCTCATAGACATTGACCACCATATCACCAATTCTCTACCGAAATGTCATTACTTGCGGGACAAACTAAAGAAAATAAAATGCAACACTTCTTTTTTTTCTTATTTTTTTTCTTTTCTTTTGTTTCTTTTTTTTTCTTTTTTTTTTCTTTTTCTTGTCTTGGTGCTTTCCTTACGCGAAGCACAAACATGGGTGTCATGAATGGCCCCGGTCTATCAACACCTCAACTACTAATATGAAATTCACTTGAACACCTTTTGACGCAAGTTGCAAACATGGGTGTCATGAATGAACCTGGTTACTCAATGATCAAGCTTCCTTCCTAGTGGATAGTTTTCAACACCTTTTTGCGCGAATCATACCCATGGGTGTCATGCGTAGATCCGGTTACTAAGTGCATCAACCATTGCCACCTTATTTACTAGATATGTACAAATTCACACAAAAGACTCAAAATATAAACATAAACTCCCCAAGCAATAAAACATGTGCATCGGCCTTTAAAAATAGATACTGCAGTCAATGCCAAGAGGTAGCAACACTAGGCGAGTAATTCACACAATTGAGCAAAAGAATCCAAATAAGGCCAAACATTCTCACATGGTCATGTTTTTAGGACTTCAATCATACTTTATCTCAAACATACATGCTCAATTATATTTGCTAGCTCATGTTCCACAAAATCGAATAGAAATAATAATCAAAACATCCAGAACTCCATGGGATTTTTATGAATCATGCTTCAAATTTAAAATAGAGGACAAACTAAGCAAGATGGGTATTTGAATAACACATATATATGCAATGCATGCTCTACTTTCTAATATTTTCGAAATTAATTTTTTATTTTTATTTTTTTTAATTTTCGAAAATGCAGAAAATAAACTAATTAAATTCGAAAATGCAGAAATTAAAATAATTATACTAACTAAACTTAACAGAATTAAAATAACTAACTATTACAGAATTAAACATGTGCATAAACTTAAACATGTCCTAAAAATTTATAGAAATAACATAAAATACATATAAGTCTCCTCCCCCACACTTAAAATTTTCAGTGTCCTCGCTGAAACAGTACAGACAACCAAAATAATCATAGAAACGCAGAATGAAGGAGGGTAAAACTAACCATCACTGATGCGGAGGCCGGTAGGGCGGTGACTGGTACGGCGGAATGTGAGGGAACTGCTGGCCGAAGTAGTACTGCTGCTCTCTCCGCATCTCCTCTAGCTGGTAGGTCGTCTCACTCCGCATAGCCGCCACGTTGGAGTCCATCTCCCTCACAGTGCGACCGATGTCGCTAAGGGCGAACTCAACTACATCCTGGCGTAAGGATAGACGATGGAACTCATTGGCCAGGTAGTCCCGCAAGTAGTCGTCCTCATCAGGCGAGAAGCGATGTCCCGCAGACGGGCCAGCATCCTGCTATGTATCCCCCATATGATGATCTGTCGGTGCAGGGGCATCCTCCTCCTCATCATTCTCAGGGACCGCCTCCTCAGCCTGCTCCTGATCGCCTGCGATGTAGAGGGTGTTGTCTGAAGGTCCAAAAGGTAAGGTCCTAGGAAGACGCAAGAGGTGCTCCCCACGGTTTCCTGACTTCCAAAGCCAGCCACCTGCATCAGTATACTCAAGCACGAACGCCCTCCGAAGCTGCTCTGTGGTGTAGGTGTAGCTACCAGACATGGGTGCACCGCACTGGTCAGGCGATAAGAACTGGTAGGCAATGAGGCTAATCATGCCTCCCAAGCCAAATCTTCCGGAAGTCGTCCTCTGGATCCTCAGACAGGCCTCTATAAATATCTCAACCCAGTCTGGTGTACCACGAGACTGGGGAGCAAAGCTCCATAACCAGGCCAAATCAACAGCATAGACCTTGTTAACGTCGCCCCGGCCGCTAAAGGACATGGCCAGGACCTTATGCACCAGACGGAAGCAGGGGTGGATAAAACTATAGTTGTACTCCCTCCTTGTGGCTATCAAAAGCGGTTCCAGTTGCTTTGAACCACACGCCGTGGCGTTGCTGCTCAGTAGTCATAGAAGACCAGTTTGGGGTGGGCGCTTGTGATATCCCAAACTGCTGTCGGAGGTTGTCAAGTGTGCAAACCTGAGGTTGGTCCAACAAGTTGAACCGAATCCTCGAATCGTCCACCCTCTCAAATGTAGATATGAATTACCATGCTAGCTCGGGGAATGTTGGGGCACCACGATTCAGAAATCCCCCCAACCCGCCATGGGTGAGCATCCGGTGGGTAACATCCAACATCCCCAGCGTCTGAAGGGCTGGGGTGTGAAAGAACTTTGTCTGAACGAAGCGCCGAGCATCGAAATTCTTAAAAATTCGCCTCTGCTCATCGGATGTATTCCTTAGTCGGCGCACCATCTTGAGAGTTTAAAGGATGGGGGAAATCTTGAAAAGCTAGGAGATTGGGGGACCGCAGCTCCGGATCTGGTTGAAGATGGCGGCGGCGGGCGCAGCACGCAGATCCGGCGATGGGGGCTGTGGCTGACGGCTTCGGTAAGAGATCGGTGGAGAAGGGTGGCGGATCCGGTGATGGGGAAGGGAAGGAGAAGGTTCTTGGGTGGATATGGAGAGAAGAAAAAGAGCTTGGAGGATGAGGAAGAAAGGAGACAATGGAGGTGTTTGGTTTGTGAATGAGGCGGCAGGTTGAAGAAGGAGGTGAGGTAGGTTAAAACATCCCGTGACATATGTATTTTAATTTTTTTTTTTTTTTTTTTACGAGATGGTGTTGGGTATCGTTGCGGCGGGCGCCGCAGAGGGTGCGGCGGGTGCCGCTGCTCGCTGGGCTTCACATGCGGCGGGCGCCGCGTGATTTGCCTCTCTGGCGGCGGGCACCACAGGGGACTGCGGCGGGCACCGCATGGTTGCCGCGGCCGCCGCAAGTGGGGTGGCCTGTATGCGGTATATATATACATTTTTTTTTTTAATTAACTACCTATATGATTAATCCTAAAGTAGCTAATGGAACTTACCTAAGACAATAATAAAAAAAATGAGAAAGAAAGGGGAACTTACCTCGGGTTGCCTCCCGAGAAGCGCCTTTGTTTCAAGTCGTTGGCTCGACGTGATGGCCCTTGAGTGGCCTAGTCGGTTGGTTCAGCAAGCACCAACTCTTCTTCTTCTTCAAGAGGGATGTTCTCAAGATATGGCTTGACTCTATGACTATTGACCTTAAAGAGCTCATGAGACTTAGGATCATAGAGTTCAATTGCTCCATGAGGGAATATCTTTGAGATGGTGTATGGTCCTTCCCACCTTGATCTAAGCTTTCCTGGGAAGAGTTTTAGACGGGATTGGTATAGGAGGACCTTGTCTCCCACATTAAGTTCCTTCCGCAGGATATGTTTGTCATGCCAAGATCTTGTCTTCTCCTTATAGATCATTGCATTATCATAGGCATCCAAACGTAATTCCTCCATCTCCTGCAATTGTAGTTTCCTGAATTCTCCTACTTCATTCATTGCCCTATTGCAGTTCTTGACAGCCCAGTATGCCCTATGCTGAAGTTCCACCGGAAGATGACAAGCCTTACCAAACACAATTCGATAGGGAGACATACCAATGGGGGTTTTGTAGGCTGTTCGATAGGCCCAAAGAGCATCATTCAGCCTTAGACTCCAATCCTTCCTATTAGGAGCCACTGTTTTCTCCAGAATGCTCTTAATCTCCCTATTCGATACTTCTGCCTGACCATTGGTCTGCGGGTGATAAGCAGTGGACACTCTATGCGTGACATGATACCTTTTTAGCAGAGCAGTGATGGTCCTATTGCAAAAATGTGTCCCCCTGTCACTTACTAGAGCTTTAGGTACCCCAAATCTTGCGAATATTGTGTCTTTTAGGAATTCTGCAACTACCTTAGAATCATCAGTTCTGGTGGCCTTTGCCTCCACCCACTTGGAGACATAGTCCACTGCAAACAAAATATAGATATTCCCAAAAGAACTAGGAAAGGGACCCATAAAATCAATACCCCAAACATCAAAAATTTCACAAAACATAATCTTAGTTTGTGGCATTTCATTTCTAGCCGATATGTTCCCAATCCTTTGGCATCTATCACAAGATTTACAAAAAGCATTAGCATCTCTAAATAAGTGAGGCCAAAAGAAACCTGCTTCTAATACTTTCCTAGCAATCTTTTGAGGACCAAAGTGGCCTCCACATTCATGAGCATGACAAAAAGTAAGGACAGATTGTACCTCATTGTCCGGCAGACACCTCCTAATTACCTGATCAGCACAATGTTTCCAAAGGTAGGGGTCATCCCAAACGTAGAAGCGAGAGTCATGTCGAATCTTGTCCTTCTGAGCTTTTGTAAAGTTTGGTGGAAATTCTCCCGTAACCAAGAAATTCACCATATTGGCAAACCAAGGCCGAGGAGTATGGACACCCATCAAAAGTTCAGGAATATTGGAACTTACCTCGTCGGATGGAACATCGAGCGGCGGGCGCGGCAACCTCCGTTTCCGTCTTTTCCTTCAGCTGTGAAGAGAGGTTGTGAGTGATATAGAATAGTGTATCGTCAGGGAACTCACCGTGAATAGGTCTTTGATCTTCCGGCTTGTCCTCTCCTTGGACAAGTCTGCTGAGGTGATCCGCTACTAAGTTTTCTGCACCTTTCTTATCTTTGATTTCAATGTCAAATTCACTCAAAAGTAAAATCCAACGAATCAATCTTGGTTTTGCCTCTTTCTTAGTTAATAAATAGCGAAGAGCAGCGTGATCAGTGAAGACAATTACCTTAGCTCCTAGGAGGTAGGAGCGAAATTTCTCCAGTGCAAAGACCACAGCCAGGAGCTCTTTCTCAGTGGTGGAGTAGTTCCTTTGCGCTCCATTTAGAGTCATGGAGGCATAGTAGATGACATGAGAGCTCCTTCCTTCCTTTTGTCCCAAAACAGCCCCCACAGCATAATCGCTAGCATCACACATAATCTCAAAAGGTTGCGACCATATGGGTGCTTGAATTATAGGAGCGCTAGTTAGGCGACCTTTAAGCTCATCAAAGGATGCTCTACACCTGTCATCAAACTCAAAAGCTACTTCCTTTTTCAATAAATCACAAAGAGGTGCAGAAATCTTAGAAAAATCCTTAATAAACCTGCGATAGAACCCTGCATGGCCTAAAAAGGAGCGAATCTCACGCACATTGGTGGGGTAAGGTAGAGACTGAATAACATCAATCTTAGCCTTGTCTACCTCAAGACCCCTGCTAGACACAATATGACCCAACACAATGCCTTGCTCAACCATAAAATGACACTTTTCAGAATTAAGAACCAAATTGGTGTCTACACACCGCTTAAGCACAAGTGACAAATGATGCAAGCAAGTATCAAAATCATCTCCATGCACAGTGAAGTCATCCATAAATACTTCAATAAAATGCTCCACATACTCAGAAAATATGCTCACCATACACCGTTGGAAAGTCCCAGGTGCGTTACATAGCCCAAAAGGCATTCTGCGATATGCAAAAGTGCCAAAGGGGCATGTAAAAGTCGTTTTTTCTTGGTCCTCCGGTGCTATGGGTACCTGAAAATATCCTGAGTAGCCATCTAGAAAACAATAAAAGGAGCGGCCGGCAAGGCGCTCAAGCATCTGATCAATAAAGGGAAGGGGGAAATGGTCCTTGCGAGTAACTGCATTCAATTTTCTATAATCAATACAGACTCTCCATCCAGTTTGAACCCTGCTAGGGACCAATTCACCATCCTGATTCTCAACAACAGTAATACCTCCCTTCTTAGGGACAACCTGAGTAGAACTCACCCATTTGCTATCAGATATGGGAAAAATCATACCTTCCTGAAGGAGTTTCAGCACCTCCTTCTTTACCACTTCCATCATTGGTGGGTTGAGTCTTCGCTGAGGTTGTCTAGATGGCTTGGCATCATCCTCTAATAGTATCCTATGCATGCAGAGGGTAGGACTGATGCCCTTAATGTCCGCTATCGTCCATCCTAGCGCCTCCTTGTTCTCCTTTAGGACATTCACCAATCGCTCCTCCTGTCCAAATGTCAATTTGTTAGAAATAATGACAGGTAGAGTATCATTTTCACCAAGAAAAGCATATTTAAGGTGATTAGGAAGTTGTTTCAATTCAACATCCGGCGCTTGGATAATGGATGGAAGAAGCTTTTCGGTAGGAATGGTCAGCTCGATGTGGTCTCCCCTTGGTGGCA
This sequence comes from Persicaria tinctoria, assembly GCA_037127255.1. Lineage (NCBI taxonomy): Eukaryota > Viridiplantae > Streptophyta > Magnoliopsida > Caryophyllales > Polygonaceae > Persicaria > Persicaria tinctoria. The sequence goes on along the minus strand of JBANSL010000009.1, from coordinate 4,806,744 downwards.
CATATGTGGGAGATCGATGGTCTAAAGCTACTATAGCCTCCTGCAAGTCAGATGACAATACATAATCTCTAGCAATTTCATCTATAGGAGCCTGTAAAGCAATTTCCATCTCATCAACACACTCCAATTCAAAGCAATCCTGTGCCATAGTATCAATAGCATCCATAAAGCACAGAGAAGGATCATCAGATGGGAATTTCATGGAATCATAAATATTATATTCAACTCTTTGACCATCAAATTCCATAGTGAGAGATCCTGAATATACATCTATCTTGGTCCTAGCAGTTTTCAAGAAAGGTCTGCCCAACAGAATAGGGCCTTCATTGTTACCAGGACCCATGTCAATCACAAAGAAATCAGCAGGGAATATCAAATTGTCAACCATAACCAAGACATCTTCAACAATCCCTTTCGGGTAGATAGTAGATCGATCAGCAAGTAGAACTACTACCCGAGTGTCATTTAGTGGTCCCAACCCCAAAGCATGATAAACACTAGAAGGCAAAACATTAATAGATGCTCCTAAATCTAACATGGCTTTGTCAAATTTAGTATCACCTATCACACATGGAATAGCAAACATACCAGGATCACTACACTTTTCAGGCATACGCTTTTGAAATACAGCAGTGACATGTTCGCTTACCTTCACCTTTTGCTTACCTTTTAGCTTCTGGTTCCGCTTGATAGTGCAAAGTTCCTTCAAAAATTTAGCATATCTAGGAATGCTTTTGATCAAATTAAGCAAAGGAATATTTACCTCACACTTACTGAATGTCTCGAAGATTTCCTTGTCATTCTCATATCTTCTTGTATCCTTCAAAGCTTCCGGGAAAGGCGGAATGGGCTTTGGAGTCTCCATAGGTAAGGGAGAAGAAGGAGTAGAAGAAGAAGAAGAAGGAGGAGGAGAAAGAGGGAGAGAGGAGGAAAGAGGTAAGGAAGAAGACTCACCAGGAGCAGATTCGGCGGCGGGAGTGCTTGCGGCGGGCGCAGCTGGGTTGCGGCGGGCGCCGCTTCCTCCATGGGCATCACTTGCGGCGGGCGCAGCGTGAAACCCCTCTCTGGCGGCGGGCACCGCAGGGGGCTGCGGCGGGCGCCGCAAGGGTTGCCGCGGGCGCCGCACCACTGTTTGGCCGTTTTCGTCTTCAATTATTTCTATTTCTTCGTCCATTATCTCCTCATCGTCCTTTTGATTTGTGACAACCAGTTCCTTGCCACTCCTAAGTGTTACAGCACTGACATTCTCCTTTGTCGGATTCTCAATGGTTTGTGACGGAAGCTTACCAGAATTATTTGCATCTTTAGCACTTAAGATTTGAATGAGCTGACTCATTTGATTCTCAAGATTTGTCATCCGATCGGATTGCTGCTTTTCTAGGTTTGCCATCTGCTCTGTCAGTTTCTGCAATGAACCCTCATTATCCTTATTTGATTGTTGCTGACCTCCCTGTCGAGGTTCATATTGTTGTTGAGGCCTTTCCTGTTGCCCCCCTTGCTGATTGAAAGGGGTTTGATAGTTCCCAAAGCCTTGCTGATAGCCCCTATTGTAGTTATTGTTGTTGAAATACCCAGGATTTCCATAATTGCCTTGTCTAGGGCTTTGTTGAGCGAAATTCCCAATGACATTCAAATCAACATTAGGATCTTGTAGGAGCGGGCACATGTCCATAGGATGAGTGAATTGACTGCAAATACCACATGCCTTCAATTGTTGAGGATTTCTATCAAGGACCAATTGTTTCATCATCTCCTTCACCTCTGCCATATCCGTCTGAAGTGCAGCCACAGGAGCATCAACAGCGAGCACACCCCTAGCACGAGGACTTTTATTGAACTGTCTGGAGCCCTCAGATAGCTCCTTAAACACCTCCCAAGCTGCGGTAGGCGTCTTGTTCAGCATGTTACCTCCACAAGCAGAATTCACTGTTTTCCGCTCTATATCAGTCAACCCATTAAATAGAAAGAGAACCAGATCCTTTTGAGAGTACCCATGGCATGGGCAGCTGGCGCAGAGTTTCTTGAAGCGCTCAAAATACTCATGTATAAACTCTGTCGCGTACTGCTCAATGCTGTTGATTGATCTTTTCAAAGCATTGAGCTTTGTTGCAGGGAAGTACATCTCTAAGAAAACTCTCTTCATCTCAGCCTAAGTGGTAATAGATCCAGGTGGTAGATAGAAGAACCATTCATTTGCATCATCCTTCAAAGAGAAGGGAAAAGCTCTCAATTTGATTTGCTCTGCAGTGACGTCCTCAGGTTTCATCCTAACTACCACCCTATGGAATTCAGATAGATGCTTGTGGGGGTCCTCCCCACTCAACCCATGGAACTCGGGTAAAAGATGAATTACCCCTGACTTAAGCTCAAATTTGACCCCTTCTCCTAGCGCAGGGAATTGGATTGCCAGGGGTTGCTGTGCCAGATTAGGAGCAGAAAGCTCCTTAAGAGTGCGGTTCACATCGTCAGCCATCTTTGTTGTCGGTTATTCTTGATCAAAAGGGAGTTCGCTAGAGCGATCACGAATTTCTCGCCTTAGAGCGGCAAGGGTCCTTTCAATCTCTGAATCAAATGGTAACAAAGATGAATTAGTAGCACGGGTATGGACCATGTAAGACGGTCCACACCAAGATCAACACTAAAAACACACAAGAATTTAATAAAATTCCCCGGCAACGGCGCCAAATTTGACGGAGGGGAAACCTGTCGTTGATCCGCCAAAGTAACTCAAACCTATAACTAGTATAGTAATAAGTAAGAGGTCGATCCCACAGGGAAATTTATGATTCAAGTGTGATTCTAATGCCGATTAAGTAACAAAAGGGGGGTTTTAGTGTGAAAGTTTTGAAGCAAAGTAACGAACGCAAAGTAAGTGAATTTTGGTTTAGACAGATGAGAGAAGCAATTCCACCTACAATTTTCCACTTTATCGGATTGAAGCGATCCTTGTAACTTCTTCTCGTCCTATTATGTTTCCTATGAATGCCCTTGTCCCGACCTAATATAGTTACTAGTCCAATCAGTCCTAGAAACCCTTATCAATCGAACAGTCCCTAAAGAAGGATTTAACCCAATTGATAGCTTTAAGTTCAGAGATTAGCCAAGGTATTTGCAGTCCCTAAAGAAGGATTTAACAACACATTCAACTTCCTACTCATTCAATTAGTTCAATCAGCCCTAAAGGAACAAGTTTGCCACTTAGGTTAAGGTTCACAATCAGGAATCTACAAAACCTTAGCGATTGAATTGATCTAACGAGTTGGCCAGACGAGATAGAACAAATCAATAATTAATTAAGCACAAAGAAGTTGAAGCATTCACAAATAGGAAACTAGGAGCGAGAATTAGAAACTCACAATCAATCCGAATAAAGCTTCAAATTGCAGGCAGAATAGATGATGATAACTCACTCCCTTGATGAAAATCGGAAAAGATGTTCCAAAGGCTTTGACAGGATATTTGTGTCAAAGGCCTTGGAGCGTTAACAGTTGATGAAATACAAAACCTATCTTATTATTCGTATATTATTTTATCTTATTATATACTTCCATTATATTATATATATATGAATAACTAACCATTTCAGGAAGTATAAATCAGATTACATCCTTCCTTTTACTTGTTGAGAAGATCGGTTCAAAAATAGATCATGGCTTCGAAGTGTCCTTAAATAGAAGATCTAAGATCAACCTGATTGGAAAGAGCCGTTGGAGATCTGGTGATGAAGATCCTCACGCTCCATGCTATCTTCATGCTATTATATAAAGGAAAGGAAGGAGAAGACAGAAGTACAAGTGCTACACACGAGCTTCATTCATTCAAGCGATCTGTCTTCCAAGTGTCTCTCTGCAAAGCGCTCAAATAGTTTGTTGTTTATTTCAAAGCCTTTGAGAGTCATTGTGAGCTTATAGGATATATTTATTTCAAGTGTTACTCGAGAGTTTATAACTCGGGAAGTTGCACTACGCTATTGATTTGCGAGAGTTAGAGGATTGTACTAGATAGCTGAGAGAGGTGGGGCTCTTCTAGATTGGTCTAGGACTCCAAGGGAACGTGAGTTGACTAGATTGCAATTGTATAGGAGAGAGGCTTCTCGGTGAGCTATTAGGATCCTAAGCTAAGCGATCAATAAAGCCTTTGAATCCTAGGGTTGTGGAAGAACCCTAGGCGGGGACGTAGGCCAGTTGTGCTGAACCTCGTAAACAATTACTCGTGTCCTTTATTTATTTGCTTTACCTTATTTCCGCACTTGGTTCGTATTGTTTAACTTTGTGATTCAGGTTTTCTCAAAGGATTTGGCACGAGCTTCAAAAGCCTTGAGAATATTTGTGAAAAACGGGCATACTCTATTCAACCCCCCTTCTAGAGTATTTCTATATTACATTGTTTTATATTATCGAACCTTCAATTGGTATCAGAGCTTTACTCACTGTTTTTTATCTAACAATCTTGTGAGTTTTCGATCATGTCTGGTGAAGCAAGCGGAGGATTTGCACAGGGAAGGTCCACAAGCAGACCGCCACTCTTTGTAGGAAACAACTTTGTCCACTGGAGATCTTTGATGAAGATGTTCATCATTGACCAAGATCTAGAGCTTTGGAACATTATAGAGAATGGTCCGAAGATTCCAGAGAAGGAAGGACCAAACGATACCAAAGTGGCAAAGAAGGAGTCTGATTACAACCAAGCAGATGTTGAAACCATCTCCAAAAACTACAGGGCTATCAACTTACTTTATTGTGGTCTTAGCACTGATGAGTTTAACCGCATTTCCTCTTGTAGGTCAGCTAAAGAGATTTGGGACAAGTTGGTCGTCACCTATGAAGGAACGAGCCAAGTAAAAGACACCAAGATCAGCATCTTCCTTCAAAAGTATGAGCTCTTCAAGATGAAGTCTGATGAGTCAATCAAAGCCATGTTCACACGATTCACAGAAATCACCAACAACGTTGACTCTCTCGGCAAGAGCTTTACCAACGTTGAGAAAGTGAGGAAGATACTGAGGTGCCTTCCAAAGGAGAAATGGGGTCCAAAAGTAACAGCTATAGAGGAAGCCCAGGACCTCACCACTCTACCCCTTGACGACCTCCTTGGAAAGCTGATCACGCATGAGATGATCCTTAATGAAGACGATGGAGAACTTCCAGCTAGCACCAAGAACTTGGCACTCAAGTCTAAGAAGGATGAGTCCAAGGATGGATCTGATTCTGAAGATGAGGATGACGATGAGGATGATCCTTTTGCTCTTATCACAAGAGGCCTTGCTAGAATTCTCAAGATGAAGAAGCAATTCAACAACAAGGATGGATCAGAGTCTTCAAAATTTCGAGGTAAGCCTCAATACAACAAGTATGAAAAGAAGACTAAACCGTTGTCTTGTTTTGAATGTGGTGAAACAGATCAACTTGTAAAGGACTGTCCTCAAAAGACAAAGAGCCAGCCCAAGAAAGGTGACAAATGGAAGAAGAAAGCTATGGTGGCTACTTGGAGTGATTCTGACTCTGACTCCGACGATGAGAAGGCCAACATTTGTGTTATGACCTCAGAAGATGAATCCCACGATGAAAAGCTTGAAGCTACTGTAAGAGAACTTATGGAAAGTCCAAAAGAGGTATTATCGGAATTCCTTTCAAATATGATTGCCAATGAAGAAAAGCTTATTGCCCAAACTAACATTCTTATTAAGAGAGCTATGGACTAGGAAAGAACTATTGAGGATATGTCTATGAGGGTCAAAGGTCTTGAAGCTTCTTATTCAGGTCTTGACATTAAAGTCAAGACGCTAGACTCGGAGAAATCTGAACTCAAGCAAGATCTCTCCTCTCTAAGAAATGAGCATCATAACTTAGAGAACGAGAAGATCTTCCTGAATAATAAGATTCTAGACCAACAGACAGCCCTCATAAGTTTTACCAAATCCAAAGGCACTCTCGATAAGATGTTGGGTGAGCAACAAAGCTCTCTAAACAAAAGTGGTATTGGTTACAATCCAAAGTTTTTAAAGAAGCAACACATTACCACTTTTGTGAAGGCTAAAGGAAGCAGAACCTCTCCTATATGTCACCATTGTGCTAGAAAGGGACATGTAAAAGAGACCTGCCCCTATAGAAGAAAGGATCCTTATATTATTCGCAATACATTTCCTGTTCATTTGAGAAAAGAACGGATAACACAAGTTTGGGTCCCAAAAGGCACTATTTTACCTAATATGGTTTATCCCAACAATGGATCCAAATTTGCTTATTGGTCTAGCCACAAAGGTTGATGTTTGTTTTGTAGGAGATCACCAAGGTGAAAGAACACAAATGGATTATTGATAGTGGTTGCTCGAGGCATATGAGTGGGAAGAGTTCTCTCTTTCATGATCTAAAGGAACAATCCACGGGAACAATCACTCTTGGTGACAAAGGGAAATGCGACATTGTTGGTATTGGTAGTGTTGGAAGTGATTCCAGCCATAGTATTAAAAATGTCTATCTTGTTAATGGTTTAAAGTATAATTTGCTTAGCGTTTCTCAATTATGTGATAGTGGTAACAATGTCAGATTTAACAAGAAAAGATGTATAGTGTGCAGAGATGATACAGGGGAAGTTATTCTGACTGCATACCGTTACAACAACATATACGCTGTAAATGCTGATCAAGTGGCACAAGGAAGCTTAACCTGTTTAAAGGCTTTGACGGACGATCCAAAGCTTTGGCACATGAGACTCGGTCATGTGAGTCCACATACACTACAGAAGCTTGTGTCCAAAGGGCTTGTAAGAGGGCTACCTGAGATGGACTTCAAAGGTATTGACATGTGCAATGCTTGCACACGAGGTAAACAAACACGTAGCTCCTTCAAACCCAAAAAGGTTGTAAGTTCTTCTAGACCCCTTGAACTTTTACATATGGATTTATGTGGTCCTATGCGAGTCAAATCTCCCAATGGTAAAAAGTACATGCTAGTTGTTGTCGATGATTTTTCAAGATATACTTGGGTTGCATTTTTGAAAGAAAAATCAGAGGCCTTATTTGAGTTTTCAAAACTTTGTAAGGAGTTGCAAACTTTAAGAAATGAGCCCATAGTGTCTATTCGGAGTGATCATGGTAGGGAGTTTGATCAACTTCAATTTGATTTGTTTTGTGCTAAATATGGCATCTCCCATAACTTTTCTGCTCCCAGGACACCTCAACAAAACGGGGTTGTGGAACGCAGGAACCGCACCTTAGAGGATATGGCCAGGACTATGCTTTTAGAAAATGCATTACCTAAAACCTATTGGGCTGAAGCTGTTATAGAGCTAACTATATTTTAAATCGTTGTCTTATTCGTTCTATCTTAAAGAAAACTCCTTATGAACTTTTCAAAGGCCGCAAACCACTTATATCTTATTTCAAACCCTTTGGCTGTACTTGTTTTGTTCATAACAATGGAAAAGATAACCTTGGGAAATTTGATGCGCGTAGTGATGAAGGTATATTTCTTGGCTATTCTACGAGTAGCAAAGCTTATAGAATCTTCAATAAAAGGACCCAGGTAGTTGAAGAAAGTATACATGTTATTTTTGATGAATGCAATGATGGTGCTTTGAGTGTAAGTGTTGCAGATATAGATCTTAATATCCATGAAGAAAACGAGGAAGGTGATGTTACTGCCACCAAGAACACAGAGAAGAAGAACATGCAGGAACCGATTCTTAACACTGAAAAATTGGCCCAAGGTGTTGAAGATGCGTCCAAAGCTCTTGGTGTCCAATCCAACAGTGTTGAGACATCTGAAACTACTGAAACTGAACCTAATAGGACCACGGAGTCAGATGTACCACAAATCAATCCTGATGGTGTGACGAATCTAGGAGCTGAGACTAACAAAAGGAAATTCAAATACTCCTCATCACACTCATTAAAGGATATCATTTCTGACCCTACTTCTAGTGTTCAAACTCGTTCTAAACTTAAAGATCTTTGTGCTTTTAACGCGTTTGTTTCTCTTATTGAGCCGAAGAAGGTAAATGAGGCACTTTAGGAGCCAGACTGGATTATAGCTATGCAAAGTGAACTCAATGAATTCGAGAGGAACAAAGTCTGGACTTTGAAGCCTAGACCAAAGCATCAATCAGTCATTGGCACTCGATGGGTGTTTCGAAACAAGTTAGATGAGAATGGCAAGATTGTGAGGAACAAGGCACGGCTTGTTGCTCAAGGCTACAATCAAGAGGAAGGTATTGACTACGAGGAGACCTTTGCTCCCGTAGCCAGGCTTGAAGCCATTCGCATTTTATTAGCATTTGCATCTTTCATGAGCATAAAGTTATATCAAATGGATGTCAAGTGTGCTTTTCTTAATGGTTTTTTAGAAGAAGAAGTTTATGTGGCTCAACCCCCAGGTTTTGAAAGTTCAGAATTTCCCAATCATGTTTACAAACTTGACAAGGCGCTTTATGGTTTGAAACAAGCCCCAAGAGCTTGGTACGAGCGCTTGTCAAAATATCTTTTAGAAAATGATTTTAAAAGGGGGTTGATCGACAAGACTCTTTTTATCAAGACCAAAGGAAAGGACATTTTGGTTATTCAAATTTATGTTGATGATATATTATTTGGTGCTACTAACACATCTTTGTGCAAGGAATTTTCTGACATTATGTGCAGTGAATTTGAGATGAGCTTAATGGGTGAACTAAACTTCTTTTTGGGGTTACAAGTTCATCAATCCAAGAAAGGAATCATCGTCAACCAAAGCAAGTACACTAAGGATCTCTTGAAGAAGTTCAAGATGGATCAATCCAAAGCAGCCAAGACTCCCATGAGCTCAACATTGTCTCTAGATCAAGACAAGACTGGAACAAGTGTCAATCAAAAGGAGTATCGAGGAATGATTGGATCTCTATTATATCTCACGGCTAGTAGACCTGCCATTATGTTTAGTGTTTGCATGTGTGCTAGGTTTCAAGCTGATCCCAAAGAATCTCACCTCGTGGCTGTGAAGAGGATCTTTCGATATCTCAATGGCACTAAGGAACTTGGACTATGGTACCCAAAGCAAAAGGATTTCACCTTAATTGGATATTCTGATGCAGATTTTGCAGGCTACAAGGTGGATAGAAAGAGCACATCAGGATGTTGCCAATTCTTAGGAGCATCCTTGATCAGTTGGCACTCAAAGAAGCAAAATTCAGTCGCTCTATCCACTGCAGAAGCCGAATACATTGCAGCTGGAGCTTGTTGCTCCCAAATCCTTTGGATAGCTCAACAAATGCGAGATCTTGGCATCAACCTCAAAGGTATCCCAATTAAGTGTGACAATACAAGTGCCATATCCATCACTAAGAATCATGTTCAACACTCAAGGACCAAGCATATTGATGTGAGACATCATTTCATTAGAGATCATGTTGAAAAAGGTGATGTGTCCATATCGTTTATTTCTACTGATTATCAATGGGCTGACATTTTTACTAAGCCTTTGGCAGAGGACAGGTTCACCTTCATAAGACGAGAGATTGGGATGCTTGACAAGGATGCACTTTCGTAGGGGGAGCTTTCCCTTTACGAAAGATAAACTCCACTCAGTGTCAAGACCTTTGAGAGTTATGTCAAGGTCTGCTAACTGAACAGTGGAGTACATATATCAGATCATATATTTTTTATCAATATCTTTTTAGATATTTAATGAATTATATTTGTTTTAATCGGATTTCAAAAATTGCCTATTTTCATGATTTCCTTAACCGCTAAGATATTTTATTTATGGAACGAAATTGGTTTGTGTTTAGTCCGATTTTTATGGTAATTTGAATTCAAATTTGAATTTGAACTTCCTTCAACTTGGCAAGGTAATGATTTCTTTCCTTGGAACCCTAAACCCATCCCATCAATCCGTCACCCTCTCTCTCTACTTAAACCCATTCTGTACCCGATTACAACCCACACTCAGATTTTTCCATAACCTTTCCACTTCTTCATCTTCAACCTCTCAAAGAAACCCTAACCGATTACCTCCATGGCACCCAAAACCAAGAAAGCCGTCACTCCCAAAAGACTTGGCGCCACCCCCAAGGGACGCCATGCCACTGCTACTTCTCCCACACCTGAACCTGCTACTCAGGCCATAATCCCAACCGTTGTCCAGAGCACCATTGCTGAGAGCTCGGCCATTGTTCCCAAAGGCTCTCAAAAGCGCTCTGCGAAGAAGCCGATCAGTGCTAAACAGAAAGGGAAGAGAAAGATCTTGGCTGAGGAACCTGACGAGGAAGAGGAGGAAGACGACCTTGATGCCGCCCTGGAAAGAGACGCTGCCAGGGAAGCCGAGGAGGAAGCTCTAAGGAAGAAAAAGGCCGATGAAGAGGCCGAGCTTGCTAAGAAACTGGCCGAGGAAGAGGCTGAGCGGATTCGGAAGGAAGCCGAAGCCGAGGAGGCTCAGTCCGAGGAGGATCCTGAGGAAGAAGAAGAAGAGGAAGAGCAAGAGGATTTTGAAGGGGATGAGGAACCAGAAGGTGACGAAGCGGGGTCCGGTGAGGACTCGGGGTCTGAGGAAGAGGAGGAAGAAACTCCCTCTCCTTCTCCTCCTCCTCCCCCGTCTCCGAAGAAGCGGAAAGCCCCTGCTCCCGTCAAGCCTCCCTCCCCTAAGCGTACCAGGAAGGGCCCGGTCAAGAGTCTTGTAGCGCCTGCCAAGAAAGCTGCTCCAACTGTTGCACGCAGGAAGAACGCTGAACCCCCGGCCTATATCCAGGTAAATCAATCCTTGCCCTCCTCTTGGTTTTTAGATGCTGAGACTGCTGGTAAGTGGGTAGACGAGTTTCGTACTCGTAAGCTTAGCTGTTCAGATTTTTTAGATTTCAATTTCTTTGAAGCTTTGAAGATGCCCTGCATTGAGCTCCTCAAAAATTCCCCAGCCTGGACTCTTCTTAACCGAGAAACTGTTTACTACCCTGAGCTTACCCGACTCTTCTACATTAACCTCAAAGCCAAGAACGACACTGATGGTTGGTCTTTGGAGACTGTTGTCAAAGGGGTTAGAATCTCTCTCAACCCCAATGAGTTTGCAGATCTCCTAGGCTTACCTACCCCTGTTCCACCATCTGAAATCCACCCCTCCAAAGAGAACTGCATCATCCTAGCCCGAGCCAAATATCTCCTACCCGAAGCAGCCAACAACACCTCAAAGCAACTCACCCACTCATCCCTAACCCTTGAGGCAAAAATTATCTTTAACATCATTGTTAGATGCCTCTTACCCCGTCTCAACTCTGGCTCACTCCTAACCGACAATGCCATGGTCCTGCTCTACCGCATTCTTAATGGCCTTGATCCTGATCTGGCCAACACCATCCTTGGAACCATGGCCCATGCCAGAAAAGCTCGAAAAGGCTCTCCCCTCCCCTTTGCTACCCTTTTGACCCCTATCTTCAAAGCTTTTGGAATTGATCTCAAAAATGAAGAACAGCTGCGTCATACTGGTATGTTCGACTCTAAAGGCCTTGAAAAGATTGGCATCACTCGGTCTCCACAAGGGACCTTGAGTCTTGCCACTCCTTCAAAAGCCTTTCCCAATGCTCCAGCTTTCGATGAACGCATGGACAACCTAGAGTTGGGCTTGGAGGAAGTTCGCCTGGATATTAAGGAGCTGCAGACGGAGGTGATGACGAAGATGAGCGGGATTTCAACGTTGCTGGAAGGACTATGGACGAGGCTCACTGATGATGCTCTGGATTGACCAAGCCTAAACCTTAACCCACCCTATCCCACCCTGAAACTTGTTACTTTGCTGGTTTTTGGAAACATTTTCAAAACATTTGGTAACTTTTTGGTGACTGTTTTACCTCCGCCCTTTGTTGAAAGACAAAAAGGGGGAGATGATCGTTAGACTTTGAAAACCTCTGATTAAAGGTCTTGGAAGACCTTGCCCTTTTGATTTCTGGTTTTCGGTTGGATGTTTTCTTACTTTAAAATATTTTGATCCAACATTTGTCTAACCCCTTGCAGGTACTTAGTCTGTCCTTGATTATGATATATTTGTTTGACTAAGTTGCAGGGACGCACATGTTTTGTCTTTCATCAAGGGGGAAATTGATAACTCACTCCCTTGATGAAAATCGGAAAAGATGTTCCAAAGGCTTTGACAGGATATTTGTGTCAAAGGCCTTGGAGCGTTAACAGTTGATGAAATACAAAACCTATCTTATTATTCGTATATTATTTTATCTTATTATATACTTCCATTATATTATATATATATGAATAACTAACCATTTCAGGAAGTATAAATCAGATTACATCCTTCCTTTTACTTGTTGAGAAGATCGGTTCAAAAATAGATCATGGCTTCGAAGTGTCCTTAAATAGAAGATCCAAGATCAACCTGATTGGAAAGAGCCGTTGGAGATCTGGTGATGAAGATCCTCACGCTCCATGCTATCTTCATGCTATTATATAAAGGAAAGGAAGGAGAAGACAGAAGTACAAGTGCTACACACGAGCTTCATTCATTCAAGCGATCTGTCTTCCAAGTGTCTCTCTGCAAAACGCTCAAATAGTTTGTTGTTTATTTCAAAGCCTTTGAGAGTCACTGTGAGCTTATAGGATATATTTATTTCAAGTGTTACTCGAGAGTTTATAACTCGGGAAGTTGCACTAGGCTATTGATTTGCGAGAGTTAGAGGATTGTACTAGATAGCTGAGAGAGGTGGGGCTCTTCTAGATTGGTCTAGGACTCCAAGGGAACGTGAGTTGACTAGATTGCAATTGTATAGGAGAGAGGCTTCTCGGTGAGCTATTAGGATCCTAAGCTAAGCGATCAATAAAGCCTTTGAATCCTAGGGTTGTGGAAGAACCCTAGGCGGGGACGTAGGCCAGTTGTGCTGAACCTCGTAAACAATTACTCGTGTCCTTTATTTATTTGCTTTACCTTATTTCCGCACTTGGTTCGTATTGTTTAACTTTGTGATTCAGGTTTTCTCAAAGGATTTGGCACAAGCTTCAAAAGCCTTGAGAATATTTGCGAAAAACGGGCATACTCTATTCAACCCCCCTTCTAGAGTATTTCTATATTACATTGTTTTATATTATCGAACCTTCAGATGAGTTTAGTTCCTCATGGAAGACATAGCTCAAAATCTCTAAAAAGTCTAATGGTTGAAAGAATAGAATGAAAGGTCATCAAAAATAACATAAAAGGGCCTAATAAAAACATCCAACTCGGCCTCCAAACAAACATAGACAATTAGGGTTTTTTCCCAAAAACGGCGTGCTGATGACTGTCCGTGTGGCGGCCGCCGCAAGAGTTGCGGCGCCCGCCGCAAATGCCTTCTTCACTTCCCGCTGCGGCGGGCACTGCTGCGGCCGCCGCTTGTCTGCTGCGCCCGCGGCACGTTGCTTTGTCGTGGCCTTGTAGCTCCCATTGCGGCTCTCTTCTTGTCTTGCTTCTTTTCTTCCTTGTTCCTTCCCCTGTGTCTTGTGTTCCTCTTCGAGATATTGCATCTCCCAAATGTGTTCCGATTCAATCTGCGAGATAAACACAAAATTGCGCAGAATCCGAACTCTTCTAAAATAAACACAAGATGCAATTTAACAACAAAGCAAGCAGGAAATGCAACCTAACTATACTAAATATATCTATAATGCCTATCTAAAATATGCATTATCATCCATTTCTGGCGAAATAAGATCCACCGGAGCCTCTTCAGCAGACACTTGTTCTTCATTGACCACCTCAGCAATTTCATCAACATTCACAGCCACATGAATGGTGGCGGTGGATTCCTCACCAGTTTGCATTGAGGAATCAGAAGTAGAAGAGCCAAAGCCAACATCAACATTCACACCTAGGCATTTCCATAGTTCAGCCTTAGAGTGGCCGAAACCAGGAGGAGGGATAGGACGAGATTTTTTCGGAGCAACAGTGGTCCACTCACCACATCATCAAAAGGTATGCTACAGACACGACGCTTTGGACAAAGCTCAAAGTTGTGATCAACGATTCCACAGCAGCCACAACCTTCAGGGAAATCCTCAAACCATAGAGGAAATGCTTCAATTTTGCCCTTCTCATTAGGCACCATCACCATCTTACCTGGGATTTTCTTCAAATCCGTATTGATGCAGATCCTAGGATAGCGCAGCCTCGCCCCGTTAGGGTTGAAGGCTGCAACCCTTAAGACCTCACCAACACGGTTCTTCTCAATGATGGACTTAAGGATAGATTCACTTACAAATTTTGTTGGCAGACCAGGAATTCTCACCCATAAATCCATCATCGTCATAGATTCAGAACAAGGATCAAAATCCTGCTTCCAAGGACGCAAGAGTCTAAGTTGTCCAGCCACATGGAAAGGCCTGCCCTCCCACACTTTGTCACGATCCTCTTTCTTGTCGAATTTGAGCTCGAACCAGTGGTTAGCCAAAAGAACCAACTGAAAACCAGCACTCATGAACTTCCAATCCATCTTGATTCTCTTTCGAACTTCATTTGCTTCAATAGGATTCCATACTATCGTTGCAAACAAGGATGTGTCGGCTAGGCACGAGATGTTACCTTGCACGTCCGCCTGAATTTCCAACAACAACTGAGCATCAATCTTGGATTTTTTCAGAAACCTTTCAATTTGTTGTTGATTTACCCTTGGCAAACTAGAGGAGGAAGGAGAGATTCCATCCACTGGGCAGCAAGAAGTGAGTGTAAGGAGAGAATTCACATACCAGATGTGCCTTATAAAGATGTAGGGAAGAAAAACCGAAGGCCAACCATCAATGACCTTCAAATCACCATATCTTTGCTCCGAAACCAAACAGCGGAGAACCATCAGAACAAGCAAACTTCTCATTGGATAGAAACCATGGACATCCCCCCCCCCCCCCCCCCCCCCCCTCCCGAGCTTGAAGGTCGTACTGCTACTCTTAGAGGATTAGGCCAAGGAGGTGGCCGAAATCGTACTTCTTTGCACCAAAGAACCTTCCTACCCTTGACAACCTCGGATTCAGCATTAAATCCGAGGATCAATTCGAATCATACTTTTCGATTGCATCTTAATCCCCGTCGACGGATTTCGCACTGAAAACCGATCTTCGCAAACCAAGATAGAACGCGTAATCTTGCGATTGGATTCTCCAACCAATTCCTCACTTCATTAATGCTTGAAATAATAGCAATTGCAAGGGAGATTTGACAGAAGATAAGATCTAGATTGGGGGAGCATGTGGGATTAGGTTTACCCACATAGACGTGTTCTTCAATTTGGGGGTTTCGAAAGGGGGAGGAAGACTACACGTGAGGCGCGTTCATTTTCGCTCGGGGGGAGGGGGGGTTTAGAATATACACTCATTATAAAAATTTATTATTGAAATATGCTTATTTATGGGTAAATGAGCTCAAATTTATGGGTAAATAGGTAAATGGGCCTAATTTTATGGGTAAATACATTTTTTTTGTTTTCAACATTTTTTTGTGCAAATATAAAGTGCATAAATAAAATGATAAAGTGCAAACATAAAATGACGATGTGTATGAATAATAATATGAAGTGCATAATTAAGATTATTAATGTGCCTTGAATCATTTTTGACCGGCGACGCACTATTAATAAAGATTATTTTTACGTATAACAATTTAAAATTAAAGTGTATAAATAAGATTAAAATGTGCAAATATGATATTATGTTGGGCATATATAATAGTGATAACTCCCTCCCTTGATGAAAATCGGAATAGATGTTTCAAAGGCTTTGACAGGATATTTGTGTCAAAGGCCTTGGAGCATTAACAGTTGATAAAATACAAAACCTATCTTAATTATTCGTATATTATTTTATCTTATTACATACTTCCATTATATTATATATATATATATGTATGCCTAACCATTTCAGGAAGTATATTCGAGATTATATCCTTCCTTAATACATATTGAGGAGATCAGTTCAAAATAGATCATGGCGATTTAAAGTATCCATATATAGAAGATTGAAGATCAAACTGATTCGAAGGAGCCGTTGGAGATCTGGTGGTGAAGATCCTCACGCTCCATGCTCTTTTATAAAGGAAAGGAAGGAGAAGACATAACATACACTAGTGCTACACGAGCTTCATTCATTCAAGTGATCTGTCTTCCAAGTGTCTCTCTGCTAAGCGCTCAAGAGTTTGTTGTCTATTTCAAAGCCTTTGAGAGTCACTGTGAGCTTATAGGATATATTCATTTCAAGTGTTACTCGAGAGTTTATAACTCGGGAAGTTGCACTAGGCTGTTGATTTGTGAGAGTAAGAGGATTGTACTAGATAGCTGAGAGAGGTGGGGCTCTTCTAGATTGGTCTAGGACTCCAAGGGAACGTGAGTTGACTAGATTGCAATTGTATAGGAGAGAGGCTTCTCGGTGAGCTATTTGGATCCTAACCTAAGCAATCAATAAAGCCTTTGAATCCTAGGGTTGTGGAAGAACCCTAGGCGGGGACGTAGGCCAAGTTGTGCTGAACCTCGTAAACAATTACTGGTGTTCTTTACTCTTTTGATTTACCTTATTTCCGCACTTGGTTCGATTGTTTAACTTTGTGATTCAGGTTTTTCTCAAAGGTTTTGGTACAAGCTCCAAAAGTCTTGAGACTTTCTGCAAAAAACGGGCATACTCTATTCAACCCCCCTTCTAGAGTATTTCTTATTACATTGTTTTTATATTATCGAACCTTCAATTGGTATCCGAGCTTTACTCACTGTTTTTGATCTAACAATCTTGTGAGTTTTCGATAATGTCTGGTGAAGCAAGCGGAGGATTTGCACAGGGAAGGTCCACAAGCAGACCGCCACTCTTTTTAGGAAACAACTTTGTCCACTAGAGATCTTTGATGAAGATGTTCATCATAGACCAAGATCTAGAGCTTTGGAACATTATAGAGAATGGTCCGAAGATTCCAGAGAATGATGGACCAAATGACACCAAAGTTGCAAAGAAGGAGTCTGAATACAACCAAGCAGATCTTGAAACCATCTCCAAGAACTACAAGGCTATTAACTTACTTTATTGTGGTCTTAGCACTGATGAGTTTAACCGTATCTCTTCTTGTAGGTCAGCTAAAGAGATTTGGGACAAGTTGGTCGTCACCTATGAAGGAACGAGCCAAGTAAAAGACACCAAGATCAGCATCTTCCTTCGAAAGTACGAGCTCTTTAAGATGATGTCTGATGAGTCAATCAAGGCCATGTTCACACGATTCACAGAAATCACCAACAACCTTGACTCTCTCGGCAAGAGCTTTACCAACGTTGAGAAAGTAAGGAAGATACTGAGGTGCCTTCCAAAGGAGAAATGGGGTCCAAAAGTAACAGCTATAGAGGAAGCCCAGGACCTCACCACTCTACCCTTTGATGACCTTCTTGGAAAGCTGATCACGCATGAGATGATCCTTAATGAATACGATGGAGAACTTCCAACCAACACTAAGAACTTGGCACTCAAGTCTAAGAAGGATGAGCCCAAGGATGGATCTGATTCCGAAGATGAAGATGACGATGAGGATGATCCTTTTGCTCTTATCACAAGAGGCCTTGCTAGAATTCTCAAAATGAAGAAGCAATTCAACAACAAGGATGGATCAGAGTCTTCAAAATTTCGAGGTAAGCCTCAATACAACAAGTATGAAAAGAAGACTAAACTGTTGTCTTGTTTTGAATGTGGTGAAACAGATCATCTTGTGAAGGACTGCCCTCAAAAGACAAAGAGCCAGCCCAAGAAAGGTGACAAATGGAAGAAGAAAGCCAGGTGGCTACTTGAAGTGATTCCGACTCTGACTCCGACGATGAGAAGGCCAACATTTGTCTTATGGCTTCTGGAGATGAATCCCACGATGAAAAGCTTGAAGCTACTGTAAGAGAACTTATGGAAAGTTCAAAAGAGGTATTATCGGAATTCATTTCCAATATGATTGCCAATGAAGAAAAGCTTATTGCCCAAACTAACATTCTTATTAAGAAGACTGTGGACCAGGAAATAACTATTCAGGATCTGTCTATGAGGGTCAAAGGTCTTGGAGCTTCTTATTCAGGTCTTGACATTAAAGTCAAGACGCTTGATTCGGAGAAATCTGAACTCAAGCAAGATCTCTCCTCTCTAAGAAATGAGCATCATGACTTAGAGAACGAGAAGATCTCCCTGAATAATAAGATTCTAGACCAACAGACAACCCTCATAAGTTTTACCAAATCCAAAGGCACTCTCGATAAGATGTTGGGTGAGCAACAAAGCTCTCTAAACAAAAGTGGTATTGGTTACAATCCAAAGTTTTTAAAGAAGCAACACATTACCACTTTTGTAAAGGCAAAAGGAAGCAGAACCTCTCCTATATGTCACCATTGTGCTAGAAAGGGACATGTAAAAGAGACCTGCCCTTATAGAAGAAAGGATCCATATATTATTCGCAATACATTTCCTGTTCATTTGAGAAAAGAACGGATAACACAAGTTTGGGTCCCAAAAGGCACTATTTTACCAAATATGGTTTATCCCAACAATGGATCCAAATTTGCTTATTGGTCTAGCCACAAAGGTTGATGTTTGTCTTGCAGGAAATCACCAAGGTGAAAGAACACAAATGGATTATTGATAGTGGATGCTCAAGGCATATGAGTGGGAAGAGTTCTCTCTTTCATGATCTAAAAATGCAATCCACGGGAACAATCACTCTTGGTGACAAAGGGAAATGCGACATTGTTGGTATTGGTAGTGTTGAAAGTGATTCCAGCCATAGTATTAAAAATGTCTATCTTGTTAATGGTTTAAAGTATAATCAGCTTAGTGTTTCTCAATTATGTGATAGTGGTAAGAATGTCAAATTTAACAAGAAAAGATGTATAGTGTGCAGAGATGATACAGGTGAAGTTATATTGACTGCATACCATTACAACAATATATACGCCGTAAATGCTGATCAAGTGGCACAAGGAAGCTTAACCTGTTTAAATGCTTTGACGGACGATCCAAAGCTTTGGCACAGGAGACTCGGTCATGTGAGTCCACATACCCTACAGAAGCTTGTGTCCAAAGGGCTTGTTAGAGGGCTACCTGAGATGGACTTCAAAGGTATTGACATGTGCAATGCATGCACACGAGGTAAACAAACACGTAGCTCCTTCAAACCCAAAAAGGTTTGTTGCAGATATAGATCTTAACATCCATGAAGAGAACGAGGAAGGTGATGTTGATGCTACCAAGAACACAGAGAAGAGGAACATGCAGGAACCGATTCTTAACACTGAAGAATTGGCCCAAGGTGTTGAAGATTCGTCCAAAGCCCTTGGTGTCCAATCCAACAGTGTTGAGACTTCAAAAACTGCTGTAATTGAACCTAACAGGACCACGGAGTCAGATGTACTGCAAGTCAATCCTACAAGTGTGACGAATCAAGGAGCTGAGACTAGCAAAAGGAAATTCAAATACTCCTCATCACACTCATTAAAGGATATCATTTCTGACCCTACTTCTAGTGTTCAAACTCGTTCTAAACTTAAAGATCTTTGTGCTTTTCACGCGTTTGTTTCTCTTATTGAGCCAAAGAAGGTAGATGATGCACTTCAGGAGCCAGACTGGATCATCGCTATGCAAAGTGAGCTTAACGAATTTGAAAGGAACAAAGTCTGGACCTTGAAGCCTAGGCCAAAGCATCAATCAGTCATTGGCACTCGATGGGTATTTCGAAACAAGCTAGATGAGAATGGTAAGGTTGTGAGGAACAAAGCAAGGCTCGTTGCTCAAGGCTACAATCAAGAGGAAGGTATTGACTACGAGGAGACCTTTGCTCCCGTAGCCAGGCTTGAAGCCATTCGCATTTTATTAGCATTTGCATCTTTCATGAGCATAAAGTTATATCAAATGGATGTCAAGTGTGCTTTTCTTAATGGTTTCTTAGAGGAAGAAGTATATGTGGCTCAACCCCAAGGTTTTGAAAGCTCAGAATTTCTCAATCATGTTTATAAACTTGACAAAGCGCTTTATGGTTTGAAACAAGCCTCAAGAGCTTGGTATGAGCGCTTGTCCAAATATCTTTTAGAAAATGATTTTAAAAGGGGGTTGATCGACAAGACTCTTTTTATCAAGACCAAAGGAAATGACATTTTGGTTATTCAAATTTATGTTGATGATATATTATTTGGTGCTACTAACACATCTTTGTGCAAGGAATTTTCTGACATCATGTGCAGTGAATTTGAGATGAGCTTGATGGGTGAACTCAACTTCTTTTTGGGATTACAAGTTCATCAATCCAAAAAAGGGATCTTCGTCAACCAAAGCAAATACACTAAGGATCTCTTGAAGAAGTTCAAGATGGATCAATCCAAGGCAGCCAAGACTCCCATGAGCTCAACATTATCTCTAGATCAAGACAAGACTGGAATAAGTGTCAATCAAAAGGAGTATCGAGGAATGATTGGATCTTTATTATATCTCACGGCTAGTAGACCTGACATCATCCTTAGTGTTTGCATGTGTGCTAGGTTTCAAGCTGATCCTAAAGAATCTCACCTCGTGGTTGTGAAGAGGATCTTTCGATATCTCAATGGCACTAAGGAACTTGGACTATGGTACCCAAAGCAAAAGGATTTCACTTTAATTGGATATTCTGATGCAGATTTTGCAGGCTACAAGGTGGATAGGAAGAGCACATCAGGATGTTGCCAATTCTTAGGAGCATCTTTGATCAGTTGGCACTCAAAGAAGCAAAATTCAGTTGCTCTATCCACTGCAGAAGCCGAATACATTGCAGTTGGAGCCTGTTGCTCCCAAATCCTTTGGATAGCTCAACAAATGCGAGATCTTGGCATCAACCTCAAAGGTATCCCAATTAAGTGTGACAATACAAGTGCCATATCCATCACTAAGAATCCTGATCAGCATTCAAGGACCAAGCATATTGATGTAAGGCATCATTTCATTAGAGATCATGTTGAAAAAGGTGATGTGTCCATGTCTTTTATTTCTACTGATTATCAATGGGCTGACATTTTTACTAAGCCTTTGGCAGAGGACAGATTCACCTTCATTAGACGAGAGATTGGGATGCTTAACAAGGATGCACTTTCGTAGGGGGAGCTTTCCCTTTACGAAAGATAAATTCTACTTAGTGTCAAGACCCTTGAGAACCATGTCAAGGTGTGTGAACTAAATGGTGGAGTACATATATCGGATCATATATTTTTGGTTAATATCTTTTTAGATATTTAATCAATTATATTTGTTTTAATCAGATTTCAAAAATTGCCTATTTCTGTGATTTCCTTAACCGTTAAGATATTTTATTTTTGGAACTAAATCGGTTTGTGTTTAGTCCGATTTTAATGGATATTTGAATTTTAATTTGAATTTGAAAACCCTTCAAATTGGCAATGTAATGATTTCTTTCCTTGGAACCCTAAACCCGTCCCATCACTCCCTCTACTTAAACCCAATACTGTACCCGATTACAACCCACACTCAGACTTTATCCAAACCCTCTACACTTCTCCATCTTCAACCTCTCAATCGCCTCTCAAAGAAACCCTAACCAACTTTCTCCATGGCACCCAAAACCAAGAAAGTTGTCACACCCAAAAGACTTGGCGCCACCCCCAAGGGACGTCAGACCACTGCTACCTCTCCCACACCTGAACCCGCTCCTCAAGCTATTATCCCAACCGTCGTCCAGAGCACCATTGCTGAGAGCTCGGCCCTTGTTCCCAAAGGCTCTCAAAAGCGCTCTGTGAAGAAGCCGATCAGTGCTAAACAGAAAGGGAAGAGGAAGATCTTGGCTGAGGAACCAGACGAGGATGAGGAGAAAGATGATCTAGACGCCCTCCTGGAAAGAGATGCTGCCAAGGAAGCCGAGGAGGAGGCCTTAAGGAAGAAAAAGGCCGATGAGGAGGCCGAACTTGCTAAGAAACTGGCCGAGGAAGAAGCTGAGCGGATTCGGAAGGAAGCCGAAGCCGAGGAGGTTCCATCCGAGGAGGAGCCTGAAGAAGAAGAAGAAGAAGAAGACCAAGAGGGATCTGGAGAGGACGAGGAACTTGAATGATATGAAGCGGGGTCCAGTGAGGACTCGGGGTCTGAGGAAGAGGAGGAAGAATCCCCCTCTCCTTCTCCTCCTCCTCCCCCGTCTCCAAAGAAGCGGAAAGCCCCTGCTGCTGTCAAGCCTCCATCCCCCAAGCGCACCAGGAAGGGCACTGTCAAGAGTCTTGTAGCGTCTGTCAAGAGAGCTGCTCCAACAGTTGTGCGCAGAAAGAACGCAGACCCCCCGGCCTATATCCAGGTAAATCAATCCTTGCCCTCCTCTTAGTTTCAAGATGCTGAGACTGCTGGTAAGTGGGTAGACGAGTTTCGAACTCGTAAGATTAGTTCTTCTAATTTTTTAGATGTTGAATTCTTTGAAGCTTTGAAGTTACCTTACATTGAGCTCCTCAAAAAATCCCCAGCTTGGACCCTTCTTAACCTTGAGACTGTCTACTACCCCCAGCTTACCCGACTCTTCTACATTAACCTAAAAGCCAAGACCGACACTGATGGTTGGTCTTTGGAGTATGTCGTCAAAGGGGTTAGAATCTCTCTCAACTCCAATGATTTTGCAGATTCCCTAGGCTTACCTACACCAGTTCCACCCGCTGAAATCCACTCCTCAAAAGAAAATTGCATCATACTAGCCCGAGCCAAATATCTCCTACCCGAAGCATCCAACAGCACCTCAAAGCAACTCACCCACTCATCCCTAACCCTTGAGGCAAAAATTATCTTTAACATCATTGTTAGATGCCTCCTACCCCGTCTTAACTCTGGCTCACTCCTTACCGACAATGCCATGGTCCTGCTCTACCGCATTCTAAATGGCCTTGATCCTGATCTGGCCAACACTGTCCTTGGAACCATGGCTCATGCCAGAAAAGCCAGAAAAGGTTCTCCCCTCCCCTTTGCTACCCTTTTGACCCCTATCTTCAAAGCTTCTTGAATTGATGTCCAAAATGAAGAACAACTACGTCATACGGGTAAGTTCGACTCTAAAGGCGTTGAAAAGATTGGCATCATTCGGTCTCCCCAAGGGATCTTGAGTCTTGCCACTCCTTCAAAAGCCTTTCCCACTGCTCCAGCTTTCAATGAACGTATGGACAACCTAGAGTTGGGCTTGGAGGAGGTTCGCCTGGATATTAAGGAGCTGCAGAAGGAGATGATGACGGAGATGAGCGGGATTTCAAAGATGCTGGAAGGACTGTGGACGAGGCTCACTGATGATGCTCCAGATGACTAAGCCTACACCTTAACCCACCCTATCCCACCCCTTAAACTTGATACGTTGCTGGTTTGTTGGAAACGTTTTCAGAACTTTTGGTGACTTTTTGGTGACTGTTTTTACCTCCGCCCTTTGTTGAAAGACAAAAAGGGGGAAATGATCGTTAGACTTTGAAAACCTCTGCTTAAAGGTCTTGGAAGACCTTGGTTTTTGATTTATGGTTTTCGGTTGGATGTTTTCTTACTTTAAAATTTTTTGATCCAACATTTGTCTAACCCTTGCAGGTACTTAGTCCGAATTCCATTGTATTATCTATTTTTGACTAAGTTGCAGGGATGCACAGGTTTTGTCTTTCATCAAGGGGGAGATTGATAACTCCCTCCCTTGATGAAAATCGGAATAGATGTTTCAAAGGCTTTGACAGGATATTTGTGTCAAAGGCCTTGGAGCATTAACAGTTGATGAAATACAAAACCTATCTTAATTATTCGTATATTATTTTATCTTATTATATACTTCCATTATATTATATATATATGTATGCCTAACCATTTCAGGAAGTATATTCGAGATTATATCCTTCCTTAATACATATTGAGGAGATCAGTTCAAAATAGATCATGGCGATTTAAAGTATCCATATATAGAAGATTGAAGATCAAACTGATTCGAAGGAGCCGTTGGAGATCTGGTGGTGAAGATCCTCACGCTCCATGCTCTTTTATAAAGGAAAGGAAGGAGAAGACATAACATACACTAGTGCTACACGAGCTTCATTCATTCAAGTGATCTGTCTTCCAAGTGTCTCTCTGCTAAGCGCTCAAGAGTTTGTTGTCTATTTCAAAGCCTTTGAGAGTCACTGTGAGCTTATAGGATATATTCATTTCAAGTGTTACTCGAGAGTTTATAACTCGGGAAGTTGCACTAGGCTGTTGATTTGTGAGAGTAAGAGGATTGTACTAGATAGCTGAGAGAGGTGGGGCTCTTCTAGATTGGTCTAGGACTCCAAGGGAACATGAGTTGACTAGATTGCAATTGTATAGGAGAGAGGCTTCTCGGTGAGCTATTAGGATCCTAAGCTAAGCAATCAATAAAGCCTTTGAATCCTAGGGTTGTGGAAGAACCCTAGGCGGGGACGTAGGCCAAGTTGTGCTGAACCTCGTAAACAATTCCTCGTGTTCTTTACTCTTTTGCTTTACCTTATTTCCGCACTTGGTTCGATTGGTTAAATTTGTGATTCAGTTTTTTCTCAAAGGTTTTGGTACAAGCTCCAAAAGTCTTGAGACTTTCTGCGAAAAACGGGCATACTCTATTCAACCCCCCTTCTAGAGTATTTCTTATTACATTGTTTTTATATTATCGAACCTTCAAATAGGTTTTAAAATTAAAGTGCATAAATAAGATGAAAATGTGCATAATTAAGGTTAAAAAGTGCATAACTACGATTACAATATGCATGATTAACAATTTGGGATTATTGTGTTATTCTATATTATGTAACCTATGTGGGATTTGAACCCACATCTTTGTGCAAATGCACACTGCTCCACCAATTGATCTAATAGGCTAAATTATGATTTTCATGCTAAAATAGAAAAATCTAATCGATCTAAAACATAAAAAACAATTCCAAAATCAAAGCTTGACACGGATCGCAATAAAATTCTAAAATCCAATTAGCTCACAATCCATAAACAATTTGACAATGCTATGAACATGAAATTAACTCCAAATCAACCCAATAACACAATCTTATCATCAATTTCAATCAATTAGGCTTTTGACAAAAAACCCCAAATTCTGCTCCTAAATCAAACCCTAAGTTTTTAATCTCAAACTAAATCATTCACATAAATCACAATCCATAAACAACTTGACAATCCTACGAACATGAAATTAGCTTCAAATCATCTCAACAACACAACCATATCATCAATTTCAATCAATTTGACTTTTCACAAAAAGCCCCAAATTTCGCTCCTAAATGAAACCCTAGATTTTCAATCTCAACCTAAAGCATTCAAACAATCTAAATAATTGTAATAAACAAGTTTAGGGTTAAAAATCATACCAAATTCGAGTTGAAACAAAAAGGCGAGTAGCTAATTTTCATTGTCAACAACATCTTAGCAGCAGGAGCTCCGATGAGGCAAGGCGAGGTCGGGTGGCGCCGGAACAGAGGAAGGTGAGAGGGAGAGGATGTAGAATGTCGGTTTGAGGTGGCTTCAGATTCGCCATCAACGTCGGCTCCAAGTCCGTCCAGCCTAAGCAACAAGTGAGATGAGAGCGAGTGAATCCGAAGCCGGCGTTGGAGGACGGGGCGGGGGGGGGGGGGGGGGGAGGCGACAACCATTGAAGGGGCTCGCAGACGACGTTGGAGAACAAGGGGAGGCGGCAGCCATTGAAGGGACTCGAAGAGGAGAACCAGATAACGCGGAAGGAGGGCAGAGGGAGGTGGCGCCCATTGAATGGAGATTTGAGAGCTTGAGGGAGAGGACGCGGAAGTAGAAAGTGTAAGTTTTTTTTTTATTTAAATCAGGTGCGTGCCCGGTTTAAAAAAAAATTACATTTTACGGATTTTACACCATATGACAATTTTACATTATATATATAGTTACAAAAATACATACCCCACACAATGAGGGGATATGCAAGCTCCCTACTATTAGATGTATAACTCTCGCTATCGACTTTGAAAGAAATATCCTTCTTTCATGTTCCCCGATTGGACAATAGAGCGCCACTCTGGAGTGTTGATATTTACAACAATTCGGATCTTCTTGACCTCATCTGCAACGATGTTGCCGGATAGAGCTTGCTCACTCAAATTCTTTTCTAATCAAAACAAAAAACAAAAAGGGGGATATGCAATCAAAACCAAAATCAACTCCTTAAACTATACTCATATACACCCATGATTATTAAGGCTTTGCCACTTTTGGATTTTCTATATCACATTCTCTATTATTTTTATTCAATTCTTTTTTATTCTTTTCCTTTTTTCATCTCAATTTATTGACATTCAGTTAAATGAATTTTATTCTATATAAGAGATACAATGAGAATTTATCTTTCATGTGTAAATTAGCCTAGATTTTATTTCCACTTAAAGTAATTCATAGATCATATGTCACCCAAAGTACTTGAACTTTTTTATGAACATCTAACCCAATAATTAAGTTTTTCATGTCCATACCCGAAACCATCAACGAAATTTCTATAATGTCATATTCAATTATAGTTCATTTTGCAATTCCTTAAGCAATGAATGAATTCTTCGATGAAATGCACTTTTTTATATGACTGAAAATTATAGTTTATATGAGGAACATATGTGGAAGTTGTTAAATGAAACAAATAATAAAAGAAATCAGGAATCCATTTACAAATGTCTTAAATCCTAAGATAATTAACATTGTTGTGGTTTTTAATTTGACCATTGACGTCGCCCGCAGCTTCTCTGGCCGTGTAAAAGATAATACAGTTGGGTGAAATCTCTGTTGACCTAATCAATCAGAGAGGTATTGAATATATAGATAAGTAGATTACAAGATATGCCTTAGAGGGCAAGAATAGAATAACAACTAACCATATATAAAAATTTATACAAATATAGAAGATAGATTTTATCGACATCTTCTATCTAATACCCCCCCCCCCCCCACACACACACACACACAAGCTCATGGTCGAGGGGCACCTACATGCATCTTGGACCGCAAGAAAATGAAGCTTGGTGAAGACATCCGCGATTTGATCTTGAGACCGAACATGATGAACAAATAACTCCTTTGACTCAACCTTCTCACGAACAAAGTGGAAATCAGTATATGCTTGGAACGATTGTTGACAACAGGATTGCGAGTCATAAAGGTAGCACTGAGACTGTCAGATAACACCATAGGAAGATTGTCAAGTCGAATTCGTAAGTCACGAAGCAGCTGCTGAATCCAAGACAACTCGGCCACTGTGGATGCTATCGCCCGATACTCGGCCTCGGTGCTGGACCGAGCAACAACCTTTTGTTTTCTCGAAGTCCAACTGATGAGCGAGTTACCAAAGTAGATCGCAAAACCATACTGGGATCGCCGGTCATCAACGTCCGACGCCCAGCCAACGTCTGTAAAGGCAACCAAAGTGTAGCGAGAAGCAGGCCGGAGGCGGAGGAAATACGATATAATACCTTTCAAATATCGAATAATGCGCTTGACTACCATCCAATGAGCCTCAGTGGGATTTCAGGGCGAGTGATGGTGACATACTGGAGAGCACCCACAATGCTCCTGTACAACGTTGGATCTGGCAAGATATCTCAGGAGAGCTGAAGCCGAGATTGAGAATCAGCGGGAGTGGAAACCGGTTTGGCATCCTCCATCTTTGCACGAGACAGAAGATCACGAATGTACTTTTGTTGGCACATGTGGAGATGACCATCCTTCCTGGAAACTTCAATCCCTAAGAAGTAATGTAGAGGGCCGAGATCCGTTAGTTTTGCCGTAAACTGTGACAGAGCCTGAGGGGAGCTCTCTGTAGTGATTATGTCGTCGACATCGACCAAAACATAGAGAACAACATCCCGAACAAGAAAGACAAACATAGAGCAATCAGACTGACACGCACGAAACCCTGAGTGAATGAGGAAGGACTCAAGCTTACTGAACCAGGCCCTAGCAGCCTACTTGAGGCCATACAACGCCTTCTAAAGATAGCAGACATGATGGGGCCAAGCCTGATCAATAAACCTAGGCGGCTGCTCTATGAAGACACGCTCACTAAGATCACCATTCAGAAAAGTGTTATTGATATCAAGCTGTCGAATAGGCCAGGAGCGAGCGAGAGCAATTGTAAGGACAAGACGAATGGTGGTAGGGCGAGTGACCGGACTGAAAGTATCGAAATAATACACGCCCTCTTCCTGATTATATCCCATTGGAACCAAGCGAGCCTTGTAACGCTCAATAGATCCATCAGCACGACGCTTGACTCTGTATACCCATTTGCAACCAACAATATTAGAGTCAGGTGGACGAGGAACTAAGGACCACGTACCTGAACCTTGGAGTGCGTCGATCTCAGATTTCATGGTAGCTAACGAGTGAGGGTGTTTTTGAGCTTGACGGAATGAGCGAGGCTCATTTTCAGGTTGGGGGTAAGGATGGAGAGGGTGTTTAATCTTATGTAAGGCCTTGGGTTTAAGTTTGCTTGTGGCAACGCGGGTTTTCATCGGATGGATAGATGTATCCGATGGCCTGAGATGGGGAGAGGGATTGGGAGGTAAGGTGGCAGTGGTCGTCAACGAGGAAGGAGCGGACGAAGAAGAGGTGGAGCCGACAATGGCATGCAAAGGAGGAGGGTTGTCGGATGCAGAAGAGGATGAAGAGGAGGATGGTTCTGTGGATGACTGCTGCATATGCGAGATCTCACCGGGGTGAGCAATGAGCTGCTGCATAGGTGAAGGCGGTGGCGTTGACGGCTACACGGGTGGTGGCACTAGCGAGGGCTCCAATGCAACAACAAACGTTAACAAATCAATGGTGACCAGAAGAGGAGACGGTGGAGACATGGAAGACTCAAGAGACGGAATGGAAGGGGAGACAGACTCATGGAAAACAACACGACGACTAACATACATACGCCTAGATGTGGACTCATAGCACATATACCCTTTATGAGAGGAACTGTATCCCAAGAATAGACAAGGAATAGTTTTGAACTCAAGCTTGTTCTGCCGATAGGGCCCCAAATAAGGAAAACAGAAACACCCAAAGGCACGTAGGAAGGAGTAGTCTGGTTGTCTCTTGTAGAGACGTTGGAAAGGAGACTCCTGATTGAGAGCTGGGGTAGGGGTGCGATTGTGGAGGTAGATAGAGGTGTGAAAGGCGTGTTCCTAAAACTCAGAAGGAAGTTTGGAATGAGCCAATAAGGTGAGACCTTTTTCTTGTATTGTGCGATTTCTGCGTTCTACCATCCCATTTTGTGTTGGTGTGTGAGGACAAGAGCTTCTATGTAAGATACCCTGAGATTGAATAAGAGTGGAGACATTGCGATATTCACCCCCCTACAAATCTGTTTGAAGGGTCTTAATGGTAGCATGGAATTGAGTTTGAACTAGTTTTTGAAACAGTTGAAGATATGGATCTTCTATCTAATATCGTGGGTGTGACCCTCTACTTTGCTTTCTTTCTTGCCTTTACGTCCACATCTATGTCCTACTTGCATATTTAATTACCTTCAGTGCTTATGTTCTACTCTCCTCGGATCGGATCTATATCTCCTGTAAACATTAACAAGTACATTCCGACTCTACTAAACCCACAAGTAATCATGCAAATGTCCACTATTATGCCTATCTAAATGTGTGCTATCATAGCTTCCCAAGATAATTCATGAATAGGTGTATTAGATATATATTAGGAAGGATAAATTAGATATGACTGTATTAGGATATAATCTTTGATATTGTTATATTAGGGTAGAAATATATATCTTTGGTAGGTTTAGATTATCGATATCTTTATATTATTTATTCTCCAAGCATTGTAATCCTTATATAAAAGGTTGAATAATAACATTCTAAACGTGTGTTTTGCCTTCTCTAATATGAGGCTTCCACCACCAATCTATTAGGATTTTATCCCTCTAAAATTCTACAAGGTGTCTATGAAAATAGCCCTAAAGCATAGTTGACTTGGTACTTAGTAGGCATCGTCGAAGTAGAAATAATTATAGCACTAGCTATGATAAGGGAGATGGTTAAGCCGACTAACAAACTACCAAGCAATGACTATTGAATTAGACCATGGGTGTGTATGGTTGCAATAAATAAATAGGTAAAAAAAATAAGTAGGAGTAGAATTTTTCTTTTTAAACAAGTTAAAAGAGTGTATGGATGGAAAAAATAGGTAAAAGTAGTTAAAATTTTGAGTTAAAAAAAAAGCTTGCTTTTGAAGGTTATTTTGGGTTTTGGGGGTTTATTTGGTTTGAAAGTACCACAATACCCCAAATAACAACCAAATAAACTCCACTTTTTACAAATAAATTGTTTTTCACCCCATACGGAGATTATCTTGTTGTTTAAATTTTTAACTACTTTTACCAACCGTTTATAAATTTTACCCTGTTTATAATTTTAGTCAGTTTATTAACCCCGTCCCATACGAACCCATTTTCTTGTAAGCTAACTTACATTCTAGTTTGTTTCTATGATGGAACCCACACTAATTAAGCCAACAAATTCAACGAACCATGCGATAGTTCAAAACATCCCAACAATCATAATCACTTAGCATAAAGAACCAACGAACACATCAAACCAAGAATATTATATATATTAAGTATCATTTATATATAAAAAAAAAATCAAACCAAACAAATGTTCCTTTGATCCGAAATAAACAAACTAAACGAACACATCAAACCAAGAATATTATATATATTAAGTATCATTTATATATAAAAAAAAAATCAAACCAAACAAATGTTCCTTTGATCCGAAATAAACAAACTAGGTACTGTTGTAATATTTTATTATGTGGTGAATATTTTACCTTATGATAAAATATCCTCCAAAATCCGGGATATTTTTGGTTGTGATAGGGATGGATCTCCACTATAAAAGGAGGATCCGAATTGTTGTAAATCAAGCAAGAAATCAGATAAACTAAGTACGATTACAAGTATAAATAATCTGGTTCTCTTGTTTACCACTAAAATTATCACACGTTATCAGCACGAGATCTAAAAACCAACTGAGTTTTTCAGATCTGAAGGTAAAATCCTCCTATCTAAACTCTTTAATTATGAAAATGTTTTCACCAAAATCGTTTTATGGAGGAGTATGCTCTGTAGTTGCCCAAATTGGGATCTTCTACACCAGAAACTCATATAAACTCTTAGATCTTACCGTTTTACATCATTTTTGTTCAGATCCGTTTTCAAAACTCATAAAATATGGAACATATAAAAGGCTCAACACGGTCTCATGAGTTTTTATACAAAATCGAAGATTTTCGGAAATAAAACACGAAAAGCTTCATCATCAAGTTTTACAAATCTCCACTTCAAAACAAAATTAGTAGATCTAAGCTTATTACAAGAGATTTGCTAAGAAATTACATAATACAATATCGTTTTAAACTCCGTCTTCAAACACCGCTTCACCAGAACCTTCGTCGGAGCTCTTAGGAGCACTGACAATTTTTAGTCACCCACACAACGAAGGAAACCACCAAAACCGCTATCGTCATCCCACTAACCAACATTTTGAGTAAAACCCGGTCGGTATCGGTCATTTTTTCGCCGGATCGGAAAATGTGTGTGGTGGTGGCGTTGGGAACCAGGAGGACGAGAGGATGAGGGAGATGGTGGAAGTGAGTGGAGCGGGGAGGAGTAAGTGGTATAAAAAGGAGGGAGTGAAAAGATAAAGAGAAAGAACTAGATAGTAATCTGATCAATGTGAAATGAAAGATAATCAACCTCTCAAAGAAATGATGTGTTTGTCCTTCCTTTGATGAATTCAACTCATACGGAGTAGAAAAGGTGTTTTTCTTTTGAAAGGTCTCTTGAAGTGTTTAGAAAAGAGAGTTTTCTTGAATGGGTGAAACACCTTCTACGGATAAATTGTTGAGTGTCTTACGATTGTATTAAATTGCTACTATTATATCTGCATTCTTAAATTGAAACTGATTGAATTGTGTTCATATTGATATGAATTATTTGACAATACAGTGTGCATCCATATTCAGTAAATAGCTTCATACTATGTGGCTATGTGCATACATACTCTATACAAATTGCATGTGGTGGTGTAATCATTTTTTTTTTTTATATATATATACGGAATCATGATATAAATATATACTATTACTTACTCTTTTGTTGATGTAGCATACGAAGTCCACATACATGTATAGATATAAATATATATAATATATATAGGTGTGTAGTCATTCCAACTATAGTATATGGACTATACATATGTGTTACTATTTGACATAATGGGTGCATAATCTTTACTTTGACTTATGAGACTTATAAATATACTACTTATATCCATTTGAATTGTATACGTATATGATTCTTTTGACATTTAATTAATTTTAACTTATGCACTAATTAATTTTAATCAATATATATGATTTTATGTGTAGTGCTATTATGGCAAACATCACCAAAAGGGAATTCGATATTCTGGACCTGTCAGGAGACAAGTACCTCGAATGGAAGGTAGATGCCTTAACGCATTTGAAGGCTAATGGTCTGGAAGAGACCGTGAAAGAAAATAACACCACCACTCCACAAGAAAAGGCCAAGGCCATTGTCTCCCTTCGCCACCATATACATGAAAGTTTAAAGTCTGAGTATTTGTTGGTGGAAGATCCGAAGGAATTATGGGAGAATTTAGCCGAAAGGTATGGCAATCAAGTGAATATATTACTCCCAATGGCCATATATGAATGGAACTCTTTACGAGTTCAAGATTTCAAAAATATCAGGGAGTATTACTCCGTTGTGTTTCGAATCACATCGAAACTGAAATTATGTGGCCATGAAATTACTGAGGATCAAATGATGGAGAAGACATTTTCAACAATGCATGCATCTAATGTGCTGTTACATCAGCAATACAGGCAGTGTGGCTTTAAAAAGTACTCTGACCTGATAAATGTGATGGTTGTGGCGGAGAAAAATAATGAACTCCTGATGAGGAACCATAACATGAGGCCTCCAGGTGTGGCACTATACCCTGAAGCGAATGCTGTGAATGCTATGAATGCCAACACAAAGAGAGGTGATTGCCGTAAAAATTCGCGGGGTTACAAGAAATGGAAAGGTCGTGGCAACGACCGCAAACAAGGCTATTGGAAAGGTAACTTCTCCCAAAAACATGGCCATTCTGGAGAATCATCCTCAAAGGGGATGAAGCAAAAGGTCCAGAGGGGTCCAACAGGAACCCCAAACAAACCCAAGTCTCAATGTTATCGATGTGGGATGACTGGCCACTGGGCCAAAGTGTGTCGTACAGCTAAACACTTGTGTGAGCTGTATCAAGCTTCCCAGAAAGAAAAGGGAAAGGAGGTGGAAGCAAACTTTGCTACTAACAATGCTCCACAAATTCCTACTCTTGATCTCGAAGACATGTTTGCAAACAATGTCGAGACTGGTGATGAATTTCCCTATGACGAAGGCACTAATTTCTAAATTTCTATGTCTCTAATAAGTTGAATGTTTATTTGTCTAAGTCTTATTAAGTGTCCCTGTATAATAGTAGTGTAATTTCAATTTCCTTGTCTGAGTCCTATGAAGTGTCTTTGTATGATATTAGTGTAACCTTAATCTCAATCGACCATGTAATATAATGCTTGTATTAACTCTGTGTGTTTTCTTAATTTCTGAAGTTATGAATCCATATGGAGTTAATCATGATCATAAAGAAAAATGTCTAGTGGACAGTGCCACAACCCACACCATCCTGAAAAACAAAGAGTACTTCACTCAGTTGACAGTATATGAAGGAAATGTCAACACGATATCAGGTGTGGCAAAGTTGATTGAAGGATCGGGAAAGGCTTGCCTCTTGCTTCCAAGAGGGACAAAGCTGATAATAAAAGATGCACTATACTCAAGGAAGTCACAGAGAAATCTGTTAAGCTTCAAAGATGTGTGTCAAAATGGGTTTCATATTGAAACCATGAATGAAAATGAAAATGAGTACTTGTGTTTGACTGCACATGTATCTGGAAAAAGGGAAGTGGTAGAAAAGCTATCAGCTTATTCATCTGGACTATACTTTTCTCATATAAGTCCATTTGAGATCAATATGGTGTCTAGGAGAAGTCCAAACGACCATAAAATGTTTAACTTGTGGCATGACCGATTGGGTCATCCAGGTACAACAATGATGCACAGAATTATTGAGAATTCACTTGGTCGTGCATTAAAGGACAAGAGGAGCCTACACACAAGTGATCTCAATTGTACTGCTTGTTCATTGGGCAAACTGATCATTAGGCCCTCGAAAAATAAAATAGCAGTCGAAACTCCTGCATTTTTAGAAAGAATTCAAGGAGATATATGTGGTCCAATTGCGCCACCATGTGGACCGTTTCGCTACTTTATGGTGCTAATAGACGCATCAACACGCTGGTCACATGTAAGCTTATACCGAGATGGAATTTTTGTCCATCAATCTAATTATACCGAGAAAATTCTGAAGAGAATCAACATGGATAAAGCACATCCATTGAACTCACCCATTGTCGTTCGCTCTCTAAATATACACGATGACCCATTCCGTCCTCGAGAAGATGATGAGGAAATACTTGGCCCAAAAACACCATACTTAAGTGCTATTGGTGCCTTGATGTACCTAACTAACAATACAAGGCCTGATATTGCCTTCGCTGTAAACTTGTTGTCAAGATACAGCTCAGCTCCAACAAGGAGACATTGGAACGGAATTAAACATTTGTTCCGTTACCTCAGAGGTACACATGATCTTGGTTTATTTTATCAAAACTGTCCAAATGCCACTCTTGTTGGTTATCCAGATGCGGGATACCTATCAGACCCACACAAGGCTAAGTCTCAAAATGGATATGTCTTCACATATGGAAATACAACAATATCATGGAAATCAACAAAGCAAACTCTGACTACTACATCGTCAAACCATGCCGAATTGATAGCATTGTACGATCAGGAAGAGAATGCGTGTGGCTAAGATCGGTGATAAAATATATACAGAAGGAATCTGGAATCAAGTCCATCAAAGGTAGCCCAACCGTGATATACGAAGACAACTCTGCATGTGTCACTTAAGTGAAGGAAGGCTACATCAAAGGGGATCGGACTAAGCACATATAACCAAAATTCTTCTCTACTCATGAACTTGAGAAGAAAGGGAAAATAGAAGTCCAATAAATCCGATCAGATGAGAACCTCGCCGACTTGTTCACCAAGTCATTACCTCCCAAGAAATTTGAGCAACTTGTGCGCAAGATCGGAATGTGCCGGCTTCGAGAAGCTCATTAAGCATGTCAAAATCAGGGGGATAATTATACGCGCTGCACTCTTTTTTCCTTCGATAAGGTTTTTATCCCACTGGGTTTTTCCTGACAAGGTTTTTAATGAGACAGCACCATCAATGCGTATAATAATATTAAACTTGTGCGAAATCCCTAAAGATTCGTGATATAAGGTGAATATTCAAGGGGGAGTGTTGTAATATTTTATTATGTGGTGAATATTTCACCTTATGGTAAAATATCCCCCAAAATTCGGGATATTTTTTGTTGTGATAGGGATGGATCTCCACTATAAAAGGAGGATCCGAGTTGTTGTAAATCAAGCAAGAAATCAGATAAACTAAGTACGATTACAAGTACAAATTAGTATGATCCCCGCGCCATTGTGCGATTTTTTATAAGTAAAATCTTACTAATATATTAAATTAATATTATAAAATAATTGTAAAAGTTCCGATAATTAAATATTTTGAATTAAACTCATGATTTGGGAAAACGATTAAAGTAATATATATATATATATATATATATATATATATATATATATATATATATTATAGATTACTAATATTAAATTTATGTTTTCTTATTATTAATTTTATGTTTTGAATTAATCCCATTGTTTTTTTATAGAAAAAAAACTACATAAAATTATAATTTAGGCTAAGATCAATGTTTTGAATTAAGCCCAATAGTTAGAAAAATTAAATCAAAAAGAGAATTAAAGAAAAAAGAAGAAAAAAATTAGAATTAAAGAAAGTCAAAGAAAAATGGCAAAAAAGATGATTGGTCAAGACTCCTAAAATTTCTCTAAGTTTGACACATCATCCTAAACTCTTCTAAATTAAGAGTTTATTGTTTTTTTATAGAAAAAAAACTACATAAAATTATAATTTAGGCTAAGATCAATGTTTTGAATTAAGCCCAATAGTTAGAAAAATTAAATCAAAAAGAGAATTAAAGAAAAAAGAAGAAAAAAATTAGAATTAAAGAAAGTCAAAGAAAAATGGCAAAAAAGATGATTGGTCAAGACTCCTAAAATTTCTCTAAGTTTGACACATCATCCTAAACTCTTCTAAATTAAGAGTTTATATAGATAGATAGTTAGTAAAATTAAATCAAAAAGAGAATTAAAGAAAAAAGATGAAAAAATAGAATTAAAGAAAAAAGAAGAAAAAATAGAATTAAAGAAAATCAAAGAAAAATGGCAAAAAAAAAAAAAAGATTGGTCGAGACTCCTAAAATTCCTCTAAGCTTTACACATCATCCTAAACTCTTCTAAATTAAGAGTTTATATAGATGTTTTTTTAGAGAGAAAAAAACTATTAAAATTATAATATAGGCTAAGATCAATGTTTTGAATTAAGCCCAATAGTTAGTAAAATAAAAGAAAAAAAAGAATTAAAGGAAAAAGAAGAAAAAAAAATAGAATTAAAGAAAATCAAAGAAAAATGGCAAAAAACAAATGATTGGTCGAGACTCCTAAAATTCATCTAAGCTCACATCATCCTAAACTCTTTTAAATTAAGAGTTTATATAGATAATATGACTCTCTTGTTACCACTAAAATTATCACAGGTAGAGTAGACTCATCCTTTGCTCTCTAGTACAAGGCGAAAGAAATCAAGAACAGTTCAATTTGTGCTCCTTCCGTGGCTGCAATATTACTCATCCTTTATTCTTTATTCTCACTCACACATAAGGTACATACACTTGATTCGCTCATCATAAGAATTAAGAAATCAATTGACACCACACAAAAGATTCAAGGGAAATATTTGAAAACATACAAAAAGGTCCTTCAAATCACAAAGTTGTCATTGTAGTTGGGATACCCCTTTTTCAAAGGCTCCTGCCCTCTTATAGTCATATATCTGCTCCGGACTAACCCTTTGGGGTTTCTACAAGGCTTTTTATATGGCTCGGCCCAAACAATACAAGGCTCGGCCCAATGTCATGACAAAAGAGTCAAACAAATGACTTCATACTGTTTGACCTACAATCTAATCACCTCTAGCTATTATCATAATCGACTATTTAGTATATTTTCAACAAATGATTGAATTAAACGGCATATTTAATCCTAGCTAGTAGCTAATCCAAAAATTTTAATAATGATCGAATTCCAAATTAGATGGCATATTACACAAATATATAATTAATTTCCCCAACAATGTACATATAAAACAAGATATTAAGTGGACGAATATATTGGAGCCGTACATAACCACATTTGCAAGGGCCAAATTAACCCAAAAATGAAGATTAAGCTTCCATCAACGGACACATTTTTGAAACCACATCTCGGAATCGGTGTTGTACATATAAAAATAAATTGTATCGATCTAGAAAAGTATAAATAGATTATTGAAACATACTAAATGAACTTATTGCACAAAATATTAAAGATTGATCGATATTACAAATTTTACCCTCGACTGCGCGCAGTTGTTGCAATTTTTAATTTCATGTATAATATATGGTTGTGAAAAATATAAATAATGTGTAAAATAGACGGGACGGATCGGAGTAGTTGAGAATTCACATAATAGTGCAAGTGGTGGTGGGTTGTTCCGGGTAGGGAGCGGGCATATCGTAGGGCAACATGACGTAGGCAGGGCAACAGCTCCGGCAGTAGCAAGGTTGGGGGCATGTAGTACTGTGGCCGCCGGGCTTCTTTTCATCCTCTTTCTTCTTATCATCCTCTTTCTTCTTCTCTTCACCTTCAGGCTTCTTGGGATCTGTAATACTTATTATCTCAGCTGGACCTACTTTTCTTGCACAAACTATTATTGCATGTGGGTCCACATCTCCCACTACGGTTAACGTCCCCTTTTCTCCATCCGTTTCCATTTTGTTCACACCTATTTATATTTTTATCATTTCAATATAAATATTTATATGCATACAAATACTTGCGCGCAAATTAACCATTGATCGAAATCCGAAAACTCAAAACAAAACGAAACCAATTAAGTATATATATATATATTGCATTAAGTACCTTCAAGCCCCGCGACAGCCTTGAGAAGCTTCGCCTTGCACTTGTTGCATACAATACACACCTTCAAAACGGTCACTTTGGGTGCCATTTCTTCGATCTCTATTCGATCGATCAAACTACGAACGTACAGACACCTGCCTCCAGTGCACCTTGTTTGGTCACCAAACCTTCTACCGCAGGTAGCTATATATACACAAGGCCCTAATTGCATTGTTATTAATTAATTACAACACATTTATCATCAAGGATAGGACCAAGTCGAACGTTGACTTTTTTTTTTTTTTTTTGTTCTTTATTTTATTTTGGTAAATAATTAATATAACTCGGTTGCTTCCTGGCTGCTTGACTCTCGTAATATCATATTCGATCATCCCTATATATGCAAGATGCTAATTAACAAACCCTTATTTAATTATACAAACCTCCAAATTAAATAAATAAATATAATTAAAATGACTGTTAATGACGATATCTTGTACGTTACCGACACCCTCCCTTATTTTGATCCTCCAAACTGGAGGTACCTTTGTGACTAATTAAATGTTGCCCGTCACTATTATAGAAGACTTGAGCGATGACTCGAAAAACCATGGATCGTCACTACTCGCTAATTGAAAGGGAATCACATCAAGTGTTCAATTCAAATACCGATTAGAAAATGAAAAAGAAAGATCATACATAAATCACTCTTAAAATATAGGAATATATTTCCACAAAAATAGATCAATCAAAATTTGAATATTTCGATCGATCAGATAACATAAATAAGTCCTAAATATGAAGCAATGTCATGACATTTGTTTCACCAAAAATAAATTAAAAACCTCTACTTTCGATCACTGATGTTCTCCCTCTTTTCCTCTCTCCTCTAAAAAAAACCTGGACTTCAACCCGGCGGCCGGGGACTTGCTTCAATTGCGTCGACAATGCTAGGGCAAGATGCGAATGTGATACCGGTGGAAGTGGAAGTGGAGGTGAATTGAGAGGTCAGTAATTGATTTGTACCGGTGGAAGCGGTTCGATCTATATACTAATTTTTGTGAAATTTGAAGTACGTGCTCATCATTTCGAGAAAAAAAATTAACTTCACTATGATAATCAAAGATTTATAAAAATAACACAACAAGAAGGATGGGTAAAATAGTATATTAGTAAAAAAATTACGTGTCAACTATTTTGTTTAAGAAATCAAGAAACTCCATTAGAAAAATTATGTAAAAACCAACACTAATAGGGAAAACCACTAATTTAGTTTTATTTCCAATAATGACCAACAACCCTGTACTTTATAAAAAAAATATGTTCATCTATTAGTTTATTGATCAAGTGAACGTCCTCATAACATATACTCCGTATTTGTTAATATGATCTACAAATATAGTGATGATTTAATTTTTTTTTTCAAAACATTTTTTTTAACAAATAAAGTGGGGTATCAATGATCCTTTTATCAATGATCCTTTGAAACAACTTTATAGGGGGTTATCTATAAATTATTAATTTATGGGTGGTTTTGTATATGCATATAGAAAGTTCCTTTCCCATAGGATGATTTAATTTTATGCAATTTAATGTTAGACTAATTAACTCAATGTCACTTCCTTTCCCATATAGGAACACAAGGAACTTGTTGAGCCATGTTGTAGTTGTGTTGTAGCTGTTTAGAGTGTTAGGGAGCTGAGCATATAAATAGCTC
Source organism: Persicaria tinctoria (assembly GCA_037127255.1). Lineage (NCBI taxonomy): Eukaryota > Viridiplantae > Streptophyta > Magnoliopsida > Caryophyllales > Polygonaceae > Persicaria > Persicaria tinctoria. The sequence continues at coordinate 4,766,805 of JBANSL010000009.1, read as the reverse complement.
CCCATTTGTAACAAACCAGGTAACAAATTCTTGAATGAAGAACACCTACACTCTCATTTCTGTCTAATTCTTCATCTCTCTCTCTCTCTGAATGTTCTATGATCAACATGGTATCAGAGCTAAATTGATCATATATAGATCTTCTTTCCGCAAAATTTCTGACCTGGTAATCGATTGCCATGGCTAACTCTAAGGGATCAATGGAGCGCGAACCTCGTCGTCACCGAGACACGATCTCTGCAACTGATCTCCAAAATCCTCCTTTAATTCATCCCTTTGAGAATTCCAGGATGATTCTCACAACTATTCAACTCATTGGTGACAATTACAGGCGCTGGAGAAAGGCAATTACAAAAGCCTTATCTGTCAAGAACAAACTGGGTTTTGTGGAAGGCACCTTGATTGAGTCACCGAAGAACTCTGGAATGTGGAATCGCTGCAATGATATGGTGTGTTCTTGGCTTCTGAACACAGTTTCAAAGGAAATCTATGCCACCATTGACGAGTTCGACACAACAAGGGGGATGTGGCTCGATTTGGAAGAAAGATATGGACAACAAAATGGTCCACTGATTTTCTTGATCAAGAAAGAGATTCAAGAGTGTTCTCAAGGAAATGCATATGTGACTTAGTATTTCACAAGATTGAAAGGACTTTGGCAATTATCTGGATTAGTTGCCTCAATTCACTGCACATGTGGTCGATGTGAGTGCAATATAAAAGTCCAGGTTGAAGCTCAAGATCGAGAGAACAAACTCATGCAGTTTCTCATGGGTATGACAGAAAAATACTCAGCAGCTCGTCGTCAAATTCTTCTCAACACTCATCTTCCATCTACAAGTATGGCTCACGCCCTTCCACTACAAGATTCTATCAGTTCTAAGATGTCAGGCTCAAAGACTGCATCTACTGATTCTACTGCCCTCATGGCTCGTCAGGGAGGGTCAAAGAATGCACCTGCTGATTCCACTGGTAAGGATAAATCCAAGAAAAAGAAGTGCAGGCATTGCAATGGCAATCATAAGGCCGACATGTGCTGGGAGATGTATGGGTATCCAGAATGGCATCCTAAGAGCAAAGACAAGCCTCAAGTGCCAAGATCTTCTGGGTCTGATTTCAAAGCCTCTACATCAAAGGGTTCTTCTGTAAACAGTGCTTCCTCATATTCACCTCTTCAGGCCCTGACAGCTGTGCAACAGAAAATGCTATTTTCTTGGATCAATGCAATGGAGCAACACAAGGATAAGTTGGTTGAGATAAATTTTGCATGGTACTACTATATGTTGCAATGCATCAAATTTTACAGGATTATGGATTTTAGATAGTGGGGCAACATACCATATTACCTGCAATGCCACATTTCTTACAAATGCTAGCTCCACAAAGAAATCTACCTCTATTCATCTCCCAGATGGTACCACCAGTCGTATTGATCTCACTGGTGATGTGCATCTTACCTACCTTGTCCCTTCATAAAACTTTGTTTGCCCTACACTTCAAATTCAATCTTGTATCAATCAATAAATTGATTCATGACAGTGCCTATTTTAATTTCATTTCGGTTCATAGACCTACTTGTGCTACACACACTGTTTTACTTATGTTTTTACCTCTCAAGCATACCAGCCCCACAACCTTGTGGCATTTAAGGCTTGGTCATGCCCCTCAAGACAAATTGTTACACATTCCATCTATTGTTGATGAGTTGAATAAAGATAAATCTCAATTTTTATGTTTTGTGTGTCCACTGGCTAAGCATACACGATCTAGCTTCACATCAAGTACATCTCATGCTGATAAATCTTTTACTTTGTTACATTATGACTTATGGGGTCCCTATGATACTCCTACTTATAATGGTCACCGATTCTTCTTGACCATTGTTGATGACCATAGCAGATGTGTTTGGGCCTAACTCCTCAAACACAAATCTAAAGCTACACCATCCTTGATAGCCTTTATTACCATGATTGAAAACCAGTTCAAAACCACTCTCAAAACTGACCAAGGGACTGAATTTTTTAATTCCTCTCTAACCACCTTTCTACTTAAAAAGGGCATTGTTCATGAGAGCTCTTGCAAAGCTACACCTCAACAAAATGGTAGGGTCGAAAGGAAACACAGATATGTCCTAGAAACTGCAAGAGCACTGCGATTTCATGCATCTTTACCTATCAAATTCTGGGGGGATTGTGTCCTAACGGTTACCTTCCTTATCAACCGTCTTCCTACCTCTCTGCTCCACAATAAATCTCCATATGGGGTACTAAATGGCCACTCCCCTACCTATGATAAACTGAGAGTTTTTGGATCTCTTTGTTATGTTGCAACTTCTGCAGTTGACAGAAAAAAGTTTGATGAAAAATCTGACCCTTGTGTGTTTGTTGATTACCTCTCTGGGTTCAAAGGTTATAGTGTAACAAAAGTATTATCAGCAGAGATGTGCATTTTGTTGAGCATATCTTTCCCTTATCCAAGTCTTTTAATTCTGGAGATCACACCCCCTCATCACCTGAAGTTGGTGTGTCACCTATGTCATCCTTTGAGTTTCATTTTGATGACTGCTTCCCTTTGCCCACATTTCAGCCAGTGGAAGTCATATCCCGTCCATCTGATTCATTAAACCTTCCATCAGATTTTGAGTCCTTCACTAGCTATTCACCATCTCCTGTTCCTCCCTCATTTGATGATATACCACATATTGTCCCTCCTACAGTTGATCAATCCCCAACTCGACACTCATTTAGAAATGTTGCACCTCTTACTTGGCTCTAGGATTATGTGTGTGCAACTTCTAGTTCTGATCCAAATGTAGGAAGTAAGACTCTCTATCCCTTATCTACCTATGTATCCTATGCGTTGTGTTCACCCTCTTATCTTGCCTTAATTAACAATGTTGCCTCATTGTCTGAACCAAATTATGTATCTGATGCACTGTTGCAAGAAGCAGACTTATGTTGCAATGTCTTCTGCAAAGTCCGAATACAGAGCATTGGCAACAGTTAGCTGTGAGATCACTTGGTTACTGAAATTACTTGTTGATCTTCAAGTATCTCCAATACAACCTGTCAAGCTATACTGTGACAACAAGTCAGCAATGCATATTGCTCGAAACCCTGTATTTCATGAGAGAACGAAACGCATAGAAGTTGACTGTCATCTAGTGCGTGAGAAGGTTCTTAAGAAGGAAATTGTACTTGGGTACATACCCACAAAGGAACAACCTGCGGACATTTTTACTAAGGTAGTATCTCAAGATCAATGTAATAAACTCCTTATCAAGTTAGGTGTTGTTGATCAATTCAAAACAACTAACTTGAGGGGGACTGTTGAGCCATGGTGTAGTGTGTTGTAGCTGTTTAGAGTGTTAGGGAGCTGAACATATAAATAGCTCCCCATCTGTAACAAACCGGGTAACAGATTCTTGAATGAAGAACACCTATACTCTCATTTCTGTCTAGTTCTTCATCTATCTCTCTCTCTCTGGATGTTCTATGATCAAATAGAACTAAAGAATTTAATATCTCAAAAAGTGAACATCAAATAACTATATTACTTTTTACTGAAGTCCGTTAGGACTCGGGACCGGGGGTCGTGTGCACACGTGCGCCCTTGCGCTAATAGCCTAGCACATAAGCCGAGCGGGGTTCCATCCTAAAACCAATTGGCATTAGGTGGGGTAACCCACTAGGTTATATACTAAGACTTCTTTGTTCAAACTATCGATGTGGGACTCTTTTTGGTCTCTTCACATCTCATTCTCTCAACACGCCCCTGCAAGTGCAACTAGGGTCGTTTTTCGCCTCTAGTTGCAACTTGGACAACGGGTCTAGCATCTCATTCTCTTTTTAGCTAGCCCAGGATCAAGAGTCGGGCCGTTTGACTTTTCCGCTCTGATACCATACTGAAGTCCGTTAGGACTCGGGACCGGGGGTCGTGTGCACACGTGCGCCCTTGCGCTAATAGCCTAGCACATAAGCCGAGCGGGGTTCCATCCTAAAACCAATTGGCATTAGGTGGGGTAACCCACTAGGTTATATACTAAGACTTCTTTGTTCAAACTATCGATGTGGGACTCTTTTTGATCTCTTCACATCTCATTCTCTCGACACTTTTACATGCAAGAATGCTCGAAAGTGAATTACATTTACACGTAGTATTCTATTCATTTATAATTTTTATTATGGATTATACAATAACAAGGAATCTTAGGTCCAATAGACTGACCCGACCCGATTAGACCAGAACCCACCCATAAGATATAACAGATATCTAAGGCCTGCCTTTAAAGTAGACCCAAAGGCGAGAACGCTTTGAGCTCTAAGACTTATAATTAAAGTATTATGTGAGATTATTTTCACATGTAATAAAATCCTAATTAATGATTCAGTATAAAAAAAAAGTTCATTTTTATTATGACTGGTTGTTTAATCTTCCAACTTAACGATCGAGAGTCCAAAATTGCTACCACATTTCGATTTTCGCCAAAAATGCCCAAAGGGGGATTTGAGGGTTTCATTAATTAATACTCCGTAAGTAAAATCATTACATTTCATACTTATGTTACTTTAAAATATTTATTTGAATGATTATTTTATTTTGTTTGAATAAATTTGCTATTCTGCGCTAAGTTACTGATCGGAAATATATGTTTTTTTTCAAGAATGTATTTTCATGAAAATTTAACAAAAACTATACTTTTTCGACCAACTTCATTTTAATTTAGAAAATTCATCTTTTTTTTTTAACGTATAACACTAGCAGAGAAATCTAATGACCCTCAATAAATAATTATAGTGTTACAAAATCCTATATTTGGCCGTTTAATAGAAAAAAACAGCAATATTTGAACTATTATTTTTTTTTTGGTGAAAAAACTGTTAGCATTATATTATTTATACATGTACAGTTACCATTGTACCCTCGGGTTTTCACCCATTGATATATATACAGGAGTAGGCCTCTGAGATCCGTTAAGGACTCAGTTCTCCAAACACTTACATGATATCAAGCCTTTGTGTGAAACCCTAATTTTTTGTTTCACACCTAACGATCCACGCCGCCGCAGCCCAAGCCGCCGCCGCTCCCTAGCCGCCGCCCCCCTTGCTGCCGCCGCCTCCTCCCCTTGCCGCCGCCGCCGCCGCTCCCTGCAGCCGCCGCCGCCGCCCCCTGTCCCTCCTTTCCCCCTTCCGCCGCAATTTCCCACCCCTTCTCGATATCTACCGACGAGATTATCAACCCAATCAACCCTAACCCTATTCCACCCAACCCTAACCCTCCACCACCACCACAAAACCCCTTTCACTCCGCTCAACCCTAGATCTTAAAAAGGTCCAATACCACACATGGGCGGAGCTCTTCCAAACCGCCTGTAAGGCTCACGACGTCATCACCCACATCGACGGCTCTGATCGTCCGACTGATGTCCCCGAGCCCCTCTGGAACCGCCTTGACTCCATCGTTCTTGGATGGATCTATGCCACCATCTCTGAGGACATCCTGATTACCGTCCTCCAACAAAACTCTACCGCCCGTGATGTCTGGCTCCGCATAAAGGGCCTCTTCCATGACAATCAATCCGCTAGGGCAGCGGATCTTGAGGGCAAGTTCATCAACACCCGTCAGGACAGCTTCTCCACCGTCTCTGACTACTGCCTCGCCATCAAAGCCATCGCTGATCAACTAGGCGATGTTGGGCCCAAAGTTAGCGAAGAACGCCTTGTTCTTCAACTTATCAACGACCTTTCCACCAAATTTGATGTCGTCGGTGGCATGATTAGCAACACATCGCCACTTCCGACCTTCATGGTGGCTCGTAGCATGCTCTCCAGGGAGGAAAGCCGTGAGGGACGCCCGCAGGGCCCTTCCCATGTTCTTGTTTCCTCCAAGGATTTCATAGCCCCGGACCCCCTTCCCAACACCCAACCCAGACAACCCCAACAACGCGGAGGACGCGACAGAGGCGGCAACAACAACGGCCGTCGCGGCCGCGGCAGCGGCCACCGTTCCCCCGCCGCAGCCTATACCCCCCTGGCAGCGGCCGCCGCACCCCCGCCGCACCCCCCCCGCCTATCCCGTTGCCCCCCTTGCGGCGGGCACACCCCCCTGGCAGCGCCCTCCGCACCCCCGCCGCACCCCACCGCCCCCTCTTTCCCCCTCAGCAGGCAACCCCTCTTCATCACCAACCTCCGACTGCAACTCCCGCCCATTCCATGAAGACCCGGTCGCAGTCCGGCATCTTCAAACCTAACCCCAAATACAACATTCTCACTCCGTCTTCCGACATATCTCCTCTCCCCAAATATCACCCCACAAGGCCTTACAGGACCAGAATTGGCAAGCCGCCATGATAGATGAGTTTAGTGTTCTTATTAAAAACGGCACTTGGGACCTCGTTCCAAGGCCTCGGGACACTAATATCATTAACTGCATGTGGTTTTTCAAGCATAAGTACAGGTCAGACGGAACTCTCCAGCGACACAAGGCTCGGCTAGTGGTCAGCGGCAAGTCACAAGAGGTTGGGGTTGACTGTGATGAGACTTTCAGCCCGGTCGTCAAACCGGCTACCATCCGCACAGTTCTGAGCATCGCCTTTACTAAGGATTGGCCTATCCATCAGCTTGACGTCAAGAAGGCCTTCCTTCACGACAACCTTCAGGAGATTGTGTATATGCATCAGCCGCTAGGCTTCTATGATCGCACCTGCCCATCTCACGTCTGCCTTCTCCAGAAATCTCTCTATGGGTTGAAACAGGCGCTTCGCGCCTGGTATCAGCGGTTCGCCACATACCTCACTAGCATTGGATTTCAGGGCAGTCAGTCTGATCACTCCCTTTTTGTGTTCCACTCAGGGTCTGACACTGCCTATCTCCTCCTGTACGTTGATGACATCATGCTCACCGCTTCATCCACATTGCTCCTGTTGAAAAGGCCTCGATACATAAAGACCACCATTTTTAGTGGGGCCCGGGAACCTACCTAATGAAATGACCTACCTTCACGACGGACTTACCTGACCCGCGTCGAAGAAATCGACGCGGCCCAACCTGTGCCGCGGGAAGTTATGCTAATTTGACTTTAATTATGAAGGACGGTTCCCTTATCGAGTTTTTCCTAGACAATTTGGAAACTTGACTCGTTTACCCGTCGTCGTTGAATATCTTGAGATTTGTTAACGTCAATCCTTAATAGAATTTTACACTAAAAACGGACAGGGTTTTCATCCGCGGAGTTCGACATTGTGAACGATGTAGACTCTTTTCAATTTATCAGATTTCTTTCTACGCGTATGATTGCTTCTCGATCTTCTTTCTTCTGAGTTCACTATGTCCCGTTCCGCCCTCCTCCTTCCTTCCCTTTTCCAAAACGTCCTCCCTGTTTCTATGAAGCTTTTCCCTATTTATGGATCCTTGATTCTCTTGGATGTTATGCCACGTGGTGCCAAACTTTCAACACGTGTTATACTCGTGGGAAGTGGGCATGGTTCCCACGTATCTGTTCTTTTTCATTCGCAGATGATCGTTTTTGAGTGGTTTTTTGGACCTTTTGTCCGCGGATTATAATAATATGAGTTTCTTGTTTGTTTTTTATTTAATTGTCCGGTACTTTTTATGTTTCGACAGATGTTTTTAGCACTTGTTTAGTCACAGCTCCTCGGGCCGTGTTGATTCTGTCTAGTAATTGACGCGGATCGACAAAAAATATACACATCTGCATTTTTGTTTGCCGTTATTGATTCCAATGGGGTTGATGGGCCTTTCCTTCATCGAGTCAGAGCCCAACTTGGGCCCATTAGGCCCATTGATGTTTGGAATTTCAAACGTCGGTAATTTTCCTATAAGTTACCCCGTTCCGTTCTCTTTTTCACCCAACATTTGTCTTATTCTACTTCCCGCAATACTTAATCCTTATCCTTATCTTTAGTTTTCCGGTGGCGGTTTTCTAGGGTTCCGGCTGTTTGCTTGAGGTTTCTTGTGGTTTTCTTCAATTTCTTCAAGGTATTTCTTCTTGCTCTTGGCTGTTCTTGAGTTTTCTTCGTTGAGTTCTTTGATTTTTTGACTTTTAGATCGTAGATTTGGGTATGGAATCGTCTCAAGGGTGTTTTTTGGGTGAAATTTTACTTTGTGTGAGTAAAACTTCGTACAATTTTCTTCTAGTTTCTTTTAGAAATGGCTAATCTCAACAAGGAGGGTGATTCACTAGAAGAGTTTGAGAGGGATGAAGGATGGAGAGGTGGTGTTGCTTCATCTTCTCAAGCGCGTCCGTCTCCGGAGACACTTTCTTCCTCCTCCGGGAGTTCTTCTTCTTCCTCTGATGATTCCTCGTCGGAGTCATCTTCTTCTACATCCGCGTCTACCCCGAATCGAGTTGGTCCTACTGGTAGCCCTATTAAGGTGAGAAGGCGTCGAAAGCGTTCTGACCCTGATTACTATTCTTCACCTTACTCAGTTACTTCTTCTTCGAAGGGATGCGCGGACGGTGAAAATCCAAAGGCTGTGGATGGCTCAGGTGCTAGTTCTTCCGTGGACGCAGGGACCTTGTCCGCGTCTCAGTCGGCGAATCAAGAGTCAGAGGAAGTTTGGATTCCTTATAAGCTTCCTCCAATTGGTTTAGCAGAAGCCCCTAAGGTAATTCGTTCTAAGGAGAACTTGAGTGACTTGGACACCCCTGTGTACGACTTAGGGGATCTTGATTCTTGTCTCTTTTTGGGGGATTTCAAACCTCTTCCCCCTCCAACTAGCCGTCCACCAGTTGTGCTTGAAAGGGTTCATCCATGGAGGTCCCCAGTGAGTAAATTGAGGGGTTGTACTACTCTATTGAACCTTGGAGATCTTGATGCTCTTTCGCAAGTCTTCCCATGGCCAGTGGGTGTTGAATTCTGTCTTCCCGAGGAAGGAGGTGGTTGTTTGGACGCTTACGAAGATTGTTTAGTCGTATATGCAGCTAGTCTATCTCAGGGTTTCCGTCTTCCTCTTCATCCCCTTTTCTCGAAGTTTTTGGAGGAATATAACCTGAGTCCTGCTCAGATCGTTCCTAATGGTTGGATGTTCTTTACAAGTTTTATTATGAGATGCAAGGAGATTGGCGTTGCCCCCTCATTGAAGTTGATGCTCAGTATTTTTTCTTTGAAAAAGGGGACTCAAGACACAAGATTTTATCAATGCAACTCAAGTTGTAAGTACATGGAGAGGTTGTCTAGTAAACCAAATTGGAAATATAAGTGGTTTTTGGTCCGCGACAAATCCGGACAAGGCTTTAGTTGTCGAACGGTCCCAGGGCCTTTTTGCTCTCCTTCAAAACCAAAAATTTCCAATCTTTCTCCGTTCAAGCTGTCCTTTTCTCATATTCCTAGGTTTCCATGAGATAAAATGTTATCCGTGTTTCGTCTTGAGATGGCTGGCTTGAGCATGCCTCATCCGCGACTAGGTGGCTTCTTTTTTTAATAATTTGCGTTTTCATACTTTACCTTTTCTTAAAATGGATAACTTATTGGGAAATGTATTGTGTTTTTCAGATAAAATGGATCTGGATGCGCTTTTGAAGCGGCACAAAGCCAAATCGGGAAAGAAGAGGAAATCAAGTTCTATAGCCAATGATCCTCATGTTCCTCCTCCTGTTTTGGAAGTGACATCAAATGTTGATGTAAGTATCGCGGATGAGACTGGCTCTTTAGTTGAATCTTCATCATTGGTTCCTGCCTCTCGAGAGAAACGCACTTGTCCATCGGCGCCGGAATCTTCGAGATCCAAAAAGAGGAAATTTGCCATGGCTGTCGGGCCATCTACTTCAGATAAAAAGGGGCTTTTTTTGGAGGGTGTGGCGACTCTTCGTGAATTTTCTATCCCAGGTTTTGATCCAGTTGACCTACAAGGTCTTGCTTTTCCAGCCAAGAAACGTTGCTTCCCGGAGCAAGGATATGTTAAACGCTTGGACCCTGTCACTCTCTCTGCTAACTTCGATCGTTTAATTCAGTGGGTAAGTTTAAATCCTTTTGTTGTTTCCCATTAACTTTCTTGACTTTCTTAACGCGTTCTATTTTTCAGATTTTCTTACTTTTACTCCGATTTTTACCGTTGAGGGTGATTCAACCGGATGTTGAGAGACGCATGGTGTGCGGAGAGGAAGATCTTAATAAGAAGGATGAAGAAATAAAAAAATTGAACCACCACCTTCGCATATTGGGGAATACAGTAGGGGATCCGGCTTCAGTGGAAAAGTTTAAGAAAAGATCGGTTGATCTTCACGGGGAGGTGCAAACTCTGAAAGAGGCCATGGCTGTTTTACAGAAGAAACACGATGATTTGAAAATTTCTTTAAACTCTGCTGCCTCCCGCGTCAAAGAGCTAGAGGCTTCTGATGGTGTCTCGCAGAAGCTTCTTCAAACTAAATAGGCTACCATAGATAAGATGGAGGAAGACTTTTCCATTCTTCGCGAGGAGCTATCCATCACCAAACAGGAGCTTGACATCGTTAAGGCGCGCTCAGGTCAGGACATGGCCCTGCAATGGCTTCAGAGTCCTGAGGGTTTGAAGCATCTATCTTCTGAGTGGATCAAAACTGAGGCTGGTCTCTCTTTCCTATCTTCCGCGGCGAAGGCCTGTCTTCAGACTCCAAAAGGCTCCAGTATTCTGAAAGACAAATGCTTTAGTTATTTTCGGAAGGGAATGGTTGCAGGTATCAACCAGAGTGTGACGCGTTCATCAAGCAACCCAGGTGTCCCTTTGGAAAAATTCGAGCCTAGTTTGGAGAGTGCTGATTGGGGTCTTTCGAAAGAGGAGATGGACGTGGAAGACTCTTACTCTGAAGATGATGATGATGGTGAATCAGAGGAAGAAGTTGAGAAGGCAACCTCTCCTTGAAAGACTTTGGTATTTTGGGTTTTTTGTGCGGTGATGAAACATTGGAAATCTGTATATGGTTTCCTGGTTTTTGGTGTATCATTGAGATACTTCCTTTGTTTTGAAAATCGGTTGAAGATCTCTCTGGTTAAGACATTTGCGTTGCTTGCATGCTTTTTTCTGTAGTAAATATTTATATAATTATATTCTGGATCCTCCAAGTGTTGAACGGGTTAGTCCTGGTGTTCAAAATTCGTCACCACTTGTCTTTATTCTTTCGGATGAATTTCTCTTCTTAAAGCCCCGAACTCTATCTTTTGTTATCTCTTGAGTTGCATTAACCGGTCGTGCTACTGCAAGTATCATGTCCTCGGGAAATTTTAATCCTTGGGCCTTTTTTCAAAAGATTGAGAATGTGGAACAACTTTCTCGGCTAGTGAGTTTCTTTTAATTTTGTCTTAAATGAAGTTTGAGTTTTTCTCAACTTAAGCCTTGATTTGACTCATATGTAGGTTATGCCTCCTCAATTTGAGGCCGAGTATGGACCTCTCCCGCCTCGATGGGCCTTTCTTTCGTCTTATCTCGTCCGCGACTTTCCTGTGGCCGTATCATGGAGTGAAAACGGTCTTTTTCAAATTGACAATGGTTGGGATGAATTCCTTATGCTTCATCCTCTGGGAATAGGAAGCGCGATGATGTTTTTTCATAAGGGCAATGTTTCCTTTCAAGTTTGTCCGCGTCGTGAAGTCGTGGATGAACCTAAAGCTACTTCGGACCCAGTCTCTTCATCGTGCATTTCTAATTGAGTTATTTCCGCGTTGTCCTTTTGTAGTTCTTCAAGCTTGTCTCTTGACATAAGCTTTTTAGTGGAATAAAATAAAGCAAAAAAAAGGGGATTCATGATTTCCTTACTATTTTCACATGTTTTCTCAAACCGAAATAAAGGGAGTGATCTTTATTATTAATAATAGAAACTGCGTATAGAAATCTTTCACAGAGGTTGGATCCCTCTAAGCTCGTTACATAGTTGACGCGGAGAAGTTATTGGGAGATCAAGGATGGCCTAGCTCTCCATTTTCTTCGCTATCTGGGCTGACAATGTCGACTTCAAAGATAGAATCACCCATGTAGGTGAAGATCAACGCGGACCCGACATTGACTCGATTTGCTTGTGTGAAGTCGCGCCACCCTTGGGTTAGCCAGAAAAGGCCATCTTCATCTTTGTCTACCTTCACCTCGTGTTCCTGGTTGGAGCGGGACCAGAGTCTAGCCTGAGTATGAGCGTCTTCGTCGATTAAGACATACATGAGAGGGAGGCGAAGGGTTTGAAGTTGTTCTTCCCTCATAATGACTCTGTAGAAAGCCCTAGGCTGTGGGTTTGGATCCATTTTGTTTCTAAGATTGCTCTTTACTCATGGATGTTTTGGGTGTGTTTTATACTCGTCTCATGAGGTTTTCCTATCCTTGGTTTCGTCGCTTTTTACCGATAAGTAACTTTGATTTCCTTTACTGAAATTTTACTTTTATCGATTTTGGGAAAAGGTTTAACATCTGGTTAATTTGTCTCGGAAAAAGTGGGACGCGTGCCCTTGGTGGTTGTGTCACCCGTTGCATGTCACGCATGTGTTTCTTTTTCTTGTCTGACTGTCCCCCTGTGGTTGATATATAAAGGGTTTTTTTACTGTTTTTTCCAACCTTATCGAGATGCGGGGATCTATTATAGTTCCTCCCTTGTCATTTAGGGCAGACAGGGTTGTCGAGTCGGAAACTCGTTGGGCTTTCTTTCAAGCGATCGATTACCCAGAACAGTTCTTGCAATTGGTAAGCTAACTATATCGGAAATCTTTAGAAAGCTTACTTTTAACTAAAACTTTTTTATTTTTTAGTTACTTCCACTTTGGTTTGAGGAGGAGTATGCCGACGCTATCCCTGGTCAGGTTTTTCTTTCATCTTATCTACTGCACAACTTCCTGGTTTGCATAGAGCGGCGTAATGGTGGTCTTCTTTACTTTGGCTGCGGATGGAAAGACTTTGTAGATTCTCATGGCTTCGAGCAGGGGGTCTCTATGATTTTCACTCATATGGGTGAGGCTCACTTCGAAGTTCAGGTGGTGGATCCGCGTGGGGGAAATAACGATGATCGTGCTCCTCCTGAAATAATTTAGAATGGTTCTTAAAATGCCTAGCCCTAAATAAGGTTTTAGGTTCTTCCAATTGTTTCGTAATGTAGAGTTTTATCCGGCTTACGGCAATTACTTCTGGGAATCTCTCTGTTTATGTATGTTAGTCTTTCGAGGTCTATTTGTCATGATGTTTACCTCACAGGATTTCTGAGAAATTCAGTAATAGTGTTTACTATTTATCTCATGCATGGTGCCTGTGGCTCTTGTCTCAATGATGTGACATTTCAAACTTATTTGTTCAATATTTCTGCTTTTCGACACATGTCCAGATCTTTGTTATATATAAAAAAGAGAGTGTGAGAAAGAAACCATTGAACTTGTTTCTGCGCATTCATGATGCCTTCTATGGCTGGTTTACCTTGGTCCTTCTTTGAGAGGATTAGTTTTCCTGAGCAACTTCTCCATCTGGTTAGTTTGTTTATTGTTGATTTTTTTTCTTTTTATCAAGTTAGTTCATCTACTAGCATCTTTTGAAATCTATTGTTTTTGTTAGTCGTTGCCCCTATGTTTCGAAGATAGACTTGGGCCAGATCTTCCCAGGAATGTTCTTCTGTCCACTAGGATTCTTCGTGATTTCCCGGTGGAGGTTACGCGTGGAGACTATAGGGTTCCATTTTTGAGGGGTGGTTGGAATGACTTTGCTGAGACTCACAGCGTCCATATTGGTTCTTCCCTTACCTTTACTCACAAAGGAGGGAATCGCTTCGATGTCCAGATCATAGATGCTGTGGGGGATGAGGTGGACGCGGAGTGGGCCTCTTCGGAGTCAGATGGTCCCCCTTGAAATGGATTTCGTTTAAGTCAGGGTAGAACTCGTATCATCCCAGGGCGTTTTCCGCGGGTATAAGTTGATGGATGTTTGTTTTTTCTTTATGTGAGATTGCCAACCCCTTTTAATCATAGTGTCCGGCTTCTTCCTAGGTTTCTTTTTGCTTTAATCATGTGTCAATCGCTGTGATTTCTTTCAATAATTACAATACTTTTTTGGGAATCCGAGAAGAGCATCTCTTTTGTAATATTTCAATAGTGGTCCACCAATGAGTTTGGATCTTGGAAAGGTTGGCCATATTTCAAGTTCTAGTGTTTTGATTAATAATGAAGTGTCGTCTTTGAGAACGTATATTCAATTAGAGGCCTGATGCGGATATAAGCTCCAGCGTCTTAGGTCTTTCTACGAAGTATTATCTCTGAGAATGCGGATTCGATCAGAGGCCTGACGCGGAGTCAAGCTCCAACGTTTTAGGACTTTATATGAAGTATCATCTCTGAGAATGCGGATTCGATCAGAGGCCTGACGCGGAGCCAAGCTCCAGCGTTTTAGGACTTTATATGAAGTATTTGCTCTGAGAATGCAGATTCGATCAAAGGCCTGACGCGGAGCCAAGCTCCAGCGTGTTAGAACTTTATACGAAGTATTTGCTCTGAGAATGCGGATTCGATCAGAGGCCTGACGCGGAGCCAAGCTCCAGCGTTTTAGGACTTTATATGAAGTATTTGCTCTGAGAATGCAGATTCGATCAGAGGCCTGACGCGGAGCCAAGCTCCAGCGTCTTAGGACTTTATATGAAGTATTTGCTCTGAGAATGCAGATTCGATCAGAGGCCTGACGCGGAGCCAAGCTCTAGCGTCTTAGGACTTTATATGAAGTATCATCTCTGAGAATGCGGATTCGATCAGAGGCATGACGCGGAGCCAAGCACCAGCGTCTTAGGACTTTATATGAAGTATCATCTCTGAGAATGCGGATTCGATCAGAGGCCTGACGCGGAGCCAAGCTCCAGCGTCTTAGGACTTTATATGAAGTATTTGCCCTGATAATGCGGATTCGATCAGAGGCCTGACGCGGAGCCAAGCTCCAGCGTTTTAGGACTTTATGTGAAGTATTTGCTCTGAGAATGCAGATTCGATCAGAGGCCTGATGCGGAGCCAAGCTCTAGCGTCTTAGGACTTTATATGAAGTATTTGCTCTGAGAATGCGGATTCGATCAGAGGCCTGACGCGGGGCCAAGCTCCAGCGTCTTAGGACTTTATATGAAGTATCATCTCTGAGAATGCGGATTCGATCAGAGGCCTGACGCGGAGCCAAGCTTCAGCGTCTTAGGACTTTATATGAAGTATTTGCTCTGAGAATGCGGATTCGATCAGAGGCCTGACGCGGAGCCAAGCACCAGTGTTTTAGGACTTTATATGAAGTATCTGCTCTGAGAATGCAGATTCGATCAGAGGCCTGACGCGGAGCCAAGCTCCAGCGTCTTAGGACTTTATATGAAGTATTTGCTCTGAGAATGCGGATTCGATCAGAGGCCTGATGCGGATATAAGCTCCAGCGTCTTAGGTCTTTCTACGAAGTATTATCTCTAAGAATGCGGATTCGATCATAGGCCTGACGCGGAGTCAAACTCCAGCGTTTTAGGACTTTATATGAAGTATCATCTCTGAGAATGCGGATTCGATCAGAGGTCTGACGCAGAGCCAAGCTCCAGCGTTTTAGGACATTATATGAAGTATTTGCTCTGAGAATGCAGATTCGATACGAGGCCTGACGCGGAGCCAAGCTCCAGCGTCTTAGGACTTTATATGAAGTATTTGCTCTGAGAATGCGGATACGATCAGAGGCCTGACGCGGAGCCAAGCTCCAGCGTCTTAGGACTTTATATGAAGTATTTTCCTTGAGAATGCAGATTCGATCAGAGGCCTGACGCGGAGCCAAGCTATTTAGCGATTACACATAATACTTTTTTAGATTGTCCGCGTTCCAAGTCTTGTTCAGGATGACTCCTTCAGGAGTGCTGAGTTTATATGCGCCTTTTTGAACTTCTTTGATGATTATATATGGTCCTTCCCAGTTGGGATCTAGCTTCCCCCCTGAGGTAGCTTGTCGTAGCACTAGATCTCCTTCCTTATGATGCCGCGGGGAAATTATTCTATCTTGATACTTGGAATGCCTCCTCTTGTATTCTAGCTCCTTCAAAGCGGCTGTCATTTTGCGTTCTTCTATGAGATGGAGCTCAAATTCCAGCGCTTCATCATTGATGTCCGGGTCGTAGGTCATTATCCGTGGTGATGGTATCAATCTCTCAACTGGGATAACCGCGTCCATATCGAAGACTAAAGAGAATGGGGTTTCTCTAGTGGGAGTCTTTGCTGATGTGCGGTAGGACCAGAGTACTAACGGTAAAAGTTCTGCCCAACGCCCTTTTGCTGTGTTGCCGAGTTTCTTTTGTATCCCATGTAACAACTGTCGGTTAGTTGTTTCCGCCTGCCCATTTGTCTGTGGGTGCGCCACAGATGAGATTTTAAGATTGATGCCCAGCCCAACACAGAAATCTCTTATCGTTTCGCAATCAAATTGAGTTCCATGGTCTGTAATTATTGTTTCGGGTACTCCAAAGTGGCAAACAACATTCTTCCCTAAAAACTTCCTCACCTTTTCCGCGGTTATTAATCCCATCGCTTCGGCTTCCACCCATTTAGTGAAATAATCAACTAGGACCAGAACATATCTCAACTGTCCGGGAGCAGTGGGAAATGGACCGAGAATGTCCATTTCCCAGACGGAAAAAGGGCAAGCTCCGGTTATGCTCTTCATTGTCTCAGAAGGACGGTGATTCAAATTTCCGAACCTTTGGCACGCGTTACATTTCTGTACATAACTTTGGACATCATGTCTCATAGTAGGCCAATAATATCTTAGCCTGATTGCTTTGGCCACAACAGCTCTCCACCCCTGGTGATGCGAGCAAACTCCATCATGCAGCTCTTCCACTACTTGACTTCCTTCTTCTGACGATATGCACAATAGATCTGGTAAGCAATACCCTCTCTTGTACAGTTTTCCTTCCCTGATAGTGAATCGAGAGGATTTAACGAGTATCTTCTTGGCAGCGGCTCTATCTTCAGGTAGGGTACCCTTGCCTAAATAGTCCGCGATCGGTGCTCTCCAGTCTTCCCTCTCTATTTCTTGTACCTGATAGATTTCTTGTATAAGTCTTCGGTTACTCATCCTTTCAAGAATCACCTCTCTTCCTACTTCCTCTGGCATTACAGCTCCCAACCGTGCCAACGCGTCCGCCTGCTGGTTATCATTCCTAGGAACATCCGTCAAACAAAAACTCAAGAAAGCTTTGGAGAGTGCTCGCGCTTTTCTCTGGTAATCTGGCATTAATCCAGTTCTTGCCTCATATTCCTCTGTTATTTGCCGCGTCACTACTTCTGAATCGGTGTAAACTGATACTTGTCTAGCACCTTTAATCAAAGCTATCTCTAGTCCAGCTAGTAAGGCTTCATATTCGGCTTCATTATTGGTAGCTTGGAAATCCAACTTATAGGCATAATTGTACTGCCGTTCATCGGGTGCCGTTAACGTAACCCATGCTCCGCATCCAAATTTGTTAGTTGCACCATCTACCCTGAGTGTCCACTCGCTTCTTTCTGTTAGAGAACCCAATTCGAAACTTGTCTCGCTGATGAAATCGGCCAGAGATTGAGTGAGGGTTGCTTTCCGCGGAGTATACTCTATTTCAAATTCTGTGAGTTCGACTGCCCACTTCATCATTCTTCCTGATAAACATGGTGAGTGAAGGATTTGTCGCATCGGCAAATCTGTCATAACTCGGATAGGATGATCTTGAAAATAAGGCCTTAGCCTTCTTGCCGCGAATATTAAGCACATGATCATTTTCTCCACTGGTTCATATCTTGTCTCCGCGTCCTGAAGAACACGACTGATGTAGTAGACTGGGAATTTTTCTTCTCGCGTCAAGACTGCACTGATGGTGACATTTTTTACAGATAAATACAGATGGAGGACCTCTTGTCTCTCAGGTTGGTGAAGGGTAGGAAGCGATGTCAGAAAAAGTTTTAAATTTCCAAAAGCTTCCTGTAATTCAGGAGTCCACCGTATCGGTCCCTTTTTCTTGAGCACAACAAAGAAAGGCAATGACTTATTCGCCAAGCAGGAGCAAAAACGGCTCAAATAGTTCACTGCTCCATTTAAAGATTGTAACTCTTTGATCATTCGCGGCGGTTGAAGATTTTGAATTGTTGTAACTTTTTCAGGATTTACGTCAATTCCTCTATGGCTAACCATAAAACCGAGGAATTTCCCAGAATCAACCCCAAAGACACATTTTTCCGCGTTTAAATTCAAACCTCCTCTTCGAAGAGAATCAAAAGTTTCCTGTAGATCCGCGGCGTGATCCTCTGCACTTTCACTTTTCACGACAATATCATCAACATAAATTGATATATTCCTGCCAATTTGACTACGGAAGATCCGATCGACTGTTCTCTGAAACGTTGCCCCAACATTTCTAAGTCCGAAAGGCATGACGCGGTAGCAAAAAATTCCCTGACTGGTGATGAAAGTCGTAGCTTTTTTGTCTGAAGGGTCCAGGTTTATCTGATTGTATCCTGAGTAAGCATCAAGAAAACTAAGGACTTTGTTCCCCGCGGTTCCATCAACAAGCTCATCTATGGATGGTAGTGGATAACTATCTTTTGGGCAGGATTTGTTAAGATCAGTAAAATCGATACACATCCTCCACTTCCCATTAGATTTCTTCACTAGAACTACGTTCGAGAGCCATTCAGAATCTTCCACTTCCTCTATGAAGCCCGCTTCTAAAAGTTTATTAGTTTCCTCTCTTGCCGCAACAGCTTTTTCTGGAGCCATTTTTCTCCTCTTTTGTACTATGGGTTTCGTTCCTGGACGAATCCTTAAGGTATGTAAAGCTATCGCCGATGGGACACCTAGCAGGTCTCGAGGACTCCATGCAAAAATGTCTCTTGACCTTGCTATGATTTTCTAAGACTCTAACTCTTTCTCTTGTTTCCAGTGCTTGTCCCACATAGACTTTCTCCTCTGGATTAGGAAAGGGTGTAAATGCAATTTTCTCGTCCGCGGTAGGCACCTTGACTTCTGTCGGCCGGACCTCTAGTTCAGCTTCTGAAAGCTCGACTGAGTCATTGTCTCCGACCTCGGATTCACAATTCTCACTTATACACATCACTTCCTTATTTTTGTTGATGGAGGTTAAATAAGAGCTTCTACTTTCTGGTTGTTGTCCGCGGACCTTGCCTATTCCTCCTTCTGGGAACGGGAATTTTCCTAAAAAGTGGTAGATTGAAACTACCATTTGGAATTTGTAGAGCGAGACACGACCCAACAAAGCATTATACACAGTGGGAATCTTCACTACCGTGAGCACAATATTTTCCATACGTCTGTTTGGAGACGTCCCCAGTACAACTGTAAGCTCGATTGTGCCAGCCACTTGTACTTCTCCTCCCGAAAATGTGATCAGCGTTCCTGGATACGGTTTCAACGAAGCCGCGGAGATTCCCATTTGAGAAAAAGCTTCCCATGACAGGATGTCCACAGAAGACCCAGTATCAATGAATACTCTTTTTACGGTTTTGGCAGCTATTTGTGCGTGAATGACCAGCGGGTCTGAGTGCGGCATTCTTATTTCCTCCGCGTCTTTTGGAATGAAGGAAATATCCTCATGTTGCGTGAGAGAAATTCTTCTACTTGACGCGGATGGTGGTTGTCTTCCTTCCCCTTCATAGTTTCTTTTTTCCTGCCTACTAGACTCGGCCATAGACAAACCTCCTGCGAGGGTGTTGATGAAGCCTTTTGGTTCTAGTATTTGACCTGCTTCTGTCCTTTGAGCTTCTCTCTGATTGACAGATCTCTGGGCTGCGGGTATGTAGTTGTACCTTCCTCCGCGTCCTCTTCTGCCTCTCCCCCTTCCCCGGTTGTGGAATGGGAGATCCCTACGCGGATTCCGAGATTCGTCAAACCTAGGATCTCGGTCCTCCCATCGAAGTCTGTGATCGGGTCGATTCTCTCTCCTAGGTGGAGATCTCATATCGCGATTTCCGTGTTGATTCTTTCATGGATGATGAGGACGCGGATGATTTTCCCTACGACGAGATCCTTGACCCCTTTCTAAGTTCATATGCACTTCATCACGGTGGGGACGAAAATCTATTGCCTCTGAATGATGCCTTGGAGGCTTGGCTTTCTCTTTTCTGAATTTTCCTATCAATTTCCCAAAAGGACTTGAATTTCCATTATTCGCTTTGGAGCTGGACGCGGCTGCTTCAATCTGTCTAGAGACCCACTCTCTTAAGTCATCATAAATTGTGGGCTTCTTTCGAAACAAATATGTCTTGAAATCTCCTTCAGCTAGATTGCCCATAAGTATGATAATAGCCGATTCGTGATTGAAGTTAGGGATTTGGACCACCATACTGGTGAATCGAGTGAAAAAATGCCCCAAGGATTCCCCAGCTCCTTGCCTAATGGAATTCAAGTCGAGCATAGTCTTCTTTCTTGACCGTGCACTCCCGAAGTGAGAAGTGAAGATGTGGGACATCTGGGCGAAATTGGTCACAGACCCCTTGGGAAGGTTAGTGAACCAAGTTAGCGCGATCTTCGTTAAGGTTGAAGGGAACGTCCTGCATAACATGGCATCATTATACTCGTTTATCCCCATTGCAGTAGCAAAATGACAGAGATGATCTTCAGGATCAGTTGTTCCATCATACTTCATGAGGTTCACAGCTCTCCACCGCTTTGGTACTGTCGCAGAGCAAATCTCTTGAGTAAACACTGATGGGAAACCGGCTGGTGCATTTTCGTTTCTTTTTTCTACAGAGTCAGATTTTGTAGAGGTGGAAACATCTGTCGACTTATCCCCACGTCGATGTTTATTTTCTCTGTAATAGTGATCATTTTGCCACGTCTGGTGTGGTATTTCTTGGTTCTGAAAACCATAGTTCCAGTTACTGGGATTATCATAAGCCGTGTTACGTCGATCGAAATTCCCATACTGTCCTTCTGGTGTATAGTTTCCTTGCTGACGCGGATTCTGCCCCCATTGATCATAGTAAAAGTACTGAGCCTGCTCCTGTTGAAAAGGGTTTGGCTGTTCATGTCGCGCTTCATAATACCAGAAGTTTTGTGGGATGAATCCTCCGTCTAGTCCATACTGATTACCATAGGGTTGAGGAGGAGTTTCAAGGTTCTGTTCCCCCATTTCAGCACCAGGATTAGTTAGTGGTGTCAGCGGGACATACATGCTAGAGGCTTCTTGATCCTGGTGAACCCCTTGACTCATGTTTTGAGTCTGATTATTCTGGGTATTACTCATCTTCTTGTTATTGTGAATCTGTCTCGCGGTAAGAAAGTTCGATGTTAGATATCTGAAAACTTGCATTTATAGATTTTAATCAATTAAAAAGGAAACCCCTTAGTGTGAGGGGGTTCCCACAGACGGCGCCAGTGAAAAGGCCTCGATACATAAAGACCACCATTTTTAGTGGGGCCCGGGAACCTACCTAATGAAATGACCTACCTTCACGACGGACTTACCTGACCCGCGTCGAAGAAATCGACGCGGCCCAACCTGTGCCGCGGGAAGTTATGCTAATTTGACTTTAATTATGAAGGACGGTTCCCTTATCGAGTTTTTCCTAGACAATTTGGAAACTTGACTCGTTTACCTGTCGTCGTTGAATATCTTGAGATTTGTTAAAGTCAATCCTTAATAGAATTTTACACTAAAAACGGACAGGGTTTTCATCCGCGGAGTTCGACATTGTGAACGATGTAGACTCTTTTCAATTTATCAGATTTCTTTCTACGCGTATGATTGCTTCTCGATCTTCTTTCTTTTGAGTTCACTATGTCCCGTTCCGCCCTCCTCCTTCCTTCCCTTTTCCAAAAAGTCCTCCCTGTTTCTATGAAGCTTTTCCCTATTTATAGATCCTTGATTCTCTTGCATGTTATGCCACGTGGTGCCAAACTTTCAACACGTGTTATACTCGTGGGAAGTGGGCATGGTTGCCACGTATATGTTCTTTTTCATCCGCGGATGATCGTTTTTGAGTGGTTTTTTGGACCTTTTGTCCGCGGATTATAATAATATGAGTTTCTTGTTTGTTTTTTTATTTAATTGTCCGGTACTTTTTATGTTTCGACAGATGTTTTTAGCACTGGTTTAGTCACCTGTCAAGGCTGATGGCCCTGCTGCGTTCAGAGTTCGCCATGACTGATCTCGGTTCCATGAGCTACTTCCTTGGGATCTCTGTGTCACGCACTCCTACTACCCTGTTCCTTCATCAGTAGAAGTACGCTCTTGAGATCCTCGACAAAGCCGGCATGACATCTTGCAAACCCGCCACCACCCCTGTCGACTGCAAGTCCAAGCTCGGCGTCGCCTCCAGTCCTAAGGTTGAGGATGCCACATCATACCGCTAGTCTGGCCGGTGCTCTCCAGTATTTGACATTCACCAGACCGGACATTGCTTTCGCCGTACAACAGATCTGCTTATACATGCATGATCCCCGCGAGCACCATCTTTAGGCGCTCAAGAGGATAATCAGGTACATCAAAGGCACCTTTGCCATGGGTTTACATCTCGCTCGCAGCAGGTTTAACTCCCTCACCGCCTATTCTGACGCTGATTGGGCGGGTTGTCCTGAAACTCGACGCTCTACATCTGGTTTGGCGGTGTACCTGGGCGACAATCTGGTCTCGTGGTCCTTTAAGCGTCAGGCCACCATCTCCCGCTCGAGTGCCGAGGCTGAGTATGGTGGTGTTGCCAACGCCGTCGCTGAGACCTGCTGGCTCCGCAACCTTCTCTGCGAACTCCGGGTTCCCCTTCGATCGGCTACACTGGTCTACTGCGACAATGTCTCCGCTGTTTACCTGTCGTCGAACCCAGTTCAGCACCAACGGACGAAGCATATCGAGATTGACATCCATTTCGTCAGAGAGAAGGTCGCCCTAGGCCAGGTCCGAGTTCTCCATGTCCCTTCTGCACATCAATATGCGGACATTTTCACAAAAGGCTTACCTACTCCTCTTTTTACTTCTTTTCCTTCCAGTCTTGCTATTCGCTCACCTCTAGCTGCGACTGAGGGAGGATGTTAGCATTATATTATTTATACATGTACAGTTACCATTGTACCATCGGGTTTTCACCCATTGATATATATACAGGAGTAGGCTTCTGAGATCCGTTAAGGACTCAGTTCTCCAAACACTTACAAAAACGGGGAGCAAGTTTCCAGTTCAATTAAAGAAAAAACAGAAACAACGGAGATTACATAGGGCAAAGTCGAGCCTTCGATCAAACCCCTATCATCGTTCAGCAAAGGAAAAAGATAAAGCAAATGTGGCTATGGTGTCCGCAACTACGTTAGCCTCCCGAAAAAACATGACGAAATTGGACACGCCAATCTCTATGAAAGAAGCCATGACATTTCTCAACCAGGCTGAAGAGTGGATGCGAAGCTCTAATCTTTCTCAACCAGCCATGGCATTTGAACTAGACTAGCTACTAAAGGTCAGTATATTTCCCTATTAGTAATAAAAAAAAAATAGAACACAAGTTAAGGAAATAAATAAACTTGAAAATTTATTTTTATTTATTTGATAATTTATCTGAAAAAAAGTTGTAAACTATTTTGATAAAGACTAGAGAGGTACTGTAGCATTTCTTACTTCACCTTAAATAGCAACATGTACGGAGCGACGACTCAAATGGTAAGTCTAAACTAAATGCAATTGTTAAATGAAGTCAAAAACAAATTGATCAAGACCGGTCAAATCTACTCAAATAAATTATTAAATAAATGGAGTAAATTAGTAAATTTTAGTTTATGCAGGCACATGCATGAAGATGGATGCATGTCCAATATAGTTTTCGGATGCCGCGTTGTCATGCATTAACGTACAAAAAATGCAACGTTTCACCCTCACATGCTAACAAAGTCAATGCTACTCACGTTTGTAATTAAGAAAAATTCTTATGTTTTCTTTTTAGTCAGGTATAAGGGTATCAATGGTAATTTTGTAGCTTTTGTCCGGATTTTTTTAAGAAAAAAAGGCACAAATTTTCACCATAATTTGAGATTTGTGGAATGTCCACTTTCCTAATTTCGGATGGTTAATTAACGATATTGCCCTTCTTATTATACCGTTGTTCACCCAGAATCCCTAATTTGTGAATCTCGTCTCTCGATTCATCCTCCTCCTCGTTCCTCCATCAATGGCGACGTCGCTTCCCTCCACCGGCGCCACCACTGCCACCTCCTCCCTCACCACCATCACCACCTCCACCGGCGCCGGCGCCACCACTGCCACCTCCTCCCAGCCACAACAGTGGCCCCAATCGCAGATGCTTGAAGCCTTCCGGCGCCGAATCGCTACATGTACTTCGTCCGTTTGCAAGACATCGAGGAATAGTCCGTCGAAGATGGAACGAAGAAGAAGCCCCTGTTGGGCCTAGTGGCCCATGAAGGTCCAGCCCAAAGGAAGCCATTTTGATGCCTTCTTTGTACAATATAAAAGACATTTTATTGCCTTACTTGTACGCACAAGAGAGGGAGAAAGGGTGAGAGCTCCTGAGTGCCGCCAGTAGCAAAGAAAAGAAAGGGGAGTGAGAAAGAAAAGAGAGAGGAGGGAGAAAGGAGAAGAAAGGTAGGAGATTCGAGCGGGTTTTTCGTCTCTTGATCCGGTGATCCGTCTCCTTCCTCCGACAAGTCAACAACGGGTGTTTGTTGATAGGTATTTTCTCCTCTATGGAAATCTAATCTGATTACAAGTGTTTAGCTAGGTTTTGGAGAGGAATCCTTTCTAGATCGGGTTGTATTTAGATTGATGTTTGAGATCTCCATGTTTATTTGTCTCGAGCTGAGACTGGATTGTTAAACAATTGTATTGGTTTGTTGATTAGTGGATTGGTTGCTCTGGTGGGCGGAAGGTGGGTTTTTTGATCCTCTGGTTAGAGAGGATTTTTCCCACGTAAATATTGTGTCAATATTTGTGCTTATATCTGTGTTTGTGGTTGCTTGGTTGTTTGGTTTCCGGATTGGATATTATCGGTTGGTCGTGGTTTGCTGGTTGATTGTTGTCGATTCTCTTATTACCCGAATTCGCTTTCGGGTGCGGCTGGAAAGTGATTTCTAGCCCCAACAAGCGTTATCAGAATGCACAGGAAAGCAGTTGGAACCATCAGAATGTGGGTGGATAATAATGTTTATCACCACATAAGCAACGAGACAGATGCACAAATATTGTGGAAAAAATTGGAGGAGATGTATGAAAGGAAGTCAGCCCAGAGTAAAGCTTTTGTGATAAGAAAGCTGGTGAATCTCAAGTACAGAGATGGAAAGCCTATTGCAGAGCATCTGAGTGAGTTTCAGGAATTGATGAATCAGTTGAACACCATGAAGTTAGTCTCTACAACGAGGAGACTAGAAGGAAGGATATGGGCACGGATTTGTCACATGTTCTCGTGACAGTTTCAAGGAGCAAGTCTAGAGAGAGATCTCAGACTAGGGGGAGCTTTGTTTGCTATCATTGTGGCAAGGAAGGGAACATGAAGAGGAATTGCAATGTGTGGAAGAAGAAAAGGGATGAAGAGGAAAATCAGAAGGGTACAACGTCAGTTTTGCAGGACGGTGATGATGAGCAGGTTGTTCTTACATGCTTGGAGGTGCCTAATTCTTGTGTAGAGTGGATTGCTGATGCAGCTGCATCCTTCCATGCTACATCAAGAAGGAAAGCGTTTACTTCGTACCGGGTGGGACGCTTTGGCAAAGCAAAGATGGGGAACGGAAGCTTGTATGATATTGTTGGTATGGGAGATGTTTGTGTGCTAACAAACACGGGTTGCAGGACGACATTGATAGATGTGCGACACGTACCGGATTTGCAGAAGAATCTGATCTCTCTTCAAGTCTTGGATAAAAAGGGCTATGATAACTTCTTTGGACGTAGGAAGTGGAAACTCAGCAAAGGGGCAATAGTGATCGCTAGAGGTGATTTGAGCGGCACATTGTACAAGACTCAGATGGAAGAAATCAGGGAAGCTGTGACAGAGGCTTATGGTGATGCTTCGCTTGATTTAGTGCAAGGGCTTACAGGATGCTTGAGTGGAAATAGGCTGCAGAATCAGAAGAGAAAGTCTCTCGTTTCTTTTGCTGATAAGAAGACCTTGAGCACTTGTGATTTGTCTGGATTGTAGACAAGATTTAGCATAACTTCTGAGACGTCAGAAGTGTAGAGTTTGCTTCAGAGGATTGTGTTGATAGGATAGTCGTGTCAGAGGGATGTTCATCAGGTGCTATGACTGGTGGCAGATTTGAGCACGTCGAGCCAGCACAGATAGAAGAAATTGTGAAAGGGTCAGAGAGAGGACGTCATGCATTCACCGGGAGTTCTATCTCGGAGTACCAGAGAGTTACGGAGGAGGGGGAGCTAATGGGTGATGGTGACAGCTGGCGAGCATCAGTTCTGCGTCTCGGGGGTGAGACGGGACTTGGATGCAGGTGTGGCCAGGATGAGCAGGAACGTCTTCCCCTTGGGCTGGAGGGGGAGATTGTTGGGCCTAGTGGCCCATGAAGGTCCAGCCCAAAGGGAGCCATTTTGTTGCCTTCTTTGTACAATATAAAAGACATTTTATTGCCTTACTTTGTACGCACAAGAGAGGGAGCAAAGGTGAGAGCTCCTGAGTGCCGCCAGTAGCAAAGAAAAGAAAGAGGAGAGAGAAAGAAAAGAGAGAGGAGAGAGAAAGGAGAAGAAAGGTAGGAGATTCGAGCGAGTGTTTCGTCTCTTTATCCGGTGATCCGTCTCCTTCCTCCGGCAAGTCAACAACGGGTGTTTGTTGATAGGTATTTTCTCCTCCTTGGAAATCTAATCTGATTACAAGTGTTTAGCTAGGTTTTGGAGAGGAATCCTTTCTAGATCGGGTTGTATTTAGATTGGTGTTTGAGATCTCCATGTTTATTTGTCTCGGACTGAGACTGGATTGTTAAACACTTGTATTGATTTGTTGATTAGTGGATTGGTTGCTCTGGTGGGTGGAAGGTGGGTTTTTTTATCCTTTGGTTAGAGAGGGTTTTTCCTACGTAAATCTTGTGTCAATATTTGTGCTCATATCTGTGTTTGTGGTTGCTTGGTTGTTTGGTTTCCGGATTGGATATTATCGGTTGGTCGTGGTTTGCTGGTTGATTGTTGTCGATTCTCTTATTACCCGAATTCGCTTCCGGGTGCGGCTGGAAAGTGGTTTCGAGCCCCAACAGCCACTTCCCAAGCCGCCATTAACGAGCAGATCAAGTGAGTTCCTCTCTGATTAGTAAGTTCTGTCGATTTGATAAGCTTTGATGGTATTCTGAGTTTGCTTTCGATTTGATAACCCTAAGTCCTAATTCTTTGAGATCCTAGCTAACTCATTCTTTCTGGTGATCGGACACATTTCATCTGCCTTTGAATTAATAAGCCTTGATTATATGTGAATCTGATAGTATTTTGTAAGACTTTTTTTTTTCTAACAAAAATTGAATCTGAGAGTATCTTGGTTACAAGTGATTTGCATAATTTGATTGATATACTTGAATTTATTGGTAATGAGTGGTCGATACTAATGGCTAGGTTGGTTAAACAATAAGCACTAGTGCTTGAAATAGTGCTGACAAGTTACACCATTCTTTTTTTTTCTCTTTCTTTGTCTTTTCATCATATGTGCTTGAATCTGTAGTCTATTGGAACATGATCTGCCTGCGTTTGCTTTCAAATATACCATAGTTTAGGTTACTGTTTTTATGGTTACAATTTCTGGATGACAGGGAGTGCAACCATTTCTTGATGGTGTTCTGAGTTAAATGCAGGATTTATGAGGGGGTCATAAGGAAGGGGGATTCTATGTTTCAGCCAATTCACCATTACCCATGACAGTAACAATACACAGAAGGCTGCATTGATGAGTTTCAAGACACTCTCCATCATCAAAACCCTTCCTACTACACAATATTCCATTGAAAACCTGTAATGTAATGATAAAACAAAATTAAATTAAATTAATTGCTAGTTCACAAAAACAATGAATTGAATACCCAGTATGAATAATGATAAGATAAACTCAATGCCTACCAAAAAAGTGGGAAAAATAAGCAATGCAGTGGGTTGGTGGCACTGTTTCCTCCCCACTGATTTGCTTATGTTTCATCTCATCTTCTTCTTGGGCCTTTATTTATAATCTTGAACAAACTCCCATTTCCCTTTCATAAAGACTTTGTCTTAGTGCATACCTTTCTTTTGTCAGTACAAATAAGGGAGTAAAACGCGTGATTCAAAGAAAAGAGTCTCGTCGTCTCATCTCACTTCTTATAGATTTTGTTATTTATAAATTGGAAAGGAAATACTACAAATACTCTTATGCCTGTTTGGTTGAAATTTGCATTACACAAAAACTAAGAAATTTAAATACTCCCTCTCCTTTTGTTTTCACTTTCCTTTTTTTTTTTTATGTTTTCACTTTCCTTTTTTTTTTTTTTTTATGTTTTCACTTTTTTTTTTTTTTAATGTTTCTTGTGCTTTCCCTCTCCTTTTCCTTTCATGTCTTTTGGCTTCTACAATGAAATTGGACATTTGGAAAACTTCGGATGCTGCTGGGTCTCTACCAGCGATGTCAGTAAAGTAGCCATGTCTTTATGCATATTTTAGTTCCATATTCTATACATTTTGCATATTTCGGGTTGAGAACATGTCAAATTTATGTAGTTTATATTTAATTGCCAGAAATAGAGATATACATGAGTTTCTGTTTAATATTGCAGAATATGGAGCTATTTCGGGAGAAAACCAAGAAGCAAGGACGGAAGCTTAAGCCAACTCGATATCGACAAATGTTACTCGATATCGACAACCATGTCTAGGCACCTGCACTGATCGAGGAGCCCATGTCGAGAAGCTGAAGACGAGCCAAATCGACTCC
Source organism: Persicaria tinctoria (assembly GCA_037127255.1). NCBI lineage: Eukaryota > Viridiplantae > Streptophyta > Magnoliopsida > Caryophyllales > Polygonaceae > Persicaria > Persicaria tinctoria. The sequence goes on along the minus strand of JBANSL010000009.1, from coordinate 4,737,992 downwards.
AGAACCTTCCTCGAGATCGAGTACCCAACTCGATGTCGACAAAGCTTCGGAGACAGCCCGGAGTCAAGGAGAGCATACCCGAGGATGCCGAGGAGAAACTACCCGACCTGGCTAGGCACCCGGACACCACAACTCTATATCGAGGATTTTCCTCGATGTCGACAAAGGCCGAAGCACCAGTCCGGGCAACATCAAGCAGAGGCTACCCGACACTGCTGAGCAACCTAGTCGATGAGCCACTCAACTCGATGTCGAGGACTTTCCTGGAGATCGAGAACACCCTTGGAGCAATGTCCGAGCCAGTTCGAGGAAGAGCTAGTCGACATGCCAAGCCACTGAAGTCGACGACGCCGTTTTACTCGAGATCGAGGAAACTTCCTCGAGATCGAGGAACCTTCCAGAAGCCGCGTAACGCGTTGAGCTATCCTACTCGGTTTGGGATTCCTTGGAGCCGAAGGTTGCCGAGTTCTATCCAAATCTATCAACATCTATCCAATGAAGAGAGATTTATCCACTTGAAGACTTTAGATATAATTCCCTTTTTTAGATTTAATTATGTTGTTGCATTTATTTATCTTTAATGTTTTAGATATAGATTTAGATATATAGATGTTTCTATCCTTGAATAGCAAGGTTTAGAAGCCTATAAATAAAGCCCATGGGGCTGATTTCTAGTCATTCAATTTGAGTAGGAGAAGTAGTAGAGAGAGAGAGTGAGTGAGTGGCCAAGAGGAGTTGGTGAAGCAAGAGCGGAATTGGCTTCCTTTGGTTGTAATTGTAAGCTCTGTTTTGATTTAATGCAAGTGGTTATTTCTTTTCATCAATCAATGTCTGAGGTTGCAATGAAGCGCGAGTAGTCCACCCACTTCTAGGGTTGGGGCAAGCCCAACGATAGCCCTGCGTGTTTGAGGTAAAAATCCGACTTTTATCATGTTCTGAGCATCTACTACTTGTTAGGTGTTTATTACCTATCTAATGGAGGTCCATGCTAACAACTTGGATTGTAAACATAAAATCAGTAGAGACAATTAGGGTTTCTTGAAAGAGTTGTCTAATTGTTGGAAAAGGCGAAAGCTTGGTCCTTTGATGCAATTCACATGATTATCTGTTTTATTCTGCCCTATGCATTCTTGGTTATCGTTGTTGCAAACCCCAATCTTGGAAGTCTTTTTCATATAGTTTAGTTCGAAATCCCAAAGCACTTGTCTTTATTTTCTTTCGTTTCGTTTTAGTTTTCTGTCCTTCCTCGATCTCGAATTGCACTACTCGATATCGAGTTACTGATCTTCAATCCAGCATCGCCGTAGATTCTGTGTGCAGGTGATCGACCAGGAACTTCTCGACGTCGGCAACCCTACTCGATCTCGAGTAACCCGTTCTCGAGATCGACCAACATCGACGGGAGTTGCTGTTGCTGTGTTCGACTGTCCAATCTTCTGTCGAGTAACTGTACTCGAGATCTAGGACCCCTGTTGTCGACGTCTGTGAGATTTCTCCGCTGCCTAGGATCTGCTGACACGCTTCCTCGTGGATCGATCCTGACTTCCCGCTGCTGCATCAGGAGGAGGTCTTGTAATTATTTGCGTGGGCCGAATCTGGTTTGATTTATATTTTATATTTTAAACTCGATTTTCTCCTATCAACAACGAGCTGTTTGGTTTTTGTCGTCATACTTTTGCTTGTATAGGCATGGTTTTTTTTTTCGGAAGCTGTCATATGGGGGTTCTGGGCATTTATTTCTAATTGTGTTACAAGAAACCGGGTTGGGTCCATTTGCTAGGGCCGATCGGGTTTAGTGGGTTTGGGATCATTTTTTGGAGTGGGCCTAGTTAGCAATGGGCTTGTCTCTCCCCATTAAATTGGTTTGGTCCGTTGTAAGGCCAACACTTTTAATTGTTCATATATTTATACAGATTTTATGAATATATGCATGATTAAGTGGCATGGTCTTATCTTTCTCGGACTGACTTATTTAATGGGGTTTAGTGGGTAGGCGTATATAGTAGTCGGATTTTACTGGTGTTGCAAACATCTAGCTGTTATTGCAAATATCTAGTTGACGTCTTCTTGAAATGCTGACATTTTCTTGAAATGCTAACATCTTTTGAAATGCTGACATCTTCTGAAATGCTGACATCTCCAATATAAGATTATTTTTGTGTAATTAAGTAGACCATGTCAGCAAGCTTAATTCGAAACTAGAGATGCTTGCCTAGAGATTTATAGGTTCTTTTTTTTTATTTCTAATTGTGTGCTGATATGATCTCTTGTGCAAATATAACATGCTCAATTCCAATGTGTAATTAACTTGATTCGACATTTGTATAAAATTCATTTAGTACTTTAAAGTGTGCTTTCTTTATTTTTCCTTGTCATTTTTCGTAATATTCTTGATTGATAAGTTATCTTTTTGAGTTTTACACTTGCATAGCTCTTTACTAGAATTATTGATGTGAGGAATATGATTTTTCACATTATTTGCATAAAATTAAGAGGAAATAACAATCTTGCTGACATCCGGTGTCAACAGTTTCAATTTGCATAACAGATTGTTATATTTGCATAACAGATTGTTATATGTGCATATCATAGAGTTATATTTGCATAATAGTAACTTATATTTTCACAACATAAACTTCTTAATTTTCAATTTTTTTTTAATTCAGATTGCTTGTTTTTTAATTGGATTTGCGACCCTAGGTTGATTTGCGACTCTAGGTTCTTTTTGAACCACGAATTCCTCTTCTTCTTTTTATGCATATTTTAATCATATATTTGCATATCATCAATTTATAATTGCAGATCATACTTTTACATTTGCACAACATCAATTTATATTTGCATATTATAATCATACATTTGCACAACATATCAATTTGTATTTTCCCAACTTGTTTTTATTTATTAAAAATTAAAATCTAAGTATTAGATATCAATAATCTTATATTTGCACAACGTGAATTAATTTATGCATATTTCAATTTCATATTTGCATATCATCAATTTATAGTTGCCTATCATACTTTTACAATTAGCACAACATCAATTTATGAGATTCAAGAAATACTGATGTAAGATGAAAGAAAATACTAATCAGACAACAAAATATAAAAATTGTTCAAATTAAAATATAAAAGTCTTGTCGTAGGTTAATGTTATGTTATAATATAATTAAAAGTCTTTTAGCTCAATGGTAGAGCGACGTGCTTATGCGCAAATACGTGGGTTCGAATCCCGCATAGGCTAAAGTTTATAATAATTATAGTAATTTACAAAATTTTCTAATAAATAATGACATTTAGCCTAAATGTTGACATTTAGCCGTTGATGTGCAAAATCTTTATCTTTTACCATTTCTTTTATTAGATGATTATAGAAGTTTGAGCGTATCATCTCATCTAATATGATATCAATTTTGGGAATGACCTATTGTTGTAAACTTTATCTTTTATTATATGTTGACATTTAGCTTAAATGTTGACATTTTGCCGTTGATGTGAAAAATCTTTATCTTTTACGATTTCTTTTATTAGATAATTATAGAAGTTTGATATTCTCATCTCATCTAATATGATATTAATTTTAGGAATGATCTTTTTTTGTAAACTTTAACTTTTATTATATGTTGACATTTAGCTTAAATGTTGACATTTACCCGTTGATATGCAAAATCTTTATCTTTTACCATTTCTTTTATTAGATGATTATAGAAGTGTGAGCTTATCATCTCATCTAACATGATATCAATTTGTAGAATGATCATTTTTGTAAAATTTATCTTTTATTATGTGTTGACATTTAGCTTAAATGTTGACATTTAACCGTTGGTGTGCAAAAGCTTTATCTTTTACCATTTCTTTTATTAGATGATTATAGAAGTTTGATATTCTCATCTCATGTAATATGATATCAATTATGGGAATGATCTTATTTGTAAACTTTATCTTTTATAATATGTTGACATTAAGCTTAAATGTTGACATTTAGCCATTGATGTGCAAAAGCTTTATCTTTTACCATTTCTTTTATTAGAGGATTGTAGAAGTTTGAGCTGATCATCTTATGTAATATGATATCAAATTTGAGAATTATCTTATTTGTAAACTTTAACTTTTATTATATGTCGACATTTAGCTTAAATGTTGACATTTAGCCGTTGATGTGCAATATCTTTATCTTTTACCATTTCTTTGATTAGATGATTATAGAAGTTTGATGTTCTCATCTCATGCAGTATGATATCAATTTTGGGAATGATCTTTTTTGTAAACTTTATCTTTTATTATATGTTGACATTTAGCTTAAATGTTGACATTTAGCCGTTGTTGTGCAAAATCTTTATCTTTTACCATTTCTCCGATGTCGGCGTCAGCAGACATCTCCAATGTCAGCGTCAACATCATCAGCATGTCGAATGTCAGCGTCGGCAATGTCAACGTTAGTGATAACACGAAAAAAAGAAGCGTAGACACGAAAAAAAACATCCCTAACGTTGGCGTCAGCAGCTTCGGCATCATCGATGTCGGCGCCAGCCGACATCTCTGATGTCAGCGTCAGCATATCCGATGTTGACGTCGGCAACGTAAGTGTCAGCATGTCCGATGTTGGTATCAGCAATGTCAACGTCAGTGCTTCTGACATGGAAAAAAGCATATTCGACGTCGTCGTTAGCCGACATTAGCGTCAACATCTCCGATGTCGGCGTTAGCCAACATCATCGTCAGTCAACATGAGCATCAGCATCTCCGATGTCGGCTTCAGCCGACATCAGCGCTTGCTGACATGAAAAATGTTAGTGGTGTTCGCAATGTTAATGGTGACAGATTCAGCAGTGTTAACAATATCAGTGCTTACACGAAAAAAAGAAGCGTTGACAAAAAAAGCATCTTCGACGTCGGCGTCAACATCGTTCGCAACATCGATGTCGGCGTCAGCCGACATCTCTGATGTCAGCGTCAGTAGCATCAACATCTCCGATGTTGACGTCAGCAACATCAACATATTTGTCAGCATCTCCGATGTCAACGTTAGTAGTGTTAGGCTGTCTGACGTCAGCAACGTTAGCATCAATGTTGGCATATTCGATGTCGGCATCAACAATGTCAACATCAGTGCTGCTGACACAAAAAAAACATTTTTGACGTCGGCGTCAGCATCTCTGATTTAAATGTCAACGGTGTCAAGAATGTCGGTGTCAACAACATCTCCGATGTCAGCGTAAGCCGACATCTCCGATGTCAACGTCTGCAGCATCAGCATCTCGAATGTCGGCATCGACATTGTAAGTGTAAGTGCTAACACGAAAAAAAGAAGTGTTGACACGAAAAAAGCATCCCTAATGTCCACGTCAACAGCTTCGGCAGCATCTCCGATGTTGACGTCGGCAACGTAAGTGTCAGCATCTCCGATGTCAGTATCAGCAATGTCAACGTCAGTGCTTCCGACACGGAAAAAAGCATTTTCGACGTTGACGTTAGTCGACATTAGTGTCAGCATCTCCGATGTCGGCGTTAGCCGACATCATCGTCATCCAACATGAGCGTCAGCATCTCCGATGTCGGCGTCAGCCGACATTAACGTCAACGTTGATACGAAAAATGTTAGTGGTGTTCGCAATGTTAGTGGTGACAGTGTCAGCGGTGCTAGCAATGTCAACAATGTTAGTGTCAACGGTGTGAGGAATTTCTGTGTCAGCAACATCGACGTTGACATTAATGCAATTTTAAAGCCCCTTAAATCAATCAATGGTAGAGCGATGTGCTTATGTGCAAATAAGATATATTAATGCAATTTTAAAATACAAATGCATGTGCATATTCTTCCCATCAGGTTGTATAAGCTTGCATAACATAATATTATATTTGCATATCATAATATTATATTTGCATATCATAATATTATATTTGCATAATATCGGGTTATAGTTGCATATCTAAAAGTGGTGACATGTAATTTTTTTTTGTATAAAAAAAACAGAAAAAAAATATTGGACACGCGAGGGGGGGGGGGCCTGGGGGGCACTGAGGTGGGGGGGGGGGCAAGGGGGATGGACACTTTTGCAAAATTTTCGAATATATGGATACTCCTCTAATTTAGCCCATTTTTATGGATATTTCACTAAAAGCCCCGTTTTTTAACTTGCGGAAGTTGTAATTAAAGTCATGAGGCACATAAATATTTTAGAAGGATTTTTTTTATAGATATATGTGAAAATTAAATTTTTCTTTAAATATATTTAAACAAAAATTAAATTTATTATTTAAATAGTCATTTTTAATAGAAAAAATTATTTAAAAAAGGCACCCTTATTTGCACGGTCAAATTTTCGCGTGATGTATGGTTCGTGCGCTTTGCGAGTGCGCGGAATCCGGACACTCGCAATGCAAGGCCGCGCCTAATTTTTTTATATAAAAATATACACATCAGATGTAACGGCCCAGAATTATGATTTCCGGGTTACGTTTCAAGGGATAAAACCCCTTGTTCGGATCTTGCAATCCAGGTACGGGTTGAGTTTTTAAAACAAAATATCTGTACTAAAAGAAGGGATTTCGAACCCTTAAAGATCGCGGATCCATTGGGGACCAAATACCTGCCTTAGTCTAATCGCGAAATCGAGCGAAAGCAAAAATAAAGTTGAGTTTAAATACAATCCGAAAGGGAGTATAAAAGAAAGGAAGTGTGGTGGTCTCTCAACCTCTCGATCTAACGCCAAAAGTCTGAACCCGCCAAGCATCCACATAAGCAACGATAACGGCTAGCGATTACCTGAATCTAAAAAAAATGAGGGGGATCTGGGTCAATCATCAGGTCACTCATGCGCGTATGTAAACACACTCTGAGAGGCATATAATAAACATCCTATTCTTAAGATGAAATGCGTAATGCCATGCGTAAATTAAATCACGTATATATATATATACTGACAGTTTAATAATATGCAGAAAGCGATAAATGGATCCACACAGAATGCCAAGTGGCATGTCCCGCTCGTACCTCCACCCCCTTTCAATAGGGCGGAGACTGGCCAGTTCGGTGCTATAGCATATCAATTTCCTCGTGGTGGCGCACAAACCACGGCATCATCATATCATATCATCTCATCGCTTGCCCGATGGTGCTGGGCTTTCATATCATGCTCATATAGACTCGATTGACTCAGGGTACCCGATGAGGCTGGGCTACCCTATGACCCTAGCAAAGACTCTAGGACTATCTCAGATAATGGCCGTTCTCTTGCAAGGACATATATCAATCATATGATTTTCATTTTAGCTCCTAAGCATGATTCTAAGTCGTATGGTGCATGGACACTAGCCTACTATATAACACCCAGTGCATAGAGCGCCCATCATGAGTAAGTTCAAAGAACTTACCTGGAGTAGCAGATCAGCAAGATGAAAAGCAGCAAGATACAAGCAAGCAGGTTACAGATCACCTAGCAATTATTAATAAATATGCATAAGTAAACTGCACACAACGGGATCCATTTACCACTACATAACATGCTCATCAATCCATTAATTATAGCATCATCAGTATCCTTTATCTCAACATCTTATATCATCCTATTCCATTGTCATTTTCATAACGGGCTCAATCATACTTCAATCCATAAAATCGCACTCGCTAGTCAAGTTGTTAGTCAAAACAATTACTTCAAAATTATACTTAGCCAATTCTAATTCATAAAATATTTAATCGTTAAAAATACTTCCAAAAATCCAATTAAATAATCCCGACATACTTTAAAATCATCATTTTAGGGACTTATCTAACTTTCAACCGTTACTAAATAATTCAATTTATATACTTTAAAACTGACCCCTTTTAAATACCGACACACAAATCAATTTCTAAATAATCAATTATCGGGAATTGGTTAGACAATTAATTAATAAATCTAATAATAAATAAATAAATAACAAATAAACCCAAAACGAACCAACACTTTTAACCCAAACCGAATCGAACCCAAAACCCCAAATCCAAACCGGTTAACAACGAAATGAATTAAAAGAACGGAGGGCACACGGGGCTGACTGGGCAAGGGCCCCACACGTGCCTTCTTCTTCCTTTGTGAAATCATGCTCCCGCTTGGTGCTGCTCGACGCCGGTGGCCCACGATCCACCACGCCGTTGCTGCGCCTCGGCTCCGATTCGCCCAGCTCCCCCCGGACTCGCCTCCCCGACCACGCCCAGACTCCCCACTCCCAGGCTCCCGCCCTTTCCCGCTCAAGTACGCCCACAACCATCGCTCCCGCTGCGCCGCATCTCGACCTAACCGGAGCACCCGAGCTCGCCCAAGCTTCTGCACTCGACCCTCACTACCCTCCCGACTAGTCTAAGCGAACAAAGATGCATAAAATCGAACGAGGAAAGAAAGGAAAGGCTTGGGGTCTCACCGGGGAGTTCGCGAATGTCGGAGCTTCGTACGGAGTTTTGGGCGTCGTCGGAGACTCTCGATGGCTCATTGGACCTGTGTCGGACATGGGTGAGTGTGATTGAAGATCTCGGGGGTGATTTGGATCGGAAACGAAGGAGAACGGCTTACCGGAAGATCGTTCGCGCTTGAACGGGACGATGGGGTTCCGGTGGCTTGCGGCGGCGCTGGGGAGCTTCTGGGCTGCTCTGGCTGATGGTGGTGGCTCCGAGGGGTGCTTGGGACCTTTCGTTGGCAGCTCGAGGTGGATGGAAGGAAGAAAGAAGAGGAAATGGTGGTGTGTGTTGGGGTTGAAGGTGCGGAAACGAAGATGGATGATGGTGACGGCGACGATGAGTGATGGTTGCTTCATTCAGCGAGACAGAGAAGGTGGAGGCGTTGAAGTGACATGGAGGAGGTGAGCGCAGCTCACGTTGACGGAAGGCAGAACAATGGTGAAGGAATGGCTACTGCAGGGTAAGGTAGGATGGAGTGGTTGAGGATTGAGTGTGGAATTGGTCAAAATCAATACCCATAAATAAATCTGGAATACGCGAATTTTGAATCCCAAAATTAGTTTCCAAATGTTAGTTTTCCCGCCTCTCGCTTTCTCGATCAATTAGATTTTTAAAACAGAAGGGGATATCACCATTCAATAATTATTTTGAATTTTCGAGATAAAACGACGGAAATTGTTCGTTAAATCTATACTCCGGTCGGAATCCGCTAAACAAGTTTTAAAACCGATTTAATTTCATTTTTAATTCTCTTATTCCAGAAAATTAGGATTTGAAAATCCGAGCCTTTACATCATCCACCTCTAAAAACAAGTCTCCTCCCCGAGACTAAAATCATTTTAAAAAAAACAGGGGATTGAAGTTTTAAATTGGTGAGTCCAAGGATCATGTCATTGATTCCGTAAGCACCTCACAAGTGCCCCTATGAGATCATCACAGTACCGTTGTCGTGATCATAATATCCCCAATAAATCGTAGTAAGAATGTAATATGGGCCCCTACCACATCCTTAATTCGACTTCTCGGTCATATCATAACTCAAAAGGCATTACAGCATCTCCACTAGGTCTTAGCAAGCAGTCTATAAGGGCCCCTATAGAATGTCTGTATCCACTTCGTGGGAGTCATAATGCAAGCTCGGTTAGAAAATTTCAAGAGGTTCCATAGTTTGAAAAGTTTTGGTCTCAAAATCATTGAAGTTATCGATCGCGTTTGATTTCTCAAAACCCAAGTTAATCCTTTTTAAACACCATTTAAAATTTCCTAACCCGATGTTAGTCAAGCAATTTCCAAATCTCAGAAGGTGGAATCATCCACCTCTAAAGGGCTAATCCCATATTCTCTTCCTAGTTTCCGAATCAAAACAATCATCATTCTCAACTCAACATGAACAAAAGTAAACCAACTCATCGACTCATAACATCATCAGCCACCTCTCATGTGGCAAATCTTAACATCAATCATGATAATCTCAACTAGTCAACATCTCAACCGCATAGCATGTTTACCCATAAGATAAATCATACCATCCATTCAGAACATGCCAAAAGCAATAACAAAATCTCAACATCATACCACGAGCCATACGACGTATCTACATCATACTGAAGGCATCGCAACTTCGTGATCGAATTCTCATAACTTATCATGCAAGCACACATGTCAAGAGATCAATGAGCTAGGTGTCACGGGGTTAGTATGTCAGTACACATCAATTCTCAAAATCGCATAACATCGCACTACAAGTATAACCAGTCATAGCAGATTTATCATGTCAACATATCAACACATCAAAGTCATGCTATTAAGATTCAGAAAAGGAAGATCAAGTAGTATATAAATCACCAACATGTCAGCATGCTCTGAAAGACATCACCTCAACTCATCACAATATCGAATGACGATAATTTAGTAACCACGCACCATTAAGTCATGTTCATCATTTAACGTATCAATAATCATGCTTAACTATATAATACAACATCATGCTTTCATATAATAACGCATCATTATCTCATATATCATGTCGCAACACATCCTAACATGCTTCTACAACAGCATAACAAGTTAGCAAATCATCAATATATCATGATAGCATTTGTCACTTTCACTAGATTTCAATATTGCATATCAACATGTAGTATTGTTCCATACCAAGTTCCTCATGGTCGCTATCTAACATCATGCCAGTACATATTTACAAGTCATGTAAGCAAGAAAATTCCCAATTTATCATCAGTACGTCAACAAGTCTCAATTTGCTATTATGCTCAAAATTATTGCAAAACATCATATATGAACATAGTCAATTCAAGCTAGCAACTTTCATCATAACCTTATCAGATACCAATTCAAGTTCCTTAGCATTCGCAGTTTATACTTTTATAGACAAAGGAATTTAGATCATACTTAACAACTTACATTAGCAACACATCAAGACATCATGGTATATAAGATCTGCAAGGCATTGAATCATATAATCATAATCAATGGACCCTCAGGAAACATTCATTACCAAGTCAGCACATCAACACGTAAATTTCATCGTCAGGTTGGTGCAATATCGCCATCAACTAATTTAGAAGGATTAAGAGTTAGAACGGAGGACACTCCCGCTCGCAAGTCATAGCGTACTCAGTAATCGTCATCATCAAAACGTGCTTGTCCTGCCGAAATCGTTGATCTTGAGGCCCGTGGGTAATGGGCCCACGCCTTCGCGGCGTTGCTCTATCGCTATCGGACTTCCCATTTCCTCTTTCCTGTCGTCAATCGTCCAACGTGTCGTGTAGGAGTTCAAGTTAGCGAAGATAGGGGAGGGACAAGAGCGGACAACCCAATGTTCCTTTCGGAACGAACATACACCAACCCTAAGGATGACAACTAGAGACGAAACTCTGACCTGAGAATAGCAATGATGCCCTTATGGAAGTCCATTAAGTTATAATCACGACAAGCAAACACGAATTCATTATGGAGCATATCAATCACGCTAATCCACACTAACAGGTACCTATTTCAGAGGTGCAACATTCGTATTCATTTCCAACGACACGATCGATTCCTATACTGATGCATGCGAGACAAGATAATAGTCTATTATTCCATGAAAGCAGATATGCCTAGCAAGTTATGCGGAATCAAGAATGAGCATGCAGGGTTCGAGGTCATGTGGGATTTAACAACGATGACGAGTATGATGTATATGAACAAATGCACAAGCACGGTGTACGCATCAATAGGTGAGGTCAAATATGGCATGGCAAGGTGTAACATAACAACTAGATTAAGCGTCATACAAGATCATATAGGAGAAACCTAATAACTATCTCATTCGAACACACTGGTCATATAATAGGTCAAGCATGGCACGTAATCATACGACGAGATATATTTAGAAAGCACAGGTCCTACATGATACTAGCGACACATAAGGCGATACAAGCATATTCAAGAGTCATTAAAAGGGGTTCGACAGGATGTTCACGAAACATGAGACATTATCAAAAGTAACAAGAAGGACATCATGGGCAATAGATTATAATCATGCTAGGAACGAATCATCATAGGACACATATAAAGGTACAATAGTTATCACATCATAGAATAGGTACAACATGTAATCATTTAGCGAGTCATATTGGAAATCATAAGCCCTACAGGATACTACTAGCACATATCGAATCATGACCACAATCAAGGTAACTCAACTAAATTCATTTTAACATTCATGCGTCATGCATATGCGAAATGATATAACGTGGTGTGTAATCATGCGAGGTGCCAAGTCATACATCTATGCCAACACTACAGGAATTCATAAGGTAATAGGGAAACACTACCGAGTGATAACATGTAAGCATGCCAGGTTAAACCGTCACATAAAGCAATTGATCATCGAATTCAACATCAATCTAATTTGCATGAGTAAGATATTTCAAGGTGATAGAGAGAGAGAAGGATCACACTATGAGAGACCTAGCTCGAGAGGGAATCAGCAATAATGCAAACAAGGTATAAAGTCGCGCAAGTCACAACCAATGGTCCTACATGATGCTAAAAGCTCAATATGACATTCGATACATACAAGCGCTTGAATGACCAACACATCGATGTGTAAGAAATCATATTAACATAGCCCGTCAATATAAAAGCATGGGAGGAATATAGCAATGCATAATGCAAACCTACGCAACTGGCAATATGACAAGCATACAAGGTATGTATTCCAACTCAACAACCATTTTAATAAGGCATGCATTTACCAAGACATCACGTTAAATAGCATGATCACAATTGAACTACTAATTTAGTGAACAAACCACGGGTAACATCGACTAATCATGCAGGGAAAATCATCTTACGACATTCATACAAGGGAAATGTAGCACACTATCATGGGCCTAATCTAGGGGAAGACAATAACTATATACATACACTTATCATGCAATTCATGCTTCAAATCAGCCGTTAGTACGATCAATACAACAAGTCAATTAGACATGCGAAGGTGACATATAATGAGGACAGGAAGCAAGGTGCAACATGGGACCTAATCAATTGGGCAAGCATGGGCACAAGATGTCATACAACCACGAATTTACATTTAGGATCATCATCTTAACATGTACTGGAAATTACGTATCATATACGACATGTTGACATCAAGTTATAACACATAATCATCAAGTATGGAAGTCACTCTATCATGATACAAGAACTGAACGATCACACTATCATGAACCTATTTACAGGGAGAACATTAATCATGCGGCTTCCTAACACATGACGTTTACATTCATGCAGTAGTATGACGGTGCAACGTACCGAGTAGGGCATGCTGGGATGATAGACACGTAACATGTGTAACTTGGACTCGCACAATGGCCATCATGAAGTCATAAACATTATGCATTCATCAAGACTCAATTATACCACGTATTCCCCATCCAACGCAACTAATCACACAACAATATCAAGTGCAAACAACCAACAGTCGTTAATCTGACGAATACAAAATAGATAGGCATGTTGTAGATTCTTGTCATAAAACGAGTAATAAGCATCAAGGCGTCATCCGCTAGTATGTTAAAGAGATCATTTACATGCATTCATACGAAGAAGAGTTTATCACACTATCATGGACCTAACCCAGGAGAAAACAATTATCATGTAGGTTCATATCATGTGGTTCATACGCTTCCAATCAATCATTAATACAATTAAGACAATAAGTCAAGTAGGCATGCTATGACAACGTAATCACGATAGAGAGTGAGGCATAACACAAGACTTGATCAATGCAACTAATCACAGATGTAATAACATGAGCAACATTTTACAAATGAGCATTTGCAAGGTACATGCAGGAGGTTACAAAATTATGTCATGCAGTTCAGAGAGAGTCACCATTAAAACCGGACAGAGATCCCTAAGGGCAACCATTGACCTTCCCCAACTAACTCATTACCCCTATTTCTCGTGGGACCTGGGTACGTATGACTCTTTGTGGCAAGAAAACCTCGGTTGATCATCATAAGAATCAAGGAAGATAACCCCAAAAACACATTAATTTTGCCTCAAAATGACATTAAGAACTACCTTCCAATACTCACTCAGATAACCTTCATATACATACATGAGTTTTTGACGCAATGTGTTTACCAACCCGATTCCCATGAAGGATACTGACATTCGGGAGAAAAACTTAATAGAACCATCACAAGGTTAACAAACATTGTGGAAGAGGTTGTTTCACACAAGCTGGGTTGACCACACCGAATTAAGGGTACTCCCACTATCCCGTTTGCACAAATCAGTCGATACACATTTAATTGTTAGACATATCAATCACACTTTAGCATATCAAGCACTCAGCATAGAATCAGTCAATGACAATTATAATTACCTCATTCGAGGGAGATCATACTCAGTCTCAATATATAAAGCACATCAAGCTATCTAATGTCGCTCTTCGAGGAGCGACTGACCGGAGGGGCAAAAACCTCGCGATCCTACCTAACTCGCCAATCCAACTACCTTGGTGCAATCTCCTTGGAGTCTTCCGGACCCTCTGTAAAGAGCAAGCTAGTATTTTGCCTACCATTCCCAACTACACCCAATAGGGGTGGTCTAGCGCATTTACTACCCACTCGTGTCCCCGTTTGGTCGATTTTCCTCATTTATTACAAGTCGAGTTGATTACTTAGTCCAATTTTAGTTAGGCATCTTAAATTCATTTTGCCCCTTTAAATCCTTTTCAAAAAGTCCTTGAAACTCGTGGGCGGTTTTCAAAACATACACTCGACCCTTGTGTACCCGAATTGCACAACCTGAGCTCTGATACCATCTTTGTAACGGCCCAGAATTATGATTTCCGGGTTACGTTTCAAGGGATAAAACCCCTTGTTCGGATCTTGCAATCCAGGTACGGGTTGAGTTTTAAAACAAAATATCTGTACTAAAAGAAGGGATTTCGAACCCTTAAAGATCGCGGATCCATTGGGGACCAAATACCTGCCTTAGTCTAATCGCGAAATCGAGCGAAAGCAAAAATAAAGTTGAGTTTAAATACAATCCGAAAGGGAGTATAAAAGAAAGGAAGTGTGGTGGTCTCTCAACCTCTCGATCTAACGCCAAAAGTCTGAACCCGCCAAGCATCCACATAAGCAACGATAACGGCTAGCGATTACCTGAATCTAAAAAAAATGAGGGGGATTTGGGTCAATCATCAGGTCACTCATGTGCGTATGTAAACACACTCTGAGAGGCATATAATAAACATCCTATTCTTAAGATGAAATGCGTAATGCCATGCGTAAATTAAATCACGTATATATATATATATATATACTGACAGTTTAATAATATGCAGAAAGCGATAAATGGATCCACACAGAATGCCAAGTGGCATGTCCCGCTCGTACCTCCACCCCCTTTCAATAGGGCGGAGACTGGCCAGTTCGGTGCTATAGCATATCAATTTCCTCGTGGTGGCGCACAAACCACGGCATCATCATATCATATCATCTCATCGCTTGCCCGATGGTGCTGGGCTTTCATATCATGCTCATATAGACTCGATTGACTCAGGGTACCCGATGAGGCTGGGCTACCCTATGACCCTAGCAAAGACTCTAGGACTATCTCAGATAACGGCCGTTCTCTTGCAAGGACATATATCAATCATATGATTTTCATTTTAGCTCCTAAGCATGATTCTAAGTCGTATGGTGCATGGACACTAGCCTACTATATAACACCCAGTGCATAGAGCGCCCATCATGAGTAAGTTCAAAGAACTTACCTGGAGTAGCAGATCAGCAAGATGAAAAGCAGCAAGATACAAGCAAGCAGGTTACAGATCACCTAGCAATTATTAATAAATATGCATAAGTAAACTGCACACAACGGGATCCATTTACCACTACATAACATGCTCATCAATCCATTAATCATAGCATCATCAGTATCCTTTATCTCAACATCTTATATCATCTTATTCCATTGTCATTTTCATAATGGGCTCAATCATACTTAAATCCATAAAATCGCACTCGCTAGTCAAGTTGTTAGTCAAAACAATTACTTCAAAATTATACTTAGCCAATTCTAATTCATAAAATATTTAATCGTTAAAAATACTTCCAAAAATCCAATTAAATAATCCCGACATACTTTAAAATCATCATTTTAGGGACTTATCTAACTTTCAACCATTACTAAATAATTCAATTTATATACTTTAAAACTGACCCCTTTTAAATACCGACACACAAATCAATTTCTAAATAATCAATTATCGGGAATTGGTTAGACAATTAATTAATAAATCTAAAAATAAATAAATAAATAACAAATAAACCCAAACCGAACCAACGCTTTTAACCCAAACCGAATCGAACCCAAAACCCCAAATCCAAACCGGTCAACAACGAAATGAATTAAAAGAACGGAGGGCCCACGGGGCTGACTGGGCAAGGGCCCCACACGTGCCTTCTTCTTCCTTTGTGAAATCATGCTCCCGCTTGGTGCTGCTCGACGCCGGTGGCCCGCGATCCACCACGCCGTTGCTGCGCCTCGGCTCCGATTCGCCCAGCTCCCCCCGGACTCGCCTCCCCGACCACGCCCAGACTCCCCACTCCCAGGCTCCCGCCCTTTCCCGCTCAAGTACGCCCACAACCATCGCTCCCGCTGCGCCGCATCTCGACCTAACCGGAGCACCCGAGCTCGCCCAAGCTTCTGCACTCGACCCTCACTACCCTCCCGACTAGTCTAAGCGAACAAAGATGCATAAAATCGAACGAGGAAAGAAAGGAAAGGCTTGGGGTCTCACCGGGGAGTTCGCGAATGTCGGAGCTTCGTACGGAGTTTTGGGCGTCGTCGGAGACTCTCGATGGCTCATTGGACCTGCGTCGGACATGGGTGAGTGTGATTGAAGATCTCGGGGGTGATTTGGATCGGAAACGAAGGAGAACGGCTTACCGGAAGATCGTTCGCGCTTGAACGGGACGATGGGGTTCCGGTGGCTTGCGGCGGCGCTGGGGAGCTTCTGGGCTGCTCTGGCTGATGGTGGTGGCTCCGAGGGGTGCGTGGGACCTTCCGTTGGCAGCTCGAGGTGGATGGAAGGAAGAAGGAAGAGGAAATGGTGGTGTGTGTTGTGGTTGAAGGTGCGGAAACGAAGATGGATGATGGTGACGGTGACGATGCGTGATGGTTGCTTCATTCAGCGAGACAGAGAAGGTGGAGGCGTTGAAGTGACATGGAGGAGGTGAGCGCAGCTCACGTTGACGGAAGGCAGAACAATGGTGAAGGAATAGCTACTGCAGGGTAAGGTAGGATGGAGTGGTTGAGGATTGAGTGTGGAATTGGTCAAAATCAATACCCATAAATAAATCTGGAATACGCGAATTTTGAATCCCAAAATTAGTTTCCAAATGTTAGTTTTCCCGCCTCTCGCTTTCTCGATCAATTAGATTTTTAAAACAGAAGGGGATATCACCATTCAATAATTATTTTGAATTTTCGAGATAAAACGACGGAAATTGTTCGTTAAATCTATACTCCGGTCGGAATCCGCTAAACAAGTTTTAAAACCGATTTAATTTCATTTTTAATTCTCTTATTCCAGAAAATTAGGATTTGAAAATCCGAGCCTTTACATCAGATCCGAGAGCCAATCCACTAACAAAGTGGAGGCGGATTTGCAGCAGTGGAGGAGGGAGAAGCCTCGATGTCAGGGCTACCGGTGGGAGGGGAGACGGAAGAAGAAGAAGAGGGAGGAGCTGAAGGAGATGAGACTAGATGCGATGAAGGTGAACTACTGGTGGAAGGAGTGGAGGCAGGGGTATGTAAGAGGCGCGGCGACTAAGGTTGGCGGCAATGTGGTTGGAGATTTCTTCCGAAAGGCACTGGGAGATTAGATGTCTGAGGAGACCACGAGAAAGTTAAGGACCACAGCGAAGAGCGTCGCTCTCATTGCTACCATTGTTGAGTCAAAGAGAGAGATCGGAGATCCAAAGGTGCAGCTTTGCCCCAGATTCCCCCGAACCCGTGCTCCACGATTGCCCCCTCCTGTAGTTCTAGATATTTTGTGGGAGAACGATCACATTAGCGCTCTCATGATGCGTGTGTGAATATTTTCACTTTTTCTATCACGTACTAGACATGACCCCAGGTCACGGGTCGGGCGAGCTGGGTTAGGGTCAATGGGTCGAAGGGTCCGCTCGGGTTGAGGGTCAGGGTTAGGGTCGGGGAGAAGATAACCCGTGACCCAACGGGTCAACCCGGCGGGTCCGACCAAATGGGTCATCAAATTTTTTATTTTTTTAAAAATTGTTTTTTTTAAAATAGAATTTATATTAAAATTAATATTAAAATTATTATGAATTTTATTTATTCATAATTCATAAAATATCTAAATTCTCATGCATTGCATGTTGTGAAAATTCTACCCAACATTTGCTTTCTTTTATAGGCTTAGCACCCTTCCCCCTTTCCTCTAATTTTTAATGTGGGATGGGATGTGGGACAAGAACAAGTAGAAACTACACCATCTCTTCAATCTCTACCATTCGGTTTTTTCATGTCAATCCACACTTATAAATTTTTATCATATACAAACACTAGTACTACACTTTATATAAATATTATTTTAAAAAAAATATTTTACCAATTTAATCTCTACCATTCGGGTAATAAGAAAGTGTAAAGGTCAACACAAAACCTTAAACATTTGTGTTATTTGGTGGATCCGCTATGAAATCATTCTATATGATACTAAGTTATGAGTATTTATGATAAAATTTCAAAGAATGCAAATATTGTTGTTGATAAAGCCATTACACTTGTATGGTATCCTTAATGTCGGGTTTTCGGTTAATTTGAAAATGATATAGAACTTCAGATTTTAAAGCACAAGAATTAAATATAATATTGGGTAAATTGGGTAATACACTTATGATTGATTAATGGATCAACACAATTATCAATTGAATTAAATAAAAAGATTAATCCAACATAACTTGATATATTGTATCATGATGTTTCATCACCATGTGTTATTCATTTCATTAAATCCTAAGAGGTAAACACTTTAATTATATTATATGTTACATCATATAATCCAAATACTTAAATTACGTTATATTCCACCATACAATCCAAAGACTTTAATTGCATTACATTTTATATCATATAATTCGATTCGTCGAAACATCAATTTCTCACAATTTCTTTCATAGCCCATATTTATGTCCCACATCGAAAGTGTGCTATATACCTCGATTTTCTCTATATATACCTTCTCATATCCCTACTTGTCATTCACACAATCCAACCTTTTCTTTCCCACATCTAAAGTGTGATGAAATGATGGAGTGGAATGAAGGTATATATATATATCTTCCCACACACTATATTTTGTCAACCTTAAATCTTTTCATTTTGAAAGTGTGGTGAAATACTTGATGGGTTGAGTTTTATTTTGGGTTTAAAACCATTTTTTTTAAAAAAAAAGGTTGACCCGGTGGGTCAACCTGCCGGGTCGGCCAATTTCCACCCTTCAGTGCCACATGGCCAACCCAGCATGCCTCGTGCCCTTCCCGGTTAACTTTAATTATTTTTGCTTTATCCCATTAGTTTGCAAATAAAAAAGAATGAAAGAAAAGCCAGACGAAAGAAAGACCGGACGCGATACCAGAGAGCGAAGAGAGAAGGCTTGAGCAAGAGAGAAGGCGACATACCCTGCTCATGTCGGAACCGCTGCTCGGACCTAGGCTCAGACCATGGCTCGGACCTACGCTCGGACTTGCGCTCGGAGGTGAGTATACGAACCTATAAATAGGGTTTGGGTGGTTAGATTCCTGGTGTTCTTGTTTTTAGATGTAGTCTCCCCCTAGTATATGAACCTATAATTAGGATTTGTAGATGTCTTAATCGAATGGATTTCTATAAATTTGTTTTCCAGTTGTTGATTTTGTCAAGTAATGGAACTTTTGAATTCTATGACTTTGTTTTCCAATTGTTGATTCTGTAGGTGTCAAAATCCTAGAGCTGCATAAGGTATAGTCTGCTTTCCAATTGTGTCAAGCAATGGAACATATAGTCTGTTTTCCAATTGTTCTTGTTTCTGTCTTAATTCGATTGATTTTTGAATCCTAGAACTTTTGAATTTTGTCAAGTAATGGAACCTATAGTCTGCTTTCCAATTGTGTTTAAATTTGATTGCTTTTAGTTTTCCAGTTGGGAATTAGTTTTTGGGAATTCTGTTTTCCAATTGTTCTTGTTTTCCAGTTGTTGATTCTGTTGCTTTTATTTTAAATTAGTTTTGGGAATTAGTTTTGGGAATCTGTCTACATAAGGATTTGGGGGTCTGTCTACTTGTTGTTTATGTGGGCATAGGTACAATTTGCTTATGAAACTGAGGGTATGTTGGCTTCCTTTTTTTTCAATTGAATGAGGTATGCTTATATTCTGCAGGATGAGTGGACAATCGTCCACAAATTGGGGAAGAATTAAAAAGAAATTCATGCGGCTTCGTTGCCTCCACGAGGTGCCTGCTGTAGTTTTAACGGTAACTGACACGACTAAGGAGTCATATCTAAAACACTTTCATCGATGTCTGTTTTGGATGGTATGTTTTATTCACTTGTGTAAATTTAGAGTTGCTCCCGTTAGATGGGTTTGTCAATGGGAAATATGATTGCGGTTTGTGTGTTCACTAATTGCCATTTTGCCAATGGGTTTGTGTGTTCACTGATTATAGGGGAAATATGATTGCGGTTTTTTTTTTCAATGGTGTGAGAATGACGCACCTACTATGAAATCTAATCCAGCATTGCAGAATAGTACCTTTGATGATGGGATCTTCGAACAACACACCAAACCGGCTCTAAAATCACCGAATCTCACGATCGATCCTAGTACCGAAATCCTTTCAACACTCAAGAATCTCACTTAAGTATTTTGAGGAAAATTGGCTAAAACAACTAACACATAAAATGATAGATTAACAAAGGAAAACTTAGAAATTGATAACAAAGGAAAACATCCCAAATTCTTCCCCCTTAATCGGTGGCGTGTAAGCCCCTTTTATATTGGACTTCTAGCCTAGAAAATAGAATCTATGTAATCCAAATTTGGAAATTAAAACCAAATTAATGGAAAAGGTTACTATTTAAACCAAATTTGGCAATTTAAAAACCAAATTAATAGAAAAGGTTATTAATGCAGATGGAATGAGTCAAACATTGCATTCCATGGCTGACGTTAAAGGGAGCATTGAAGTCGATCGTTACTCTTATTGAAGTCGGTAGGTAATGACTCTCATCTTCATGATTGGCTTTCAATATTATCTTCAAGTCTGCTTTTAATGTTGATTGTAATGCAATTGAGTCCTTTAACGTTCCCATCGCAAGGTTGGTCTGTGGCGCCTCTACTTGCAGCAGCGGGCTCAGGCTTGAGTTGGATCAAGGTAGCCATGGGTGGGTCGTGATGGGTCTCGAATAAAGCATCGTTGAACACAAGTTGTCCAAGGAGCCTAGCACGCGTCCTAGTGAGAGGTGGGGTCGGTGTGTCCCCTAGTTCTTGGTTGTCGGTACTTGATGTGTGGATCACATCATCCTCCTACCCTTGGGAAGGATTCGACCCCGAATCTGTTTGCTCTTGCAGGAACTCTGGACCTGCATAGAAAGGAGACAAGTCCGAGACATTGAAGACATCATGAACACCATACTTGTCCGGAAGCTCGATGCGTTAAGCATTGTCGTTGATCTTCTCAAGGACTTAAAAGGGGTCGTCAGCTCTTGGCTTCAATTTGGATTGTCGGAGTGAGGGGAAGCGATCTTTGCGGAGGTGAACCGAAACGAGATCACCCACCTCGAAAAGTACTTCCTTTCGGCCTTTGTTGGCTTGTCGGGCGTATTGTTCAGTGCGCTTCTCTAGTTATTGGCGCACTTTGTTGTGAAGTTCCCGTATGTGTTGGGCTCGAGTGGTGGCATCAAAGTCCTCATGGCTTGTCATAGGGCGAGGTACAAGATCGAGAGAAGTCGTAGGGTTAACGCCGTACACTATTTCAAAGGGTGATCGTTTGGTCGCTGAATGAATAGCCCGATTGTAAGCAAATTCGATATACGAGAGACACTCTTCCCACCTGCGTATGTTAGTGACAAGCATAGTACGAAGCAAAGCCCCTAAAGTTCTATTAACCACTTCGGTTTGACCATCAGTTTGAGGATGAGATGATGTAGAAAACAACAATTTAGTCCTCATTTTAGCCCACAAAGTCTTCCAAAAATGACTTAAGAACTTTGGATCACGGTCAGACACTATAGATTTTGGAATCCCATGTAATTTCACAACATTATCAAAGAACAAATTAGCAACATGTGAAGCATCATCAGTTTTAGCACAACCAATAAAATGGGCCATCTTCGAAAATCTATCTACTACCACCAAGATGGAATCATGTCCTTTCCTAGAACGAGGCAAACCTAGTACAAAATCCATAGAAATATCCTCCCAAGGTGAATTAGCAATGGGTAATGGCAGGTATAATCCATGTGGGTTAAGTTTAGATTTAGCCTTCTTGCACGTGGTACAACAAGCACAACACATCTCTACTTCAGTTTTAATTTTGGGCAAATAGAAGTGCTCTTTCAAAATTCCTAGGGTCTCAGTAATCCAAAAATGTCCCATTAGTCCTCCCCCATGTGCTTCTAGTACTAGTAAGGTTCGCATAGAACAAATAGGGATGCACAAGCGGCCAGACTTGAACAAGTAGCCATCTTGGACATTATAGGGTGGTTTGTCTTTTGACCCATTCGAACCTAGGCATTGGTTATATATCTCATGAAAATTGGTATCCGCTGCATACAAATCACGAATCATAGCGAATTCTAGGATGCGAGCATCAAGAGAGGTGATGAGAGTATACCTTCATGACAAGGCATCAACAACGACATTGTCTTGTCCTTTCTTGTATTTGATTATGTAGGAGAATGACTCGATGTACTCAACCCACTTGGCATGACGTCGGCTGAGCTTGGTTTATCCCCGGAGATACTTCAAGGCCTCATGGTCGGAGTGTATGACAAATTCCCGGGGAGGGAGGTAGTGCTCCCAAGTTTTCAAGACTTGAACCAAAGCATAGAGCTCCTTGTCATATGTGGGGTAGTTTAGGGCGGTGCCAGCAAGTTTTTCACTAAGATAAGCGACGGGCCTACCTCCTTGCATAAGTACACCTCCAATGCCTACACTAGATGCATCACACTCGATTTCAAAGGTAGAAGAAAAATCAGGTAGCACAAGAAGCGACGCTTGTGTGAGCCTATCTCGGAGCATGTCAAATGCAGTAGCTTGTGCTTCTCCCCATGTGAAGGGTACCCCCTTTTTGTGAGCTCGGAGAGGGGAGAGGCTATGGTGCTAAAATCTTTTACGAACCAACGATATAATCCAGCCAATCCGAGAAAGCTTCGGACATGGCTCATGGTAGTGGGTTACGGCCACTCTCGAATAGCTTTGATCTTCTCATCATCGACTTGTAGGCCATCTTTCCCTACAATAAAGCCAAGAAAACCCACATAATCCGTGCAAAATTGACATTTCTTAAAATTCACATACAATTGATCTTTTCGCAGCACTAGTAGGACTTGTCTCAAGTGTTCGGTATGTTCTTCTAGGTTCTTGCTATAGATTAAAATGTCATCAAAATAAACTACAAAAAAATTTCCTTGATATTCTCGTAACACATGGTTCATTAGCCTCATGAGGGTACTAGGGGCATTCGTTAATCCAAAGGGCATGACTAACCACTCATATAAACCGTATTTAGTTTTTAAAGCTGTTTTCCATTCATCTCCCTCTTTCATACGAATCTGGTGGTAACCACTTTTAAGATCATTTTTAGTGAAAATCCTAGCACCATGTAGATCATCTAGCATATCATCCAATCTAGGTATAGGGTGGCGATATTTTACCGTAATTTGGTTGATAGCTCGACAATCTACGCACATCATCTAGGTTCCATCCTTCTTTGGCACTAGAAGTATGGGGACGACACACTGGCTAAGACTCTCTCTAATATATCCCTTGGCCAGAAGTTCTTGGACTTGTTGTTGGATCTCCCGTGTCTCTGTTGGGTTAACTCGGTAGGCGCGGCGGTTAGGGATGGTAGCACCAGAGAGGAAGTCGATTTGGTGTTCGATGCCACGAAGCGGGGGTAATCCCGCAAGCGTCTCTTCAGGGATTAGGTCTTTGAATTCTTCGAGCAAAGCTGCAATGGGAACAGGAAAATTGGACAAGCTAATGCTTGATAAAGACAAGTTAGATGTATAAATAAGTAAGAGACAAACAGAACCTCCCTTAATTGCCTTCCGGGCGTCATTTGCCCGAGCGGTGTAAAGGCAAAACGGGTCGTCGGTGGTGGTTGGAGTTCCCCTGAGGACAAATTTACCTTGCTTTGCTCTTTCTTCTTCCTCCTTTAGGACCCTTCGTTGCTCCTGGGCGACATTATCGACTATGATTTCGTGCGGGGTCAAAGGCAGTAGTTTTACCTTTTTACCATCTCGGGAGAAGGAGTATCGTTGGTGTAGCCGTCGTGGATGGCCTTTCGATCATACTGCCATGGCCTTCCTAGGAGTAGGTGGCACACACTAATGGGTAAAACATCACAACCCACTTTATCTTGGTATGGGCCTATGGAGAAGGATATGTCAGCTTGTTCCTTGACGCGGAGAGGGGCGGTTGAATTCAACCATTGTAGGGTGTATGGTTGGGGGTGCTCACAAGTGGGGATAGCGAAGTGGTTCACAACTTCTTGGGAGATGATGTTGCAACATGAGCCTCCATCGATTATTAAGGTGCAAATCTTCCCTTGAATGGTGCACCGAGTGTTGAATAAGTTCTCTCTTTGGGACACATCAGGTGCCTTCTCGCTAGCACTCAAGGACCTCTTTATGATGAAGCAATCACCGCTAGGGGCCCGAGCTTCGATCTCTTCGTCATCTTCATTATTTTCTTCTTGGGACTCTTCGCATGCGGCGTGGGGATCGGGAATGATGTCTCCAAAGGCGTTGTACAACACCTTCTTCTTGTTGGGGCACTCCCGAGCAAAGTGGCCGATCTCGTAACAATGGTAACAACGGATTTCACGTGAGTGAGGGTTGGTGGTGGCCGTAGGTGGGCCGGAGCTGGGCACGCTGGCGGTGGGACAGACGGTGGGTGTGTTAGCATGCATCGGCGTCGGGATTGGAGGGGCAGTGGGGGTGGATGTTGTGGCGTTGCGGGGTGCACTGGAGGGTGGTGTGGACTCAGTACCATCGGGCGATCGTCGGGTGGAGTTGCGGTGAGCTTGGATGGCGTTGTAGGTGTGGGTGGCATGGTGAAGCTCATGTGTTATTTCGGTATGGGGAATCTGCTCCATATTTTGTGAAATATTGGGGTTCAGTCCTCCAACAAATTTGGCAAGGATGTACTTGTCGCTTTGGCGTATTCCTGATCATTGCAAGAGGGCTTGTAGATCCTTGTAGTACTCGTCGGAGCTTCGTGGGCCTTGGCGGGTTCTCTCAAGCTTGAGGAGGACTTGTTGCTTGTAATCTTGGGGTACAAATCGACGTTTCAAGGCAAGGCGGAGCTGTTCCCATGTGGAGATTTGAGGGCAGTAGGTTTGACGACGCTCTTCACATTCTTCTGTCCACCAAGTAAGAGCAAAGTCAGTAAAGTGAATGGTGTGGAGAGGTCGACCTTCTCTTGCTCGGTGTAGTGATAATAGGTGAAGACTTGGTCTGCCTTGGTCTCCCAATCAGAGTAGGTGTCAGCATTGGAAGTTCCGGAGAAGGTGGGAATTGTAAGCTTGAAGCCATGAGTACGTCGAATGGTGGGGTCATCTTGACGACGATAAGGAGGTGGTGCGGTGGGTGGAGGGCCATCTTGTTCAAGCCCATCATCCTCAAAGTTGTAGCAATAACGGTGGGGTTGAGGATGAGTTGTGTTAGGGGGTCGACCTACCCGTGGAGTCGGAATAGGGCCAGCATTGTGATGGGTTGGTCGAGGTTGTATTGGTGGAGGATGAGTATGGTGCATGGGATACGTTGGGCGGTAGGTTGGGTGATTTTTTGGCGGGAATGGTGGTCAGGGCCGGTAGAAGGTGTTAGGTCCGACCTCGTATTGGTAACTTTGTTGATTGTAACAGGGGTCATAGTATGGTTCGGGTAGGTAGAGGGGGGTATGGCCATTGTTGTGGAGAGGTCGGTATTGGGGTGGAGGGATTGGTTGATCGAATGGGAGTTCGTTATGCGGAGGTGATTCTAGCGGTGGGGGAAGAAGATGATCATGAGAAAGAGGCGGAGGTTGTGGTGGTATCGTAGAAGGGTTCTCGATGTGAGGTGCATTATTAGGATTAGAACAAGGGGAAGCCGTATGGACGGAGGGTGGTGGAGTTGGATTGGGGTTGGCGTGATTGGAGACTCGTTGGGGTTCTAGTCGCGCGCGAAGGGTAGCCAACTTGTGATTTTGTTGATCGATTTGGGATTGTTGTTCTCGACGTTCTACTTATTGGTCTAGCCAAAGTTGTTGTAATTCAGCCAACACTTGGGCTATAGTGGGCTCGACTTGTTCATTGGAGATTGTCATGGTGGTGAAATATTGCCCTTGGAAACCTAAATTAAGTTCGAACAAAAGACAACGACACTAGCCTCTCGGCGAGTATTTGCAATGTCCAACACTTAACTTAGTGTTACGCAAAAACAAATGAAAACCCAGATCAATGTGAAAAGAAATGAGAGTAGATGCGAATGAATTTCAAAACCAAATAAAAAAAAAAAAATTGAGATAACTACAATGTCTTGCTTTTTTTTTTTTTTTTTTGTTTCTCTCTCTGTTTTTTTTTGTTTCTAGATGCAGTGATTAACCGAAGGACAATTCAAGATAGTTTACCTTATTTTGGCTATCCTTCTTGAATTTTTTTTGGTCCTCTCTCTCTATCTCTCTCACTTTTGAATACAATATGGAATGGTCTCACTAGTAGATGCAATAAAAAAAATGAAGGGAAAATAGGATTGATCCAAGGTAAATCAAATAGATTTTGAATAAAACTAAAAGAAGGTCAAGGAACAACAATTCGTACCCCGAGAGCTTGAGGAACTAGCGTCGTAGGCTCTGATACCACTTGATGGGATCTTCGAACAAGACACCGAACCGGATCTAAAATCACCGAATCTCATGATCGATCCTAGTACCGAAATCCTTTCAACACTCAAGAATCTCACTTAAGTATTTTGAGGAAAATTGGCTAAAACAACAAACACATATAAAATGATAGAATAACAAAGGAAAACTTATAAATTGATAACAAAGGAAAACATCCCAAATTCTTCCCCCTTAATCGGTGGCGTGTAACCCCAAATCCTCAGCCGGCTCCTCCATCTCCTTCCTCGTCATCCCCTGCCGCCGCATTAGCGCATCCATGATCGGCTTGGGAGACAGTGGCGGGAACGACCACCGCAAGATCCGCCGTAACGTGCTCCGTGACAGGCAACGACGGTGAAGGAGACGGCGACGACGGTGGTGGAGGAAGATGGCGACATACAAAGGCGTATCCAGCTTCAGGTGTTCTGGTACAGAGGCGGCATACAAAGGCCGCTTCAACCGGCCATCTCGGATCTCTCTATTCTCCCTCCGTCAATGGCGAATTCAGAGAATCCAATTAGATGCTCCCTCTGTTCTGGTACAGATCTGCAAGCGTGGTGTATCAATCAATGAGATCCAACTCTCTGGCATAGCACTTGCGGAAATGGCGGAAATCTAGACCGATCTGAGCAACAGATCTTCTCCGGAGATGACGAGGAAGATCGACGATGGCCGGAGATTCGGCCGAACTCCTGCATCTTCTTTTGAATCTGCATCTCCATCCTCTGCCTCTAATGGCGTCTGTGGCAATTTCAACAAGGAATCGATTGCTTCGTCGCCCATCGATTGAGGTACGCTGTTGACATCAATTCTCCTTCGATCAATTGCTTCCGCATATTGTTGAAATCAGAACTCCATTCTCTCTCTTTGTCCTAGCAACTGGCCATCTCAGAGCTGTTATGTACACCTTCCTTTCAATCCAATTTGTTAATTGTCTCCGATTTTTTATTTTCGCCATCTTCGATTTAAATTAACAAATACTTGTTTTTGTTTCCTGTAAGGATGATTAAGTTCTTTTGTTTTTTGAATGGATTCGGTTTTGGATGATCCTAGAAATGAATTGAATATTTCAAGAAGAACAAATTTCTGATTGCATTCTTATTCTTTGGTCTGAAAAGGATTCGATTGAAACACTTTTTTTTTATCTGAAATGTTGAAATGCTGAAATTAATTCTCATTAGCGAAATTCGTTAGGTTGAAATGCTGAAATTAATTCTTAAATATATTATTTGCATAGTTTTATCGATATGTAATAAAGAGTATGAGTACCGAAACCGTGGTTTCGGCATCAACAACAGTGCTGAAACCGTGGTTTCAGCATCAACAACAGTGCTGAAACCGTGGCTTCAGCATCAACAATAGTGCTGAAATCGGGGTTACAACATAAAAAAAAAAACCAATTTTTTTGTGGGATCTGAAATGCTGAAATTACTCTTTGGTGAGGACTCTTAGTTTGATCATTCTTTTTGCTGAAATTGTTGTTGCTGAACTTGCTTTAAAACTAGAATTTGCTGAACTTGTTGTTGTTGAACTTGCTTTAAATCTTCTTTAAAAGCCTTTTAGCTCAATGGTAGAGCGATGTGCTATGCGCAAATATGTAGGTTCGAATCCCGCATAGGCTAAATTTTATATCCCGTAACATGACACGGTTTCAGCAATAGTTTCAGCATCAACAATGTTGCTGAAATCGGGGTTTCAGCATCAAAAACGTTGATGAAACTGTGGGTTTAGCATCAACAACGTTGCTGAAGCCGGGGTTTCAGCATCGACAACAGTGTTGAAATCGAGGTTTCAGCAACACGAAAAAAAAACAGTTTCAGCAACGCGAAAAAAAATTGTTGAAACATGAGGGGGGTTTCGACATCAGCAACAGAGCTGAAATCAGAGTTTCAGCAACTCCGGTTTCGACAACGTGAAAAAAAAACAGTAACGCGAAAAAAAACTGCTGAAACAGATGGTGGCACAGGGGTTTCAGCAACTCTGGAAACGCAAAAAAAAAACGAAAAAAAAACTGCTGAAACAGAGGGTGGTACAGGGGTTTCAGCAGTTTCAACAACGCGGAAAAAAAAAACTCATTTTCGCGAACAAAAAAAAACTAAATTTCTACAACATTATTTTAGGGGTGAACATTTTGCTAATATGGAGAGGATGGTGGACATTTTCCTAATAAAGCCCAAAATTTTGGACATCGAGGTAATCACTCCTTATATAAATCTCCAGTGACTACTCTCGACAAGATTCAAACTGAAAATTTTTAGATACTACATGATACTTCTAACCAATTGAACTAAACCAATGGTTTTTGTCATATATATATATATATATATATATATATATATATATATATATATATATATATATATATATATATATATATATATATATATATATATATATATATATATATATATATATATCTCGATGTGTAAAGGAGGATGCATGTGAATATATATATATATCCACTACTAGAAAACACGACCCTTTTTGACGCTTTAGGTTCGACGCTTTTGGAAACCGTCGGTGCGATTTTTAGTGTGTGTTTTCACTTTAACCATTCTTGACGTTTTTAAGCGTCGGAAATTAAAAAAATAAATAAATAAAAAGGCGAGCTTTTTTTGTTAACACGTCTCTCTCCACATGAAGCCGGCAAAAACCACTCAAACCCTAGAAAACGATATCGACGCTGCCGCACGAAATCAGACCCCAAATCCCACAAAATTAATAGATCCAAGCAACACCAACCACAAATGAAGTCTGTAGGCAAGATTAGTGTATTATGCACTAAGAATCTAAGTTTGTATCTCGATCCATCAAAAAGGGGCAAAGGAAACGATGGGGGCGAATGAAAGGTTGAAGATCGTTGCAAGGATTGGTCGAGCCCAGTACATCCGTCGACGATGAGTAGGAAGGCCGAAAAAAGAATTGAAAGGAAGAAAGGAGGGGCGAAAAGTCGAGATTCAGACCCGGCGAAACCCTAATAGAAGAGGGCAAAGCAAGCATTGGAAGAAGCCAGTAGAGGGCCGAACGGATGGAAATGGAAACAATAAGGATGAAGGATGGAGAAGGAGCACAAGTTCAAAGGGTATTCAAATCTGGAATTCGTGGGATTCTCAAATTCAGACATGGAAAAATGGATCGCCCTGCTTGTAATCTCCACTTTGATGTGGAGTGGGGTGCTTGTTGTTGCATCGACCTTTCTGTGCTCACCATGACCAGGTCTCATCTGCGAACTCTCACTTTTAAATCTGAAATTGATATGTATTTGATGAGTAGGCAATTTGCTTTCAATTCGGAACCTTGGTTCTGCCTATTGAAGGAGCTTACTGTCCTGTTCTCATGTCTTTGTCTTGAAATCAACTTCAAAATCTTTAGACATATTAGTCTGTTGAACAATATCGTGATTAATGTAAATAGGAGCAACAATCACATGAACAATTTAAACCTTGCTGATTACCTGAACGAAAACAAAAAACCCTTCACTAACTTAGAATTTGCTCTTGAGCATCTTATGTTTGGTGGTGAGAGTGTAACTTATTGCCAAGAGCTTCTTGAGCATCAGACTAAATGGAAGGAGGTAAAATATGAAATTCTAAATCTTGCACTCGTTTAATTTTTGTTTTTTTTTATAAAAGCACTCCTTTAATTTTGACATCTCATGGATCCAAATTTTATATATTTTTCTTGTTGGTGGTCTTTTGCTAAGAGCTTCTTGAGCTTCGGGCTAAGTGGAAAGTAGGTGGTCTTCTGCTATGCAGCTATAAGTTCAAACATTTTAGTAAGCACACCTGTCAGTTCTTTTCCTTCTTTCTTTTATTAAAAAATATTTCTATCAATTACAGCTTATTTTGTGTGTGAATATAATTTAGAATTGCATATAGTTTCTTAGTACTTTCTAAGATTTTAGCATCTAATGTATTTTAGATTTATTCCAATGATTGTTTTACATTGCAAGATCTACTAGGATCTCCTTCCACAAAATTTAAAGATGAAAACAGCAATGTGCTTATCCATAATCCTTATACCTCTTATGCTTAACATAATGCAGCTGGTCTCTACTCTGATAGTGGCTTCAGATTTCAGCTTGTTGTTGTTCCACCCTAATGCTAAGGTAAACTTCTATTTCTAGATCTTTTCTTTGAAATATGTTCTTATAGTGTTCCTTCATATGCTTTACACTGTTCTAGCTTATAAAGTTTGCATATTTGTATGATGATAATAGGTGTAATTAAAATATATTTTGGAAAATGATGAAACATTATTGTAAAGTTTGAACTTGCTTATGGCTAGTTTATTTATTTGTGTTAAAGTTCTTGAGGCTATGGCTATACCAAGGAGGAGGTGAGACCTCTTTCCTTTCTTCATTTGTCCCTGTTTTGGATTATATATATTTGACTCTATATTGATGAGTTAATTCTGTTTGTGGAATCTTGAAGCTTGTGAGTATGGAATCAAGTGTTTTGAAGTCCCTTAAATTTGAGATGGGAATCCAACTGTGTAGACATTTTTGAGGTACTCATATTCACACATGATTTTCCTATTGAGGA
Organism: Persicaria tinctoria; assembly: GCA_037127255.1. Lineage (NCBI taxonomy): Eukaryota > Viridiplantae > Streptophyta > Magnoliopsida > Caryophyllales > Polygonaceae > Persicaria > Persicaria tinctoria. The sequence continues at coordinate 4,706,328 of JBANSL010000009.1, read as the reverse complement.
ACATTTATTATTCATTACTGACAGTTTCTTGTCACTATTTTTGGCTATTTTCAAGAAGTTCACCAGAGCTGCACAAGAAAAATTCAAAGTAAGCTACAGAAAATACATTGCACTGAGTTATAACTTGGGCTTACTGAGTTTTACAATCTAGGTCAAAAGATATAATAATCATCTTGCCTTATGCAGACCATGAATTTGCAATTCGGATTTCTTGGATACTACTTGGCTGAGTTAAGTTTGTTAGACTATGGGTGCATCAAGTTCCTACTATCTTTGATTGTTGCAGCAGTTGTTTTCCTAGCAAAATTTAGAGCTGATCCGAAGAAACATCTATGAGTAAGCTCAAACTTTACAACTGTTGTGTTAATAGATACACTTTTGTAAGACAAGACATATATCAAAGTTGTTTTCATTTTTAAGTTCGCTAATTTCTGTATAATTATATGGGTACTTGACATGTGTACTTGTATTATTATTTGTTAGAACCTTTTGAGTAACAATATATTGTATTTGGTATAGAAAACTATGCTAATAGAAAACAATTCTTGAAAATATTTTTTTTTTTTAAAAAATAAGAAAATGCCGACGTTTTTTTGTGTAGAAAAATTGCCCAGAATTTGACGACATCCATTCTTGACATTTTAAATTGTCAGTGACATTTCAGCAATTTGTGCTAAATAAAATCCCGACGTTTTTTAATGTCAAGGAAAGGGCGGGATGTGATGGTTAAAGAGTGGGAGAGATGAAATGGAAAACGTCGCCAATATAACCATTGACGTTTTAAAACGTAGAAAATTTCCACGATTAAAAACGTCGGTCATTTCTGGCTTTGACATTTCCGACGTTTTTAAAAAACGTCGAGACATTTTTTCCTGACGTTTTAAAACGTCGAGAATGGTAAAAAAATATGTCAAGAAAGGCCGTGTTTTCTAGTAGTGATCTCGATGTTTTATTTTCACTAGCCGGGAGGTAACGGCGCTTGAAGAGGAATTTGAGATACCGGGTCGATCCATATGCATGTCATTTTCGTAAATTTATTCTAAAATAAATTAAATTTAATTATCATTATTGGAGGGTCCAAGTCTTGAATAAATTCACCTAATCGTTTGATTTGATGTTTTTAATTTGACTAGGTAATGGAAAACGATCGAAAGTCAAAGGAGGATGCATGTGAGTATGTCACAGTTGCGTAGTAAACTTATACGACTTTTTTTTTTTTGTGGGGGTGGGGGTTAAATTGTTAATTTTGTACACAGCAAATATATGCTATAGAATAGAATGAAGCTCTACCCAATTCAAACATGAAATTAAGACTAATAGATATTTTCATCAATATCAGATCTCAGCTAGGTTGGAGCTAAGATCTCTGATCACTCAGAATTGAAGGAAGAAGAAATTGGAGAAGAGAGTTTGGGGAATTTCTGTTATTGAATTCAACCAACCTTTACAAAGATACAGAATAACCTATTTATATGAAAGCTACTAGTTAACCAAACTTGCTAACTAAGGTTCTAACTGCCTAACTTTACCGGCTAACCAAGGCTACAAATTTACCCTCACATATACATATACAACCGATCTCTCCGATATCCCCCCTCAAGGTGGACGAATGTGATGAAATACGAGACCCAACTTGCAAGACAGAGCGAAATGCTGAGCAGCGCCAAGAGGTTTTGTGAAAATATCAGCAATTTGTAAATAGGAAGGAACAAACACAGTGCAAATGAAGCCTTTCTGAACCAAATCACGAATGTAGTGACTATCCAATCGAATGTGCTTAGTACGCTCGTGATAAACCGGGTTGATGGCGAGTTGCTGAGCAGACTTATTGTCACAACATAATGGAATTGGCAGTAAAACTTGAATAAACAAATCATTTAACACACCAGCAACCAATTCAATTTCACTACCGGTGACTGACATACTGCAATATTCGCTTTCTGCCGATGACTTGGAAACGGTTTTCTATTTCTTGGTTTTCCACAAAACCAAACAATCACCAAGGAAAACGCAATAGTTTGATAATGATCGACTAGTATATCTGCCCCAATGAGCATCAGAATATGCTCTGATTTCTAGAGAGCTCTTAGTGGGATAGAACAAAGAGCAATGGACTGTTGCCTTCAGATAACGAAGAAGGAATAGAGCAGCTCGCATATGGGGAGCTCGAGGCAAAGACATGAATTGGGTAAGTTGTTGGGTTGTATAAGCTATATCAGGCCTTGCCATAGTAAGATATAACAGACAGCCAACAAGGCGTTGATAGCTCTCAGGATCCTCTAGTGCAACCCCTTCATGAATATGCTAAGATGGAGATTCCTTTGCATCGGAAATTTGGTAGGCTTGCAGTTCAACATTGCAGCATTTGAAAGCAAATCCATGACATACTTTCGCTGATTAAGCATGATTCCAGTGCTAGATCTGGAAATTTCCATGCCAAGGAAATAACGAGCGCACATGACCAAGATCTTTGATCGTGAATGACTTGTGTAAAGACTCCTTGACACTAGCAATCACATATTCATCACAACACATGAGCAGCATATCATCAACGTATACAAGCGTCACGACATGCTTGAATTCGTCTTTAAAACGAAAAGAGAATAGTCATGCCGTGATTGAACAAACCCCAGTGCAGTGAGATGCTTTGTCAACTCAAAATTCCATTGTCGACTCGCTTGTTTGAGGTCGTACAAGGAGCGATTGAGCTTGCAAAAAACACTAGGACTTGCCTTGTCATAGCATGGTGGAGGCACCATGTAAACCTCTTCGTCTAAGTACCCGTGCAAAAACGCATTGTTGACGTCTAGTTGGTGTAAAGGTCAATTCCTAACTGAAGCCACAACTAAAAGCATTCGAACTGTGGTGTACTTCACCAAAGGAGAAAACGTCTCCTTATAGTCACGATCTTTGATCTAGTTGAAGCCCTTTCCTACCAAGTGAGCTTTGTAGCGCTCTACCAAACCATCAGCTCTAAATTTGACATGAAAAACCCACTTACATCCAATGGTGTGATGCCCTGGAGGCAGTGGTGTCAATGTCCAAGTGTTGTTGTTCTCTAGAGCCTCTAGTTTGAGTTTCATAGCTTCTCTCCACTCAGGCACCTTCTGTGATTGAGAGAAAAAAGTAGGTTCAACCACAGAAAGAACATTGATGAGAGAATGAATGTAATCAGGATAATACATCTGCAGATCCACAAGGTTGACCACTGAAAACACGAATGAAGAAGATGAAGACTTAGAATGAACTGCAACTACTCTAATAGGAAGAGGAGGGCATACATAATCCTGGAATTTTGGAGGCCTAATGATCCGGCCAGCAGGCCTAGCATCAATGTTGGGCAAGCTGACAACTGTAGGGGGAGTAGGCATCGCTGTAGAGCCTAAGGAATCACTCACATATTCAGATGTGGTACCCCTAGATGGTGGTGCATCAGTAGCATCCACACCTTTCCTATCTGATAACATACTTCTCTGAGTGGAAAAAGAATCAGCGACATCAAAACTCCGAGATGATGGAGACAATTGATGCACACAGTCATCATCTCCAAACATTAATTGAGGGTGAGAAGGATGAAGCGTAGTTTCATCAACATCCAGTTGATGATTCTTGTCTTTAAAAGGAAATATCCATTCCTTAAAGACAACATCTCTACTCACAAAAACCTTGTGGTTGTTCAAATCATAAAGCTTATAAGCTTTGTAGTCAGGAGGGTATCCTAGCAACACACACTTTCTTCCTGAAGCATCCAATTTAGATCTGTGAGTCTTAGGAATGTGAGCAAAGCAGAGGCAACCTATATATTACTCTAAGATAATCATAATCTCGCTGCCTTCTAAACAAGAGTTCGTAAGGAGTTTTACATCCTAAAACAGAAGAAGGCAAAAGATTGATAATGTATGTTGCCCCTAACACACATTCCCCCCGAAATCTGATTGGAAGGCATGCATTAATTCAAATTGCCCGAGCCATTTCAATAAAATGTCTAAGCTTTCGCTCCACTCGACCATTTTGCTCATAAACGGGAGGAACACATTTTTGATGTTGAATTCCTTTAGCATGAAGCAAAGTTGATAACCTTGAGTTAACAAATTCAGACCCATTGTCTGTTATGAGAACCTTGACATGATTCTCAAACTGATTCTTAACCCTTGCCAAGAACCCAATGACTGCATCAAATACTTGACCTTTGTCACGAAGAAGAAACGTCCATGTGGACCGGGAGAAATCATGCAAAATAGTAAAAAAGAGACTAGCACCACAAATTGAAGCCACTTTGTAAGGTCCCAACACATCCATGTGGACCATTTCAAGAGGCTTAGAAGCAACAGATGCACTCAATTTAAATGAAAGCTTTTGTAGTTTGGCAAGATGACAAACATCACAGTTAAATGTTTTCAAACCAGGTCCCTTAGCCCAGTGAAAGAAACGCATCTTAGAAAGTGAAACATGTCCAAGCCTGGCATGATGGATGCTTATTAAATTGGTTCTCATAGAAGCAATGCGACTACTCACATTACTGTTTGAAGGAGGCAAACTGAGACGACGAACACCTGTGTTGCATGGGAAACAAGAAAAATCACCACCAAGCTTGTAAAGACCACCCGCTCTAATTCCAGAAGCAACAATGACATCTGTGAAAGTGTCCTGCAACCAGCATTTCCATTTAAAGAAGACAAACAAATTCTTGTCATCATCCAATAATTTTGATACCGAGAGTAGATTATACTTAAAATTGGGCATGTATCGCACATCACGAAGCAAAATATTCTGATTAATAGTCACACTACTAGAATACTTTACGGCCTGTGTCATTCCATCTGGAAATCCAATCACAATCGACTTTTCCAGCTGTTTCATGTCTAAGAACATGGCACTGCTGCAAGCTATGTGATCTGGCGCTACAGAATCAACAATCCAGATTTTGTTGATGGCATGACTCCTTGTTGAAATTTGAGGAAAAGAAACCATACCTACAAAGTTGATTGAACCGCCACCAGGAACGTTTGGATCAATCAAAGCTTTGCATTTGAATGCACGAATCACCTCTGCCACCATAGTATTCACCAAGGACATGTCTGGTTGATTGTTGTGAGATACAGGGAGATTGGAAGCTCCATTGTCAGAAGTGAGAGGACAATCAACCTCCATAACATCTTGAACATTTGCATCTATATTGTCATTCTGTGGGCGCTTAGAGCCGGTGTACCAATCACGAAATCCGAAGAGCTTGAAACATGTCTCTTTGACATGTCCACGCTCTTTGCAGTAATTGCAGAATAAGTCCATCTTGGCTTTCTTAGACTTCTTCTTCTGATCTGTACTCTTGGAATGGCCGGAGTTGCTAGCCTGAGATCCACCGCCACCTTTAGCTGAAGGTCTAGAGGTATTGTAAGATCGAGTTGATAGAACTTTATGTTGATTAGAAGCACCTCCTGTGATCCCTTTCTGGCTTTCAATTTGCAAAACCATGTGGAAAGCACAGTTTATAGAAGGGAGAGGATACATGGATAAGATGTGACTTCGAATACCTTCAAAGGTGTCCGAGAGTCCCATCAAAATCTTCAGCAGAGGAGTAACAACATCTCGTTCAACCAGTTTCTTCAAAATAGCACATGAACATATTTTTCAGTCATCCACATTTTTAGAACGGGATCGATTTTATCTCTTGAAGCTCATCCCAAGCTTTCTTGTGTTTGCTATAGTAATCAGAAATACTTAGATTGCCTACTTACACTGATAGATTTCCTTCTTAATCCGGTAAACTAAGGGAGCATTTGATTCAGCAAATCGTTCCTGGATCTCATCCCACAGATCCTTAGCAGAATTTGCATACATAAAACTTTCAGCCAATTCAGGTTTCATTGAGTTTATAATCCAACTAGTGACCATGTAATCACAACGAAGCCAGCGATCATAATCATCATGAATCTCAAGAGGACGCTCACACTTACAATTAATGAAGCTTAATTTCATCTTAGCTCCCAACGTCATGCGCACAGCTCGACACCAGCTATGGAAATTTGCACCTTTGAATGGCGCAGACACCAGGACCATCGCAGGATGATCGGAATTGGACAAAAACAACGAATCTGAATGATTTGCCCCAAGATTTCGACCACCAACAGTTGATGACGATCCACCATGATCACCACCATGTTCGCCTTGACCTACTGCATCAAAGTTCGCCATGAACGAAGTAGAAATCGCGAGAATCACAACACCGGATTGTTAGTGTTGAAGAGCTCTGATACCATATCAAATCTCAGCTAGGTTGGAGCTAAGATCTGATCACTCAGAATTGAAGGAAGAAGAAATCGGAGAAGATCAGAGTTTGGGAAATTTCTGTTATTGAATTCAACCAACCTTTACACATATACAGAACAACCTATTTATATGAAAGCTACTAGTTAACCACAATTGCTAACTAAGGTTCTAACTGCCTAACTTTACCATTTAACCAAGGCTACAAATTAAACCTCACATATACATATACAACCGATCTCTCCCATAATAAAACTTGCCAAAAATCAGAAAATAGTATTTGCAACACTGTGATTGAAAAGATAAATAGTTGAAAACAAAATCCAATTCAATAATGGTAACCTGTTAAATGGACCATTATTTCGTCGATTGAATAGTAAAATGGATCGTTATTGTTATGTGAAAATGGTTTTGACCTCCTGAAAAGATTCAAAACCTTTGCGAGTGCACGCAATTATGTAGAGTGTATGGTTAGCTAGGCTCGTGTATAGTTGATATAGTATAGATGTTAGTTAGAAGCTTAATAATTCCTGAAGTCATCATTGCAACAACTTGGTCTATAAATACCTTGCTAGACCGTGTACATATCAAGTTTTGGAGAATAAGAAATCTCAAGTACAACAGCTGCAACTAACTAGGTTCTCCCTCCTCTTACATTTCTTGCTCTATTTACGTCTAAGATCTCTCATCTGAATTCATTCTGATGTCACTAAAGTAGCCATGTCTTTATACATATTTTAGTTCCATATTCTATACACGTTGCATATTTCAGGTTGGGAATATGTCAAATTTATGTAGTATATGCTTATTTGCCAGAAATAGAGATCTACATAAGTTTCTGTTTAATATTGCAGAATATGGAGCCATTTCGGGAGGCCAAAAAATACTCGATATCGACAATGTTAGTTGATCTCGACAACCCATGTCTAGGCACCTGCACTGATCGAGGAGCCCATGTCGAGAAGCTGAAGACGAGCCAACCCGACTCCAGGAGATTCCTTGAGATCGAGTAGTGAACTCGAGATCGACAAGCCCCAAAGACCACCCGGAGTCGAGGAGAGTCCACCCGAGGATGCCAAGGAGAAACTACCCGACCTGTCTAGGCACCCGGACACCACAACTCTAGATCGAGGACTTTCCTCGATGTCGACAAAAGGACGAGAGCACCTGTCCGAGCATGTCGAGAAGAGTTGCTCGACAACACCAGAACGCCAAGACGATGAGCCACCTCAACTCGAGATCGAGTTCTTTCCTCGAGATCGAGGACACCCCAGGAGCCAGAGTCCGAGCAACCCGACACGCCGAGCCACTGATGTCGATGACCCGTTTACTCGAGATCGAGGAAATCTTCCGAAGACGCGTAACGCGGTTTGAGTTGTCCTACTCGGATTGGGATCCCTTGGGGCCGAAGATTGTTAAGTCTATCCGATTCTATCAAGTTACATCATGAAGGAGAAGATTATCCACTTGAAGACTTTTGGATATAATTCCCTCTTTTAGATTTAATTATGTTATTGCATTTATTTATCTTTAATAATTTAGATATAGATTTAGATATAGATAGAGATATTCTATCCTTGAATAGCAAGGATTAGAAGGCTATAGATAAAGCCCATGAGGCTAATCATCCAAATTCAATTCACAAGCTAGAGAAGTAATTCACATAGACGTTTAGGAGTTCGAAGGTTTTAGGGTTTTGGCGTTCAACGAGAGTTGGATCGCCGGGATTGGAAAGTCTCTGAATTTAGTTTAATGCAAGTTTCTTTTCATACATCAATGTCTGAGGTTGCAATGAAGCACGAGTAGTCCACCCACTTCTAGGGTTGAGGCGAGCCCGACGTTAGCCATGCGTGTTTGAGGTAAAGATCCGACTTTTATCATGTTTTGAGCATCTACTACTTGTTATATGTTTATTACCCATCTAATGGAGGTCCCTGCTAACAACTTGGATTGTAAACATAAAATCGGTAGAGATAATTAGGGTTTCTTGAAAGAGTTGTCTAATTGTTGGAAAAGGCGAAAGCTTGATCTTTTGATGCGATTCACATGATTATCTATTTTATTTCTGCCTTATGCATGCTTGGTTATCGTTGTTGCAAACCCCAATCTTGGAAGTCTTTAACAGTTTATTTCGAAATCCCAAAGCATTTGTCTTTACTTTCTTTTGTTTCGTTTTAGTTTTCTGTCTTCCTCGATATCGAATAGCACTCCTCGATATCGAGTTACTGATTCTCGATCCAGCATCGCTGTAGCTTCTATGTGCAGGTGATCGACAAAGCCAACTCGACGTCGACGAATCTCCTCGATCTCGAGGAAGCCTTACTCGATCTCGACCAAAACCGCCGGGAGTTGCTGCTGCGCTGTGCTCGACTGGTCCGATCTTCTGTCGACTAACCCTAGTCGAGATCGAGGACATCTGTGGTCGACTTCTGTTCGTGAGATTTCTCCGCTGCCTAGGATCCGTTGACACGCTTCCTCGTGGATCGATCCTGACTTCCCACTATTGCATCGGGAGGAAGTCTTGTAATCATTTGCAAGGGACGGAATCTGGTTTGCTTTATTTTACTTATATTTTATAGTTGCATTCTCAATTTTCCTCCTTACAACAAATTGGCGCCGTTTTCGGGGAAGCTATCATTCGCGCCTTAGGTAGTTAAAATCTCACGTTTTCTTTGAGTTTCTTTACAGGTGTATGCGCCGTTCTGGTCAACCACCTGAGTTTGACGACTTAGACGAACCGGAATGCCTTTTACACATCAGAGCTAAACAACAAAGAGCCATGGCGGCCGCAGAGACACAAGAACAGCTGATTGAAAGGCTCACAAGGGAACTAGCCGCAAGGGATGTTACTATCACCGCTGAGAGAGCAGGAAGGGAACAAGAAGCTGAGCGCGCAAGGCAAGCAGAAGCTGAGCTTGCCCAATTCCCAACCACTGCAGAGGATTATATGCATCCAACTCTCGTCGTGCCTGAATCGGCGATTCTAATACCTGAAAACTCTTTTGAAATTCGCACTCAATTTCTTATAGAGCTTAAAAATAATGCTTTTTATGGAAAATTTAATGAGTGTCCTCTTGAACATATTACCAATTTTTCTGAGATGTGCCGTACTCTTGCTGAAGGTACAACTCTGGAATATGTCAAGATGAAGGCTTTTCGCTTGCCTCTCTCGCTGGACCTGCACCGAAGTGGCTTGAAGGGCTGAAACCAAGATCTCTCACAACATGGGCCCAAGTAGAGCAAGAGTTTCTGAACAAATTCTTCCCTCTTTCCGAAACAGCACTCCTCCGCCAGAAAATCACAGCCTTCAAACAGAAGCCTGGGGAACCGCTAGCGAAGGCATGGGAACGCTACAAAGAACTGCTGCGATCTTGTCATACTCATGGACAACCACCATATGCACTTTAAGAGACGTTTTAGGTTATTCTTTCACTAATCTTATGCACGTTAGAGAATTGTTAAGAGCGCCGTTGAGCATGAGCAACTAAACTCTCGAGGTTTCGCCTACAGTTTGGATCTTTCATTGTTGAATTGTGAGTTTCTTAATCTAGTTCTTATTCCTATTCCAATGTTTTGACTTCTTTGCACTTAATTGCTTGAATGTGTTTTATTCTTTCTGGCTTGATAAACTAGTTAGAGTAGATTCAATCAATTGCTAGAGTTTCGTAGATTCATCCTAGCGAACTTTAACCCAAGTGGCAATCATATCCTTTTAGGACTCGTAAGACTAATTGGATGCATAGGAAGTTGAATACATGTTGAATATCAACTCGTAGCTTGATATTATATGTACCTTGGTTAATTCATATTCTTAATGCTATCTCTAGGTTGAATCTTAACCGTGTTATTGTTATTTAGAGATAAGGGTTGCTAGGACTCGTAGGACTAGTAATTTACCTAAGATATGGACAAGGACATTGATGGGAAAAAACAAGAACTAGAGGCTGAAACAAGGATCGAATTCATCAATCGAAGTGATAAATTGTAGGTGAACCTAATTCTCTCCACTGCATTCTACAACCAATTTACATTGTTTGCATTGCTTCCGCTTTGATAAAAGGCGGATCTTTTTTCTCATCCAAAACCACATCTTCTCTCTTAGCGATTAGACTTACACTTGAATTGATTAGATTTCCCCGTGTATCGACCTCTTTCTTACCAACTATACTAGTTTTGAGTTTGAGTATTCTTTGACAAGAACAACGACAGGTTTTCCTTTTGTCAAATTTTGGCGGCGTTGCCGGAGAATTTCTTATTGAATTCTTGTGTTGTTTAATTGCTAAACTTGGTGTGGACCACCTATATGGTCCACACTCGTGCTACTAACTCATCTTTATGGTCTTTGGATTCAGAGATTGAGAGGACTCTCTCTAGATTTAGGCGAGAAGCTCGTGATCACTTTCGCGAGCTACCTTTCGATCAAGGAGAAGAGGAGAGTATAGCGATGGCTAACGAAGATAACCAAACGCTAAAGGAGCTCACAAAACCTGACTTCTCCCAACAACCTTTGGCTGTCGTGTTCCCTGAACTTGAGAAAGGTGTCAATTTTGAGCTAAAGTCTGGGGTGATTAATCTCTTACCCAAATTCCATGGGTTGAGTGGTATGGACCCCCACAAGCACTTGTCTGAGTTCCATACTGTCGTGGTGGGAATGAAACCAAGCAATGTCACGGATGAGCAAATCAAGTTGAGGGCATTCCTTTTCTCGCTTAAAGACACTGCCAATGAGTGGTTCTACTACTTGATGTGGATCAAGATGGCCTTCTGTGGGTCAAACAATGATCTTGATCCAAGCAAGCTCTCAAGATCGATTCGAGGGCTATTGATGGCGAAAGGTGTCGTCCTCAAGAGGAAGAAGAAGGCACCACCATGGATTGAATAATAGATATTTTATTTATTTATTTATGACTAGTTTAGTGTTATTTCCATATTTAGTAACTCTTATGTTAGTTGGAGATATTTATGGAATGTCTTATTTTTAGTAATATTTAGTTAGGTGAATAAAGGTGGAAAAGGAAAGTTTATCTCTCCTAGATATTTTCCTTGACCACTAAGTAGGACTATTTATCTAGGATTATTATTAGGATTTAATATTTATTTATCTAAGCCAAAACTCTATCTTTTGCAAAGATAGAATCGGTATGTTTGTTATTTAAACCATTTCCACCATTCAATAAAATGAGATTGGAAAATATAATTGAGGATCCTTTTGAGGATTAAAAAGTTTCTCCAATTCCCCAATCCAAAAGCCTTCACTATCTTTCTATGGTCTTGGTTACTTCCACATTCAAGATCCAAACCTTAATCACCCAAACACACGTCAAAACCAACAATCACAAAGGAGAAACTCATCCTGAGAAATCGTCGCTAAACTAGAGTTCCTGTCGCTGAGTCTGTCAAAACCGTCGCCAGCTTCCGTGCCGCCCCGCGGTTATTCCCGCTTCGTCGCTGCTGCTTGTCTTTTCCGTGGTTGTTTACGTTAGGTTCTCTTTGTTTGCTTTCGTTTATTTCGCAATAGTTCGAAACCTTTGATTGTAATTGATTGTAAACATCGAGAATAACAAGGATAATTGCAAGATCGGGCCATCAATAGTTTGGTGTTCTTGATTTCGAGCCCACAGGCGAAGGATCAGGGATTCCAAACGTATCAAGTGGTACCAGAGCCGTAGGTTTCGCAAGTTCTTGTCTTTTTCTTGATGTTATTCACAATTTGATTCAATGGTTGACGCTATCTGGGGCGATTGGGATGATGATCCCGATCCCTTGGATGAGTTCTTTGCTTTGGAACGGGATGCACAACAACGACGCCGTCGAGAGTTGCAGAGACGAGCTTTGCAACAATAACAAGTCGTAGAGCGACAACGAGAGGCTCAAAGGCGCCACCTTTGGTTTCTGCATCAAGCGAAGATCGAAGATAAGAGGTGTCGACAACACTATCAGATTCGGCTTCTCCAAAAAAAAAGAGGATGAGGAGGTAAGACGACGAGAGGAGGAACGACCCTGAGAGGAGGAAGAACGTCTCCAAGAGGAGGAAAGACGCCGATATTGGGAGGCTTGGGTTGCGGACGCCATTGCTCTCTATCGTCAAGCCCTTCCTCCACCCTCCACACCGTCTTCCGAGGCTGTTATTTCTTCTGCCAACGAGGAGGTCGTTGATTCTGAGATCAACGACGCAGCCCAAGAGGAGGTCGAAATCGGGGCCGAGAAAACAGCACAGTGCGGCGATTTTGTTTCGCATATTCCCGTTGACTCCGACCTCGGAATTGAGTCAACTCAGTCTTGTTGCGAAGATGACTGGACAAACTTTCCAAAAGTGTATCACATGCTGCAAGACACCTCGGGGAAAACCTCTGAATCTACGCTGCAAGTGGACTATAGTGCTGCGCCAGATGTGTTGGCTGCTTCTAACGACAACGATGAGGATGTTGGGGACACTTCTCTTGAGTTAGCTATTGTACCTCTTGAGAATGTTCTTAATGTTGAGACTTATGAAGTTCATAGGGTTAGTGAGCCTATTGATATTGTTCCTTTTGATTGCTCAATGTTTCCTATGGCAGGTGTTGTTTTTGAGGTTCCTTTGCCTCATATTCTGCTGGCGCCATCCCAATTTGATGCTCACGGAAGTTACTTTTTGATTGCTGCTCCTTCGTCTGTGCTCTTCAATGACTCGATTCGATGATGAATCGAAGCTAAGAGGGGGAGAATGATGTGGATCATTTTGACGTGTGTTTGGGTGTCTCTTTCTGGAGAAGTACTTTCCTACGACCAAGTTAAATAGCCTGAAAAAGGATATCAGCAGCATTGACCAACAGGCTACAGAGACAATCTATGAGTACTTTGCGCGCTTCAAGAAGCCTTGCTCTAGTTGTCCTTACCATGGTTTCTTAAAGAAGCATTTGATGCTCTTTCTATTCAATGGATTACTTGACGAGGAGCGCAAGACAGTGAACTCTGCCTGTGGAGGCAACATCTTGAACAAAACACCCACGGCTGCTTGAGAGGTGTTTTCAGAGCTTGCTGAGAGCTCTAGACAATTCAGCAAGGGACTTCATGCTAGAGGGTTGCTCGCCGCTGATTCCTCAACTTCCGCATTACATAGCGATGTGGCGGAATTGAAGGAGATGATGAAAAGGTTCATGCTACAAGGAACCCCATAATAACTTAAGGAATGTGGCATTTGCGCTGATCCATATCACCCGACGGACACTTGCCCAATGTTGCAGGAGCCAAGTGTAGAGTTGAACGCCATGGGGAACTTTCCCGCAGCGATCCAAGTTTGGTAACTATGCTAATCCCAATAATTTCAATGATAATTTTAATGCAGGTTGCTAGGGGTATGGCTATGGTAATCACCAGACCCCTTTCAATCCATAAGGGGGACCCAATTCAACCCTCAACAACAATTTGGTTCCAGACAAAGAGGACCTCCCCCAGCAGAACAATCCGTTGATGACCCTATCAAGGCCCTCACAAAGATAGTCCTGAGTCAAGCTGAGCACACCAAGAATTTGGAGAAGCAAATAAGCCAATTGGCTCAATCGATGAGCGAAATGCAGGCTAAGAACTCAGTAAAGCTACCATCTCAAACGGTGGTAAACCCCAAGGAGAACGTCAGTGCCATGACACTAAGAAGTGGTAAGGAACTGATTGCTACTCCCCATAATGATGAAAACCTTGGAAAATTTGAACTACATGTAGACGCAGGGGAGGAAGAGACCGTCTTCGCTGAGCCGCCCCACGGCACCCCTGAGCCGCCCCACAGCCAAGGCGATTCTGACGATGTAGAAATTGCTGACCTGAATTCTCTCCTCTTAATTCTTTCAAACCTGTTCCTCCATTTCATGAAGCACTCAGAGACACAAGGAGACCCGAGAATGACAAAGAGATCTTTGAGACGGTCTGTAAGTGCGAGGTAAACATCCCCTTACTCAATTTGATTAAAAGTATTCCTCGTATACTAAATTTCTTATGAAACTTTGCACCATAAAGAGGAATAAAAAGTTGAAGGGGAAGTAAAAGATTAAGGTAAGCGGACATGTGTCTGCTGTGTTTCAAAAACGTATGCCTAAGAAATGTAGTGACCCTCGCATGTTCACAATCCCATGTGTTATAGATGAGACTAAGTTTGATAAAGCTTTATTACACTTACGTGCATCTATTAATGTTTTACCTTATTCTCTGTATGAATCGTTAGGTTTAGGACCTTTGTAGGAGACTAGAGTGGTGATCCAACTAGCGGACCGCTCAAATGCTTATCCTAGAGGCATAGTAGAGGATGTTTTAGTCATGGTTGACAACTTCATCTTTCTTGCTGACTTTTTTGTCTTAGATGTGGAGCATGGTAAGAAAGAGGCCCCTATTCTTCTAGGAAGGCCCTTTTTAAAGACTCATAGGACAAAAATCGATGTGTATTCTAGTTCGTTAACTATGAAATTCTATGGTGAGAAGGTTGAATACAATATATACGATGCAATGAAATTCCCTTATGATGATCATTCCTTATGCTTTGTGGATACCATTGATACTTGTATGCAGGATACCTTTATATAAGCTGTGTAGATGACTTGCAGGTAGCTTTAGAAGCTCCTATTGAGGAGTTTTCATTGAATTATGTTTTGTCTACTAATCTGCAGGAGACCATAAGAGACTTGTCTTCCCTCCTTGTGAAATCTCAGGAAGATACATTTATGGAACTAACAATTCCAAATGAGAAGCTCTTACCTTCTATCGTGTAGGCACCTGTTGTCGAGCTAAAACCACTTCCTGGGCATTTGAAGTATGCATTTGTGGGGGAAGGTGACACCTTGCATGTCATCATCTCTAACAAGCTTACTAAAGAACAAGAAGATAGGTTGGCAGCTGTGCTCAAAGAGCATAAGACAGCTCTGGGATGGACGATAGCAGATATCAAGGGAATCAGCCCAGCTACTTGTGTTGTGAGCTGAATCTGCCATGTTTTACAGTAACTTTTATATCAATTTCTGTATACATTGCATTGATTTCAGTTTATATAGTACAGAATCTATGTAGTTTATGTTTATTTGCCAAATTATGGAATCTACACCAGTTTCTGTGTAATTCGCAGAAATCGAGGCATTTTACAGCAATTCTACAAAAGGTCGGAAAAGCTCGAAAAACCGCTACAGAAGTCCAAGGTCAAAGCAGCGGAACCAAGCTGAAAGTCAAGGCTACTCGATCTCGAGTGGGCCCTACTCGACATAGACGAGCATCTCCGAGTACAGCCTTGTCGACAAAGCCTGATCGAGAGCCAGACCAACCCGAGCTCCGGAAGTTTACTCGATCTCGACAAGCCCTAGTCGAGATCGACGAAGCCCAGACGCCACACCCGGAGTCGATAAGGAGAGAAGCCGAGGACGAGGACGCCGAGCAACTCTACTCGATCTCGACAAGCCCTAGTCGAGATCGACAAGACCCACCGTGCCAGTCCGAGTCTTTGCCGAGGACGGAGCCAAGGACGACCAGGCGACAATCGCTGCCAGCGACTCGACTCGCTGCAGTGGACCACTCGCTGCCGCGGAAAAACCCGCTGCCAGCGGGATGCACCAAGCCGACGAAGAACTCTACTCGATCTCGATGAGCCTTGTCGAGGTCGACGAAGCTCAGGGAGCCAAGTCCGAGCACATCGAGCAGATCTAGCCGAGGAGTCCAGTCGACGAACCATCCTTGTCGAGGACGACGAGCCGTGGTCGAAGTCGAGTAGAGCCAGTTTCCACAAGCTTCTCGACGAGGAACAATCCGACTAGACTTGGGATTCCTTGGGGCCGAATGAGGAATATTCTATCCAAATCCATCAAGTTCTATCTATGGAAGACGCAATCTATCAAGACGTGAAGACTTATCTATTTAGATTTATCTTTCCCTTTTAGATTTATTTCCATTATGGCATTTATTTATCTTTTAAAGCTTTAGATATAATTTTAGATAGAGATAGATATCTTCTTTCGTAGATTAGCTAGGGAAAGAAGCCTATAAATAAGGCCCTAGGGGGCTCAGTTTTATTCATTCCAATTCACACACAATTCAATTCTAGTAGAGAAGTTTAGGAGTTCTAAGATTTTTAGGGTTTTGGCTTTCTGCGAAAGTTGATTGCCATGATTGTAAAAGGCTTTGAATTTAGTTTTAATGCAAGTTTCTTTTCATCAATCAATGTCTGCGATTGCAATGAGGCGTGAGTAGTCCACCCACTTCTGGGGCTGGGGTGAGCCCGACGGTGGCCATGTGAGGCGATGCGATAAAGGTCAGATCTTTTTGTGCAATTCATCTTCTATCCCTATGAGCATGATTCTTTTGCGAGAGTTGAAGGTGATCCTTGTTTGTGTTATTGAAGCGAAAGTGATCTTAATGAAACTTGGATTAATTATGTGAATAAGGGTTAGTAACAATTAGGGTTTATGCGAAAGCCTCTATATGCATATTTGTTAATCACGAACGTTATTTTATGGAAAGCATGATCTTTTGTGCCTTTATGTGTTATCTTGCATGGTTATCGTTGTGGTGTTGAAACCCTGGCTTTGGAAGTGTTTTAATATATTGATTTATTTCATAAAAAATTCGAGTTTTGGTTCGAAATCTGCAAATTTAAAGTTTCTGTCTTTTACTGTACTCGACATAGAGGAAGCTTTGTCGAAATCGAGTAGTGCCTTGTCGATCTCGAGTAGGGCTCGTCTAGGTCGAGTTGGTTTTCTTCTGTTTTTGTCGATTTTTCAGTTTCTGTTTCTACTTTGCTTGTCGATCTCGAGTTGGTGTTGTCGAGATCGAGTACACTTGTCTTTGTCGAGTTGTGTTTGTTTTCGATTCTGAGTTCTTTGTTGTCGACCACCCTTGTCGATCTCGAGGAGCTGCTTGTCGAGATCGACCAGCTTGTTGCCTTGCTTTTCGTTTTTGCTTTGCTTTGTCTTTTCTGTTTTGCTTTGTTCTTTGCTTTTGCTTTTCTGCTTTTATTTCCGTTTCTTTTCTGTGTTTGTCTTTCTGCTGCTTTGTTTGTGAGAATTTACAGCTACCTGAGAACTGCTGACGTGCTTCCTCGTGGATTCGATCCTGATTTTCTCTTACTACAACGGGAAGAACTCTTGTATTTATTTGCTGAGACAGGGAAGTCTGTCTGAACTTTATTTCATATTTATTTCAATACTCGATTTACTCCTGCTAAAACAACAAATTGGCGCCGTTGCCGGGGAAGCAATCATTCGTGCCTTAGGTAGTCAGTTCTCACTGTTTCTTTGAGTTACTTTTCAGGTGTATGCGTCGTTCTGGTCAAACACCTGAGTTTGACAGCTTAGACGAACCGGAGTGCTACCTACACATCCACTCCAAACTCAAAAGGATCATGGCAGCCGCTGAGACACATGAACAGCTGGTCGCTAGGCTTACCAGGGAATTGGCCGCAAAGGATGCTGCTATCGCCACTAAAGATGCTGCTATCACCACTAAGAGAGCAGCAAGGGAACAAGCACAGGCTGAGCTTGCCCAATATCCAACCACGGCAGAGGACTACATGCACCCAACTCTCGTCGTGCCTGAATCGGCGATCCTAATTCCTGATAACTCTTTTGAAATTCGCACTCAATTTCTTATAGAGCTTAAAAACAATGCCTTTTATGGTAGATTTAATGAGTGTCCTCTTGAACATATCACAAACTTTTCTGACATGTGCCGTACTGAAGGTACAACTCTGGAATATGTCAAGATGAAATCTTTTCGCTGGTCTCTCGCTGGGCCTGCACTGAAATGGCTGGAAGGGCTGAAAGCAAGATCACTCACAACCTGGGCCCAAGTAGAGCAAGAGTTTCTGAACAAATTCTTCCCACCTGCCAAAACAGCACATCTACGCCAGAGAATCACCGCCTTCAAACAGAAGCAAGGGGAACCGCTGGCAAAGGCATGGGAGCGCTACAAGGAACTTCTGCGATCTTTCCCTACTCATGGACAGCGACCCTACGTCATTCAGGAGATCTTCTTCAACTCTCTTGATCAAGTCACAAAGGACAGGATCAACCACTATACTCGCTATGAGTGTCTGACAATGCCGCCAAGTGACGCATGGGGTGTGCTAGAGAAGCTCACCAACTACGACAACAAGTATGAGTCTACTGCAACCTATGAGGAGAACCCATACGCCAGGCCAGCACCATCCATGCCCCTATATGAGCCACCTAAGGAGATTGATCCTGATGTTATGGAGCAATACTACAGAGATCAGAATAAGAAGCTCCTCAAGCAAGTCATGTATCTCTCTGTCAACCGGCCTTGTATCGAATGCGGATCGCAAAGGCACACCACTCCTGAGTGCCCACACACAGAGCAAGTCAAGCTGGCAGAGCACCATGAGGATGCAGCTTACGCAGGGGGTCCGAATCGCTACATGGGGGACCAAAGGTTTCAGCAACCACAATGGAACCAAGGTGTCCCTAGGAATCCCCCGCCCTACAGAGCTCCAGGACATCCAGAAAGGGACCAGAAAAAGGATGATATACAGACAGTCATGGAGGAAATACGGAGGAACCACTCAGAAACAAGGCAATCTTTCAACTTCGTCTATACTCAGATGGAAGGTGTCAACTCTAGGCTTGGGGAAATTGATATCTGGCTGAAATCAGTTGATACACAGATTGGTCAGCTAGCAGCAGGAATCCCTAGACAGTCAGGGACACTTCCAGGATCTTCAGAACCAAATCCTAAGGGAAAGACTGGACACATCGCTGCTATAAAACTCAGAAGCGGCCATCAACTGCAAGAGCCAGAGGTCAGAAAGCAGCAGAACGACGAGGACCAGCAAGTCGATCACGACAAAGCCGTGGTCGATCTCGACAAGAGCCTCGTCGACCTCGAGGAGACACTTCCAGAATCTTCGTCTACACCACACAGCAACTCGACTGGGCCCAATCTGGTCGATGTCGACAAAGTCCTTGTCGATGTCGAGGAGCCCCTGGTCGACATAGAGCAGCCTGCAGCACCTCCGATGTCTGTTCTGGCTCCGACGCAGAAAAAGAAGCCGCCTTTCCCCACAAAATCTCTAAAGGACCCAGCGGAGAAAATGTTTCAGCGCTTCATCAAGATGCTTCAGAAGCTCAACGTCACCATCCCCTTTACAGAAGCTCTCAATGAAATGTCATCTTATGTCAAGTTCCTGAAGGAGATTCTGAGCAAAAAGCGATCAATGGATGAAATCACAGAGGAATGCAGCCATCTAGACATATTGGAGAAGAGGCCGGATCCAGGTAAGTTTGCTATAACTATTGGATTTGGTCCATACAAAATTAATGCCCTATGTGATCTTGGAGCTAGTGTGAGTGTAATGCCTTTAACAATTTGGTCCAAGATTAAGATAGGTGCCTTGGAGCCTGTGGATGCTAGACTTTACATGGCCAACAACACGGTGGTCATCCCCACAGGCATGGTGGAAAATGTCCTAGTACAAGAAGGTAAATTCTTCGTCCCTGCTGATTTCTTAATAGTTGATATGCAAGAAGATCCTGCTTGTCGAATTATCTTAGGAAGACCATTCTTGGCGACGGTGGATGCCAACATAAGCGTAAGGAAAGGAGTGCTCACCTTCAACATCAGCGATGAGGTAATTGAGTATTCCTTTAATAAAACTGAAAGGCATACAGGTCCAATGGAAGAGGTCAAATCTATCTCAGCTGGCTACATCACCTGCGGGGAACCCAAGGTCAGAAATATGACCCCTGAGGAGCTGGAAAAGAGGGACATGGAAGCCCAGGTGGAGGAGATCATGGCAATCCTCAAGGAGAACACAGAGGACCAAGGTAAGTCATTGTGGATTCATTATTTTTCGGATGCCTTGACAGGGACTAAGTATGGGGTCAAGATCGACCAAGGCTCCTCGACATCGAGTAGAGCCCTAGTCGATCTCGACTAGATCAAGGAGTCTCCACCGGCGCCAGCATCGTCGAGCAGCAAACCAGAGGAGCCACCCTACTCGATCTCGAGTAGACTACTCGAGGTCGACCACCAGTGCCCTAACTCGACTCCATCCTCCTCGACACAGAAGCCGCCTGACGAACCAGCCTCGTCGATCTCGACTAAGCTTGTCGAGATCGACCACCACCCGGTGCCACCAGAGCCTGCTTCTTCGACGCTGCAGCAACCAGGAGGAGAGCCCTCGTCGATCTCGACTAGTCTTGTCGAGGTCGACCACCACTCGGCTCCACCAGATCCGCCGTCGTCGATGAGCAAGCCACCAGGAGAAGAAGGCTACTCGAGATCGAGTAGCCTTGTTGATGTCGACCAGACCCTTCCTTCATCGACTTCTGAATCTGCAAGCCGGCCACCACCAGGACCAGCAGTCTTGTCGAGATCGACTAGCCCTAGTCGAGATCGACCAAATACAGTGATCCCCGATTCCGTCTCCGCGAAGGTAAGCCAAGGTATGGATCTTTCTTCTCTTATTTCCATTAAAGATTTATCTATACAGGGGAGAGGTCTGCCTTGGTATGTGCGATTGTGCAGACTTTCCAATAATGAGCCTGAGGACTATGAAGTTGGAGACAAGCTCTATGTCTCTAAATCAAAGGATCACAAGAAGCGGATGGGACCTTTCGTTGTGAACAAGATCCATTCTGGAGGATTACAGCTGATGGACAAGAATGGAGTCTTATTTGAGGCCCAAGCTACATGGGCCCTGCAGATGCCACCTTGAGCATAAATGGAAAGTCGGCCTAGCGACTATAAAATCTAGAGCATGTACATAGACTTTTTAGGAAATTTGAGACTTTGTTTTTTGTTTTTGGTTTTGAACACTTTTAGTTTTGCTATTATGGGTATATGTCTTCTACTTTTCAGGTCAATGGATAGAACCAAGTCTTACTCGGCCAGGAGGTGCTCCAACCGAAAATAGGAGGCTCTACACACATGTCTTGTGAGTTTCTTTCTTTACCCTTGTTTTTATACAGTGAGGACACTGTAATGTTTAAGTATGGGGTGGGGGAAGGGCTTACTTTATGCATTATATGCTTTATTTTGGAATTCATTATTTGATTTATATGCTTATATGCATGTTTTCCAAAGTTTGAAAAATGACCCCCACTGAAAATTTTGATTAATGTCATGGAAGCTTTAATTGAACTCGACGATGCAAAATTGGATTCATTAGAGATATAGCATGAAATTGCCTAGTAAAGGGAAGTCACAATGAAGTGCATTATTTTCTTGAAAACCATGAAAGGAGGTAAAATTTAAAGTTGCTTTTGACATGTTGTATGATAAAATGATGGAGGACTTTATATTTCCATATAAATGCTCATTGTTTATAATCCTAGCCTTACCTATGCTTATGCATCACAAAAGCCATAATATGCCTTATTTCATATGTTGCTCCACATGATCAAAATATTTGCCATTCCTTACCTTATCCGGGGATTATGTTGAGAATGATGTTACATTATGGAGATTGTTATATGGTTGTTGTGTTTATCATTATTGGAGTTTGGAAGGAAATTGTTTGAAATATATGGAAAATTTAATGAGTGAAAGAAAATCCAATCACCTCAGGAGATAAAGGTAGATTGACCCTGCTCTCTGAGATAATAGTTTGGAGAGATGGGACACATTGTGAGGAGTCCAAAGCACTAAGTATCCGGGGCCATTCATGACACCCATGTTTGCGACTCGCGAGAAGGCAGTGTTGAGGTTAGAGAGGTAAAAGCATTATTATTGAGAAAAGCATTATGAAAGGTGATGAATCAAATGGAAGAAGGAATGTGGAAATTCAGTTTGGAAATACTCCATTTCCCCGGATCAAAAGCACCATATTGCCAAATATTGCCCACCTTTAGCCTTTTACCAATCTACTCCTTCTTTGAGCTTAAATTAAAGTCCTCTTGATTATTAATGCTTTGTCACATAAAAATTGTTTTTGCATAACCCTCCTTTTGTGAGTAGATGTTGCTTTTGTATAATTGCACATGCATGGATCTGTGACATAAGTACCTTTTCGAGGATGGTAATTAATTGCAGGGTTATATGGAAATGAATCTAATATGTTGAGAGTTTTGATTTCTTCCCCTGAATGACAAATAAAAGTATTGCTTGAGGACAAGCAAGCTTAAGTATGGGGTGTTTGTTGTGAGCTGAATCTGCCATGTTTTACAGTAACTTTTATATCAATTTATGTATACATTGCATTCATTTGGGTTTAGATAGTACAGAATCTATGTAGTTTATGTTTATTTGCCAAATTATGGAATCTACACCAGTTTCTGTTTAATTCGCAGAAATCGAGGCATTTTACAGCAATTCTACAGAAGGTCGGAAAAGCTCGGAAAACCGCTATAGAAGCCCAAGGTCAAAGCAGCGGAACCAAGCTGAAAGTCAAGGCTACTCGATCTCGAGTGGGCCCTACTCGACATAGACGAGCATGTCCGAGTACAGCCTTGTCGACAAAGCCTGATCGAGAGCCAGACCAACCCGAGCTCCGGAAGTTTACTCGATCTCGACAAGCCCTAGTCGAGATCGACGAAGCCCAGACGCCACACCCGGAGTCGACAAGGAGAGAAGCCGAGGACGAGGACGCCGAGCAACTCTACTCGATCTCGACAACCCCTAGTCGAGATCGAAAAGACCCACCGTGCCCGTCCGAGTCTTTGCCGAGGACGGAGCCGAGGACGACCAGGCGATAATCGCTACCAGTGACTCGACTCACTGCAGCGGACCACTCGTTGCCGCGGAAAAACCCGCTGCCAGCGGGATGCACCAAGCCGACGAAGAACTCTACTCGATCTCGATGAGCCTTGTCGAGGTCGACGATGCCCAGTGAGCCAAGTCCGAGCACATCGAGCAGATCTAGCCGAGGAGTCCAGTCGACGAACCATCCCTGTCGAGGTCGACGAGCCGTGGTCGAAGTCGAGTAGAGCCAGTTTCCAAAAGCTTCTCGACGAGGAACAATCCGACTAGACTTGGGATTCCTTGGGGCCGAAGGAGGAAGATTCTATCCAAATCCATCGAGTTCTATCTATGGAAGACGCAATCTATCAAGACATGAAGACTTACCTATTTAGATTTATCTTTCCCTTTTAGATTTATTTCCATTATGGCATTTATTTATCTTTTAAAGCTTTAGATATAATTTTAGATAGAGATAGATATCTTCTTTCCTAGATTAGCTAGGGAAAGAAGCCTATAAATAAGGCCCTAGGGGGCTCAGTTTTATTCATTCCAATTCACACACAATTCAATTATAGTAGAGAAGTTTAGGAGTTCTAAGGTTTTTAGTGTTTTGGCTTTCTGCGAAAGTTGATTGCCAGGATTGTAAAAGGCTTTGAATTTAGTTTTAATGCAAGTTTCTTTTCATCAATCAATGTCTGCGATTGCAATGAGGCGTGAGTAGTCCACCCACTTCTGGGGCTGGGGTGAGCCCGACGGTGGCCATGTGAGGCGATGCGATAAAGGTCAGATCTTTTTGTGCAATTCATCTTCTATCCCTATGAGCATGATTCATTTGCGAGAGTTGAAGGTGATCCTTGTTTGTGTTATTGAAGCGAAAGTGATCTTAATGCAACTTGGATTAATTATGTAAATAAGGGTTAGTAACAATTAGGGTTTATGCGAAAGCCTCTATATGCCTATTTGTTAATGACGAAAGTCATTTTATGGAAAGCGTGATCTTTTGTGCCTTTATGTGTTATCTTGCATGGTTATCGTTGTGGTGTTGAAACCCTGGCTTTGGAAGTCTTTTAATATATTGATTTATTTCATAAAAAATCTGAGTTTTGGTTCGAAATCTGCAAATTTAAAGTTTCTGTCTTTTACTGTACTCGACATAGAGGAAGCTTTGTCGAGATCGAGTAGTGCCTTGTCAATCTCGAGTAGGGCTCGTCTAGGTCGAGTTTGTTTTCTTCTGCTTTTGTCGATTTTTCAGTTTCTGTTTCTACTTTTCTTGTCGATCTCGAGTTGGTGTTGTCGAGATCGAGTACACTTGTCTTCGTCGAGTTGTGTTTGTTTTCGATTCTGAGTTCTTTGTTGTCGACCACCCTTGTCGATCTCGAGGAGCTGCTTGTCGAGATCGACCAGCTTGTTGCCTTGCTTTTCGTTTTTGCTTTGCTTTGTCTTTTCTGTTTTGCTTTGTTCTTTGCTTTTGCTTTTCTGCTTTTATTTCCGTTTCTTTTCTGTGTTTGTCTTTCTGCTGCTTTGTCTGTGAGAATTTACAGCTACCTGAGAACTGCTGACGTGCTTCCTCGTGGATTCGATCCTGATTTTCTCTTACTACAACGGGAGGAAGTCTTGTATTTATTTGCTGAGACAGGGAAGTCAGTCTGAACTTTATTTCATATTTATTTCAATACTCGATTTACTCTTGCTAAAACAACAACTTGCATGCACATGATTTTGTTAGAAGAGGGAGCAAAACCTTCTAGGCAACCTCAACGGAGACTCAACCCACCTATGATGGATGTAGTGAAGAAGGAGGTGCTCAAACTCCTTCAGGCAGATATGATCTACCCCATCTCTGATAGTCAATGGGTTAGTCCAACGCAAGTAATACCGAAGAAGGGAGGCATTACAGTGGTTGAGAATCAAGAAGGTGAGTTGGTCCCTACTAGAGTCCAATCAGGCTAGAGAGTTTGTATCGATTACCGTAAGTTGAATGTGGTAACTCAAAAAGACCACTTTCCCTTACCATTTATTGACCAAATGCTTGAACGACTTGCTAGTCGTCCATATTATTGCTTTCTAGATGGATATTCAGGGCACCATCAGATCGCCATCGCACCAGAGGATCAGAAAAAGACGACATTAACTTGTCTTTTTGGCACTTTTGCATATCGCATGATGCCTTTTGGCTTGTGCAACAATCCTAGGACATTCCAACGGTGTAGGGCAAGCATTTTTTCTAAATATATAGAGCAATTGATTGAAGTTTTTATGGATGACTTTACAGTACATGGTGATAGTTTTGATGCTTTCTTAAACCATTTGGCACTTGTGCTTAGGAAGTGTGTTGACACTAACTTAGTGCTCAATTCAGAGAAGTGTCACTTTATGGTTGAAGAAGGCGTTGTTTTAGGTCACATTGTCTCCCATAAAAGGATTGAGGTTGATAAGGCAAAGATTGACATCATTCAATCCTTGCCTTATCCGGTCTTATTTCCCCATATAGATGTCGTTTGTCCGCTATTTTATCTATTGAGATTTATGCCCCGTGATGTGCTTGGATTGTTCAAGCATTTTTCCATATATATTTTTATACTATTTGGTAAGCATGGTTGATTAATGATTGAGCACATAAGATCTTGGAATTTTGGGTGATCTTGAAGTTTTAGACATGGCCTAGCGAGCTTATTTTGGCCTATTCGGGACTGCACTTCATTTAGTCCTCTTGCTTGTTGAGAACTTGAGTGTACTCTCTTTAATTGTTTCCTCCTTGGCTTGCATTTAGATATCTTTGTCAAGGCTGCATATTATGATTTCTGCACATGATTTAAACATGATTGAGGCACCTTTATTAGCCTCATTTGACTCTATTCCCACCTTATATATTATCCTCTGCTCGAAGCCAATTTGAGCCTATTGCCTATTCTTTTGTAGCTCCACAAGATTTTTCCATAGCCAATGATATACTGACCCCATCCGGGAATTAGGAATGGTTAGTGAATATTTATATTGTGGATGATGGTTTTTACTAGTGGATTGTATGTTTGAGGTACATTTATGAGATGTTTGATTCTTGCTAGTACATTTATTAGTTGGGACCTAAGGAGGATTAAATTCACTTAGGGGTAAAAGTCAAGGAAAATCATTTGATATAGCATGAAAAGAAACATTGAAAAAAAAAATAGAAAAAAAAAAAGAAAAAAAAAAGAAAAAAAAAAAGAAAAAAGGAACGAGTTGTGTATGGTTTGTAAGGTTTATGCTTGATATTGGTGTTGTATGACATGATAGAGTTATGGTATGAGTTTATGAGTGGTATGATGATTTGGTTGCTTCTTTAGTTCCCGGATTATGAGCACCACATGACCTAAATTTTTCCATACCTTGTATGTTCTACCTTGGCCCCATTACAACCCAATTGAAAGACCTCATGATTTTTGTTGTGTGTAGAGTCACCAACAGTGGAGAGCTAGACCACCGGTGAAAGACTATTGTTGTTAAGCTTTTGGAGATTGAGTTTTGAGCATAATAATACGACCCTAAACACTTGAGCGAGAGTGAAACACATATTCCATGTGAGGTCTAAAATGGATATGATTGCCTGATTTCATTGATTATTGAAATTATGTGCTATGATGTTGTTAATCTATTGTGTTTGCTAGTTTTTCACGCACTTAAAGATTATTGAGGTGTGGATACATGAATTGCTATTCTGTGGGGCTCTAGAGTTGAGTTTTTTATTGCTTGAGGACAAATAAAGGTTCAAGTGTGGGGGAATTTGATAGAGCATGTTTAGTATTGCATTATAGATTGCATTTAGCAGAGTTTAGTTGTGAATATTGCAAATATTTAGCCACATTTACATAATCACTTGTTGAGTTGGAAGAGGTGGAATCTACATGATTTTATGGTTTATTTCAGGTATAGTAGATTGAAGGTGAAGTGAATTTGAGGAGAGTAAAAGAGGTTTAGGAGAGTGTCATAGCAGCTGGAGAAGCAACGTGAAGGAGCTCGGAAGAATCGCCGGCTGCCCCGCAGATTCCTTGGCCGCCCCGCGGTTCAAAGACAAATCTGAAGAAGTTCGCTGATCGCCAGCCGCCCCGCGGCCTGGCCTGGCTCCTCTGTGGCTCTCGCAGAAACGCAAAATTCCAAACCGGACTTTAATTAGGGTTTTTAGTTTATTTCTTGGCCGACTTTCTAAAGGCTTTTAAGAGACATTTTAGGTTATTCTTTCACTAACCTTATGCACTTTAGAGAATTGTTGAGAGCGTCGTTGAGCATGAGCAACTAAACTCTCGAGGTTTCGCCTACAGTTTGGATCTTTGATTATTGAATTGTGAGTTTCTTAATCTAGTTCTTATTCCTATTCCAATGTTTTGACTTCTTTGCTCTTAATTGCTTGAATGTGTTTTATTCTTTCTAGCCCGATAAACTAGTTAGAGTAGATTCATTCAATTGCTAGGGTTTTGTAGATTCCTCGTAGCAAGCTTTAACCCAAGTGGCAATCATATCCCTTTAGGACTCGTAGGACTAATTGGATGTGTAAGAATTTGAATACATATTGAATATCGACTCGTAGCTTGATATTATATGTACCTTGGTTAATTCATATTCTTAATGCTATCTCTAAGTTGAATCTTAACCGTGTTAGGGGTATTTAGAGATAAGGGTTGTTAGGACTCGTAGGACTGGTAATTTACCTAAGATCTGGACAAGGACATTGATAGGAAAAGACAAGTACTATAGGCTGAAACAAGGATCGAATTCATCAATCGAAGTGATAAATTTTAGGTGAACCTAATTCTCTCCACTGCATTCTACAACCAATTTACTTTGTTTGCATTGCTTCCGCTTTGATAAAAGGCGGATCTTTTTCTCATCAAAAACCACATCTTCTCTCTTAGAGATTAGACTTGCACTTGAATTGATTAGATTTCCCTTTGGATCGACCTCTTTCTTACCAACTATACTAGTTGTAAGTTTGAGTATTCTTTGACAAGAACAACGACATGTTTTCCTCATGTCACTTATGAAGCACCTTGTCACTGCAGGGTTTGTTCAATCTCACCATGATTACTCACTTACCACTAAGGTCTCTGACAGGATAATTGTTGTTACTATGATATATGTTAATGACATGCTTCTATCTAGGAATGATGAGGCAACTATTTCTTCCTTAAAAGGGTATTTGGATCATGCTTTTACTATAAAGGACCTGGGTTTCGATCGGTATTTTTAGGGATGGAGATCATTCATTGAAAGGATGGGATTCTGCTCAACCAACATTAGTATGTAGTTGAGCTCCTTCAAGATTATGGGTTAGCAAATTGCAAACCTACTGCCTTTCCTATGCAACGCAATTTACATCTTAGCACTGAAGTTGGCGAGCTCATCCTGTAGCCTGAGTCATACCATCGATTAGTAGGCAAACTCTTGTTCTTAACCATGACTAGGCCGGATATATCCTACACCGTTCAATAATTAACTCAATTTTTGGCATCTCCACGGGTTCCCCATATGAATGTTGTTACAAATTTGCTGAGGTGCTTGAAGGGCACTACAAATTGCTCCTTGTTTTACCCAACTGCTTCTTCTTTGTCTTCCCGGGCTTACTCTGTTGCCGATTGGGGGGGGGGGGCTTGCCCTTTCTCTAGTCGTTCACTCACTGGCTATTGCGTTTTTTTTGGGTGATTCTCTTGTATCTTGGAAAACAAAGAAGCAGAATATTGTTTCAAAATCTTTGGCTGAAAGTGAGTACCCGAGTATGTCACAAGCCAGCAGTGAAGTGGTTTGGTTAGCAGGGATTTTGGGCGATTTACAGGTGCCTATTTCTTCTCCTATTCCATTGTGTTGTGACAACAAAGCTAATGAACATTTGGCTGCTAATCCTGTGGTCAACGAGCGCACCAAACACTTGCGTATTGATTGTCATTATGTTAGGGACTTGGTGCTTGATGGCTTTGTCTCCACCGTTCATGTTGCCCTACATATGCAACTAGCTGAAATTTTAAATAAGCCATGCCATTAGGTGCCCACACGTGTGTGTGTGTGTGGGGGGGGGGGGGGGTCTAGAGTGTAGGGTCAGTTAGGCTCGTGTATAAATGTTAGTTAGAAGCTTAATAATTCAGGAAGTCATCTTTGTAACAACTTGGTCTATAAATACCTTGCTAGACCGTTTACATATCAAGTTTTGAAGAATAATAAATCTCAGGTAGAATAGCTGCAACTAACTAGGTTCTCCCTCCCCATACCTTTCTTTCTCTGTTTACGTCTAAGTTCTCTCATTCGAATTTATTTTGATCTTGTTCTTCTACAAGTTTCTGTACAAATTCAGCTTGTGTGCTGAATCTTGACAAATTGGAGGTGTTGTGTAACCTCGAGTGCGATTCTAGAAGCCGACTTGCACTTGCATCGTGGTCGGAGCAAAATCGCTTCTAAGGTAGTGGGTTCAGACCTACGCCCGCCACACCCTTCGACCCACGCCCCCCCCCCCCCCCCGGCATTTGGAGGAAAAAATAGTTTTTATATATAGATATATGCTATTGTTGTAATAAGTAAAACTAGGATGGTATCCAGATGTGTCTCATCCTGAGTTTCAAACTCTAGTCTGAAAGGACACTCTTTGGTGGTGGGTTAGCAGGGTCTGACACCACATAAACTCTTACCATGTATCAAAAAATAAAAGTAAAACTAGAGTTTGAAACTAAATTGAAAACTAAGAAGTTGAAGGAATATCACACAAAGAAGTTGAAGGAATAGAGAGGAAGAGAAATTAAATTGAAAACTCACAAAACACCAACCAAAACTCGAAAGTGTAAGCGATAACCTAAAAAATTAGTCAAGCATGACTTATCTAACTCTTCGGTGATTGCCCATATGCTTCAACGTTTGAATGATAATAAAAGAAGACCTAAACCCCTATTTATAGACCTAAAGTCTGATCAAACTAGGAAAAGACTTCTTAAATGGATAGAAATTTCCATACAAAGAGTTTCATAATCAAAGATTACGTAGTACTCGCGCTCCCAATGGACAGAATTTGCTGCAACGAATCCAAGATGTCCAGAGTTCTGTTGGATTTTTGTTGGTTGAGCTTGTTGGCAAGGAGGATCCGTTGCTGCGGATTGGGAGTCGTTGCCACTGATGAGTTGTGCGTGGGTGCGGCAAGGCTGGCCGCGCTTGCGGTGACCTTCCGACTAAAAAATTTAGAGTTCTAGGTTAGAACATCCTCTTTTTTTTCCCCTTAAAATCTTTGAATTTGGTCCTGATATCTTCATGAAAGTTGTAGGCCTCAGAAATATCTTTCCAAAGCATACTCATATGTATCGATCGGACAATCGAGGCCTCTGAAAAGTGCAATACAATTTCAGCCTGCTTTGCGGACAACTTTTGATCATGGTCTCAGCCTCTAGTTCTTGTCTTTTACTACGAATGCTCTTTTTTAGACCCTATGTAAATTACTAGTCCCACGAGTCCTAGTAATATTTATCTCTAAGTAACCCTAACACATGTAATATTCTACCTAGAAATAGCATCAATAATATAAATTAACCAAGATACGTGTAATATCAAGCTACAAGTCGATATTCAACATATAACTGACTTTCTATACATCCAATTAGTCCTACGAGTCCTAAAGGGATATGTTTTCTACTTTCGTTAATGTTCACTATGAGGAATACATAAAACCTAGAACTTGAATGAATCTACTTTAACTAGTTGATCAGGCCGACTAGAGAGAAAAAACACATTCAAGTAATTAAGCGCAAAGAAGTCAAAACATTCGCACGAATAGGAATAAGAATTAGATTAAGAAACTTACAATTCAACACCTAAATATCCAAACTGCAGGAAAAACCTCGAGAGCTTAGTTGCCCATGGTCAACGAGGCTCTCTAAATAATCTCAAAGTGCATAAGGTGATTAAAACAAAACCCTAAAATGTCTTTAAATACGATGCCTAAAATAAAAAACTTTTTTTGTAAGATTTCACAGAATGGATTACCAGCTACAAGAAACAGATTAAGCAATATATGTGGCTTATGTGATACACAAGGCGGGGACGAATTTCATTTATTTACAAATTGTGAATTTGGCCAAAACTCCTTATACAGATAGAAATGGGAAATCCATCATGGCTAAGCTAGGTCAGTGTCTGAATAAGGAGGAAAAAGAAGATATGACAATAAAATGGTGGTCAATTTGGTTTTTTAGGAACCAAATGGTATTCAGAGGTCTAACAAATTAAGCCGTCAAACGCAAAGATACATACTTTTCTAAAAAATGTCAAAGATGGCTGGAAAAAGGCTATGATGGAGGAATTGGAAGATGAAAAACTTATGGACAGTCAAAGAATTAACCTAAGCCGAAAAATAAGTAGGAAGAATGTCAAGTGAAGAAAGCCAAGGCCTGAATTTCTAAAACTGAACTTTGATGGTGATGTCGGTGGCATTAGCTACGGAAGCGAGTGCTAGTTATTTAATAAGGAATTGGGAAGGAGAAGTCATTAAAATAGGCTATAAGGATGTAGGAATACAACAGTCGCTGGTAGCTGAAGCAATTGCACTCAGAGAAGGAATTATTTCCGCAAAAGAAAAGAAATTTCAACAACTGGTAATCGAAGGAGATTCTCTTATCGTTATAAACCACCTTAAAGATAAGGGATCTTGTCCTTGGGAAATTGAACTTATGACGATAGATATCAAAGGATTGTTACAGTCTTTCCAGGATATCTCATTCTCACATGTCCCCCGTAAGGGTAATAAGGCGGCAGACAAGGTTGCACACCTTGGTCGTCTTGTTAACGGGTCGGCACTGAAGTCTCACCCAGATATTCCGGATCTCATAAAAAAAATTTAGAGATTCTTATAATAATGAATAGTAAATTCAGATTGCTCCTTTTATGGGAGTAGAGATATTATATATTACATCTAATAGACTAATGGATTTGAAAAGATCACTTTTTATTCTCAGGGATGGGAACAAGGAAGGTAGTCTCTGTCCCGAATTTGTCCCATTGATATCTAACTGAAGAATTGGTGGTTCACTGTAATATATTAGAGCAACATATCAATCATTCAAATAGGTAGAGCTAGCTCCAACTCCAAGTAGACTTATTTTTGAAAAAAAATTATAGTGATATGATGTTAAATGAATTAGATGGTTGCTTCCTGGTTGCTTGACTTGTGGTATAATATCCATCACTAGCTAGCTAACTGCATTATGCATATATGCAATTAATATACTATATAACTAACCCTTATTTTAATCCTCTAATTTAGAAGATCGACGTACTTGTTGTGATGATATCTTGTCACCGTCGGATAAGACTTAATTCAACGATGACTCAAAACCAGCCATCGTCACTTGAGTTGGAATAATCTACTCCAATTATTCATCCATCGATTATTATATAATTCAAAGTTTTGAAATATTGCAAAATTCTTTAGATGACCTTGTGGTCCTCCCACCTTGATTGATTGCATATTAAAAAAAAAATAGCTTAGTCGGTATATAATGTTTGTGGGCTATTAATATCTCCTATTATCGTTTTGTTGGACTATTAATTTTATTGAGATGACCAACGATCCCACTTCGCGAAGTGGGCGTATTGGCCCATTTGTCCAGCCTATTTTGAAGCATGTTTTTTCTCACAGGATTAAATTGGCCTTTTTTTTTTTTTTTTTTTTTTTTTTTTTGCCTTTTAGCTTGTTGTGTATGAGAGGAACAAGCAGCAGCAAGTGCAGCAACAGAAGCTTCATTTTAAATTGACAATTGAGCAATCCCAAAAATTGGGGCACAAAAGCGAGAGAAAGGAAGGAAGGGATGGAAAAAAAAGGAGAAAAGTTGTGAGAAAGTGAGTTGATCTTCCATGTCTTATTCGAGTTATTTCATTTCTTGATTTCCGTGAGCCAACTTATATTTTTATTGGTTCATTTCCTCTCATTTGAATCACTAATCTTTGTGAAAGTGGTGTTGAACTAATTCGAGTGAAATTGGTTGTTGTCTCGTTGTGTAAAATTGTATGTGGTGAACATTTGTATTCATTTTTTATGATTAGTGGATTTCGGTGCTCGTGGCGAGCAACGGTGGATTTTTTTAGAGAATCGATAGTTTCATTTGTAGTCCAATTTGTTGAGCTTGAGGTCCATTTTGGGTCCAACCCAAGGAAGTGATAAAATACCAGGGTTTAAGCATTTTTTTTTATTTTAATGTAAAAATATATTAATAAAAAATATAAGCTATACAAAAGATGGGGATAGCCCGAGCGTAGCTACATTGGCAAGTGTAGCATAGGAATACCAATAAAAAGTATACCATGAAGAGGTTTAGCGAACCTCTCTAAACAAACTTAATCTCCAAAAGAGGATTAAGGTGTGCATTTGTGCCAAGGTGGTTTCTCACCCAGGTGCCCACCCTATCACTTCAAGTCAAGGCTATTAGTAGTCGGGTAAACACGCAAGTTCATACCTTTACCAACTTCCGTCTAAGCCACCCATAGAACTGAGAGGGTTGAGCATGCACACTTTACACTACGAGGCTAGTCCTCATGTGCGATCGAGTGGGTGTCCTCCTAATGAATTGCAAAAAGTGGATCCACTAAAACCCAATATAAATTGGAATATTGGGCTTAGTGAATTGACTTTAGAATCTAGGAAGGATCGACCCACATTATAATTACAAGAAATCCATTTCCAACGCAGGGAGAAATTAAGCGATTGTCTGCTACCAAAAAAATATGGGCCTAAATGAAGTTTGTCAAGCCAAAAGAAATGTAGCCTAAGTCTATAATATAAATTGCTCATATAAGAGCTTCAATCTCAAATATACTCTTGCCAATGATTGTAGCCTTGAAGCCCAAATGGTTTGGGCCACTCGGTGGAAGTTCGGCTGCAAAGAGATTCACAAGAACCCACTTTGGAGGCCTGTTCGAAGCTGATGAGCCATTCACCACAAATATGTCGAGATGAAGCCATTACATTTGGTGGCCTTGGAGCTAGATGCTTTTATATATTCATGAGAAGTCTTGAGTCGTTGCCACTGTTGGAATTGGCCTGAGCAAAAACCAGAGGGTAGAAGTGATGGATGACCTTGTACACAATGGTTTTGACCCCCTTTAAGCTTTCTTCCACATGGATGCATCTTCCTTCAAATCTAATGGTGTTCCTAACCTTCCAAATGTGATAGACAGTTGCTGCGAAGGCTAATCGGCTTGCTTTTACTTTCCATCCTTTTCCATTGACCTCCTTCTTCATCCAGTTGAGAGCACTATCCATGGTAGACATTCTTCTTGAGAGGCATATCCAATCTTTAACATGCGCCCACAATGTGTTAGAGTACAAGCAAGAGAAAAATAGATGATCATGGGATTCACCCTCATGCCTGCAAAGCAAAAACAAAGGGTCCAGTTCAAGAAAATCTAAAATATCTTTTGTGGGTAATCGCTTCTTTATGGCCAGCCAGAGGGTGAAAGTGTGCTTCGGGATAATGGTTGCGTCCCACACTGGTTTTTCCCAAAGGACCGACAGTTCCTTGGCTCGAAGTTCGTCATATAAGCTTTGCTCAAGTTGAAATTGTCATCCATTATCCAAGAGGTGAGTTCAAGGCCGGCTACTGAAGCACTTCCATGAAGTTCCACTACCTTTTCCCTGAGAGGAGAGTCTTCGCGTTTGTTGACCCTCCATTCACATACATCTCTAGCTTGTAAGTAGTGGTGGTGCACCCATTTGATCCAAAGCGAGTCCTTTTTCGAGGCGATTTTCCAAAGAAGTTTGCACATGTAAGCGTCATTCCAGGATTTCACATTCTTGAGGCCTAGTCCTCCTTCATCCTTGGGAGTGCAGCAGTGCTCCCACTTTACTTTCTTCCATTTCCATAAGAATCGCCTACACATTCCTTCAATTCCTTGGATCACCGCTCTTATAAGCTCCAATTTACCTGCATAAGAGAGATTCTTTCCCGTCTAAGAGTTAATACAAGCTGCAATTTTGTCAAGAAAATGGCAAAATCACAGATTTTAAGCTTTTGACCAGAAATGGGAACGCCCAAATGGGTGAAGGGAAAGGTGTCGGTTGTAAATTGAGTGATGGTTGATAGTTCCAATCTCATTTCTGGGTTAACTCTCGCATAAAAGATGCTGGATTTTTTAGGGCTGACATGGAGCCCTAAGCAGCGCTTGAAGTCCTCTAATGTCGTCATCAGAATCTGTACAGAGGCAACCTCCTATTTGCAAAGAAGTACGATATCATATGTGAATGTCATATGAGTGATATTAAATGCAAGCCATTTAGGATAGAATTGTAAACAAACCTCCGGAGGTAGTATATGGTCGGAGGTGGGAAGACTTGGGGCTCTCCTTAGAGTCATGATGCGAACAAACCTCCGGAGGTGGGAAGACTGCCTACCATTTGTCGAATTTGCATATAACAGGTCTAGGCACTCTGCAACAAAGCTGACCCCCTTCGAGGTAGTATATGGCCGAAATCCCTTAACAGTTGTGGACATGATGCCTCGGCCATATAAGGACAAGGAGAGCGTGGATGCAGCTAAGCAAGTGGACTTCATCAAAAGCTTGCATGAGCGTACCAAAGCGCAGCTGGAGAGGAAGACTGCGCAATACATGGCCGCGAAGGACAAGCATCGCAAGGATGTGCAGTTCAACGTTGGTGATCTGGTCTGGCTGCATCTCAGGAAGGAAAGGTTTCCGCAACAACGGAAATCTAAGCTGGACCCCGGGGGAGATGGACCATTCAGGATGGTTCAGAAGATGGGTCCTAATGCATACAAGCTGGATCTCCCTGCCGATAAGTACAACGTCCATTCTACATTTAACGTCGCCGATCTATCCTTATTCGTGCCCGACGATGACTCTGACGACGATTTGAGGACAAATCGAAGTCAAGTGGAGGAGAATGATGCCGTTCAAATATCGATGACTCCTGGTGACATTGAGGGCAACATGAAGGTTCCATTCGATGGTTCTATCACTTGTTCAAGGGCTAAGAAGATTCAAACTGCAACTAAGGCCTTTCTTGTCCGTCGCCATGGAACGTTAGAGCAAGGGTTCAGGCCACCCTGGATGACTTGACTCAAGGTTACACCACCAGCACTAGAAGTGAGCTTGTGTCCACACACGGAGCTCATGAAGACTCGTCTGCACCCACCATGAGCCAACCTTACTCGACAACACCATGGGCCGACTGGGCCGAGTAGCTCCTTGTGCATGGGCCGAAATTAAGTTAGTTAAATTATGTCATTATTTCATGCAATTAGATAAATAAGGTGGAAAATATTTATATCTCTTCTAGATATAATCCTTGGCCACCAAGTTATTAAATATCTATCTCATTAGGAAATATTTATCTTATGTTTATTTTATTTATCTTTAGATAGAATTAATCTATCCAAAACCCAGGAGGTGATTCACTCCATGAGGAAAAAGAAAGGGAGGAAGGGTTGGATGTGTCTGAAACTGGATCTCGAGAAAGCGTACGATCGGCTAAATTGGGATTTCATTGAAGACACTTTGAGATGGGCAAGCTTCCCGACTGTGTGGATTGATTGGATAATGGAATGCATCAGGAGTCCGAGGATGCAAGTCCTGTGGAATGGGGAAGTTACGCGTCAGTTCACGCCATCCAGAGGTATCCGACAAGGTGATCCCATCTCCCCCTATATCTTCATTCTTTGCATTGAGAGGTTATCCCATATGATCAATGAAGCGGTCGAAGTGGGGAAATGGAAACCCATTAGAATTGCTCGGGGTGGCCCGGACTTATCGCACCTATTTTTCGCGGATGACATCCTTTTGTTTGCGGAAGCCTCGGAGAGACAGGTGAGGGTGATCAGCAGCTGCTTGGAGAAGTTCTGTGTGGCGTCAGGATAGAAGGTTAGCTTACAGAAATCCAAGTTCTTCGTTTCCAATAACGTCAGTCCTAATCTTTGCAAGGCATTGGAGGAAATCAGCGGCATCCAGGCTACTAACGATCTGGGCCTTTACCTTGGATTACCCATTCTCCACAAGCGGGTGAAAGGCGAGCAGTTCGATCACATCGTGAACAAGGTGGCAGCAAAGCTTGCTGGATGGAAGACTAAAGTGATGAGTTTTGCTGGGAGAAGCACTCTTGTGAAATCTGTCCTTGAATCTATTCCTCAGTATAGCATGGCGGTTTTGTCTCTCCCGATGAGTACGTGCAAGAAGATTGAGAAAAGTATAAGGCGGTTCATCTGGGGTGCTACGGAAAACTCTAGAAAATTACATAAGGTTGCTTGGAGTGAGATTATTAAACCAAAAGAAATGGGAGGTCTTGGTCTCAAAGATATGGTTTCTCTAAATCAGGCCCTTGTGGCGAAACTAAGCTGGAGATTTTTGATGGAAGATGATGGCTTATGGAGAGAGGTTCTTGTCAAGAAGTATGTAGGAACGGCCTTGGGTCAGTCTTCAGGTGCCTCCCAGGTTTGGAAAGGGGTTCGGCGCGGTCTTAAAGACGTCATCAAGCCAGGGCTGAGATGGAACCTTCGCAACGGCAGGAGCATAGATTTCTGGGATGACTGTTGGGCGACACCCGAACCTTTGAGTACTCTTTGTTGCTGTCCTTTGGAGGAAAGACCCAACTGGTGCGTTACGGATCTGTGGGATGAGACTAGGGGCTGGCGTTGGGACTTGTTCAATCACTTGCTCCCCGCTACTGCCCTTCTTTGCATTGCTGCTTGTGAGTGCACCCGGGGCGAGGATCTCCCGTGTTGGAAACTTACTAAGGACGGGGAGTACTCGGTGAAGACAGGTTATATCGCCATCGAAGGATGGGGAGAGTGGCAAGGTAATGATGCCACTTTCTATCGTGAGCTGTGGAAACTCCGGATCAATGAGAGGGTAAGATCATTCATGTGGATCGCGAGCATAGGAGGGGTTATTACAAATGTGGAGAGAGTTAGACGTGGGCTAGGTACGTCCCCTGTTTGTCCCGTTTGTAAGAGTTATGATGAATCTCTTGATCACATATTCCGAGAATGTGGTGCTGCTAAATCTGTTTGGATACAGGTTACAGGAACTTGGAGTGCAATTAATTTCGGATGGGAGCTCCCCTTTGCGGCGTGGCTAAGATGGAACGTGATGTCCAGCACCAAAGTCGAAGATGGAGTCCGCTGGAGTGCTATTTTTGTTGTTGCCATTTGGAATATATGGAAGAGAAGAAACAATGTGGTGTTCCGCGAGTCCTCCGGACAACAAGTGACGCCAAAGCTTTGCATTGAAGCCGCTAAGGAGTATGCAGCAGCCATGGACAAGACTAAGAAGGTCAAGACTGGGAAAACTGGTGGAGGGCGGAAGACTAAGTGGGAGAGGCCTACCGATGATTGGGTTAAAATTAACACGGACGGGGCTGTCTCTAGGAGCGCCTGCGCTGCTGCAGGTGGTGTCGTGAGGGGAAAAAACGCAGATTGGATAGCTGGCTTCGCGATCAACATTGGGTCGTGCTCGGTACTGATGGCGGAAGGTAGGGCCTTACTCGGAGGTCTCGAATTGGCGTGGAAGCTTGGATTCAAGAAAGTTTTGTTGGAATCAGACTCTGAAGTGCTTATCAGCTTGATGAAAGGGAGATTGAGATCTTCACATCCTATGTTCAGCCTGGTGGAATCGTGCCATGGCTTCCTTCGTAGAGATTGGTCAGTCCAATTTCGTCATGTTTACCGTGAAGCAAACGTTGTTGCTGATGGCCTTGCTGCGCTTGCTTTGAACTTCCCGTTAGGTTTCCACTCTTTGTCCTGGCCGCCTACGTGCGTTGCCCCTTTTCTGATTTTGGATGCTGTTGGGTCTTCATCCCAAAGTATCTGTCATGTGTAATTTTCTAACTTTGGCTTAATTAAATAGGGAGCCCTGCTCTCTACCGTTTTTCACCAAAAAAAAAAAAATCTATCCAAACCCCTTTCCTTTGCAAGGAAGGATTGGTTAGATCTTTCATAAGTTTTCTATATATTCATGTTATGCAACTTTGAATTAATTAGATTGAAATAGAATTGAGAACCCCTTTATGGATTAAAGGGTTCTCGGTTATCAATCCAAAAAACACTATCTTGCTCTTGTGTTCTTGAGGATTTTCGGCAATATCATCACACAACCCTCACCATGGTTCCCGTCGAGATCGAGGAAAACCATCACCGCCCTTGTCGAGATCAACGACAGCGCTCCGAGGACTCCAGCGCTTGGCGACACCGCAAGCAGAGGCGCTCCCAGCTAGCGAGGCCATCCCAGGCGCCTCGCCCCCGCTCTCGCTCTCGCGCGTCCGTGCTCTCAGGCGCTCGCTCCTGCGTCTTCACTCGCGATCTCCTTCGCTGCCAGTGAGCGCTTCGTCACCAGCGCTTCCACCCGCACACCCTGAGGACCCGTGTCCTGTGTGCCGAAGTTCCAGCGCCAGCGTCCCGAGATCCTCGCGCACCCAGTCCCTCGCTCTCTCTTTCTGTCGCTATTTCTCAGTTCTCAAATTGCTGGAATTTTCTAAGTGTAGAAACTGTCGCTATTCAGAATTTTAATTACTTGTTTTGATTTGTTCCAATCCGGAGATATCAAAGAGCATTGCAAGATCTTAGCAAATATACGGCGTGGTTCTTGATCTGAAGCCCACAGGCGAAGGATCGGGTATCCCAAACGTATCATTATGTATCTTTTATGAGCTCTTCACCTGATTTACCATTAAATAATCAGATTACTGGTTTGGTTGACTATTTTGACGGCTGCTAGATTTTTAATGGTTGGGAATTGTGATTGTTATTGCTCAGATTTTCCGTCTAGTCTCATCCATTATATTTATATTTATGATTTTAGACTTTCTTGTCGGGTATGTTATTTGGAAATTCTATTGTCAAGGTTTGATGGTCAAAAAGTTATTAAGTTAAGTAGCTCAATTTGATTGTCAATTAATCTTCAATTAGTGCTGAAACTGATCATCTCTTAGAATGTGTGAGGGTTGGTGTATATACTTTAGCTTCTTTTCAACATTCGATCAGCAAGTTAGAATTAGCTTGTTTTCAACATTCGATCTTGTATGTTTTTAACTGTCCTTAAAATTTTTTTTGCAGATCAGCAAGTTGGATGGCTAAACATGGCCGATGGATCACATTCTTGTGATAGTTTGGTGTTTCTCGTTCTGGATGATTGAAATTTATTGCATTATTTTCGTTAATGCTCATGGATTGAAACAAAGTATTGACATAGTAATCCAAACTATCTCTAAGCACACAAAGCAAACTTTCCCACATGTTTAACCACTTCTCTTT
Source organism: Persicaria tinctoria (assembly GCA_037127255.1). Taxonomy (NCBI): domain Eukaryota; kingdom Viridiplantae; phylum Streptophyta; class Magnoliopsida; order Caryophyllales; family Polygonaceae; genus Persicaria; species Persicaria tinctoria. Next base: position 4,666,168 of record JBANSL010000009.1, on the reverse strand, counting down.
TGTTTGAAGCCATTTGTAAGTTATTATTTATTGTCTTCTCCAATGTGTGGGCTCACTGCATATTGATAGAGATAAATAATTAGTCTTCAACATATTAATCAGTTATAAATAAGGTCACATAACTATATAAAGTTTGATGCAAAGACGGATGACACTAAAGATAAAAATATATCAAGTACACAAAGAAATTAAAATAATCCAAATTAAATCTAAATACATCTCTAAAGAGCTCTATACAAGTGAATTTCATCTAAAATCAGAAGCCCAACCAAGAAATAATATTCCAACTCACTAACTAAGACAAACTTTCAAACTTGATAAACAAGCTATGACATGTTTAGTCAATGATTTAACAAAACAATTTTCATAGAATGCAAGGTAGAATAAACTAAGGTGACAAAAGAAAAGCTTCAAAATTCCAAAATTAGTACTCACTCAATATCATGGCATTTTCATCCCTTGTGCAAATTGTGCAATATGGATGAGAAATCCCTTATATATTTTTTTTTCTTTCTACGTACCTTTGGCAATTTTGGTAGCTGTGAGAATTGATCAGTTCCTGTTTAGAGATCATCCACAACCAGGAAACAAAATCGTAAATGAACTCAAATAGATAAAATAAAAGTGCAAGCTTACATACCTTGAAAAAATGAGCCAGTGAAAGATCTTCTTGAGGAAAGCTTAGGGACGTACATTCTGGTGGAGAGAGAGAAAGATACAATGTAGGAGAGCGAAAGACCTTCAAAAAATAACCATCAACAGAGCGCAATCGTATAGGTATTTCTCCACCTAATATACAATCAGATTTAGGAGAAGGAAGAACATGAATCAGAGGAGAGGCACAAGGATTAGGAGAAGGGTTAGAAATCTTTACTACCTGTTTTCTTGCCCTCCTAATGTGTGAGTAGAGCTTACTTCAACTACTTTTTGGTGCTCAGTTTTGTGCATTTTTTTCTCTGTACAAACAACAATTTTCTGCAATTTTTTAGCAGCAGTGATAACTCCCTTTGCTATCCTAATGCATCCCCAATAGCCCAAGTTTGCATTTTTACATCAGCTCCAACTTGCTAAACTTGCTGAACTTGCTGAATTGAAGCAGTATCATCTGGCCTTATTTTATTTGTATGTCATAACATCACCACATTAGAATTCACATGTCTATCACACTCAGTAGAATATGTCAAATTACCATCAAGTCATGTAAGCCTAACTAATTTTTTTTTTTTTTGGGTAAATTAATGTACGCAAGAGGCTAGAATAAAATCAACAGGTACTCGCAAAAGCTAAAATAGATGGATGCAACATGACAAAGATCAAGGCATATAATCAACTATAAGATCTTTTCTTAATTTGTAGATGTCCCCTTACTTTCATTTTTCTACTGTAAGGCATTTTTAATTAGAAATATGGAAATTACATGTCTACTGTCTAGTGACTTCCAAATCTAAATTCACTTTATTTAGAGTTTAAAAGTAAAATCACTATAAAATATATATTGTTCTAAAGATGATTCTTAACAAACACATGAAACCAACGACATAGACTATCCAATCATGATTCATCCCATGAAATGCATCTTGTGACAATGTTAAGGCATCATAAAGGTACGAAATTCGTAGCACTAACTAACTTGAATAAAATACCTATACAACAAATACAATTTCCCCAAACCACACACTCTGTAAAAATATAGAAAATTTAATATTACCTTGTAGTACAACTATATAGTCCAAGAAGGTGATTCGTAGAGATATGAGACAAGTATCTAACCAAGAATACCCTCTACTTGAATCTGCAAAATCGGATGAGGGTCCATTATCCCAAATCTGACATGAAATCAATAGAATATGGAGTTCAAATTGGAATACACTAAGCTGACTTTCATAATGACACCAATTTTTGTCCAAAACAAGTACTCCAAAGTCCAGCAACTAAATTAAAGGGTTCCATCACACAAAATTTCAGAATCTGAAAACCATCTGAAAAAATTGGAAAGAAACTATTCCGTATTCCCAGAGTTATTACTATATATCTCAGAATTTATCAATAGAACAGTACCCCTAGACAAAGAATTGAGAGTTAAAAAAGAAACTACAATATTTTCAGGAGATCAATTAAATTGGAGGAGAAAGAGATTAGACATACCAATGAAACTCTTTTTTTTTCAAATTTGGAGATGGCAAAACTAGACTTACCAACCTATAATGAGTATAAAAAAAACGCAAGAAACCAAAAAATGGACAGGATAGGTTGATTAGATAGTAAACACACCTTATATATTATACACCTTTATATTGGAGTTAATTAAGTTCATCTGCAATGCAAAAGTCTCATTTAGTTTTCATTTGAGCAAGATAAAATATATAAATAGCATCATGATAATAAAGAGACTCATTCAAGGATGCAAGAGTCCCATTTAGTTTTCATTTGAGCAACCAACCAATCAACCAAACGAACAATGGATATCAAATAGAAGCAAATGAAGGAACAAAAACTCATCCAAATTGATACAACACAACCTCTTGGAAGTACTAAATTCATCAATAAAGAGATACAAATGAAGTAATCAAAATGATTTTTGTGAATTACTCAGTCCGTCAAACTTGATAAATAAGTAGAAATGCATACACTAAAAGTGTATCCAATTGATGGTGAACTTTTGTAACGGCCCAGAATTATAATTTCTGAGTTACGTTTCAAGGGATAAAACCCCTTGTTCGGATGTTGCAATCCAGGTACGGATCGAGGTTTCAAACTCATTTTAAGATTTGTAGAAAGAGGGATTTCAAACCCTAAAACCTCGAAGGGCCGTTGGGTACCCTTAACCTGTCCTAAGACTATGTTGCGGAAACCATTTCAAACGGAAGTAAAGCGGAAGTAAAATACAGATACAAGTGACACGGCGGAGCCGGGTCAAAACGGAGTCAAAAGTATAAATCCCAAAACAATATAATCAGAGTCTGGTGAAGTCTATAACTCCAGCGCTCACTCTCCGCCGACAAAATGACCCGCGCAATAAGCAAACAGCACCGATAGGATGAACATAAATAATTCCTAAAAAAATTGATTTGGGGCGGGATCAGATCGATGCCCACTTAACTCTGCATCCCAACCATAAGCACACATATACGCTATACCTAATAAAGATGCTCTAATGCAGTACGAAATTCAACACACTAGCATGCTCCTAGTTCATAATAATGTGCAGAAATACTGTAAAGGGCCCAAGACAATGCCAAGTGGCATATCCCTCTCCTACCTCCACCCCTTCCGACAGGCGGAGACTGGCCAGCTCGTGAATGCATTCATTCATAATCGGGGGGCACGCATGCCTAACCCGCTCCACAATAAAGCCCGCAGGCATATCATAATATAAGGAAGTACTCGATTGACTCAGGGTACCCGATGAGGCTGGGCTACCCTATGACCCTAGCAAAGACTCTAGGACTATCACAGATAACGGTCGTTCTGTTTACATACGCACAAAGAAATAGAATGCTCAACGATCGATGCAACCTAGCATGGTACTACATGGCATGCTGATCATGAATGCAAGCACCTAGTATATCATGCACCTAAAGGAGGGAATAGCTCTATTCAATCTGAGTAAGCTCTGAAGAGACTTACCTGAAGATGCAGAACAGCAAGATAACACAAGCAAGGGCCCAAATGCAAGTCCAAAGCAATGCAAAAGCAATACACACCTATCACCAAGTCATTTCCATAAGCTATCGGCCCATCATTCATACACACGAACTTCAAGTTCTCAACATACTCAAAACCAATTGATGGTAAAACCATTTTCCAAAACCTTGTCGATATGATCAACATCAACCAAAATCATTTCATTTCCAATCAACCCGTTGATAAATCTTACCAACAATATTTTACAAGCTCTTAAATCCCAAATTAAGTCAACTCATATTCAGAATAATTTCTAAAATCATACTTGGTCAAATTCCGACATCAATCATTAAATTCTTAACCAATTTCCCAAAATCATATTATTAAAACGATTTCCGGCATGATTATTTTTGAACCTTTTTAAGTAATAATCAATCAATGTTAAAATAAACACCAACAAATCAATCCATTTTACAAATCCTCATTTCTAACTCAATAATTAGTTTATTTGATAAATCATCCCCAATAGATCACTTTACCCTTTCTAAAATCTCATATTAAGACACCACAAAATACATATTCCAATTAATACTATTATTTTCTTTTAAAAACAGTTATAATATAATTAATATTTCCAGAAATATATTTATCACCCAAACTTAGAATATTAACATATAATAATAATAATATATTAGTCAAATAATAATTATCTAAAACTATATAATATCATAACAACAATAACAAGTTAACAATAGAAACACCCATAGGCCCAATGGAGAGATAAGCCCAACTGATTTTAGAATTCGGATCCAGCCCAATCTTACAACCCAACCCTCATTTAAAGAACCCGGTTCACTGATTTTCGTTTTAAAAGAAATTGATGAACCGAACCCACATTTCAAAACAGAAAACCGGTTCAGTGAAAGACCCTGTTCATCTCCCTCATTCAAGAGCTCTGTTCGACGGAGAAACATGAGGGGAGAGGACGCCGGCGACACCAGATTTCCCGACCACCCCAACCCGACACTAGAAGCCAGAAAACGAGCAAGAAAAGGAAGGAGAGGAAGGAGTGCTCACCGAGGTTCCTAGGGCTCGCCGGAGGTGCTTCGCGTGTCGTTCGCGCTCGTCGGAAGCGAAATCAGCGCTTGGTTGGCCTGGGTTGGAGGAGGGGGGGATCAAAAGGAGAATCTTTACTGTCCTATTGAGCGAAGGAGGAGAGAGGGTGGCTTACCGAAGCTACATCGGAACCCAGGGAAGAAGGAGCGAGGAGAGCTCGGCGGTGGTCGGCTCTGTCCTGGGTGACCGCCACTGGCTCGGACGGCGTCAGAGGAGAGTCCAACGGCGGCTGCTGCTTAGCGTAGGTGGATTGAAGAAAGAGGGGTGTGATGCTGTTGTGTTCTCTCGGCAGAACCAGAGGAGAGGAATTGGAGGCGGTGGCGGCTTCACGGGGGAGATGGAGGAGGAAGATGGTGGCGGGTGGTGGTTTCCAGTGGTGACGAGGTGCGGTGGTGCTCCGACGACAGCAAGGATCGGCGGTGATGGTGAGGAGCTGAGCAAAAGGGAGGTGTCTTGGGGATGGGATCTTCACGGGAACGGAGGGAGGAGATGGGAACTAGAGGAGGGCGTTTAATTCTGAACCATTAGACAACAGGAGAGGGGGATGTGTGAATACAAGAGCTGAACTAGGCTAGACTTGCATAAAATAGGATTAGTTGTGCAGAAGAATTCAGAGAGGGGAGAGTTGACTGGGCACATCACACAAAAGAGTAAGAATAGAAAGTGGTCCCGACCCAAATTTTAAAATACCTAAAAATAAATATTGAAACCCGCTCTTCGATCTTATCTCGACTCGTTCAAAATAAATATTAATTTTCCAATCTGCATTTTAATAATGAAATTCCTGAAAAGCGGAATAAAATCTGTTTGTATAAATTGAAAATTCGGGCCGGAATTCACTCTAAGAATTTCAATTTCAATTTAGTAGATTAATGACGAGTTTTCCTTTAAACATCCAAATTAAATCCAATTTTTTTTTTTAAATTATTATTTTCAAAATCCGGGCCTTTACATCATCCACCTCTAAAAACAAGTCTCGTCCCCGAGACTAAAACCAAAATAAAGTAGGGGGTGAAGTTTGAAATTGATGAGTCCAAGGGCCATGTCCAAGGATCTTGTAATCCTCTTGGTTGCGTCTTCCGAGATTCTGACAACATCCTAGTCACGGTCGTGACATCTCCAATTGGCCTTGACAAGTATGCAATAAGCGCCCCTATCACATCCTTGCTTCGACTTTTCGGAAGTACCACAACTCTAAAAGTTCTACAATGTCATCACTAGGTCTTAGCAAGTACCCTACAAGCGCCCTCATAGAATGCTTGTATCCACTTCGTGAAGCATCATAGAGTTGCCCGGGTTTGAAAAGTTTCTAAAGAGATTCCGCAATTGAAAATAAGGATTAGCCTCAAAATTCTCGATATCGTTCATTCTTTTACAATCAAAGCTGGCCCTTTTTCAAAATCGTTCGAAATCTTCAAATAAGACGTCTAATCAAGCAACCTTACACCAAACAACTCAAATCCTTTCGAATCAAGATTTCGTCAAAATCTTCCAACCACCAGATTAGTTTCGCGCACATCAAACAATCAAATTCAGAAGTTGAGAGGTGGAATCATCCACCTCTAAGGGCTAATCCCATATTCTCTTCCTAATTTCCAGAATCAAATAAATCTATCAGTCTCCATTCTAGCAAGATTCACAAGTCATAAGCAATGCATAACCACATAACCAACCGATCCTCAACTAGTACATCATACGACAAGTCTCAACCATGTATCCACACAGTTCCACAAGGTCACAAATCATCTCCAAATCATACTAAAGGTTAAAATGTGCATCTAAACAACATACCAAAAATCATAAGGTATATCTACATTACACTGAAGGCATCACAAGTGCATAATCGAATGCTCATCACTCATCACGTAAGCACACATGTCCAGAAATCAACGAGTTTAGATGTTATGGGGTTTGTACGTCAGTACACATCGAATCTCACTATCGCATATCGATATTGCAACACAAGTAGAACAGATTCATCACGTTAACATATCAACACAACAAAGTCATGCTATTAAGATTCAGAAAAAGGGAGATCAAGCAGGATATAAATCATCAAAATGTCAGCATGCTCTGAAAGACATCACCTTAACTCATCGCAACATCGAATGACACTCATTTAAAAATCATGCACCATTATCTCTTATATACTAACCATGATCATACTTCAAGTCATATTCATCATTTACATAACCACCAATCATGCTTGTCAATCATATAGTACACATCCTGCTTACTACCACATAATAAAACGTCATGCTTCCACATAATAGCACATCATTATCCCATAGTTCATACTCTTCATTACTTCATATGTCATATCACAGCATGTCATATCATGCTTCTAAACTAATATAATAGGATATCAAAGTATTAATATATCATGGTAACACTTGTCACTACCAACTAGATTTCAATATTGCATAACAACATGTAATGTCATTCCATATCAGGTTTATCGTGGTTGTTATCTAACATCATGCGAGCAGATATAAATAAACCACATAAACAGGAAAATCCTCACATCATACTAGTCAAAATAAAACGCAATCCCCACTCGCCCATCTCCACTCTCAAGCCAAGATTAATCCTCTTCTAGACTTAACAACACTAACTCCGACAAAATCCTCTGAAGAAATCTCAATTCATTTTGGTACTCCAATCTCACCCTTCATCCCATCAAGCACTCTCTCACACCATCCACCTCTAAGAACCCAGCTCCTATCTCTAACTTCACACATGAGCACCCTCTCATACTATGTCCTCAACACTCTCAAAAGCCATTCCCCACACTTCTCATACTACTCAAGACATCACAAGCATCATTCCCTGCCAACATTTCCCTCTCGTGATTTGCCTAATAAACCATCGGTCATCCTAATCGCTCAAATTCTTTCACCGCTCTCCAACCACACTACCAAATGATCTCACCCACAGGTTTAAAGGAAAAACAATCATGAAATCATCATGCATAAGATCTACATCAGGTCAACCAACATTTATAAACATAGCATCATGGGTTCATAATCAATCATTACAACTATGTCAACAAGTTTCAATTTACCCTCGTGCTCAATCATTATTACAAATCATCATATATGCATATAATCAAGTCAAGATAGCAAGTTGCATCATAACCCTAGAAGATAAACAATTCAGGTTTTTAGCATTTCAATTCATACTTCCATAGGTACAGGAATTTAGATCATGCTTAGCAACTCAGAGTATCAACAGATCAAGGCATCATGGTTCATGGCACATTTGAACTATAAGGCGTAAAATCATACCATCATAGATAATAGACAATCAGGCAACAATCATTACCAAGTCAGCACATCAACACGTAAATCTCATCGTCGGGTCAGTGCATTATCGTCACCAACAAATTCAGAAGAATTAACAATTCGAACAAAGGACACTCTCGCTTGCAAGTCATATCGTACTCAGCATCCACAGTTCTCGATGCGTGCTCGTTCCGTCGACATCATTGATCCTGAGGCTCGTGGGTTATGGGCCCACGCTTCTGCTGCACTGCTCTATCGCTATCTAATTTTTCGTTCCCTCTTCCATGCGGTCGCTCGTCCAAGTATCGCGGAGGAGTATAAGTTAGCAGGGATAGGAGAGTGAGAAGGAAAGGCAACCCAAAGTCCCTTCCGGAAACAAACACAGACCGACACTAAAGACAACAACTACAGACAGAACTCCGACCCGAGAATAGTAACAATGCCCCTATAGAAGTCTATTAGGTTATAATCGCGACAAGCAACACGAATTCATCATGGAGCACATCAGTCACATTAATCAACACTAACAAGTACCTATCTCAAGGAGATCGACATACATATTCATTCCCAATGACATAATCAAATTTTACACGGATTCATGCAAAATAAGCTAATAGCCTCTTATTCCAGGGAAGCAGATATGCCTAGCAATTTCAAGTAAGATATGCGGGTCCAGTAATGGTCATACAAGGCTAACGAGGATGACAAACATCTTGTATATGAACAATGCACGAGCATGGGATGCTCGTCAACACATAAGGTCAAACATATATAGCATGGCGAGGTACATCATAAAATCAAACTAAACATTATTCGAGGATACAAAAGAGCAGAATGACAATTATCACATCTAGTAATAAGGATCATATAATAGGTTGAGAATGACGTGTAATTATATGACGAGATACATTTAAAAGCGTAAGTAATGCATGGTACTAGCGATACATGATAAGGCATGATCAAGAGTCATTAAGAGGAGCTCAACAAAATATTCACGGAACATGAGGCATCATCAAAATAACAAGAAGGGCATCATTGACGACATATTATAATCATGTTAAGAGCGAACCATCATAGAGCACATATATAGTACAATAGTCATCACATCATGGAACAAGTACAACAAGTGATCCTTCTAGTGAGTTATATTGGAAATCGCCAGCCCTACCAGACACTACTAGCACTTATCAAACATTAATACAATCAAGGTAACTCGACTAAATCCATTCTAACATCCATGCATCATGCGTATGCGAAATCATGATATAGCGTGGTGTGTGATCATGCGAGGTGTCCAGTCATACGTTCATGCAAGCACGAGAGAATATCATAGGGTAATAGGGAAATACCACCGAGCGATAACATGTAAGCATGCTAGGAGTTACTATCACGAAAAGCAAGTCGATCATCGAATTCAGCATCAGTCTAATCAGGATTAGTAAAACACTTTAAGAAGAGGAAAGAATCACGCTATCAAGTACCTAGACCGGGAGAGAATTTAGCAATACTGTAGGCAAGATATAAGCTCACACCAGTCACAACCAAGGGTCTTACACGACACTAATAGCTCAACATAACATGCTATACATATAAACATTTAATTGATAATTACAACGGTACGCAAGAAATCAATCACTCATATTCCGACGATATAGAAGCATGGGGAAGGTTTTACGATGTATAACACGAGTTTAAGTATTGAGCAATATGACTAGAATACGGGAACATGAGTTCAAATCAGCACATACTAAAATGAAACATGCATTCACCAAGACTCAATTAAACCTCCTATTCTCCCTTCCACGCAAGTAACACACAACAATATCAACTTGAAAAATCATCAACACTATTCAATTTGACGAATACAAAATGGATGGGCATGCGATATATTCTTGTCACAAAAGGAATAAGGAGCATCGACGCGTCATCATCTAGCATTCTAAGGGGATCATTTCCAAGCATTTGTACAGAGAAGAGTTTATCACGCTATCATGGACCTAACCCAGACGAAAACAACAAGCATATAGGTTCATATCATGTGGTTCATGCTTCCAATCGACCATACAGTCAACAAGCCAGGTGAACATGCTATAACAACAAACAATCATGACAGAAGGAAAAAAAACACAACTCGAGACTTGAGAAATGTAACTAACCTCAACATGAGCTTAAACAATAAAATCAAGAGAGATGGCAAGGCCTAACATGAGCAGCTTTTTACTAATGATCATTCGCAGGGTACATGCGGGGGATTATAAAATCATGTCATGCAATTCAGAGAGAGTCACCATTACAACCGGATAGAGATCCCTAAGGGCAACCATTGACTTTTCCCAACCGACTCATCACCCCTCTTTCCCGTGGGACTTTGGTAAGACTCTTTGGGGTAAGAAAATAAAGGTTGATCATCACATAAATCAAGAAAGACAACCCAATGACACTTTATTTTTGATTCAAAATCCCATCAAGAACCACCTTCCAATACTCACTCAGAGAACCTTCATATCCATACATGATTCCGACACAATTTGTTTACCAACCCGATTCCCCGTGAGAGACACTGATGTCCGGGAGAAAGACTCGATAGCACCATCAAAGGGTTAACAACCATAGTGGAGGGCTATCTCACACAAGATGAGTTTAACAACGTAGAAATAAAGGCACTCCCGCTATCTCGTTTGCACAGGTCAGTCAATACACAACTCATTGTTAGGCATACCAAATCAGATCTCTAACATAGCAAGCACTCAGCACCGAATCAGTTAATAACACTCATAATGATCTCATTCGATTCTCCCAACCCATCTGTAAAGGACAAGCTGGTATTTTGCCTACCAATCCCAACTACACCCAATAGGGATGGTCTAGCGCCTTTACTACCCACTCGTGTCCCCTTTTGGTCGGTGTTTCTCTTTTATTACAAGTCGAGTTCATTACTTAGTCCAATTTGAGGTTAGACGTCTTAAGTTCATTTTGCCCCTTCAAAACATCTTCAAATCCTTTGAAATCCATGGGCGGTTTCCCAAAACACACACTCGACCCTTGCGTACCCGAATTGCACAACCTCAGCTCTGATACCATCTTTGTAACGGCCCAGAATTAGAATTTCTGAGTTACGTTTCAAGGGATAAAACCCCTTGTTCGGATCTTGCAATCCAGGTACGGGTCGAGGTTTCAAACTCATTTTAAGATTTGTAGAAAGAGGGATTTCAAACCCTAAAACCTCGAAGGGCCGTTGGGTACCCTTAACCTGTCCTAAGACTATGTTGCGGAAACCATTTCAAACGGAAGTAAAGCGGAAGTAAAATACAGATACAAGTGCCACGGCGGAGCCGGGTCAAAACGGAGTCAAAAGTATAAATCCCAAAACAATATAATCAGAGTCTGGTGAAGTCTATAACTCCAGCGCTCACTCTCCGCCGACAAATGACCCGCGCAATAAGCAAACAACACCGATAGGATGAACATAAATAATTCCTAAAAAAATTGATTTGGGGCGGGATCAGATCGATGCCCACTTAACTCTGCATCCTAACCATAAGCACAAATATACGCTATACCTAATAAAGATGCTCTAATGCAGTACGAAATTCAACACACTAGCATGCTCCTAGTTCATAATAATGTGCAGAAATACTGTAAAGGGCCCAAGACAATGCCAAGTGGCATATCCCTCTCCTACCTTCACCCCTTCCGACAGGCGGAGACTGGCCAGCTTGTGAATGCATTCATTCATAATCGGGGGGCACGCATGCCTAACCCGCTCCACAATAAAGCCCGCGGGTATATCATAATATAAGGAAGTACTCGATTGACTCAGGGTACCCGATGAGGCTGGGCTACCCTATGACCCTAGCAAAGACTCTAGGACTATCACAGATAACGGCCGTTCTGTTTACATATGCACAAAGAAATAGAATGCTCAACGATCGATGCAACCTAGCATGGTACTACATGGCATGCTGATCATGAATGCAAGTGTAAAGGCTCGGATTTTCAAATCCTAATTTTTCGGAAAAAGGTAATTAAAAATGAATTTAAATCGGATTAAAAGCTCGTTTAGCGGATTCGAACCAGAATATAAAATTTGACAAATAATTTCCGTCATTTTACCTCGAAAATTGAAAATAATTATCAGCTGACGATATCCTTGTCTATTTTAAAAATCTAATTGATCGAGAAAGCGAGAGTCGGAAAAACTAACATTCAGAAACTAATTTCGGGATTCAAAATTCGCATATTTGGAATTTACTTCCGGGTAAATGTTTACCCATTTCCACACTCTAACCTCACCAACTCCCTCACCATACCTCTTAAAAGGTCAGCCCTTACCCCGTCATTCACCATTCACCATCACCATCCATCCCATTCCCCATCATTCACCATCTCTGCTCCCATCTTCACCCCACTCACCACCTGCTCCCGTCACCCCCATCAGCCCCCTCATCGACGCCATTGCCTCCACCGCGCCTCTGTTTTCCCAAGCCCAGAATCGGTACCTCCAGCCTCCACCTCTGCATTTCCTCGACGAGCAGCAGGTCGAGTCACCCCCTTCGATGTCCAAGAGCACCCAGGAGCCGCCCAGAAGCCGACAACGCCGCCGACGAGCCACCGAACCATCGCCTCCCCTGTTCGAGCGCATATAACGTTCCGGTAAGCCGTTCTCCTTCGTTTCCAAGTCAAACCACTCTCGAGCCCTACCAACGTGCTCAACCATGTCCGACAAAGGTCCGACGAGCCATCGCGAGCCTCCGACGAAGCCCAGAACTCCGATCAAGAGCTCCGAAGTCGCGAACTCCCTCGGTGAGCTTCCACCATTTCTTTCCTTCCTCGATTCGATTTCGTGCTTTATTCAATGGTTAGATTAGTTGCGAGTGAGCGTGAGCTGAGTGAAGGACGATTGGATTAGCTCGAGAGCTCCGGCGAGCTCGAGAGAGGCGTGAGCGAGCAATGTCGAGCCGAGAGCGCTAGGCGAGAGCGTGAGCGAGGGAACAGTCCGAGCGGGCAAGAGCGGGTGCGCGCGAGATCTCTGGGAGCGAAGCTGAGGGCAGGGCGGGACCATGGAGCCGGAACCAGTGTGCTACGGCAGGGCGTGAGTCCAGGACGTCGCCGGCGGGGACGAGTCTTGAAGTGGGCGGGAGTCTCGTTGGATTCGGGTTGAAGAAGAAGCCAACGTGGCTTTATGGGGCCCCCTCCCTTTTGCTAACTTACATATACTACGTATATGTTATTTATTTAAACTGGGTTGGGATTATATAATGGGTTCGGTTCGGTTTGGTTCGGTTCGGGTTATCCGTTTATTATTTAACTAATTAGCGGTAATTAAAAAATATTTTAATAGTATTTGAGGATTTAAAAGATAAAGTATTAATTTTGGAGATTTATAAAGGGTTTATTTTATTAAATAAAAACGGTTTGGATTTTAGGGGATTTGGAAATAACTTATAAGGTTGTTTTATTAAATTGTGTTTTATAATATTATATCTATAATAATAATTGAGATTTAACATAAATAAGTTGGACTTGCCTCTTAGAAAAGAATTTGGAAAAGAATTTCAAGGTTGGAAAGTAGTCTAATAAATAAATTAAAAAGGGAATTCGGCGAGTATTTTAAGGGTCGGAATACTTAACTATTTAAATGGGATTTGAAACGGTTTTGAAACTAACTTGGGAATAAGACTTATTCGATGACTAACTAGCATGATAATATGATCGTTTGACTAACAGTATGATATGTATGACTAATAGCATGACTTGTGGTGAATTATTATATGAGATTAAATGTTGGATAATTATGGCGATCTAGTAGGATTTTATATCACACAAATTATGTCTTGTGATTTTGATGAACCGTTGAGGCATATGAGGAAATGACGTATATGAACATGCATAATTGGTTGACTGATTTATGGAGAACGATGTGGTCTTGAGGAGTGGATGATGCGATGAAATGACTTTCATAATATGTTACTTGTTCTATTGATTGAGGTGTGCTTGAGTGCTTAACAGTTGAGTGTAGACTTATGTATATTCCATTATGTATTAGGTGATACTATGTGATTGTGAATACTGTGTGATGGATTGTTCTGTTGCCGGTCTGCTAGACAGGTAAGTACCTCCGGGGCTTACTCAGTAACCAGTACCTCCTGCCTGATGTGTCATATAGTATGTAGGTGTTTTATATACATATATAAGAGCATGCCATGTAGTATCATGCTTAGGAATTGCACTTACGAATGAGCATTCTTATTCTGTATGCGTTTGAATACAGAACGGCCGTTATCTGTGAGTCCTAGAGTCCTTGCTAGGGTCATAGGGCAGCCCAGTTTCATCGGGTGTTGTCCTCCTTGAGTTATATATATATATATCACGAGATACGAGATGAGCATGAGATACGAGATGAGCATAAGATGCGATATGATGATGAGATTTGATATGCTATAGTATCGAACTGGCCAGTCTCCACCCTTGCTGGAAGAGGGGTGGTGGTAGAAGAGGGATATACCACTTGGTATTCTTTGTTAAGGCCTTACTTAACATTCCGCACATATGAGTTAGGAACATGATAGTGTGGTTAATATTCCAGTACTGCATGAAGGCATCTTTATTCTAGGTATAGGCGTATTATATGTCCTCAGCGCGGTCAGAGGACCCGCGGGCGGACTCTTGGCCTGACTTGGTGGTATAGTTTCAGGTACCCAATACACTGCTTGATTTTGTGCTGTTATGACGGGGTCTATTCATATGGCGGAGAGTGAGTGGTTGAAACCTGACTTCACCAGATTCACGCTTTTGGGATTCCTCCCTAATTATACTCTGTTTTGACCCGGCTCTGCCGTGGCACTGGTTGTATCACTTTAAGAACTTATGCACTTTGCATGATAAAGGATTTCCCGCGTTGTAGACTTAGGACAAGTACATGGGTTTACCCCGGGGTCTCCAACGGACCTTCCGGATTTGGGTGCGAAATCCCACTTTAAACTACACATCTTCGATTTCAAACCTTCAACCTGTACTCGGGGCGCAAGATCCCAACGAGGGGTTTCATCCCTCGAAACGTAACTAGGGAATCATAATCCCGGGCCGTTACAAAGGTGGTATCAGAGCTGAGATTTTGCAATCCGAGTACAATAGGTTGAAGAGGTTTTGAAAATAGCCCAATGATTTCGAACGGTTTTGGACAATGTTTTAAAAAGGGCAAAATGAATTTAATTGGACTTAAAACCTAAAATGAATAAAGGGGAAACAATCTCGTGGGTAAAGACTAAAGCGATAGACATCCCTTATGGATGTAGAACTCGGGGAACGGTAGGCAAAATACTAGCTTTTATTTACAGATTGGGCCTAGAAGACTCCAAGGAACACCACGGAGGTTGGAGTGTTGAGTTAGGAGGTCGTGAGGTTTTTGCCCCTCCGGTCAGCCGTCCCTCGAAGGATGACATAGATCGTCTCTATGCTTATGTTATATATATATGTAATTGGGCCCGAGGGCGATCCTCCTCGAAGAGGATCATATTAATCTTGTTGATTGCTTCCGTGTTAAGTGTTATTGTGCTGAGGATAGCGAACTAACCAGAATGCCTTAACATGAACATGTAAATGACTGTATGTTTAAACGGGATAGCGGGAGGAAACATTGTTCTTATGTAATCAGATTTTCTGTCTTGTCGGAATAGTTCTTCCATAGTACAACCCCCTTGATAATCCGGATTTCGTCGTCCGTCCCACCAAAGAACTTGGATGTGTTAGTAAGGGTCGAGAGTGTCCGTTCCTCTTGACTTGAGTCCTATTTGTATTCCAACCATAGATGTTCATCGAGTCTCATACCTAATGTCAACCTTCTCTACGGGGAATTTGGGACGGTCAACTAACTACCTTCGGGGATTGTGTATAATGTGAGGGTTACCTGAGGTTGATTATCGACATTCTTCCGAGTTAAGAGTGCTTTGTCTTATGGAGTCATCCCTCTTGAGCCTCGTAATGGTCAACTGTGTCGCCTTGCGAAAAAAGTCTAAAAATGAATTCTGCCATCTTCTCTCGGAAACGGTGTGAATGTCCTTGTGTCCAGCGTGTCATACTAGCGTCCCACGGGGAAACGGGGTGGTGAGTCGGTGATTGTCCTTAGAGAATTTTGTCAAGTTATAATGATAGCTTCCTTGTGATTTCATGACATGTTATATTGGTATAATTCAACATGACTTGTCGGGTACCTTGCATGGTTGCACTTATGAGTAAATGTATGTGATGTATGTATTGAATTCCCATGATTACTGTCTCCCTTTGAACTAGGTCCATGATAGTGTGGTCAACTCTCGTTGTGTGTTAAAAATATGAATTGGATGACTTAGCATGCCAGATTAACCTAATCGGACCTCATTGTCTGTGTACATATTTAATGAGTATTACATGTTTAATGAGTATTGCTAGTATCTTGTAGGACATATACCTCCCAGCTATAGGCCCTCGTATGATTATATGACGTCCTAGTGTTACTATGCGAATATGGATGTATGTGATGAGATAATTGCTATACCGACCCTGCATGAACTGACCATACACTTAGCATGATGTTTTGGGTACATCTTAGCATGCTTTCCGTAATATTATGACTTGTTTATTGTGTATCTAAATGAGTGATAAGTCGTGCATATGATATCTTGTGATGTTTGCTAGATCTTGCATAACTTGTGCCATATATGTCCCATGTCAGTCTGTGCATACATGTTCTTAGTTTGTCAAGCATGATTGGTGAATGAAATGATAGGTTGCTAGCTTGTTCCGCGCGCATATAAAGATGATTATATGAACATGTTATGAATGCATAAATCGATATTCCTTGAGATAGGTGCATACTAGTGTGAAATAATGTGATGATATCTCTAGATTTTTATGTGTTTGCGTGCCATAATTATAAGGGAATCGTTGTAATTCTCGGGTTGGGATCTTATCCTTGCTCTCGTCGTCCCTATTCTTGGTCCTTGTCTGAACTCTTAAGAAAGCTGTGTTGTCCGCCCTTGTCTCTCCCCTATCTCTGTAACTTCTAACCCTTATGATAATTCGATGAATGCCGATATGCAAGAAAGAACCGAGAACCAAGTGGCACCGGAGCGGTGCAACGGAAGTGTGATGGGTCCATGACCCCTTAGGCCCCAGGAACAACGTCACCGATGGCAAAAAGGACGAATATGCTTCAAAGATGACAATCGTTAACAGATTCATTCCAGCAGACACGAGGAAGAGCATTCTTGATTCAAATTGTGGATTCTTTTATACTAATCGGAATTGATGTTTTGTGAGAAGCCTAGAACTGACATAATTGAATGTGTGATGACGGATGTGCTAAATTGGTAGCAATGATTGTCTGACTAACTTGTTTCTATGACGATGTGCCTTGGTGCTTGGTATACTGACTTGCGGGTGAGTAGGTTATGGGTTATATGTATGGGAGTGCTTTCTTCTTGAGCTTGAGTCGTTAGATTCTTCAGTGAGATGGGTTGGAAAGTGGCAGGTGGATTAAGGTATTCGGATTGGGTCTTTGGTCGTGTGAGATGGGGTGCAGAAAGGATGCGTTAGCTTGGGTAGAGCCGAGGGAGTTGGGATGTGTGAAAGATAGTGGTCTACGAGTATAGATGAGCTTCCAAGTAGGTCTTAGTTGAGCAATGGGCCTAGTATGGCTAGATTTTGAGGGAGATGTCCAAGTGAGAAGTGGTAGTCTAGGCAGGTAGTGTGTGCGGGAAGTATAAGAGAGTGGTTGACTGAGGTCTGGACTAGTTTCATTAGGGTGATCTTGATATTGGGTGTGGGTAGAGTTAGTTAGGATAGTTCTAGGAGGTGGACGGGCAAGCTAGGAGTTGATCGGGGGATTCTTGAGGGGAGGTGTTGTGAGACGGATTGGTGTGCTAGGGAAGGTGTCTAGATAGTCTATGAGCGGAACGTGGGCGGTGTCAAGGATGATCGATTAAGGAATGTTTGAGGAATCGTAGAATTTGGGACTAGGAGATGGGTGCTAAGAGTGGGGGCGATTTCGGTAAGGGATGAGGTTGAGGAATTTCCTAGGAAAAGTAGTATGAGGTTGCTTGGGAAATTATCGATCGGGGATATTAGGTTGTTCATATCAGGGTTGTTCGTGTGATGAGTATTTGAGGTTGTTTATATAGGATTGGTAATGCTTGGGGAAATTATGAGTGAATGATTTCTAGATCGTTGTTGGAGGATTTTGGCATAGGGAATGAATCGAGATTTATGTGTGGAGATCGTTGTGGCTATTGAGGTAATTGAGGATGTGAGATGAATCTTCGAGGAAAGGCTGGTAGCTAGGCAAGGATGTAGTTGACATTTCTAGTAAGACTGTGGGCTTAAGGTTGAGATAGGGAGATTATGAGCATGGATTTGGGAACCAGGCAAAGCAGAAGGTATTGAGGACGCTAGAGGATAAGAGATTTTTGAAGGTTGGTAAAGTTACGGTGCTTAGGAAATTCGGACGAGCATGTCATACGAATTCGGTGAAAATGATGATCGGTACATTAGGGTTTAAGCGGTAGAGATTTCGAAGTTTGAGGAAGCGTGATTTGAGGCAATTTGGGGAAACATGTGGAGTTGAGGGAACTAGTCCAAGTAGAGTATGCTGGGAAGATGATCTAGAGTGGGGGTTGGCTTGAGGGTCATGGTGATTCATGGTTGGGAGTACCACTAGTTGGGTTCTGCGTTAGAATTGGACGGGAGTGTTAGGTGTGAGATGGTCAGCATGAGTTGGGTCCTTAGAGGTGGATGGTTAGTGAGAGTGGTTAGCGGAATGGGAAATATGATCAAGTTAGCAAGGTGATTCGAGATGTCTCTTTAGGAGATGATGGTCGGGCGGAGTCTTGAGAGCCCAGGAAGAGTAAGCAAGATTGTTAAGAAGCGTCTAGATCGATCGTGAGAGAGGTTAAGTTAGGGACTTGGGATCTCTCTGAGAAGGCGAAGATGGGACCGTTAGAGGACCCCAAGGAGGAGGGTGCGCTTGATAAGGAGTCTTGGTACGTAGTTGGTCGAGTTGTTAAGCTTGTCGGATTAGGATCGAAAACCGTGTGATTGGGAACTTCGAGAAATAGTTTAGATGGTCGAGTGGAAGGTAAGACTTAAGATCGAGATTTCGAAATGGATTGGCCTTAGATGGCTTGATGGAATAGGAGTTGGGATACCTAGTAGTTGGTTTGGGTATTCGGCCTTGGTTACGAATAGTTATGAGGCTAGAAAGGTTGTATGTGAGCAGGATGCAATGGTGCCTAGAACTGGTAGTAAATTGAGTTGGTAGACCTCGGTGAATTTGATCGTAATGCAAGAGTTGATGGGTAGTGGTCGTGCCTTGTCATGATTGGTAGTGCAAGGCAGATTCTCCTGGGATAATGATCTAGTGTATACTTTACTTGGGGGCGAATGTTGTGCGAATTCTATGCTATAGACGATGTTGATTCTCTGATGTGTTGCCGTTGACAATAGGGAACTGTAGTCCTAACATAGTTATCCCTGAACTCAATGGAATGCTACTATACGGAAGCAATTGTTTGCCTCTAATGCGATGACGCTTGGTAGTTAGATTGAGTATGATGTAGTTATCTCATTGATGTAACGTGCTTATCTGATTGATATGGTGTGTAACTTCAGTGAGATGATGTGATAAATTCTATCATATATGATACGATGCTAGATATGCTATGCTATGTGGCTATTCTTGAGGTGATTATGTTATGCTATTAGACGTGAGGTGCTATTGTTATTCGATATATATACATGATACTTGATGATGAAAATGATAGAAATTGAACTGTTGAACCTTGATTCTGTCTTAGAACATAGGAAGAGAATATGAGATTAGCCTTTAGAAGTGGATGGTAGGATGAATGGAGATATTAGGAATGCTTTTGGCTAATGCCGAACTTGAAGTTTTGAACGGTGTTTTAAAGAGGACGTTGTGATGTTTTGAGTTATGATATGCCGAGGAGTCAGAGTAAGGATGTGGTAGGGGCCCATATCACATTCTTGCTACGGTCTATTGGGGATATTATGATCACGGCAACGGTACTGTGAGGATCTCATAAGGGCACTTATGAGATACTTACGGGGTCAATGACATGATCCTTGGACTAACCAATTTCAAACTTCATCCCCTATTTTAAAATGATTTTAGTCTCGAGGACGAGACTTGTTTTTAGAGGTGGATGATGTAAAGGCTCGGATTTTCAAATCCTATTTTTTCGAAAAAAGGTAATTAAAAATGAATTTAAATCGGATTAAAAGCTCGTTTAGCGGATTCGAACCGGAATATAAAATTTGACAAATAATTTCCGTCATTTTACCTCGAAAATTGAAAATAATTATCAGATGACGATATCCTTGTCTATTTTAAAAATCTAATTGATCGAGAAAGCGAGAGTCGGAAAAACTACCATTCAGAAACTAATTTCGGGATTCAAAATTCGCATATTTGGAATTTACTTCAGGGTAAATGTTTACCCATTTCCACACTCTAACCTCACCAACTCCCTCACCATACCTCTTAAAAGGTCAGCCCTTACCCTGTCATTCACCATTCACCATCACCATGCATCCCATCTTCACGCCACTCACCACCTGCTCCCGTCACCCCCATCAGCCCCCTCATCGACGCCATTGCCTCCACCGCGCCTCTGTTTTCCCAAGCCCATAATCGGTACCTCCAGCCTCCACCTCTGCATTTACTCGACGAGCAGCAGGTCGAGCCACCCCCTTCGATGTCCAAGAGCACCCAGGAGCCGTCCAGAAGCCGACAACGCCGCCGACGAGCCACCGAACCATCGCCTCCCCTGTTCGAGCGCATATAACGTTCCGGTAAGCCGTTCTCCTTCGTTTCCAAGTCAAACCACTCTCGAGCCCTACCAACATGCTCAACCATGTCCGACGCAGGTCCGACGAGCCATCGCGAGCCTCTGACGACGCCCAAACTCCGATCAAGAGCTCCGAAGTCGCGAACTCCCTCGGTGAGCTTCCACCATTTCTTTCCTTCCTCGATTCGATTTCGTGCTTTATTCAATGGTTAGATTAGTTGCGAGTGAGCGTGAGCTGAGTGCGGGACGATTGGATTAGCTCGAGAGCTCCGGCGAGCTCGAGAGAGGCGTGAGCGAGCAATGTCGAGCCGAGAGCGCTAGGCGAGAGCGTGAGCGAGGGAACAGTCCGAGCGGGCAAGAGCGGGTGCGCGTGAGATCTCTGGGAGCGAAGCTGAGGGCGGGGCGGGACCATGGAGCCGGAACCAGTGTGCTACGGCAGGGCGTGAGTCCAAGACGTCGCCGGCGGGGACGAGTCTTGAAGTGGGCGGGAGTCTCGTTGGATTCGGGTTGAAGAAGCAACCAACGTGGCTTTATGGGGCCCCCTCCCTTTTGCTAACTTACATATACTACGTATATGTTATTTATTTAAACCGGGTTGGGATTATATAATGGGTTCGGTTAGGTTTGGTTCGGTTCGGGTTATCCGTTTATTATTTAACTAATTAGCGGTAATTAAAAAATATTATAATAGTATTTGAGGATTTAAAAGATAAAGTATTAATTTTGGAGATTTATAAAGGGTTGATTTTATTAAATAAAAACGGTTTGGATTTTAGGGGATTTGGAAATAACTTATAAGGTTGTTTTATTAAATTGTGTTTTATAATATTATATCTATAATAATAATTGAGATTTAACATAAATAAGTTGGACTTGCCTCTTAGAAAAGAATTTGGAAAAGAATTTCAAGGTTGGAAAGTAGTCTAATAAATAAATTAAAAAGGGAATTCGGCGAGTATTTTAAGGGTCGGAATACTTAACTATTTAAATGGGATTTGAAACGGTTTTGAAACTAACTTGGGAATAAGACTTATTCGATGACTAACTAGCATGATAATATGATCGTTTGACTAACAGTATGATATGTATGACTAATAGCATGACTTGTGGTGAATTATTATATGAGATTAAATGTTGGATAATTATGGCGATCTAGTAGGATTTTATATCACACAAATTATGTCTTGTGATTTTGATGAACCGTTGAGGCATATGAGGAAATGACGTATATGAACATGCATAATTGGTTGACTGATTTATGGAGAACGATGTGGTCTTGAGGAGTGGATGATGCGATGAAATGACTTTCATAATATGTTACTTGTTCTATTGATTGAGGTGTGCTTGAGTGCTTAACAGTTGCGTGTAGACTTATGTATATTCCATTATGTATTAGGTGATACTATGTGATTGTGAATACTGTGTGATGGATTGTTCTGTTGCCGGTCTGCTAGACAGGTAAGTACCTCCGGGGCTTACTCAGTAACCAGTACCTCCTGCCTGATGTGTCATATAGTATGTAGGTGTTTTATATACATATATAAGAGCATGCCATGTAGTATCATGCTTAGGAATTGCACTTACGAATGAGCATTCTTATTCTGTATGCGTTTGAATACAGAACGGCCGTTATCTGTGAGTCCTAGAGTCCTTGCTAGGGTCATAGGGCAGCCCAGTTTCATCGGGTGTTGTTCTCCTTGAGTTATATATATATATATCACGAGATACGAGATGAGCATGAGATAAGAGATGAGCATGAGATGCGATATGATGATGAGATTTGATATGCTATAGTATCGAACTAGCCAGTCTCCACCCTTGCTGGAAGAGGGGTGGTGGTAGAAGAGGGATATACCACTTGGTATTCTTTGTTAAGGCCTTACTTAATATTCCGCACATATGAGTTAGGAACATGATAGTGTGGTTAATATTCCAGTACTGCATGAAGGCATCTTTATTCTAGGTATAGGCGTATTATATGTCCTCAGCGCGGTCAGAGGACCCGCGGGCGGACTCTTGGCCTGACTTGGTGGTATAGTTTCAGGTACCCAATACACTGCTTGATTTTGTGCTGTTATGACGGGGTCTATTCATATGGCGGAGAGTGAGTGGTTGAAACCCGACTTCACCAGATTCACGCTTTTGGGATTCCTCCCTAATTATACTCTGTTTTGACCCGGCTCTGCCGTGGCACTGGTTGTATCACTTTAAGAACTTATGCCCTTTGCATGATAAAGGATTTCCCGCGTTGTAGACTTAGGACAGGTACATGGGTTTACCCCGGGGTCTCCAACGGACCTTCCGGATTTGGGTGCGAAATCCCACTTTAAACTACACATCTTCGATTTCAAACCTTCAACCTGTACTCGGGGCGCAAGATCCCAACGAGGGATTTCATCCCTCGAAACGTAACTCGGGAATCATAATCCCGGGCCGTTACAGCAAGCACCTAGTATATCATGCACCTAAAGCAGGGAATAGCTCTATTCAATCTGAGTAAGCTCCGAAGAGACTTACCTGAAGATGCAGAACAGCAAGATAACGCAACAAAGGGCCCAAATGCAAGTCCAAAGCAATACACACCTATCATCAAGTCATTTCCATAAGCTATCGGCCCATCATTCATACACACGAACTTCAAGTTCTCAACATACTCAAAACCAATTGATGGTAAAACCATTTTCCAAAACCTTGTCGATATGATCAACGTCAACCAAAATCATTTCATTTCCAATCAACCCATTGATAAATCTTACCAACAATATTTTACAAGCTCTTAAATCCCAAATTAAGTCAACTCATATTCAGAATAATTTCTAAAATCATACTTGGTCAAATTCCGACATCAATCATTAAATTCATAACCAATTTCCCAAAATCATATTATTAAAACAATTTCCGGCATGATTATTTTCGAACCTTTTTAAGTAATAATCAATCAATGTTAAAATAAATACCAACAAATCAATCCATTTTACAAATCCTCATTTCTAACTCAATAATTAGTTTATTTGATAAATCATCCCCAATAGATCACCTTACCCTTTCTAAAATCTCATATTAAGACACCACAAAATACATATTCCAATTAATACTATTATTTTCTTTTAAAAACCACTTATAATACTATTATTTTCTTTTGAAAACCACTTATAATTGCTGAACCGAACCCACATTTCAAAACAGAAAACCGGTTCAGTGAAAGACCCTGTTCATCTCCCTCAATCAAGAGCTCTGTTCGATGGTTAAACAGGAGGGGAGAGGACGTCGGCGATGCCAGATTTCCCGACCACCCCAACCCGACACTAGAGGCCAGAAAACGAGCAAGAAAAGGAAGGAGAGGAAGGAGTGCTCACTGAGGTTCCTAGGGCTCGCTGGAGGTGCTTCGCGTGTCGTTCGCGCTTGTCGGAAGCGAAATCAGCGCTCGGTTGGCCTGGGTTGGAGGAGGGGGGGTCAAAAGGAGAATCTTTACTGTCCTATTGAGCGAAGGAGGAGAGAGGGTGGCTTACCGAAGCTACATCGGAACCCAGGGAAGAAGGAGCGAGGAGAGCTCGGCGGTGGTCGGCTCTGGCCTGGGTGACTGCCACTGGCTCGGACGGCGTCAGAGGAGAGTCCAACCGCGGCTGCTGCTTAGTGTAGGTGGATTGAAGAAAGAGGGGTGTGATGCTGTTGTGTGCTCTCGGCAGAACCAGAGGAGAGGAATTGGAGGCGGCGGCGGCTTCACGGGGGAGATGGAGGAGGAAGATGGTGGCGGGTGGTGGTTTCCAGTGGTGACGAGGTGCGGTGGTGCTCCGACGACAGCAAGGATCGGCGGTGATGGTGAGGAGTTGAGCAAAAGGGAGGTGTCTTGGGGATGGGATCTTCACGGGAACGGAGGGAGGAGATGGGAACTAGAGGAGGGCGTTTAATTCTGAACCATCAGACAACAGGAGAGGGGGATGTGTGAATACAAGAGCTGAACTAGGCTAGACTTGCATAAAATAGGATTAGTTGTGCAGAAGAATTCAGAGAGGGGAGAATTGACTGGGCACATCACACAAAAGAGTAAGAATAGAAAGTGGTCCCGGCCCAAATTTTAAAATACCTAAAAATAAATATTGAAACCCGCTCTTCGATCTTATCTCGACTCGTTCAAAATAAATATTAATTTTCCAATCTGCATTTTAATAATGAAATTCCTGAAAAGCGGAATAAAATCTGTTTGTATAAATTGAAAATTCGGGCCGGAATTCACTCTAAGAATTTCAATTTCGATTTAGTAGATTAATGACGAGTTTTCCTTTAAACATCCAAATTAAATCCTTTTTTTTTTTTTTAAATTATTATTTTCAAAATCCGGGCCTTTACAACTTTGTCTCGTTTAAGTTACTTACATCAACTATCAGTAGTCATGTATTTTTAGTTGTCACACCATTTAACAATGAAAGGAAGACTATACTAAACTTCAAAATCCTCAAAACGAAGACTATACTAAACTTCTTTTCATCGACTTTATGTTTATTTATTATTTCATCCTAATATTATCAACTTTATGTTTAATTATTATTTCATCCTAATATTGGAATTGACCAATATTATCAACTTTATTATTTCATCCTAATATTATCGACATTTTGTGTACTAAACTTCTTTTTTATGCATTGTAATTTACACGATTTTCTTCTTTTGTCCTACTCTATAATCTGTATAGAAGGATTAAATGAAAAGAAATTTTTCAATTTGAGATTCAATGCCTGGATTCCCCATGTCCCAGCTGCACATATTAGAGATCAATTAAGGGATGTTCAAAACATTGTGTTGTTCTAATTTTGTTTTCAAATTCTCGTTTAATATGGATGAAAAAAAAACCCAAAACTCAAAGGAAACTAACCAGAAAAGTCACGAGGCACCAGGAGCGATTGTTGGTACCGAAGGGAAGAACTACATGAGTGATTGGAGGCACCAAACACACGATCACTTGCTAAAAAACTTCAAATCGAAAGTCTCACCAAGAGTGATTTGGGCACAGAAGTGAAATCGAAGGTGTAGAATCTCTCATGGAAATTGAAATCGAAGGTCATTTTGTTGTCCTCATACTGTTTTAAAATGCTGGTTTAACATGGATGAAAAAAAATCAAAGGAAACTAACCAAAAATGTTGCCAAACACCAGGAGCAAATATTGGCACCGAAGGGAAGAATTGCAGGAGTGATTGCTGGAACCAGAAGCGCGATTACCCACTGAAAAACATAAAATCGAAGGTCTCACCATGAGTGCTTCGGGCTCGGAAGTTTAATTGAAGGTGGAGAATCTCTTCGTGAAAACTGAAATCAAAGGTCATCTGGAGAAATGGTGTTTGGTGTGGAAGAGGAAATTAAAACCCTAGATGAAGCGGTGGAGAGTTACTTTTTTTTTGAGAACATGGAGAGTTACTTTTTTATTCTAACATAAAAATATATAAATTTATTATAATTAAAATTTTTGAAGGTACGAAGCGCGTATTACTCCCGCCTAATGAAAAAAGGGATGACCGCCACCTTAGCCCTTGAAATGGAAAATGAAACTAAAACGACCATTCAATATTAAAACCGCCACATAAACCGCTATATAAGCTAAACCGCCACAACCAGCCACCACATTAGATCGTTTATGTAGTAGTGTGTTTTTACATTAAAATGATAATATAAACTGATGTATGTTGATAACAATAACATCATTATAAAAATATGAAATGATGTTGAATAATACAAAAAACATCTGTTTTTCATAAATAAATGAATGTTAATAATAATAACAACATTGTTTATATACACAAACTATATTGTGCATTACTTTAAAACAATATAATATCACATATTATAAATATAAAATTAATATACACCAAATGAATAATCTAAGAACGATGTGTATACCATATTAATACATCGGTTATGTATATATTTCATGTCGTAGATTATTTTAAAACCATATAAAATCAAAATTTATATATATGAAATTAATATACACACAATCAATATAATAAAAAATAGATGTTTTAACCAAGAAAATACATCTGCTTAAAACCGATGTGAAAAGTTTTGATCTTATACTACACGCACATAGAGATCGGAATTTTTTTTTAAAGACATCTGTTGACAATAGATGTCTAATTGCAATTTTCTAGTAGTGGATATGCTTCCCCCAAGAGCTTCATGTAATAAGATGCAAATTTGCCCCTAACTTTCTCTATGGAGTTGGTTTTGGATCCATCTTCTTTGATTAAGAAAGCAATGTGGTTTCTTCTACGATTCTTCCTCATTAGTGCATGGAAAAAACTTGAGCATTTGTCACTATTCAGGATGTATTTGGACTTAACAAGCTGAGCATTGAAGGAGTGTTCTACTTTGCTAAGAAAATCAGCCTATTTCTTCGTCAAATTAACTCTGTCTCAGAGCTCAGGTGAGGAAGGATCTTGCTGAAGTTTAGAGAGAGAAATCGAGTAGGCTGAATTGACATGAGTAACTTTATCAAAGATGCTACCAAAGTGAGATCGGTTGAGGGTTTTAAGGGGTCTTTTCATTTTTTTTAGCATTTTGCACGGCTTGATCTGTGTAGTCTCCCACCCATTAAAGTTCCAGTTTGAGCACACCATATTATGAAACTTATCATGACTGCACCACATATTATAAAATTTGAACGGTTTAGCAGCTGGAGTGATACATTTCAAAACATTTGCAATGCATAGGGCATGGTCTGAATCTCGACAAATTGGTTGATAAGTGGCATTGCAACAGTAGTCCAGTTGGAGCCATTCATGATCGGTCATGACTCTATCGAGTTTACTCCAAATGGTGCAATCTGTGTAGGTAAATAGATCACCGTTGAATGGGGCATCCACAAGGCCATTTTCTGCGTAACATTCCAAAAAATCTTGAGTTTGGTAAACCGAGTTTGGGGTTAAAATTTTTTTGCTCTTGTCGTCTCTCATGGCTGCATTGAAGTCTCCAATGAGAAGCCATGGCCTGGCAAGATCATTACACATTCGAGAAATACTATCCCAAAGCGGTCTCTTAGACACAACACTGTGCAAACCATAGATTGCTGCAAAGTAAAACCATAAATTGGTTGTACGACAAGTTACCTTACATAAAATAGCTTGTTCCGTACAACCAATCCTAACCAAATCTATAAGGTCACTTCTCTACAAAAGAATAATTTTTCCTTAATCACTACAGTTCGAGTTGTCTGTGTAGTTCCAAGAGTTAAACTCGTTGCTTATGGTACTAGCAATCTGATTGGGTTTAAGTTTCGTCTCAATCAGGGCCGTTAAGGATATAGCATTATCGTTCAGTGCCCTTCTGACCACTTCTTGTTTATAGGGGAAGTGTAAGCCCCTAATATTCCAAGCTCCCATGTTCATTTACCGGAAGGGAAAGCTCCGTCCTTGGATTTCTTTTTAAATTGCTCGTTGTCTTTCCTGCAGGAGGTAGTTGTCCTTGCCTTTCCAGCACGCTTCTTTTTAGGTGATTTTCTCTTTTCACTGGATATCACATAAGAACGACAAGTGATATAACTCACAACCCATAATTAAGGGTATAAGGTGTTATAAGATTATAATGTGCAAAAATAATGTTAGTAAATTTGCCCTTATTCATGAGATACAAATAAGAGTGCATAAATAAGATTATAAAGTTCAAAACGAATATTTCAAAGTGCACAATTAACAATAGGTTTGTGCAAATCATATACCTTAGCAAATTTTAAAATACCAAGCCTATTTTTTCTAGTTTTTTGTTCTGTTTTTGGTTCTAAATCCTAAATTCTTTCATCTCATCAATGATAGTTGATAATTTTGATTCTGGCTGAATTTCAGTTTTTGGCTTCTGTTTTTTGCTGTTTGCTGATTCTTTTCCATGCACCCTTAACCGAAGGGACAATTTTCTGTTTTTAGTTTGTATTTATTTTGTGGTTTACAAAGGGCTGTTTGTGCAACATTAGATATATAATGTGCATACTTAATATATTTAAGTGCAACATTAGATAGACAATGTGCATATTCAAGGTTTAATAGTGCATATTTGGATCAACAAACTTTCCATTTCTATAAACTCTTATACCATTTATTTTCTTTGTCAATAGGGATCATACACAACGTTTAAGTGGTCAGACCTCGAAACAAGATTGAACTCAGCGTTATCACATAAGTCGGGGAACTACATTCACCGCGTCCTAACCTGCATTGCCAATTTGATTGAAGTTTGGTTGCTTCTTTGATCATTTGGCTTTTGCAAAAGGAAGAAGAAGTTTAGACTCAAGTTTTCAGGGAAACGAGTCGACAGGGGAGCCGGTTCAGAAGTTGTTGCGGCTGCTGAGCAGTTGAAGAAGGGATTAGTTTAAGAGTGTTAGCTATCAAACTTATTCGGTTGTTTCACACTCTATTCAAGTATGCAGATTAAATGTTAATATTTTCCATGAATGTACTATTAACATGAGAGTATTAGACATTGAGTCTTGCATTTTCCAAATGTTCAATCAGATTTACAAGTTCAGTTTATATATGCCAAAATCTGATTAATCCAATACAGATCAAGCCCAGCTGCAACAAAATCATCATTCAATCAAGGAAAGAAGTATTTTTTTGGTGGGTAATCAAGGAAAGAAGTTAACAAACCATTTATGATTTCCAATCAAGTAAAGCTTCAACATTTCGCCCAATTCATGTTTGTCAATTCAACATCACACAGTTACAACAAAAGATACCAAATTTGTGATAGATTTGCTAACAAAATCGTATTGAACTTGACAACCAACCTGAAAACCCTAGATAGAAGAAGTTATACAATTTTTTTTATTGAAACCGAGCACTTTTTCTCTCGATCTCCTTCATAAATTGCACTTCTTAGTTTTAGATGGAAAAAAATCATATGTTATAAAATTGCATTTTTCGGTTTTATATTTGCACTTTTTCAAACTAAAATTGCATATTTAAGTTATAAAATTGTACATTCAAACTAAAATCTACATTGATTCTCCCTAAACTGAAAATCTAATTTTTGCACTTTATAATATTAGTCTTGCACTTTTTAATCTAAAACCAAAGTTTACTTATTCTTTTGATCAAATATAAAGTGAATAAATAAGATTTTAAAATGTATAAATAAAACTATAAATTGCATGAATAACACTCTAAAATTGCATGATCGAATAGACCTAGGTGGAGTCGAACCACCAACCTCCTGAACAACAATTTGTCCAAACGCTCTTTCCTATTTGAGCTTATAGATCTTAGTGCTAGAATATGATTGCAAAGTGCAAAAATAAAATTATAAAGTGCGCATAATATATTGTAAAGTACATATATAATATTAACTAGTACTTTTCCCGAACCATGTTCGGGTTTTTTCATAATATTTTCAATCGAGTTTGACGTCTTAAACAAATTACTCGACACGTCAATTTTCTAATAATATGTCATTTTGCTCATGTTTTCTATCATGTCATTTTTTGGAATGTTTGAAGATCATGGTGAAATCTTTTCTCAAGACGAATAATATTTCAAATTTAACAAAGAATAGTAAATCGATCACTTCCACACTTTTCCTGACATCTACTCTACTTGAATGCAAATAAAAGAAACAATATGGTTTTTGGCTTAAGAAAACTGAGTTCAGATCCTCTATGATACTTTATCTATTACTCATCATATTATACCTCTTAAAATTGGTTTAAATTATAAACCAATTTGATAAAGATACCTTATGCTTAAAAGTATAAACTAGGGGTGGGCACAAATCCTGCAAATCCCGGTCCTGTCCCGATCCCGGTGGGATTTCGGAAAAAAATAGTGAATCCCGTCCCAGTCCCGTCCCGCAAAAATTATGCGGGACGAGACGCGGGACGACCCGTCTCAATCCCGCAAATCCCGTCCCGTCCCGCATATATATAATAATGTAATATATATATATTTATAATATAGTGTATATATATATATACACATTAGATTACCCACTGTAATACTGTATTATAGTATATTATATATAATATATATTATATTACAGTATGTACGGGATAGTATGTGTGTGTATAGTATATATATTAGATTACAGTATCTTATATATATAAGATTACGTACAGTATATGTTATAGTATATTGCATATATATTAGATTACAGTATGTATTGTAGGAGTATTATATATAATATATATTGTATCAGTGTGTGTATATATAAATATAGGGGAACCCGTAAAATATAAAAAAATATTATACGTGTTACGTCTTTGAAAATCGGAAAATGTATAGAAATTTTTTTACTTTTTTATAATCTTTTTTATTGGAGGGACAAGGCCCGTCCCGTCCCGGTCCCGTCCCGTCCCGCGAGGGACGAGGCCCGTGCGGGATTTAAAAAAAAAGGGTAAATACCGTCCCGGGCCCGTCCCGCAAAAATTACGCGGGACGGGACGCGGGACGACCTCCGTCCCGTCCCGTCCCGTCCCGCGCCCACCCCTAGTATAGACCTTATATATCTAAAAAAAAATAAAAAATTAGTGTGTGTTTTGGATAATTCAATTCCATATTTGATTGGATTATCCACAAATTGATTTTCATAACCATAATAGACTTCACACGATGCTTGTAAAACAGGTTGCAAAGAATAAATGGGTTATGCTTTTACTCATTCTTAAGGTCGTGTGTAATTTAATCGGAGCCCAATTTTTCCACTTTGACCTCTAATAGACTATTTCTTTTTACATATTTTATTTTGGTATTTGTTATTTTTATTCTTATTGTATTTAATATTGAAAACTAATTTTCATCGGCATAATAGATTTCACACCATGCTTGTGAATTGGGCTGAATAAAATGAATGATTTATGTTTTTACTTGTTTTAAGATTGATTGTATTTTCATGGCAATCCAATTATTCCAAATTGATCTATAATATATGATTTATTTAAAGATGTTTTCACCTTTTATTATTCTTATTGTATTAAATATGAAACCTTATTTTACTCACCATGATATCTTTCACACCATACTTGTGAACTGGGCTGAAGAAAACAAATTTTTTTTTTGTGTTTACTCGTTTTAAGGTTGTTTTTGTATTTTTAATCGAGGTAAGTTTATTCTAATTTTACCTCGATTAATTTTCACCTTTTAATTAACACAATCTCAATCAAACCTCAAATTCCAACTTTCAACAGAATGCTTAACTTCACTCAACGAAACTCATTAAACAATGGCCTTCGATTGAAGCAACCTTCCGTGAATAGAATTAGTTTTCTCAATTTAGTTGAAACATTTGAGCAATGAATACCTATGAGCAAGAAGCTTGTAATGAGAAGAAGTCATTGAAGCAACTGATTACACATTGTTGAATTTCAAGTCCAAGTGCTTCGAAGGTAGTCATAGTTGACAGCAACAGACCTGGTTTGCTTGTGCAGCAGATCTCGATCCGAGTATCTGCATTTCGCCTCTCTACGTCAAACTGCACATAGCAAGTTCCAAACAAAGATCATAAAATAAAAATTGACCCAAATCTGTCCATAAATAAAAAACCACCTGACACACCTTTGGTGAAGACCTCACCGGTACCTCATTTTGTTTTAGGTCTTTGAAGATGCTTCCTCCATTTAAATTTAACTCACTTGAATTCACATCAATTTCCTCTTGCAGATTGCTAATCCTTTCTTTCAATTATTTCATGTAACCTATTGTATCTCCAAGTATTGATGTCCTATACATCTGCTCTTTCAACCAAAGAAAGATCAATCATATAACTAAAAGCAGGTAGAATTAAAAAATATGAAAAAGAGATAAAGATAAAGAAGAGCATATAACATCCCAATACCTTGCTAATCTTCGGAACACCCGATCTTAACATCGAGGGCTATCATTCAGCCTCTTCCTTCGCCTCCTCTTAGCCATTAGATTCTTTGAAGGTTGTCTTTCAAGCTTCCTCTTCTTCTCCATGCAAAGCTTCATGGTGAAAGGTGGGACTTCCATGGATTGAACAATCTCAACTTTGCATTCAGCAAGGAAGAGAAACATTTGAGGCCAACCCAACATAACTAATGAGTGATTTCTACACAACCAGCTGGGGATTTGATACATTTGATGGGATGAGGATCCCACCCCCTCCTCTTCCTCTCATCCCTCCAGCCCCTTTTGAGTCTTTCTCTTCTCCCATTAGACCAAACATAGATTGCTCATTCAATGACGTTTATTCACCATTTGATGTGAAATTCACCACACCGCCAGATTTGGATGATGTTTTTAGGCCTTACAACAACCATGGAGATTTCACAGTTCCAATGTGAGAGCTCTCAGTTACTTTGTATCTCCCTCAAATTACTTTGTATGAAATCCTTAAAAAAACTGTGAGAGTTCTCAATTACTTTCATACCCATCAATCGATACTCCTCACCTTTGAATGAAGAAAACAATGTCAATCAAGCCTCGCCTACGTATGTGCTTATTTACATGAGAGTTCGAGAACACCAAATATGCTTCTTGAATTTTGGGTGTTTGCAATCTCAATCAAAGTCTAATTATTGTAAAATTGTTGATTCAAATCGAAATCCCCAAAGTTAACCAACAAAACTCTAATTGACAAAGCAAAAATCAATTGAATTCAAATACTAACCTCCAATTACGCAACCGCTCCACCCGATTGCCGCCTCCAGCCCTCACCGATTGTGTCGCCGCCCACCAATCGCCCTCTGGCTACTCACAGATTGCGCACCGCCTCTACAATAGCAGCCCCCAATCAATTATGAGCAAGAATATAATTACGAGAAAGAACGTGGAACAAAAATCCAATTTTGGCTTGTAATTGCGAGGAGGCAGTTGAAGGAGAAAACCGATTTCAACTTGGAATTGGTATTGGGAGCAGTTGAATCCATGAAGAGAACGTAGGTGGGGAGAAAGTATATTCAATTCGAGTAAAAGTATATTCACGTATTCATGTAATTGAATTTTTTCTGGTAGATGGCCAATTTGAGTAGAGTATATTCACAATAGTAAGAACTTATTCAAATATTCGAGTACTAGTACATTCACGGTTGTAAGAATATATTCACATTTTGATCTTCTTAATTAATAGGGAAAGGGGTAAATTTTTTGGTAAAAGAAAACAAACTATTCATTTGAATACCGAGCCTTATTCGTATGAATAACTTCTCATTTGAATAACTATTCATTTGAATACTGGGGAGTTATTTATCTGACTAAATATTCATTTTAATACAATAGACTTATTTATCTGAATAAATTATTAGTCATTCCTATGAATAAATATTCAGAAGAATAAATATTCAAATATTCCATTAAACGTTGTACGTTGAAGGGAGCTCTCAGGTTATTATTTTTGAGATACACAAGGGATTTGGAGAGAGAAATACAATAATTCTTTATTTAAATTATTTCCATTGTTTCCTTCAAATCTAACCATCCAAATCGTCATCATCCGACGGTTTACACAAGGTCTCACGAATACAATAATTTAATTAGTTAAGTTGAATTAACTAAATCAAGTTTTAAATTAAAAAAGAGCAACTTGCTACTTACTGATTTTCTTTTTGGTAGAGAACTTGCTACTTAATTATTTTATATTTTACAGTAGATATTGTAAGTAGTTAAGATTTTTGCTAAATTTAATTAAGGTTTTTGTTACTGTTACTATATAGGATGATTTGCACCGATATACCAAAAAAATTGAACTTAGCAAAAATAACCATGGAGTGGATAATTTGTATGGGAATGATAAAATGTCATTTTTGCCAAAATTTTGGGCACCTTCCCAACCGATTGAAGGTAACCAAGGGGGAGAGAGAGGAGGAGAGAAGAAGACCCACTTTAATTATTTTAAACTAATTTTTGTTTGGGCTGCAGCGAAGTCAATTCAGAGGTGATCGGAGCCGCTAGTGGCAGAGATGGAGGCGGCTATATGGGCGCTGCATATTGCAAAGGAAATGGGAGTTAGGGAGGTCACGGTGGAATCGGATTGTGCCCAGCTGATCAACGGGGTTCAACAGCGCGAGATGCCGGGTGGGGTTCCTGGTCTACTGCTGAAAACGTTGTGGCGGCTTGCAAGGGAGTTCGACGTGTGCAGATGTAGTGGGATCAAAGCTGCCCATTTTCTTGCCCAACTAAGGCCTATGTCTAATTTCTTTGTGTTCAATGAGGATGATCTTTGTGAACCTCTATCTGACATTGTTTTCGACGATTTGCTAAGTTTGGAATAAAATTGAGCTATTCATCAAAATTTTATCTATCTATAGATACCCACTTTATATATGTTTATGGAAAAAAATTCGAAGTAAAGTTGGGTCTACATCGTATCTTGATCTCAATTTACAATTTACGCTTACTAGCCAGTAACTACTATTGCCTAGCCACTGACTACGATATCCTAGCCAATATAAGACTAAACCCTGTTCAACCCTCCATTGTTCAACCCTTTGCTTCACCTTGGTGTCCGGCGAGGCAAAGAGTCGTCGTGGCCGAAGTGAACCCCCTCCATCCATCTCTACCACCTTTCCTCCACAAATCTCCCTTCTTCTCCACAAATCCGACCGACCTCCACACATTTCTATTTCCCCTTTCACAAAATCAAAAAAAAAAGGACAGAGAAAAGGATGAGCCTCCACGACGACCGCCCTCCACCCCGCCACTGTCAGCCTCAGGCCTCCACTTCCCCTTCTTCGTTCTTCTGTTCGGCTATTGTGAACTCTCTCTCTCCCTCTATCTCCTGCCTTTGCTTTTCCTTAAATCCCGCCCAATCACACCTCCAAATTTTCAAACTCCCGCAAAAAAAAAGTTACGATTTACGGTTACAAGCCATTAACTACTTTTTCCTAGCCCCTGACTACGATCTCTTAGCCAATTTAAGACTAATCCCTCTTCAACCCTCCACTTTTCAACCCTCCACTTCACCTTGGTGTCCGGCGAGGCAAAGAGCCTTCGTGGCCGGAGTGAACCCCTACATCCATCTATACTACCCTTCCTCCACAAATCTCCCTCCATCTCTACAAATCCGGTCGACCTCCAAACATTCCCATTTTCCCTTTCACAAAATCCAAAAAAAAAAAAAAAAGAGAAGAGGAAGCCAAATTTGACCGACCGACCTCCGCACCAGCCGCCTAGTGCCACCACGACCGTCGCCCTCCACCCCGCCGCCCTCAGCCTCAGGCCTCCACTTCCCCCTTCTTCCTTCTCCTGTTCGGTTGTTGTGAAGCTCTCTCTCTCTCTCTCTCTCTCTCTCTCTCTCTCTCTCTCTCTCTCTCTCTCTCTCTCTCTCTCTCCTTTGCTTTGCCTTCAATCCCGCCCAAACACACCTCCAAAATTTCAAACTCCCGCCCAAAATTTTAACCCATTATAATGGGTAAAGGTAACCTGTTAGTTTTGCAAATAAAATTCACCTTTTGACATTTACCAAATTTTAGAGGGGGTTTACATTTTTGCAAAGGGAGAGATGTTTTGGTATATTGAATACAATTTTCTCTACTTTATGTATGCATTTAAATCAATGGTCGTAAACATCAAGTCGGTTTCACGCCATCTCCAAATTGACACTTTGGATCTACGATTTTTAAAATCAATGGGCCAGGTTATGTTGAGAAAAAGAACAATTCAGGTCTGGTAGGCTAGGATCACTTGGATTCTCTTTTGGATTCCGGATCCTCTCCTAATATATATCTACCTAATGTCTTCCTAATATAACAATCTCAACCCTTAAGATGAATCAATGGTCATGATTTTCTCTCCCTAAATTAAACTTAA
Organism: Persicaria tinctoria; assembly: GCA_037127255.1. Lineage (NCBI taxonomy): Eukaryota > Viridiplantae > Streptophyta > Magnoliopsida > Caryophyllales > Polygonaceae > Persicaria > Persicaria tinctoria. Next base: position 4,629,564 of record JBANSL010000009.1, on the reverse strand, counting down.
TTATATTTTCACCAATCCTCTCATTCTCGGACCAGCGATGATAACACACACTAAACCTCCTCCATTAGGAATCTGGACACCGTTCAGCCCATTGAAGGCGCGCATGTTGCCGCCGTAAGCAAGGAGGATGAGAACGGTAACTCAGTGAGCACTATGGATGTATTGAGGGCTCATTCAGCCTAGAACCACCGAATTGAATGCCAATCGATTGCCTTGAATGCATCAACTCATCTATTTTATGTCAACCTTTGAAGGTTTGAATTACTCTTGTAAGTTGTAGATGAATCGTCAACTTCCTTTTCCCTGTTTTTGGAGTAGCCTCTCTCTGGAATGCAAAATGAACAACGGAGGGGAAGAGGGGTTTAGGAAACGATTAATTGAATTAATTGTTAATTAATTTAGGAAGAATTAAATTAGTTTAATTGAGGGAGAGATAATATTGACCATTGATGTTATATTATGAAGATATTAGGTAGATCAATATTTGGAGACGATCCTCATCCGAAACGATTTCAAAACGAGCTAAGGAACAAGATGAAAAATCGAGCTCTAAACAAGCTAAAGAACAAGGAAAAAAAATTAAAAAAAAAACGAGCTCTATGGATGTATTGAGGGCTCATTCAGCCTAGAACCACCGAATTGAATGCCAATCGATTGCCTTGAATGCATCAACTCATCTATTTTATGTCAACCTTTGAAGGTTTGAATTACTCTTATAAGTTGTAGATGAATCGTCAACTTCCTTTTCCCTGTTTTTGGAGTAGCCTCTCTCTGGAATCACAAAATGAACAATGGAGGGGAAGAGGGGTTTAGGAAACGATTAATTGAATTGATTGTTAATTAATTTAGGAAGAATTAAATTAAATTAATTGAGGGAGAGATAATCTTGACCATGATGCTATATTAGGAAGATATTAGGTAGATCAATATTTGGAGAGGATCCTCATCCGAAACAATTTGAAAACGAGCTAAGGAACAAGATGAAAAATCGAGCTCTAAACAAGCTAAATAAAAAGGAAATTGTTTTTTTTAAAAAAACGAGCTCTATACGAGCAAAAAAGACAAAACGAGCCCAGACAAGCCTAAGCTCGAATTCGAGTTCGAGCTCGGCTCGAAAAATAGAGTTGAACGAGTTTGAGCTCGAGCCTGGTCCAATGCTCGCGAGCCAAACTTTTATCACACTCATAAACTCGATAAAAATTCAGTCTCGAGCTCAAGCCGATAAATGAACCCGAGTATGAGCAGCCTACTATTCGACTCGTTCGACTCGAATAACACCCCTACTTTTTACTTTCGTGGCCTAAATTTATATATCGGTTGAAGCAAACATATTGTTGAGAGTTGTATATATATTTCTCTAAGTTTTGTTTATGTGTATAAGTGTAACATTTCATGTATAGCATAGAGTTTATATGTAAGTGGATATGTAATGTGGGCTTAAGGCCTAAAGAGGTACTTGGGTGTTTAACAGGCCTGGACTGGATCGAATTGATCCCACTTGAGCTTGATCTCCTAACCAAGGCCTGATGCCAAGAAGCTCGGCCTAAAAGCTTATTACAGATCCTTTGGCCCACGGGACAGCTGAGCTCGGCAAGCCAGGTTTGAAGCTCTCCCTAGCTCCAAACGCAGCGTTTCACCTTATGGTTTCTCTTGAGAGCCTATATAAGGGATCTTGTTCATGTGAGCTCCTCACTTCGTGGTCGGCGTCTCCAGGTAATCCAAAGAGAAAGAGAGCGAGAGCTTATGGCGATTCTCGGGTTTTCTCCTCAAGCCACTTCCGTGCAATCGTCGCTCCCTCCGTCGAAGATCTTCTTCTCCGACTCTTCCTTTGGCAAGGCGAAGGCTCCTCCGGCATTTCTAGCTCCTGCTGTCCTGGGTTTCTGACTTGGGATCTCGAATCTGTATCTTCAAGATCTAGAGTCTTTCAGGGAGTGTTCTTCTTCCTGTTTTTCGTTTTTTGTTCTATGCTTTATGTTCTTGTTTGCTTAGATCTTCCTTGTACGCAGAAACTCGCCCCTGTTTTGTAATCTTCTCGATATAGTGGATTATGGCTGCCTCTTGAGGCCCCGAGGACGTAGGATCTTAGATCCGAACCTCGTAAAACTCTAGTGTCTCGTTTCTGTCTTTGCTTGGCTTGATCTTGCTTAAATCTCGAACTCGCATATGCAACTTCGAATCTATTCGTTATTCGCATAACAAATTGGTATCAGAGCAAGGTTACTCCTTGATCTTTCGTTTCATGCTCGAGAGATTTCATTCGGTTCTATTTAGCATCTGTTCTTTCAGTATTGCTTGATTCTGGACCTGTGTGCATGTTTTAGATCTGTTATTCTTGGTCTTCTTGTAAGTTTTTTTAATCTATTATTGTTTACTTGCGTTTTCTAAGATTCTTTCTTAGAGTTTTATGTGGCCCCTGAAAGTTTCTTGAAGAAATTGGCCTTCTGTGTGAAGAAGTTCATCTTATCTCTCACTTACTTACTGCTATTCAGTATTAAATTGAGTTTTCTGTACGATTTCTTTTGATTCCTGAAAAATGGGTGAATCTAGTTATCGTATGAAACCTTTTGATGGCACAACTGACTTTGCTATATGGCAGGTGAAAATGAAAGTTGTGCTAATCAAGGAAAAATGTTGGGATGCTGTGACTGGCAAGTTCCCAGAAAAGATGGAAAAGGAGGTCATGGAAGAGAAAGATCTCCAGGCTCACAGTTAAATAATGCTAAGGATAGCTGATGGGGTGGCTAGGCAGGTAATCTCTTACAAGACCACTGAAAAATTGTGGGATGCTCTTGAAGAGCTTTATCTGGTAAAATCTTTTCCCAGTAGAATAAATCTCCTTGTCAAGTTGTTCAACTTTAAAATGGACTTACATTGCTCTTTGCCTGAAAATCTGGATAAATTTCTTGCTATGACTCAAGATTTGGAAAGGTGTGGAGATAAAATTGATGAAACCCACCAATGTGTTTTACTGTTAAATGCTCTCCCACCCCAATTTGAAACTTTTAAGGATGTTGTTCAGTTTAGCTCTTCTACTCTGACTAAAAAGGCTATTCTTGAATCTATTATTCAAAAGAATGATGTCTTAAAAGTGTTCAAAACTGAGCAAGAGGCTAAAAATGAAGCTCTTATAGCTAAGTTTAAATCTAAGGGTCAAAATAACAACAAGAATAACCAAAATCAAAAGGATAAAAATAAAGAGCAAAATAAAGAACCTGCTAAAGGTAATAATCATCCTTCTGAGAAAACAAATTCTGAAAAGAAAAATTATAAGTGCTTATATTGTCAGAAAACTGGACACTATGAAAAGGATTGTTATAAAAGAAAGAAGGATGAAAAAGAAGCTGGTAAAAAATCTGCTGATGTATCTGCTGTCCTTGAAAATAATTCTTATTATACTCATGAAGTGCTTATGGTAACTGATCATGCTGATTCTGATGTATGGCTTTTAGATTCTGGGTGTACTATGCATGCAACTTCTGATAGAAAATGGTTTTCTGATCTTAAACTGTATGATTGTGGTGAAGTTTTGCTTGGTGATCACTCTGCTTTAAAAATAAAAGGTGTTGGATCTGTGCCTCTTAGAATGCATGATAGTGTGATAAGAATAATTCAAAGTGTTAGATGGTTTCCCGATTTAAGAAGGAATTTGTTGCCTGAAAGTACTTTTGATGACCAAAAATGTAACATTAAAATTAAGAATGGTGTTAGAGATGTTCTTAAAAATGGTAAATTGCTTATTAGAAGTATCAAGAAAAATGGTTTATATCATGTTGTTGCTTCTGAATGCAAATTTGTTGTTTCTTCTGCTCCTGATATTTCTGTGAAAAATACGAGCATGAGTGACTCTCTGTTATGGCATTCTAGATTAGGTCACATTGGTAACAAAGGTCTTGATAATCTGTTTAAAAAGGGCATCATCTCTGCTAAGCCTTCTCATATTGACTTATGTGAAAACTGTCTAATGGGAAAGCAATCTAAACTTGGTTTTAAATCATCTTCTTATGTTGCAAATCAACCTTTAGAATATGTGCACTCTGACGTGTGGGGACCTGCTCAGGTTGACACATCAGGGGGCATGAGATATTTCATCTCTTTTATTGATCACTTTAGTAGAAGGGTTTGGGTGTATTTGCTTAAACATAAATCTGATGCTTATGAAAACTTTCAGGTTTGGAAAACAAGAGTTGAAACTGAAGCTGGCTTAAAGTTAAAGTGCCTTAAAACAGATAATGGTTTGGAGTTTTGTAACAATGAGTTCAACTCCTACTGTAAAAATGAAGGTATAAAAAGACATTTAACTATTCCTGGAACCCCTCAGCAGAATGGGACTACTGATAGGATGAATAAAACCCTTCTGGAAAAAGCTAGATGCATGTTGGTTTCTTCTGGCTTAAACACAGTTTGTGGGGTGAAGCTGTTGTTACTGCTGCTTATTTGATAAATAGATCCCCTTCTTCTGCTATTGATTTTATAACTCCCTATGAAAAATGGACTCATAAAAAACCTGACCTTAGTCACTTAAGACCTTTTGGATGTGTTGCTTATTCTCATCTGAATGATGGTAAACTGAATCCTAGGTCTAAAAAATGTGTTATGCTTGGTTATCCTGATGGCACTATAGGTTATTAGTTATACAACCTGGAGATTATAAAATCATTTTAAGTAGAAATGTTGTGTTTAAAGAAGATGAATTTCATTTTAAAAAGTCTATATCTTCTGCTCAGACTAACCAAATGCAGGTACCATAAACTGATACTCAGTTCTATACCCCTGATGAGGGTGAAACTGAAAATGAGTTTGACAGTGGATACTCCACTGCCAGACCACACTCACAAACTCACAAATCAGGTGGGCAAGTGAGTACTGATAGTGAGACATGTAGTGTAGTGGCTCCTAAAACCGAGCCCTCTTCTTCTTCTACCTTGCAATCTTCTCCCTTACTTTCTGATGTCTCTTCTGCTTCTACCTCTTCTGTTTCTGATCTGTCTGTGATTGATGCTTATGCTGCTGGCTCTTCTAGTGGTTCATCTATGCAATTGCATGACTTAACAGATTGGAAACTTACAAGAGATAGAGAACCTAGGAATATTATTCCAAATAAAAAGTACTCCGGTAATTTGGTTGAGTTTGCTTGTATTGTTTCTGATGTGGTCCCTTTATATACCCCTGATACTTTTGAACAAGCTATAAAATGTGCTCACGCTAAAAACTCGAAAAGTGCTATGCAAGAAGAGATAGATTCTATGAATCAAAATAACACCTGGAAATTAGTTAAGAAACCTGCTACTGCTAGGTTAATTGATTGTAAATGGGTGTTTAAAATAAAACAAGGCATCTCTAAGAGTGATCCCCCAAGGTACAAAGCTAGACTTGTAGCCAAGGGGTTCACTCAAAGAGAAGGTCAGGACTATAATGAGATTTTTGCTCCAGTTATTAAATACAAGACTATGAGATTACTTCTTGCTATGTCTGCTGTGTATAACTATGAACTGGAACATATGGATGTCAAGACAGCTTTTTTGCATGGTGATCTTAATGAAACCATTTATATGAATCAACCTAAAGGCTTTATTGACACTGCTCATCCTGACTATGCTTGCTTGCTTATTAAATCCATATATGGCTTAAAACAGTCTCCTCGACTATGGAATATAAAGTTTGATACATGTATGAGGAGAAGTCTAGGATTTAGAAGAAGCAAATATGATACTTGCTTATATTTCAAAGATGTTAGGAAGCATGATCCTCTCTATGCGTTGTTGTATGTTGATGATATCCTGCTTATTGCTAAATCTTCTGATAAAATCAATATGATTAAACAACAACTTAAGAAACACTTTGATATGAAGAACTTGGGTCCTGCAAAAAGGATATTCTTAGGCATTGACATCATAAGAGACAGAAGTAAAAAACTTATGTACTTGTGCCAATCTGATTATGTGCTTAAAGTGTTAGAAACATTCCATATTAAAAATATTAAGGCCAATACAGTTCCTTTGGGTGGTCATCTTGATCTTACTAAACTAAGAACTCCTTTATCTTCTGCTGAGATTAATAGAATGAAAAAAAAATACCTTATGATGCTGTTGTTGGTTCAGTTATGTACTCAATGATATGCACTCGTCTAGATCTTGCTTTTGCTATAAGTGTTTTGAGTAGATTTATGTCTGATCCAGATGAGAAGCACTAGCAGGCCATGAAATATCTGTTGAAATATTTGTTTGGTACTATAAAGCTTTGTTTGAAATATGTTGCAGGTCAAGGCTCTACTTATGAGCTATTTGGGTATGTTGATGCAGATTATGCCTCAAATAAAGACAATAGAAAGTCTACTACTGCTTTTGTTTATACTTGCGCAGGTAACTGTATCTCATGGAAATCCCAACAACAACCTATTATTTCCTTATCCTCCACTGAGGCTGAGTACATAGCAGCCACTGAGGCCTGCAAGGAAGCCATTTGGCTCCAAGGTCTGTTAAAGGAGATTGAAAAGAAACATTATACATCTACACTGCATATAGATAGCCAGAGTGCATTATACTTGTGTAGGGACCCTATGTATCACGAACGTACCAAGCATATAGATGTTAGGTACCATTTTATTCGTGAAAAGGTTGATGATAATGTTATCCATATAAAGAAAATAGATGGAACACTTAACCCTGCAGATTTTGGAACTAAAATTATAACTGTTGATAAGTTCTTATTTTGCAGGGATTTCCTCCATTTGGAGGAAATAACTTGATAGCTAATGAAGTTACAAGTACTTGGGCCGACGATGGACACAACCCTCTGATCCACACTTAGGTTGGTTTGCCAAGTGCAGACTTAGAGAACTACAGGGGCAATTGTTGAGATTTGTATATATATTTCTCTAAGTTTTGTTTATGTGTATAAGTGTAACATTTCATGTATAGCATAGAGTTTGTATGTAAGTGGATATGTAATGTGGGCTTAAGGCCTAAAGAGGTACTTGGGTGTTTAACAGGCCTGGACTGGATCGAATTGAGCCCACTTGGGCATGATCTCCTAACCAAGGCCTGATGCCAAGAAGCTCCGCCCAAAAGCTTATTACAGATCCTCTGGCCCACTGGACAGCTGAGCTCGGCAAGCTAGAGTTTGAAGCTCTCCCTTGCTACAAACGCAGCGTTTCACCTTAGAGTTTCTCTTGAGAGCCTATATAAGGGATCCTGTTCATGTGAGCTCCTCACTTCGTGGTCGGCGTCTCCAGGTAATCCAAAGAGAAAGAGAGCGAGAGCTTCTGGTGATTCTAGGGTTTGCTCCTCAAGCCACTTCCGTGCAATCGTCGCTCCCTCCGGCGAAGACCTTCTTCTCTGGCTCTTCCTTTGGCAAGGCAAAGGCTCCTCCGGCATTGCTAGCTCCTGCTGTCCTGGGTTTCCGACTTGGGATCTTGAATCTGTATCTTCAAGATCTAGAGTCTTTCAGGGAGTGTTCTTCTTCCTGTTTTTCGTTGTTTGTTATATGTTTTATGTTCTTGTTTGCTTAGATCTTCCTTGTACGCAAAAACTCGCCCCTGTTTTGTAATCTTCTCGATATAGTGGATTATGGCTGCCCCTTGAGGCCCCGAGGACGCAGAATCTTAGATCCGAACCTCGTAAAACTCTGGTGTCTCGTTTCTGTCTTTGCTTGGCTTGATCTTGCTTAAATCTCGAACTCGCATATCCAACTTCGAATCTATTCGTTATTTGCATAAAACATATTAAGAAAAAAATAATGAAATTCGCATAACACATATCCAACTTCGAATCTATTAGTAAAGTAGAAGAAAAAATACCTAAAATGATAAGTTTTTCCGAACAAAAACAAAGCTCTACAACCACAAGTTTTTCCGAACGGAGGGAGTAAAAGATAAACAATTTGGAATAGAGGGTGTATTATATATATACCACAGGTGGTAAGGTAATGAGTCAATGACGCATAGTGGTGAACTGCTGATGCTGACCATTAATCGCGATCCTAATTAATCAATCAATGAAAAAGACAGGAATGATGTAGCAATATAGTGATGTATGGCAAATTACTTGTGGGCCTATTACATGACCTGTGAAGAAGCATAAAAAATGTTTGTCTTACCCCCGGAATATGCCATCAAAATCAAACATGATATAGAAATCGATAATATAAAGTCAAAAAACACTTATTTTACTAAATTAGCTTGCAATACAGATAGAATTTGATTTTCACCTTTTTTTTATATAAGTGGTAAAGAGAACATATTTTTCCTCACAAAAAAATTGTTTTTTTTTATGTTTAATGAAATAAAATTTTAATTTGGCCAAAGGAGCTTGATTTTAAATCATGAATGCTTTCTAAATAACATCATGGACCCTTACATACAAAGATTTCATGTTTGATTTTTTTTTAAACTATATTCAGTTATTTATATTTGATTATTAAGTATTTAAGTGGATGATATAAAATTTGTTATAGACAAATTATTATCTTTCATCTCTGATGAAACCACATTTGAAAAGTGAACCCCATTCCACGTCCCCGCAGGGGAGGTGATCCGCGTGTCGATTTTCAGTTGGTCGACGGTCTTACCTAAAGCCCCCCTCCTCCTATTATCTATCCTAAATGGGGGCCTCGACCTGTGCCGTCGGACCTAGCGCTCGGCTCGTTCCACTGTTCGGGCGATGATCTCAGCAAATGTCGGCTCATTACTGAGTCGAGACGAACCTGCTCAGATAGGCTTGCAGAGCCCCCTATTCCCGGCCTATGCCCCTAGGAATATATGGACAACCGACCTTTGTAAATGAGGCTTCCAACTCTTTTTATAGTGCAAGTATTCCAACATGCAACCCCTTTGTCGCCACATGTTACTTGCTCCATGACACGTGCGATGGGGGCATGAATGCCATGTGCCCGACATACATGTTAGAGATGTGGACGGTTTGTCGTCCGCGGACATCTTGAGTCTCTATCTTGACTTGCACTCGCCCCTCTCTCGTGTTTATAAAGTTGCAAACTGCAAACGGAGGCCCTTCGTCACTCGGGAGGGACTTAGTGTATACTCATTTAGGAGTTATTTCCGCGAGCCCATCAAGCTGCAAGCGGAGGCCCTCCGTCACTCGAGAGGGACTTAGTTTATACTCATTTAAGAGTTATCGCTGCGAGCTTATCAACCTGCTAGCGGAGGCCTTCCGTCACCCGAGAGGGACTTAATTTATACTCATTTAAGAGTTATCTCCGCAAGCTCATCAAGCTGCAAGCGGAGGCCCTCCGTCACTCGAGAGGGACTTAGTTTATACTCATTTAAGAGTTATCTCTGTGAGCTTATCAAGCTACTAGCGGAGGCCTTCCGTCACCCGATAGGGACTTAATTTATACTCATTTAAGAGTTATCTCCGCGAGCTCATCAAGCTACAAGCGGAGGCCCTCCGTCACTCGAGAGGGACTTAGTTTATACTCATTTAAGAGGTATCTCCGCGAGCTCATCAAGCTGCAAGCGGAGGCCCTCCATCACCCGAGAAGGACTTAATTTATACTCATTTAAGTGTTATCTCCGCGAGCTCATCAAGCTGTAAGAGGAGGCCTTCCGTCACTTGAGAGGGACTTAGTTTATACTCATTTAAGAGTTATCTCCGCGAGCTCGTCAAGATGCAAGCGGAGGCCCTCCGTCACTAGAGAGGGACTCGGTTTATACTCATTTAAGAGTTATCTCTGCGAGCTCATCAAGCTGCAAGCAGAAGTCCTCCGTCACCCGAGAGGGACATAATTTATACTGATTTAAGAGTTATCTCCGCGAGCTCATCAAGCTGCAAGCGGAAGCCCTCCGTCACCCGAGAGGGACTTCATTTATACTCATTTAAGAGTTATCTCTGCGAGCTAATCAAGCTGCATGCGGAGTCCCACCGTCACTCGAGAGGAACTTAGTGTATACTTATTTAGGAGTTATCTCCTTGAGCTCATCAAGCTGCAAGCGGAGGCCATCCGTCACTCGAGAGGGACTTAGTTTATACTCATTTAAGAGTTATCTCCGCGAGCTTATCAAGCTGCAAGCAGAGGCCTTCCGTCACCCGAAAGAGACTTAATTTATACTAATTTAAGAGTTATCCCCGCTAGCTCATCAAGCTGCAAGCGGAGACCCACCTTCACTCGAGAGGGACTTAGTGTATACTCATTTACGAGTTATCTTCGTGTGCTCATCAAGAAGCAAGCGGAGGCCCTCCGTCACTCGAGAGGGACTTAGTTTATACTCATTTAAGAGTTATATCCGTGAGCTCATCAAGCTGCAAGCGGAGGCCCGCCGTCTCTAGAGAGGGACTTAGTTTATACTCATTTAAGAGTTATCTCCGTGAGCTCATCAAGCTGCAAGCGGAGGCCCTCCGTCTCTCGAGAGGGACTTAACTTATACTTATTTAAGAGTTATCTCCGCGAGCTCATCAAGCGGCAAGCGGAGGCCCTCTGTCACTCGAGAGGGACTTAGTTTATACTCATTTAAGAGTTATCTCCATGAGCTCATCAAGCTGCAAGCGGAAGCCCTCCGTCACCCGAGAGGGACTTAATTTATACTCATTTAAGAGTTATGTACGCGAGCTCATCAAGCTGCAAGCGGAAGCCCTCCGTCCCCCGAGAGGGACTTAATTTATACTCATTTAAGAGTTATCTCCGCGAGCTCATCAAGCTGTAAGCGAAGGCCTTCTGTCACTCGAGAGGGACTTAGTTTATACTCATTTAAGAGTTATATCTGCGAGCTCGTCAAGCTGCAAGCGGAGGTCCTCCGTCACCCGAGAGGGACTTAATTTATACTCATTTAAGGGTTATCTCCAAGAGCTCATCATGCTGCAAGCGAAGGCCCTCCGTCACTCGAGAGGGACTTAGTTTATACTCATTTAAGAGTTATCTCCGCGAGCTCATCAAGCTGCAAGCGGAGGCCCTCCATCAATCGAGAGGGACTTAGTTTATACTCATTTAAGAGTTAGCTCCGCGAGCTCATCAAGCTGCAAGCGGAGGCCCTCTGTCACTCCAGAGGGACTTAGTTTATACTCATTTAAGAGTTATCTCCCGAGCTCATTAAGCTGCAAGCGGAGGCCCTCCGTCACTTGAGAGGGACTTAGTTTAATCCTTGATCCGGGAGACAAGCTCTTCGGATGCCCGACACGGAGTAAGCTCCACCGTCTTGGGACTTAGTATTCGATCCGAGAGGCTAGCTCTACGACTGGATGCCCAACACGGAGCAAGCTCTAGCGTCCTGGGACTTAGTGTTCGATTCGGGAGGCTAGCTCTACGACCGGATGCCCGACACGGAGCAAGCTCTAGCGTCCTAGGACTTATTATTCGATCTGGGAGGCTAGCTCTACGACCGGATGGCCAACGCGGAGCAAGCTCCAGCGTCTTGGGACTTAGTATTCGATCCGGGAGGCTAGCTCTACGACCAGATGCCCAACGCGGAGCTAGATTCAGCGTCCTGGGACTTATTATTCGATTCGAGAGGCTAGCTCTACGACCGGATGCCCGACGCGGAGCAAGCTCCAGCATCCTGGGACTTAGTATTCGATCCGAGAGGCTAGCTCTACGACCGGATGCCCGACGTGGAGCAAGCTCCAGCGTCATGGGACTTAGTATTCGATTCGGAAGGCTAGCTCTACGACCGGATGCCCGACGCGGAGCAAGCTCCAGCGTCCTAGGACTTAGTATTCGATCCGGGAGGCTAGCTCTACGACCAAATGCCCGACGCGGAGCAAGCTCCTGGGACATAGTATTCAATCCGAGAGGCTAGCTCTACGACCGGATGCCCGACACGGAGCAAGCTCCAGCGTCCTGGGACTTAGTATTCGATCCGAGAGGCTAGCTCTACGACCGGATGCCCGACGCGGAGCAAGCTCAAGCGTCCTGTGACTTAGTATTCGATCCTGGAGGCTAGCTCTACGACCGGATGCCCGACGCGGAGTAAGCTCCAGTGTCCTCGGACTTAGTATTCGCTCCGGGAGGCTAGATCTACGACTGGATGCCTGACGCGGAGCAAGCTCCAGCGTCCTGGGACTTAATATTCGATCCGGGAGGCTAGCTCTATGACCGGATACCCGACACGGAGCAAGCTCCAGTGTCCTGGGACTTAGTATTCGATCCGGGAGGCTAGCTCTATGATAATGGGAGGGTTTCTCGACCAAATAAATTTGTAGTCAAGACCCCGCTATAGTATAGGGAGTCAGGATCGTCCACGGGAGAGAGTCGGCGCTTCTTATTTAGTTGCTTTGTCGGGTTAAAACTAACAAAAGAGATGGAAGAGAGATGGGCGATGATAAGAGCATAAAATCTGAATTTTAATTAATAAAAGGAAAAACTTCTAAGGTAAAGGATCACCATAACAATAAACACATGTCCAAATCAATGAATCATATGAGAAATCATGCTTTTATCTTAAAGAGATAGCTTTCGCATACTCAACAAATAAATAGGGGTGGGCATAACCGGGTACCCGATACGAACCGAATAACCGTGTCGGGTACCCGAAACCGTTTAGTGCAAAATGCTCGAACCGTACACGAACCATTTCAAGCCGGATACCCGACCCGGTTAAGCTAACCGGATCCGTGTCGGATCGGCGGTTATCCGACACGAACCATCTAAAAAAAACCACAGTGTGTTGCTGTGTTGCTATGTTGCTGATTGTTGTTGTCATGCCCAGTATCGCCTCTGTTGCCCCTTACATTCCGCCATACATACTAAATCCAACAGATTATGTACGACAGAAGAGACCGATGCAACCAGATTCGAATTCATGTGCAGTAACAGCTTTGAATTCGAACTAAAATGCAATAGATTACAGAAGAGATTGGATGCAATAGATTCATGTCCAAATTCCGAATGGATGCAATAGATTCGAACCAAAAAAAATTGATGTTCGAAATTTCGAACAGTAGAAGACAGAAGAGGACGGATGCAACCAAATCCGAAGAGAAGTGCTGAGAAGAAGAGATTGAGATCCAGAACCGTCGAGGCGTCGACGTCTGTGGGTTGTGTGTGCGCAGGAGAAGTTGAGATCGAAGAGAACCGATGTGGCAGAGCCTGTGGCCTGTGGTTGCGGAGAAGAGAAGAAGAGATAGAGAGTTTTATGAACGCCAACGGAGTAACCGAAGGGAAGAAGATCTGTCGGCTGATACTTTAGAACAATTAGGGTTTGTGTACTGTTATTAGTTTTGGGCTTTAAAAAGGAGGGCTAGAATGGGAGGAAAATATTGCCAGTGTTGGGTATCGAACCTGGGCTGATTATGGAAACATGCGGACAAACAAGGCCCAACGCCAACTGAACCATTGAATTATAGTAATACTCTACGCATTGTTTATATATTTATTATATCAGTCTAATATATATTTTTTTTAAAATAAACGGTTCGTGTCGGATACCCGATAAGGGTATATGCCCGATCCGAACACGAACCGTTTCATGTCGTGTTTTCTCGGTTCGTGTCATTTTCGTGTCGTGTATTTTCGGTTTCGTGTTTTTTCGTGTCGTGTTTTTGTGTTTTCGTGTCGTGTCAACCGTGTCGGATTTTTCTGCACACCCCTACAAATAAACAATAGAGGTGATCACATAAAACCTATTTGTTTCTACCTTTCTTAATTAGATCTCTTTTACTTTCGTCAAAGATCTCTAATTACTATCAATGTTAACAATTAATCTCCTCTTTCAATTCAATTGCAACAATGAATTCCCTTAAACTTTCATCAAAGGGTTAAGCACATGGGTAGAATACAATAAAAACATCACACAATCATAGATCCATCAATTCAACTCACATCTCTATTGTTGGGATCACTCCAACCCTAGAAGAGCAAAGAACTACTCAAACATGGCAATGAAAAACATGAATTTAAGAGAAGAAAACATAAACTGAAATTGAATTTAACAAAACCTGGAAATTCAGCGTCTTAATAGCTACAACAAACACCCTAAAACCGTCCTACAACTGCTGCGCGCAGCCCTCGCGCTGAACAACGTCTCGTGTTCGTCCCCCAAAAATCAGCCCCTAATAGGCTTTATTTAAAGATAGAAATTAATACTTAATCTCCAAGGAAAGAGATTTTATCTTAGGAAAATAATATAATCTATCTAAGAAAGGATAAAATATCCCAAGTCTATCTAACTAAAAGATCCTAAAAGAAATTTAGAAGAAAACCCTAATTAAAAAGCCCAATAAGTAATAAATTCAGCCCGCAGAAAATTCTCCTGGTGCGTAGGGTATCGGCGCGGAGGTCTGGGTGTCAGCGTCGAGGTATCTGTTCGAATGCAGTAGCTTCTGTTTTTCTCCAGGTTTTCGACTCTGTCTTCAATCGCGCTTTCCCGAGTCCTCGTTAATCTGATTGACGCATATGAATATGCGTTGGAAAGCTCTTTTCAAGGAATACAAATCTCATGAAGGCTCCAGAACTTGAATCGAAGTGATGGATGGTGAAAATAAGGTTTTTCTCCAGCTGCACCACCTTTTCCTTTTTGCTTTGCTTCTCCATTGCCTTCATGATTTTTCCTTAAGCTCTAAAGTGTGTCGAAACTCTTCCAAATCAGCTCCAAAACCTATAAAAGCACACCAAAGCTTGTGTAGACTCCATATCTTGCAATATTAAGCATAAGTACATATTTTCCTTACTTTCCCAACACAAAAGCTAATAAAATGACTTAAACGAGATGAAAACATGATGTAAAATATGACTAAATATGCGGACATCAAAACACCCCATACTTAGACTTTCTTGTCCTCAAGCAATAACCAAACAATAACCACTACCTACAACACATCCTTCAAGTCTTCGCCTTCGCCAAAAAGCAACATCATAAGTGCAAGTGGTCTAAAAGAATCAAGCAATCAAACGTCATCACACATATATAAGAAACTCTAAGCAAGAGCAATCGAAATCCGACCTCACAAGGATATATGTGTTTCGCTCAACTCTCAATGTGTTTAGGCTTTGAATAACATCTCTCAACTCAATCGTTAATGCAAAAAGCTACATAGACATTGTTATTTATATCACCAATCTCTCCACCGGAGATGTCAAAGCAATCAAAATCATCAAGAGGACTTATGGCTCAATGAAAGACTTCAAAGAAGACTTCATTCGGCCGGGTTGTAATGTGGTTTGGTTAGAAATAAAAGGTCTGGAATTTTTTTAGGCAAAGTGGTGCTAAAAATCCGGGAATCAAGATTCCTAAACTTCCAACTCAACTCAACCAGACAACTCATCTCAAAATCCAGCAAATAACCAATGCTCATCAACTATCAAGATCATCAACCCATGAAAATACTTCTCAATCAACAATTTCATCCAACTCTCACATATAATAAACTAGGCTCTTAATAAACACTTTTTTTTTCTTTTTCTCTTTTTTTTTTTCGCCGACACAAATTTTTTTCATTCTTTTTTTTCTTTCGGCAATAATACATATATATAAATTTTCGGAGCCTCTAAAATATAAGAACAATATGAGGAATAATGCACAACCTTACATAACTTCACTCAAAGCATCTCAACAAAGCTCAACAACTTAGCTTATTTTCCATCAAACTCAACTCGATCAAATTCCAACCAACTCTAAATCCTAATTCCCGGGTAAAGGGTCAAGCTTATAATTAGCTAGGAATGAATTTTGTGGAGCTAACAAAGAATAGGCCAAGGTTCAAAGGGCTTCAAGCAAGATAAATATGTAAGGTTGGTAAAAGAATGGATAAAATATGGATAAGAAAATATAGGTCCTCCATCATCTAATTTTAATAAGCAATGAACTAGTATCTCATAATCGGTCTCAAGAAATAGATAACCACATCAATGTCAAGAGGTAATCACATAAGAAGAGTAAATCACACATAAAAAATAGAGGGAAATATAAAAATATGAAGAACATTCCCTATAAGGCCAAAAATATCTCACTAGGACATAGATTTGGATTTCAATCGCCTCTACCTAGAATCATATGTGCTCAATTATAATCGCAAGTCAAATTACCACATCAAAATCAAACTTTCCAGGAGACTTAGGCTAAACCATCTAAACATATCATAGGGTTTACATGATCAAGTCGATTATTAGGCATCATCATAGGACATCTAAGTTAGGTGTTTCGAACTAAACTAAAAATAAACAATGAATTTTTTTGTCTTTTTTTTTCGACATTTTTCTATTTTTTTGTATTTTTTTTTTGGACTCAATAAAAATGCAAAATATACAAAAATACAAAATAATGCAAAACAACACCACCAAAACCAAACCTCAAACCATAAGCATATAGTAAGTTGTTACCCCCACCCCATACTTAAAAAATTACTTTGTCCTCAAAGTATAAGCTCAAAAATAAGAGATGGGTGTAATCGAAAACTTACAAGATAGAATTGGAGCTCATTTCGACTGAAAATAGGTGCCATTTTTGTTGACCGGTGATAGTCGACGTCGACATGCTTCATGCTCCAAGGTTGTCCTTTCGTCATGCTTAGCACCTAACTTCATTAGCAATCAAAACCAAAACCTCCAAAAACAATGTTTAAAGCAAAACCAAAGTAAATCCCAAACCAAAACCAACAAAAATAAAATCCTAAATAACCATAGTCTATGTACAAGCTCTAGATTTTTAAGTCGCTAAGCCGACTTCTTCTCTTAAGCTCATGTGGGCATTCGCAAGGCCCATGTGGCATGGGCCTCTTCCTCCGGACTCTCTAGTTCGACCTTGCATAGGGTTCCTTCCTTGTCCTTTAACTCCATTGCGCCGGGTCGAATCTTGTGAATTTCAAATGGCCCAACCTTCCTCTCTTTGAATTTGCTAGGGAACCAATGGCTCTTGACCTTGGAGATGTACACCGTATCTCCTACCTCATAAGCTTTTGGATCTTCATTGCATCCCTTACATAATCTCACAAACCAAGGCATACCCCTCCCATTTATAATAGATAAGTTCTTAATGGATATAGAGGAAGAGAAATTCATACCTTGACTTACCTTGTTGGGACCGGGATGGTGGTCTTCGGCCCAACTCTCACCTTTCTCGTCAACTCTTCCTTCTATGGTAGCACAACCATCTTCCTCACGATGTCCTGCTGCTGGAGGTGTCGATGCCGGGGCTGAGGGTGTCGGCGCCGAGGCATTTATAGCTTTTTCAGTGTTCCGCAGAAACATTTTATCCTCCGGGAGGGTCGATGCCAAGGGTGGAGGGGTCGGCGTCGAGGGGTCAGCAGTTTCCTTTGTACTTTCATCTCTCTCATCCTCTTGAAGGGTGGCCAAAAGCTCCTCAATGATGCTCTCTTCTTCTTCGGTGGGTGGTATACAAATGGACTCCTCATGAGTCAAGGTCCTCTCCATGTCCATGTAAACCATCCTGACCTCCGTTTTTCTTACCTCCCTTAGATTGGGGTCAAATTGAAATTCAACAAGCTCATCCCCAATTTTGAAAGTTAGGAGACCTTTCCTCACATTGATAACTGCATCCACCGTGGATAAGAAAGGGCGCCCTAGGATAATAGGAACAACAGGATCTATAGGCATATCAAGTACTATGAAATCGGTGGGAACATAGAACTTACCTACCTTTATCGGTACATCATCCATCACACCGGTAGGTTCCATCGAGGAGTTGTCCTCCATATAGAGCCGCATGTTGACGGGTACTAGTGGTCCCATGTTAATCTTAGACCATATGGAGAGTAGCATAAGGCTTGCGCTTGCACCAAGATCACATAAAGCTCGATATCGATGTTCGCCTAGGCCAATGGTGATGGTGAACTTACCCGGGTCAGCTCTCTTTTCGAGGAAGTTGACGGTGTTGCAATCCTCCGAAATCTCTGACATAGACCTCTTATTGCTCAAGATCTCTTCCAATAATTTGATGTACGCCGGCATCTCTTGAAGGGCCTCGGTAAAGGGGATAGTCACATTTAAGCCTTGGAGAATCTTCACAAATCTCCTAAACTTCCCTTCGGTTGGATCCTTGAGAGCCTTTGATGGATAAGGAAGCTTGGGTTTGGATTTTGGAGTGGTCAATACATCGGGTATAGGTGTGGGTTGGCCTGCTAAGGTATCGGCGCCGAGGTCAGGGGTGTTGGCGTCGAGGGTCTGTGAAGGAGCTTCCTCAGAGGTGTCGACGCCGAGGTCAGGGGTATCGGCGCCGAGGGTCTGTGTGCTTACAACAGCTTCTGCAGTAGCTTTGTTTGCCGTCAGGGTGTCGGCGCCGAGGTCAGGGGTGTCGGCTTCGAGGGCCTGTTTGAATGCAGTAGGTTTGTTCACTATCAAGGTGTCGGCGCCGAGGTCAGGGGTGTCGGCGTCGAGGCTTGTGTTGGGCTGGCTGATTTCCTCTCCTTTCATTGGCTTCCTTTTCTGGTAGAACCTTCCCACTCCCTGTTTGAATGGATGCGATATGTTGGGATTTGGGGTTGGCTTCATTTTGGCCGGGTAGTTGGCCATTTGGCCTTGGAATTTGAGCCGCCAATTGACCCAATTGGGTCTCAACGTTCTTCCTCCAAATATCAATGTCCCCAAACCTTGCATTCATGCCTCGCATCTGCGTATTGATCTCCAAACTGAACTGTCTAGCATCAGCCTTGGCCTTAGCTTGGCCTTTCCTTAGCTCCTCCAAAATAGATCTCATATCATCCCTAGGTTGCTCACGATCCACATGGCCTGGAGGTCTATACGGGGGCCGCTGATCATGTTTAGGAGGATGGTTACCCCAATTGGAATGCCCATCGTTCCTTTGGTAGTAATTGCCTTGGCTCGTATAAGGACCTCTCATGTAGTTTGCCCCTCCATATGATTCAGCGGATTGCACTTGTTCGACATGTGGGCAAGCGGTGGTGATGTGGGAAGTGGACCCACACTCTATGCACGGTTTGTTGTTGGAGAGAAACCTTACTTGCTTCTTCAATTTTCTATTCTCATCCTCCATAAATTGATGTCGCGCATCAGGGTCAATCTCATCGGAAGGTTGATAAAGTGGCATCGATGGAGAGGGCCTCGCATCAATGTTTACGGGGGTCCCATAAGTAGTGTCAAACTCCGTGAGCTTGTCAAGTGCATCCCACGCCTCTTGAGGAAGCATCTCAATGTATCTATAGGATGTGTGGATGTTGATCCGATCCTTAGTAGCCGAGTTGATGCCGTTGAAGAAGATTTCTTGTAAAACATAAGGTGGTTGCCCATGAGTAGGGCATTGGCGAATGAACTCCTTGAACCTCTCCCAAGTTTCGGCGAGAGTTTCATTCCATAATTGCTTAAAGGAGGTGATCTTTTTGCGTAGCTCCGTCGTCTTCATAGGTGGAATGAACTTGCTCATGAATAGATCATGAAGATCCTATCATGTGTTGATGGATCGCGGCGACAAGCTTTCGAGCCAATGAAGGGCTTTTCCCACTAAGGACCAGCGGAAAGCCTTCAAGCGAACATACTCCAAGTTGGCTCCATCGGCTATGGTATCACACGTCTCCTTGAACTCCTTCATGTGCTCCATAGGGCACTCGTTGGGTTTCCCTTCGAAAGGAGTCCGCTTCAGCATGGTAAGGAAGCTTGTCTTGATCTCAAAGTTGATATTGGGGAGAACGATGGCCGACTCCCACACCCGCAGCGTAAGATGCATGTATTGGCGAGCATTGGTTGGAATTCTCTCCAACTCTTCCCTAAGATTTTCGGCCTCCTCCCTTGCTACTCTAGCGGCATCGGTCTCTCTTTGACGAGCTTGATTGGGAGCGGCTTCCCGCTGTGCCACCTCTTGATTCTCTTTGCGAAGCCTTTCTAGCTCCGCTCGAAGTGTCTCCAAATCCTCCATCTTTTGCCTAAGCTTTTCCTTTAGACGTTGATGTAGAACACGTTCGGGCTCGGTGAATGGATCGTATAGAGGACGGTCACTTCTTCGCATAAACCTTCAAATAAAAACAAAGAAAACAAAATTAAAAAAAAAGATGGGGATGGGCTATTCCCAACCCTAAAACAACTAGACTAGGCGCGATTTATTACTCCCCGGCAACGGCGCCAATTTGGCGTGCGTGAGGGGAGATCGATGCCTATGCTCACTCCAATCAAATAAATTTATGCTCGAATCCCTCTATAGTATAGTGGAAATCAAGGACGATCCAAGGGAGTATGCCAGCGGTCTATCCTAGTTGTTTTTATGGTCGAAAATAGGGGAATTAAGGGCAAACGTGGCTGCTGTAATTTATGACAAATTCACTTAAAACGGCTCAAGTAGCCAGCAAATAACACGAATGCAATATATGAGAAAGAACTTCCAAGATTAGGGCTTACCACAACAACAAACACATGTATAAATCAATGAATCATATGAGAAATCATGCTTTTATCTTAAAGAGATAGCTTTCGCATACTCAACAAATAGACAATAGAGGTGATCACATAAAACCTATTTGTTTCTACCTTTCTTAATTAGATCTCTTTTACTTTCGTCAAAGATCCCTAATTACTATCAATGTTAACAATCTCCTCTTTCAATTCAATTGCAACAATGAATTCCCTTAAACTTTCATAAAAGGGTTAAGCACATGGGTAGAATACAATAAAAACATCAAACAATCATAGATACATCAATTCAACACACATCTCTATTGTTGGGATCACTCCAACCCTAGAAGAGCAAAGAACTACTCAAACATGGCAATGAAAAACATGAATTTAAGAGAAGAAAACATAAACTGAAATTGAATTTAACAAAACCTGGAAATTCAGCGTCTCAATCGCAACAACAAACACCCTAAAACCGTCCTACAGCTGCTGCGCGCATCCCTCGCGCCGAACAACGTCTCGTGTTCCTCCCCTAAAAATCAGCCCCTAATAGGCTTTATTTAAAGATAGAAATTAAGACTTAATCTCCAAGGAAAGAGATTTTATTTTAGGAAAATAATATAATCTATCTAAGGAAGGATAAAATATCCCAAGTCTATCTAACTAAAAGATCCTAAAAGAAATTTAGAAGAAAACCCTAATTAAAAAGCCCAATAAGTAATAAATTCAGCCCGCAGAAAATTCTCCTGGTGCGCAGGGTATCGGCGCGGAGGTCTGGGTGTCGGCGTCGAGGTATATGTTCGAATGCAGTAGCTTCTGTTTTTCTCCAGCTTTTCGACTCTGTCTTCAATCGCACTTTCCCGAGTCCTCGTTAATCCGATTGACGCATATGAATATGCGTTGGAAAGCTCTTTTCAAGGACTACAAATCTCATGAAGGCTCCAGAACTTGAATCGAAGTGATGGATGGCGAAAATAAGACTTTTCTCCAGCTGCACCACCTTTTCCTTTTTCCTTTGCTTCTCCATTGCCTTCATGCTTTTTCCTTAAGCTCTAAAGTGCGTCGAAACTCTTCCAAATCAGCTCCAAAACCTATAAAATCAAACCAAAGCTTGTGTAGACTCCATATCTTGCAATATTTAGCATAAATATGCGGACATCATACGACCAGATGCCCGACGCGGAGCAAGCTCCAGCGTCATGGGACTTAGTATTCGATCTGGGAGGCTAGCTCTACGATCGGATGCCCGACGCGGAGCAAGCTCTAACGTCCTAGGACTTAGTATTCGATCCGAGAGGCTAGCCCTATGATCGGATGCCCGACACGGAGCAAGCTCTAGTGTCCTGGGACTTAGTATTCGATCCGAAAGGCTAGCTCTACGACCGGATGCCCGACTCGGAGCAAGCTCCAGCGTCCTGGGACTTAGTATTCGATCCAGGAGGCTGGCTCTAAGACTGGATACCCGACGCGGAGCAAGCTCCAGCGTCCTGGGACTTAGTATTCGATCAAAGAGGCTAGCTCTACGACCGGATGCCCGACGCGGAGCAAGCTCAAGCGTCTTGGGACTTAGTATTCGATCCGGGAGGCTAGCTCTACGATCGGATGCCCGACGCGGGGCAAGCTCAAGCGTCCTGGTACTTAGTATTCGATCCGGGAGGCTAGCTCTATGACCGGATGCCTGACGCGGAGCAAGCTCCAGAGTCATGGGACTTAGTATTCTATCTGGGAGGCTAGCTCTACGACCGGATGCCCGACGCGGAGCAAGATCCAGCGTCCTAGGGCTTAGTATTCGATTCGGGAGGCTAGCTCTACGACCGGATGCCCGACGCGGAGCAAGCTCCACCGTCCTGGGACTTAGTATTCGATCTAGGAGGCTAGCTCTACGACCGGATGCCCGACACGGAGCAAGATCACGCGCTCGTCCCTGGTCGTACCGCATTCTATCCGCGACGGGTTTTGTTGTTGTCTTGCCTATTCATTCTGCTCTTGAATACTTGTGGTTGTCCTACATGATTTTCAAATTTGACCGGATCGCTGGCATGCTTTCGGTCCGGCTCCTAGCCCCGTGGCGGTGGTGACTAGTCTCCACATGTTTCCCTTTCTTCAACGGTTTTGCTTGCATTTGGTCTTGTAAAGAGGACCGCGGACCGCGATCTCAGAACCTCGTGAACTTGCTAAGGTGCTTTAAGAGATCATTCACGGAGGGGATAGCGACTCCGTTGCTCGCGAAGGCGAAGATGCCAGTTTATATCACCACATGCCTACCTCTTTGCAAAGCTTTACTGACAACGAACTGTAGCACGAGTAACCGCGTATGCACTCCCCAGTTCTTTGTAACGGTGGAGCCGAGCCCTTATCAATCTTCGTATGTGGATCGTGGAGCTCAGACCCAAATCACAACAGCAGCTATGACATAGTATGTGCACCGCATAAAACTTGTGTTTAGAGTCAAGCCCTGAAATTTCTCAAGGGAACACAGAGTGTAACAAATGTAGAGAGTTGAGGTAAAAAACCCCATTGTGTAGTCAACCGCTCTGTAACCTTACCCTTACCCTTAAACTTCTTGGAAACCATTGTGTAGTCAACCGCTCTGTAAAAAAAGAAAAACATCAGTTGAAGATAGCATAAAGCCAAGTCATGTTAATCAAACTCCACATCAACACATTCTGGCTTGAAGTTATTTTTTACTATCATACCAATGGAGTATAGCATTCCAATCTTTTATAGCATGTAAACATCAAATAAGCAAATTATAGAAGGAAAAAGGCATATAAATTATAAAGCCTAGAAAATGGAACAATACAAACGGAAATCAACGATGCAGTTAAGGTGACTCTAAAGATGCAAGAATATATACCATGGGTTGCATCTGCATTAGGTGTTGTTGCAATCCCTCAAAGGCCAAATCTGTTTTTTTTTTTACCCCTAAACTCCAAAATAACTACAATTAAAAAATGAAAATATAAAATACAAAGACAAAGACAATATAACTTCAGCCTTTCCTACATTTTGCTTGATTACATAGGCTAATAATCGTTACTTGTTTCTAATCTTCCGTTGGACGAACATTTTGCTCAATCCAAGTTCCCTCAACATTATCCCTTCTATACGTCACATCCCCCTCGTTATCTTCTGCATCACAAGGAAAAGGTATCTCTGTAGAAAATGGTTGATGTTCCATAAAACTCTCTCCTATCTCATCTTCATATAAGGAATCACGATAGTCTTTGTTGGGGGTCCTAAGAGCAACTGACCAATCTCGATCCAGGGGATCTTCCACATAAAACACTTGTTTCACATGGGTAATAGAAGCAAACTGATCCCTTGTATGACCTCGCCTATTTAGGTTGACCAACGTAAAACCAAACTCATCGTGTTTAATTCCTCGTCCGCTCTCTACCCATTCACACAAAAACAACGGCGTTTTGAGGTCACAATAATCTAGCTCCCAGATCTGTTGCATAACCCCATAAAATGTCATCTCGCTAATCACTGGGTTTTTATTCTTAGCACTAGCCACTTGCATTGTGTTAGCAACTAAAGAAACGCCGTTGTTTTGGACAACTCGACAATTGTCTCGCTTCTTTGTGAAGTACTTAACTCCATTGCATCGGTACCCATTGTATGTGAAAACGGTGAAACTTGGCTTTGCAGCCAACCATCTCACTGTTTCTGAAACGCCGTTGGACTTTTCCTTCAGTTCATCCTCTACCTACAGGCCCAACAACCAGGGGAAGTGCTTAATACATATTACGAGTTTGCAGCATCACAAAATACCGTGAATAGTATAAATTCAATGGATATTATCTATTAATGTACCTTTTGCTTAAACCAATCAGCAAAGGTACGATTATGCTCATCTTGAAGCCACTTTTTAGTCTTTCTTTTTCCTTCGTATAATTTCTCCAGAAATTGCTTGTGTGTGCTTCATAAAATGCACTTTTATTAGCAATGGAAAATATCTACCCAAAACTGTACCGAATACGTGTGTGAAATAGTGAACTTACTGTATGTATGGATCAACCTCTTCATTGTTGGATAGCACATGAAGGTGGGCTGCATTTAGCTCTTCTTCATCCAACTGCCTCAATTTAGGTGCTGAAATTGGACCCGATAGGGTACTTACATCCCTAGGAAGTCCAACTGGCCCACAATCTTTCTTGAAATCACCCCACAGCTCAGCTGATTCTTCAGCAAGATAGCTCTCAGCAATGCAGCCCTCCGGATGGAAGCGATTGCGCACATACCCCTTTAGAACCTTCATGAATCGTTCAAATGGATACATCCATCTATAAAACACCGGGCCACATAATTTGACTTCTCTAACTAGATGCAAAGTCAGATGTAGCATTACATCTAAGAATGATAGGGGGAATATCTTCTCTAGGTCGCACAATGTCAGCACTAGATCAGACTGCAGCTTGTCTAGCTTTGACACGTCTACCACCTTAGTGCACAAAGCATTGAAAAAGAAACATAATCTCATGATAGTAACCCTTACATGCTTTGGAAGGATTGAGCGAATGGCTACAGGGAGTAGTTGTTGCATTAGTATGTGGCAATCATGAGACTTCAACCCATATAACTTCAAATCAACCATAGACACGAGATTTTTGATATTTGAAGAATGCCCGTCTGGAACCTTCATACACAATAGAGAAGTGAGCATTTTGACCTTCTCAGGCCGGGACAAAGTAAATGGGGCAGCAGGTATGTATGTTCTCTTCTCTCCAGCTTGTGGACCCAAGTCAAGCCTCAAACCCATATCAACCATATCTTGGCAGGCAGCAACACCATCTTTTGTCTTGAAAGGCATGTTTAACAATGTACCAACCAAACTTTCCGTGACATTCTTCTCGATGTGCATCACATCAAGACAATGGCAAACATGTAACCACACCCAATACTCCAAATTGAAGAAGATTGACTTCTTCTTCCAGCAAGTAGCTTCTGTTTCTGGGTTTTTCTTCTTCTTTTTCTTCCCAAACACATAATTAATATTTTCAACCGACTTCAACACTTCCACACCTGATTGGGGCAATGGTGCATCTCCCAACTCTTGCTCATTATTAAAGGCCTTCCTTTGCCTACGATATGGATGATAGCGATTAAGAAACTTACGGTGACCTCCATAAGCCATCTTTCTACTATGTGGTGGATAAATTGATGTAGTTTTATCACCGCAGATTGGACATGCCTTGTACCCTTTAGTGGAGCAGCCGGATAAGTTTCCATATGCAGGGAAATCGTTGATGGTCCATAGTAGTACAACTCTGAGGGTAAAGTGTTCCTTTTGATGAGCATCATACACATTAGTGACCCCTACCCACAATGTATGCAGATCCTCAATTAGCGGCGCCAAGTAGATATCTATATCAATGTCGGGCTGTTTTGGGCCAGATATTATTAAAGATAACATCATAAACTTCCTTTTCATGCATAACCATGGAGGAAGATTATATGTTACCAAAATTACAGGCCAACAACTATATCTACTGCTCATACTACTATGTGGATTAATGCCATCTGCTGCCAATGCCATCCTCAAATTTCTAGCGTCTGCTGCAAAATCTGGACACTTGTAATCAATCAACTTCCAAGCAGGGGAATCAACTGGATGTCTCATGTAGCCATCTTGACTGCGATTCTAATCATGCCATGTCATCAATTCAGCTGTTTCCACAGATTTAAACAAACGGCGTATTCGAGGGATGATAGGAAAATACCATAAAACCTTTGCTGATTGTCCCTCCTTTTCCGCTTGATCTCTCGTCAACTTCCAATGAGAGAGACCACAAGTAGGGCAAGAGTTTGACTCGACATACTCATTCCTATAGAGTATACAGTCATTAGGACATGCATGTGTTTTCTGATATGAAAGCCCTAGCTTGTTTAGTGTTTTTCTTGACTCATACAAAGTTTGCGGCAACACATTTCCATTCGGAAGCAAGGACGATACGGTCTCTAGTACTTCATTGAAACAAGTGTCACTCAGGCAGAACTTTGCTTTAATAGAGTGAAGTTTAACTAGTGCATCTAACTTCGTGTCATCACTACCATCAAACAGCGGTCTTTGTGCATCTTCAACAAACTGATTGAAGTCATCAGATTCTGCATCATAATCATCGCCTTCATTCCAAGCTGCTTCATACATCTCCACTCTTTCGGAGCCGAGTTGAGGGTGATGAGCTTTGTTGACATCATTGTTTGTGTCAACATTGGCAGTAGGTTCTCCATGCCAAATCCAATTTTTGTATCTCAAACTGAACCTAAATTTATGGCAATGTTCTCTCATGACTTTAAATGTCCTCTTCTAAAAATTCACACATTGTGAACAAGGACATCTTACTTTGTTAGCGTTATTAGAGTTAGTTCTAGCATAAACAAAGAAAGCGTCCAACCCCAATTGATACTTCTCACTTAACCTATCTTCGTCAATCCATGATTTATCCATTGCTAAAAATTATAAAACAAATAGAAAAAGAAGAATAGAAACAATGTTACTAAAAAAACATAACTATAATTTAAATAACTCATAACTTGGATATATATCAGCTTATTTATATATCGAAATAGTATTTTCTTCTCAGCTATTCAGATAAGGGCAGTTATTAGTGAATGAAAAAAGATACTAGATAACTTATTCTAATAGCAGTAACGCATTATTTATAGACAAAAATAAACCCAAACTCTTTATCAATTCTAAATAAGTTATTAATAATTTGATGGGATACAAACACCGTATAATATCCATTGGATGCACAAATTAGCCACATAATACAATATAGAGGGAGCATACATAGCAATGAGGAGCTTAGTTAGGAAATGGTTTTCCAACAGAAAGTTTGGTAACATTATCAAGGTGCATTCCCCTACCCGACAAACATACAAAATAAATGGGTAAGCCTCGAATACAAACCTGAAGATATCCAATTATATCAAAAGTTGTCACCCTTGAACCCTCCTCTTCTTGTTTCAATATGAATTGTTAAATCTTTTCCTGCAAGGGAAAGAGAAGGAGAGCAAAAGGTAAGCATATCATTTTTATAGACAACTCAAAAAAGGGGTCCATCTATGGTGTGATGGGCGGTCTGCTTTTTTGCTTTGAAAAGTCTAAAAATTGGACATTTCGAAATGACAAAGTCAATTCCAATAGTTTCATGTAATTATTGTTTGTATTTTATTGCTGAAAAATCACTCCTTTTAATTTCCTTGAACCATCACATTTACTGTACAATATTTTCATCTCACCACTTGCACCTTCCAGCAAACTAGCTTAATTCATATGAAATTGAAACAATTTTTTATATGCCAACTACAAAACATTTGAACATTAGGAGAATTAATCTTCATCATAAAGATATAGCAAGGGGCATGGAATATATGAGACATGATATTATCTACAATTACTATAAAAGCGGACTCAAGGATTATCGCAGGAGTACAACCACCAACCTGACCGAAATGCTAACAGATCATGATATCAAGTTTCAATCTGTGATCAAGAGCCAAAAGGCAAAAAAACAACTGACAACAATGGAAGCAAAATGCCAATATAAATTACAGAAAACCATCCAATTCACATCGGAACATACAGAATTACAGAATATACAGAATTACAGCTCCCCCTAAAAACAGAAAAAGTACATGTACAACAATATTAAACAAATACATGCAAATGTTCAATGAAAAAAATGTAAAGAGATGCAAACCTAGCAAGTGACTATTAATCGACGTTTTTATTCATGGAAAAGCAATAAAACAAATAATAGAAAATAGAGATATGTATTGGCAAACTAAAAATGTAATAAGAGAATAGCAGAAAATAGAGAGAACTTCTTAAGCATTTAAAGACTATGATGAAGATTACACTTTCAAGATCTGCTCTAGGACTTTCAGTTACGCAAGACAAGGCATGAGGTGCAAAGAAGCAATCAGAGGTACATGGCTTGTAAAGCAACAAATCTCAAAACATAAGGGTCAATCCTCCGTATTTCTAAAACTATATATTAGATATAAATATCATGCATAACAAGTAAATCACACATCCAGCAAGAAGAATAATAAGAGAAAATAAGATCACAAATAGGTAAATATTCTTACCAAGTTAAAAAGTTATTGCCAATTATTGAAAATAAGATAACAAAAATTTGGAGAAATATGTGGCATTAAAGTGTATATGTTGCATACTATTAATGGCTAAAACTTTTGGAGGGATAAAATTTAACCAAAAGCTGAGATGTGGCGGTTTAGATTCTATTTTAGTATTCTATAATATAGTGTCAGTAATGGATTGAGATGCTTACAGGTACAGTTGTTTCATGTTGCGATTCAGTAATTTGAACCCTACCAAATTCGCAAGTCACCATTAGCTTATATGATCAGATCATAACTGGATTTTATGCTTCTTCTTGAAGAACAAATTGTGACTCTATGAGCTTTTTACGTCGTTAACAAATTATTTGACAAGAATCCATCTTTTCTTATGCTTATAGAAATCCACAGATAGTTTGGTCAGAGTTCTCAAGGACCTTGTGAAAAGTCAATATGCACCAGAATATGATGTTGCAGGAATTACAGACCCTTTTCTAGATTATAACCAATATAAAGAAGAGAACTTTACTAGATTGGGGTATAGCAGCCATACCAGTAGTTCAAGAAGCAAATGAAACGACCCCGAGAGAAGCAACTAGCAGCACAACTCCAAACCAAACCGCCCCATGACAATAACCTGCTTCAACACAACCTTAAATAAGTATACCAAGGTGAAGAGGGAGGGGATGTAACATCAAGCAAAGAGCGGCCACAATCGAGAAGTAGTTAAGGCGGAATTCTTAAAAGGCAGAATAAACCAATTCACAAAAGCCCTAAAGGCGAAATTCTGCTACATATATACCCTTAATAAACCACTTCACAAAAGCCCTAAATCGAAACCCTAAAGGCGGAATTCTTACCAATTCAAAAAAGCCCTAAATCAAAACCCTAAAGGCGGAATTCTTACCAATTCACAAAAGCCCCAAATCGAAACCCTAAAGACGGTAATTCTTATCAATTCACAAAAGCCCTAAATCGAAACCCTAAAGGCGGAATTCTTACCAATTAACGAAAGCCTTAAATCGAAACCCTAAAGGCGGAAGTCTTACCATTGACAGAGAAGTAGTGAAGGAGAGCCCTCGATAGCCGGAGAAGAGAAGCAACAGCGACAGAGCCCTCGAGAGATGGGGCTTCACACTGTGGTTCGGCAGGCGGAGAGGCGAGGATAAAAGCAACAGCGACAGAGCTTTGGTTCAAGGAAAGGCGAGGCGAGGATGACAGCAACAGGCGGAGAGGCGGAGAGCCGGGGAGGCTAGCACGACATCGACCCAGCGAGGACGACACCAGTCCGAGGAAAGGCGAGGACGACACCGGTGCGAGGAAAGCTGAGGACGACAACGACAGAGCCAAAGAGGCGAGGACGACAGCGAAAAGCCGGAGAGGTGAGAGACGACGCCACCAGAGTCACCCTCGAGTTCAACAACCCAGAGCTACATGGAAGGTGATTCGGGATTTGACAGAACTGTGAACAAGAACGAGAATCGCCCAGTCGGGATGTGAAGAGGAAAGAGAGTGGTGGTCTGGAATGGATGGTGAATTTTCTACTCTTTATTTTTCCAAGTGTAAAAACATTTTTTTGTTCTTTGAAAACAATTCATTCTTTTTTTTTTCTAAGTGTTGGGATTTTGTTTTAAGGAAAACCACAAATTTCAAGGAAATTTTCTAAGTGTTAGAGAATTGGGATCTACCCGCCTGTACTTAAAATGAGCGGGATTTGATAATGTTCAGATTTCAATCTCGCGCCTTACCTTTTTTTTCCAAAACGCCACTTTTAACATCGGTAAAAAATTAAGGCGGTGTCTATTTTGTTTTTAACATCACAAAATAATAAACCGATGTTAAAAACTTTTTTTACATGCCAGGTTTTTCTGACCGATGTTAATGAACCGATGTTAAATAGCAGAATTCTAGTAGTGATTATACACTTTAAATCCAAGATTGAATACCCATTCCGAAGTTGGAATTATGAGCGGCCGGCGAAACCTTCCGCTCACACTTTTATGCTTATTTGCAGACTAATTTAGTTCATGCAAGTTAAATTGGGCAAGTTTAGTTAACAATTTCATCCCCATGGAGTAAATAAAGAGATTGGGGACTCAAATTTTCATTCATGCTCGTCCAATTCACTCTAGAGAAACACGTATGTAAGCGTATATCTATCTATAAAACATAAAAAGTTGTGTTTATCTCCAATTTAATGCACATTTATTTAATGATTCATCTTTTATACTTATTTTGTTTCTATTCCATGAAATATCAAAAATACTTACATAGCTCAATGGTTAGAAGAATTGTTGGTTGAGATCTTGAGTTCAAATCCCATTAGGTACATTCTAAACACATTTTGCAAATTTTTTATTTCCTCTTAAATTTTCATGTATTTGTTATGTGTAATTTTTTAGAATTGAATATAATAATAAATTTTCATGTTATGTGTAATTTTAAAAAATGGAATATAATATATAATCTATTAAATTATCATTTTTTATTCTTTACAGCATAATGTTTTGGTTTCAATCACATTCGCTACTCTTTGTCAATATTTTACAATTTTATTTTATCTTAAATTATCATTTTTAGGTTTAATTATTTAAAATATATAATACATCTATCTATAACATAATATCTATAATATCTATAATATAAATGTGCATCCATATATTTTTAGGTCTTTATTTTTTTTTCTTATTCAAATTTGAATCAATTTACTTTCTTTAGCTCAATGGTTATAGCTACATTTTTTATTTTAATATTCCACTTCTTCGTAGGTACGTCTTTTATTAATTTTTTTATCATTAAATTTATATATGTAATATATAATGTTTTTTTTATCAATTTAATAAATTGTCAATTCAATTTGATCATTAAACCAATTATGTAAAAATTATGATTATATATTAATTTAACTTTATTTTTTCATTAGAAGGATTCTCTTTAATTAAAAAAAATAATGTGCCCAATTAATTAATTACAATTTTTTTACAAAAATAATCAAAATCAAAATGAAATTAAATAAATAGGGATGTAAGTAGATATAAATAAATAGGGATGTAAGTTAATAAAATAAAATGGAGAATCGGTTGAGGTGAACCGCTCCTTCCTTCTTCCTCCTCCTCCCGTGTACCGTTCGTTAAACCCTTCAATGGTGATTTTTAATTTCGTGACGTTTCACCTCCAAAACGTCTTCATTAACTTTTATTCAACATCCCCATGTCAAAAACATGTTTAATTTGTGATATCATCAACGAATTCAACCCCATTTTCGTCCAAGTTCGTTTTGCTCCAAATCGAATTTGGTGTCGTTTAGGATGATTTTTCAACCATTTCTTGCAATTGAATACACCACATTGATCACCAGAAGAAAAGGAAGAGAACGGTACAATCAATTTGATATTTCGTTCTCATTTTAAGATCAACTATAAAAACTCTTTCGACCTTCGGATGCTCCGTCCACCGTTGAAGGTCAATCTCTAACCTCTGAATCTGATTCATCGTGTGCAGGTGAATATCGAGACCAGTGTGACAGGTGCAAGTGGCATTCAGTTCGTTTTCTTGGGATGTTTGAGCACGGTTTCGACGATGATGGCGGAGTTCAACGCGATGAGACAAGGCAGCCACCCTTGGAGGGCGTATGCATATACATTCATCACCATTGCACTCTCATTCGGATTGGGGACCTTGATCTACTATGTCCCTGTATGGGTCAAAGGGTACAAGTAGGCAGCTCAATCTACAATCCCATTCGACACTTGCTATGTCGGGCTGTAGGAAGAAGAAGGGCTAATTATGAAAAACCTCCCAAACATTCTGTTTTGGTAAAATATGCTCTTATTTCAGTTTTACAATTTATAAAAACTATCCCATAGAAACACGGAACCAAAATTTCATACATGACAGTTTAGATTCTATTTGTATGATAATTTATAAGTTATATAATGTATTATAGATTCTAATTTATATTCCATTTATTTAATTTGCAAGTTTAAAAAAGTTTACAATCGAAAATTTTAATTGGTTATCATATGCAAAAAACATAATAAAAAAAAAGTGTGTATAATTTGATTTGGTTAATATAAAATAATTTTTTATTGATTCTTTTCATGTTATAAAAAATTATAACATTATCAAATACATGAAATTTATTTCATCTTTAAATTATAACCTAATGATAAATTTTATCTCTTCACTCATGGGTATTGTTTTTTATTTTTTTCCTATATATGTAGTAATAGATATTGTTTTATTTTTTATGTTTGAATAATAATATTTTAATTTAATTGTTGTTTGTAAAAACTGCACTATGTGCTAATATTCTATTCTTTTAAAAATTTGTATATCCTGTTATTTTTGTTTTCTTTATTTACCAAACCTAATCTCACTATAATATTTGAAATAAAATGTTTGGAACAAATCACATGTCCCGGGCGTAGCACGGATTTGCCTTCCTAGTATAGTATATACTAAAGCTCCACCATTCATAATTGCTATATAGCATATAAAATTAACTACCAGCAAATGATAATTTAATGGTGCTCATCTTGGTGCTTAGGATTTCCATACGCTTAAATGCCCAAGCTTCTATCGGCTATTTCCAAGGACGAATTGTCATGTCTTTGACATTTATTCTTCAAACATGGCAACAAATCAAATTTCTTCTACACCAAACCAACTTTCTTAGCCAGTTCTCGTCACCATGCTTGCTAAACGAAAATTAAATATAAATGAACCTGGTTAAGGAAGGGTATGAGAATACATAACCTTAATGAATCACCTCTTCGGGTGAGAGGTTCCCACAGACGACGCCAATGATGAAACCACATTTGAAAAGTGAACCTCATTCCACGTCCCCGTGGGGGAGGTGATCCGCGTGTCGATTTTCAATTGGTCGGCGGTCTTACCTGAAGCCCCCCTCCTCCTATTATCTATCCTAAATAGGGGCCTCGACCTGTGCCGCCGGACCTAGTGCTCGACTCGTTTCACTTTTCGGGCGATGATCTCACCAAATGTCGGCTCATTACTGAGTCGAGACGAACCTGCTCAGATAGGCTTGTAGAGCCCCCTATTCCCGACCTATGCCCCTAGAAATATAAGGGGAACCGACCTTTGTAAATGAGGCTTCCAACTCTTTTTATAGTGCAAGTATTCCCACATGCAACCCCTTTGTCGCCACATGTCACGTGCTCCATGACACGTGCGATGGGGGCATGAATGCCATGTGTCCCAGCATGCATGTTAGAGTCGTGGACGGTTTGTCGTTCGCGGACGTCTTGAGTCTCTATCTTGACTTGCACTTGCCCCTCTCTCGTGTTTATAAGGTTCTATTTATATAGCGGGAAACCTTATTTATTTATGATATTTGAGATTATGATTATTTATATTTTGGGCATCATCAATGTCTAAACAAAGTTATGATTTTATATTTTATTCATTTCAAGTTTTATAACTATTTTTTTTTATATTTCAGTTTTATTCTTATGTACACTTATAATAAATAATAAATAAATGCGGATTGATTGTTATATTATTTAATGCCAAGTTGTATAGTTTTCTTGAAAATAGAGAGGGATTTATAATTGTAATTTATTTAAACATTATTTTGCAAAATAAAATTTATATTGTGTAGAATTTAAGTAAATGAAATTTCGGATATATATATACACACACATTTGAAAATCTCTCAGAATTGAAGTAAATGAAATTTCGGATATTTAAGTAAATGAAATTTTCGGTCCTCAATCTCACACCTCCATTGAAGCACACCTCCGAGCTCTAAGTCGATCCCAACACCTACCTAACACTCTCAGAAACAATCCATTCAAAGAAATTTCGAAAATCTCTCAGAAAATCAAAAGTCTTAATTTTTGAAAATCTTCGCCGGGAAGGGATGGACCGTTGCTTGCCACCGCCTCTGCGTCGGAAACCACCGGCAGCACCCACGCCGCACCGCCCCGAACAAGTAACCACCATGGTGTCCTGCCACCGTGGCTCATGGAGTCGCCACCATCGGACCACCTGCGTCGCCACTAATTACCGGCCTCCATTGACGCTGCCACCAAAAACCACCTTTACCGGAGCTCCGCTCCTTCGACGTCAACCGGTGCCCTGCTGCCCCCGAACCCGCCAGAGGTTTCCACCGACGGACTCTCCACGCCACCACGGTCACGTAGCCGCTGTCACCTTTACCTAGGTTGTCATCGAGAGCCTACCGAAGGTCCAACGTTGTCGACGCAGGCTTGGTGGTTGTGGCGGTCTCTCCGCTCTCTCACTGTTTCAATTTTCTACAAAAAAATAATATTGAGCTAGGCGGGTAAAATTAAAAATCAAAATTTGGATGAAATTTTTTGCGGGAAAAAATGCTTTTCTTTTTCTTGATTGCTATGCAGCCACCCATTTTATTTTTGTTAAAATCAGCACCCTAAGCTCTTCGTCACTAACAACTCCGTCGCCCTGGTCTTCCTCTGACCGGCGTTGGTTTCGAATCGCCACCGACATCTTCGTCGCCCTGGTTTATGTGAACATGACTATTTTTTTTATTTCACCCTCGTCTCTGTCCTCCTCAATCATTTGCCCGCATTTGGTGAAATCTCTGAATAAGGGATAAAGTCGTTTGAGCTCGTTTTTATTCGAAATCTCAAAATTGGTTATGTGAATCTACATGCCAACACATAGGGAGGCTTTTAGAATGGATTTGGTTGAGTTTCGAGCGAGAGTGGAAGGGTTGAAATTTCACCCATTCATACAGGCGGGAGGTTGAAGATGATGAAGTTGAACCGGTTCGATTCACTCTTTTTCTTTTCCCCTAGACCAAAAATTATATTATATATATATATATATATATATATCCACTTATATATATTTATATACGAATTTATTTATTTAATTTAATTTAAAATGTATAGTATAAATTAAATACTTAGAATAAGAAGGGGTTTTATCACTTTAAATAAAATCTTATTGTTTTACTTACAATAATAATGAAAATTATTCTAAAACTTACAAATTTTATTTTATCACATGTAAAAAAAATAAAGTGGATTTTTTTTTTTTGGGTTTGCAACGGGGTAGTCCTTTAATTTTTTGGTCTAGGTACATCAGTATCCTTGATCAAACATGGGAGAAGATAAGGGTATTGGATATAAAGTGGAAATTATTACTCCCTAATAAAGAGTAATACAAGAGTGAGGTAATTGAGTACTCCCTAAAAGCTAAAAGCTGCAAATAATTATTACCTATACATTTTTATTTTTTTTAAAGTCTACTTACTTTTGATGAAAAGAAGATTACAATTTTGTCCTTTGGTAAGCCTACCATAGGGTAAGAGAATCAGTCTCCGCATCTTCATCTTCATATGGCATGATAGTACGTATGTAGATCGAAAGATGATATTGCGTAAGCATCCACATAGGCAATACTTTAGTGGGTCTCTTAATTTTAAATAAAAAAGGAAAATAAATTTTATTATTAAAAATGTCGATCACAACTCACCAACTACCTATTTAACGAAATTCATTTACTCCATTTGGGCACGATAATTCAAATACGTAATTTTCCGTAGTGATGAAATCTCACCACAGTAAAAATAAAATCCCACAATATATATTGTACATTATTATTAGAGGTTTCAATCTGTTGGTCGGGTTATTCGGTTTAAAGTCATGTTGAATTTAGGTTGATATTTAGTGTGATAACAATTCGGTCTGACGATTTTGGATTTCGATCTAAACGGGTTTGGTCGAATTGAGTTTTGGTCAAAACATATTCAGTTGAACGAATTTTAGTTAAATCGGACCCGTATGAATCACATTAGATACATCTAATCAAATTTTATTTGAGTTAGATCATATGTAGTCAAGGCTTAATGTGTATCATGTACACAAATCCTAATTAACCCACTAGGCCAATTTGACGTTTTAAACACAGACGGCTTTTTAGTCGTCGCCTGAATGCACTTCAAGGAACGAACAAAGTCTGGGTCGTCACTTACAATAGGACCGGATGTATACCAATCCAAGAGAGCCTTTCAGGAGATGAATAATTACTAAGTTTGTCGCCTGAATAATAAGTGGAGGTTGACCACACCGTTGACCATCGATAAACATGGTGATTCAACAAGGATTGTCAGGTGCTAGTCGAGCCATCATTATTCAAGGGACGAACATATATAAGTTCGTCCCTTGATTCAATTTTACTTTGAAAAAAAAACATGTGATTCCGTACGTGTTTGGCATATTGTCTTCTTCCGAACAGTGGGGTTATTTCACATCCTCTATTCCAGACAGTGAGGGGTATTGATGTCTCCAAAGTAGCCATGTCTTAATGCATATTTCAGTTCCGTATTCTTTACATTTTGCATATTTCGGGTTGGGAATATGGAACCATTTCGGGAGAAAATCACGAAGCGAGAACCGGAGTACAAAGCTACTCGACATCGACAAACCCTAGTCTATCTCGACAAGCCATGCCTACACACCTGCCAGGATCGAGGATCATGTCGAGAAGCTGAAGACGAAGAACCCGACTCCACACCATACTCGAGGTCGAGTAACCTTCCTCGATGTCGACGAGCAGCTGAAGACCATGTCCGAGCATGTCGAGAAGGGTTCCTCGACAACACCAGAAGGCCAGTCGATGACCCACCTCTACTCGAGATCGAGGATATCTCCTCGAGATCGACGAACGCCAGGAGCCATGACCGAGCCACATCGAGGACCTGCTAGCCGAGACGCCGAGCCAAGCCCAGTCGACAACAATCCTACTCGAGATCGACAAGTTCCTTGTCGAGATCGACGACGATTCCAGAAGCCGTGTGACGCGTCGACGCAATTCTACTCGGTTTGGGATTCCTTGGGCTCGAAGTTTGCTTATTCTATCCGATCTATCAAGATACATCACAAAGAAGGAGAAGATTTATCCACTTGAGACACTTTAGATATATTTCCCTTATTTAGATTTAATTATGTTATTGCTTTTATTTATCTTTAATGCTTTTAGATATAGTTTCAGATATAGATAAAGATTTCTATCCTTGAGTAGCAAGGTTTAGAAGCCTATAAATAAAGCCCATGGGGCTGATTTCTATTCATAGAATTCTAGTGAGAGACAAGTAGGAGAAGTAGAGAGAGAGAGAGTGAGCGGCCGATTGGAGTTGTGAAGCGAGAGCGGAATTGGCTTCAAGCGGTTGTAAACTTTGGTTTATTTTAATGCAATTAGTTTTCTTCCAATCGATGATGTCTGAGTTTGCGATGAAGCGCGAGTAGTCCACCCACTTCTAGGGTAGGGGCGAGCCCGACGATAGCCCTGCGTGTTTGAGGTAAAGATCCGACTTTTATCATGTTTTGGACATCTACTACTTGTTTATGTGTTTATTACCCATCTAATGGAGATCCATGCTAACAACTTGGATTGTAAACATAAAATCAGTAGAGACAATTAGGGTTTCTTGAAAGAGTTGTCTAATTGTTGGAAAAGGTGAAATCTTAGTCCTTTGATGCGATTCACATGATTATCTGTTTATCTCTGCCTTATGCATGCTTGGTTATCGTTGTTGCGAACCCCAATCTTGGAAGCCTTTTACATTAAGTTTAGTTCGAAATCCCAAAGCAATTGTTTTTTACTTTCTTTCGTTTCGTTTTAGTATCTGTCTCCTCGATATCGAATAACACTCGTCGATATCGAGTACTGATTCTCGATCTAGCATCGTTGTAGCTTCTGTGTGCAGGTGCTCGACAAAGCCCAACTCGACGTCGACGAAGCCTACTCGATCTCGAGTACCCTATAGTCGATATCGACTACAACCTGTGCTTGTGGTTGCGCTGTGCTCGACTGTCCGATCTTCTGTCGACTAACTCTAGTCGAGATCGAGGACATCTGTGGTCGACTTCCGTGAGATTTCTTCGCTTCCTAGGATCCGCTGACACGCTTCCTCGTGGATCGATCCTGAGTTCCCGCTGCTGCATGAGGAGGAGGTCTTGTAATTATTTACAAGGGACGGAATCTGGTTTGCTGTGATTTATTTATATTTTATTTGCATACTCGATTTCCTCCTACAACAAATTGGCGCCGTTGCCGGGGAAGCTATCATTCGCGCCTTAGGTAGTTAAATCTAACATCTGCTTTGAGTTACTATACAGGTGTATTCGCCGTTCTGGTCTACCACCTGAGTTTGACAGCTTAGACGAACCAGAGCGTTACCTACACATCCACTCTAAACTTAAAAGGATCATGGCGGCCGCTGAAACACAAGAATAGCTGATTGCCAGGCTTACAAGGGAGCTAGCCGTAAAGGATACCACTATCGCTAATGAAAGGGCAACGAGTGAACAAGAAGCTGAGCGCGCAAGGCAAGCAGAAGCTGAGCTTGCCCAATATCCAACCACTTCTGAGGATTATATGCATCCGACTCTCGTCGTGCCTGAATCGGCGATTTTAATCCCTGATAATTCTTTTGAAATTCGCACTCAATTTCTGATAGAGCTTAAAAATAATGCTTTTTATGGCAAATTTAATGAGTGTCCTCTTGAACATATTACCAATTTTTCTGACATGTGTCGTACTCTTGCTGAAGGTACAACTCTGGAATATGTAAAGATGAAAGCTTTTCGCTGGTCTCTCGCTGGGCCTGCACTGAAGTGGCTTGAAGGGCTGAAACCAAGATCACTCACAACATGGGCCCAAGTAGAGCAAGAATTTCTGAATAAATTCTTCCCACCCGCCAAAACAGCACTTCTTCGCCAGAAAATCACCGCCTTCAAACAAAAGCAAGTGGAACCGCTGGCAAAGACATGAGAACGCTACAAAGAACTGCTGCGATCTTGCCCTACTCATTGACAGCCACCCTACGTCATTCAGGAGATCTTCTTCAACTCTCTTGATCAAGTCACTAAGGACAGAATCAACCATTATACTCGCTATGAGTATCTGACGATGCCGCCAATTGACGCCCGGGGTGTGCTAGACAAGCTCACCAATTATGACAACAAATATGGGTCTACTACAAACTATGAGGAGAACTCATATGCCAGGCCAACACCATCTATGCCACTCTATGAGCCAACAAAGGAGATCGACCCAGATGTCAGAGAGCAGTTCTACAGAGACCAGAATCGAAAGCTCCTCAAGCAAGTCAAATATCTATCTGTCAATCAGCCTTGCATCGAATGTGGATCGCAGAGGCACACCACTACTGAGTGCCCACACACAGAGCAAGTCAGAATGGCAGAGACACATGAAGAAGCAGCCTACGCAGGGGTCCCAATCGCTATATGGGAGATCAAAGGTTCTATCAACCATAGTGGAACCAAGGTCCTCCTAGGAACCCCCCGCCCTACAGAGCTCCAGGACATCCAAAAAGGGATCAAAAGAAGGATGATCTGCAGCTGATCCTTGAGGAGATGCGTCGGAATCAGGGCACCATCAACAACCAGTTCCAGAACATCACTACAAAATTTGGAGAACTGGACATCTGGAAAAGAGGAATAGAGACCCAGATCGGTCAAATCGCTGCACAGATCCCACGACCGTCCGGACAGCTCCCGGGGCAAACAGAACCAAATCCTAAGGGGAAGACCGGACACGTCGCAACTATCAAACTCAGGAGTGGGCATCAATTACACGAGCCAGAGGTCGGGAAACAGCAAGGCAAAGCAGAGCAGCAACTCGAGACAGAGCAGACCCAACTCGATCTCGAGGAAACTCTACTCGACCTCCATAAGAAGCTACTCGACCAAGACCAGAAGCTGAGCTCGGACTCCGTTGCGCAGACCACCCAACTCGATGTCGAGGAGCCCGTGGTCGAGATCGAGGAGCAGCATCTGGCCGACGTCGACGACTCTGCAACACCTCCGACAGCTGATCTGGCTCCGAAACAGAAATAGCCACTGCCTTTCCCTTCAAAAGCACAGAAAGATCCCACTGCAGGTAGGTTTACCAGATTTGTTAATATGCTGCAAGAACTGAATGTTTCTATTCCTTTTACAGAAGCCCTGCAAGAGATGCCTAGATATGTCAAATTTCTAAAGGAAAATCCTCAGCAAGAAGCGATCCATCTCAGAGATCGCAGGCGAATGCAAAGTACTCCACTTCCCTAAAAAGAGACCTGACCCTGGTAAGTTTTCTGTTACTGTGGGTTTTGGACAATATAAATATGAGTCTCTATGTGATTTAGGAGCAAGTGTGAGCATCATGCCTCTATCAATCTGGCGGAAGGTCAAAATAGGATACATAGAACATGTGGATGCCAAGCTATACATGGTGAACAATACAGTAGTCATCCCTACAGGTATAGTTGAGAACGTCCCTGTCCAGGTTGGTAAATTCTTTGTTCCAGCAGATTTCCTTATCATTGACTGTGCTGAAGATCCTACTAGCCCTATTATTCTTGGTAGACCATTCTTAGCAACTGTAGATGCCAGAATTAGTGTTAAGAATCGCTCGCTCACCTTCACCATAGGCGATGAGGTTTTGGATTTCTCTTTTGGCCCTGCAAAAGAGGAAATTTCCTGGCTGGAGGTGAAAAGCATCAGCAACCACGGGACCAAGCAAACAGCGGAAGAAGGTGCCAACACTGTACTCGAGATCGACCAAGCCAACTCGATCTCGACAAGACTTCTACTCGATCTCGACAAGCCCTTGTCGATATCGACAACCTCTGCTGAGCCACTGACTTGCCAAGAGCCTAAGTATGGGGTCCCTGTACTCGAGGTCGACCAGCAGTACTCGATCTCGACTAGCCACAAGCCCAAAGATTTCTATTTTGGGTCCGAAAAGGTAAGTTCAGGTATGAATTCTACTCCCACTCAGTCCATAAAGAAAATTATCAATGATTTAAGGTGAGATAAGACACCATGGAGAGAGAATCTGCGAAAACTAAGAGCTGGAAGGAAGAAGAAGAAAGAGAAGGTAGGGGTGTGCAGAAAAACCTGACACGACTGATACGACACGAAAACACGACAACACGACACGAAAAAACACGAAACCGAAAATACACGACACGATAATGACACGAACCGCTAAAACACGACATTAAACGGTTCGTGTTCGGATCGAGCATATTCCCTTGTCGGATACCCGACACGAACCGTTTATTTTTTTATTTTTTTTTAATTTATAGCGATGTTAATACAATACAAGTATAAATATAATTGCTAAGGATCAGAAAAGCCCGCTAGCTCAGTTGGTGAAGGTCTAAGTCTCTCAGTGTCTCCAAAACAGTCCACCCGGGTTCGATCCCTGCTGTTGGTTTTTTTTATCCCTCAAAATCTCGCCCCTTTTTTTCTTTTTATGACCAAATTAACATTAAACCCTACACTCTTCTCATTTCCACTCAATCTCTTCTTCTTCCAGAATCCCAGCCGCCATTCAAGTAGAGTTCTCCCTCCTCAATCTCTTCTTCTCTTCCCTTCAACCATACCTCACGGTCCTCACCCTGAAAATTCAGACCTCGACTCTCCGGCCTAGCTGTTGCACATCGACTCCGCCCCTTTTGCGGTTCTGCCTCCCGCTTCCCCTCTCTTTCTCTCTCCTCGCGCTCCCCCTTCGCCGGATCTTACGGCTCTACTTTCTCCTCCTCCGTCCTCTTCGCCTCCTCCCCTCAACTAGGTCCTTCCTCCATCCTCTTCACCGATTTATTTCCATATTTTGCTTGATGTCAATTTAAGTTCGAATTCGCTTGATTTCTTTCCAGTTTTCGCTTTCTCCTCCTTTTCCCTTCTCATTTTGGGTTGTTGTTGTTGTTGAAACCTCTCGTTCTGGTTCCTCAGATCTGGATTTAGCGTTTTTGATTTCCAAATTCTCAATTTCTTGTTTGCTGTTTACAACGATTTTTTTTAATGGTTCGTGGCGTGTTAACCCGGTATCCGACACGGAACCGAATACCTTAACCGTGTCGGGTACCCGGGTTAAGATGGTTCGGATATGGTTCGGCTATTTTGAGCTTATCGGTTTCGGGTACCCGACACGATTATCCGGTTCGTGTCGGGTACCCGGATATGCACACCCCTAAGAGAAGGGAGACCCTGCAAGCAACCATCTGTCAGCTGAGCTTACATACTACCATCAGGACCTAGATGATCCAGGAGAAGGGCCAAGCATGAGCCGGCCCCACACTAATGGTCCTTAAGCGCAAACGAAGAAGTCGGCCTAGCGACTCTAAAATCTAGAGCATGTATATAGAACTTTATGAATTTTTGGACTTTTTGAACTTTTTGGTTTTTGTTTTTGGTTTTGGTTTTATGTCTTTTAGAATATTTCATGTGGATAGTCTTGTCGGTTAACCTTCCTCGATGTCGACGAGCAGCTGAAGACCATGTCCGAGCATGTCGAGAAGGGTTCCTCGACAACACCAGAAGGCCAATCGATGACCCACCTCTACTCGAGATCGAGGAGATCTCCTCGAGATCGACGAACGCCAGGAGCCATGACCGAGCCACATCGATGACCTGCTAGCCGAGACGCCGAGCCAAGCCCAGTCGACAACAATCCTACTCGAGATCGACAAGATCCTTGTCGAGATCGACGACGATTCCAGAAGCCGTGTGACGCGTCGACGCAATTCTACTCGTTTCAAGATTCCTTGGGCTCGAAGTTTGCTGATTCTATCCGATCTATCAAGATACATCACAAAGAAGGAGAAGATTTATCCACTTGAGACACTTTAGATATATTTCCCTTATTTAGATTTAATTATGTTATTGCTTTTATTTATCTTTAATGCTTTTAGATATAGTTTTAGATATAGATAAAGATTTCTATCCTTGAGTAGCAAGGTTTAGAAGCCTATAAATAAAGCCCATGGGGCTGATTTCTATTCATAGAATTCTAGTGAGAGACAAGTAGGAGAAGTAGAGAGAGAGTGAGCGGCCGATTGGAGTTGTGAAGCGAGAGCGGAATTGGCTTCAAGCGGTTGTAAACTTTGGTTTATTTTAATGCAATTAGTTTTCTTTCAATTGATGATGTCTGAGTTTGCGATGAAGCGCGAGTAGTACACCCACTTCTAGGGTTGGGGCGAGCCCGACGATAGCCCTGCGTGTTTGAGGTAAAGATCCGACTTTTATCATGTTTTGAACATCTACTACTTGTTTATGTGTTTATTACCCATCTAATGGAGATCCATGCTAACAACTTGGATTGTAAACATAAAATCAGTAGAGACAATTAGGGTTTCTTGAAAGAGTTGTCTAATTGTTGGAAAATGCGAAAGCTTAGTCCTTTGATGTGATTCACATGATTATCTGTTTATCTCTGCCTTATGCATGCTTGGTTATCGTTGTTGCGAACCCCAATCTTGGAAGCCTTTTACATTAAGTTTAGTTCGAAATCCCAAAGCAACTGTTTTTTACTTTCTTTCGTTTCGTTTTAGTTTCTGTCTCCTCGATATCGAATACCACTCGTCGATATCGAGTACTGATTCTCGATCTAGCATCGCTGTAGCTTCTGTGTGCAGGTGCTCGACAAAGCCCAACTCGACGTCGGCGAAGCCTACTCGATCTTGAGTACCCTCTAGTCGAGATCGACTACAACCTGTGCTTGTTGTTGCGCTGTGCTCGACTGTCCGATCTTCTGTCGACTAACTCTAATCGAGATCGAGGACCTCTATGGTCGACTTCCGTGAGATTTCTTCACTTCCTAGGATCCGCTGACACGCTTCCTCGTGGATCGATCCTGACTTCCCGCTGCTGCATCAGGAGGAGGTCTTGTAATTATTTGGAAGGGACGGAATCTGGTTTGCTGTGATTTATTTCTATTTTATTTGCATACTCGATTTCCTCCTACAACAGGTATTTGGCATCTCTTCGTCAACCTCGATCAGTTTCCTTGTTCTTCACTCGCTCTCACGCTCGATCAGGTACCTCTCTTCTCCTTGTTCGATTTATCTGTTTGATTATTTGCTATTTGTTTTGTTTCGGGTTCAATTCCAGATCTGAAACCCAAATCGGCCTAGCCTCCATTGGTTTCATCTAGATTTGTAAACTTTGAGCTAGCTTCTACTTCTCGTTGGCTTGGGTGGCTTCCATTGCTCAATTCGGCCTATTAGAACCTGTATTTGTAGAGGAGAATGAGAAAAATCCCCAATATGTTCAAAACTGAACTGCATTGCTTCTCCTTGGCTTGGGTGGCTTCCATTGCCTTTTTAGTTACAGCACATACACACACATCGGGTGTTCGGCCGTTTCAAACTTTGAGCTAGCTGCTACTTGTCACATATGACTGCAGTTGGGTGGCTACGACTTGCTCAATTTGGGTGCTCAGTTTGCTGGATTTTAATTTTGTATTTCAATATTTGTTTTGGATCAATGTGTATGCAAGATTTCTTCTAAAATTGGTCTTAATTTGGTAGATTATTGATCTGCTATGGAGGCA
Organism: Persicaria tinctoria; assembly: GCA_037127255.1. Taxonomy (NCBI): domain Eukaryota; kingdom Viridiplantae; phylum Streptophyta; class Magnoliopsida; order Caryophyllales; family Polygonaceae; genus Persicaria; species Persicaria tinctoria. The sequence goes on along the minus strand of JBANSL010000009.1, from coordinate 4,584,879 downwards.
TTTACAACCTAACAGCTTTGATCGTGGTTACTCATTTTTAAAATTGGCTTATTCATTAAGCATAGCATACCATGTTGTTTTGATGTGTTATCACTTACTCTTCCATGTCTTGTACATCATGAATTGTTTGGTGTTTCTTATACTCCATGTTGTTCCGTCCACATGCATGTCAGACACTTCCGGTTGTTGGCCGAGCGGTTGTCCAGAAAAGTTCCTTATGTTGTTGGAGATGAACTTCTACACATGATTTTTTTGCGTATCTTATTGGGTTGATTGAGGTTGTTGCGTACGTATGTTATTGAGGTGATTGTTGGTGCATTGTATTTCTAAATCGAATTTTGTTTTGTTCATAGGAATATTCATTTTCTAGAACATGAATGTTGATTTGTTCCTTTGGTGCATATGGCTCTTAAAAGGAACTTATTTGCCTTTAAATCATCATGATACATTGTATGAATACATATATTAGTATCCTCGTAAAATGAGAGGATGATTGCATCTATATATAACGACATGCTTATGAATATAATGTCATTATTCGTAGTGGACTCCTTATAGTGAAGAGATGGAGGAAGTGTCGCGGGGCAAAGAGAAGAAGAACCATGTCACGACTGCTGAGGAGGATGATGCAACCAGTAGCGAGAACCCATTGCTCCGTCAGATGGTAGAAATCAACCAGGATCTAACCGAGCGCAACCAGAATCTAATTGAGCGGTTGCATGAAGTAGAAGAACGCAACCGGTGTCTAACGAAGAGCAACCGGGAGCTAACTGAGTGCAACCGGGATCTAACCGAACGCAACTGTCAGATGGGAGAACTCCTCCTTGCATATGTAAAGAAGTAGGCATGGCCTCCACCTTATGTAATCATGTCTTAATTCATGTAATGTTTTCGTTCTCGTCGTCGGATTTGGTAACAAGGCAACTAGACTGTTCTAACTTAAGGTTTTTGTATTGTATTGTATTGTAGCTACTATGTCGGTTTCTTGAACATAACATTTCAGATATCGGTTTGTTGAACTTAGCATCAAGTAAAGTAGGTTTTGTATCATATGATTCATATCTAATTGTTGCTTCAGGGGTGTTATATTTGACATACAAAATACAATGGGTCGTTAAATTTGTAAAGATCAATCACATAGATCCAGCCCAACTCAACAAACCCAAGTTTCAGGTTCCGTACAATTCTAGAAATATAGTTTGTTGGACTCATAGATCCATATTCTGGAGATTGCCTTATTGGCCGTACACGAAAGTGAGATATTGTCTTGATGTCATACACATTGAGAAGAATGTATTTAACAACATCATTGGAACCATTTGCTGTATTGAAGGAAAGTCCAAAGATGGTCCCTAAGCCCGCGCAACTTTAAGAAAAAGAGGGGTGCAGAAATCTCTACATGCAAGGGGTAATGGTCAGCTTCCTCCTGCACCATACACAGTCTATTCAGATAATCTTCAAGAGGTGTTTGAATGGTTTGGTGATGTGAAGTATCCTCATGGTTACGCTGGATGTTTGAAAAGTCGTGTAAGTGTACGAGAGAAAAAGTTTGCCAGATTGAAGATACACGATTACCATGTAATGCTTCAACGTCTTCGTCCAATCGTAATTCGGCCGTACTTACCAGTTTTCGTTGTGACGACTTTAGTGGCCCTATGCAAATGGTTTCAGAAATTAAGTTCTAGAGAATTAAGGAAGGAGGAAGTTCGACTAATGGAAGATGAGATATTACAGATTCTATGCAGCTTTGAGATGATTTTTCCTCCTCACTTCTTCACCATTATGGTCCATCTCCTAGTTCATCTTCCTCACCAAAGGTTGCTCATCGGCCCTGTGCATTACACTTGGATGTATCCAATAGAATGGTACATTTCTTACTATCATCTTTAATTCCGTTTAATTTATACCTTCTGTTCATGTCATCGCATCGAAAGTACACCCACCCTATTTTAGACAACTTGGTGCATACAAGAAATATGTTGTCAACCCTCGTTACCCAGAAGGGACCATTACCACACGTTACATCGCAGAAGAGGCAGTGACCTATTGTAATTTGTACTTGGAGGTTGGAGAAGGTCAAAATGGGACATCAACCACTACTCCTTCTGTGTTCGATATTTCTGTTGTTTCCGAGCTTGTGCGCCCACAAGGCTATAATTCACGTGCACGACTAAGTGGAGAGGATATTCTAGAGGCTCATTGGCAAGTCTTACTTAACTGTGAGGAAGTGTGATCCGACATAAACGCACACGAGGAGCTCTACACACAACATTATCCAGATCACAATGACAAGGATCGCAGGTTGCATTTCCATCGCTATTTCATCAGATGGGTAAGCATTCTTCTTAGTTATGTTATTCATGGGTTAATGACATTGTTGTCATCGTTGCACTAAGTAATGGACACTTATTGACAGATCTATGGACAACAAAGAGACGAGGTTGCATATGTTCAACCAGAGATTCTTAATTTGGCGAGAAAATCCCAACTCCATAGGATTTACTCATCACGTGTTGTGAATGGGGTAAAGTTCGTGTTGTGGAACAGAGATAGAAAATGTCAAGCTAGCCAATGAAAAATATGATCAAATGAAGGAAAAAATGGAGCACTTTGAGAGGCTGATGGTTCGACACTTCCCTACCGAAGTGCAAGTTTGAGCACTTGGCGATCTAGGTAGGTGACAATTAACAAGAACTTGGTTGCAGCTTGCACATCTTCTTTGCTTCACTTTTGGGTTAGTTTGTGCAACTTTTGGGTCAAGATTCTAGACTTTAAGTGCAGTTTGTGTTTGAACATGCTGTTTCTAAACTTTAATTCCGTTTGTGTTTGAACTCAAGTACATTGGTAGGTTGTTTTGCTGACATGGGTGTTTGGGTTGGTTGATGAACAACATGACATGGTATTGCAGGTTTTTATGTATGAACAATGGGTGCTGGTGCACTCTATTTTGTATGTAGTGTTGTACGGAAATGGGTGCTGGTGCACTCTATTTTGTATGGAAATGGTTACATTTGGTTTTGGACAGGGAACATCACAAAACGCAGCGTATATGCTGTTAATTTTTAATAAACTCATGCCACAAACCTAAAACGACTAAACTCCTATTAACTGAAGCCACATACATTTTGAACCCAAAGTTGATCCCCAAAACTCTCAAGGCACCACAAACGTTGTCCGTTGAATGGTCTGAAGGAGGTTCAATAACCAATTGTTCGTCACGTAAAACTTTGAGAGACAACATGACTAACCAAATGTTCGTCACCTAAACACTTTGAGGGACAACACGAATAACCATATGTTCGTTACCTAAACACTTTGAGGGAAAACATGAATAACCAGATGTTCGTCAAAACACAACATTAATCCACCTTGTGTTCGCCCCCTCAGTTATCAAGACACAAACTTTAGTGGTGGCCTCAACAATATCATCTCTGACAATGGCCTCGTGGGCCGGTGACTTGGATGTCAAACAAGGGACGGAGGTTCAATTGTACCGTCTTTTAAGTGCTCTAGGTGCGCTCTACAAGGCACATACCTCAGGGGACGAATGTACGTCCCTAGAGTTATTAGGCGTCCAAAACCATATTCAGGAGACGACATTTGCCCGTGTCTAGAACGCCAAACTAGCTTAGAGACCATTGACTGAGTGCAATCTAAAGGCTGAGATTAATCAATAATTTTGATTAATTGAAAATAGAAAATGGAAAATAAACCCCCCCCCCCCCCCCACAGTCAGTTTCAATTGACGATGCGCGTGAGGCAAGTGCAGAGAAGAGGATTTCGAAGGACGCGAAGGAGATGGGAAAGAAGATGGTGAAGGTGATGGCTTCCGACGAAGGCGATGGCGGAGCGGCCGATGGCGTTGGCGGAGCGAACTACTATGAAGGGAGAGAGAGAGAGAGGGAGGGAGGGAGGGAGGGAGGGAGAGAGAGAGAGAGAGAGAGAGAGAGAGAGAGAGAGAGAAGAGGATTTCGAAGGACGCGAAGGAGATGGTGAAGGACATGGAGTCCGGCGACTGCAAAGGAGATGTTGAAGGCAATGGCTTCCGGCAACGGTAACCCACTCCAAATCCATACCCAACCATCGGGCTTTTCTGCCATAGAGGAAAGAGAAAAGAAGGAGCGGCGATCTGCGAAAGAAAAAGGGTTCCGATTCGACTAGGGCGTCGATTGTGCGAACCATTGTGACTCCGGCGATGGCGGTTGTGACCAATTGTCCGGCCGACAGACGAAGTCGAATTGCGACCAAAACCAACCATCTGCACCCACTGATGCAGATCAAGATGGTCTTTTGTGGGTCAAACAATGATCTTGATCCAGGAGAGCTCTCAAGACCGATTCAAGGGCTATTGATGGCGAAGAGTGTCATTCTTAAAAGGAGGAAGAAGGCGCCACTATGGAACAAGGTTCAAAGGAGCAAGGTGATCTAATGTTCAAGTTTGAGTTCGTTCTTAATTGGTTGACAACATATCGGCGTCTCAGTAAAATGAGTCGTTCGGAGTCCACATTTATCGGATGAGGTCGTACCATACCTTGTTGGAACGAGGACGAAAAGGTGGAAGGAAATAATAAGGTGGAAGGAAAATATCTCATCTAGGTAACTCCTTTTCCACCAAGTTATTAATTTTCTATCCTTAGTTAGTTTTACTTATCTTAGGAAAGATTTACATATCTTTAGATTATTTGATTTATCTTTAATTACCAAAACTCTATTTTCTGCACAAGATAGAATTGGTCTATTGTCTATTTAAACTCATGTTTTACATTTAATAAAAATTAGATTGGAAATTATATTGAGGAACCCTTTTTAGGATTAAAAAGGTTCTTCAATCTCCCAATCCAAAAGCCTTTTCAATCACTTATGTTCTTATTGTTCATTCATCAATCATCCAATACCAAACCCTAATCCCAAACACAAATCAAACACAAAGGAGAAACCCATCCTGAGAAACCGTCGCTGAACCAGTGTTCCTGTCGGTGAGTTTGCCCAAAACCGTCACCACTGTCTGTGCCGCCCCGCGGCCATCCCAGCGATCGTCGCTGCACACTTCCAGCTTCCGCCACTGTTGCCCTTTTACTTAGTTTTATTTACTTGTTTTCCTTTCATTCAAAATAGTTCAAGTTCTTATTGTAATTAATTGTAAACATCGAGAATAGCAAGGATAATTGCAAGATCGGGCCATCAACAGTTTGGGGTTCTTGATCTTGAGCCCATGGGCGAAGGATAGGGGATTCCAAACGTATCAAGTGGCATCAGAGTCCACTAGTACAAAACCGAGATTTTATTCCATAACTATTTATGCTGGATGTTCAATTTTCGAAATAAAAACCTTAAAATGATTTAATTTTATTCTCCTAAATACTGAAAAATAAATATATGCCGGATATTACAATTTATATCCGGCATAAATGACAACGAAATATTAAAAGACCCTAGTTATTTATGCCGGGCGTGTCAAATTTTTTATCCGGCATAAATAATATGGGAATCCGGCATAAAAAGCTAATAAAATTACCTAGACATTGTTTATACCAAATATAAATATCCGGCATAAATAAGCGTTTTATTTCCGGCATAAAAAAAATTATTGAAATGACCGCTCGCTGTTCTCTCCCAAACCAAACCCTGGAAACACTGAGGTCCTCGACTTCGCTCCTCAGCGCCTGTGGCGGCCTCCACTCCAGTCGGCGGCCCTCAGCGCCTGTGGCGGCCCTCCACTCCTCATCGGCGAGGTCTTCACTGTGGAGGTCTTCGTCGGGATCTTGTTGGCTGCTCCTCTTCGCCAGCCCTAATCGACTTCGCTCAGCCTCGCCTTCGCTCCTCTTCGTCGACCCTAATTGAAGCGCCGGCGACCCTCCTCTTTGCTCCACCCTAACTCTGGCCCTCTTCGCTCAGACTTCGCTCCACCCTAATTCGCCGTCGTTGCTCCTGCTCAGCCTCGCCGCCTCACTTATGCTCAACCCTAACTGTCACCGTTGCTCCTGCTCGGCCTCTCCTCTTGAACGTTCTCTCAAGTAAGTGAACCTCTCTCTTGTGTTGTCTAAACCCATGTTGAATTCGCTTTGCCCTTTATGCTCCTGCCGGTATACCGTCTTCTGATTTCTTCATCGGTTGGTGGCTCTCAATTCAACTCTCAAAGGAACAGGTCAGTATTTCTTTTCTAGGTTTAGTGTTTGAACTTAAGGATTTGATTGAATGGTAATTTTGAATTTAGGGTTTAGGCTACCGCCTCTTTCATTGCGGTAGTCCTCTTTTTGCCTATGAGATTTTGGAAATTAAGAAGTTGTCATGTATTGTTCGGTTGTGCAGTGGTTCTTGTACCTCGTTCTCTCTGAATTGTCAGTCTATGGAATGTGGTTGCGCTCAACTGAGCTTCTTTCCGACGCCCAATCTAACCTCGTCAGTAGGTCATCGGTTTACTCTCACCTGAAGATATTAACAAGATGTCTTATTTCTTGTTTTAATAGGTTGCACAGGTGATGATTTCTTCTTTCAGATAAGAATGTAATATATTCTTGATTGTTTCTCTTCCTGTGAACGAAAATAGTTCAACTTTGTTTCTCTACCCGTGACTACTTGACTTGGGTATGGGTGGTGTTGTGGCTGAACTTTTGATTGGATCATCATGTAGTTAGTACACTTAATGGAGCTAAGAGAGTTTGCTAGGTGGAAGATATGAGATGTGCAGTAGAGGAAATTGTGTTTTGCGAACGAATAGTTATTGTTTTGACCTGTTTATTTATGTTATTCCATGAAGTGGTGTTTCATCTTTACAATAGGGTTGATTGGATGCATTGTGGCTGAATATTTGATCCTAGAGATGAAAAAGGTAGTTTCACACCCCTTGCATAAATTTTAAGTATTCGGTTATATAACATTCTTACGCTGCTTGGCCTGCTATATGATCATAAGCTCATATTTATTGGCTGAAGAAACGCTTTCCGCTTCCATATTATTTGTCCTCCTCTTCTCATTAGTAGTTTTCTCATTTTCTCTCATTCTGCATCACATTATAGATGGACTGACCTGTCTCTAGGTTGGCAAGTAATATTCTCTATCAGATAACTATGACAAACAAGCCCTTTAATTAGCATTGGAACTTGAGCTCTTTGCATAAAACTTGCTGCCTTTTTACATTTTTCATCGCCAACTTGTAACCATTTCTTTCTAACTAATGTGTCTTCCATGAATACTTGTCATTTTGGTCCATCAAGAATTTATTTAATCTAAAGCTTATTATCTCGTAGATGAGCCATCTGATATCAAAACATCATAATTCAAGAAAAAGATTTGGATTAGAAAGAGAAACAAGAGATGAAGAAACAGCAAAAACTCATAAGTTATTCCTATAAAGAAATACCTTGAGAGAATACACATAAAAACCTAAAGCTTTGCTTATTTTTCAAACGTTAAAACAATTTATCTTCCTTTTACTCAAAGTACATATCAGGGCATGGCGATTCTATTTTTGCTACTTAATCTTGCATGTTCATTCAAGATGATTAGTTAAAAGAGTTGAAGACCGTGGAAATTCTAAAAGGTACTTTTTATTAACTTGAATATGTTTAGATGTCATTTACCGTCTAAACGCTACAGAATGGATAGATGCTTAGAGTTCTGTAATGTTCAAGTGTACATTCAGTCATTCATTTAGCAATACTTTCTTGACTATTTGCGTTTAGAATTGACAAGTCTCATGTCATAGTTTGTGCATCAAAATGTATTATTGTTGCTTGTTTGAAAGGCCCATAACAACACAGTGGACTTGTCTTTGTTTGAACCATATTTAGCCACAACTTTTTAAATCGCAACAAAAACGACAACCCAGTTGAAATCGCATCTTCCTAAATCATTTGACAATCATTTATATACATTTTATGTATACTAACTTTCTGGTGATGTTTATAAATTTTCAGGTTTGACCATCCACCACCTGTTTTTTTGGCAATGAAGGACATTAATGTGTCTGTAAGTCAAAGGAGGTAGGCAGTTCATTTTGTTATTAATTTTATGTTGTTTATTCTCTCTATGGGTTCTTATATTTAGTTTTAGTGATTGTCAAGCTATAAACCCTTTGCTTCGAGAACCCTTGTACCTGTCCATGTTATTAGGTGCAAAAGTTATGCAAAGAACTTGTCAAACGTTTAAACCATTTCTCAAGGATATTTATTTTCGTTAGTATATGTATTTATCCTTGTATCATGGACAACTTTTACTGCAGATAATTAGCTATTTCAATATGTTGTTTGACAAGGGTCTTTTGGATGTTTTTATGTATTTTTGGTCTGTTTTAGATTGAACTTGTTATATATGTTGTTCTTTGTAATTTTATCTTCACCGCGTGTAGCACGGTTCCCTACCTAGTATGTAAAATGATGCTTGTCTTGGTGGCCGGTGTCATATACAAATGTTACATTTGTATCCGTTTAATGATATAGGAATTGAAGATAGGATGATGCTAATATGCTATGCAAAGCTGGCCTTCTACCACACCTGCCTTAAGTCCTAACATGATAGTATGCATCTCAATCCTTTCTTTTATCTTCCTTTGTTTTGCATAATAGATAGGTAGCTCGATCAATATCAGGTTGGCCTTTATGACCAGGTAATCGTTCTTGGTTAATTTACATATATAGCTTGATTTAGTTAGGGAAGTACTTATAGCTAGGGACTGAGAAACCATTTTATAAATATATTGCAAAATTTCCCCCTTTTCCTCTATCAATTTATTCTTTGATCTCAGAAATTGCAGCTGGTGCTATATATAATAAGCTCAAGCTATTAGCTTTCGTAACAATGTCTTTCTGATTTTTATTTTAGGTGAGCCACAAGTTGTGTCCACTTCATGTGATCATCGAGAGATGACTTTCATTTGGTGAGCTCGAGCATCTATCAAGATATGTACCCAGATGTGGCCATGCACTTACTTTCGTTTTACTTTATCAGGGATAACTTTTGTTTTAGCGTGTTTACATTTTAGTTTTAAGGTTGATATATCATATGATGTACCCCGAATGTGATGTTGGTGGATTTGTAGTGGTTGTTGCTATGGTTTGGATGATATTTATGAATGGTTTGGATGATATTTATGTATGGTTTGGATGATATTTATGTATGTTTTTGATGACATTTAATAGGGGGTTTATATTGATATTTTAAAAGTGCTCTTGCAAAATGACATTAAACTATATATCCCGGAAAACCGTCCGTTATAAAAGGTCATATTATATACCGACCAGATTTTTTTTTTAAAAAAAAACATTAGTATTTATGCCGGATCTGGCTATTTTAAACCCGGCATAAATAGCTTGAGGTTTTTTTTAATAAAAAGATCAACTTCATTTATGCCGGATATTACTATTATTTATGCCGGATATTTCTATTATTTATGCCGAATATTGCTGTTATTTATGCCGGGTGTGTGGTATTTAGATCCGGCATAAATAACTGTGTGTAAAAAAAACACACAATTATTTATGCCGGGCGTGTCATATTAATATCCGGCATAAATAAAATACCCCATTTTTATTACATTGACCTATACCCCGGAGATACCTTTTCGAATATCCGGCATAAATAGCCCAAATATCCGGCATAAAATCTAGTTTTTGTACTAGTGGTCGTAGGTTTCGCAAGTTCTTGATTTTTTTTTTCTTGATGTTATTTATGATTTGATTCAATGGTTGACATTATCTGGGGAGATTGGGATGATGATCCCGATCCATGGGCTGCACAACAACAACGTCGCCGAGAGTTGTAGAGACGAGCTTTGCAACAACAACAAGCTTTAGAGCGACAACGAGAGGCACAAAGGCGCTGCCTTTGGCTTCAACGGCAAGCGGAAATCGAAGAGGAGAGGTGTCGACAACAACGTCGCTGTCAGATTTGGCTTCTCCAACAACGAGAGGCTGAGGAGGCACGACGACGAGAGGAAGAGGCACGACGATGAGAGGAAGAGGCACAATTCCAGGCCGACCTTTCAGCCATATGGGCCGAATTCAGGAAGGGTTTGAAGGAGGACTTATCAGATTGCCTTCGTCAAGCTTTTGTTTCAGCCTTCAACCCTGCTCAAGCGGTTATAGATTCCTCAACCGATGATGAGGTTATTGAGCCTAAGGAGCCTATAGTTCAATTCGTTGCCCCGGATTCAGCACAGCGCGACAATTTTGTTTCACAGATTCCCGTTGACTCCGAACTCAGAATTGAGTCAACTCAGTCTTGTTGCGAAGCTGACTCGACGAGCTTTCCATTGGTGGGTCATACGCTGCAAGACTCTCCCAGGAAAACCTCCGAATCTGTGTTGCAAGTGGACTATAGTGCTGCGCATGATGTGTTGGTTGCTTCTGACGACAACGATGAGGACGTTGGGAACACTTCTCTTGAGTTAGCTATTGTACCTCTTGAGAATATTCCTAATGTTGAGACTTCTGAAATTCATATGATTATTGAGCCTAATGATATTGTTCATCTTGATTGCTCAATGTTCCCTTTGATAGGTGTTGTTTTTGAGGTTCCTTTGCCTCAAATTCTGCTGACGCCATCTCAAGTTGATGCTCAGAGAAGTTACTTTTTGAGTGCTGCTCCTTCCCCAATGCTCTTCAATGACTCAATTCGAGGACGAATCGAAGCTAAGAAGGGGAGAATGATGCAGATCAAGGTGGTCTTTTGTGAGTCAAACAATGATCTTGATCCAGGCGAGCTCTCAAGACCGATTTAAGGGCTATTGATGGCGAAGAGTGTCATTCTCAAAAGGTGGAAGAAGGCTCCACCATGGAACAAGGTTCAAAGGAGCAAGGTGATCTAATGTTCAAGTTTGAGTTTGTTCTTAATGGGTTGACACCATATCGATGTCTCAGTAAAATGAGTCGTTCGGAGTCCACACTTATCGGATGAGGTCGTATCATACCTTGTTGGAACGAGGACGAAAAGATCTACAACTTTCCCGTTGAAGGTTTCTCCAGAATCGACCTCGAGAATGGCCGAAATTCATCATCTTTACAGCTGTCACTGTTTGGACGAATTTCAACATATTTATTTAGTTAATTTCGAATTTTAATTAATTAGATATATTTATTTTATGCAATTAGAAAATAATAAGGTGGAAGGAAAATATCTCATCTACGTAATTCCTTTTCCACCAAGTTATTAATTAGTTAGTTTTACTTATCTTAGGAAAGATTTACATATCTTTAGATTATTTGATTTATCTTTAATTACCAAAACTCTATCTTTTGCACAAGATAGAATTTGTCTATTGTCTATTTAAACTCATGTTTTACATTTAATAAAAATTATATTGGAAATTATATTGAGGAACCATTTTTAGGATTAAAAAGGTTCTTCAATCTCCCAATCCAAAAGCCTTTGCAATCACTTATGTTCTTATTGTTCATTCATCAATCATCCGATACCAAACCCTAATCCCAAACACAAATCAAACACAAAGGAGAAACCCATCCTGAGAAACCGTCGCTGAACCAGTGTTCCTGTCGCTGAGTCTGCCCAGAAACGTCGCCACTGTCCGGGCCGCCCCGCGGCTCCCTTGGCCGCCCCGCGGCCATCCCAGCGACCGTCGCTGCACACTTACAGCTTCCGCCACTGTTGCGCTTTTACTTAGTTTTATTTACTTGTTTTCCTTTCATTCACAATAGTTCATGTTCTTATTGTAATTAATTGTAAACATCGAGAATAGCAAGGATAATTGCAAGATCGGGCCATCAACAGTTTGGGGTTCTTGATGTTGAGCCCACGAGCGAAGGATCGGGTATTCCAAACGTATCACCCACCCTAAGCGAACCTCGCACGACGATTGTGATCCGTTGGAGGTGCAAGAAGAGATTCGGCATACCAGGTTCAACCAAAGCACTTGAGTTCATCAATGGGTAAGTTTGTTGATTTTAGTGAACGAATTTGGGTTTTTTTTTTTTGTGGAAATTTTTAGGGTCGAAATCTGGGTATTCGGTTTATATTTGGAATTTGTAGGTTGTTTGAGTTCATCAATGGGTGAGTTTGTTCATCAATGGGTCAAAATCTAGAATTTTTAGGGCCGAATTTGGTTTTTTGTTGTTGTTAATTTGTGGAATTGTGAGTAGATAAGAAGTACTTCGATCTTGCATATGTTGATTGGGCAGGTAATATAGTGCTTTATTTTCTTCAATGTGAACCCTCTGAGTTTAGTGATTCAATTGAACAATGGAAGAACATGATTTGAATTTCGAACTAATTTTTATCAATTAATAATTAATAGTAGATATGTACATTAAAAACTATAAGTCTTTTATCTTTTGAGGAGATTTTTTAAAAGCTAAAAAATATATAAAATAATAACATTTTTTTTTATTTTTATAAAATATTAAATTTTTTTTATTAATATTTACATGGTCATAAAAGACATGCCAAAAAATAATATGACTTGTATATATTTTTTTAAACGAACCGAGTACAAAATAATATTTAATTATACTATATTCATGAAAATTAAATATTTAGGTTGATTTGGGTTTTGAACACTATATGAGATATTTTAGATTAAATGTTAAGATTGTTGTGGGTTTAGGATACAACTAGTGTAATACCCGTGCCTTGAAGGCACGGGAGCTTGATCCATTTTAATTTGAACATCATTTTATATATCTATATAATACTATATTAATATATACGTGTTTACAACAAAAATATGTATAAAGTATTTTTTATAATTTATAAATTAGTTGGAAAGAGATACGATACAAATTTTGAAAATGATTTAATAAGGTAAAGTAGTAATAATACTCAAACACACCACCTAATATAATTTTAAATAAATATATAATTATTATCATTAGCATAGATCTAAAAAGTAAAATATAAGATCCCGTACAAATATTAAAAATTCATAAGCGCGTGATTGTGTGAATAATTTTGAAGCTATGTAGATGTACATAACTTATTCATTATTTTCATGAGAAAGATGGTTAGAAATAGAGAGAAATAAATAGTGAAAATAAAGGTAAGATGGTAAAAAAAAATCCTCAAAGGTAGAAAAGTGATCTAAGAAGTCTCATCCAAGATGTAAAATAAGCATTAGTAATGCTTGTGAGTCTTAAAATATTATTTAATTTTCGATAGTCATTTAAGATGTCTAAAATAATTAAATTATAAAAAAAAAACACTTTTTTTGGCTCTAATTCATTTTTATAATTAATTTTTGAAATCGAATATATTTACAAATTGATTATTACATGTTCGTTGTATGTAGATATTGTGGGGAATATTGCAATCGGTTAAATATGATAAATCAACAATTTCAATATCCAAGAATAAAATCACTCAAGACTTGACGAATGTTCAATGTACGTAGACGATTAAAATAGATCACAAATTGACATACAACATATCAAATTAAATAATAGTTTAGTATAAGAGGGAATTGCACATGCTAACCCAAAAAATGAAAAGTGTTGCAAGGTTAACCCGATCCGGAAAAAAATTGCATATCCGGTAACCCTTGTACCCGGTAGCCCGTTGCAAAGGAGAGAAAGGGAAGAGAGAAGGAAGGGGATCAGAGACGGGGACAGGCGGAGGCATCTCCCTCGAGGCGAGGCGCCGACGACTAGAAGGGGATCGGAGGCGGGCGAGAAAGGAGGGAGAAGGAGGGGGGTCGAGGGAAGGCGCGGGCGAAAGCATCTCCCTCGACGGTGGATTGCTCGAGGCGAGGCGCGGGCGGAGGCATCTCCTTCGATCTCTGTAGTTGATTAAAGGCAACGGGGTTAGTTCCTTCTGTTGTTGGCTATTATCGTCGGAGATTTGTGGCTTGGAGGCGCAAGCGACGAGTACTTCCACTCTCTCTTTCTTCGGGCGATTTCGAGACTCGTCGAGGATAATCTCCACAATTGGCTTCCATTCTGCGATTTCAGGTACAATCCTTCACCCTTCTTCTTCTCTGCTCTATCTTTCAAGCCTTTGAATTGGAATTTTTAGTTTAGGGCTAGAGACTGAAATTTCGAATTTCGGAATTGAAATGGTTTGGTTTGAAATTTGCCATTCGGTTAGGGTTGGGGTTTGCTGTCTGTCATGTCTGAATGAACAGGTGACATGTTGATTGGTGTAGGTGTCATGTAGTAAGTGATATTGCCAAATAAACAGGTGACATGTTGATTCGTGGCTTGGAGATTCTGAAACAATGCCTCATATGGAGTACTCCATGAATGCAGCGTTCACATGAATTAGGATTTGTTACTTGTGGAATTGTGTATCATCGTCTTCTTCCATGTCCCCTGACAATACTCCCTCCATGAGTTGAGCGTTTGGTTGTTCTAGAAGGAGGGTCTGTTGCTGAATATATCAGCAAGGCTATCGATCTCCCACCGTTGTAAATTTGGCTTTCCTGTGTGCTATTTGTTCTCTCATGAGAAGTGGGACATCTAAATGAATGAAGAAACCTTTAATATAGGTATGTTGCTGACTTGATTCATTTTAGGGTTGTGTATTATGCACTAGTGTGTTTTGTGTGAAGAGCAAATGATAATTGCCAAGGTAAATGGATAGACCCTCACATATCAAGTTTCTTTGACATAAATATTCTTCCCATGTAGCCTATTAGCTCAATGGGAGAGCATTGTGGTCATACACAAAGATGTGGGTTCAATTCCCACGTAGGCTTATTATTCATTAATCAACACCGACTATCAACTTATGTTTAGAACAAGTCAAGCTTGCTACATCACCAAATTCATGTGTCAAGTAAAAACAATTCATATGTCAAGTAAAACACATTATATGTCATGTAAATCCGGTATGAGTGACATGTAAATTCAGTATGGGTTATGAGTTATTTTTGGTGCTGCTATCACATAATTTAGTGGCATAAGTGCTTGGATTAGCATGTTTCTTTGTTTGAGGGACTCGCAACGCATAAGTGAGTTCATTATTAATAAAACATCAAACGAAGGCCACTTTAGTTTCTTTGCTTGGATTAGCATGTCTTCTTATTGTTGAAATTAATAAAGCTGTTGGAAGGCCACTTTAATTTCGCAGTCATTCCAATAGAGTGAGTTCCACCAGTCGTTCGGCTTATCCCACACTTGAAATGTAGGAAGAGGAAGATTGTTGTTGCCCAACAACTGCCTTTTTCTTTATGTTAAAGGATATAAACTGTCATGTTAATACCATTACATGTCATGTTATTTTCACTCATTAAGGAGAAGAGGCTCGATTCGCATTACCTGTCATGTTATTCGCATTACATGTCATGTTAAATAGTATAACATGTCATGTTAATAACATCATCTGTCATGTTATTTTCTTTCATTAAGGCAAGCTTTTCACAATCAATATGATTTCCGGGGTAAGTCCGCTCACTCTGACTGTCATGTTAAGTGACGTATGTGACATGTCAAACCTATTACTTGTCATGTTAAAAACCCATCTTATGATGAATTCAACAGGAAGATGAAGTGTCTTGGCTTTTGATTTATTTTGATATGAAACTGCTTATAATTTGGTGATGTAGCAAGCTTGACTTGTTCTAAACATAAGTTGATAATCGACATTGATTAATGAATAATAAGCCTACGTGGGAATTGAACCCACATCTTTATGTATGACCACAATGCTCTCCCATTGAGCTAATAGGCTACATGTGAAGAATATTTATGTGAAAGGAGATGTACCCAAATCCTCTGTGTCTTCGATCCCACGAAGAAAATGGAACATTGCAAGGATGCATATTGCAAAGTACCAATAAGAAAAAGAATGAAAATAAAGTTCAGTAAAAGACCATGAAAATTGAAGAAAAGGTAAACCTAAGCTCTATAATAATCTATATATAAATGGCATCTTAGTATCTTAATCTCAACTTGAATGATCAAAAAATTTCAAGATTAAAATAAACAGTCATAGAAAAAAAAACACAGGTAAACAAAATCACGAGGTTGTGTTTTATACTCTTTCTGTCTCTCATTAAGGAGATTCAGCTCATACAAAATGGACATATGTGCATAATGAGTGAGAATTGGAGTACTCCATATGAGGTATTGTTTCAGAATCTCCTACTCCTTACATTGACCTTTCTCCAACCAATCCTAACTCATCATCATCATCTTCCTCTTTACTGACGCCTACCCTTGACATTACCCCCTGCCCCACTCCACTAGAAAATCCCACGGACAAACTCAACCCCCTATTTGGCAACATCACTTACTACATGACACCTACACCAATCAACATGTCACCTGTTTATTCAGACATGACAGACAGCAAACCCCAACCCTAACCGAATGGGAAATTTCAAACCAAACCATTTCAATTCCGAAATTCGAAATTTTAGTCTCCAACCCTAAACTAAAAATTCCAATTTAAAGGCTTGGAAGATAGAGCAGAGAAGAAGAAGGGTGAAGGATTGTACCTGGAATCGCAGAATCGAAGCCAATTGTGGAGATTATCCTCGACGAGGCTCGAAATCGCTTGAAGAAAGAGAGAGTGGAAGGACCTGCGTGAGGGAGGAAGGGCATGAGGCTTGGCCCCCGAGCCCCCGACCCCCTTCCTTCTCCCTTCTTGTGGTTGCCTCAACCATTGCACCCGAGCTCGCCGAATGAGGCGTCTTCTTCCTCCTTCGGCCCCGTCGAGCCCGAAGGAGACGAATGGGAGGAAGAAGGACCAAGATGACTGCGCTCAAGCCCTCCCGTCGAGCCCGGAGGCCTGTCGCCTAGAGCCGCGAACCTCGCCTCCGACGACGGCGTCTTCCCTGCTTCATCGAACCCCTCATCCTTCTCTTCCTCTCTCACAGTTGCGCGCTTTTCTCTCTCCAACCGGCTGCAACCTGTGAGAAACCGGGTAAATGCAAATTTTTTTTTTAGGGGTTCACCCCCGCAATGCAACCGGGTAGTTAGGTTAGTTTTGCAAATACCCCTTAGTATAAAAATAGGAAACAAATATGTTTAAAATAGGATACAAATATTTTAAAATTTCAGCAATAATATTGACCAATAAGAAAATATCATTTGAATAAAAAATTCAAGTTTAATTGTGAGCATGACACGTCAGCAAAATAATAGTAGAATTAATATTATTAATAGATTACCTATTATTGAAATTAATTTATAAAAAATTTGAAAAAATAATATTTTATATAATTTTTACCATCCTAACAAAGTGTTAATGGATATTATACAACATATTTAGCTAAATGAATAGAGAGAGTAGTAAATTTTAACATGATTAGGATAAATATGATATAATAAGCAAATATTTAAATGAATGCAATCCGTTAAGATAATGAATGCAGGTAATCCGAGTACATCTTCGATTAATTTATTTAAAAATGAAATACTTGCATGGTTGGTGAGAAAATATGAACATATGTGAAAGTTAATTTATACTCCGTAGCATTTTATAAACTGACAATTGGATATGGGTCTATGTAGAGTATAAATTTCCAAAAATAAAATATACCAAGATTCAAATTTAACTTCAATGTATGTAGACGAATTATGAGAATATTGCAATCGGAAAAAAAATGGAAACATATCAAATATTTACGACAATATAACCGAAAAAAAACAGAATGGATTCAAATCATATTTAAAATAGGAAACAAATATTTTAAAGTTTCCATAATAATATTGACCAATAAGAAAATCTGAATTGAATAAAAAAATTCAACTTTAATTGTGGGCGTGACACGTCAGCAAAATGCTAGCAGAATTAGTAATATTAATAGATAAATAGATAGATAGATAGATAGATAGATAGATATTGCAATCGGAAAAAAAAAATGGAAACATGTCTCAATATTTACGGCAATATAACCGAAAATAAATAAAAAGGGAATGGATTCAAATCATATTTAAAATAGGAAACAAATATTTTAAAGTTTCTATAATAATATTGACCAATAAGAAAATCTCATTTGAATAAAAAATTCAACTTTAATTGTGGGCGTGACACGTCAGCAAAATACTAGCAGAATTAGTAATATTAATAGATAGATTAGGTTTGGATTATTTCGGATGTCGAATATAATCAGATTTCGAAAATGTATCAAGAATATTAATAAAATATCTTTGTTACTTGATACTCCGTATGTCTAAGTAGTGTGCAAGATAAAAATATCTTTGATTAATTTTTTTTCTAAATATTCATTAAAAATTAAATATTTACAATTTTATTCACAACTTCAAACAATTTACACAAATATTCATTTTTTGCAGGGGAGTCTGAGAAACGCGGGTTGAAATCGCGTTTCATTCATAATTTGAAACCGAATGGAACTTGGGGAAAAATAAACAGAGAAACGCGGTTTAAAACCGCATTTTATAATTAAATTTAGGTAAAACGTGGTGTTAAACCGTGTTTATATCAATTTATTTTTTAAACTTAAAATTAAAAATAAAATAAAAAAGAAAAAGAAAAGGGCTTTTTTGTTAAGTGGCCATTTTGGAAACAAATATTAAGTCATAAGACACAAGGGTTACAATATTAGGTAAATGTCCACCATTTCCAATTATACCCCTGCCCCTATTTCCCCCAAATTTCACGCTCGGCAGTTTCTCTAAAATCAATCGAGCAACCATCTTCGTCTCCGGTGACTGTCGGTTGGTCCTTGGTCATCGCTCAAGGCTCCACCACTCCCACTCTGTCGACCCCAACCAGTGCTCCGACCAATCGCCGATGTTCCTCCTCCGGCATCCGCCGCCGTCACTTGACCTCCTCTCCGTTCGACGCCAAATCCAAGCCTTCTACCCGCTCAATCACGTTCTACATCTCTCAAGGATGGTTTTCGTGCAAAAACCCCTCTCAAATTTATACAAAATCGCTAACCGCCATTGTTGGACACCTTGGAGCTTTGTGAAACACCCGCTTAGCAGCCCCTGTTCAAGCATTCGTCGCGTTGTGTAAGATAATCATTCGACAAAATAAACACAACAAGACTGAAGTAGAGATTGCACTCGTCAGTTTGATAGGTCATACGCGTCAAACGGAGCTCTGTGTAAGGAGAACGAGCCGTCGGAAGATCAGCGAAAATCATTGTTGAAGCTGCTCGAGATGGGGGAAGAAGAAGAGTAATTACGCCAAACCTCCTAGACTTTCTGTTTTTTATAAAAATATGCCCCTGTGTTAATTTCTAAAATTTCAGAAATTTTCCCGCAATTATAGAAGTTGTTCTAACTCGCATAATCTCCGTTAAAAATTTAAAAATGTAACTATTATTGTCACCATGATAAAAACAAAGTCATAGATACTGTCACCACTATAAAAACGTGGTCGTAGACACTGTAATCAAAAGGAAATCTTATAGGGGCTAATGAGAAACCAAAATGCATGTGGTGACAGTTCTCCTATAACATATGAATGGTTAAGAGGATCATAGATGTTGTAAGCAAAATAAAAATAAGATCATAGACACTGTAACCACTATAAAAACACGGTCAAATACACTGTAATCAAAAGGAAAACCCTATAGACGATGTAACCAAAATAAAAACAGCTTTATAGACATTGTCTCCACTATGAAAAAAGGTTCATAAACACTGTAATCAAAAGAAAATCCTAGGAAAAGGGAAGCACAGACCCTATAAGGGCTAATGAGAAGCCAAAATACATGTGGTGACAGTTGTTCTCTAATTTCTAGTTTTTTAGATTTTTTTAAATTAGTGTCACCAAAATAAAAATAAATAAAAATGTAACTACTATTGTAACCACTATAAAAAAACAATGTCATAGCCACCATGATAAAAACAATGACATTGTCTCCACTATAAAATGTTAAGTACTGTACGTCGTTAAGAGATGATTGTTGTCACCAAATGGAAAACCCTAGGACAAGGTAAGCACAAACCCTAATGGGGCTAATGAGAAGCCAAAAGACATTAGGTGGACATTTCTCCTTCAATGTATGAATGGGTAAGAGAGTCATATACACTGTCACCACTACAAAAACTGGGTGATAGACACTGTCACCACTATGAAAAAAGGTCATAGACACTATAATCAAAAGAAAACCATATAGACGTTGTAACCAAAATAAAAACACGGTCATAGACAGTGTCACCACTATGAAAAAAGACTCAAAGACACTGTAATCAAAGGAAAATCCTACGACAAGGGAGGTACAAACCCTATAGGGGCTAATGAGAAGACAAAATACATGTTTTGATAGTTCTCCTCTAATAAATGAATGGGTAAGGGGATCATAGACGTTGTAATCAAGATAAAAACAGGGTCATAGACACTGTCACCACTATAAAACAAGGTCAAACACTGTAATCAAAGGGAAATCATATGATAAAGGAAGCACGAATCCTATAGGGGCTAATGAGAAGCCAAAATAAATGTGGTGACAATTCTCCACTAATATATGAATCGGTAAGATGGTCATAGTCGTTGTAAGCAAAATAAAAATAGGGCTATAGACACTGTCACCACTATAAAAACAGGGTCATAGACACTGTAATTAAAAGGAAAACTCTATAGACGATGTAAGGAAAACTCTATATACGCTGTAACCAAAATAAAAATAGCTTTATAGACACTGTCACCAATATGAAAAAAGAGTCATAGACACTGTAATCAAAGGAAAACCATAGGAAAGATAAATTAGCAAATGATTTGATAGTAGAGATAAATTAAACTCACCAAACTAAAATACCAAGTCTTGAAATTAGAAAATGATTTGACAGGAAAGAGTAATTAAACTCAACAAAAAAAAGTATGAAATAAATCATACATGGAGTATACTGTAATTCAAATGATTTGACCAAAAAAATTTATAGCTTTCTATAACAAAGCTTTCTACTCCATTTTTTAAAGAGACTTCTCTTTACATAACTGCCTTGGCCTTAAGCTTTCCACAGGAATACGTCCTTGAAATCGAAGACAAATTTGGCGGCAGTCATGGCTAATCTGATCAAGGATGAAGGTATCGACAAATCTGATGGGAAGAGGCAAGGCGGCGACAGAGTGACCAATCACCGGCGAAATAAACAGCGGTCTCCGAGCATGACTTTCCGCCGGTGAATTCAGAAGATTGTCGTTGGTCGAGGATAGGGAGGATCAGCGGTGAAGGCCTGGGCCACCATTTGGCTGAGCAGGGGAAACTGTCATCACATAAACCATTCCACTAGATTACAATTTCTAATTCTCATCCTCAATTTCAAATATGAAACCATTCCGCTTTGTCCATCTAGAAACAATAGCAGATATTACGCAATTTCACAGAAAATGAAGCAATCGACGAAGCAGCTAGCTAGGGATTTCTTTTTCTTTCTCAAATAAGGGAATTGGAGCATCAAATTGATCATTCAATTGAACCATTTAGCAACAGATGACCGAGAATTTAGCATAGGATTCCAAGTGACCTAACCTTGGTGATGTTGGGACGACAGATCGGATATCGAAGAGCCTGTCATTGAGCATCTTCCGGCGGCTCCTCTCGGAGACGATGTTCTTCGCCACCGTGGAAGACGACGCTAACGCTCCGCCGTCCGGAGAACTCGAATCGTAGTACGCCGACACGGATCACTGCACCGGAATCGCTCCAGATTCAGCAATCAACGAGCGATTATCCAAACGGTTCTTCGTGAGTAGGCAAATCTTCGCGGCGGCGGATCTCTTAACCGCCACCGACGGCGACGGGAGGCCATCGACCCAGATCTTCATCGTCAGTTGGAGATCTTCGTGAGGGGCTGATGGGGAAAGGAGAGAGCAAGAGGTTCAGACGGCGGAAGAGGGGTTTTAATTAAAACAAGGGTAATGTTGGTATTATGAAAATATAATGGACATTTACTAGAAAAGAAAAGTCTTTAGGACATTTAGTAATTGGTCCAAAGGCCTTACTTCAAAAGAAAAAGGGATGAAGCGCGGTCTGAATCCGCGTTTCATGTGCATCCCCATCGCCCAACCGTCGACCTCGGCGTTGCAGTCCACCACTGACTCCCCCTTGCAGCCCACCGTCGACCCTCTGAGCTCCTCAACCTCGTCCGCTTGCTCCTCCTCCACATCGCTCTCCTCCTCCCCCTCCGAGCTCCTCACCGTCGACCTAGAGCCTCGCCTGGAGCGATTAACGGGGTGTACATTAGCTCTGATTAGTTGAAGAAGAGATGCGAAATTAAATTCAAATGTTGCATGTGCTGGATTCTGAGTGAATTGGAGCGATTAACGGGAGGTGAGTTGTTGGATTTTATAAAACTTAATTTCGCATCTCTGTTAATCGCTTCAGGCCGGGCTCTAGGTTGACGGCGAGGATCTCGGAGGGGGAGGAGGAGAGCGATGCGGAGGAAGAGCAGGCGGACGAGACTGGGGAGCTCGGAGGGTCTACGGTAGGCTGCAAGGGGGAGTTAGTGGTGGATTGCAACGCCGAGGTCGACGGTTGGGTGATGGGGATGCACATGAAATGCGGCTTCAAGCCGCATTTCATCCCTTTTTCTTTTTCTTTTGTTAACTTTAAATTTTATGTTTAAAAAATAAATTGATATAAACGCGGTTTAAGATCGCGTTTTACTTGAATTTAATTATAAAACGCGTTTTTAACCCGCTTTTCTTTGTTTATTTTTTCTCAAGTTCCCATCATTTTTAAATTATGAATAATATACGGTTTTAAACCACGTTTCTCTCACTCCCCTGCAAAAATTAATATCTGTGTAAATTGTTTGAAGTTGTGAATAAATTTGTAAATATTTATTTTTTCGTGAATATTTCGAAAAAAAAATCCTACTTGATATCTCCATTATTTCTAATGTACCTATTGTTGTATTAGTCTATGAACTAATTATTTTATGTCCTCCCTATTGTCTTAATTGCACGATCTAAAAATCGCGTCTAGGCGTAAGGATGACAATTTCACCCGCATCCAAAGGATATCCGTTTCACCCGACCTGAAAAAGTGGGTGAAAATCCGAGATAAAGTGGATATTAAATGGGTGATGGGTGAACGGGTGATGGGTCGGGTCGGATCCGGGTGAAGACATTCCCCACCCGTCACCCGACCCATCACCCGATCCATCACCCGACCCGTCACCCGACTAATATTATGTAATTATATCACTACTAAAAAAACAGGATTTAGCAACGGAAAATAGCAACGGATTTGGCAACGAATGACCGTGGCTAACCAGTTTAGCCACGGACTCAGCAACGGTCGGGCCATCCGTAGCCATATGCCTCGTGACTAAATTCGGGCCGACGTAGCAACGGAAAATAACAACGAACTCATACCATCGTGGCTAATTCCGTGGCTGGGTATAACTTATGAATGTCGTGGTTGTGGCAACGATGACAGCGTCGAAAATGGTCATCGCAAATGTCGTGGCTAATTTTGTGGCTGAGTTCATTGCTGATGTTGTTTCTTGTTTTAAGGTGGGCATCTTTGTCAGTGTTGTGGCTAAATTCGTGGGTTACGTTATTGCGATTATTTGGATGCGCTATTTATAAATAGATAATATATATATATATATATATATATATATATATATATATATATATATATATATATATATATATATATATATATATATATATATATATAATGTTATAGCTAATGCGTCCAAATACAAAACAACACATCCACATAATGTACAACATCCATAAATACTACACCTAAGAAAAGGCAACAACACATCTTAAGACTCTAGACACTAGTTTGAGAACTTCCGCCTTGTTCTTGCACCCAATACTTCACACTGGATTGACCAACTAGGGATTTACCTGCAAAGAAATAAATATATATCACTTTAAATAATAGCTATTGCATCAAACCATATGCAAATAATTGTCAATTTGTATGGTAATATCACTTTCAAGATACCACCATTAACAATAAATTTTCATTAATTTAACAAGATAAAAGAATGAGTTTGATAACCTCAATGAATATTGCAGCTTACAAAAGAGAAGACCAAAATGAGTGAGAGAACTTACCAAATTCAATCAAAACTTAGGGAACAAATGCCAACAACAGCGTCAATGAACCTTGAAAACTGGAGAGTAAACAGCTGCTGATAATCAGCAGTAGCAACAAGCAAGAGTTGCTCAAAATCAGCGTCAATTTGCAAAGCAGAGATGTTGTACATATTGCCAATAAATTGATCATAAAGCGAAAGGAATACAAACAAAAAAAACTACAACTATAAGAAGAAAAATTCCAGATTAGGGGAAGATCATCAGACCTGTCTCATTGGAAACATCGGCGATGTATATGTCCATACCAACAAAAAACGGTGAAGCGAGAGCATGGGAGAACATTCAAGCGAGAGCAGAATGGTGAAGCGAGAGCAGAGGACCTGCATACTGGAATATTTGGGGATCTCACCCCCATGGATGAATATTTAGGGATCTGATTTCAATCACATTAGAACCTGCATACAAAAAAAGCCATATTTCACACCAGCAACAAAACATAGAAAGAGAAGAACAGTGAAGCGAGAGCAGAGGAGGAGAAGAGGGAATGAGCTCAGTTTCGGCCTTCAATGGAGGGAGATCCGAGACCGAGGAACTTGTCTGAACATCAAGGACGAGAGAGAGCGTTGATGAAGGTACTCCAGGGAAGCGAAGGAAAGTAAAGCCCCTTGAGCTCGAGATCTGAGGACGAAGCGAGAGGAGGCGGCGACGGGACTTCGCAAATCCGAGGAGGCGGCGGCAACACAAGAAGCGAGAGGACGTGGCCTTTGTGAAGCGGATGATAGAAGAAGGAAGATAGAAATTGAAAAATTAGGGCTAGAGCCTGAGAGATACACCATGAATGAGGAAGATACAAGACCAAGAGGAAGGAGAGGCACCATGGATGAGGAACCTGAGAGAGGATGCAGGAGAGGCGCCTCTGCCTTTGTGAAGCGGAAGATAGAAGTTGAAAAATTAGGGTTACAGTCTTATTTGATACCCCTTCAAATTTTGACTAAAATTTTAGGGGCAAATTTACCGCTCAAAATACTCTTAGGGCGGTAAAATAATTTCGAGGGGTGTGATTTTCCATTATTGGGTTTATTATCGCACTTTGTTCTTAAGAAACACGAATTAGTGAAATTTCTGCTTGAACTTCATAATTAGTCAATTACTATCAGTTTTGATTATATATAGCAACTATATATATATTGGTTTTTTTATTGGGAAGTGGCTGAAAACGGAAAATCGATCAATGTACATTTTATTTATGCATATATTTTTTTTCCTTCACAATTTATATATAGAAAATAAAACTATCAATACACCTATTTATTATACAATATATATTTCAAATATTTTTTTTTATCAAGTTTAATTAGATATCTATATGTTTTTATAATATTTTACCCAACATCGTTAAACTAGTTCAATATCCGTATCTTATGCGAGTTTATTAAATATACATTTTAATATTTACAAGTTTGGAATAAAAAATTCATATAAAATAATTTATTAGGTAATATAAGGTTTTATTCAACATTTATTAGTCACTTATATGAGTTTTACTCAAAACATACTCTTATATATTATTCTAATAAGAATTTACTAGTTATTATAAGGTGTTATTAAACATTTATTTGTTACTTATATGAGTTTTCCTGAAAACATACTCTAATAGTATTCTAATAAGAATCAAATAGTTGTGGCTAAGTTCGTGGATATTTACCTAGACCATCCACCTTTCGAGCCACGAAATCAGCTACGAATACCAAGCTCGTTGCTATTAGCCACGACTTTGATGAGGTGGAATACCAGGACACCTACCAGCCACGAATATAGCCACGGCTGTTAACAGTCGTCGCCAATGTCATTGCTATTGGTCACAAGGATAGCGCCGCCTAACATTCGTGGCTAATAACCCGTTGCTAAATCCTGTTTTTTTAGTAGTGTATTTTATATGTGAAGTTACCAATATACCCCCTAAACCCTAATTCAAGATGCCTATTCAACGATTAAAATGGAAATATCTTGTTATAAAGTAAGTTATGCAATATTTATTTGAAGATATGCAATGCAATTGTATCCTAATTAAAATGGAAACGTGAATGCAATGGGATCCTAATTAATGTTTATTCGTCGATGTGTTCGACGTATGTTGTTCAATAAATTTTTTTGATGAATTTAATGTCTCGTATTTCACCCGAATTATCACCCGATCCACCCGATCATCCGGTGGGTGATGGGTGGACGGGGCGGGTGAAATATTTGGTGGGTGATGGGTCGGGTAGGGTGAAGGGTTTTGGGTGGTGGATCGGGTGACGGAAGTAGATCATCCACCCATCACCCGACCCATTGCCATCCCTATCTAGGCGTTAGGTGAACCCCCTTCGCCTTGAGATAGATAGGTGCCTAAACAGATCTAGACAGCCGTCTTGATCGCCTAGACGCTAGACGGCTCCTCATCGCATATGATCTGCCTAACGCTTTTAAAACACTTATTAATAGTAATTATAAAAAAACAAGTGGAGTTATCAATCTATTTTTTCCTGCGTGAAAATTTCAATTTTGAACCTACCGCGAATTATTTCACAGAAAAGATAAAGAGGTTATCAAAAAAAAAAAAAGATGAAGAATTTTCTCATATTGCTACATATGGATAACAAAATGCGTAAAATCTCTTCAGAGAAAATTAGATACGGTAAATATTAGTGAGTTTTTCTGAAAAAATATATATTCAAGTGAAGTATATATCATAGATAGGAAGAGTGAGGGTGTGACACATAGTTGACAACTGCAATAAGTGGTGGCCGCCTGGCAGGCCATATGGACCAGATAATAAATACCTAAACAATTAAATCGACCATCTATCATTATCAACCTTTAATTTCACTATTTTGACAAACCTTCCTTAAATACGTTAATTTGTCATATGTCATCATGTCACCAATCATCTATATATATATATATATATATATCCTTAATTACATGCTTTCTCATTAGATTAATTTATTCGGTTCAACATTTCAATATTCCTTACTTTTTATATTCCTTTCAAACTTAGAAAAATGTCAACGACTATTTTTTTTTGGAAATCAAACTGAACTTTACATCTCTATATATAATTCAGCTAATGTATATATAAAAGTGATTTGATAATCAAATAAATTTTACTGAGTCGAAAAAATGAACAAAAAAAACTATAATTATATCACCGAACTAAATCATACAAAAGAGAATCCAAGAAAAACACACAAACAGTCTATCAGATCAACGACCAATTCAATTCAATTAAGAAAAAATTTGTAAAATAGGCACTTTATTTGAACGTATTTGCAAAATGGTCGTGTTTTTGGACAATTTAGCAAAATGACCACTATATATACCTATTTTCGAAGGAGGTGGCGAGCAAGCAGCGAAGCGAGGGAGCGAGCGAAGCGCCGAAGGCGGCGGCGGCCGAGTGGTGGAGTGAGCCGGAGACGGTGGAGGCGGCGAGGCGGAGTGAGCCGGAGACGATCGGAGGCGGAGGCGGCGAGGCGCACACCTTTCCTTTTCGCAGAATCGTGAGGAAGGAGATGAAGTTTTTATCAAATTACAAAAATCACCCTATGAATATGAGAAATTAAAAAAACTATCTATATTTTATTATGTGATTCATAATCTATATTTTTATTTTTATTTTTGCACAACAAAATGTTATATTTGCACAACTTATGGTTAAATTTGCACAGCATACTCTTATATTAGTTACAATTAGTGCTGACACTGATATTAGTTACAATTAGTGGTGAAAATTTGCTCAACATGTTGAGAAGCAATACCATGTTGTTTATCAACATGGTATTGTTTTTTTTTAAGTAAACAACAATGATAAAATCTAAAATTTGATGAGTACCGATGACAGAATTGTGCTGACATATAAAAAAGATTACACAAACTTGTCTTATTACATGATAAAACCTAAAATATTATTCTATAATATTGAATTAATGTTTAATATGGAACATAAATGGATAACATATAATCTTTCCTAGTACTACTTTTATATAGTACCGATGGCAGGATTGTGCTGACAACCTGATTTTGAATGCTTTATCATTCTCTTGAACTCTGTTGTAAGAGTTGCACGACTCTGTTATAAGAGTTGCACGACTCTGTTTTAAGAGTTGCACCTGTTTTAAGAGTTGCACGACTCTGTGTTAAGAGTTGCACGACTCTGTTGTAAGAGTTGCACGACTCTGTTTCACGACTCTGTTTTAAGAGTTGCACGGCTCTGTTGTAAGAGTTGCACGACTCTATTGTAAGAGTTGCACGACCCTGTTGTAAGAGTTGCACGACTCTGTTTTAAAAGTTGCACGACTCTGTTGTAAGAGTTGCACGCCTCTATTGGAAGAGTTGCACGACTTTATTTGAAGAGTTGCATGCCTCTTATTATTGTATATACTTTGCTAACATACACACCATGTCACCATTCAATCAACTCGAAAAATAAAGAATAAATTAGGATCCACAAAGCTAGATTTGATTCTAGATGCTTTTTCAATCCTTTTCCTCCATTTCTTTTGTCAAAAACTAATGTATATGCATCTGTATCTTCCCATTTGTCTCAACTTTTATCTTGTATTCGACATGCCCGTGAATAAAGACGAGTACTTCTAAGATCACTTCACATTCTGACCCAAGACTAATGCTCTTTTTTTTTCTCTTTAATATTTTGCTATTTCATCCTGATCATCCATGACAGCTCTAGAGGATAACCAACCTGCTATACAAGCCGCAAGACGAGGTGCTGGCAGAGCTTCGAAAGTTCAAGTCTCATGCCGAAGCATGTAAACCAAGATCACATGACAATCAACAGTAGTCGAGTCTCTTAGGAGGTGTTAGTAATCTTTTCACACTAACAATGAGGGCTTCTTGCAAGATTTTTTAGCATATGTGATTACAACCTCTATCTGCCTAGTTTGTATCCAAGCAGAAGGCCATTTGCTCTAGTCGTATATGCAAGATGTTTTTGGGTCGTATATGCTTATGCAACTCTAAAAAAAAGTGCTGACATGGGAGAAAAAAGTGTTGACACGGAAAAAATTGCAACTCTAAACTAGACTTGGATTATATTTGCACAATTTACCGTTATATTTGCACATTGTACTCTTATATTTGCACGATAGAATGTTAAAAAAATAAATTAAAAAATTAGATTTGATTCACATTTGCACAACATGCTCTTATTTTTGCTCAACAATTCTTTATTATTGCACAACAATCGAGACTTGTGAAATTGTGTCTTCACATAATCTTATTTTTTGTAAATATAATTTTATACTTTTTAATAGATTATTGCACAACACGGTCTTTTTTTTGCTCATCAATAGAGTAAAATTGCATAACATAGGGGATTGGTGAAATTTTGCTCAACGTCATGTTATTTTTGCTCAACAATAGGTTATTTTTTGCACAACAATCGAGACTTGTGAAATTGTTCTCAACATGATTTTATTTTCTCTCAATATAATTTCATACTTTCTCAATAAATTATTGCACAACATCATCTTATTTTTAAGAGTTGCACGACTCTGTTGTAAGAGTTGCACGACTCTTGTTTTAAGAGTTGCACGACTCTCTTGTAAGAGTTGCACGACTCTATTTTAAGAGTTGCACGACTCTGTTTTAAGAGTTTCACGACTCTTGTTTTAAGAGTTGCATGACTCTCTTGTAAGAGTTGTACGACTCTTGTTTTAAGAGTTGCACGACTCTTGTTTTAAGAGTTGCACGACTCTGTTTTAAGAGTTGCACGACTCTGTATTAAGAGTTGCACGACTCTGTTTTAAGAGTTGCACGACCCTTAGTGACCTTTTTCGAGACCTAAAAGCCTCAGTAGTCCCCCAACTTCCCAAGCTTTGAAACGCCTAATTCTGTCGTGACACTCTTTTTGTGTATATATGCTCTTGCTTTGCTCTTTCTTTTATTTTTCCAACGGCTAAATCGAAACTCTAATGCAACGGCTTGTGTGCAGAGTTCAAAGTGGATGCAAGAGCAAGTGCAAAATCACATTTCATTACCATCTACAAGGTGCTGAGATGCAAATGGAAGAAAGAGAGATACATCATAGTAAAATCAATTGCATTTAAATCCCATGGTATGATCTGTTTACAAACAAAACAAGGTTCAAAGAGAGACTTTCAAGAGTTAAGATTGCTACATGATGTTTACTCCAGGCATAGAACATAGGCCAACTAATACAAGAATGGGAATATTAGGATCTGTTTACAAGCTCCAGAGCTTCGACAGTGACCACCCTATTTCCTCTAATAACCTACAAATGCCAAAAAGAAATTCATGTGGGTAAGTAGCAATACAAGTGATGTATAATAGTAACAATTCGAAAGCTTTAGATAAGAAATTTTGCAAAGTTTTAATCTTGACATATAAATTATTGTAAATGCTTAATATGGATGAGAAATCTAATCAAAGGAGGAAACTCTCACCACCATGCCAATCTCGTTCCTTTCATTGCCATCAAAAAAATAGGACACATGCAGCTGATTTACGAGCCTTGTCAAATATCTCTCTTACATTAGTTGTCCCTACTAGACAAACAAGAGATCGCACAGGGAATCATCATAAACTAAATGAACTAATATGCTTGTCAGAATGAATGCTCAACAATTATCAAGTAGTCATTTATCCCTTTACAATCAAAAGAGCATCGACAAAAGAAAGAGTACTTGGAAGTATGAGGGCGAGAAGTGCAGTTGCAACACACCATCTTCAAAGGAATTCCTCCTTTGCTGAATCCCATTCCTAACAGAACATGACAGAAACAAAAGAAACCATCAGTGCAACTTATTAATCTCAGTTTCATCAGCTCCTTTTCTGATTTAGAATCAAACATCATCATCTTTAGCCATAAAACTAAACTGATAGTGATTACAATGACAATAAATACTAAACATGTAAACAGGGAAAGTGAGATGACAGGGGATGGAAGTCATGGAACAAGTAATTTAACCTTGATCAGCAACAACAGACACAACATTGATTCAGTGAAACATGAAGAGTATGATAATTTACATTAACAAGCTGTCAAAAATCACAAATAGAAGCTTACGTGATGAACGAAATTCACCAAGACAATCAGGAATTCAAGAAGATAAAAAGACAAACAGAATCTTAAATGGAAGGCATCCCTTTATGTACAACACAGCTCAAGAGTTCCCTTAATCTCCACAACGCAGACATACCAAAAGGATGCAAAGATTCCAACTATTACAACTAACTACATAAACTCATTTGCGGTCGCAACTAGACAGTCCTCCATAAGTCTTGATCCTGGTTGTCAGGCATAAATCTTGCTCATTCACATATCAGTAGGACATTACACTTACAATTGCATGGTTTCGTAAGGAATAGAACGATCAAGACACCTATAAGACAGAACAATATATACCTAGCCAATTCCAATTCATCCCTACCGGGAATAGAATGATCAAGGCAGTCAAAGAATTTGTTCTTAAATACTTTGAGATAAGTGTGCAAAACTAAGAACCGAAACATACACTTCCAGCATCAGGATGTTCATTTGTCTCCGCAAACACTTTGGGAGCCCATTGAATTGAACTGCATTAAACATCATCCGTCTCTTGTCAGAATACTGAAACAACTGGATAAATTTCTCTACTACTGATATGGTTTCCCTAACCTATGCATTAAATTCTAATTCTTCTGTGATCCAAATTCAAGAATCCAGAGCAAGAAATAATATTATAAGGAACAAAATAAATAAAATCTAGAGCAAGAGAAAGGGAGAGAATACATGTGGAGTTGGAGAACTCGAGCAAAAATTGAGCACAGAAAGCCGAAATCAAGCAGATCTCGATGTAGTTGTCAAATCAATGTAGTTGCCGAACTCGATTGGAGTTGGAATCCGAAGAACTCGAGCGACATAGAATGGCTGAATGAGGAACACAGATTCTGCAGCGGGAGAGGGAGAAGGCGACGATGTCGCCATAGATCTCGGCCTTGCTTCAAATGAAGAACACGGATCTAGCGACCGCCTCCGGCGCTCGCTCGCTCTTTCCACCAGTCATCGCCTCTCTCAAATCCGAAACCGCCACCGCTCGCTTGCTCGGCCTCGCTTGCTAACTCGCTCGGTGCTCCTCTGCGCCAGGACCAGAAGAATCGGAGAGAAGAGCGGCAGAGGGAGCGTGCGGAGAGGCAGAGGACGGAGGAGAGAGAAAGGCGCGTGAAACAAAGGGAAGGGGGTTATATTGCGGCCATTTTACAAAAATGTCCCAAAACGTGGCTATTTCGCAAAATAAGTCCATTTTCGTGGCTATTTTGCAAAATCCCCCCTTCGATTAAATAGTTACATAGGTGGATCCAATGGTGGCTAAGTCTAGTAGATGTTATATAAACAATTTAAAAGCTAAAATGAAAGTATATTTGATGATTTAGTGGTTGAGCACATCTTATTTTAAATAGAATTCAATTAACTCTTATTCAAATCATATTTGACACATATTTTTATTTATTTTTCCTCAATCCAATTTCCATTTTTTTAAATTCTTATAATTTATTTGAAATTTTATAATTAGTTAATAATAATTTGTCTTATAAATTCAAGCTATTCTCTTTATATTTTTTTTAAAAAATTATTTCTAATAAAAATAATACAAAAATTTTCCATAAAAAATTGTCCACTTCGAAAAAATTTCTAAATCCGCCCCTAATTAGTGATAACCTTGTGAGTTGATACACATATTTTGACTGATTACATAATAGATAACCTTGTGATGAGCACTTTTGAGTTATATCTGATGTGGTATAGGGGTGCACCTCTGAGGTCGGAGTCGATTCTAATACTATCTATAAGACTTGAGGTTTTCAGAGGCGTCAACCCATGCCACTGCACTAGGTCATGTCAGGTGTGTGTCCTTACTTGCAGTATGAAAAAAGAAAAGCTTTAGTGATATGGGTTGAGATTTGAATCACTTAACACCCTTATCATATTCGATATGGGACGGGAGGTTTTACAAAAATGTAGATATATATATATATATATATATATATATATATATATATATATATATATATATATATATATATATATATATATATATATATATATATATATATATATATTATAAGGAAATAATTCGAGGACCAGACTGTTAGGAATTGGGATAAAGGGATTAGTCTTGCAATTACTAGCAAGTAGGGGTAAGATGGTATAAATAGATGTATGTGTAATGAACCGATCATTCATGAATATACAGAAGAAATCCTTCTATCGTGTTCTTCCTCTGATCTCTCTTCCCTTTCAATCAATCTTCCATGGTAGATTCACTAGGATCCTAACAAATTGGTATCAGAGCCTTTCGGTTCTTCGACTAGAGACGCACAAACGGATTCGTCGGAAAATGGTTACCTCTTGTCACCGAAAGTTGCTGTTTTTAAGGGAGCGGGAAGAACGCTCCATCCTCATCAAGATCAGGTTTAAGCTCTATGAAATTTCGACAGAAGTGTTGCTCGAGGTGTTCTCCACCTGTGGAGATATAGAAACGGTGGAAAATTTTAGATCTGGAGAGGAATTTCATTCAAAGGTTTGCTTTGAAGACCAAGACTCGACCATTAGAGCTCTCGATTGGTATAATGGCTGGTGCATTTATGGTAGTTGTTGCCAATTGGAGTTATTTCAAGCATCTGTTAGGAGAAAAATCAAGTATGAAATATAAATCTCAAATTTGACTCCCTGATCTCCGCAAATTAATTACAAGACTTCCTCCCGTTGTAGTAGAAGGTAGTCAGGATCGATCCACGAGGAAGCGTGTTAAGGCCCGCCTTTTCAGTTCCAGAAACAATGCGAATTCGACCAGGAGAGTCCTCGACATCGAGTAAGAGTGCTCGAAATCGACCAACACTGTAGACCAAAATGAACAGAAACGAAAACAAAAGCACAGTCTGGTCGATCTCGACCAAACAACTCGACGTCGACCAACAGTGGTCGATCTCAAGTAAGCCTTGTCGATTTCGGGTAAAAACACATAAACAAAGATTTCACC
The DNA here is from genome assembly GCA_037127255.1 of Persicaria tinctoria. Taxonomy (NCBI): domain Eukaryota; kingdom Viridiplantae; phylum Streptophyta; class Magnoliopsida; order Caryophyllales; family Polygonaceae; genus Persicaria; species Persicaria tinctoria. The sequence continues at coordinate 4,550,968 of JBANSL010000009.1, read as the reverse complement.
TTTTCGAAAGAAAACGAATGTAAACACGAAATAAACTCAATAAACGAAAGACTTCCAAGATCAGGGATTCAACACCACAACGATAAACATGCAAAATAACACATAAAAGCATAAAAGATGATGCTTCTCATTAAATAACTTTCGTTATTAACAAATAGGAATATAGAGGCTTTAGCATAAACCCTAATTGTTACTAACCTTTTTCACATAATTAATCCAAGTTGCATTAAGATCACTTTCGCTTCAATAATACAAATAAGGATCACCTTCAACTTTCGCAAAAGAATCATGCTTGTAGGGATAGAAGACGAATTCACATCAAAAGATTGTACCTTTACCGCATCACCTCACATGGCCACCGTCGGGCTCACCCTAACCCTAGAAGTTGGGTAACTACTCGCTCTTCATCATCGAGAAAGACATTAATAATAAAAGGGAACTAAATTGCATTGAATAAAATAAAAGAAGGCTTACAACCAATCGAAGCCAAATCCCGCTCTCGCCAAACTTCACTCCAATCGACCTCTCTCTCTCTCTCTCTATGCAACTAATTGTCTCTGGAATTGAATGAATAAAACTCAGCCCCTAAGGCTTTATTTATAGGCTTCATTCCCTAGCTAATCTAGGAAAGAAACATCTATATATATCTAAATTTATCTATCTAAAGACTTAAAGATTAAATTTGGAAATAAAATAATTATATCTAAAGGGAAATAGAACTATTGAGGATAGATCTTCCTTCTCTTGATAGAACTTGACTTGACTTGATAGAATATCTCGAATCTTGGCTTGCAAGTAACTTCTCTCACTCGGATTTCTCCTCGATCTCGACTCGGACATCTTCTGGAATCTCCTCGATGTCGACTAGAATTCTTTGTCTCGAGTGGTCCTATGCTCAGCTCGTGCTTGATCTCGTCCTCTGGAGCAATTGTTGAGTAAAATTTGGTCGACGTCGACCAGTTTGGTCGACTTCGAGTAACGTCGGCTTTCAGCATTCTGCTCCGTTCTTGAAACGCACTTTCCCGAGTCCTCGTTCGTTCAATTGACGCATATGAGCATGCGTTGGAAAGCTCTTTTCGAGGGCTACAACTTTCATGAAGACATAAAAGCTTGATTCAGAATGATGGATGGCGAAAAGTGGCATTTCCTCCAGCTGCACCATCCTTAGCTACTTCATGACTTTCCTTTATGCTCCAAAGTGCGTCCGATTTCTGCGAAATATAACAAAAACTTGTGTAGACCACCATATATTGAAAATAAACATAAACTACACAAATTATGTACTATTCTAACCCAAATGTATGAAATGCATGCAGAAATCGATATAAAAGTAAGTATAAAACATGGCAAGGTGTTTTTAATTGAGTTGATCTTCATGACTTTCCTTTATGCTCCAAAGTGCGTCCGATTTCTGCGAAATATAACAAAAACTTGTGTACACCTCCATATATTGCAAATAAATATAAACTACACAAAATATGTACTATTCTAACCCAAATGTATGAAATGCATGCAGGAATCGATATAAAAGTAAGTATAAAACATGAAAAGGTGTTTTTAATTGAGTTGGTAGAAATTAGGCTAGACAGTGCCAAGAAGATTAGCCGTACTGGGTTGACAGGGGGTTCAATTGATAGTCTGGGCAAACTTGGTGCACACAAGGTGTTTGTAAAAGTGCCTAAAAAGGGTGTTCATGTGATGGCTGGTTTAAGACTTGATCAATGGCCTTCAAATCTACTTAGTTTTGGGATAAGAAGTGTGAGCTTGGGTATTGATTCAAGCAAGGAATTGATCAAAGTGCCTTACGATGGAGGAAAATCAGCAGTAGATGAGCATAGATTTAATAAAGGAAATCTGATTTTTGATCCTAGAGGAGTTGATAATGGAAGTTGTAGGAGTGATGTTGGGCTTGTTCTTGTGGTGCATCCTGTCTGGGATGTTTCCATGATGGGGCATTCATCCTCGTATCATGAAATTGATCTCACGCTATTAAGGGATGGTCTGAAATCATTGTCGTTTGATAGAGGACAAACAAGCTTAAGAGAGGAGTCAATGTCATGTTGTTTGGACAACTTAAAGGGTGGTTTCTATGGCCCAGATGTTGACGCGGATGGATCTGGAGGCATCGACATTAAACCCTCGTATGATCAGCGGAGTTGCATTTCAGTGGATGAGATCGCAAACAGTGATCTTAAATTCATACGAAATGGGCAATCTTCACTGCCTTTTGATAGAGGAAAAATCAGTAGTGATGTTTTGAAGGCACAAATGGAATTCTGGAAGGTTGTGTTTGCTCTGAAGGATGTTGTTTTAGTCTTTGATCTGGGTATAATCGAATGTCTGAGCCAATTGGGAAAATCATCAATTGGTTCCGGGAAAGCTATTATCGGTTGTTGGGTTGTTTGGTATTGAATTGGTTTTGTTCTGGTGGACTGAATTGTTGTAGCAATTGCATCTTCAGCATTTTGATGGTGTGGCTGCACCATTGTTAGAAGGATTTGGCTTGTGTTGTTTGAGAGAAGCAGTTGCAGCTTCAATTTGGGTTGTTGGTACGTTGCTGTCATAAGAAGGGGTTTCCTGCATGATGGGCATCCTATTTTGTGTTGAGGCCATATTATTTTGCTAAATTGCTAAACCATTAGCACCTCGTGGAGCAAGTAAGGAAAAACAAAATATATAGATATATCTTTGAGGACAGTTGCATTACATGATATAAACCCATCACCACGTCAGGAAAAACAAGGACCAAAGGCTGACAGTGGATCAACTCCAAATTACACCTATTTTGCATTTGCTGGTACTAGGCTTCTAGTCGATTGGATCAACAGAGTGGATCAACATGGAGTATGAAAAGCAAATTGCAGCAGCTCTAGGCATTCATAGAAAGGCACCAACAAGTTTATTTTTTTACATCAATTTCATACTTGTTATTTTAATATGTAGTAGCTTTCATTTCAATAAGTTTTGAGGACAAAGCTTTATAAGATAGGAGTAATGTTAGGAATTGGGATAAAGGGATTAGTCTTGCAATTACTAGAAAGTAGGGGTAAGATGGTATAAATAGATGTATGTGTAATGAACCGATCATTCATGAATATACAGAAATCCTTCTATCGTGTTCTTCCTCTCTTCCTCTGATCTCTCTTCCCTTTCAATCAATCTTCCATGGTAGATTCACTAGGATCCTAAGACAGACATGCCTGGATCATCGAGAGGCCGACAGAGTCGGCAGACAGCGAACCGTCAAACATACAACGAAATAAAAAGGAAACGCTACAATACAAGAACCGGCAAACAAAATAGCCCAAGCCGACCAAAATGTAGATATATATTAGTACATGTACAATTTTTTTTTACATTGGGCAAAAAGTAGGATGTACTGCCGACGTTCATGATCATCTAACATGATGATGTTCTGGAACTCACAACAAGAACACAAATTAAAATTACAGCTCAACTAAGATTTCGCAAGAAAGTCACTGCACAATTCGCCTCTCTATAGCAATGCTGGAATGTGATGATCTCGAAATCTTCGCTTAATGAACAGATTTCTTGAACTATTTGCACCACCTCTCACTATATATTTTCCCCTGATTATTTGCATTGATAACAATCGAGCAATCACTCTCAACAATGGCTTTATGTATTCCAAGATCCGCTGCCACTCTTATACCTGCATATACTGCAAAAGCTTCTGCTAGAATGACAGAACTCATCCTAACATTACATTTATGTATCCGAATAACTTGACCATAATTATTCCTCAAAATGCACCCAATCTGAGGTTGCAAACCAATTTTGACCGAAGCATCTACATTAATTTTAACGACATTTATTGGTGGGCGATTCCAAATCATTTTATCGGGAGACCTAATACGTTTGGGTAATTTGGTTCTCACCTGTTCCTTATACCTCATCAAGAAATCTTCTCTCTTTAATACAAGGAATATAAAAAAAAATCTCAGCAAACTGGATTTGGAAACTTAATATTGCTCCGAGTATAAAAAATTTCAAATTGTTTTAAATATCTTACCTACCACTGTTCGTCTAAATAGATATATCAATAGAGTACCAAGTACATGTTCTCTTTGTAATTCTGATATAAAAATACAAATCATTTATTATTTAATTGTCAGGTTACAAATACTAGGACTCTTAATATAGATTTTACTACTAAAATCTCTTTTCACTTTAGTCGGTGTAATAGGAGGCGTGACTTTGTGAATATTGAACTATTAACATTTAATAGGATTTGATTGATAAGGATAGCTTTACATATTCAAATTGATTAAAGCACGCGTGAAATATAAACATCTCGATCTGAAAACTGTAAATAAATTTAAAACATAGATTTGATAAGAGTTATGAAGATGAGATTTAAAGAAAATTTTGAACAATAAAATCATTTAAATGCAACAATATAATTATTTATATACTACATCTGTCCAAAAATACATTGCATTTACTATTCACGCACGCTTTTTTAAGAAGGTAAAAACTATATAAAATATTAACTTTTTTATTAATTTTTTTTAATAATTACAAACTTATTATCAATAAGTTTGTAATTATTAAAAAAATTAATAAAAAAGTTAATATTTTATATAGTTTTTAACTCCTAAAAAAGCGTACATGAATAGTAAAAGTCCATGTATTTTTGGACGGAGGGAGTATAATTTAAACAATAATTATATTGTTATATATGCATAATTATCATATAAAATTATTATTATTATTATTATATTTAAAATATTTACATGAAATTGGATGAAAGCCGGGTAACAAACTGAGCTCCACACCACTTATTATTATTACATTTTTTCTATCATATGTCATTGGAGCTTTGGATAAGATTTTCGTTTTAGAAAAAATATGGAATATATCCATAACTAAAAGGCCAATTTGCATAACTAGACAAAAAATAAAAAAGTTTGCACAGCTAGCCATGTCCTATGTTTATTTGCTAGGGGTAGAAAGTGGCCATTTTTTGCAAATAAAAATAGTGACCGAGAGAGGAAGTTGCAGGTGAAGGTGAGGGACATTGTAGCTACACTGTAGCTTTCAGTAGCTGTCACTGACATATGACACCAAAAGGCATCATCCGTTCATTTCAGAAAATTGTAGACTGTCCATCTTACCAATAGAATTAATTGGTCCTACAAATAGGCTAAACCTGTCTTTCCATACTTGAAGATATTTTGGAAAGAATCTGGAGGGGATTCACTGTAGCTGATTTGGCGGGCTGTCAGTGTAGTTTTGGCGTCAAAACAGGGTTCCTCCTTTGAGGAAAGGGGGAGCATTTATGAGGGGAAAATGCAATGATTGCATTGATGGGTGTCCCCCAAGAACATATATAAGCCTGAGAGGAGGATCTGAAACACCATAACATGCTCTGCAAAAAGTGAGGCAGAATAGGAGAGAAGCGGAAAGGACGGAGAAAAGTTACCCGTTCATTCCAGGAAACGATACAGTCCTCATCCTACCAATAAAATATTTCCGTCCTACCAATAGTGTACAACTGTCCTTTCATACTTGAAAAAGTGCAAGAAGTTTGTCCAATGACAGTGGCAGCGAAGGGTAAGTGATCTTGTACCTATCCTTTGTAGTTGTTCCTTTTTCTTATAACAGAATACCCCAAGGTGACGGTTTCACGAGACCAGTTGCATAGAGTTCGTAATTTATACTCTCTTTTTGATCATTTGCATAACTTGCAAATTAAGATTACAAATTCAAGCGCTATTTTTGCTTCCTGCAAAATTATCACTTCTTGATGCCTAGACGATCATAAGGACCCATTGAAAATAGTCTATTAGCTCAATTGGTAGAGCGTTTTGTTTGCACACAAAAATGTGAGTTCGACTCTCACATTGGCTAATACGGAGTATGTGTGTTTAATTGCTATTATTAATGTATATTATGTGTGAGATAACAGCTCACTACGTTTATAATCCAATACCTAATGCATGATAACAGCTCACTACTGTTTAATTGCCATTATTAATGTATATTATGTGTGAGATATACTCAACAAATTTGATTACAAGGAGTTAAACAGAGAAGATGCATGCATTCAGTACAAATGGTAGGATCTGTTCTATAGGCTCGTACCTCTATATTCTTATGTTCTAACTTTTATTATGAAATGAATAGAGGCTTTTGGTTTGAGATATCATAATGGTAGGATAGATAGAAACTAATGGTAGAAGAAAACAATGATATTGGTAGGATCAGAATGGTAAAAAAAGAATGGTAGGATAGATGGAAACTAATGGTAGGAGAAAACAACGAATTTGGTAGAATCAGAATGGAAACCCCGTAATTCATTTATAACTTGACACTAATAGTATGATAGATGCACACTAATGGTAAGATATATTTATACTATTAGAAATATGTAAATGCATAATTGGATTTACCAAAACACAATATATCGGACACTTATGAACACACACTTCGTATTAGCCTATGTGAGAATTAAACTCACATCTCTGTGTGCAAACACAACGCTCTACCAATTGAGCTAATAGACTATTTTCAATGGGTACTCCTTATGATCATCTAGGCATCAAGAAGTGATAAACTAATAGGGCAAGAAGCAAAATAATAAAAGAAGAAACTATATTTTTGAAATACCCCAAATTAATTTTGGGATATTTCTTTAAATAATATTATACTATACTATGTGAGTTTGGGAAACCAATAAATTCACATAAGATATATAATATAAATTAGAATAATTATATTATTTTAATTTTATCGTCTAAACATTCTTGCTATTTAATTTATAAAGTTAAATTAAATAATATTTTCATTCCGCCAATATATATAATGTATATATATATAGATCCGTATATATGTATAATATATAGTCAAATACCTATTTTATTTTCTACAAGAGGAAACCCAATAGAAAAGACATATCATTTAACCCAAATTAAGGCCCATTTATTATTTTTACCTTAGTAAAAAAATAATAAAAAGTGACCTTTTACCTTTCTTTTCTCCCCTGAATATTCTATCAGATAAACTCACGGGGGATTATCCCCAATCTCACCCAACTAGTCAGAGATCTCCTCAATGCTCAACTGATCGGTCCTCTTCCACTCTATCCCATTCAATTTCAACATTATAAATAGAGGGAAGAGCCCCCATTATTTTCCATCAGTCAAACAAGTAATCTCCCTCTCCTCTCCCAATCATTCAGCCGTGAGCAGATCGGTGAGCAGCCACCGTCCAACCACCACCGCCCGAGTCCGAGCCTCGCTGCAGCCCTTCACCGCCATCGACCCACTGCAGTCACAGCCCTGCCGGAAGCGCGCCACGAACAGCAGGCCGAGTCCCCTCGCAGCGCCGCCTCCGACCTTTGCTGCTGCGCCGTCGCCCCTCACCGCTGCTGCCCATCGTCTCGGATTTCCCTGTTGCCGCCGAGCCACTGCAATCGGGAGCCGCCCTTCGCCACCGCCGCTGCCAATCGACGCCGGAGGGAAGCCAAGGCCGAGCTCTGCAATCGCTGCCCATCACCGCGGTTGCCCATCGACCACCACCGCGCCGATTGCCGCCGCCAATCCTTTCCCGAGCTCAGCCACCGATCGCCGACGACCATCCCAGTCCGAGCGTCGGTCGTCGTCCCCAAATCGCCGCCGAGGAGCTCGCCAAGTAGTTCCACTGTCGCCCGTGTACGCGAGGTAGAAGAAGACAATCCATCGGGTTTTAATCTCTTTTGTCTTAATTACAAAAAAAAAATCTCCCTTGTTTTTAGTTTATTTCCGTTTCTGGCCCTAATTTAATTAGTTATTAAGATAAGTGGCCAAAGTTTCTGAATTATTCAATTCTTGCCCGTTTCAGCGACACCAAGAAATCTCGAAGTACTCACGCCGGATCCCGCTCATCGAGGTATTCATATTGGTATATAATATTTAACTTTATAGAATTAATTCAATTTCAAATTGAATTAAGTAAAGTTAATTTCGTAAAATATCAATATTAATATTCCTTTTTCCGTTGGATTCAATAGGTGCTAAAATCTCGCCTGGTTGTCATCAGCTGATCATCGAAAGTCAAAGCAAGTGATTTCGTTCAACGCTCTTTGCGTGTTTCGTGATTCTTTTGACGTGCCTTTTTAAATTCTTCTGTGTCGAATGCGGTCCTGTGGCCAATTTCCTTGCCAATTTCGATAAATTGCATACCCGTCTGCTTGATGTAATTTATCTTTTTAATCATAAGTTGGCATGATGTAATTTATCTTTTTAATCATAAGTTGGCATGATTTAAATAAATGGGCAATTATTATTAAAGTAATTATAGTGTGATAGTATTAAATATGATGTTTATTTATAACTCGAGATAAGTAAAGGTTGCCCATTTTCTTCTTCCTAAAATGCATGATATTCTGCTTGTTCTTTCATGCAAATTAATAGCATGTGATATTAAGATCCGTTGAAATATCCGTGCTTGTACGTCCTTGTTGGTCAAATGTCGTTATTATGATCACCTAGTATTAAATATTAAAGTTGTTATAATCTAAAATGTGCATCTCACGTGGTGCGAATTGACTTAAAGTCAGTGCGAGGGCTATCTCGCAGGTTGGGAATAGTGTAAAGCTCAATCTAAAAGGTTCCATGGAATATCTAGACTTCAAATAGTCTCATGTCGCAGTCCTAGCTGAGTCTGGACCCGTGTTTCTATTAGACTTCAAAGTCTCAGGTCGTAGTCCTAATTGAGTCTGGACTCGTGTTCCTGTTAGACTTCAAAGTCTCAGGTCGTAGTCCTAATTGAGTCTGGACCCGTGTTCCTATTAGACATCAAAGTCTCAGGTCGTAGTCCTAGTTGAGTCTGGACCCTGGACCCGTGTCCTTATTAGACTTCAAAGTCTCAGGTCGCAGTCGTAGTTGAGTCTGGACCCGTGTCACTACGTTTTATATTGTGTTATAATTACATATATACATTATTGTGATTATTGAGATTATTAATAGGTGATCAATTCAGTTATATTATACTTCACTTTTACTCGAGGTATAATTCCTTATCTTATCGTATCATCGATCCTCACGATCATCTGAGTCATGTTTGGAATTTTACCTTTTTACCAGTTTCCACTTTAAATATTCGTGTCACTCCCTTAACCTGAGACATACCGTTTTATGGTCACTGTAAGGTTAAAGTCTGAACATTTTCCCTATCATTTGCTAGTCTTTATTGTACTAACCATCCTATTTATTGGATGGCTGGTGTCCTTCGTTCTCACGAAACACCAGACCATATTCCACAAGTCTAGTGCAAACAACGGAGCAGGAGAGAGTTGAAGAGCGGGCTATCAGTTATTGAATACTTTACTACAAGTTTTGAACCCTTTAAAGTTTCCGCACCGCTACTTTCCTTTCATTTATTTTGGGAATTTATTTATACTTTATGGTTTCAGTATTCTTATTATTATTATGAACATATATTTTAAACTAATAAATTTTATTTACTTCCGCCCATTTTATTATATTTATATTATCATCTTGTTTATGGGAGCATGGTTGCATGTCCCTATAAGCCTCATGTGGATTCAAAGACATTAAAGTCTGCGGATTCACTGGCGCTGTAACATCTCCTTGGGATTAAAAAGGCGGTGTTACAATTTTAATGTCAGCCATAGATGAACTAATAATAAGGTATTTAAATCCTACCAATAGTTAGGAAATATCTTACTAATAGTGTGTATGTCTTCTACCGTAGACAACATATGATGGTTTACTAGAATCTAGTTTTGTGAAATCATAGACAACATAATACGATTGCAGCAGTGATGCTAATTCTGTGTGTATGGACGAGGGAATTAAGTTGGAACAGTATCTCGTAATCTAAATCTAAATCAACTAAAGCCTGAATCTGATCATGCTTTAAGAGCGGAACCAGCTATTGACACCCTTAAATTATATCATTGAGGAAACAAATCATTCTTTCTTTGAGCAAATAATATGTGCATTTCAAGTCTCAAGTAAGTCCTGTATTTTAGCCAAGAGGATAAGAAAAAAGGGAATAAAAGTAACAAATCATCAAAGCATGTTTGAAGAGACGATGAAGAACCGAGTTCCTAGTGTATAGTTCATCAATCATTCATCACAACATATATCCAATATACTTGAATGAAAATAAATCATTCATTTATATTTCATCAATCTCCATAATTCATTATGGGACCTTAAAAGTAAACATTAGTTTCCTCCTAGCACATTCGCCTTAATTAATCTTTTGCAACAATACAGAATCTAGGAAAGGAGACATAAAACCCAAGTAAACTCTATCTACAAGTGTGGTATGGTGCAAGGAAAATCAGTAAAAAAAACACTAACATTTGCAGGATTTTTGACAGTGGAAGTGAAGCAAAACAGCACTAATTAACCTGCTGCACTGCTGACAAAATCTTTGTTCAATACCCTTAACAATGACTTTCTCTGTTTTCGTGTGAGCATCACAGACTTTATGCCTCTTATAGTAGTCTTTATATGAGCTAAGATCGATCCTTGTTGCATCCATGGACTTGGCAGACAGGTGATTGTGTGCACGAACTCGTCAATCGTGATCTCTTTGTAGGTACAAGCATACTTGAGATTACAGGATGCGACGTTACTCACACCCTTGCCATCAGCCAACCCACCATGCTTCAAGTCAACCGCCCCCGACTCTAGGCAATCTGATCCCACAAATAAATCCAGCACTCTCGATCCCACAAATAAATCCAACGTTACTCAAGGTGTGGGTTTATGTAAATAAAACTAATTTTTTAACGACAAGGAATTCGACAACTCCAGAACCACCTGAACACGGGATCTTTTTGCTGAATTTTGATTATTGAAGCAGTAACTTCGACAGTAACCGGCAAGCATCCACGACCTCTCCAAGCCGCTATCTAATCCGATGACATCAAACAACAACTCCAGAATTAACTAATTTCATTGGTAAAACAAAGGATCAAATAGCACCAAATGTCAGATATAAAGTTAGGGTTCCTACTCTATCAAGAGCAAAAGCAACAGAATCTGGTGAATTAGAGAAGAGGGATGCTCTAACGAGCTCCCATTCATCCCAGCTCAGCCATGGCACCAGCTTTCGGGCGTGCGCTTTGTCTTCGACTTCTCTGGTCATCTCTAGGAACCCTAACATCGATTCCATTGAAAGAACCGGCGCTATATTTTGTGTCTATCGACATAGCAAATCAAAGCAAATCAATTAAACTCTCTTATGATTTGGGCCAAGAAATCTGAATCCCGGAGTAATTTCAAAACAAAGATAAACGAAACAAACTCTCTCGTTAGCATAAACGGAGTACATCGAATTGTTTCCCTAGGTTCCTACTCCATATCTCTATTCCAACCGAATAGCCAAAGCAGCAATCATCTACTCGCAAAAATTGAAGAAAATCACAAAGCAAGAGGGAGTGGTTTGACCTCTGAGGAACTCGAGAAGAGCCAGGTGAGCCAAACCATCAGGAAGAACTCTACGGACTCCATTGATGAAGACGATCACTTCTGTGGACACCATCTCCGCGGCCTCCAATTCGTCGTCGCTCTTCAACGATCCCATCCATCGGATCTTCTACAACTCCAGAATTTTGCAAAATATGGTCCCCGGATCCAATGGATAACTGACTGATCGAAAGCAATCGCCGATCTAGCAGTAGTCAATATGAATTGAGAGAGATGGGAATGGAATTATGGAAGGAAACGGATGAGAACACTTTGTAATAGAGACCATCCGCCCCAGCCCCGGCTTCTCTCGCTGGGATTCCCCTTAGGCCCACCCGCACCCACCGCCTCACCCTCCCCTCTCTTCTTCTTCGCCGACGCTCGCCTCTCCGCTGCTACACTATCCCTCTCCTCACCTGTTACACCCGGTTCCCAACAGTGCTAAAAAAACCGGAAGTTTTATTTACTTGGGATGACCAAGCTATTTTGGGCCAATTTTTATACTTGTTGACTAGTTGTGCAATTAGGCCCAAATTTTGGTCAAGTTACTACCATTTCATCTAACTAAAATGCATTAATAGTATAAACTCCTGAAACAAAAATGTAAAATAAATTAATATTATAGGTAAATATGTTAAATAGAATTAATTTTATAAAATATATTGGGAAAAAAAAAAGAATTTGAAAGATAAGATTCGGGTCCACTATTGCAGGGTGCAATTAATTGTCAATGAGATATTGAAATCGATCTATCCATCATTCCCTCTTCTTTTATTTTCCTCTATAAATACTCATAAGATCGATGGACACAGTTGGTCACCGGCCATCAAGTACAAATTTCAGAAAAATAGAAAAAGAAAGAGAAGAAGAAATTAAACATTGAGATGGAGTTGGTGGAAGTTCTTCACATGAATGGAGGCGATGGAGAAACAAGCTACGCTGAAAACTCGGTCATCCAGGTAATTAACTGAACTAATTTAATTACTTTCAATTAATTACACGACGCGACCATTATTTATATTAAATTAATCGTTGATTTTGACAGAGGAAGTTGATTGCCATGACCAAGCCGTCAAGGGAATCCGCAGTGCAAACGCTATATAGCGCGGTCTTCCCGGCGCAAGGTAGCTCGGTGGTAGGGATCGCTGATTTGGGCTGCTCAACCGGGCCCAACGCCCTCCTTGTGGCCCACGAGCTCATCGCCACCATCGATCGCATCAGGCGGGAGTCCGGCCACCACGACTGGTCCCCGGAGTTCCAGGTGTTCTTGAACGATCTCCCAGGGAACGACTTCAACGCCATCTTCCGGGGCCTCCCGAGCCTCCACCAGCAGCTCCGGGAAGAACTCGGCCCCTGCTTCGGGTCGTGCTTCGTCAACGGCGTCCCTGGTTCGTTCTATGGCCGGCTCTTCCCGACCCGTAGCCTGCATTTCGTTCACTCGTCCTCCAGCCTCCATTGGCTTTCTCAGGTAATTAATTATATTTCGAAAGTGTTAATTAATATAAATATTTTTTGGTCATTTAAAATTAATTCTTAACTTATTGGACTGTTCATTTCAGAGTACATAAGAGCAGTTAATGCTATTATGTTACTGTATTAGTTATAGACAAAGACAAGTTGTGTATGACAATCTACTATAGTATTGCTTACCGGATAAGCTCAAAAACGAGAAGGCGATCATTTTAAATTTAAATAATTAATTTTCATACAAAATTATACAGGAGGATGATCTAAGCATTTGGGAAATTGGATCACAATGTACGTGTAGATGAAAGTATATATATATATATATTTATAAGGTGACGTCAAAGGTTGAAAACGATGCGTTTTGGATGATATATTGATAGGTACCGACGGGGATAGAGAGGAGCACGGGGAAGAGCGAGGAGAGCGTTGGGAAGGCGTACAGTGAGCAGTTCATGAGAGATTTCACGACGTTTCTAAAGTGTCGAGCAAAGGAAATGGTGATGGGAGGGAGCATGGTGTTCACCCTCCATTGCAGGAGGGACGACCTGCCTCCAAACTCTGACCTTTGCTTTTCTGCAACCTGGCTTTTCATCAATCGAGCCCTTGTCCAAATGGCATCCGAGGTGACCACCCTATCCTATACATTTTTATTTTATTTTATTTTGCACTTCTTATAGTATTAAATAACACACATATATATTATTTCAACATATAACCGATCGAAATTATGCCTTTTGTTCATTAAGCAATTATATGCATATGTTGAGCTGTTGACCCCATTCATTAATTAAAAGACTTTAACATAAATAGATGCGAATTTTTAATTTATATATACGGTATTTTACAATTAAATATGTCATGAAATGATGATGAAATCAACATACATTTCAAAATCTTAAAATTGGTTGCGTTTGAATTAAATTAATTTTGAATGAAATTGCAACGTACCCAAGCCAAATTCGAAAACTCGATTACACATATTGACCTAAAAAGGAATCGTTGACTTCACATGTGTAGCTTAATTTCCTTATCGATCATATAGTGGAATGCAAAATAGTGTAGGCTGACAACTTTGGGTGGCAAACTGGCAATTGAAGGGTTTGTTGGAAGAGGAGAAGCTGGACACGTTCAACCGGCCGTTATACGCACCATCGTTGACTGAAATTAAGGACGGGGTGAACAACGAAGGCTCCTTCACCATCACCAACACCCACACGTTCGAAGTTAGCAACTGGTCTAGCGGTGTTGACGATGATGACGACGACAACAAAGAACGAGACCCGGTTAAGCCCTCCTTGCTCGAGCGTCGGATCCACTATGTGGTGACGAGCACAAGGTCGGGGATGGAGTCGTTCCTCCGGAGCCACTTTGGGGAGGGGTTTTCGATCGACGAGGTTTTCCGGAGATTCGAAGCCGAGATCCGCCATGGTCTGACCGAGGAGCTGGCCAGGCTTAAGATGCTCACTGTTTCATTGACCCGAAAATGGACTAAAATATACATTCAGTGACACTATAAGGCATGCTATTTATATTTTATAGTACATTGTACATACCGTAGCTAGCTATCTGGATTATATTGGCAAGTTTGGCTGACGTCACTTGACCTATTTATCATTTACTTGGCTACTTATTATGTATTGTGTCGATGCAAAATATTGATTTTGATTATATCTCGTATGTATGTTTTTCATGTTTAGATGGCATGTTCTTATTTTCTTATTAAAAAAAAAAAAAAGACAGCACGTTCTTATAAAAATGCCACAGAGAAAAATATCATAGATATATCACCTATGCATACTATTTCTTTTTAATAAAAAGTACTCTCTGTTCTAAAATATATGAGCTTTTAGATGTAAATTTTTTTTTTTCAAAATAGGTGGATTTTTTATATTTTTTACGTATGAAATTGTAATAATTTGTATTGATTTGTGTGTTGTTGAATTAAAAAGTTACTAAAATGATGTCGATTTTTAAAAAGTGAAGTACGTGTTTTATTAAACCTTGTGCACAAAACTAAAAGGCTCGTTCGGGAGTAATATTGTAGTCTCTTTTACATTGCAGAATTTGTACAATTATAGGTTCAGAGGCCCCAACAAATTGGAGAATATAAAGATTTAGATGCTTGATCTATCGATCGTAAGCTAGAAATCAGACGATCTACATGATCATTATTAGAGATCGCTTGAACGAGATCACAAACATAGTGGCAATCGATACACAAATGCGTTGTACACTCGTGAAAAACTGGATTGACGGCAAGATGTTAGGATGCTTGTAATATTTCCATTCGATTTCAATCATGAAATCAACTAAAACAGGATCTTGATTTCAAACAATTCAAACCCTAATATATTCTATACCGAAGACTAACATTGATTCATGAGCGTCTTCGCAGCGGAATAAGCGACCCTTGATCGATTTCTCGCCCCTTAGCCTTCACCTTTCTTTGTCTTCGTTGGATGAGACTCCTTCAACTATCTCTTTCTTTTCACACGTCAATTTCAGACACATTCTTGGGAAAACTAGTAAACGTGCATATAAAAAAGTGAGCGACCTTTCACATTTCGTAACCGCTCTCTTATTTATTTTTTGTAACCGCTCACCCATTCATTTTCCCTATTAATAATTCTTTATGAGATAGTCATTCATTAGTGTATTATAGGCAAATGATGAGGGAATACATAATTACCCTCTGATTTAATTCTTTAACCGAGTCCGATCCATCACGGTTTCGACTTTTATATTAAATCGGACACCATAATATATATGGACTAAATACTCAATTAAACCTAGACACATCAGCCACATAAAATGTTTATAAACATTCTAACATTCTCCCACTTGGCTCGTTGACGACTTGATGACTTAATTGAAACTTTAAATGTACAACTATAATGTATAAAGTCCATATAGTAAATATAACCTTTACAGAATTAGAACTGATCGGATCATGGCGGTCACAAGTCATTGAGCTGATTCCTTCCATGTTTCACGGAACAATCCAAATTCGGTTATTCTTTAAATATGAGGATAACTATAAACCTTAAACAACATGTCATCAAGAAATTATAAGCATGTATACCATAATGATAACATGTCTGATAATGCAGAAACATAACAATAAGTGTATACAGAAAGTGTCATAACCATAATGAGCTAAAATCATAATGGCAAGGCTCTATCAATGATGTCCATATGCTCTACATGGTCAGTGAACGTCTTGGGCGGCAAACCCTTTGTCAGCAGATATGCGATCATGAGATTCGTCCTGATATGCTCAAAAGACACTCTACGTTTTTGTACTTCCTTCTTCACCGGCAAGAACTTCAACTTCATGTGCTTAGCACCCCTCGAGTACTTTTCGTTCTTTGAGAAGAAGACGACTGCAGAGTTATCACAATAAATTCTCAGCGGCCTGGTTATACTGTCGACAATCCCAAAACACTTAGATAAAGTTCCGCATCCAAAATGCATGAATCGTGGCCTCAAAGCATGCCACAAATTCAGCCTTCATAGTGGAAGTAGCAATGACAGGTTGCTTTCCACTTTTCCAAGATACCGCACCATCATCTAATAGGAACAAGTAGCCAAACGTCGATTTTCTACTATCAACGCATCCGGCAAAGTCTGGATCTGAATATCCAATGACCTCAAAATGATCGGATCTCCTATATGAAAGCATGTGCTCCTTGGTGCCTTGCAAGTACCTAAGAACCTTTTTAGCAGTTTTCCAGTGGTCCAATCCAGGGTTACTTTGATATCGACCCAGCATTCCTACAGTGAAGCTGATATCGAGTCGAGTACAAATATGAACATAGTTCAAACTCCTCACCACTGATGCATAGGGAATACTCTCCATTTCCTTTCGTTCCAAATCATTTTTGGGACATTGCATTTTACTGAACTTGTCCCCTTCCTATATTGGAATTATCCCTGCTAAGCATTTATCCATTCTGTACCTCTCTAAGATCTTTTGAATGTAACTTTTCTGAGACAATCCCTACAATCCTTGTGTTCTATTACGGAATATTTCTATCCCAATCGCAAATGATGCCTCACCCAAATCCTTCATTTCAAAGTTCTTTGAGAGATACTTCTTTACATCATGTAACGTGCCAATATCATTTGCAGCTAGAAGAATGTCATCAACATACAGAACTAAAACAACAAACTTGCTCCCACTAATCTTCATGTAAATGCATCAATCAACGACGATCTCTACAAAACCATATGACATGATAGTATCATCAAACTTTAAGTACCACTGTCGTAAAGCTTGTTTTAGTCCATATATTGACTTTCGCAGCTTACACACCAAGTTTTCCTTTCCTGTGGTAAAAAACCCTTCAGGTTGGTCCATATAAACTTCCTCCTCTAGTTTACCATTGAGAAATGCAGTTTTCACATCCATTTGGTGAAGCTCGAGATCATAATGAGCCACCAAAGCCAAAACAATTCTCAAAGAGTCCTTCTTTGAAACTGGAGCGAAGGTCTCCTTATAGTCAATGTCATTCTTCTGAGCGAAACCAATAGCAACAAGCCTGACCTTATACCTTTAAATGTTCCCTTTCAAGTTTCATTTGGTCTTAAAGACCAACTTAGACCCAACCGTCTTGGAACCTTCAGGCAACTCAACCAAATCCCAGACTTTTTTTGTCACCTATCGACTGGATTTCTTCTTTCATGGCATTTAGCCACAAATCAGAATTGTTACTTTCCATGGCTTTCTTGAATGAGACTAGATCCTCATCAATGCTTAAGTCACACTCATCTTCGAAAGCATAAACCACATAATCGTCTGGAATGGCAGATCATCTATCCCTTACTGATCGCCTTAGTGGTTCATGTGGTATACTTATCTCTTCCTCTACTGTAATTGGCTCATCCTCTACATCCTCATGATGTGGGATTTGGACATCATTTTGTTGCTCCACTGTGTCATCAAGTTGTGATACAGCAACTGGCACAACAACCTTAGAAGAAACAACAGGTGAATGAACTTCAACCCGAATTTCTAGAATACCGACCTTTTGTGGTTCACCACTCCCACTGATTTGACCATTCTCAATAAACCTAGCATTGCCCGTCTCAACTATTCTCGTGCTATGTTTAGGACTGTAAACCCTATACCCCTTGGACTTTTCTGGATAGCCAATGAAGAAATCACTGATTGTCTGCGAATCAAGTTTCTTTTCTTGTGGATTGTACACCTTTACTTCTACTTGAAAACCGCAAACCCGAAGGTGCCTTAAACTAGGTTTCATTCCCGTCCACAGTTCATAATGGGTCTTAGGAACTGCCTTACTAGAAACCCGGTTAAGCAGGTATGTCGCAGTCATTAATGCGTGTGTCCACAATGCAAGAGGTAAGCTGGAATTGCTTAACATACTCCTAAGTCCTAACCATTTCAATTAATGTACGATTTCGCCTTTCAACAACACCGTTCTGCTGAGGTGTACCGAGCATTGTGTATTGCACACAAATGCTTTTACTTTCGAGGAACATTGCAAATGGACCTGGGCATTGTCCACTCTCATTGTATTTTTCATAAAACTCACCACTTCGATCAGACCTCACTACCTTTACTTTTATATCTAACTATCTTTCCACCTCGTCAATGAACACTTTTAGGACGTTCACAGACTGGGCATTCTCATGCAGTAGATATATATATATATATATATAATATATATATAATCATACCGTGAGTAGTCATCAATGAAAGTGATGAAGTACTTTTCTCCGTTCCAAGAAGGAACGTCAATTGGACCACAGATTTCAGTGTGAATTAATTCAAGAAGTTGAGTGCTTCTTGTGGTTGGTTTCTTTGTAGTGTGCTTAGTCTGCTTTCCTATAATGCAGTCTACACACACATCAAAGTCACAAAAATCCAAATGAGGAAGAATTTCACTCTTTGTCAACCTCATCAACCTTTCCTTGGAAATATGACCTAATCTTTGACACCACAAGTAAGCTGAACTTTCATTAGGTACACTACGTTTAATTCTCACATTATACTTTCAACGTACATAATGGATTCAGAAAATTTGATATCAAGATTGAACTTGTAAAGTGAATCAATCAAAGTACCACTACCATAAAAGTAATCATTCTGGTACAGTGAAAAACCAGCATGTCCAAACTTAACATCAAAACCTAAATCATCCAGTCTACTAACAGAAATAAGTTTTTTGGCACAATCAGGTGTATAGAGACAATCCTTAAGATCTATGTGACAACCAGTGTCCATGATCAATATATACGTCCCAATGCCTTCAATACGTGCCTTTATCCTGTTCCCCATTAACAAGTACTGTTCACTTCATTTTATGGGCTGGATCATACTGAATCCCTGTTCAATATGAGAAACATGAGTAGTAGCACCAGAATCTATCCACCAAGTATTATTAGGCACTTCCATAAGGTTCGATTCAAAGCAAATAGAACAATAATGAATACCTTTCTTGTCAAACCATGCCTTTTTTTTCGGACAATCCTTCTTGAAGTGTCCCAATTTCTTGCAAAATAAACACTTCATTTCCTTCTGAATACGGCTTTCACTAACTTTCTATGAAGCCTTGTCCTTCTTGTCCTTCATACTTAGATTTCTTTTACTGCTGTTGGCGCCATTATGACCCATAAGATGAACTGACTGTTCTGCCATCTTTTGCTTAAATATTCTTTCCTCCTGTACGAGCATGGTCGTTAACTCTTTAATGTTCCATTTTTCCTTAATTGTGTTGTAATTCACCTGGAACTCATCAAACTCATGAGGTAGGGAGTTGATGACAAACTGGACAAGAAATGTCTCATTTACGTTCATCGTCATGGTTGTCAACTTTGCTGCCAAATTGGACATATGCATCACATGATCATGGATAGGTTGAGACCGGCAAATCTCTTTGTAGTCAGCTCAGACATAAGGCTTCCTACAATCGACTTCTCAGCTAAATCCAGCTTTGTATACTCTTTCATTCCGAGTAAAAATTTCATTGCACTCTCTGTCTTAGGAAGAGATGGCTTAAGATTTTCTGCCACCGTCATCCTCATAAGGCTCAAACTTTGCCAGTTAGACCGCTCCCACGACTCATAAAATGACTTTTCTGCGTCGAAGCTGGCCTCTGTAATGGCAACGAGTGGTACTTCTGTAATGATTGCAAGGTCCAAGACCATGATACCCAATGTGAGTTGGATCTGTTCAGACCAATCATCATAGTTGAGCCCATTGAGCTTCACGACATAGTTTGCAGATGCAAAGAGATTTGATGAAGCTGCAAACATTTATATCTGCTTACCTATTAGTGCTTTGAAACTTTAATACAGATTCGGACAATAAACCATAAAACATGTATTCAAACAACCTTTGGGCAATAATCAAATACACATACAATCACCGATGCTAAAATATACTACCTCCGATCCAAAATGTAAGTCGTTTGACTTTTTAACACGTATTTTAAGGAGCTAAAAACTATATAATATATTAACTTTTTTATTATTATTTTTTTACAATTCAATACTTATTACCAACAAATATTAAGTTGTAAAAAAATAATTTTAAAAAAGTTGATATTTTATATAGTTTTGGGCTTCTTGAAATACGTGTTGAAAAGTCAAACGACATATATTTTGGATCGGAGGGAGTATAATCTTTAATAGACAATCACCACACACATTAGACAAATAAGCATGTTATCTTTGGATATATATACTACCCATCCTAGTTGTGGAAAATCATCCCTTTAATATTATCAACTATATTCAATGATCCACCTTTGGTGATCTCCAAGAATTATAGTCAATAAATTCAATTGTTCAATCAACCTTTTATGTCATTTAACATCCTTTAATCATAAACAATTGACAACCATAAATCAAAGTCTAAATTCCCTTTCAACCAGGCCATTTTGGTGACTAACAAGTTCATTACATAATTTAGACGATGAATTAACATACCATAATGCATAGATAAATATCTTTTATAATGCGATTAAACCATA
Source organism: Persicaria tinctoria (assembly GCA_037127255.1). NCBI lineage: Eukaryota > Viridiplantae > Streptophyta > Magnoliopsida > Caryophyllales > Polygonaceae > Persicaria > Persicaria tinctoria. The sequence continues at coordinate 4,530,051 of JBANSL010000009.1, read as the reverse complement.
CAACGCATATAACCTTGCGAATTTTAGGTTAAACCTAAAACCCACCATAATGCTGATTCCTAATCAATTTCAAACCGGCGTACCGATTATAACATAATACAGTATATACCAATTTGAAAAACAAAGTCAAAGGCATGATGAATCAGCAAACTTAACATATGAATTGTTAATTCACAAATACGTTAATACAATTAACAAAACCTTAAATCGATTGCACAATCGACAACTCAAATGCAAATACGACCCTCTTCATTGAATTTGCAGTCAAATTTATTTTTACTTTTTCTTTTCTTTTATATATCCTTCCCTTTATTATATATGTATCATCATATATTATTGTGAATTATTTTTATTTATAATTTTATAAATAAATAAAAATAGCAATAGTTAATATAAATATATTTTATTACATCTAGATTAAAATAAAAAAAATAGATAGAAACATTATACCATATATAAATACTAATCGAATTACCTATAAATTTGGATCATAACCTTGGAATTGGTTCCACAAGTTAGAAATATTATAACATACGTAAATGCTAAAGGCATATTTGGAAGGGTTTTTTTGCTAAGTGACCATTTTGGGTCCAATTTTTAAGACATAGGACACAAGGATGGCAATATTAGGTAATAGTCCATGATTTTCAATTTTGGCCCGCCTTAGTATTTTCTTTCAACGCCTTCCCCAAATTAAAACACCCAAAGATGAAGCGGTGGAGCGAGATCCGGCGGAATCGAGAAAGAAGATGGGAGCGAGATCTGCTGGAGGGAGATGGGAGCGAATTCGATGGTGAAGATTAGGAAGAAGATGTGGTTACACAGCTTCGTCGATGGTGGAATTGAATCTCGGATTTGAAGGAAGGAGATCGAGGATGAGATCTGGAATTCTCCGATTGGGGGAGGAGGAGATCGAGGATCTGGGAGAGCTTGAGCGAGAGGGAATCCGGCTTTGATCGATCTCCCTCTCAAAATATCCCCAATTTGATCCTCAATTTGATCGATCGATCTCCTTCTTCAACAGATCGATCAATCTCCCTCTCAAAATCTGTGTATTGATTAAACAGAGGGGCTAAGATTTACTCTCTACTGGATCCGAATCCAAAATCCAGGATAAGCATCGAAGAAATCACGAAGGATTCGTGGTTCAAGACCAGTCAATTCGGTCGTCGTTGCTTCCGCCTCCGGCCGCCCGATTCGAGCATGGCAGCCCGTCTCCGCTCCTCCGACATCCGCTGCCACCACTGCTTGATCCCCTCCCTGTCCACTCCTCCGACATCCCAGATTTCAGAAAACGCTCATCCTTTCAATTGCTGGGATTAAAGCTATTCAGGGATTATTAATCTCCTAATTGTTGAATACTGTCACACCTATAGTTGTTACTTTACTTCTACAGGTGCTATACCATAAAAAAAAAATGCAGTGTAGCTTAGCAAAACAGTGTAGTTGAATACTGCAATCGATTTATAGGAGTGGTGGAGATTCTGTATTGTCTTACTGTCATTATAGTTGTTACATTGTCTTACTGTCATACTGTCATTATATTCTTAATGTGTTCCATGTGAAAGAGTGGTGGAGATTCTGTATTGATTTGGTTGCTTAGCAACTTACATATATTTATAAAGAGAGAGTGGTGGAGATTGTCCCACATGTAATCATCCTAGACAATGTACATGCTTCTTTTTCATTCTTTAGGTGTTAATAAATTTTGTTTATTGATTGCCCTGTTGGATTCATCTATAAATAGCTCACAGGAGTCACATCTTTGTATTTTATGAAGAACATGCCCTCTTTAAAAAAACACACAAATTGTCGACTAAAAACATTTACATATAAAAAAGCACAACTTTATTGGTGACACTGTCACCACTATAAAAACATGATCATAGACACTGTAATCAAAAGGAAAACACGATCAAAAGAAAAACACGGTCATTTACATATAAAAAAGCACAAACACTTTAAAAACATGGTAATAGACACTGTTACCGCTATAAAAACACGATCATAGACATTGTCATCACTATAAAAATGGGGTCGTAGACACTGTAATCAAAGGAAAACCTAGGACCAGAGAAGCACAAATTAACCATATAGGGGCCAATGAAAAGCAAAAATACATATGGTGACAGTTTTTCTCTAATATATGAATGTGTAAGAGAGTCATAGACGCTGTAACCAAAATCAAAACAGAGTCATAGACACTGTAATCAAAGGAAAACCCTAGGACGAGGGAAGTATAAACCTTATAGGGGCTAATGAGAAACCAAAATACATGTGGTAACAGTTCTCCTATAACATATGAATTGTTAAGAGGGTCATAGATGTTGTAAGCAAAATAAAAATAGGATCATAGACACTGTCACCACTATTAAAACAAGGTCATAGACACTGTAATCAAAAGAAAAACCCTATAGACGCTGTAACCAAAATAAAAACAGCTTTATAGACATTGTCTCCACTATGAAAAAAGGTTTATAGACATTGTAATCAAAAGAAAATCCTAGGAAAAGGGAAGCACAAACCCTATAGGGGCTAATGAGAAGCCAAAATACATGTGGTGACAGTTCTTCTCTAATTTGTAATTTCTAGTTTTTTAGATTTTTTTAAAGTAGTGTCACCACAATAAAAAAAAATATAAACGTAACTCCTATTGTAACTACTATAAAAAAATTAAAGTGATAGATACTGTCACCACTATAAAAACATGGTCATAAACACTGTAATCAAAGGGAAATCATATGATAAAGGAAGAACAAACCCTATAGGGGCTAATAACAAGTCGATATTCACGTGGTGACAATTCTCCTCTAATACATAAATGGATAAGAGGGTCATAGATGCTGTAAGCAAAATAAAAATAGGATCATAGACACTGTAACCACTATAAAAACATGATCATAGACACTGTAATCAAAAGGAAAACCCTATAGACGCTGTAACCAAAATAAAAACAGCTTTATAGACATTGTCTCCACTATGAAAAAAGGTTTATAGACACTGTAATCAAAAGAAAATCCTAGGAAAAGGGAAGCACAAACCCTATAGGGGCTAATGAGAAGCCAAAATAGATGTGGTGACAGTTCTTCTCTAATTTGTAATTTGTAATTTTTTAGATTTTTTTAAATTCATGTGGTAATAGTTCTCCTCTAATATATGAATGGGTAAGATGGACATAAACGTTGTAATCAAAATCAAAACAGAGTCATAGACACTGTAACCAAAGAAAAACCGTAGGACTAGGGAAGTATAAACCCTATAGGAGCTAATGAGATGTCAAAATACATGTGATGACAATTCTTATCTAATTTCTAATTTATAGTTTTCTAGATTTTTTTTAAAGTGGTGTCACCACAATAAAAAAAAATTAAAAATGTAACTATTGTTGTCATCATAATAAAAATAAAGTCATAGATACTGTCACCACTATAAAAAGATGGTCATAGATACTGTAATCAAAATAAAAACAGTGTCATAACCACTGCCACCACTATAAAAACAAAGTCATAGACACTGTAATCAAAAGGAAACCCTAGGAAAATGGAAGTACAAACCCTAAAGGGGCTAATGAGAAGACAAAAGAACATATGATGTACAGTATGGTTTAGGGTTTAGGGTTAAGTCTTTAGGGTTTAGGGCCAAGGCCCTAAATCCTAAATCCTAAACCCTAAACCCTAAAATGTTAAGTACAGTACATCGTTAAGAGATGATTACTGTCATCAAATGGAAAACCCTAGGACAAGGTAAGCACAAACCCTAAAGGGGCTAATGAGAAGCCAAAAGACATTAGGTGGACAGTTCTTCTTCAATATATGAATGGGTAAGAGAGTCATAGGCACTGTCACCACTATGAAAACAAGGTCATAGACACTGTAATAAAAATAAAAACAAATGAAAAAAGGGTCAAAGAGGGTCAAAGACACTGTAATCAAAGGAAAACCCTAAGACAAGGGAGACACAAACCCTATAGGGGCTAATGAGAAGCCAAAATAAATGTGGTGACAATTCTCCTCTAATACATGAATGGGTAAGAGGGGCATAGGCACTGTAATCAAAATAAAAATAGTGTCATAGTCACTGTCACCACTGTAAAAACAAAGTCATAGACACTGTAATCAAAACGAAAACCCTATAGACGTTGTAACTAAAATAAAAACCGCTTTATAAACATTGTCACCACTATGAAAAAAGGTTCATAGACACTGTAATCAAAGGAAAATCCTAGAAAAAGGGAAGCACAAACCCTATAGGGGCTAATGAGAAGCCAAATTAAATATATGTGGTGGTAATTTTCCTCTAATATATGAATGAGTAGGAGAGTTATAGACTCATAAACACTGTAACCAAAATGAAAATAAGGTCATTGACACTGTCACCACTATATAAAAAAGGGTCGTAGACACTGTAACCAAAGAAAAACAAGATCATAGACACTGAAACAAAAATAAAAACAGGATTATAGACGTTGTAACCACTATAAAATCCGCATCACAGACACTGTCGCGACTAATTTTTTTTTTTTGAGTATTATATGATAAGTCTATAATTAAATAAACAAAATATAAACATTATTCTAAATTTCTAATCTTCCGAAGTACATGTTATTTCAAAGAAAAAAAAATCAAGTCATTGCATTCACATACATATTCCGAAGTACATGTTATTTTAATTAAAAAAAAAAAATCAAATCCCTGCAAACACATACATTTACTTTCACCTCACTGTAATCAACTTCACATTTGCAAGTTTAATCACTGTAATCCAAGTTTAATCTATGCACACATGACACATCCACTCTACTTCGCAAATTAATCACTAATACACTATAATCAGTAACACTTCATCTGGAAGTAGAGCCACGCGAAGACGAGAATTAGAGCCACGGGAAGACGAGAATTAGAGCTGTAATCAGTAATACTGTAATTAGTAACACTTCATCTTCTCCAATTGTCCACCAATGGACTCAATTCGAGGCGCTGCCTTCAGTCACCTGGATTCTCGTTGAAGCCCCAATTTGAGAGACAACTTACTCAATTTCAGTCATCAGATCTGTTTCAGTCAGATCGAGTCCCAATTTCAGGCATCAATCTCTCAGAATTGGCCAACACATCTCGATTCTCGTTGGAATCCCTCGCCAGATGGATCTCGTACCACGATCGCCGGAGGAAAACCTCATCGGTTACATCAGCGGCCATGGCTGCTCTCGTCGACGGTAGTTGCAGAAAGGTCCGTGAAGTTGTTCGCTGTTGTTGCCGCTTGTTCTTCTTCGACGTCGATCTCCGATCCTCAATTGCTGCTCGAGATCGTCGGCTGATCTCCTCCATTGCTGCCATCGGTTAAGAATTCGGAAGAAAGTACAAATCCAACCACAGAAGCCCCACCTCGACCTCTATTCTCTCAAATACCTTCCAGATCGAGCATCGATGGCAACAACAATCGCTGCTCCAAGTCCGGCCGGAGGAGGAAATTAAAGGAGGCGGCGGAGAGGTGGAGGAAATTGGAGCGAAGGCGGTGGGAATCGCAGCGAAGGCAGCGGAGCGGAGGCGGAGCAGACGATCCGTGGTTGGAGATCTTGGTACCATGGTGGATCTTGGCATCTGGCAAAGAAAAGGGTAAAAATTAAAGAGGGCGAGAGGCGGAGAAGACGAAGAAACGGAACAGGTTTGGGAAAAATTAGAATGAGGGTAGTTTAGGTATTATCAAAATATAATGGACATTTACTAGTAAAGAAAAGCCTTTAGGACATTTAGTAATTGGTCCAAAGGCCGAAGGCCTTTGGACCAAATTACTTCTATTTGGAATGGGTGGATTATTTGGATTATTGTGATCCATAGTTAAGAAAATATGTGCAATTATAATAGATCAAGATGGGGGTATATATAGGGTAAAATTGGGTTCAAATTATAGAAAAAAATAAAATTAAACCAATGGGATATTTTATTTTAAAAAATAATGAAATATAAATATATTTTTATTTCATTTTAAACACTATTACAATTAATAAATCTAAATGAAAAAGAGAAGATCCTACTTTATCATTAAATAAAAAGGAAAATAAAATTAGAAAAGGGAAGATATTACCTCTCTCTACCATGGTAACTCCTTCTCACCCCTTACCTTAAGGTAAACCCCACAACCATGGGCTTACCTTTTAGTAACCTTAAGGTAGGTAAAACTCATGGTTGCTCGTGCTCTAAGTGAGTTAAGTTGTAATTTAATGCCCCCCATTGGCATTCGGCTTTTCCTCGTGTGACTCTTGGGCAACAGATCCTGCATTCAGTGGATGTTTGGCAAGAGGAAAAAGTTTCAGGGAGGTCGGAAAAAAAGGGGCAAATGCTTAGGATATGATAAAGCGGCACTTGAGAAGAGGCTTCAAATGAGAGCCTGGAAGCTGAACTTATACCCTTCGCCTTCAGATGTGTGGTTTGAAGCATCAGCCTCACTTTTCTTCGCAAAACACCTTCCAAAGCCTCTAACTCTCTTCATTGCGTGCTGGTGATGAGATTCATGGAGATACGGCCGTGGACGACCTTCAGTTCATCATTCTCCCAAGCAGTTCTTCCTCTAGCAATTGTTACTTCCAACTTTTCCCTATAAAAGATAAAAAGTGATTTTCATAGGCATGAGAGGAGCACAAAGAAGGCAAAAATATGTGAAGCTGGCCCACTGTAAATCTCATCCCCATATTCATTCGGTTTTGTGTGTATATAGATAAACAAAAATCCAAAATCCAGGTAGCAGTTGAGTTACATTTTTGAAGCAAACAAACGGAGAAAAATTTACCTTTCGAGTCATCCCTTCATAGACATTGGTGTCCGACCTGGAGTGCTGTGTTCTTGTTGTGATTTTGAAGGTACAATTGGGGTTGAATATTATGATATCCGCATCGGATCCTGGTAGGAATGCTTCTTTCTTAGGATATATATTGAAGATCTTTGCACTATGACAATAAGATTCAAATTAGTTTCAAATTTATGCAACTGAAGAAAAGCTCAAAATCAAAATCTGATGACTCATGGTTAGCTATACAAGTTTTGTGATCTACCATTATGTACTTGTCACTCGAACGTAATCAGTAACTCACTTCTGGCCTGATTCCTAAAAAAAATTACAGAATGATTGAATGAAACAAATAGTTATTCACATATTTTGGCTCGAGTGCATATAAATACGCAGATAAGAAGTTTTGTGAAGCTTACAACCAACTTATCCCAGACCAAATGCATTCTCTCCTCAATGCCTGGATATCAAAGACAGAACCACAAGGAAAATTTTCAGAAAACATAATCACAATAAACGGGTCATGTGACCAACTTCAGTGAGCTACATATATAAAATTCTTCCAAGTACCATTCACGCCATTAGGGATTTTCCTGAAGTCGCCAATTCCAAACGCCTTTTGGGTTGAGTTGAAAGTGCAATGATCAGTTCCCACAAGCTATGGACAAACAAAGTAGTCTTCAGTTTTTAATTTATGTAGGATTTAAATGAAAGAAGAAAAATTAGCATTAAGTAAAATTTTAAAATAAAAACACACAAGAAGTTCTTCATTTTTTGTTTCACAGGTCATGATTAACATTTGAAATCTGCTTGTCATGCTAGAAGCCTAGATATATATACACTCATGAAGTTCAAGTTTTCTCAAGCATCTAAAAATCCTTTTGGATCTCATCTGAAATGTTATTGTGACGGTTAATAAGCATGAGCTTCTAATGTCTATAAAGATATAAGAACACCTGAACAGTGGCGGAGCTGGGGGGAGCACCCCCCTGGCTCGGGAAAAAATACAAAAAAATTAATTTTTTTTGCATATATTTAGTATTTTTAAGGTAATATAATACTTGTAAGTGATATTTGAAACATAAATGCTATCTAGCTCAAATGGTAAGGAAAGGAGGGAGAAAGTAAGGAGAATCAAGAGGTGTTGGGTTCAAATCCCACAACCTCAACTTTTTATTTGTTTTACTCTACCATTAATTATTCTTAATTTCTCTTTATATTATTTGTTTCTATCAACTATTTCATTAAAAAAATGTCATATTTATGTTTAAATTATATATTAAACCATTTCTTTCAATATTGGAAAAAAATATTTAACGAATTTTTTTAGCACCCCCTGCCTGGAATCCTGGCTCCGCCACTGCACCTGAAGAACCCCTGAAGAGATAGCAGCATGGAGGGCTAGGTCATGCCCTGGTGCCCTAATAGGTGGACTCATGACATACCTGATTGAAAAAATTACATCCATCAAAACATGTATATGCAGTTTTTGACAAAAAAATAATAATGGAAGTATCGGTGCTTGCTTTGCTGTAGTGGAGAAGTCAGGATCCCATAGAGGTGTATCATTCAGGACCAAACCCGAAACCACCGGCTCTCCTACAACCATTTGTCCTAAAAGATGGGATGGGAACACAATCATTTGAAATATGCAATAACAAAAAGGTCCAAGTTGATAAACTTGGAATTTATCAGCCAAAACTTAAACCTGAGTTCCTGGCTTTAGCTACTTCTTCCATTGCCTGAATGCCCATTACATGAACCACATAAAGCGGGGTGTTGAGAAAAGCAATGACATAGAAATGAGGAAGGCAATGTGACATGAAAAGCTTGAGCATATAACCAAGAATGATCATCACACAAGGATACAAAGAAATGAGGAAGTTCTTGGATTTAAGTTTATAGTGTATTCTTATTTCAATTCCAAAAAATAACGATGAAAAGTATGAGGAAGTTCTCATCTAGGAACCAGGAAGATCACATGGCATGACATACTTTCCTGTTGCATTCAGCACGGTTACATCATGAGCAACCTGTTGATATATAAAGGAATTCAAGATAAGGAAAAAAAAAATACTGTATGCAGAATCTATCTTAAATTTTTAAATAAAACATAGAAATTACTCAAAGGATCCTATATTCCTATCAATAATTTGTAGCACAAGGGAACATGCACAACAAGAAGTGAGATGAATCAGCAATGACATAGAAGTGTAGCAATTGCTCCTATCAGCCTGAGTTTAAGGAGACAAGGGAATCGGTAAAGGAGAAGGATTTTAAGATAGAATGAAGCACCAGTGACCAATGTAGATTGAGCATCTTCGTAGTTGTGTTGGGGTTGCATCTTCCAGCATCCGAGTTGCTACTTCTGCAGATAAATTGCAGCCTATTCAAGAAAAATAGACAAAGATTAACAATTGAGAAATTAGGTTTTAGTCAGAACTTAGAATTACCTGTTAAAAAGAGTAGGTTTCACCAAATAAATACCTAGTAACATTAACTACAATTACATATAACTGCATTTTCCTTAAAATAAGTCTTGTTGGTGCATTAAATAAAGCTTACATCTTTATGCCAATATATTTTACTTATTCAATCAAATGGTTTACAGTAGCAAAGAAAGGGAAAGCAAGTGAACACCATGAATCAAGAAAATTCAACCATAATTAACCCAAAAATGTAGATAGACACACAATAAAAAAGAAGAAGGTGGTTTCTACAAAAGAAAAAAGCATCAGAAGTTCCACATTTGATATAAAAAAAATTGATCAAACTATTTTGTTTTTACTACTTGAAAAGATCCAGAGATTTTTTTCCCCGACATAGGAATATGATATTTTAAGCTCGATTATGCAAGGTTAAAACCCTTTTAAGATAACATACGAAGAGTGCATACTTCACCAGTAAGCCACTCCCTATGAAACATAGGAATAAAAAGATATGAATTTGAGCAGATTAGGTGGGAATAAAATTAATTAAGGACCAAGGTTAAAGAAAAATATTACATATTACAGGATGGTTAACAGTTACAAGATGCTCACTGAATCCTTGCCATGATACTACATATTACAGGATGGTTAGCAGTTACAAGATGCTCACTGAATCCCTACCATGATAACAACTTTGAGAATCACAAAAGAGAAATCACAAAACAATGTAAAATATAAATTTCAGGGGGACAGCTTGGCCTCTCAGTCAAGAGAGGAGGAGATTGAAGAGTGAAACCTCCTCCATGTCTACAATCAGCATAGGAAAAACATAGATGAATTAGGTGGAAAAGCGTGATAAATTTTTTCCATATAACACATTATTGCTCGATCAATTTCCACGCTCTAGAACATCATGATTAAAGGAATGGTCAAGAATCAACTCTTTCCATCAATCTATCTACCGACTTTATGTCTTTTGATATGTAATGTAATAGTTCAAAGCTAAATATTTGTACGTGTATATAGCAGAAGAAAGCATCTATCATCACAACATAATAGTCCATCAGAGCTTAATTATTTCTACTTACTGAATGAATTAGGGCTTAATTAGAAACACTTATCTTCTATATCACACAATAACGTACCAAAATTCAAACACAAATAAGTAAGTAGCTCCATTAGATAAAAATCGAATTTTCAACCAATAAATCCCACTGAAAAAGAAATTAATTGCTCAATTTATCTCATGGAAAGAGAGAATGGGTGTAGTTTATCTAAACCACTTACCATGGGAGCATTGTCAACAGAGACAGCAGGAAGAGCCAGATCATCAAAGATTAAAAGCTTTCTCGTATGCTTCTTGCCGGGGACGGGTTGTAGATATGGTTCATTTCCAACAGTTGAACGGTGTAAGATGCAACAACAACACGAATACCCACGAGACCCATGGCAATTTCATAATTATTATATCTATGTAAAAAAAAGATCAAACTGGGGTTGCGAAGAAATAATAATTGGAAGGTAAAATGTAAATGTTGCGCATAAAAGTTGGATTCCAAAGGCTTGAGCAAGTCGTCCAACTTCTGAACATATAAATTGCACACAATTTTAAGCAGTCAAGCTTTACATAATTATTTTCCCAAACTTCAAATCTGCACACAATCCATGTAGATTATCTTTAAAGGTGATGTGCCAATTCTATAAAAATTCAGCAAAAAATTCTATCGTAATGTTGTTTGAGAAATTTCAGAAGGAACGCAAAATCATGAATAAAAAGCAATAATGCCAAACCTAAATCCACCACCGCTAGATAATCAATAGCCATCTGTAGCATATTATAGCAAAATAAAATGAAACCCTAATCTACAAATTTATGGTGGCGGATGAATATCAAGAAGAAAAAAAAAATTAAACCTTCAATTATTCTATTCCATGATATAAACATGAAATTGATATCAGAAAAAGGAAGAGAAAGTATCAGATCCATTGAAATTGTAGAGGATAGCTTTTAATATTCAGAATGCAGAAAGCATAAAAGAATTGAAAATTCTAAACCTGGATTTGAACCGACGGAAGAGAGAAGAGACGCGGAGAGAGCGCGAGCACCTCCGGTGGTTTCACTACTTGGTCTTCGTCATCGTTGTTGATCGGAGAGCATGAGTACCTCCCATGGTTTAACTACTTGGTCATCATCGTCGTTGTTGATCTATTTTTGGGCTTCTCTGTCTCCATCTCTCTCTGTCGGACCGTCGACAAGTTTGTAACCTCCCAGAGAAAGTGAGCACTGAGCAGGGAAAGCACTCAAAGTAGCCTTATATGTGAAATGACTAAACAAGGTAGTGATAGAAAAAAATAAATACTTTTAAATTCAAACATTCTGAGGGGTATATAAGGGATTACACATATAATAAATTTTGAACCATTGATTAAACATAAGGGCTATAGACAAGATGCGCGCCTAAATGGCTATTGACAAAATGATTTTTATAAAATTACATAAAAGTCATTTTCATTTTAAAAAGTAATTATAGATAAGAACGAGAGAATAATAAAAAACCCAAACTTCTATCCATTTCACTCAAACATACGCTCGTTCAAATCAATCGAGATGTGTCAACGATTAAATAATCCACCTATTTCTTGTTGTTTTTGGTAGATTTGTGAGAGATATTAGTCGATCTATCGAGTTTAAGGTAAAAGTTTACATGAGAATTTGTATTTATGGTTTTGTATACGAAATTAGGGATTTTAAATGGTTGGTTGAAATTACAATTGAAATGATTAAATTGGTAGTTGTTTTTATTTTTTTGTTTGATTGTTGTTGATTTGTGTGTTATGGATATGGAATGATGAATTCAAATTGGAATTGAAATGAAATATGACATTGTTAAATTGTTAATAATTTGAGTTGTGTGACTGCTACACTGTCGAGAGGGAGGTGGGACGGATCTACCGAGAAGATGAAATAACCTCAACAATCTTGGCCGAGCTAATGAGGTAACCTCAGTGAGATGTGTTGGGTATGTTTCATAAATTGGGGCTTTGTCTTATTTATTTTATTATTCTCTTATTGGGCTTAATTTGGGGGCTGCCTAAACACCAATATTTGATGAGGCCCGGGACATGGTTGAGCTCTCCATTGCCAACAGCTTTCTCTATCCCTAATTGAGAGCTTTCACACGTTCTACTGGAGCAGGTCCGGGGCTTACGGAGAACCACTCAATTGAGAGAGTGGTTGAGTGAATCAGGGTTGTGCCTGAGATCTCTCACCGAATTGATTCGAGGTAACCCCTATTAAAGGCCTCGACTCATTCAGCAAACAAACACAGAACTTGAACGTTCTTCTTCCTCCTTCATCTGCTCATCTACTTTCTTTGATCAGTTCACCAAATATGAGAGTTCCACCTCTATCTTGCCGAGTGTACGATGAGACGGAGGGTAGAGTTAACCCTGGAGTGAATTTTGCCTCGATGATTGTTGGACAAAAATGCGCGATATAATTGAACAACACATTTTATTTAGTTTTTAATATTTGAGTTCGACCCCTTTTGGTTATCCTCTTGATTCGAGGTCGTATCGATACCAAGATTTGAGTGGTTTTAGTGATTTGGGCTGCACCCGAATTTTAACGGGTTGCCTACGTATCTCTTGGAAGAGAATCAAGCCTCACGTAGTTCAGAATGTTTGGGTTTTGTGTGTTTTATCACCTTCAAGGTTTTCATGCATCATTGGATCGTATTAGGACCCACCTTCTCGGAAGGGTAGCCCTAACATAAATCACACTATCATATGCATGAGATTTTCTCGTGTATCACCCGAATAAATTGAGCACACCTTCTCGGAAGGGTTTCCCAACTCAACGGCTATCATTTACACTGAAAATCATGTATATTTAATTTAGATTTAATTTTAACCCCATTTTCATTTTGAAAGTGAATTTTGAGGTTAGCGACTGTACCCGACATATTTTGATATTTAATATCGGGTTACCTACGTAGCCGTTTTGCTGGCGTCAAGTCTTTACGTAGTTCTATCACCCTTTGAATTTGGGAAAGTTTGGTTTGAGATTTTGACTCCATTTTTGTTATTTAGGAACCGATTTGAGACCCGACCCACTAAAATAAAATGACAATGAAATTTTACGAGTTTAACTTTATGACTTTTGTTAAACTCAATTTCTAATTTGTGCCAATCATAATTTGTATACTTTAGTGGGTGAGTTATGTAATTAGATTATATTTGCAAGGCCTGAACCTTAAGGCCGTATACACATATATATGTATATTTAGTTGAATTCCTAATCTCCCTCCCTTGTTGCTTTTTTTATTTTTTACAAACTGAAGCCACACAGAACAAATTTCCTCTCATATATTATTATATTCTTGGTGTGTGTGTGCTAGCTTGAAGACTTAGATGGGTCAAAGCCCAATTTAAAACCCACTTTGAGCCCATATTTGACTTATCTGTCAAGATTTTCAACCTCAAATTTGTCTTGTACCGTTTCTGTAGCTCAGCACTGACATTTGCCTTTTTCATCAGTTATACCGCCATAGCCGAAGCTTAAAGAAACCCCCAAATTGACTCATAGCCAAAATACCCAAAAACACCAGTTTGAGGAAAGTTTAATGGGCAATTTCCTTGTGACGGGAGCCGCAGTTAACAATTCAAAGGAGGAAAACATGGCTAAGCTTGGGAGCTGGAATCCGATTGCAGTTAGGAGAATTTGGTGACCGTCGAGCCGATTACGGGTAGCTTGTCCGCACATAATGACTCATGGCATATAAGGCATCTGTGATGGAGCTACAAAATGGCCCCCTTCTCGGGTATGTATGCTCTCGTTTTGCCCTATGTCTCTCCAAACTTTGCTCTCCATTTGCTGGCCTGATTTCATCCCTCTTGAGACCTTCGTTTACCTAAACTTCTTGAACCCCTTTTGTTATGCAATTTGATTTGATTTTATTTATATGCGGTGTGAATCCAAATTTAGACTTGTGTTGTGCTGAGTACGGCTTGGCGTGGGATTAACATGCTGATTTGGGGGAAATTGGTCGGGCAATTGCTTACACTGGGGACCGAAGGTCAGGGTGCTCGTGGGAATGCACCGGGGATTTCGGCAACAACCGATGGAGCTACGAGGCTTCGGAGTTCGGGTTGGAGGCATCAGCTGTTAAACAAGAGAGCTAGATGCAAACGAGGACCCTTCGAGGAAAGTAAAGCGTCCAAAAACCAGACGATCAAAGTGAGATTAGGCTTCTCTTATTTGGTTTTTTTTTATCAATTCAATTTGTGTCCTATAGACTACTGAATTGACTATATTCTCATTTGAGATTTTCTGAAATTCTCCATTTGCCTCATTTTTTGGAATCAATTTTGTTGTTTGCTTTGTGTCTGGCTTTGATTCCGGACCTGTGGGTGGTAGCAGATGGGAAATTTCAGATTTAAGGATCCCAACTGAACCACCCCCTTTGAAGTTGGTAATAGATGATAAGGCTGAGATTGGCATAGGGAGCACTTGCAATTATATTTTTTTTAGCTTTGTTTTGAGTCAAGTCCTGCTATACCAGAAATGGTAAGGACGACAGTTTAACTTCCCATTTTTCCCAATTTTTGTGTCTGGTCAGAAGTTTACTTGAACAGATTTTTTTATTTTCAGCCTTTGAAACCATCCATTTCAGGTCTGTTTGAGAGGCCATGATCCTTGTCATGTGGTTTAACAATTGCTTAGGAGACCCCTATTTGCATCTGTCCACTAGGAGCCTTCTTTTTCCTGTTGTTTTCCAAGCAAGTAGGCAAAACAGTAGTTGAAACCCTCCGTGGAAAATTCGGCAGGCTTTCGGCGCCATGAATCGATCCACGCCGGGATCGGGGGTAGCGACGAGAGACTAAACTCTCGAGCCGCTGAGCCAGGGTAGCGACGAGAGACTAAACTCTCGAGCCGCTAATACTTTGCAGTGACATCTTCATCCTTTTTTTTCACCTGCGAAATCAAACAGAACAGAAAAGAAACAGATGTGAACTTCTACCTTCTGTTTGAACACTGGTCTTCAACAACAGTCGGACCTCTCTTTCTTTCCACTCTACAACACTCTCTCTGCACTCTCCTTTCGCTCTCTTTGCACTCTGCACTCTCCTTTCACTTTCTTTCTCTCTGCACTCTTCTTTCTCTCTGCACTCTTCTCTGTGTTTTGTTAAGGGCCTTTGTCGATTTCCAAGCTCCTACTTATAGGAGATGACCAAGAGCGGTTACCGGCCGATTGAATAATTGCCCACTAAGCACGATTGAGAAAACTGCACGTTCTCAGCAGTTTTTTTTTTATCCTTTTCTCATTTTTCCATTTTTTTTCTTTATATATATATTTAGGGTTATGACCTTTTTGGACTGATTTTAATCACATGGCTCTGGGCTTTGGGCTTGGGCCTGATGTGGGCAAATTCCCATTAACATGCCAAACATAAAAAGCAGAGATCTACCTTCTTCTTCTTTTTTTTAAAGAAAGAAATCTAACTTCGAAGCTTGTAGCTCCCATATATTTGACAAAAATAAATCAACCAATTTGACCCCTCAACAGTTGCCCCCCGAATTTTATACGTATGAAATGTTGAATACGTGTAAAATTCGGTAAAAACTAGAGAAGTGATTTGAATCCATCTAAAGCAATCAGGTGCTTGCTTAGAGAATTTTCAGTTTGAATTTAGATTAGAAAGAAACTGGATTTGGAAGAGTTTGGATTTGAAAGAGTGCAATTAGATAAAATTGCTTTGTTATGTGATTAACTAACCTCCTCAATTTTAGGGATCACTCCATCAAACGAAATCACATGTCAATCTGCCAATTTTTTCAAATTGTTATGTTGTTTGCTTTTTTATTCGAACTGGAGAAAATCTTCCTGCGAGAAGGTCATTTGTTGCTCACCCGTTTTTACTCCTGCTCTTCATCGAAATCAGATATGCAGGGCCAGCAAAAGAGCAAGGTATATACCTCTTTGTTATCTCTCCTTGAATTTCTATTCTTTCAATACTTCAGACTCATGCATTCTCTTCCTATGGAGTAGGTATCCACCATGAAAGCATGTGGCGAAGTCGGTGCGCAAAGAGCATTAGGAAGCAATGGCAAAGAAGTTGCTTATGGTCCTTGCTACAACAGGACACTCTCTATGAAAGTGCTAAAGGTCAACCCCTCCAGCAGTGAACTAGTCACATTAACTAAGAAGGAAAAGCTTCAAGAAGGAGGCTTAATTTGCACCATGAATGAGGAAATGGGCTGTATAAAGCCTCGCAATGAATTTGGGTCAACCTTCAATGCCACTCTTCTTGAAAAGGTCCGCCTCAATGATGATACCTCTAAAGCTAGAAAAGAGTTCTACCCAGTGTTACATAGGCTTCTCAACGAACGCAGAAATTGGGGTAGCACATTTGTTTTTCATGGCTTATCTACTTTTTCTGTATTCCTCATGGAGTGGACGAAACACATTCTGGATGTTTACAAGGACCGCCTAAAGGAAGCTGGTATTTTTGGGCTCGCAGCGATTTCGCAATTCCCCTACCATTATCATAAAGATGTATGGAAAGCCTTTTGTGAGCATTGGAGTCCTCTGACAAATACACTTCATCATGGGGCCGGTGAGGTGGGAATTTCGCTTATGGATTTAAAACAAATTGGTGGGCTGCCTATTTTGGGAGATCCTTATGAGGAATATCTACCCCCTAATGGCCAGCTCTTGGATACCTCCCAATACCCGACTACTGTGTTGGAGCTTCTAGGGATCCATGCTGAACTTTGTCGGCATCACAAAAATACAGAGGTATTTGAAACTTCAACTTTACTGTCATTCTTTTTAATACTTGACAATATACCCCCTGAATCTTTGTATTCCCTTTTCAATGGTAGGTATCTTGGCATAACTGGATTGAACATTTTTATAGAGGCAAACAAAGGTTTTATGCATACGGAGAAGACCCTTCATCATCTCGTACTAAAAGATCATCACCACCTATCTTAAGGGATAACTCCAGAAATTCGCCACCTCTAGAAATATCAGAGGAAGGAGAACTTGCTGCATTTTTAGCTCTTTTGTTGAGTAGGTTTGTCCTACCAACAGGCTCACCGTCTATCAGACCTGAAACCTTCGTGATGGCCTGCTTTATGGCCCAAGGAAGGGCAGTTTCTATCGCTCCCACTGTATTAGGGCACATATATCATGAGCTCGGGAGGATTGCTACTCATCCCAGTAATCCAGGTAATGCTGAACCCCACTTCGGATTACATTTCATCGTTGGGTGGTTAGCTGAATACTTCCCATGCTTGTATCCTTGCCGTTCTGATGACGAGTTCAATGAGGATGTCCCTTCATTGGCCAAGTATGCCGGAGTGTTAGGCCACCCCTTAGACCTTTACCAAGCCAGGCTTGTATTTAGGGGGATTGAGCGTGTTTCATATCGAGCTGTGCACTTCGGATCAGCGATTGGTGACTCTGATCACAAAGAGGTGGATGTTGGTGAGCTGTCTGATCAATCTTTTGAACAACTGATAACCATCCGCTCAGCTGTCTTACCTGTTCGTTTTGGGGCTAATTTGTTGTTGCAACCCTACTACCCCAACAGATTTGCTCGACAATTTGGGTTCGACCAGGGCGTTCCTGTTAACTCGTTGAGATTTGCCTTTGCTCGACGAAGTAGGAGATCATTAGAAGATATTGCCTTGGCCTATGCTCGCTTATTCAGACAGAACACAGGTACCTTGTTCCACATCCCCGAGTCATACCACGTAGGTACTTACACCTCCAACTATTGTAGATGGTGGGCTAGGATTTCAGCTCCTTATTTGACTCAATCCTGTCACAAGGTCAGAACTATATTATCTGGCAATAAGAAATGTATTGAGCGAGAACCCCTCTTCAATATTTCGGATTCACGGATTGTTGTCGCTAATATAAGGGGAGCAATGAAGGTTTCTGATTGGCATTCCCAACACTCTGTTTCTCCTCCTTCGGTTGATTCGTCTACTCATGTACATCCTCATACAAGTGCTGGCACTCGTAAGATTGATCAAGTTGACCTTCTATCAGAGGAGGAATCACCTAATGCCGATATTCATTTTAAAAGGATACGCTACAACAAGCCTCCTGAATCCGATCATCGTCGTCCTACTGAAACACTCCCTGATTTTTCTGTAAACGACAATCCTCCCATTGATGATGAGGTACCCCCTCATGAAAGCAGCTCACTAGCTCCAATCGGAAATGACGCAGCTGATGCAATGACTGAACGGCTGCCTCTAGTACAACCTTCAAGCAATGAGATGGCCTCCTTGGTAGTTGCTCCTTTTCCAGAAGCTCCTACTGATCTGCAGACTTGGCTTCCTACTACCATGAATCATTGGATTCGCGGCACCCTTATCTCAGGTATTACCCATGTCGCAGACATTCTTTCAAAGTCACAATCTGCACAGGAACTTCTATCTGCAAAGCCCTCTATCTTTCAGACTTTGGAGGGACTGGAAGCTCTCGTCGTAACTGCTGATGTCGACCTCACTTGGTTTGGCTCAAGGGTTCGGGCCTTATTTGATAATGTTGAATACACTATCAATACTACGAGTGCAGTTGATGTAGCACAGGTTGAGCGATTGACGGGTAAACTCGCTGAGCTCTCAGCTCAGCTGGAATCAAAGCAAGCTCAGCTTTCCAGTTTGGAGTCTCAATGGTCTCTTGATATCCAAAAACAAGAAAAGGAACTTCTGGCCCTGCAGGAAACGGTTCGTGCAAAGGAGCTTAATCTTGAGTCTAGCAGGGCTAAGTGGACAACAGATCGTGCTGCTATGCAACGTTCCATCCTTCAAGCTGAACAGGGAGTGACCCTTGTTCGGGGTGAATTGGGTCAGGTTAGGAGACTAGCGGAGCTGCAGCAGAAGGAAAGCAACACCCAAGCCTTGACTAAGGAGATAATTTCTTTATGCTCATCCCCTTGAATTTACTTACTGCCCAGTTGCATTATTTATGCTCAAATAAGCTCTTTGACTTATGGATTCTCGCACTGCCAAAGATGCACTTTTAGATTCCTTCGTATGTACCCATTTGCCTAGTTTATTAGGCATGACATTGATTTGTCAATATATGACCATTTATCATTTTAATTATATGCATTTGTTTTGCTGCTTTATTTCAACATGTGTGAGCTCTTATATGTTATATGAGGAGGTAGATTTCACTCCCCTCAAATTCTTAGCTTCGTCAACTTTATGTCATTGCCAATAGAGCATTAAACAATGGGGACTTTCATAGTCCTATTC
Organism: Persicaria tinctoria; assembly: GCA_037127255.1. Lineage (NCBI taxonomy): Eukaryota > Viridiplantae > Streptophyta > Magnoliopsida > Caryophyllales > Polygonaceae > Persicaria > Persicaria tinctoria. The sequence continues at coordinate 4,510,557 of JBANSL010000009.1, read as the reverse complement.
CACTTCACACCCCAACAGGCATTTCATTACAACACTTGGAGTACCTTTCCCCCCAAGTTGCAACGCTTGCTTGAAGTAGCTAAGACATGTGATTCCCATATACAAGAGTTTTGGAGGTTTCTCATAAAAGGAACTTATATCGACATGCAATTCGAAAGTCTTAACTATCAATTTGCATCGATGAAATTAACATCTTCTTGAAAATAGAAGATGTTATATTAGATAGCCACTCTAAATAAGTGGGACAAAATTGGGGTTATGTTTGTTTTTGGGGCTGCGCCTAGCATTTTTGACCGGCTAGGTTGCCTACGTACCCTCTTCGTGAGGGATCAAGCCTTTCGTAGTTCATTCGGGCGCCCATTTTTCACATATGCTCCAGGACGCCTCGATTTCGGACTAGCTTCAAGTCCATGTTTTTTCCATTCACCGTTTTTTTACCGGGAATTTTCTTCTTTTTTTTCTTTTCTTTTTTTTCTTTTTTCTTTTTTTTTACCGCATCACTCGGATTATCTGGGCCCACCTTCTAGGAAGGGTTTCCCAAATGACCCGACTATCATATGCGAACCCGGAATTTTTTCCTCCTTTTTTTTTTTTTTTTTTTTTTTTTTTTTTTTTTGCGCGACTGAATTTGACAAATGTTTTGATGTCAAACGTCCTACGTACTCCTTGTTGGAGATCAAGTCTTAACGTAGTTCTTAACCTTTGACTCTCGAACTTCATGTGAAAAACTTCTTCACAAATTTTCCGTTCACACAGGAATATACCACTTCGCCTTCGGTATTTGAGAGCTCATATGCACCTTTGGGAAAAACTTTGGTCACCACATAAGGACCTTCCCATTTCGATTCAAACTTTCCTTGCGCTTTTCGATTAATGACAATTGGTCGACGAATGGTAAGAACCAAGTCACCAATAGTGAATGAGCGAAACTTGACCCGCTTGTTGAATGCCCCAGCTACTTGAGCTTGGTAGATTTCAAGCTTTTGTTGCGTTGCTAGCCTAAGCTCGTCTAATGCTTCAAGCTCGGCCAAACGGATTTTGACATTCTCCTCGGGGTCGGTAAGTTGAACCGCTACTCTAAGAGACGGCAACTGTATCTCCAGTGGTAAAACAGCTTCGGACCCAAAGACCAGGTTGTATGGTGTACAACCTGTCGACGTTCGGGTCGTAGTCCGATAAGCCCATAATGCCTCCGGTAACCGTTCATGCCAATCTCTCTTCGATTTTGAGACCATCTTCTTGAGAATTTTGCATAACACTTTATTGAATGCTTCAGCTTGGCCATTTGATGACGGATTATAGCTAGATGAAAAGCTATGCTTAAACCCGAATTTCTCGCTCAACTTCACCAGCATTTGATTCTTGAAGTAAAGAGCGTTATCGGAGATGATCTTCGAAGGCACTCCATATCGATAAATCAAATGAGTCCTTATGAAATTGGCGACTTCTTTAGCTCCCACCTCCCTCAAAGGTATCGCTTCGGCCCATTTGGAGAAATAATCCGTAGCCGCCAAAATATATTGGTGACCTCGAGAAGAAGATGGCTTTATGCTCCCTACCACATCAAGACCCCATGCATTGAAAGGCCATGATAAAGTAGTAGGATGTAGCATTTGAGGAGGTTGATGTATGAAGTCGCTGTGAATTTGGCAAGCGTGACAAGCTTTAACGAAGTCCATAGCATCTTTCACCATAGTAGTCCAATAGTAGCCTAACCGTTTGATTTGATTAGCCAATTTAGGACCTGCTTGATGCGCTCCGCACACTCCAGCATGAGTTTCGGCTAGAATGTATTTAGCTTCCTCTTTGGACAAGCACCTTAGCAAGATTCCGTCAAATGTTCTTCGATACAAAGTATCATTCTTAAGTAAGAATCTTGACACTTGTCTTTTAACATCCACCCTCCTTTTCGCATCATCGGGGAGGACTCCATGACGAAGATATTCAATAAGTGGTTGTCGCCAATCCATTTCTTCCTCAATTTCATAAACGGAAGCGACCTCCACTTCTTCTTTTGGCTCATCTCGCTCCGAGGATGGCATAAGCAAATGGCGTTCACCGATGGTAACCTGAATTTCTCTTTCATTTGGTAATGTCAACGATGAAGCTAATTTTGCCAAAGTATCTGCCTTGTCATTCTCACACCTCGATATATGCACCACTTCAACTTGGCGGAATTGATGTGTGAGATATTTAGCTCTTTGATGCAAAGGGATCAAGTTTGCGTTTTTGACCTCGTATTGCCCATTTAGTTGTCTAACGACTAATTGAGAGTCACCAAACACCTTCAATGGATCAACACGCATTTCAAGAGCTATCTCCAAGCCGATAATGAGTGCCTCATATTCTGCCACATTATTTGTGCAATTCTCCAAAAGAGAAAATGAATAAGGCACTATTCCATCACTTGGGGTAATGAAAACGATACCCACACCAGCCCCTCTTTTTGTTGCAGCCATCGAAATATAACTGCCAAGATTTTTCCTCCGTCATAAAGACTTCTTCATCTGGCAAATCATCCGACAACTCCTCGTTATCCGGAGTGGGATGGGCTGCTAGGAAATCAGCTATAACTTGCCCCTTTACTGCCTTTTGAGGCACATATTTGATGTCGAAAGGAGCTAGAAGCATAGCCCATTTGGCCAATCGTCCCGACAACACAGTTTTTGATAAAATGTACCGCAGAGGATCGGCTTTGGATATTAATGTGATTTGGTGGGATAAAAGGTAATGTCGTAGCTTTTGGATGGCAAAGATCAACGCTAGACATATCTTCTCCATAGCGGAATAATTTTGTTCTGCCCCCACCATTGTTCGGCTGATGTAGTATAATGCATTTTCCTTTCCGTCATCATTATTTTGAGCCAGCATAGCCCCTAACGATCGCTCAAGACTTGCGATGTACAAAATCAAGGGCCTTCCTTGAACTGGCACCATAAGAACTGGCGGATCGATCAAATATTTCTTGATGCTCTCAAGGGCATTTTGGCAAGCTTGATCCCAAACGAAAGGAACATCTTTCTTCATCAACCTTAGAAAGGGTTGACATCTCCCCGTTAGGTTCGAAATGAACCGTCGGATATAAGCAAGCCTGCCTTGCAAGCCTCGCAGTTCACGGAGATTCCTCGGGGCTGGCATTTCCATGATCGCCTTAATTTTATCGGGATCAATTTCTATTCCTCGGCCTCGAACAACGAAACCAAGAAACTTTCCCGATGTTACACCAAAGGCGCATTTAAGAGGATTCATTTTCAACTGATGCTTGCGCAACCTTTCAAAAATTATTTTAAGATCATTTATATGATCCTCCCTCTTCTTTGTCTTCACCACAAGGTCATCTACATAACACTCAATGGTGTTGTGAAGAAGATCATGAAAGATGACCGTCATGGCTCTTTGATAGGTTGCCCCGGCATTCTTTAACCCAAAAGGCATCACAGTATAGCAATACGTGCCTAATGGTGTACGGAAAGCCGTTAGTTCTTCATCTTCGGGATGCATTTTGATTTGGTTGTAACCCGAGAATCCATCCATAAAGGACAAGGCTTGGAACCCTGTAGTGGAATCAACCAAGAGCTCGGTTATGGGAAGAGGGAACTCATCTTTGGGACATGCTTCATTTAGGTCCTTGAAATCAACACAGATACGCAGCTGGCCATTTTTCTTCTTCACGGGAACGATGTTAGCCAACCATATCGGATATTGAACCTCCCGAATGAATCCGGCCTCGATGAGCTTATTGACTTCAACTTTGATTTGTACAGTCAACTCGGGCCGAAAACGGCGTTGCGCTTGCTTTACCGGCTTCTCCTCTTCCGAGATGGACAACTTATGCATTGCCACCTTTGGATCTAATCCCGGCATATCTTGGTACCCCCAAGCAAACACATCTCGATATTCATGGAGAAGTTCCTCATATAATCCTTTTTCCTTGTCTGTTAGGAAAGCACTAACAAAAACAGGTTTAGGATTTTCGATGCTCCCGAGATTGATCTCTTGAAGTTTATCGACCGTAGCTTGACCACCATCCTCCATTTCCGGTGGAGCCGGCTGGATGATGCTAACAAAATCCTGTGAGTCTTCGATCGATTCACTCTCGCTAGAGGCCAATACCATGTTCACCTCCTCCATTTGAGTATCCATTGGATCCTCCGGCTTACAAGTAGGAGCTTTCGACCTCTTTTTCTTAAGCTTCCACTTTTTATTTTTCTTGCTATTGGTCTTCTTGTTCTTGGACACACTGGCTTCTCCAAGTCTCTCAAACACAGAAACTTTCGGAGAACTTACTCCCAGTCTTCCAAAGACCGAGACTCGCGGAGCGTTTGTTGTCTCTTGCAAAAACATACTTTGCTCCTGGCTTGTAAGAGTCATAGGCTCTAAGACTTTGGCTGACAACAATTCGCCTTCTTGTGAAAGTTGCAAATCATCCATCGAGATCTTGCTAGGGGGGTTTTGTTGGCTTTTGCATTTCCATGAGGGTTTCGTTACTTTAATTTTGACTTTCTTATCAAGCTTTGAAGAAACCTGTTCATCGGGCAACTTAGACGACTCGCCCTTGAACACTACCCTCGCGTCTTCATTTCTTTTCTCTCCGAAATGCCGATGAATGACCAACTTCTTCTTAGGCACGGATTGGTCAATCTTGCGGAGAGGACAAGTGTAACTTGTCATTAAAGAATGCATGGCCTTCTCCGTGGCACTCAACGGCTTTTGACCAGGTTGACGCTTGTCTTTAGGTGTGTATTTGAACAACACCTTCGGACGGGTCACTTGCACCTCCTTCTTGCAAACAAGAGAGATTTTAGGCGGTGACGACTCTTTTCGGCCAATCTCTTCTTTTTGAGGACTTTCACTTCTACTGTCCTTTTTCGCTTCTGAATGAGTGCTAGGACTACAATGCACCACCTTGTAAAATTTGGCGTCCGCGTAGTTAACGCTTTCACCCTGAAAAGGATCACTATCACCTCGGATAGTCCTCTCATTCCCGTTCTCATCGGTGTATTTTAAGCACTGGTGAAGTGTAGAAGCGATTGATTTACTAGCATGAAGCCAAGGTCTTCCAAGCAACGCATTATAAGAGGTTCCGGCATCGATCACATGGAAGAGTGCATCTTTATAAAGATCATCCAGAACCACTTTTAAAGCGATAGCACCTAGCGCTTTTTGCCCCACTTGGTTGAATCCCTGAATAGTGAGTAATGTCGGCGATAGATGCTCAACGGACAACCCCATCGCTTCCAAAGCCCGCAAAGGCAATAAGTTTACTGCGGACCCACAATCCAATAGGATTCTATTCAATTTGGCATCCCCGACCATACCCGTTACATATAAAGGCCTGTTATGGTTATTGCTTCCCAATTGGAGATCTTCATCGGAGAAGGTTATACATGCCATGCAAGAAGCGCAATGAACCGGAGGAGATGACGTGACTTCGTCGACCTCTACATGATCAACTTGGTCTTTATAATCCTCCGGATCCATGAGAGCTTGAATTAAAGCCTTCCTTAGGTCGGTCGACATTTGTAAAGCATCATATACACTTAGACGTGCGGGAATGCACTTTAAGTGACCGATAACATCATACTTCACCTTCTCTTTATAAGAAGTTTTTCGAAGTGACATCGGCACTCGTGGTGCAACATCTTTTGGATTAGATGCCCCAACCCCTTTGTCTTTTTGGTTCGGTATGGAAGTTTCTTTGTCAACCGCCTCCTCAAAATTTGCCGTTTTTGATGTCTCACCAATAGGTGACTCCTTTCCCTTTTCTTTTTCCTTGGGTTTAGGAGAAGACAACTTTTTTCCCGACCGAAGAGAAATTTCATCGACCTCTTCTTCCTCGACCATGTCGGCCCATGAGGTCATGCAACACTGGACGACTTTACCTTCCCAAAATAATTCTTCATCGGAAGAATCATCGACAACTTCACCTTCACGGAACAATTCTTCATCGGAAGAATCATCGGCAACTTCACCTTCCCGAAACAATTCTTCCTTGGGAGAGTCATCCTCTAAAAGCTCTTTTGGAATATAATCCATAAGAGTGACCATTTTGCGTCCGGGTTGAGTATACTCTTCGTCGTACTTACTCTCGGGCTTCTTCTTCTTCTTACCCTTCTTCTTGTTTTTCTTTTTCTTATTTTTCTTTTCGGGCTTTCTACCGATCATCTTATAGCCCGTAGGTCCAGCTCGTCGGGTGGTTTTGGAAGGAGACCTTTTCCGACTTACATAGACCTGCCACTTAGAACCATTCTCGCCCTCACCATCCGGCGGAAACGATTCTTCAACGTTTGTTTGCATCAATACGTCATATAAAGACATGCCGCCTGGCCCATCTCTTGGCATATCCGGATAGGCCCATACAGTACGCACCTCATTGCGCATTTGAAACTGCACGGGGACGGCCTTTGGAGGCAATGATACTGTAGGAATGGCGTCCTCTTTGACAACCTCCGACGAAGGGTTGCTCTCTACCTCTTCCGCTATCGATATAGGATTCGACGAAGCGGTTTGGTTTTTAGAGCTTACTCCCTCAATTTCAATCTCACCCTTGTTGATCATCCTCTCGACAATGTCTTTGAAAACATAGCAGTCTTCAATTGGATGACTAACAATACGGTGATAAGGGCAATACCTCGGATCACCCGTTTTGTTGACTTCATTGGGCCTCTTTGACTCCGGGAGAGATATCATTTTCTCCTTTATCAACTCGCTGAATATACCCCTTACATCTTCATCATCAAAGGGATATTTCTTTTGCTTCCTCTCCTCGAGAGTTAGCCTTTTAAAAGTTTCTTTGGCCTGACCCTTCTCATTTGCCCTAGAAGTACTCCCGGAGGGCTTTCCTTGAGGCTTAATGAAGGTGGCCATCGATTCACCTTTTTTCGCGGGTTTTCTACCCTCTTCTTTCCTTACTTCGTTAACTTGAGGCCGACTCGCCCCGATTTTACGCCGAGCCAATTGGCGCTCAACATTGCAGGCTTTTGACACCAAAGCATCGAAAGCTTTCGGTTCCGCACTGCCTACGTGCACCGCTAGCTCGGGAATCAAGTTGTTAGTGCACATTTGCACACATGCTTCTTCACTCAATTTTTCCGGGCATTGTAGTCGCAAGCTTCTCCACCTTGCAATGAAATCATTTGCAGATTCATTTGGCCGTTGGTGAGCATTCGCAAGATCCATGATGGAAACTTTGGCCTTTGAGCTCACAAATTGGGCCAAAAATTCTTTTTGTAGGTCATCCCAAGTATGGATCGACTCGGGCTGAAGCTGCGTATACCACGTAAACGCGGATCCTCTTAATGATTGGACGAACTGCCTTATCAACAATTGATCACTTAAAGCAGTTTCTCCGCACGCGGAGTAAAAATGAGCTAGATGCTCGTGAGGTGAACCATGAATGCCGTCAAATTTATCAAAAGTCGGCCTTTGATAGTGCGGAGGGAAAGGAATTGCATCATAATCCGCAGGGTATGGCTTTCTATAGCCAATCACTGGCGGACTTTGGGAGATCTTAAATTCCCGAATCCCTTGAGCAATTAAATCTTTTATCTCTTGGGAAGAAATAGAGGAGCTACTTTCCTCTCGTCTTTGCTCTTGCCTGTTTTCGGAATTTTGCTGTTGCATTTTATCCATGAGGAGTTGTATTTGAGCATCTCTTTCCTCCAGTTTTCTCTGTAATTCCTGGAGTTGCTCTTCAACAGTTGAGGCTCCAGTTACTAGCACCGACATGCTTTCAACTTCCTCCTCGGACCCCTCATTTGATCCGATACCGCTAACAACTGCCGTCGGAAACTCATCTTCATGAAACAACGAATCCGAATCTCCATATAAGGGAGAGCTTTGTTTCTTCTTTGTTATAGCCGGCGGACTTGGTGAACGAGTAACTGCGCCGGCATATGACGTGGTCTTAGATCTTGACCTTGTCATTGGCCCCTCGTACCCTTCCATATAAATAGGGAGTGAGGTAGCTTTTCGTGGCACCACTATGCTCTTCCCTTTGTCCTGAGCTTGAAAAGATTCTTGGACATCCTTCTGAGGCTCCGTCGGCTTCAACACTTTGACCTTCGGAACTTTGGCTTTCCGATCTCTCTTTTTTAAAGATCCTTCTTCGACCTCCTCCTCCGAATAGGAGGTAACCATGACTTGTTCCACATGGTTCATATCGCAAGGAATTGAACCAAAGAAAATATGGCTTGAGCTCGCGGTTTGAGGTGCGATGATAGGCTTGTTTGCCTCAAGGAGGTCTTTGGCAGCCTTCCATAGGGTTGCGTTGGCCAGGTCCAACGCCGGGGATGGGGCCAACTTGCGAAGTGCCCCCGCCTTCCCGCGCTGGGATCCGCATTTTCGCCCCCTTCTCCTCCGGGGCTTGCTTGCCTTCTTGGCCATTGGAACGGGTGGCAAAGGAGTTGCGACAACCCCGACATTCCTTTTTATGACATGGATGACGGGCTGTCGAACCACTCTCTCATCGGGCTTAGTGCCGCTCGAGCTGGCGGTGTAGCTACCACTCCGACGAAGTGCGAACCGATTTCCAGTTGGTGGCACATTGACCTTGTTCTCCTCGACCTTCACGTACTTGGGCTTTTTGCCCTCATGGCTCAAAAACTTCTTTGGCTTCATGCCCTCCTCCGAGACAAGCTTTGGGGATCTCACCACCCAGTTGGTGGTCTTCTCCTCCTCCGGAGCTGGTAAAGCATTGAAGATGTTGTCGATCGGGATCTCCGCAGTAATGGAGTTCCTAGAGACATCAAAGCGAACCTCAAAGGATCGGCTTTTGATCCAGCGGCCACCTCTCACGACAAACGTGGCTGGTAGCTCATCAAAGTTGACAGTTGCGATGGGTGCCATTTTCCTTGCAACCAAAACAAATAATCCAACATTAGTACAAATACAACTAAGAGATGAAAAGGCAAAAAGGGTCCCACTGGGCGTGCCAAAAATATGTTGGACAAAAATGCGCGATATAATTGAACAACACATTTTATTTAGTTTTTAATATTTGAGTTCGACCCCTTTTGGTTATCCTCTTGATTCGAGGTCGTATCGATACCAAGATTTGAGTGGTTTTAGTGATTTGGGCTGCACCCGAATTTTAACGGGTTGCCTACGTATCTCCTGGAAGAGAATCAAGCCTCACGTAGTTCAGAATGTTTGGGTTTTGTGTGTTTTATCACCTTCAAGGTTTTCATGCATCATTGGATCGTATTAGGACCCACCTTCTCGGAAGGGTAGCCCTAACATAAATCACACTATCATATGCATGAGATTTTCTCGTGTATCACCCGAATAAATTGAGCACACCTTCTCGGAAGGGTTTCCCAACTCAACGGCTATCATTTACACTGAAAATCATGTATATTTAATTTAGATTTAATTTTAACCCCATTTTCATTTTGAAAGTGAATTTTGAGGTTAGCGACTGTACCCGACATATTTTGATATTTAATATCGGGTTACCTACGTAGCCGTTTTGCTGGCGTCAAGTCTTTACGTAGTTCTATCACCCTTTGAATTTGGGAAAGTTTGGTTTGAGATTTTGACTCCATTTTTGTTATTTAGGAACCGATTTGAGACCCGACCCACTAAAATAAAATGACAATGAAATTTTACGAGTTTAACTTTATGACTTTTGTTAAACTCAATTTCTAATTTGTGCCAATCATAATTTGTATACTTTAGTGGGTGAGTTATGTAATTAGATTATATTTGCAAGGCCTGAACCTTAAGGCCGTATACACATATATATGTATATTTAGTTGAATTCCTAATCTCCCTCCCTTGTTGCTTTTTTTATTTTTTACAAACTGAAGCCACACAGAACAAATTTCCTCTCATATATTATTATATTCTTGGTGTGTGTGTGCTAGCTTGAAGACTTAGATGGGTCAAAGCCCAATTTAAAACCCACTTTGAGCCCATATTTGACTTATCTGTCAAGATTTTCAACCTCAAATTTGTCTTGTACCGTTTCTGTAGCTCAGCACTGACATTTGCCTTTTTCATCAGTTATACCGCCATAGCCGAAGCTTAAAGAAACCCCCAAATTGACTCATAGCCAAAATACCCAAAAACACCAGTTTGAGGAAAGTTTAATGGGCAATTTCCTTGTGACGGGAGCCGCAGTTAACAATTCAAAGGAGGAAAACATGGCTAAGCTTGGGAGCTGGAATCCGATTGCAGTTAGGAGAATTTGGTGACCGTCGAGCCGATTACGGGTAGCTTGTCCGCACATAATGACTCATGGCATATAAGGCATCTGTGATGGAGCTACAAAATGGCCCCCTTCTCGGGTATGTATGCTCTCGTTTTGCCCTATGTCTCTCCAAACTTTGCTCTCCATTTGCTGGCCTGATTTCATCCCTCTTGAGACCTTCGTTTACCTAAACTTCTTGAACCCCTTTTGTTATGCAATTTGATTTGATTTTATTTATATGCGGTGTGAATCCAAATTTAGACTTGTGTTGTGCTGAGTACGGCTTGGCGTGGGATTAACATGCTGATTTGGGGGAAATTGGTCGGGCAATTGCTTACACTGGGGACCGAAGGTCAGGGTGCTCGTGGGAATGCACCGGGGATTTCGGCAACAACCGATGGAGCTACGAGGCTTCGGAGTTCGGGTTGGAGGCATCAGCTGTTAAACAAGAGAGCTAGATGCAAACGAGGACCCTTCGAGGAAAGTAAAGCGTCCAAAAACCAGACGATCAAAGTGAGATTAGGCTTCTCTTATTTGGTTTTTTTTTATCAATTCAATTTGTGTCCTATAGACTACTGAATTGACTATATTCTCATTTGAGATTTTCTGAAATTCTCCATTTGCCTCATTTTTTGGAATCAATTTTGTTGTTTGCTTTGTGTCTGGCTTTGATTCCGGACCTGTGGGTGGTAGCAGATGGGAAATTTCAGATTTAAGGATCCCAACTGAACCACCCCCTTTGAAGTTGGTAATAGATGATAAGGCTGAGATTGGCATAGGGAGCACTTGCAATTATATTTTTTTTAGCTTTGTTTTGAGTCAAGTCCTGCTATACCAGAAATGGTAAGGACGACAGTTTAACTTCCCATTTTTCCCAATTTTTGTGTCTGGTCAGAAGTTTACTTGAACAGATTTTTTTATTTTCAGCCTTTGAAACCATCCATTTCAGGTCTGTTTGAGAGGCCATGATCCTTGTCATGTGGTTTAACAATTGCTTAGGAGACCCCTATTTGCATCTGTCCACTAGGAGCCTTCTTTTTCCTGTTGTTTTCCAAGCAAGTAGGCAAAACAGTAGTTGAAACCCTCCGTGGAAAATTCGGCAGGCTTTCGGCGCCATGAATCGATCCACGCCGGGATCGGGGGTAGCGACGAGAGACTAAACTCTCGAGCCGCTGAGCCAGGGTAGCGACGAGAGACTAAACTCTCGAGCCGCTAATACTTTGCAGTGACATCTTCATCCTTTTTTTTCACCTGCGAAATCAAACAGAACAGAAAAGAAACAGATGTGAACTTCTACCTTCTGTTTGAACACTGGTCTTCAACAAAAGTCGGACCTCTCTTTCTTTCCACTCTACAACACTCTCTCTGCACTCTCCTTTCGCTCTCTTTGCACTCTGCACTCTCCTTTCACTTTCTTTCTCTCTGCACTCTTCTTTCTCTCTGCACTCTTCTCTGTGTTTTGTTAAGGGCCTTTGTCGATTTCCAAGCTCCTACTTATAGGAGATGACCAAGAGCGGTTACCGGCCGATTGAATAACTGCCCACTAAGCACGATTGAGAAAACTGCACGTTCTCAGCAGTTTTTTTTTATCCTTTTCTCATTTTTCCATTTTTTTTCTTTATATATATATTTAGGGTTTTGACCTTTTTGGACTGATTTTAATCACATGGCTCTGGGCTTTGGGCTTGGGCCTGATGTGGGCAAATTCCCATTAACATGCCAAACATAAAAAGCAGAGATCTACCTTCTTCTTTTTTTTTTTAAAGAAAGAAATCTAACTTCGAAGCTTGTAGCTCCCATATATTTGACAAAAATAAATCAACCAATTTGACCCCTCAACAATGATTTACACCAGTGTCAGGGCCTAATTTGCTTTAGTGCAACAGATTGGATTATGTGGCTCTACAATCCTTTTGTTCTTCGGTCTATTTCCAACAATCTAAAGCAAATTAACAATATGCCGAAGAACCATGCTGTGCCGGATCTCTCCAAGCTTCAACCTCTGACCGGGCCGAACTATCATCGCTGGGCAGAGGAACTGATGTTTTTCTTTCAAGAGCTTGGTCTGGACTACATTCTTCAGGACGTTCAGATCGAATCGACCAAGGAGGTTGTTCCATCGGGCACTCCGATGACCCCGATTACTCTTGGTGTTATCTCTCCAAGTATCGGAGCCTCTTTGGAATCTACACCAAGCAAGGGCGACAAGGGAGGAGACCAGGTTGGAGATAAAGGGAAGCAGATTGCTGGTGTTCTTTCTGGGAAGCCCAAACCAGAGGGGACCTATGAAGATCACAATCGGACTTGCCGGGGCCATATCATCAGACACCTTTCAGAGAAATTATTTGACATATATGTCAATTATGACTCTGCAAAGGAAATCTGGGCTAACCTGGCCAAGAGATATGGGGTTGAGGATCAAGGGAAGAAGCAGTACGTCACCTCCAAGTGGACCTCCTTTTTAATGAAAGACAACTTTCCGATATTGGATCAACTTCATGAGTATGAGGCCATCATCTCCCGTATTCAAGCTGAGAAGTTGAACATATGTGAGTACCTGGCCGCTCATGTTTTGATTGATAAATTGCCTGCATCTTGGGGCGATTATCGATCGAAACTCAAGCATGAAAAGAAGAGATTCTCCCTCGATGAGTTGATCGCCGACATCATGATCGAGGATGCCAATCGTAAGTGTCTTAGCAACTCAGGTTAGTTTCCTAATAATGCAAATGTGGTGGAAAGCTCTGCTGTTGCACAGAACAGGACTAAGGCACCAAAAGACAAGGTATATGGTCCTACTAAACCCACTGTTGGATTCAAGAAGAAGCTGAAATGCTGGAACTGTCATAAACCAGGCCATAAGCAGCAAGACTGTCGTCTGCCCATTCAGAAGAAGGAGCCAAACAAAGCCCGTGGCAACCTTACTGAAGATATCGTCGCGGTAACAACCGAGGTAAATGCGGCTAGTGATGTGGTGGAGTGGATAATGGATTCTGGCGCCACTCGCCACATTTGTAGCCTTAAAACTTTGTTTAAAACTCTAGATGAATCTCCACGTGAAAAGGTTTATTTAGGAGATAACACTACTTTGGAAGTCCTGGGAGAAGGGGATATTGCTCTCAAATTATCTTCTGGGAAAAATCTAACTTTAACTAAGGTTTTGTATGTGCCCAATATGCGTAGAAATTTGATCTCCGCTGACTTGATGATGAAAGCCGGGATGAAGTTGACTGCTGAAGGTGGTAAGATGATTATCACTAAAAATGGGGCTTATGTAGCCAAGGCCTTTTGTATTAGAAATCTCTTTGTTCTTGATGTTTCTAATGAAATAAATGCAAGTACTTCCGCTTATTTTGTGTGTTCTTTGGATACTTGGCATGGTAGATTGGGTCACTTGCACTTAAATGCTATTAAACGCATGAGACATGTTAATTTGATCCCTGGTAACTCGGAAGATAATATTTCAAAGTGTGAGATTTGTGTAGAGGCCAAGCATGCTAGAAAACCTTTTCATTCGGTTGTTAGTCAGAACTCAGAGTTGCTTGAATTGATTCATACCGACCTAGCCGATTTTAAGAGCACCACTAGTAGAGGGGGCAAACATTATTATATTACTTTTGTGGATGACTTCTCTAAATACACGAGGGTTTACTTACTAAAATCTAAGGATGAGGCCTCAGTAATGTTCATGCAATATAAAGCTGAAATAGAAAATCAACTTGATAGGAAAATAAAGAGACTAAGATCTGATAGAGGTGGTGAGTATGAGTCTGAAGTTCTCAAATCCTTGTGTATTAAAGAAGGCATCATACATGAAAAAACAGCACCCTACACACCTCAGTAGAATGGTATTGCTGAAAGGAAAAACCGTACTCTGAAAGAAATGATGAACGCAATGCTCATCAGCTCGAGGTTACCTGATCAAATGTGGGGGGAAGCCATTCTTTCTGCGTGTCATATTTTGAATCGTGTGCCACATAAAGGAATGTCTGTCACTCCCTATGAACTTTGGAAGGGTTACCCTCCTAACTTGAGCTATCTAAGAGTGTGGGGGTGTTTTGCAAAAGTTGGTTTGCCTGCATTCAAAAGGGATAATATTGGTCCTAAGACTATTGATGCTGTATTTATTGGTTATGCTCATAATAGTGCTGCATATCGTTCTTTGACATTCAAATCTGATTCCTTGCAGTTTGATAGTTTGATTGAATCTAGGGATGTTGAATTCTTTGAGCATGTGTTTCCTTTTAAAAGATCATTCGAATCTAGTTCATATAGAAATGCTATAATTAAAAGAACCCTTGATGAATCACCTGCTGAACCAAGAAGGAGTAAAAGGGCAAGGACAGAAGCTAGCTTTGGTCCTGATTTTGTTACTGCATTTCTATCTGAATATGATGAAATTAGTGATGAATTTATGCATGCTTTCTTGATAGAAGAAGATCCTAAAAGTTTTTCTGATGCCATGAAATCTATTGATGCAATCTTTTGGAAGGATGCAATTAATAGTGAAATTGATTCTATTATGTCTAACCATACATGGGAGCTTGTTGAATTGCCTAGAGGTTGCAGACCAATCAAGTGCAAGTGGATTTTGAAGAAAAAGTTCAAAGCTGATGGATCAGTTGAAAAATTCAAGGCACGGCTGGTGGCTCAAGGGTTCTCTCAAAAACAGGGAGTAGATTATTTCGATACTTATGCTCCTGTTACTAAAATTGCTACTATTTGCATTTTGATTGCACTTGCATCCATTCATAACTTGGTTGTGCATCAAATGCACGTAAAAACTGCCTTTCTAAATGGTGATTTGCATGAAGAAATATATATGTTACAACCTGAAGGTTTTGTAGTGCCTGGACAGGAACATAAAGTATGCAAGTTGATCAAATCCCTATATGGCCTTAAACAAGCACCTAAACAATGGTTTTAAAAATTTGATGACACTTTGCATGAAAATGGATTTATTTCTAACCATGGAGATACTTGTGTATACTCTAAAGTGAATGATCATGCTTGTGTTATTGTTTGCTTGTATGTGGATGATATGCTTATACTTGGTACTTCTCTTGAAGTCGTATGTGAAACGAAGGCATTTTTGAGCTATAAGTTTGATATGAAAGATTTAGGTGAGGTTGATGTTATTCTTGGCATTAAGGTTAAGAAAATAGAAAAAGGTTTTGCCCTAAGTCAATCTCACTATATAGAAAAGGTCCTTAAGAAATTTGGCTATCGGGATCCGTCGAGTGCAAAAACACCTTATGATCCATCTTTGCATCTAACGAAAAATCGAGGTGTTGGTGTGAACCAATCAGAATATGCTAAGGTAATTGGTAGTGTGATGTATCTAATGAATTGCACAAGACCTGATATTGCATATGTCGTTAGTAGATTGAGTAGATACACTCACAATCCAGATTCTAATCACTGGCAAGCACTTATTCGATTGATGAGATATTTGAAAGGAACCATTAATGTGAATTTGTGCTTCTCTGGTTTTCCTTGCATACTTGAAGCATATTCTGATGCTAATTGGGTGTCTGATAACGATGAGATCAACTCTATGAGTGGTTTTTTATTCACCTTAGGTGGAGGGGTTGTAGCATGGAAGTCTGCTAAGCAGACTTGTGTTGCTCGCTCCACCATGGAATCTGAACTAATTGCTGTTGAGTTGGCAGGACAAGAAGCTGATTGGTTAAGAAATCTGCTTGCAGACATCCCAATGGTTGGAAGAGCATGTCCAGCTATCTCCATGAGATGTGATTCCCAAGCTGCAATTGATGTGATCAACAATGTCGTCTACAATGGGAAGAAAAGACATATTCGGATGAGGCACAAAGTACTGCGCAGCCTTATTGAAACCGGTGTTCTGTCGATGGAATTTGTGAGATCAGGGCGGAATCTGGCCGACCCCCTGACAAAAGGCTTGTGTGGACGGATGGTCCTGGACACAGCTAGAGAAATGGGATTATTGCCTAGGTCGGATTAGTTCGTTCCGGACACCCAACCAGGTAAACCATAATTGGTTGATTCTTGGTTCAATGAGGTTTAACGAAGGTGCAAACAATAATTTGATGTTTTAAGTCTCATTATTGTAGTTGTTTGAAGGTTGAGATATTTGATCTCTTAATGAACTCATTCCTGTATGGGGGTGTGCAACTACACACACTTGATGAGTCACCTAAGTAAGTGTCAAGGTATGGGCTGCCTAACTACAGGAGTACTTGGCAAACTCCATAGGACGCTTGCCATACAGGGTTGTAGGCTAGGCCTGAAATAGCGTTGTATTAAGTCGCGGAACTCTCAGTGTTGTACTAATGTTGATTCAAGTCCGAGGGACATCAACATGAATTAATTTCTTCCAATTTTGAATCATGTGGGGGATTGTTGGGTATGTTTCATAAATTGGGGCTTTGTCTTATTTATTTTATTATTCTCTTATTGGGCTTAATGTGGGGGCTGCCTAAACACCAATATTTTATGAGGCCCAGGACATGGTTGAGCTCTCCATTGCCAACAACTTTCTCTATCCCTAATTGAGAGCTTTCACACGTTCTACTGGAGCAGGTCCGGGGCTTACGGAGAACCATTCAATTGAGAGAGTGGTTGAGTGAATCAGGGTTGTGCCTGAGATCTCTCATCGAATTGATTCGAGGTAACCCCTATTAAAGGCCTCAACTCATTCAGCAAACAGACACAGAACTTGAACGTTCTTCTTCCTCCTTCATCTGCTCATCTACTTTCTTTGATCAGTTCACCAAATCTGAGAGTTCCACCTCTATCTTGCCGAGTGTACGGTGAGACGGAGGGTAGAGTTAACCCTGGAGTGAATTTTTCCTCGATGATTTACACCAGTGTCAGGGCCTAATTTGCTTTAGTGCAACAGATTGGATTATGTGGCTCTACAATCCTTTTGTTCTTCGGTCTATTTCCAACAAGATGAATAGAGGCAACAAAGGAACCTCGACCATATTCGCGGAGGTGAAGAAGGAACCTCAGTAGAAGATGTCGAGGTTAGCAATTGAAGTCAATTACTATAGTGGAGATGGATTGCAACTTGAAAGTTGAACCCAACTCAAGTTTTGCATCTCACTGTATATATTCATATTGTATAATGTATGTGATGAAGAATTATATAAAATTGTATTAACTTTTCATTTTTGATTTTGATGAATAAAATTGTACATCATCCATTATTTCTACCCTTGGTTTTTTTTGGGCGCACATTTGGAATTTACAAACCCCTAGTACAAGCAAATTATTTAAGCTCAATAATATCAAGTGAGCCTACTACTTCACCTCACCCATTATCAGCCGAGGTAAAACCATGGAAGAAAAGAACGCGCTCCACACGCCTAAAGAAATCTCCCCCTTTTGCAAAATCTCTGAAGAACACTTTCCCCTTTCAAAGAACCCTTACACGCTAAATCCCTCATCGTTGTCATCCTGCTCTTATCAAATCCTTAATAATCCTCCATGGGTGGTTAATCAGAACTTTTGTGAGCCTAATTCCATCTCCCTATTAAAAACCTGCGTGGTTAACAATCTCAATGATGGCAATAGGGGATGGCCCCTGTTGTGCTTCGATTATCGGAGGTCCTTTCTTTGGTGTCGATCAGGCTCCTTTGCGTGTGGTGGTGATCTGCTGGCAGGTTGGCGTTGGGTAGTCTTAGGAAGCAGGAGGTTGAAACGTTGTCAACTCCCCCCTCCTCGTCCTCCTTGGCTCCGTCGATGTGAAATAGGGGTACGGATTATGCGTATGGATAGAAAAGTGCAAGATCGTCCTCGGGCAGGTGCGTCTTGTCCGATCATCCGGGAAATCATTGCTCGGATGGCCTGGTACATCCCATCCCTCCACCCGTTGCGATGGTGTACCTCTCTCGGGCCGACCTCGACTTTAAATTCAGGGCGAAGGTTTATTTTTCGTCACACCTTTCTCAATCTCATCCCTTCTCCCCTTCTTTCAATCTTTCTCTCTAACAAGTTTTCTGTCTCCTCTGTTTTCATGACTACCCCGTCTTCGGACAAAGGGAAAAAACCCATGGAGGCCGACGATGTCATGCCTCCTTCGATTACCCCCCAAAAGGGCCCCAAAACAGGCGTTGATGCTAAGCTACCTGTAAACCCTTCGATTCCTCTTCATGGTGGAGCGACGTGCTCTAAGGGCAAGATTGAGAAGACGCTGAAGAGATCCAAGGTTGTTGTCGAGAAGCTGATAGCAATCCAGTCGAATGTTCAGGAGAACATCGCCTCCCTCAACAACTCCTCCCTTTTTGCTACCATCGTGGGTGAACCAGTGGAGGCGAAAGATGTGAGGAAGAAGATCAGATTCGATTGGAAGTTTCTGAAGGGTGGATTCCAGCTCATACCTGTGGCTAACAGGTGGTTCGAACTTAGGTTCGGTCACCCGTAGGACCGTGACTCGGTGTGGAAGAATCGCCCTTTCCATATGGCTAGCCAATTGCTAGTCCTCCGTCCGTGGAGCCTAGATTTCGACCCTTGGTCGAAATCCATCACAAAGCTTGATCTCTGGATTCGTATACTGGGTTTGCCCACTAAGTATGTAAGTGATTTAATTTTAAAATCAATTGTGGAAGATAACAGTATTGGAAAGGTCCTTCGTGTCGCAGCTTTCAACTCCAAGGGAGCGAGGCTTCGCTTCCCCCAGATCTGTATCTCTACTTATCTCTCCTTGATCAGAAAGAAGCAAGTGCTGGTTCTCAATGAGAATGATGAACTGGAGTCATATCCGGTCTGGTTCGAGGACTTTCCGGAGGGTTGTGGGTGTTGCGGCAGTGCTGAGCATACCTTTGATGAGTGCCCTAGGAGAAGAATCTACAACGCTGGGGCGAATGGTATTTTGGGTGAAGGAGCTGGTGCGCCTCCTGATGGTTCAAACGAGCCTAGCGCTGCTGGAGGAGGAGGTGAATGGATCCATGTGGCTTCTAGGAAGGCTGCTCCGCCTCCCTCCTTTGGACACCCGAAAGCCGAGCTGTGGGAAGCTTTCGGTAAGAATGTTGCTTTATCCTCAGAATCATCTTCCTTGAAGTCTTTCTCTCATTCGGGGGAGGTCTCGACCACACATGCTGATATCCCTGATGGTGGGAATCATGCTGACTCTTTCCCTCCTTCCACTGAGCAAGCTCATGTTGAGTCCACTGCTGCTGTGCTCCCTAGGGATGCAACTCTGGTCCTCGTTGAGCCGGATCCCATTGAATCTGAGTTCGGTGGTGCTGAAGATGATGAAATGCTCGACCTCGAGTATGATTCGGCTTCTGAGGATTACCTGTCAAGGAGTATGGTGATGGAGGAAGAGGGATTAAAGGACACTGGCTTGCTTGCAAATAGTCGAGGTGGCATTCCAGAGGATATGACGCAAGAAGACTTCAATGCTCTGCTCCGAAACAGTCCACCCTCTGCTAAATTTGTGCTCCCTGGTCTCAACACCCCAGCCTGTCTCCCTGACCCCTTTGCCCCCTTTGTTGCTACTGCTGAGTCCCCTCTTGATGTTGGTGGAGAAACTATGTTTAGTGCCGAGGAGTCCTCTCTTTCTGAGGCAAGCAAACACAAACATGTTACTGAAGATGGAGAGTCTGCTTGCTCCGAGCTGAAGGGAGGCAGCAGCAAACGCGGAAGAAATGCTTAGAAGAATACAATGGTATCTGTGCCCCTGCTTTGGTAAAGGTGGTCCTGCAGGGTGTCTTTTGAAGCTATTCTATCCACCTTTGGCAGTGTCTCATGAGAATCAAGTCTCTTTTTGTGTGGTGCCTAATACCTGTGTCATGGTTGTTGGCTGCTCTCTCATGAACTTTTGTCTTAAATCCAGTAGTCTTGTAGTAGAGTCGAATGGCTGTATCAAGCTTTGCTTTAGGTATTTGTGTCGATGTCTAGAAGGCATGGTTTCATCTCTCTGTGTCAATCTATCTAGTTTTATTATGTATGAACCTGGTGTGGAAGAACGGTTGAAGGATGATGTAGGTAACCTTAATATAAGTATCGTTTTCTATTCATATCCTATTTGTTTTCTTATGATCACTTATGGGATTAGTGAATCTCCACTATAGCTAATTTCCTGCATTAAGTGCGCATGGTTTGCTGCTATTGTGTATAACTTTAGTAGTGGTCAACCCTTTGGACATTATTATGGATCGACCGTCTTTCTATTATCAACAAAATATGGTTCACAAATCCACCTTGTACTAAGTATCATTTGTCTGGGAAGCCTCGGGTCTTTCTCGGTCTGGAATGGAACCTCTGTTTGCAAGCCCCTTAGAGCTCCTTGTATTCATAGTAAATGCATGCTTGCTTTTGAAAGGGTGAAATACGGATCATCTCTACACTGGCCCTCTCACCCCCTAGAAATGTGTATTTGTGTACACTTATCTCTTTCACTGGGAATTAATTTATTTAGGAACACAAGCATGTTGGTTTGGTACTTATGGCAGCAATTACTTTGGTACAAATACAAGCCATTTGATTTGCATCTATCAGGAAGGAAGTCTGCTCTTCAAAAAAAAAACATCCTAATCTACTTGAAAATCTTTTCCATTCGGTCAGCACAGAATTGGAGTTGTAACTTACTGTCTTACGGTGCTGGCTACCTTTCGGTTTTTTTGATAAACGATTCTCTAGAAATTGAATTTGCTAATCATGTTGGGTATGGTCTTTGCGATTTGTCCAAATATATTAGCCTTGCTTTCCATGGTTACGTAAATCCTGTTTATAAGTGGAAGCCTTCTCCTTCTTATTATAATTCGTTATGTGTTGTTAATTGCCTAGCCTTGTATTCCATTTGGTGGGCAGATATTATTTGTGTGAGGCATTTCTTTATTAGACTCCCCATTTATGTTATCTTTTTTCTTCTCAACATATATAGGACTAAAAACTACTGCCACCTCTCCTGTGTGAAGATGATCTTCGGCCTAAGGACTGATTGCTTTTGCAGTTCAAGGAGTCTTATTCTTCTTCATGAGCACACCACTTTATACGTAAATAGATGTGTACACTATTCTTATTTAAATACTTTTCTAAGTCCTCTCCAAATTAAATATTTGATTACAAACAACACTTTTAAGATCATTGACCAATTTTCATTAATCACCAATCTTTATTGTGCAAATTTTTTTAGGGGAAGAATAGTTGAAAGAGTAAAAATTATTAGTGAAAGGGATCATCAAAAGGTGAAATGAAAGTTGGCTCTTGGAATGTAAGAGGGATGGGGAGACCAAAATTTTGGGCAGAACTTGATACCTTCTGTAATATTCAGAGAATACAAGTGATGGTAATAATGGAAACTAAATCGGATAGAGTTCCGGAAGATAAAATGTGGCAATCAGCAGGTTTTGATGAAGCATTTTGGGTGCCTGCGATAGGCAAATCTGGAGGTATAGGGGTAATGTGGAAATCTCAATTACTCACCCATGAAACTATTACAATAGACCACTGATAACTCCCTCCCTTGATGAAAATCGGAAAAGATATTCCAAAGGCTTTGACAGGATTTTTGTGTCAAAGGCCTTGGAGCGTTAACAGTTGATGAAATACAAAACCTAACTTATTATTCGTATATTATTTTATCTTATTATATACTTCCTTTATATTATATATATTCGTTGGACTAACCATTTCAGGAAGTATAAATCAAGATTACATCCTTCCTTTTACTTGTTGAGAAGATCGGTTCAAAATAGATCATGGCTTCGAAGTATCCTTAAATAGAAGATCCAAGATCAAAACCTGATTGGAAAGAGCCGTTGGAGATCTGGTGGATCTGGTGATGAAGATCCTCACGCTCCATGCTATCTTAATGCTATTATATAAAGGAAAGGAAGGAGAAGACAGAAGTACAAGTGCTACACACGAGCTTCATTCATTCAAGCGATCTGTCTTCCAAGTGTCTCTCTGCAAAGCGCTCAAATAGTTTGTTGTTTATTTCAAAGCCTTTGAGAGTCACTGTGAGCTTATAGGATATATTCATTACAAGTGTTACTCGAGAGTTTATAACTCGGGAAGTTGCACTAGGCTATTGATTTGCGAGAGTTAGAGGATTGTACTAGATAGCTGAGAGAGGTGGGGCTCTTCTAGATTGGTCTAGGACTCCAAGGGAACGTGAGTTGACTAGATTGCAATTGTATAGGAGAGAGGCTTCTCGGTGAGCTATTAGGATCCTAAGCTAAGCATTCAATAAAGCCTTTGAATCCTAGGGTTGTAGAAGAACCCTAGGCGGGGACGTAGGCCAGTTTTGCTGAACCTCGTAAACAATTACTCGTGTCCTTTACTTATTTGCTTTACCTTATTTCCGCACTTGGTTCGATTGTCTAACTTTGTGATTCAGGTTTAATCTCAAGAGTTTTGATTCAAGCTTCAAAAGTCTTGAGACTTTCTGCGAAAAACGGGCATACTCTATTCAACCCCCCTTCTAGAGTATTTCTTATTACATTGTTTGTACATTATCGAACCTTCAATTGGTATCAGAGCTTTACTCACTGTTTTTGATCTAACAATCTTGTGAGTTTTCGATCATGTCTGGTGAAGCAAGCGGAGGATTTGCACAGGGAAGGTCCACAAGCAGACCGCCACTCTTTGTAGGAAAAAACTTTGTCCACTGGAGATCTTTGATGAAGATGTTCATCATTGACCAAGATCTAGAGCTTTGGAACATCATAGAGAATGGTCCAAAGATTCCAGAGAAGGAAGGACCAAACGATACCAAAGTGGCAAAGAAGGAGTCTGATTACAAGCAAGGAGATCTTGAAACCATCTCCAAAAACTACAGGGCTATCAACTTACTTTATTGTGGTCTTAGCACTGATGAGTTTAACCGTATTTCCTCTTGTAGGTCAGCTAAAGAGATTTGGGACAAGTTGGTCGTCACCTATGAAGTAACGAGCCAAGTGAAAGACACCAAGATCAGCATCTTCCTTCGAAAGTATGAGCTCTTCAAAATGAAGTCCGATGAGTCAATCAAATCCATGTTCACACGATTCACAGAAATCACCAACAACCTTGACTCTCTCGGCAAGAGCTTTACCAACGTTGAGAAAGTGAGGAAGATACTGAGGTGCCTTCCAAAGGAAAAATGGGGTCCAAAAGTAACAGCTATAGAGGAAGCCCAGGACCTCATCACTCTACCCCTTGACGACCTCCTTGGAAAGCTGATCACGCATGAGATGATCCTTAATGAAGACGATGGAGAACTTCCAGCTAGCACCAAGAACTTGGCACTCAAGTCTAAGAAGGATGAGTCCAAGGATGGATCCGATTCTGAAGATGAGGATGACGATGAGGATGATCCTTTTGCTCTAATCACAAGAGGCCTTGCTAGAATTCTCAAAATGAAGAAGCAATTCAACAACACGGATGGATCAGAGTCTTCAAAATTTCGAGGTAAACTCAATACAACAAGTATGAAAAGAAGACTAAACCGTTGTCTTGTTTTGAATGTGGTGAAACAGATCATCTTGTAAAGGACTGCCCTCAAAAGACAAAGAGCCAACCCAAGAAAGGAGACAAATGGAAGAAGAAAGCTATGGTGGCTACTTGGAGTGATTCTGACTCTGACTCCGACGATGAGAAGGCCAACATCTGTCTTATGGCCTCAGAAAATGAATCCCACGATGAAAAGCTTGAAGCTACTGTAAGAGAACTAATGGAAAGTCCAAAAGAGGTATTATCGGAATTCCTTTCAAATATGATTGCCAATGAAGAGAAGCTTATTGCCCAAACTAACATTCTTATTAAGAGAACTGTGGATGAGGAAAGAACTATTGAGGATCTGTCTATGAGGGTCAAAGGTCTTGAAGCTTCTTATTCAGGTCTTGACATTAAAGTCAAGACGCTTGACTCGGAGAAATCTGAACTCAAGCAAGATCTCTCCTCTCTAAGAAATGAGCATCATGACTTAGAGAACGAGAAGATCTCCCTGAATAATAAGATTCTAGACCAACAGACAGCCCTCATAAGTTTTACCAAATACAAAGGCACTCTCGATAAGATGTTGGGTGAGCAACAAATCTCTCTAAACAAAAGTGGTATTGGTTACAATCCAAAGTTTTTAAAGAAGCAACACATTACCACTTTTGTAAAGGCTAAAGGAAGCAGAACCTCTCCTATATGTCACCATTGTGCTAGAAAGGGACATGTAAAAGAGATCTGCCCCTACAGAAGAAAGGATCCTTATATTATTCGCAATACATTTCCTGTTCATTTGAGAAAAGAACGGATAACACAAGTTTGGGTCCCAAAAGGCACTATTTTACTTAATATGGTTTATCCCAACAATGGATCCAAATTTGCTTATTGGTCTAGCCACAAAGGTTGATGTTTGTTTTGCAGGAGATCACCAAGGTGAAAGAACACAAATGGATTATTGATAGTGGTTGCTCGAGGCATATTAGTGGGAAGAGTTCTCTCTTTCATGATCTAAAGGAGCAATCCACGGGAACAATCACTCTTGGTGACAAAGGGAAATGCGACATTGTTGGTATTGGTAGTGTTGGAAGTGATTCCAGCCATAGTATTAAAGATGTTTATCTTGTTAATGGTTTAAAGTATAATCTGCTTAGCGTTTCTCAATTATGTGATAGTGGTAACAATGTCAGATTTAACAAGAAAAGATGTATAGTGTGCAGAGATGATACGGGTGAAGTCATCTTGACTGCATATCGTTACAACAACATATACGCCGTAAATGCTGATCAAGTGGCACAAGGAAGCTTAACATGTTTAAAGGCCTTGACGGACGATCCAAAGCTTTGGCATAGGAGACTCGGTCATGTGAGTCCACATACACTACATAAACTTGTGTCCAAAGGGCTTGTAAGAGGACTACATGAGATGGACTTCAAAGGTATTGACATGTGCAATGTATGCACAAGAGGTAAACAAACACGTAGCTCCTTCAAACCCAAAAAGGTTGTAAGTTCTTCTAGACCTCTTGAACTTTTGCATATGGATTTATGTGGTCCTATGCGAGTCAAATCTCCCAATGGTAAAAAGTACATGCTAGTTGTTGTCGATGATTTTTCAAGATATACTTGGGTTGCTTTTTTGAAAGAAAAATCAGAGGCCTTATTTGAGTTTTCAAAACTTTGTAAGGAGTTGCAAACTTTAAGAAATGAGCCCATAGTGTCTATTCGGAGTGATCATGGTAGGGAGTTTGATCAACTTCAATTTGATTTGTTTTGTGCTAAATATGGCATCTCCCATAACTTTTCTGCTCCTAGGACACCTCAACAAAACGGGGTTGTGGAACGCAAGAACCGCACCTTAGAAGATATGGCCAGGACTATGCTTTTAGAAAATGCATTACCTAAAACCTATTGGACTGAAGTTGTTAACACAGCTAACTACATTTTAAATCGTTGTCTTATTCGTTCCATCTTAAAGAAAACTCTTTATGAACTTTTCAAAGGCCGCAAACCACTTATATCTTATTTTAAACCCTTTGGCTGTACTTGTTTTGTTCATAACAATGGAAAAGATAACCTTGGGAAATTTGATGCGCGTAGTGATGAAGGTATATTTCTTGGCTATTCCACGAGTAACAAAGCTTATAGAATCTTCAATAAAAGGACCCAGGTAGTTGAAGAAAGTATACATGTTATTTTTGATGAATGCAATGATGGTGCTTTGAGTGAAAGTATTGCAGATATAGATCTTAATATCCATGAAGAGAACGAGGAAGGTGATGTTACCAAGAACACAGAGAAGAAGAACATGCAGGAACCGATTCTTAACACTGAAGAATTGGCCCAAGGTGTTGAAGATGCGTCCAAAGCCCTTGGTGTCCAATCCAACAGTGTTGAGACGTCTGAAACTGCTGTATCAAAACCTAACAGGACAACGGAGTCAGATGTATCACAAATCAATCCTGATGATGTGACAAATCATGGAGCTGAGACTAGCAAAAGGAAATTCAAATACTCCTCATCACACTCATTAAAGAATATCATTTCTGACCCTACTTCTAGTGTTCAAACTCGTTCTAAACTTAAAGATCTTTGTGCT
Organism: Persicaria tinctoria; assembly: GCA_037127255.1. NCBI lineage: Eukaryota > Viridiplantae > Streptophyta > Magnoliopsida > Caryophyllales > Polygonaceae > Persicaria > Persicaria tinctoria. The sequence continues at coordinate 4,484,363 of JBANSL010000009.1, read as the reverse complement.
TTTAACACGTTTGTTTCTCTTATTGAGCCAAAGAAGGTAAATGAGGCACTTCAGGAGCCAGACTGGATTATAGCTATGCAAAGTGAACTCAATGAATTCGAGAGGAACAAAGTCTGGACTTTGAAGCCTAGACCAAAGCATCAATCAGTCATTGGCACTCGATGGGTGTTTCGAAACAAGCTAGATGAGAATGGCAAGATTGTGAGGAACAAGGCACGGCTTGTTGCTCAAGGCTACAATCAAGAGGAAGGTATTGACTACGAGGAGACTTTTGCTCCCGTAGCCAGGCTTGAAGCCATTCGCATTTTATTAGCATTTGCATCTTTCATGAGCATAAAGTTATATCAAATGGATGTCAAGTGTGCTTTTCTTAATGGTTTTTTAGAAGAAGAAGTTTATGTGGCTCAACCCCCAGGTTTTGAAAGTTCAGAATTTCCCAATCATGTTTATAAACTTGACAAGGCGCTTTATGGTTTGAAACAAGCCCCAAGAGCTTGGTACGAGCGCTTGTCAAAATATCTTTTAGAAAATGATTTTAAAAGAGGGTTGATCGACAAGACTCTTTTTATCAAGACCAAAGGAAAGGACATTTTGGTTATTCAAATTTATGTTGATGATATATTATTTGGTGCTACTAACACATCTTTGTGCAAGGAATTTTCTGACATTATGTGCAGTGAATTTGAGATGAGCTTAATGGGTGAACTAAACTTCTTTTTGGGGTTACAAGTTCATCAATCCAAGAAAGGGAATCTTCGTCAACCAAAGCAAGTACACTAAGGATCTCTTGAAGAAGTTCAAGATGGATCAATCCAAGGCAGCCAAGACTCCCATGAGCTCAACATTGTCTCTAGATCAAGACAAGACTTGAACAAGTGTCAATCAAAAGGAGTATCGAGGAATGATTGGATCTTTATTATATCTCATGGCTAGTAGACCTGACATTATGTTTAGTGTTTGCATGTGTGCTAGGTTTCAAGCTGATCCCAAAGAATCTCACCTCGTGGCTGTGAAGAGGATCTTTCGATATCTCAATGGCACTAAGGAACTTGGACTATGGTACCCAAAGCAAAAGGATTTTATTTTAATTGGATATTCTGATGTAGATTTTGCAGGCTACAAGGTGGATAGAAAGAGCACATCAGGATTTTGCCAATTCTTAGGAGCATCCTTGATCAGTTGGCACTCAAAGAAGCAAAATTCAGTCGCTCTATCCACTGTAGAAGCCGAATACATTGCAGCTGGAGCTTGTTGCTCCCAAATCCTTTGGATAGCTCAACAAATGCGAGATCTTGGCATCAACCTCAAGGGTATCCCAATTAAGTGTGACAATACAAGTGCCATATCCATCACTAAAAATCCTGTTCAACATTCAAGGACCAAGCATATTGATGTAAGACATCATTTCATTAGAGATCATGTTGAAAAAGGTGATGTGTCCATATCTTTTATTTCTACTGATTATCAATGGGCTGACATTTTTACTAAGCCTTTGGCAGATGACAGGTTCACCTTCATTAGACGAGAGATTGGGATGCTTGACAAGGATGCACTTTCGTAGGGGGAGTTTTCCCTTTACGAAAGATAAACTCCACTCAGTGTCAAGACCTTTGAGAGTTATGTCAAGGTCTGCAAACTGAACAGTGGAGTACATATATCGGATCATATATTTTTGGTTAATATCTTTTTAGATATTTAATCAATTATATTTGTTTTAATCGGATTTCGAAAATTACCTATTTCTATAATTTCCTAAACAGTTAAGATATTTTATTTTTGGAACTAAATTGGTTTGTGTTTAGTCCGATTTTTATGGTAATTTGAATTCAAATTTGAATTTGAAAATCCTTCAACTTGGCAAGGTAATGATTTCTTTCCTTGGAACCCTAAACCCATCCCATCAATCCGTCACCCTCTCTCTCTACTTAAACCCTTTCTGTACCCGATTACAACCCACACTTAGATTTTTCCCAAAACCTTTCCACTCCTTCATCTTCAACCTCTCAAAGAAACCCTAACCGATTACCTCCATGGCACCCAAAACCAAGAAAGCCGTCACTCCCAAAAGACTTGGCGCCACCCCCAAGGGACGCCAGGCCACTGCTACTTCTCCCACACCAGAACCGGCTACTCAAGCCATCATCCCAACCGTTGTCCAGAGCACCATTGCTGAGAGCTCGGCCATTGTTCCCAAAGGCTCTCAAAAGCGCTCTGCGAAGAAGCCGATCAGTGCTAAACAGAAAGGGAAGAGAAAGATCTTGGCTGAGGAACCTGACGAGGAAGAGGAGGAAGACGACCTTGATGCTGCCCTGGAAAGAGACGCTGCCAGGGAAGCCGAGGAGGAGGCTCTAAGGAAGAAAAGGGCCGATGAAGAGGCCGAGCTTGCTAAGAAACTGGCCGAGGAAGAGGCTGAGCGGATTCGGAAGGAAGCCGAAGCCGAGGAGGCTCAGTCCGAGGAGGATCCTGAGGAAGAAGAAGAAGAGGAAGAGCAAGAGGATTCTGAAGGGGATGAGGCACCAGAAGGTGACGAAGCGGGGTCCGGTGAGGACTCGGGGTCTGAGGAAGAGGAGGAAGAAACTTCCTCTCCTTCTCCTCCTCCTCCCCCGTCTCCGAAGAAGCGGAAAGCCCCTACTCCAGTCAAGCCTCCCTCCCCTAAGCGTACCAGGAAGGGCCCTGTCAAGAGTCTTGTAGCGCCTGTCAAGAAAGCTGCTCCAACTGTTGCACGCAGGAAGAACGCTGAACCCCCGGCCTATATCCAGGTAAATCAATCCTTGCCCTCCTCTTGGTTTTTAGATGCTGAGACTGCTGGTAAGTGGGTAGACGAGTTTCGTACTCGTAAGCTTAGCTGTTCAGATTTTTTAGATTTCGATTTCTTTGAAGCTTTGAAGATGCCCTGCATTGAGCTCCTCAAAAATTCCCCAGCCTGGACTCTTCTTAACCGAGAAACTGTTTACTACCCTGAGCTTACCCGACTCTTCTACATTAACCTCAAAGCCAAGAACGACACTGATGGTTGGTCTTTGGAGACTGTTGTCAAAGGGGTTAGAATCTCTGTCAACCCCAATGATTTTGCAGATCTCCTAGGCTTACCTACCCCTGTTCCACCATCTGAAATCCACCCCTCAAAAGAAAACTGCATCATCCTAGCCCGAGCCAAATATCTCCTACCCGAAGCGTCCAACAGCACCTCAAAGCAACTCACCCACTCATCCCTAACCCTTGAGGCAAAAATTATCTTTAACATCATTGTTAGATGCCTCTTACCCCGTCTCAACTCTGGCTCACTCCTAACCGACAATGCCATGGTCCTGCTCTACCGCATTCTAAATGGCCTTGATCCTGATCTGGCCAACACTATCCTTGGAACCATGGCCCATGCCAGAAAAGCTCGAAAAGGCTCTCCCCTCCCCTTTGCTACCCTTTTGACCCCTATCTTCAAAGCTTCTGGAATTGATGTCAAAAATGAAGAGAGCAGTTGCGTCATACGGGTATGTTTGACTCTAAAGGCCTTGAAAAGATTGGCATCACTCGGTCTCCCCAAGGGACCTTGAGTCTTGCCACTCCTTCAAAAGCCTTTCCATTGCTCCAGCTTTCGATGAACGCATGGACAACCTAGAGTTGGGCTTGGAGGAAGTTCGCCTGGATATTAAGGAGCTGCAGACGGAGGTGATGACGAAGATGAGCGGGATTTCAACGTTGCTGGAAGGACTGTGGACGAGGCTCACTGATGATGCTCTGGATTAACTAAGCCTAAACCTTAACCCACCCTATCCCACCCTAAAACTTGTTACTTTGCTGGTTTTTGGAAACATTTTCAAAACTTTTGGTGACTGTTTTACCTCCGCCCTTTGTTGAAAGACAAAAAGGGCGAGATGATCGTTAGACTTTGAAAACCTCTGGTTAAAGGTCATGGAGGACCTTGCTTTTTGATTTATGGTTTTCGGTTGGATGTTTTCTTACTTTAAAATATTTTGATCCAACATTTGTCTAACCCTTGCAGGTACTTAGTCTATCTTTGATTATGATATATCTGTTTGACTAAGTTGCAGGGATGCACAGGTTTTGTCTTTCATCAAGGGGGAGATTGATAACTCCCTCCCTTGATGAAAATCGGAAAACATATTCCAAAGGCTTTGACAGGATTTTTGTGTCAAAGGCCTTGGAGCGTTAACAGTTGATGAAATACAAAACCTAACTTATTATTCGTATATTATTTTATCTTATTATATACTTCCTTTATATTATATATATTCGTTGGACTAACCATTTCAGGAAGTATAAATCAAGATTACATCCTTCCTTTTACTTGTTGAGAAGATCGGTTCAAAATAGATCATGGCTTCGAAGTATCCTTAAATAGAAGATCCAAGATCAAAACCTGATTGGAAAGAGCCGTTGGAGATCTGGTGGATCTGGTGATGAAGATCCTCACGCTCCATGCTATCTTCATGCTATTATATAAAGGAAAGGAAGGAGAAGACAGAAGTACAAGTGCTACACACGAGCTTCATTCATTCAAGCGATCTGTCTTCCAAGTGTCTCTCTGCAAAGCGCTCAAATAGTTTGTTGTTTATTTCAAAGCCTTTGAGAGTCACTGTGAGCTTATAGGATATATTCATTACAAGTGTTACTCGATAGTTTATAACTCGGGAAGTTGCACTAGGCTATTGATTTGCGAGAGTTAGAGGATTGTACTAGATAGCTGAGAGAGGTGGGGCTCTTCTAGATTGGTCTAGGACTCCAAGGGAACGTGAGTTGACTAGATTGCAATTGTATAGGAGAGAGGCTTCTCGGTGAGCTATTAGGATCCTAAGCTAAGCATTCAATAAAGCCTTTGAATCCTAGGGTTGTAGAAGAACCCTAGGCGGGGACGTAGGCCAGTTTTGCTGAACCTCGTAAACAATTACTCGTGTCCTTTACTTATTTGCTTTACCTTATTTCCGCACTTGGTTCGATTGTCTAACTTTGTGATTCAGGTTTAATCTCAAGAGTTTTGATTCAAGCTTCAAAAGTCTTGAGACTTTCTGCGAAAAACGGGCATACTCTATTCAACCCCCCTTCTAGAGTATTTCTTATTACATTGTTTTTACATTATCGAACCTTCAACCACCATAGTCATCGTCACATTTGTCTAATATATTCTAACTCGGATCTAAACTTTCGGTGTCAAATTCTGTTTATTTATGCTCCTGCACAAGATCGAGATAAACCTCTTTTTTGGGGAGAAATCATTGATAAAAATAACTTGTTCCAGTCTCCCGAGCTTTGTGGTGGGGGATTTGAACGATATAGTCTCAAGTGAGGATAAGGTTGGTGGTGCGCAAGTTTCCTTAGGGAGACTTCAAAGATTAGCGGAAGTTAAAGACAAATGTGAGCTTGTTGATCTCCCATTTATTGGGAATCGATTTACATGGAGAAAAAATAAAGATGGACCTGATAACATTCACGAACGACTTGATGGAGCTCTAGTCCAAAATGAGATCCTTGTACAATTTCCGAGTATTCACATTACCCATCATGCATTCTCGTCCTCGGATCATTGTCCAATTACTATAAATCTTAGTGTAGGAAACATTCCTCCGGCTAGGCGTGGCCACGGGTCGGACCCGCTGGGTCGACGGGTTCGACCCGCCGGGTCAAGGGTCAGGGTTGGCCGACCCGAACCCTAACCCGTAAATCTCACGGGTTGACGGGTTCGGGTCGACCCGTTGACCCGGCGGGTTACATTATTTTTAAAAAAAAACTTTTTTTTTAAGAAAAATGACTATTAAAATAAATAAATAAATAATATGTAAAGATTTTATCTTCACAACACATTTTATCACTTTGATATGAAGTGTTAAAAATGTAGGAAGATTATATCTCCATATTAATTCTTTCATCCACAATAATTTCATTGTGTGATGTAAGAGAAAAAAAATATGAGAATATATTTCTCAAACTTAATTTCCAACTTAAATTCCAATGTAGGAAATGTAGGAAACAAGTGAAGTGGAAGAAATGTGGTAGTAGGATACATATATATAGCCCAATGCCTTCTCATTCTAACTCCATATTTTCGATGTGGGACAAAGCCTTTGTCCCACATTGGAAATGCGGGGAATGAAGGAAGGCTTCCAAGTCTATAAAAGGAGAAGGATGGGGTTTATTTGTCTTACATTGCACATTGCATATTAGTTTATGTATTATTGTGAGTTATTTTAAGAATAACTTACATAATTTACATAATATTATGAATTTATTTTATTAAAAATAAATTTTTCAAAAAAAAAAATATTTTTAAAAAGTGGGTCGACCCGGCGGGTCGACCCGGCGGGTCACGGGTCACGGATTCCCTGACCCTAACCCTAACCCGCTACCCGTCCCCACCCGCCAACCCGTCCACCCGGACCCGGCGGGTCAACGACCCGGCGGGTCATTGACCCGTACGACCCGGCGGGTCACGGGTTGACCCGTAACCCGTGGCCACGCCTACCTCCGGCTGCTCCATTTAAATTTGAGAACATGTGGTTAAAAAGAAAAGAATTGAGAAACATAGTCAAACAAGCGTGGCGAGCTAACTGTGGAGGTTCCGCGATGTATCAATTAGTCTTCAAAACTAAGGTCCTGAAAGCAAAAATTAAAGCTTGGAATCAGAAAACTTTTGGGAATATTTTTAGACAATTAAGGGAGGTAGAAGAAGAACTCATTCTAATTCAAGGAAATCTTAGTCACGGGTCTGATGCTATCACAGCATCCAAACAAAGAAATTTATTAAGGAAAAAAGAAGCTTTAATAAAATTTCATAAAACATACTAGAGCCAAAGGGCGAAAACCAAGCATATAAAACTGGAAGATACTAATTCAGGGTATTTTCACAAAATAGCATCAGGGCGAAGAAACAGAAAAGTAATCAGACATATTATATCCGAAGATGGTACTCAAATAATAGGTGATGAAAACATCAAAAACGAGATTCAACATGACTTTGAAAAACATTTTAGGAAAGAAAGTAGCATCCATTTTGTGGGGAGTAACCAGTTAGACTTGATAACACCAGAAATAAGCGATGCAGATAATTGTGAACTCATAAAACCTGTCCTCAATAGTGAAGTGAAAAATGCGGTATTTAGCTTAGGAAAAAATAAGTCTCCAGGGCCCGACGGATTTACTACAGAATTTTATAAGAACTTCTGGGACATTGTGGGTCCATCCGTAATTAGAGCAGTGAAAAGTTTCTTTCTTTCTGGAAGGATTCTTCGACAAATAAATCATACATTTATCTCATTACTTCCTAAGGTGGATAACCCTAGTACAACCAGTAACTACAGACCAATTAGTTTGTGTACAACTATTTATAAAATTATATCAAAAATACTTACTGAAAGACTAAAAAAGGTTATAGGGAAAATAATTCATCCCCTACAAGGAGCATTTGTAGCAGATAGAGCTATTCAGAATAATGTTTTGATAGCTCATGAAATTTTTCATTCTTTTAAAACACGAAAGGGAGTAGAAGGTTGGATGGCTATCAAATTGGATATGGAAAAAGCATATGATCGGTTAAATTGGGACTTTACGATAGAAGTATTTCAAAGATTTGGCTTCCATCCAACTTTCGTAGATTGGATCAAAGAATGTATTTCGACAGTCTCCTTCTCTGTCCTTGTGAATAGCTCCCCTACGAAGTTGTTTGTCCCTTCTAGGGGTATTCGTCAGGGTGACCCTATTTCCCCTTTCTTATTTATTTTGGGAGCGGAAGTTCTAGCAAGAAGATTACATCAAGAATCCTTAATGCCAATGAGTAAAATAGGATTTAACTTTGGGCATAATGGTCCCCGGGTTCCTTTTCTTGCCTTTGCAGATGATATTATCATTTTTGCTAAAGCATCGTTGAGCGCCGGTCAGATAGTTAAAGAAGTAATAGATGAATATTGTAAACTGTCAGGACAAAAGGTGAATTTTCACAAATCAACGTTTCAGACAACAGGGGGTGTTCCCAGCTCAAGAATTCAGCTACTACAAAATTCATTACAAACTCCTCATACTAGGATATTGGATAAATACCTAGGGTATCCCATTATTAATGGAAGAGTCAACAGAACGACTTTTGAAGACATAATAAGTAAAACTAAAAATCAATTAGCAAAATGGAAACCAAACTCCCTCTCTCAACAAGGTAGATCAGTTCTCATTAACTCTAATTTAACGGCTAAACCGTTGTATGCAATGCAGAGTTTTATGCTCCCATCATCCTTGCATAAAGAATTGGACAAGATAAACAAGAACTTTTTCCGGAATAAAGATCTTCAATATAAACCGCTTATAAGCTGGGATAAAATATGTAAACCATAGAGGAAAGGTGGGTTGGGTATTAGAAAAGCTTGGGTGATGAATAAGGCACTCCAGATGAAATTATTGTGGAAAACTCTTGCAGAACCAGATAATATATGGGTAAAAATTATTCGGCATAAGTATTTACGAGAGAATGACATCTTAAATTATGAAAGGGTTAAAAACTCTTCTTGGCAATGGAGAAATGCTGCTTCACTAATCGATACTTGAAGATCAACAAAAAATAATAAAACCCAATCAACAGATGAGTACCCATTATAGGAAAAGGTTAACATCACACTTGTCTTACAGATACCCTGATCGCCCAGATAATATTAGTAAAAACCACAATTGATTAAACAACGTATCGAATTAAAGTAAAACTCATCTGAAAACATGAATTGTTGTGGCGTGGTATATATCCGAATCCACGGCCTTAGAAGCGATTTCGCCCTCACCACGGTGCAAGTCGGCTTCAGGCATCGCCCCCCAAGGTTACACAGCACCTCCGATCGCGTGCACTCGCCAAAGAAGGTTTGGAACTTTCCAGGAACCCAGAACGTTTTAGATGGAGGAAGAAGATGAAGACGTCCATGTTTTGGAAAGCTGAAGACTAGTTTTTAAGGAACTGAACGTGGGTGAGGAAACACTCCCACTATCCCTAAAAAACATCTAGTAAAAAATAAATCAATTAACTATAAAAAGTGAATTTATAAAAATATTATTTTATAAATTAGTTATAAACCCGCACAAAAAACCTCTTTATAAACCATCTTCCAAAAGTACTCCACAACCAATATGGGATGACAGAAACCTCAAAGCCTTTAATAAAAACCCTTTTTTCAAGCATTATTTCCAACAATCCCCCACAAATGCGAGAAACTGGGTTTTAAATAACTTTGAAAACAACGTTCTGAGCTGGTTTTATGGAAGAGATACTTAAATGTCGATGAACAAGTCTTGAACCAAACACATAGTGAAGTTGAGTGCCTCCCTAGTCATAGAAGTGAACAAGTCTTGAACTACTAGACTTGAGAGGTGATCTCAATAGCACATACCTCAACCATAATCCTGATAGTTCCGCGATAAGATCCTCAAATATGTATGTGGTCATCTCATACCTTGGGTGCTGAAGAGTGCTCTAGGAAGACCACCCTAGTCCCACTCTCGTAGGTAGCTTCATCAAGTCTATCTCACATAGACCACCCTTATTAGGGCTATGGAACCATTATTCCATATTCGGTGAATCCATCAAGTCCTTCTCAATAGGACCACCCAACTCTGGGCTATGGACTCATTAAGAGTACATGACTTAACCTTTCTCAATACACCTGTCATGGGTATGAGACGTGGTGTATCTCTCCTCGTATGGGTTTGAGTCCCATTCCCTTAGACAAATCAAGGACCAGTCTCGTGTTCCGTCCTTTTGTCAACAGACCATCAAGTTCCTCTCGGACCTCACATTCGCCAAATAGATGACACAATTTGCAATCAGCTGTCTCAAAGCTTCATGTCAAATCCGCGTGTATCACTTCTTGTCATTCTATGTATTGCTACTAGCTACACAAATAGCAAATGTGAGTCACAATGTAGAGAATTAGATAGAGCTTCATGCCCCCACAAAGGTAAGTAAGCCAGAAACATTCTCAACCACTCAATATCTTGTCTAGCTAAATCTAAAACTATGATCTCATATTTCATAGTCGATCTAGCAAACATGACAATTTGATGATTTTCACAACATAGCACCACCACATAATGTCAAAAAAAACCACTAGTGGAGCTATAACATCATCGTAATTAGAATGTTCGATCATACTGGCACAACGATAAAGTTATCACACCTTTTCAACATTTCTCTACATAATGGAATGAAGCAATTTTATTTTTCTAGTTTCTTTACCGCTTAGAAATACATCAACTTCACCCATATCTTTCATCTCAAAGTTGAGAGGAAACAAATGTTTAGTTTCATTTATCATATGCATGTTAGTGCCAAATATCATCTCATATCCACATAAACGCACATAACCAATTTAACACATCTTGGCATAAAACATGCATTACATACATAAAATGAAAATTTTAACACAGTTTGGTCTCATTCTCATAACATTTCAAATATGCTTTGTTAAAGTCATATATTGATTTCTTAAATTAGCAAAATTCTCTTTTCTTGGAACCACATGCCCGCAGGTTGTCCCCTATATCCCTTTCTCTAGATCATCATTTAAACCATATTTCAAGATCCATTGATGCACTGTTGATTTATAATTAAATGCTAATGCAAATAATAAATGTAAATGACAATCATAATCATTTGAGAATATGCATTAACGAAATCAATTTCATATTTGTACGAATCCTTTAACCACTAGTCTTGCCTTAAACCTTATTATAGAACCATCTGTTCTAAAATTCCCTTTAGATATCCATTTACACTTAATGGTTTTGATATATCTAGGCAAGTCAACTAGCTCCCAAGAAGGGATACACATAATAGATTCCAATTCATTGTCTATAGCATCTTTTAGAAGAAACTAGTATAGGTTGAACTCATAACCTCTTTATGTGTTCTAAGTTCATCTTCTAACTTAAGAACATAAATAAGAGGTACCTCACTTTAATTCAGATGTACGAGTTCATCCAATAGAGTTGTCTCAAACATAAACTCACATCTAGTTTCAATTATATGTCTATTACTCCTCTAAGCTCATTAGATTCATTCTCATCATTTGAATCAAGTAAAGAAAAAGATATAGACATAAGCACACATACAAGAATACTATTATGATTTTACTTAAAAGTAAACATCGCTAAAAAAATTCAGCATCATGATATTCACACGTATTTATATCATCAAAGCACATAAGCAACACAATTGTTCTCATCATAACCAATCAACCATATTAGATCCAACATCATCTCGTTTAAAGGCATATACAACCACGTTAGTCAAACACCCCCACATTTCTCATATACACTAGATAGACTCTAAGTCATTTCCACATCTTATATGGGGTTTTGTCTAACTTCTCTTGTGGCATCTTACTTCCTACCTCTGTCGGATCTAAAACATTTTGGTTTTATTCAAGTTGGTTTTATATCTCATATGCATATATCAAGAACAATTCTTCCTACTACATTTTGATCTTAGCCAATGCATTGGTATATCTAAAGATCATCTAATGTGATATAACACCTTTACCACGTTTGCTTTTAGAGTTTCTAAAAAAGAAAGATCAATCTTTGTTAACTTAAGCAATATAATGGTCCCTCAAGGAAACAACTTCATATGTCCTAATATCAATCTTTGTTAAAAAAAGGTATTTAGCAAGATTATGCACATATCACATATATTTTGATCAACAATAACCAAGTTAGAAATTAGGAGCATTTGTGAAATTCCCTCAAGGAAACAACTTCATATGTCCTAATATCATATCATCGATCAACATTCACATAGATGCATGCATAAGGATATATCCAAGCACAAACGGAAAGAGGCATATCATGAATTCATGATCATAGTTTAATAAAGCATATGCACATGAACCCGATCAACATATATGCATTTTTGTATAGTTAAAATTAATAACTAAAGCAAGAATTGCTTACCGGATTAATTTCAAACTTAAAATATCATGTTGACCACTTAACTTAACTTACAAAATATGCCGATATGAATGTACCCAGCAAAATGTCCTTTGTAAGACTGAGGTGACAACTCGACCGGTTCATCAGCACAACGCGTTGTACATCCTGATCTCCTGCCTCTAGTGTGTACCATAGCAATTGCTTTCCAATTTGACATTCCAGTGCAACGATTTACTTATCCATCGAGACTCGCGGCTGCGGTTTTGCCTTGTGTGGTCAACGTGCCTTATGCTAATCAAATTGCCAAAAGAAAGGAAATTGATTAGTCAGCCAAGATCTACACCCTTTAGAAAGTAGCCAAGTGCGACCCGAAGCCCGTCCAAACCCTCTAGGTTACCCATTAGCCCGACTCGGCCCGAAATTAAGCCCAGCGAGGCTCAACACGAGCATGCCGCATAGCAGCCCGCTTGGAGCTCTCCGTTCATCTGCATCTTCAATGGGAGTGACTTGTCGTCGAGTCTTCAACAGCCTAGGCGGCAGCAGCACCAGCACCACCTACACCCACGAATGGTGAGCAAGGACCAAGCGCCGCATAGCCCAGGAGAGTACGCCGCCATCGCAGTGAGCTTGAGCATCTGTGCAGCAGGATCTCCCTCTGACAGACGCACAACCGGTAGCGCCGTCAGAGAGATTGATCGCCTTACCTCCTCGGTCTGTTGGTTCTTGCCACAAGATAGCCCTCAGTCGTCGCCATCGGCACCGAGAACTCCTTCCCGTGGAGTAACAAAGGGTCGGCGATCCCCACCGGGGTCTGGACGTATCCTACAGCCATCTCGCAACACTGCTCTAGAATTGACTCGTCGTTGAGAGCGACTCCAACAGTCCACGATCGTCATTTCGAGCGAATAGGACGACATCGCAATGAACATAACCGATTCCACGATCCTCTCGTCGTCTTCCGACATCCTCGGGGTCGCTGATCGATGAGGCGAGAATTAGCAGCGTGCAATTGGACGCCGCCGCTTGCATCTCGTCCATGATTACCGTCGCCTTTGTTGCCTGTCCGTTCATCTTCGCCTCCCACTGTACATCATGGTCTTTTCCAATTCTAGGCTAGAATCCTCGGATCCGTCCATCTCCATGCCAAAGACCGATCCACATCGGCCTCGACTTCCTGATCAGGCTATGAGTCTGAGTTCCTGTTAACTCCTCAACCGCACACTTGACTCATCCCAAATCAGAAGAAGATGGATATCGATTAATTCAATCGGTAAATACTAACATTAAATCGCTTCTAAATTGTTAGTAAAAACCATAATTGATTAAACAACGTATCGAATTAAAGTAAAACTCATATGAAACCATGAATTGTTGTGGCGTGGTATATATCCGAACCCACGGCCTTAGAAGCGATTTCGCCCCGACCAAGGTTACATAACACCTCCAATCGCGTGCACTCGCCAAAGGATGTTTGGAACTTTCCAGGAACCCAGAACGTTTTAGATGGAGGAAGAAGATGAAGACGTCCGTGTTTTGGAAAACTGAAGACTAGTTTTTAAGGAACTGAACGTGGGTGAGGAAGCGCTCCCACTATCCCTAAAAAACATCTAGTCAAAAATAAATCAATTAACTATAAAAAGTGAATTTATAAAAATATTATTTTATAAATTAATTATACACCCGCACAAAAAACCTCTTTATAAACCATCTTCCAAAAGTACTCCACAACCAATGTGGGATGACAGAAACCTCAAAGCCTTTAATAAAAACCCTTTGTTCAAGCATTATTTCCAACAGATAATACAGCCTTCCAATAGACTTAGAGAGTGGTTTGAACATGATCCAGCCTTGAGATAATATCATTCCATGTTTAATAAGTAATTTATATGTTAGGAGCCTTTGATCTGATCCTTAAAAGGAAACGTATTCACCTTTGCATGTATTCATAGTGAACAGAGAGAATCCCCAACTATTAGCCTCTCTAGAGTATTATTCACCCTTTTAATTATTAAAAATTACCCTTACCCTACCCCTTCCCCTCATCTCTCTTTCTCTCTCTCACGCAACACTGAGCCCCGAAACCTCTCCCCCAAACTCATTACCTGTGAAAGGAATTCAAATACTAATTTGACAAATATAATCAAGGCATCAAATAACGAAATCTTGATTTTGAACCAATCCATTCAACTGAGAGAACAAAACGAACATGAATTCCATTTGTATTTTCGAAAAATCATTATTATCTGGGAAAATGGCAGAAATCGGTGGAGCCAATGAAGCAATACAACCGGAGATTGATCGGAATTCTCAAATTTACAAACCTGTGGGTCGAAGCGGATGCTGTCCAACCCGAGAGAGGAAAGAGGTCCAAGAAGAACCCTAGCAGTCCCTAAATCAGAGTTGTTTGGTCGGTGCTACCAAGAGCTGTTTGGTCGGTGCGACCAAGAGGGAATTAGGTGGTCGGTGCGACCAGTTAGCCTAGTGGTCGTTGCGGTCGGTTGAGCTTGCGGTCATTGCGACCAAACCCTTCGCTAAACGGAAAACGTGTTTTTATATACAAGGACTTTTGCCGGAGGAATTGGGTAGAGAGGCACACTAAGCGACCAACAACGAGCCATTGAGAAATTTGAAAGAACAAGGGGATCAAACATCCACCAAAGGAGGGTACTCGACAAACCTACAGCCCTTAAAGGTCCGTGAAAATGGTATCCATGAACAACATGATTTCCTTAAGACTTGAATTTGGGCAATATTCCCATTGAGTTAGGATTTTGGAGAAAATAGAATAGCTAAAACACCGTTCCATAAGACGATTTACCCATATAATATTGACACCCGAGGCGCAATTCAGCCTCATGAAGCGCTTTTCAGCCTTGGATTTGCAACGACCCAAAATTTAAGTACCCGAATTAACCTACATAAACCTACTTGGAAGGTAAATAAGGTTTGGAATACTAGATTATCGTTGAACGTTATAGGAGAAGTTTGATCTTCTCCCGTGAGCTTTGGATCTTATGACCGAGTACAAGTTATTATTAGGTTCATTAAGCGGAAGATTTAATTGTCAAAAGATGGGGATTGCGAACCCCGAAAAGATCGTAAGCCCGTTGGAGGCTTTACCTGTCCTAGACTATCGCAAAAACGTTTCGAATATAAATAAAAGCGGAAATCATAAATACAAAAAAACGACATGGCCGCGCCGGGTCAAAATGATAAAACATATGAGCAAAAGAGTACGAATGTCAAGCGTCTCCCTCACTCTAATCGTCCAAAAGGTCTGTCCTGACAACTATCCACATAAGTAAGTCATATCGGGTAAGGGGTACCTGAATCTAAAAACAAGAAATAAATCGGGGTCAATCATCGGAAATATGCACACCCAATGCCATATAAAGAGACATACTTGAACTACATGAATGTTAAAATGTAACACATAAGAAAGTGTATAGATATATATAAATGCGAAATAAACACACAAGGGCTCGTATCATAATCATCATCATCATCATCATCACCATCATATCATAATATCTTCTCAAACATACTCATCCTTCTCAAACATACTAATTCTTTCTTATCATAAGTCTTTCATCATTTCATTCGTGTTCCATCGAGTATAAGTCATTTATTTGGATTTTGACGGCCGTCCTACCATAGACACATAGCATACATATGAATTATTGGATTTTCTAATTTCATCCTATGTAATGGAGGATCTACGGGGGGGGCTCGGGGTGGCTGAAGCCCCCCAATCCTGAAAATCGGTATTTGTATATCTGTTATTTTTACAATATATATAAAAAGAAGTAAGCTATATTCACAAAGACAAACTGGCTCAGCAGTAGGAAGACGGGATGGGCGGGAGGATTTTAAAGCCCAGCGAATTGACCCAGGTTCGAATCCCATGCCACTCATTTCCTTTCCTTTTTTTACACAGCGCTCTGTTACGTGTTGCGATTGGTTTTCTTTCTTTTTTTAAAAACATCAACAACCCTCTTTTTTTTTTTAATACTACGTACATGGTAGTATATAATGGGATGTTGCTTGCTTCTATAAGCCAAGATCTGTTGGTTTTTTTAAGATTTGGAGTAATTAGTAAAATAAGCAACTTATAGGTGGGATGTGAGCATTTAGGGTTTTGATTTTGGAGGCCAATTTTGTAAAATTAGGTTTGAGAATCAATTTTTTGAATTCATGAATTGAATTTGGAATTTGTGATTTCGGTGATTATTTCTGAGTTTCGCAAACACTGAAACAAGTAAAAAAATTGAAATGCTGATTGAAAATTCACCATACAAATCTAAACAACCTCTTTACAAAATCCCAAACTTTGAGTTTAAATTGTGAGCAATTTTTGAAAAGTTTAATCCCTTTCTAACACTAACAAACGAATTTCAAGAGGCTTTAGAAGCAATACATATCCGTTAATTGACCTTCAACTTCTCCACCTTAGATTCAAGAATTTAGAATTTCGGTTGTGATTATTTGAATAGGGATGGTACTTGATAAAACTCAATTGTAAATTTTTTTCTAAATACAAAGTAATTTGACTTAACCTAAAAATAACCGCAAGTGTAATTAAATTGAAATTAGTCAGAAGTCCAACAAGTTAAGGCGAGTATCTTGTTACTTAATTTGTAACCATTAACAAACGAACAACCTAATTCAGTATATGTCCATTTACGTGCAAGGAACAAAAATGGCTCTACTGAATTTGATTCTTGATATTCACATTTCACATTGATCTCGATTCGCAACTTGTCATAATGTTATTCAACCCCCCCCCCCCCCCCCCTTACCGAAAATCCTGGATCCGCCACTGATCCTACGTCATATTACCAGTTTATATTCCTAAACATGTTACTAGGTCGCGTGATGCATGAAGACTCTCGATAAGACAAAGAGTATCACATAAATCCATCATGAGTAAGTCCAGGAGACTTACATGGAGTCCGGAGAATAAGCAAGCAATAAAGTGCACAACCGAGGATCCAATCAACAAGAGCCTATTAATTTCATTAAGCTTTCATTAGGTGGTATTCTAATGCATGGTACCCAACCTAATAATCAACATACATCCACATGAGGTTCACGATTCTATAGATTACGCACTTTGGTTAAGTGATCCGGACTTAACCAATTATAATCTATATCGTATTATCACATAATCGATTTTCTTCTTATCGGATCATAACCCAACTTATGGATATACTTCATTTATGTATTTTATATGCTCTAAGTTTCGGTTATGCCATTATATAGTTAACCATATTCTTAGCATTCCTTTAACCAAGTTTTTTAATCGAGTCATTATAAACACTGGTTACTAAAATTATAATAAATCTTGATCCAACCGTTGAATATCCGTAATTATTTAAGGGAGATTAGATAACATTTCCATGAACATTATATTAACCTTTCAGCTGAATCAGACCATTGGATTGGAAATAAAGTCCAAATTACAGAGGCACATATATCCATTTTATTTTTTGATGTTTGCTACAAAACGCAACCAAAAAAACCTAGAGGCTCCACTTCCTAAGCCCTAATTTACACATAAGGCTCCTAATCTACAGAGGGAAAGGTGGATGAGAGATTACCCTCGAAGCCTCTCTCCAAAAAGACCAAATTACCCCTCCAAGCTCCCCGGGACCTTGTGCCAAATACCTAGCATTTTTGACAAATCCAAACCAAAACATAAAAGGAAGTCTTAGACAAAAACCTTAAAAATTAGTTGTACAACAAGTACAAAATCAGATTTGAAGGGGAGGAAACCAAGACTCACCCAAACACACTTGAAAACCTCAAGAAAACAAAGGGCTCGGCACAGCTGGCTCGGAAACGGGGCTCAACGGGTGGCTCACTGGGACTGGATCTTTGTGTGGTTAGTGGTTACAATGGCTGGAAAGGCCTCTCTTTTGTGGTGATTTGGCTTCGAGAATCAGCCAATTTGGTTGAGGGAGGAGTGAGTTATGTATGTTTGAAGGTGGCAAGGTTGCTAGGGCAAACTTGCTCTCTCTTTCTTTCTCTCTTTCTTTTTCTTTCTTTTTCTTTCTTTCCTTCTTCTTTCCTCTCTGATTTTTGGCGTGTGGAGTGGCTGAATGAGGCCAGAAATGTGTCTTTAAGAGAGCCAGAGGGTGAAGCCAAAGTTGGTCAAGGAGTTGGTAAGGCTTAGGTAAAATAGTGGCCAAATAGGAACAAGTCATTCATCCAACATGGCTTCTACTTGTTTAATGCAAAAATATATGGCTCATATTTGATCATATAAAGGGCTGAAATGGGGTGGTTTGGGCAGCAATTTAATGTTAAAACAACGTCTCAAAATGTCGCGACAAGTTACGGAAATTATCGAAATAAATGGATGACAAGGCTTTTGCCTCACTAATATTTCTTAGAATTGTAATCCTCTTTCCATCTAAAATATGTCATCCAAAAAAAAATTTAAATTTTTCTGGGTTTTCAAAATCGTCAAAAGAAGGATAATTGATCGAATTATCCCTCGGAAATTAATTAAATCTTAATTAATCATAATTAAAATTTTCGGTCTTTACAGGATTTCTGCTTCGCCTTTTGTTCCTCATTGACACTCGAAAGTGCCTTAGTGAGTTTAATGCCCTCCGATAGGGGTTTAGACATTGCAAGAGTATGATCTTTTACTCCCAAAGGGTGTTTTCCTTTATCAACTCCCGTAGGAGCCATGAGATGCCCAAAGACAAAACAAAAAGAGTCAGATAAGATGGTAGGTCGATGAATTGAGAAGGAAAATAGAGGAGGAGATGAGTGATGCAAGTACCAAACCTCAGCCCATCGCTTACATAGAGGATCCAAGAGAAGAGAGAGAACGAACCCATGAGATAACCCTGCGATGCCCCTAGACGGGCACCTTGCAGCAGATTTGCAACCGGTAGATCAATACTTTGGATCGGCGAGATCCACACAGAACCGACCAGACACTAACCGATCTGAGAAACATACAACCCCGATTTGGCCAATGAGGGGGGCGGTTAGACCCAAAATGAAGGGATCTAATCACCAAGCTTCTTAACCAACAAATTGAACACCAGAGGGCTAAGAGAAAGGCCCTAGGTTTAACCACACACAAAAGCCCCAATTTTGTGGTAATCTCAGTCCCATCGGAAGCCTTGCCAACGTCGAACAACCATCGGCTACCGAAATCGAGAAGGCGAAGGGGGATAAGGCCATCATCAACCAGGAAATGATAGATCGGGGATTCAGCAAGGTTTTTGCAGCCATGGGAAAGATTTCTCATATCGGATGACAAAGGGGAGAATTTCTCCAGCGCGTGAGGCGCGTTCTTCACGAGACAGAGGGTTTCAAAATTTTTTTTTGCAAATGTAGTGTACAAAGACCAAGCCCACCTATTTATATAGGATGCCATCCAATTGAAGGTTAAAACGTGGGAGACCAAATGTCTTGATCAGCAAATGCATTTGATTTAAAAGCTTATCTTGTGTGACGTGGTGTATAATTCTATTTTGGCCCACTTTACCTCATAATTACGAAAATTATCCCGTCTTGAATAAGTTTACATATTTTGCCGTTCTTAAATATAGTCCAACAATATTTCACTCCACCACTTTGGGAATATTTTACCAACTTATTCTTAGGCATCTCTTAAATATCCAATAAAATTTATAACCTCTTTACTTAATCCTTGACAAGCTAGCAGATCTTTCCTAGATCTCACTAAGTTCCAAACTAGATCTCACTAAGTTCCAAATTTTACCTTAAAACTTCATCTCCGGCTTCATAATTTCTTACTAGGTGACGTCATAAAAGGAAAATACAGTCGGGGGTATTTCATCCTTATCAACAATTTTATACCTGAGTTCTTAATTATCCGTCTATAGTCGGTGTTTTCTATCACGCAAAGTTGAGATCCTACGATGAAGAATGTCCATGGCTTCGCGACTTCCATCGTATAAAATCTCTTCCAACTCCTCTTTGCGTAATCGCTTGAGGTTATACTTTTCCTCTGAATCAAACCATGTCTCATTATAAAATCTCTTCAAATTAACGATCATTTGAGTGAGGAGAGTATTTGGGAAGTGAAGAGTGAACAAAGTCTTTTGTAGAAGTAGAAGATGGAAGAAAGGATGAGTTCTGTCATAAAATACGATGTGTATTTATAGGCGAATATTTCGATTTTTTTTTCAAAATATTCACAAAAAAATAAATAATTACGAAAATATTCAATCTTTTAAACATTTTACAAAAATATTAATTTTTTGCAGAGTCGTTAGAAAAACGCGGGTTGAAACCGCGTCTTATGTGTAAAATCTGAAATTCCCTTGGCGCCCGGATGAGATTTGAAAATTGACAAAGAAACCCGGTCTAAAACCGCATTTCTTGGTCAACGTTCATCCATCCGTCATTTATTTTCGTCTTCCATTAGTTTGGTTCGCCCTTTCTTCTTCATCTCTCTCCTCCCCCGACGGTCTCTCTTCCACCGACATCTCGGCTCCGATGCATCTATCTATCCGCCGCCTCCGTTGGCTCTCCCTCCGCCACCCGTCCCCGCGCCGGTGCCCCCTTGAATCGCGCCTCACTCACTCCACGTGCTCCCTCTACCTCTCCTGGCTTCCAGTTTTGGTCCCCGTCATTCGGCACATTTCATATCTGCCTTCCCGTCACTAGTACCCAACCCCCCTGAATTGCTCTATTTGCGACGAAGAGGATTGTGAAATCCATTCGCTGCTCTGTTGCCGCCCTCAAGGATAGGGTTTACGATGTTGAATAGGAGGTTTGAAATTTGGTTCTGTTGCTTCAATTTGATCTAAGAAATCAATTTGGGTTTTACTTGTTGTTTATTCTGTAGGAATAAGGGTTTTGATTTTTCAAGCTATTTCGCTTCTTCTTTCAATTGAATTCAAGTTGAACATTAATTCTTTACCCAAAATCTCAATTTCGGTCGTCTTCTAAGACATCTTCTTCTGACCGTTGATAAGTCTAATTAATTTAATACTGCATTTGTGAAATTGAAAACAATAGATTCTCCCCTAAAAAAGCTAATCAACTGGATTTGTGAAAACAATAGATTCTATAAATGTTGATCAAGTTATCTGGGATTAGGGATATACTGTTTGAGCCCTTCCATGTGGGTAGACTATTATGAAACGGGGTCTCAGTAACAATGAAATTGGTATTGTATTCGCATGCTGGTTTCTAGTTACCTGTGAGGTACTCATTTGCATGTTGCGCAAATTGTTCAAAAGTAACTTATAAGAAATTATTCGTGCTGATAAGGAAATTTTTTTGTTTAGATAATGAGCTGAATGTGTAAGCTCCTTCCCAAGGGCCCAAATGAACCCAACATTATCTATTTTGGATTAACTTTCATTTCCACGAAGCTGACTCAATCACAAGAACTTATCTGCTTAGACTACTAAATGTCTTTTGGATTTTCTATTAAAGGTCATACAACATTGACTTGCCCTCATAGAGTGGCCACTGAGCAAGGTGTTGCTCCTGCACCTCAAAGGAATACACGTCTCTTGGTGGATTACTTGTTCAAGTGCAAGCACAGGGATAAAATTCCATCACTGATTTTATTGCTTAACTGCTTACATAGCTCGTTTATTGCATTTTTTAATATGAAACTTCATCATTGTATGGTTGGAAGAAGTAAAAATGAACTTGTCTCTAAATATATTGGAAGAATGAGTAAGAATAAGATGCCTTATAGACACACTCCAAAATGTTTCCAAATTAATTACTCTACTACATTTTCTGAATTTTGGAGGCAAGATATATCTGGATATACCTTAGCTTATTTTTATCTAAATGCTCTTTAATTCCTTGATAAAATGCTTTATACGTAGGGTTACACAAGGGTAGGAAAAAATGTAGCCATCCCATTTTATAAAGTATAAACTTGCAAAGTTCTCTGTTTTCGGATGAAATAAATTTTGCAAAAATCAAGGAAAGGAGAAGAGAAGAAGCAAGTCAATGTTGTATGGCCTTCAATAGAAAATTAACTTACTCCCCACAGGCTCAAAATTCAGGTTGTGTTTCAATAACATATTGAGCACTTTTAAGAGACAACTTATCAACATGTGAATGACTTATAAAGTTACAAATGACCTTATTAGCCACTTATTGGTAATTTATATTCAAAAAGTAAATTATAACTGTGAATTATATTAGGATTCTGCAATGCCAAATATATAGTAGAAATAAGCTGGTTTAAAATTACACCTGAAAAATAAAAAATAAAACAACAAGAGTGTTTGTTTGTGTAGCAAAGTTAACTACTTTTAAAAAAACGCAATCATGGATGCGGGATTACAGTAGAGTATACTACTAAAAATATCGATGAATAATTTCAGTACCTTTATAACTACACGGTGAAAAATGAAAATTTGGTGATAGTACTGGTGACACTATTTTTTCTTGTCCTAGGTTCTTCCTTCTGTGACAGCAGTGGTTACATTGAAATTTGACCTTTGTCACGACATATATTGAACACCAAATGTTCTTTAGCTTAGCATTAAATAATTTTATCACAATTATTGAAAAAATTCATATTTTATAGAAAAATAATTCCTTTGGTGACATCAATTGTTACATTTTTTTTTTATTGTGGTGACACGACTAATAATGCTCAATTTGGAGCAACAAAGAAGAGACATTTGACATAATTAACAAACATAACTGTATTTACTAATAATATATACCTATCATGTTATATAATGCATTCTTTGAATTGTAAATTTGTAATGATTCTACAGCCCATCAATGTGGTCATGGCCCAACACTAAGCCCACCTTCCTCATCATCAATAGCTACCATGCATCGACATTGTTGAGACTTGCGAGATTAGAGGCGGTGCGGCACACATTGAGATAGAGAGCGAGGAGCCGAGGATTTAAGAAGGGAACACGAAAACACCACCGAGAGCACTTGGGAGCTCCTCCCACGGTGGCTCCAGGGATGAATAGATGCAGGGCCTTCCGGTGACACAAAAAGAAGAGAGCAAGAGTGACCAGCGCCATTACTACACCTTGAAAGCTTGGAGGATTAGAGGATCGGAGACGGCGCCATGGATGTTGTGCATCGAAAGCTCAAATATTTGAGCAGATCATATTCACAGACAATTGCAGAGAGACGGATCTAAGCAGAAGGAACGAATTTCAACAGAGGAGGAAATTATGTTTTGGTGACTGTGATTTCATCTTGCCCAGGTTGTCAATTTGAGCCATTTTCGACGGATATCGAAATTAAATTGGAACTGGATGCCGGAGGTGAGGGAGAGCATGATGAGAAAGAGCACCGAGATCGGACACGGGGCACGGCCAAGTGGAGTTGATCTGGGAAGAAGAGGAGGAAAAGGGGCAAGAGTAAAAATGTCATATTAGGAAATTTAGCAAAATACTTATAAAAATGGACATTTAACAAAATAGTCATAACACAAATGGACATTTACCAAAAAAATTCAAAAAAGAATACTCCTTTTTCATCAAAAATAATAAAATTTAAATGTTCAACATGTTTTTTAAAAAAGTATTATAAATACAATATCAAGTTACACACGAATTTCTTATATATATTTTTATGAGAAAATGGTAGTGGATATACCACTTTCAATGGGTCATTGTAAAAATAACCCCCGGCCCAAAGAGCAAGAATTTCAAATTGGCCCAAGTAATTGCAAAAATAACCGGTTGTCCAAACCTGTTGCAACGGGTAACAACACGTCTGAAATTGGAAAGAGAAAAGTGAAGAAAGCAGACCTCACATCAACGTCTTCGGTCACAATCAGAACTTCAAGAAACCCGTAGGAATTCAAAGGGGAAACCGTCATTGACAAAGGTTGGAGGGAAAACCTTAAGAGGAAGTAAGGGACGACGCCGGAACTGAGAGAGAGAGAGAGAGAGAGAGAGAGAGAGAGAGAGAGAGAGAGAGAGAGAGAGGTGCTGCTTGCGCCACTGGTGCCGGAACTAAGAGCGAGGGACGACCCGAGATTGGAGACAGAGAACCCCACTAGTGCCGATTCCGCCATTGAAGAGAGGTAAACCCCCATCCTCTATCTCAAAGCTTTCTCCTTTAATGGTAGTTAGGGGGTTTCAAAGTATGTAAAATCAATTTCTGGCCGGTTGGAAGAATTGGAGGAATGGGTTTCGAAAAATGGCAAAGGGAAACCCTAACTGTAAGTGTGGTCGGCGTTTTGGGGATAAGGGTGGAGAGTTGTCATTGATGATAAGTTAGGGATGAAATTGAAGGACGAAAATTGGTATAAGAGGTTAGACAACCCCAATTAAACAATGAAATTGGGATGGGGTTACTCGTTAATGGCGAGCGGGGTCCTTCTTGTGGATAGGGGAAACGATTGAATGGCTAGGTATAGGAAAATCTGGGTAGGGTTTCATTTGGGGAATTAAGGAAAAATAATAGCATTTTGTAGCATAAAATGAAATCAATGGCGAGATCAATGGTGAGATATGTACGAATTTAACCTTAAAAAAATAGAATATGGATATGAAGTTGTTTGAGTTTCGTAACTCTTGTTTATTGAATAACAAAAACAGAGATCTTGAAACCAATGTTGTGGTGTTGTCAATTGTAGATGGTTTTTCAAAGCACTCTTGTGGTGTTGTCAGTTGTTGATGATTTTTCCAAGCAATTGTGTGGTGTTGTCATATGCAAAATGTTAAAACGTCTGGCAGAATAAATATTTTGACTGGCTATGCGTTTGTATGTACTGGCTAGGATTATTGCTGAAATGAGTGTTATCTGAATGACAGATTAAGGACAATGGCAAAAGGCAAAGGAAAAAAGGTCTCGACCCCTTCGAGCAAGAAGGTATCAACTGTAATATCTTAAAAGCCAGCAGATTAGGGGCGTTATTTTTTTGTATTCGTGATGTGAACATCGGTACTCTCTTATTATATTTGTGCAGGCGACTCTTGCCCTTCCTCCGTCGAAATATTTTAGAGGGAGGTCCAACCAGTTCTCGAAGATGGGTGTACTGACGAGCATGGATGATGGGCTATCTGCAGCTGATTGGCAGATGCTCAAGGACAGCAGGCTCGGGGGCATTGTCAAGATCGGATCCAATGTGCCCTACCGCTCAGCCCTTATCCATTACTTCCTGGAGAGGCAGCTCAAGACACTCAAGAAATGTGAGACATGGTATGAGATCCAGGGGCCACTCCTCTGGTTCTCCATCAAGGAATTTTCCGTCGTCACCAGCCTCAAATGTGGTGCAAGGAATCGGGCTTTTGAGGTGGAGGATCACAAAGGCGCAATCCGGAGCTTCTTTGGAAGGGAAAGGGTCAAGGTGTCCGACCTTCCCGTCATTTGGGAGGTCATAAAGGCGAAAGAGAGGAGTGAGCGGAAGAGGTTGAAGCTTTCACTCCTGATCATTGCAGAGTCCATCCTGCTGCCAGGGGATATGGGCAGGGGAGTGAAAGGGTCGGTGGTCGCCCTCGTTCAAGACCTCGACCGATTCTTCGACTACTCGTGGGGTAAGGTATGTTACAAAGCCACACACGAGAGTCTTGATGGGGCACTCGTAAGAAAGGTGGAGCAGGGAGTCAAAGGTGGGAATGAGAGGTCCGGCTACTCACTCAATGGATTCCCATTAGCGTTCCAGGTACGAGTTCAAACTCCATGCTATTTAAAACTTGGCTAGAATTTTTGTTTGTATGTCTGTGCCATAACTGAGTATGGCAAAGGTTTTCTCTAAACTGGCTAGTAAAATTATGATATTCTGGCCGTGTAGATTTGGATCTATGAAGCAGTACCGGGTGTGGACAGTCATTTTGCCAACAAGAGTCGGGGGGTTATCTTTCCCCAATGCGTTAGGTGGAACATAACGGAGGCGCACCTCCCCTATGAGAGGGTGAAGACGATGCTGGACATAGAGAATGAGGATGGGATCAAGTGCGACGATGCCCAAACGACCCTTGTGCCTCAAGCGGCTGAGGGGGAGAGTTTCCACGGTGCTGGGTACCCCCACGAGGAACCCGATAAATTTTTTGACAACGCAGCCAAGTCCTACGAGGAATCACTCCCACCTGTCGGCATTCCGACAAACGAAACAACACCTTCCCCCAGCCATGGAGCCCTTGAGGATGCAACGATTATCACGATGCTCCAAGAGGTACTTACGCTGTTGTCGGGCCTCGAGAAAGCAGTGGAAGAAATCAAGAGCCACCTCACCAACGTAAAAAATGTCGGACTAGAGTCAGATAAAAAGCAAGAGATTAGTCATGCGGTTAGGCCTTATTCACACCTTGGTCAAACATCTGAAAGTGGCTATGATTTGCTGCGTTGTTCCATGTTCCCAACCATGGAGCGACTTCCATGTTGGCTTCCACCTTCGTTCACCGATGCGTACAAAGGAAGGGGCCATGTGCCATCGCCACCCCTTGTGTTGCAATACTTGAAAGCATCCCAATCACTTTC
Organism: Persicaria tinctoria; assembly: GCA_037127255.1. Lineage (NCBI taxonomy): Eukaryota > Viridiplantae > Streptophyta > Magnoliopsida > Caryophyllales > Polygonaceae > Persicaria > Persicaria tinctoria. The sequence goes on along the minus strand of JBANSL010000009.1, from coordinate 4,458,023 downwards.
ATCATCCACTTGAATCATATAACATCCCTCCGTCTTCGTATCGAGTAGATATTTCAACTCCAACTCATAGCACCTCGGGTCCTCGGGTCAACCACGAGCTTCTCCATTATCTTACTCTCGACGGACCCAAACGACATGGTCTCCTCTATGAGCATTATTTTGTGGGCATTATGACCTTGATACACCCATCCTCCTCCGAGATGCTCCCATCGACCATTGCAAACGAGAGTAAGTAATATCGCCCCTTTCTCCCCTGCGAAATTATGAGGATAAGATAGTCCTCTCAGTATCGGTTAGAGGTAAGGGAAGGATGGAGAAAATTCATTACTATGAATATAAAACATAAACCATACTTACCCATATTCGTTGAGGTCTGGATTTTGCAGATGGCATGTGTATCCCTGTCTATGGCTACATATCTTCGGTTGATGAGTATGATTTCCCTTTGCCTGGCTAGTAACTGAATTTCTGGGTTTTATCCTTCCAATTAGACGTTAATGGCAGCCATGGGGAAGAATCAGATGTTTTGCACTTTTTGTGTCCACCTGGCAAGCTCCCCCGTCTCCTTTTATACTCCCTTTGAAAACCGATAAAATCCCCATGTGTTTTCCCTCCATTTTGCCTTGGCGGGAACTGTTTTTGTGAAAAGGTAACACTCTCCCTCCTAACATTTAATGCTTGTCATTCCAACCTTCCACACCCTCTCTCCACACTCTCTCACAGACTCACTATCACTCTCTACAGCCATTCCTTATTTTTATTTTTTATTTTGGCCAAAATGATTAACCTCTCTCACTCTCTCCATTCGACACGTGTCCTTTTATTTCCCACATTTTCCATTGTCTAACCGGCAACCTATTGTAACTTGTGTCCATGAATTTGCAAGAATGACTTTATGTCATTCCTTTGCCAATTTTTTGGGTCCGGGTCATTTTTACAAAGTGGTCCAAAAAATGGTATTCTGGCCGTGTAGATTTGGATCTATGAAGCAGTACCGGGTGTGGACAGTCATTTTGCCAACAAGAGTCGGGGGGTTATCTTTCCCCAATGCGTTAGGTGGAACATAACGGAGGCGCACCTCCCCTATGAGAGGGTGAAGACGATGCTGGACATAGAGAATGAGGATGGGATCAAGTGCGACGATGCCCAAACGACCCTTGTGCCTCAAGCGGCTGAGGGGGAGAGTTTCCACGGTGCTGGGTACCCCCACGAGGAACCCGATAAATTTTTTGACAACGCAGCCAAGTCCTACGAGGAATCACTCCCACCTGTCGGCATTCCGACAAACGAAACAACACCTTCCCCCAGCCATGGAGCCCTTGAGGATGCAACGATTATCACGATGCTCCAAGAGGTACTTACGCTGTTGTCGGGCCTCGAGAAAGCAGTGGAAGAAATCAAGAGCCACCTCACCAACGTAAAAAATGTCGGACTAGAGTCAGATAAAAAGCAAGAGATTAGTCATGCGGTTAGGCCTTATTCACACCTTGGTCAAACATCTGAAAGTGGCTATGATTTGCTGCGTTGTTCCATGTTCCCAACCATGGAGCGACTTCCATGTTGGCTTCCACCTTCGTTCACCGATGCGTACAAAGGAAGGGGCCATGTGCCATCGCCACCCCTTGTGTTGCAATACTTGAAAGCATCCCAATCACTTTCATCATCCACTTGAATCAGATAACATCCCTCCGTCTTCGTATCGAGTAGATATTTCAACTCCAACTCATAGCACCTCGGGTCCTCGGGTCAACCACGAGCTTCTCCATTATCTTACTCTCGACGGACCCAAACGACATGGTCTCCTCTATGAGCATTATTTTGTGGGCATTATGACCTTGATACACCCATCCTCCTCCGAGATGCTCCCATCGACCATTGCAAACGAGAGTAAGTAATACCGCCCCTTTCTCCCCTGCGAAATTATGAGGATAAGATAGTCCTCTCAGTATCGGTTAGAGGTAAGGGAAGGATGGAGAAAATTCATTACTATGAATATAAAACATAAACCATACTTACCCATATTCGTTGAGGTCTGGATTTTGCAGATGGCATGTGTATCCCTGTCTATGGCTACATATCTTCGGTTGATGAGTATGATTTCCCTTTGCCTGGCTAGTAACTGAATTTCTGGGTTTTATCCTTCCAATTAGACGTTAATGGCAGCCATGGGGAAGAATCAGATGTTTTGCACTTTTTGTGTCCACCTGGCGAGCTCCCCCGTCTCCTTTTATACTCCCTCTGAAAACCGATAAAATCCCCATGTGTTTTCCCTCCATTTTGCCTTGGCGGGAACTGTTTTTGTGAAAAGGTAACACTCTCCCTCCTAACATTTAATGCTTGTCATTCCAACCTTCCACACCCTCTCTCCACACTCTCTCACAGACTCACTATCACTCTCTACAGCCATTCCTTATTTTTATTTTTTATTTTGGCCAAAATGATTAACCTCTCTCACTCTCTCCATTCGACACGTGTCCTTTTATTTCCCACATTTTCCATTGTCTAACCGGCAACCTATTGTAACTTGTGTCCATGAATTTGCAAGAATGACTTTATGTCATTCCTTTGCCAATTTTTTGGGTCCGGGTCATTTTTACAAAGTGGTCCAAAAAATGGTATATTCATGCAAAACATCCCATTTTTATTGAGTTTTAACTTTTTTTTAAAAAACATGCAACAATGTTCAACATTTATTATTTTCTAATAAAAACACATTCTAATTAAGCACCAAGAAGATACTACTCCCTCAGTTTGGCAAAACATGTGATCTTAGAGTGTTAGTTTTATATAGAAAAATGTGTCATTATTGATATTTAAACCAAAAATAAAAAAAAAGTCATTTTAATGATTACTAGATTTTATATAAAACGTACGACATAGATTGTTAATCGAAATGAGTAAAATACTAAGTGTGGGTGTCCGTGTGCGACGCTAACTAGTATTATAAAAAAAATCGATAAAGCCAAGTTCACGCTAATTTTTACTACCTAAATACTAAGTGTGGGAGTAGTCTTTTTTTTTTATAAGGAAATAATTCGAAGACCAAACATGCCTGGACCCTCGAGAGGCCGACAGAGTCGGCAGACGGTGAACCGTCAAACATACAACGAAATAAAAGAAAACGGTGCAATACAAGAACCGGCAAACAAACAGCCCAAGCCGACCAAACGATCCTAATCCCAAAGAGTCGAGGACAATGTAGACAAATCCCGGAGTCAAGCGCCACCAAGAGATGACACCGCTGGCCAGCGGTACATCAGGATCAGTCCCTGTGGGCGATGAAGACGAACCTCCAAGGAAATTTCGGGAACACGGAGACGCCTCGATACACACCGCCACGACCCAAGCCAGACCCAACACCGGACGCCAGAGCCCCAACTCAGACTAGAACAGTCAAGAAGAACCGGAAACGCCGCCGAAAACCGCCCTCGAAAAAAACGCACCAAACAACCCAATTGGGATTTTACCATAAACCATACCGAAATTACCAACTTATTCGGTGAGTTTTTTTTTTTATAGTGGGCAGCTTTGGGCCCAAGCAGAATAGCTTGGGCCCAAAGGACATAAACCGGGCCACCTTCGGGCCCAAACCAAGCTCGAAACCAAGGAAGGCAGGCCAAGCCACTGCGTGTATGTTCATCGAAACCCTATCGACAGCACAGGAGGAAGTTGTACGCTAGAGAAGGAGGTCGCACCGAGAGGGTGAGAGACGAAGATGAACGGAGCCGAAGACGACCGCCAGGACCACCGCCAGTGAGGTGGAGACTGATTTGAGGGGAAGGATGAAACCAGACCACCAAAACGAGCGGCGTCGCTGTGGTGGAAGAGCGTCGAAGGCAGCGGGGCTGGAATTGGAACTCAAGGACGATTCTTATCGAGTACCGGTGAAGAAAATCATTCCAATCGAAACCGACCGGTGAGCAGAGCACACCGAGGAGGCGAAAGGAAGGAGATAGGGTGGTGGCTACGGTGTGGTGCTGAGATGGTGGTGGACTGGTAGCAACGGGGCAGGCAAACCGAGCCCGTGCATAGACGATGGAAGGAAATAGGTTGATGAGACCCCAAATCAACAAGGAGGAGATCGATTGAGGGGGATTTCACACAAATTGGCCAAAGAAATTGAAAGTGCGAGGAGAGCAACCCCGAAACCACAAAAGCCCCAACACAAAAGTGAACTTAGATTAAAAGCCTCAAAAGAAGCTTGACCTGGGGCAAAATCTCGCCAACACAGGGGAAATGAGAGGAGGGCACACGAGAGCTGCATCCAACCAAGTGATTTGAAATTGGGGAAGCAGAAAGAATCAAGGATAGACAATTGGTTTCAAGGGCCACTAAAGGCATGGTGGTGAGAGGATGGGGAGGCCGGAGAGGTGCCGTAGTGGCGGCGAGGGGTACTAGACCCGGGTAAAGACGACCGGAGTCGATGTAGCGGCGGTCGAAGCCGTAGTTTTGACAAGCCGAAGCAGCGGGCTGGTGGCTCACGGAGGAGATGTAAAGCTCCCGGAGAAAGCTCCCGAAGGAGATGTAAACCTCCTGGAGGAGGAGGTTGGAGCTCTCAAAAGAGAGCTTTTTTTTTCAGCAAAGAGTTAATCCCAAAAGGAGGAAGTAGTATATTACTGTAAAAATAAATTACTGTAAAAATTAAAATTAAAAAGCCCGCAACTATCCCAAAAGGAGGGAAACCCAAAAGCCAAACGTACGGGATTTTTCGACAAGTAGCTTTACGTTGGCCAAAAAACCCTCCTTCCCCGAAATGAACGCGCAAAGCCACGCGCCCCCAAAATCCCAAATTCTCACTAAATAAAAAAAAAATCCCAAATTCTCTTCAAGAGATCTCTTAACCCCAACCTTTGTCCACCATGTTTAAGCGTCAATTTCACTATCACCTCCCACTATAAAAGGAGGAGCTCTATTGTACCAGATCACACACAATACTCAAGCTCCTCCCAATAATTACGATGACGCTAAGGAAGAGGGCTAGGCCTCAAGCCGACAGTTCTCCCGAGTGGAAGCCTCCCGGGTAGAAGAGCCCACAAAGAGCCAGTCGCGGGAGGCCTAGGGTTTAGAGACGCCGGAGAGAGAGGTGGAGCTCATCTGAGAGCGATGTGGACTCGGAGGACGATCAGGTTAAAGAGGAGGGGATGCGGGAGTATGAGAAGGTTAGGGAACAGAGGATGAGGGAGAACAGGGAGAAAATGGAAAAGCTTGAGTTTAAGCCGTTGGTTGCGTGTCGTCCTGTTCGTGCGCAGAAGAAGCCCAACGTAACTCGCTCCTTTGCTGCGCCCTATCAGCGGGCTAGACAATCTGCTAGGTAAATGCTTCGATTTCTGACTTCTGTTTTCGGTTTGGTTTATTAGGGTTTATTAGGGTTTCAGGGTTTGTGTTTATGTACGTCTGTTGTTGCTGATTCCGTGAGGGTTTCTGTTTGTTAATCGAGATTGTTTTACGGTGAAATGTTGAAACCCTAAATATGCAACAACTACGAAGGATTAAACGAATTGAAGAATTTTAGAGAAGGATCGTTGAATTGATGGGAGCAAACATCTATTCGTGAATGTATTCTGATAATCATTTCGAATCTGTTTTTCCTGGTCAGGATTTGGAGGAAGTTATTACATACATTCTATAATTGAATGTTGTTTTAGTGTATACTTCCTCTTTGTATGTGGATATTCAATGTAAATGCTAAACTTCTTATAGGATATGAATGTAGTTATTAATTATTCACTTATTGAGTCTTTGAACCCATAAGTGGAAACTAAAGAGGTCTTTGCAATAATCCAAGTAACTAACCAACCATGGATATTATTGTTGTTTTTGAAGGCTGAAGAGAAGGGGCATCTCTATCCCAGATGGATGGGCGCCTGAGGTTTATACTGAAGAGCATAAAAAGTTGTTGGGTAACTGTGAAAAGCCTTGGATCTTGTATGTGGATGGCTATAAGAAAGATGGAGAACGGTTGTATGATCCACTAAATGGGAAGATGTGCCACCAATGCAGGTTAACAAGCATCTTTTTGCTCACTTTTTTTAATCATAAAATCATCAATCATATTTTATTGACGCACTGAATATGTTCCATATTGTCAGTACTTGAATATATATGCATTTTTTTGTACAAAAAAGGTCTTGGAGGTTGTGAGAAAATGTCCACTTCTTGCTCACTACATGCAGGCTAAAAACTGTTTGGTAATTTCTCTATTTGTCGCAAATGCAAATCAGCACAAGGCCAGCTCTGCGGTGACTGCTTGTACTGTTGTACATGAGGTGAATTGTTAAAACCCTTTTTACTTTTTCAGTTTCTTCAATTCCATATTTACATTGTTATCTTAACATAACATCACTTTATGTCATTCAGGTTTCTGGGTATGGCTAAGATGTTTGATGTCTTCTCCTTTTTTACTGAATAAAAACATTTGCTTCTTTTCTTGTTTATGTTCCTTACTATAAACATCAGAGTATGCTTAAAGTTCTCTTATATTTTGACAGGTATGGGGAGAATGTGTTAGAAGTTAATGAAAATATCAACTGGTCATGCCCCTCTTGTCGGGATATATGCAACTACAACCGTTGCAGACGAGCAAAAGGATGGGCTCTTACTGCCTGTGTATACCAGAAGGTCTTAATCTTATCATCTATAAGCTGTTGTAATATCACATTTGACAAGAGATGTGTTATTTTACACTTAAAACATATGATGATTATGGCAGGTTGTTGTAGACATTGCCACGGGTCACGGGTCGGGCGGGTCGACCCATTACCCGCCGGGTCAGGGTCCACGGGTCCGAGGGTCGGCTCGGGTTGAGGGTCAGGGTTAGGGTCTGGGAAAAGATAACCCGTGACCCGACGAGTCGACCCGGCGGGTCCGACCCGGGTCAACCCACCATTTCAATTTTATTTTTTTTGAAAAATTTATTTTTAATAAAATAAATCTATAATTATTATGTAAATTATATAAATTATTCTTAAAATAATTCATAATATTACATAAACTAATATGCAATGGCAATGTGGAACAAATAAACCCCCATTCTTCTCCTTTTATATACTTGAAAGTCTTCCTTTCATCCCCTCATTTCCAATGTGGGACAAACACTACATCCTACATCAAAAATATGGAGTTAGAATAAGAAGCTATGAAGCTATATATATGTAACCAACTATCCTATTTCTCCCATTTCACTTGTTTCCTACATTTCCTACATTGGAAATGAAGTTTGAGAAAAAATATATCCTCATATTTTTTCCTCTTAGATCCTACATTGAAATTATTGTGGATGATAGAAGTGGTATGGAGATATATAATCTTCCCACATTTTTAACACTTCATATCAAAGTGATAAAATTTGTTGTGAAGATTTTATATTCACATACCATTTATTTATTTATTTTTAATAGTTAATTTTAAAAAAAAATTAAAAAAATAATATGACCTATCGGGTCAACGGGTCGACCCGGCGTGTTGTCCATTTTCCACCCACTAGTGCCACGTGGCCGACCCACCACTCCGACCCGCCGACCTAGCGGGTGACCCGAACCCGCCGACCCGTCGGAACCCCGGGTCAGGGTTAGGATCGTACCCCCCGGGTTGTCAACCCGTTGACCCGGTGGGTCGGACTCTTGGCCACGTCTAGGTTGTTGAGCAAGGTTACAAGTCGAAAGCTCATTAGTTAATTCAAAGCTGCGATGCTAATAACAAGCCAAAAGACAATGTTTTTGATGCTGATGCAAATGTGGACCTTGAATGGACTGCCCACTCTGCAACCCATATGACATATGTAGACACGTCTGATGGTTCAACTGATGATGACAGGCCAAAAGACATGTCGATAGCTCATTACTTAATTCAAAGTTGCGGTGCTAATAACAAGCCAAAAGACAATGTTGTTGCTGCTGATGCAAATGTGGACCCTGAATGGAATGCCCACTCCGCAACCCATATGACATATGTAGACACGTCTGATGGTTCAACTGATGATGATCTCGATGGATACAACTCTGATTCCTCTGAGGTTGAACTTGGGGCTGGTATTGGATGGAAGCTGCGCAGTTTCTTTTGTAGAATCTTTTTTAGTTTAGTTGGTTAAGTAAGGGGAAAGAGGCAAGAGCTTTGCAACAATAGATAGATCAAAAGATAAATCTTCATAGCTTTCTCATATTTGTTTTGTTTCATGAAATCTATCACCACTTTCACTATCTTCTGTAAACAATTTATGTTTCTCATTTTCCCCCACTTCAAAAGAATCTTCCATTTTTGTCTCACAGTTCATTACACTGCAAATTTGAGACAAGTTGTCCTGAAATATATTCACAGTTCATTACACTGCAAATTTGAGACAAGTTGTCCTGAAATAGAAACAAGTAGCAAGAGGCAAGAGCTTTGCAACAATAGATAGATCAAAAGATAAATCTTCATAGCTTTATCTGATTTGTTTTGTTGCATGAAATCTATCACCTTTCACTATCTTCTGTAAACAATTTATATTTATCATTTCCCCCCACTTCAAAAGAATCTTCCATTTTTGTCTCATAGAGATGTGAAATATCTGCAGCTGCTTCTATATTATTATCACCTTGTTCTGTTATGTGGGGTTCCTTTAGCTTAGTCTCGTTTCCCACTCATTGTCTGCAACTTTTGGTAGGAATGGATATAGCAGCAAACAAAAGCAACTCACCAGCCTTGTAATGTAATTTTTTCTAATTTTAATAATTTCTCATTTATAATATATGGAAAGGCTTTTGAGTTTTGATATCAGTATGTTTGAAACTCATCTTTTAAAACTAAATTCTCAACTGTGATGTCAAGAAATGAGAGTTGAAGAACTTGTAGCCTATATGGGATTTAAACCCACGTCGATGTGTACAACACATTGCTCTACCAATTGAGCTAATAGGCTTAATGTAAAACAAGTGTCGCTAAACACTACGGAGTACAACAGTAATCAAATGAATGCAAATCAACTTAATAACATTGTAAGTGTGACTTCATAAGGGACCTTGTGACACTAGATGCATAAAGTGCACCAAAATAAGCAAATGAATGGAAATCATGGCATGTATAGAAGGATAAATGTCAAATTTTCACTGGATATGTATGACCTTGCATTTGAACAATGGCAAGACATGAAGTGGCATGATTGATCACAATTCATCGGCTCCAAGTCGAAAACCTCATTAGTCCATTCCTCCTTGACGGTGGAAGCAACCCACTGAGGCAGATCCACGCCATCGATTTGGTCCCCGGGAGGCTTCCCTGTGAGGAGCTCAAGCATGATCACTCCGAGGTTGTAGATGTCGAATTTCGTGGTGGCCTTCTTGGTTTTCTGCAGCTCAGGTGCGCGGTAGCCTGCCGAGCCAGCGGTGGCGATCACGTTCGTGTTGGCTGAGTCCGTCATCAGCTTTGACACTCCGTAGTCTGATATCTTCGGCTCATTTTTCTCGTCCAGGTAGACCTCGCTTGCCGTCAGGTTCTCGTGGGCGATGCCACGGGTTATCCCCAATGCTATCTTCAACCTCATAGAGTCGTAGGTCGATAAACGCTTGTTTTGGGTCCATGACCTGTTTGCGAATCGAGTTAATATCTCGAAAATCACTGTTCTAAAAATCCCGCCTAGCGCTTTTTAGAACACTGTCGAAAATTGGCTATCGAAATTAGAGCAATCAATGATCATAAACTTACCATGGAGGGATGAAGAGAGGCTGCCTTTGGAGACACAATCAAAGACAAGGAGCTTTTCGCCTTTGGGGCCGAGGTAGTAAGCCCTCAAGGGCAAGAGCTTTTCCCTCTGTCATTGCCGCCACCGGACACGGCAACCGCCCCCGGTGCGACAACCTCCTTCTGCAGGCTCGTATTGCGGTCCCCAAACTGGCTCCTCCTAGCCCTTTTCCTGATCAAGTAACAAAGCAAAACACAACAAAGTAACAACAAGAGTGCTAGGATAGCTCCTACCAGAATGAGGATTATGTCCTTGGTGCTCAGTTTTCGCTTTCGGTGGCGATGCTCTGCTTCCACCGACGACGAAGGGGGGATGTTTTCGGGTGGAGGGGAAGTCGGGCATAGCGAAGAGCTGTTGTAGCCACACAGCTAGAGGTTGCCTATGAAGGCGGATGACCCAAATTTATTCGAATGCTCGGATGGGACTTGGCCGGAGAGGCTATTGTGGGAGACATTGAAAGAGGTGAGGTTTGTAATGCTTGTAGGGGAAGCTGGGATTTCGCCAGTGAAGTTATTTTGGGATAAATCAAGGAAGATGAGCCTCGGTAAATCATCTCCCATTGCTGTCGGAATCAATCTAGAGAGACGATTGTGATTCAAAGACAGCACCTGGAGCCTAGAGGTGTTGTTTTTGGTTCCCTAAGTATCAGAAATTGGACCAGAGAGACTGTTGTGTTCAAGAGAAAGAAAGATAAGAGAAGAGGATTGATAAACACCATTATGATTGCGTAGAAGGATCTGGTTGTGATTATTATACTAACGTTTGGGATCAGAAGAGAGCTTAGCTACTTCAAGCTGATCGCCCAAGGAAATCTCTGGGTTAGGGGACCACATGCGTGATCACTGCCCCTTCAGCCAGACGAGGGATCGATAGATGTGGACCAAATAAAAGGCATCATTGGTATCAGAGCAACCAAATGGGTCTACAACTACAACATCATGTGTCTGTCCAAGCCATTGTGCTCACCCACAAGGAGGACGTCATCGAGGTGGCTTGTAACTAGCTCGAACCGAGTGTGATTGGAAGGGATCAAGTGCAGAGTGAAGTGGAGAGGCTTGCTGGAGAGGAATGAGTGAGTGTTGGGAAAGGTTACTTCATTGATTTCTCATAGGAAAAGGCAAAGGTAATCCGAGCATACTTGGAATCTGAGTGTTAACTATTAAGATGAGACAAGTATGCATACACCTCATAATACCGCATACAACTCACAATACCCGGGCTAACTAGTTACTATAAATGTGGGGGTAAGTCTTAACCACAAACGTTGGTTATAGTCGTTATCTACGGTCTAAAATGACTCTATTTACTTGCTTGCTTTTACTAAATCTCTGGTGACTTCTGGACCGTTGGATTGCATGTTTACAAAATTTTGTATGCCCAAGATCATTTGCTATTATCTTTACTATTTTACCCCCAAGAGTTTATTTTGAAATGGCCTAAATACCCTAATGGCCCTTTAACTTTTATGACTAGGACATTTAGCCGCCTAAACATTAACTCGGTTCAACACAGTCCTTAAACTTTTAAAATCAGGACACTTAACCCCCAAAGTGTAATTTTATTTAATGTAATCCTCAAAATTAATCCTAATATTATTTTATTTATTACTTAAATGAAAATAAATTGATAAAAAAAATTGGAAATAGTGAGGACTATTTTTCTAAACTTTTATTATTTTAAATATATATAATTGATGGATAGATTATATTTAATGTTATTTTATCAATTAAAATCTTATTGTTTCAGTTTCATAATGAATTTTATAAAAATATTATATTTAAAATTTATATGAAGTGATTAATAGGGGTACAATAAAGTTATTTAATCCATGCAAAAGTAAGTTTATTCACAGAACAATTTTACATTAAATAATTATAAATAAAGAGAAGATTCATTGATATTTTAAAAAACTATTTTTAGTCTTGTTTATATTATATTAATAAATATTTTTTCTGCATTGGTATATATATAAAACTTTATTCGATTCTATTAATCACTCTGTGTATATATACACAAATTTGAAAATATTTATAAATTTGTAAAGCATTATATGAATTACTGTTTTATTTATAATATGATTAAGAATCATAATTTCTATTTATTAAGTTCAAAATAACCTTAAAATTATTATTTATTTATATTTTAATTTTTTTTGTTTATTAATTAAATTTTTTTAAATATTCAAAAAGGTATATAATTGTATTTAAATTATACGATTAATCGATAACCTTTTTTTTTAATTTAGGGAAATTTAAAGAAAAAAGTTATCTATGACAAATAAAATGGACCAAACACATATTTTAAGTTTTTCAAATATTAACTTTTTTTAATAGAGAACTTTCTTTTTATATAATTTTTTTATATATAATCAAGCCTTAATAGTCAAATTTGAGTTTAAAAATATTAAAATATAATATATTGAATGATAAATTAATGAAAATAGATGAAGAGGTGGTGAACTGTAAACAAATATCATTTAAAGAGTGGTTTTTGTTTTTGTAATTTTGAATTTAAGTGGTGGTTAAGTGAAACTACTTTTATTTAAATGACAGTTTTCTGTGAATTTCCCGAGCAAATAACATTAAATATAATCCATGCATAAATTATATATATATATATATATAATAATAATAATAAAAGAAAAATATTGTTCAATATTTCCAAATTTTTTTATCATTTTATTATCGTTTAAGTAATAATTATAATAAATATTATGATTAATTTTGATGATGGAATTAAATAAAATTATACCTAGGGGGTTAAGTGTCCCGATTTTAAAAGTTTAAGGGTTGAGTTGAACCGAGTTAAAGTATAAGCGGTTAAATGTAGACATGTCAAAACACAACCCGACCCGGTGACCCGACCCGACCCGACCGACCCGAACCCGAAATTTTTCGGGTAATCTGGGTTTCGACCTGGTGACCCGATTGACCCGGTAATTTTGACTCGATTTACCCGATTGACCGGTGAGCCGATTGCCCTGGTTGATTTATAATTATATATAATTAATTTTATTTATATATAATTAAAATTTATCACAAAATTATCAAATAATGATTTTTTTAATTTAAAAAAGAAAAAATTGACAAACCCGAAAGCGACCCGAAACCCGGTCAAGCCCGAGTTCAAGTCAACCCGTTTTATCCGAAACCCGAAGTGACCCGACCCGAATCCAACCCGAATGACCCGTTTGACAGGTCTAGGAGTGTGGCCGTGGTACTGGGAGAGACATCATAGTACTAGACATGAATGAGAAAAAAGGGTCCATATAAAACCTCGCACCCAATTTCACTAAGCTGTGCCTATAGGTGTTTAAACCCTGGCAAAACCCCCTTTTTGCCGCCTTCCAAAATGCGCCACCTCGTTTGCTCCGCGGCCACCCGACGCCGCCTCCCTGAGTTCGCCTTTCTCGTCCGCCCCGCTTACTACCGGGCCTCCAAGAATCCCAAGCCTCCGCCGCCTCCAACGCCTCCCAAGCCACCAAAGAAGCCGGAGAAGCTCAGCCATCACGGCCATGAGTGGCAGGATTCCTACAGCTGGATGTCTAAGCTTACCGACAAGGTTGCGATGCGACACATGGACGTTCACATGGAGCAGGAAGAGAAGTACACCGAAGCCGTAATGGTTGATACCGATCGCCACCAGACCAAATTACAGTCTGAAATGGCTTCTCGCATGGCCTTCGATCTCTCCACTCCTCCCCTCCGATGGGGCCCCTGGTCTCTCTCCCCCCCTCTCTCTCTAATGGAGTATTTTTTTGGAGCCTAATCAGTATCTGATGCGGCTGTATTTCGTCGATTTGTCAAGGTGTGTGTAGGTTGTACTACCGGCGGATTGAAGAAGGAAAGCAGTTTCAGGTGCTATGTCGAAGATTGGCCAGTCTAAATGAGGAATTCATTTCGAACAAGTCTCCTTTTTCCGGATTCGATTTTACCTCCGGGAGGAAAATTGAGCAGGTACTCGTGGATTACAACAAGGAGGCTAAGAGATTCGGAGGTAGAATTGGCATTCAATCCCGATTCCTGACCTAATTTTGATTTCACTTGACTTCTGATAAGAATTGGTCTTCTCAATTTCATTTCTTAGGTTACTCTTATGAGGAAGTATCTGAAGTGTCACCTGATCATAGATACATAGCTTATACTATGTATGACAAGGACAATGATTTTTTCAAGTTATCTGTGAGGGATCTGAATCTGGGTTCTTTGTGCAATAAACCACAAGCTGAGTGGGTTTCGAATGTGGCGTGGGCGAAGACCGGACAGGCATTGCTCTATGTTGTTACTGATCACTACAAGAGGCCTTGCAAGTTTGTGAACCTATCATTCTATCATTGCAGTTGAATTTCACAAGCTTGAGTTTTGCAGAGTTGTGGATGATGTTTACACTTTGTTCGTTTTGTTAGGTTGTACTGTAGTATGCTCGGGTCAAGTGAAGATGATGTTTTGCTTCGCCAAGAGCACGAGGAACATGTTTATTTGAATATCAGGGACACTAAAGATTTTCGCTATGTGGCCGTTTATGTTTTCTCAACCTCTAATTCCAAGGTAACAATTTAGAGAACTTACAAGGCCATGTTTTGGAAGCTGTTCCTTTTCTACCATTTATTCTGAATCGTAGTGTGTTGTAATCTGTTAGGTGTATTTGATAGATTTGGCCAATCCTTTGTCTGACATGACTTTGGTATGGGAGTGTGAGCCGTTTGTTCATTGCATACTCGAGCATCATCGAGGATACTTATACCTGTTTACAGATGCTTCCAAAGATGGCAATCCAGTTGATAATCATTATTTGCTTAGGTCACCCCTTGAAGACGCCCTACATCAAAGGGGCTGGGAGGTATTGTGATGTTTTCTTTGTTTTCTCTCTTGCCACACAACTTTTCTTTCATATATTTAAACTAATTTGTAAAGTTTCGGCTGCCGGCTGGGAATGTTTAACCATAGGCTTCATTTACTTTGTTTTCATTCAAATATTCTCCTCACAAGCGCTTCAATATTTTGTGCACCTCCAGTTACTTCTGTTTCAAATCTCATGTCATTTGTGATGGTGCATAACATATTTATTGACGATCCTGCTTTGATCATCGAGGATGTTGATTTTAATGACACACACTTGGTATTAGTTGTGAGGGATGATGGGAAGTTTCGACTTTGTGCTATCAGCTTGCCATTATCTGATCAAAAGGTTTGTGAACTTCTATTTTCTTTGCTACTCACTGCTCATCAAACCACTTAAAAGTGGCTCCATTCTTCATTTGTGTTGTAAATGGAAAAGCTTTTCTTTTTCCTCTCTTACTGCTCATTCTTCTACTAAATGTTGCAATGTTCTGGACTCTTTTGTGTACTTATGTTCATAATATGTACTGCAGGATGTTGTTCCCTTGAAGGAGCTCAACCATGGTTATTAGGATCCCGATCCCGATCCTACGATCCTAGGATTCTAGGCAAGGTTTTGATCCGGATCGGGGATCCACCTAGGATCCTTCGTGCTAGGATCCACCTAGGATCCCATGGATCCACCTAGGATCCCATGGATCCTATGGGATTGTGTGCGATCGGTAGGACCCTACCGATCCTAGTAAAAATCATATTTGTGTAATTGTGTTTGTTTTGTTTGAATAAAGGTTCCTACCGATCCTAGTAAAAATCATATTTGTTTGAATAATACCGATTCCACACAATCCCATAGGATCCATGGGATCCTATGGGATTGTGTGGGATCGGTAGGAACCTTTTTATTTTTTATTTTTTGGTAGCCCATCTCCTTAGAAATTGAAGGCAGAAGAGTGAAGACGTTCAATTGAAACCCTAACCCCTTTGTTTCGTTACTCAACTCGACAAATCCACGTCTGAGCGCCTGAAATTGTTCATGATGTGGTTAATTGCGATGATGGCATTTGAAACTAGAGATGTCATTGGATATTTGGATGTGTGATTTATCTCTTGTATGTTTGCCATATTTTAAGACATTATCCTTCTCTGTTTGTCACCTTTTGAGACATTATTCTTGACAAAGTATGAATGTTAAATGCTTATTATTGGACTATTTTAGTTACATAATTTGTTTAATGGAGGAAAAGCTTAGTTTTATTTTAAAATTAAGGTATTTGTTTAGGATGGTTTGTTTTTATTTTATTTTTAATTTTTATCTAGGATCTTATGATCCTACGATCCGATCCTACGATCCGGTCCTACACCCTTGTCTCGATCCCACACTAGGATCCCGATCCTAAAAACAATGAGCTCAACCCATCTTTTCTTCCTCTCCCGAAAAATGTTTCAGCTATTTCTTCTGGACCAAATTATGATTATTATTCATCAGCAGTACGCTTTACAATTTCATCACCTGTGGTGAGATATTATTGCTTTCCCGATTAATGGCCTATTTTTATAATTTTAGGATCAGGGGTAGCCTATAATCTTGTTTGAATAAAACCAGTATGGTA
This sequence comes from Persicaria tinctoria, assembly GCA_037127255.1. NCBI lineage: Eukaryota > Viridiplantae > Streptophyta > Magnoliopsida > Caryophyllales > Polygonaceae > Persicaria > Persicaria tinctoria. The sequence goes on along the minus strand of JBANSL010000009.1, from coordinate 4,441,860 downwards.
TGAACTAAATGGTACTGATAAATTAAACCCTTTAATTGTGCATATATACTCAACGAGATGGCTTGTTCATTTGATGGATTTCACAATTACCACTGGGGGCACCGAGTATTTAGTCAGATATATATGAAGTATAGCTTACGGTTGATCTATCATTGCACTTGACTTGTGTGCTGGCTTGTTGTGCCCGCCGACTTCAAGAATGCGTGTTACTATTATTTTTTGGGTTATTCGATATGAATCGTATCCGTTGTGCTCCAGCTTGTTCTGACTTTCTTTCTTTCTCAGATGTCTGATGCTACTGTTGACTATGACTTGTCAAAAGGGACATGGCAGATTATTCAGCAGCAGAATTTGCTTCATGAGAGAACAAGAGTTCTATATGGAAAAGCCTCATCTGTTGGCCGTAATAACCTACAAAATGTCTTAAGCTTAGACAATTCTAATGAAAAAGACTTGGAAGCTGGGTGTCCGTGGAATGACCTCACTGAATTTTATGCTTGTGAACGGCATGATGTTTCTTCAGAAGATGGTGGCGTGGTTCCTCTGACTCTTGTCTACTCTCACAGATCAAGAAAAGAAAACCAAAACCCTGCAATACTTCATGGCCATGGAGCTTATGGTGAAATATTGGACAAAAGATGGCGAAGTGAGCTAAAGAGCCTTCTTGATCGTGGCTGGGTTATTGCATATGCAGATGTTAGGTAAGTTGAATGCACATTATTTCTATTTCTTATTCAGTTAATCCCTGAATTTAGCTTGATTAATCGCACATGATAGTTACTTTGAAATTTCGCCTCCAATATAATGTATGTACTTCTGGTTGCAATACATAGGCGGATGATAGAGTAAGCTTTTAACAAAAATAAAATTGTTGGGTGAATCTTATTTTTGACGGCTTTATTTGTTGGCTCATAATCAAGCCCATAAAACTCGCACTAATATTGAAACTCCTTTAGCCCTTAGTTTAATTACTGCAACATTTCACCACTTACACTAAGATTAAAGAGAAGAATTTCTCCCGGTTGATCACTCCTCAAGACTACAAAATCCCTCACCGTAGTTATTTAATCTATTGTCTTCACAAATTAGGTATGTCTATGAATTCTCTTTTTAGTATTCTTTTAAAACTATTTATTTAATTCCTAAATTTCATAATTTGAGTTTTGACTTGTTTGGTAATTTAATTATACAAATTAGGATTAATGTATTTTATAATGCTTATACTTTACATAATCTATCATCACTGAAGGTTTGATTGTTTTAGAGGTGGAAACACTATTGTAATATATTCTTGTGTATCCTGGTTGTCATCACTGAAGGTTTGATTGTTTTAGAGGTGGAGGCGGCATGGGAAAAAAGTGGCAGCATGATGGGAAACGTAACAAGAAATGCAACTCTGTTCAAGATTTCATCCATTGTGCTAAATTTCTTGTTGACAAGAGAATTGTGCACGAAGATAAGCTTGTTGGCTGGGGATATAGTGCAGGAGGGCTGTTGGTTGCTTCCGCAATAAATTTATGCCCACACTTGTTTCGCGCTGCAGTTTTGAAGGTGACAATCACCAACCCTCTTACATTTAAAATGTATACTATACCATCACATATCATTGAATTAAGTAGTTAGTCGTGCTTCAATGGTTTGGCTAATTTCATCTTTCTGGTTCAGGTTCCATTTCTGGATCCAACCAACACTCTTCTTCATCCCATTTTACCACTCACACCCGCTGACTATGATGAATTTGGGTACCCAGCCGATAACGAAGATTTTCAAGCTATTTGGAAATATTCTCCATATGATAGCATTCCGAATGATGTTCTTTATCCTGTTGTTCTTGTAACCTCATCCTTCAATACGAGGTAGCTCTTTTGCTCCCATTGCTTTGTTCATTTTCTGTTTAGTTCGACTTAAATAGGCACTTAGCCAACTGATATCTAAATCATATCTTGAGAAGTTTTGAATGCTTCAGAATTCACATCTCTTGCTTATGATTGGTTCTAATTGATTCCTTGTCGCAAATCAATTTTACCTCTCGACGTGGAGAAAATTTTCCTATACTTGTTTACGTGAATACATCGTTCATTTATATGCATATAGCCTGTTTTATTTTTTGCATAGTAAAAACTAGAAAGTTGTATCAACTAGCATATGAAAAGTCGTAATGGAAGCATTTAATGTAGTCTTGTTTGTTGATTTTTTTTTTGACATCTACTGACAGGTTTGGAGTTTGGGAAGCTACAAAATGGGTTGCACGTGTTCATGATCGGACTATATACGACCCAAAGCGCCCCGTACTCCTTAATTTGACAACAGACATTGTGGAAGAAAACAGGTACTTGCAGTGTAAGGAGTTGGCAATGGGGTCCGCCTTTCTGTTGACGATGATGGAATCTTAGCGCTTAACTTTTCAAGTTCAGCGGATCACAAAACATCCATGGGCGCCCTTTGAAGTTTCTGAAATCACATTCCCAAACACTTGCGTGTCTTACTTCATGCCAGGAGAACTTGTATTCCAGCTTACCGATTCTCTTTGCTTGCAACATATTCATCATAGAAGATTTAGAGTCGACTATCCGGCATTGTATACTAATGTAATGTTATCATCGCCACTGCAATATGCACATAGTGAATACAACCTATGGAAGCGTCCGGAAAATTTTGTTCACTGGTTAGTAGTAAAAGGTTTGGCCTTGAATGCATTTGTTTTTAGCCTAGGTTTTTTTATGTGTACAAAGCCATTAGTGCAACTAGAGGACCAGCTTTGAATGCCTCTTCATTACATTGTTTGTTTGAGAAGTGATGCTATACAACACAAAAAAAGTTGAATTGCAGACATGTCAAACGAGACTCTTTATCCGAAGAGGTAGTGATTAGTGAATGATAAATCAATGAAGAAATGAAAAATCTAAAGGCTCAACTTCTTCTGTACAGGGATATTAGGAGATCATCCTACCAAATCACGACTGAGAAATGACTCATGTGTTTGTGCAGATATAGTCTCATCTCATATCCCAACATTTTGAGCTGAGAGACCGATCTCCACAAGTTCAATGTCAAACAACTCTAACACGAAAAGATGTAAAAAATAAGGGGATACTACAAGCATCATTAATCAACGACTAGATTAGAGCTGACAAAATCTGACCCGATCCAAAAACCCGACTCACTCGAACCCGAACCCGACCGGGACCTGAAAATATGGAGTCATTCATAGTCCGAACCCGAGACCGAACCTGACCCGAAACAGACCCGAACACAGATAAACCCGACCCGACTCTGAACCCGACCCGACTTTGAACCCGACCCGAATTGAAATTGTTATTTAACATCAACATTTTAATACTTGAATGTTAAATGTTTTTTTTATATTTTAACACAAGTTTATGATTATACTTTAACATATAAAACACCAATTATTTTTGTTAATTGCTATCATATGAATAAGAACCCAAGTAAAATCAATAGATAAGAAGATAAGTCAATGAGTCAAGTAAGTCAACCGTCATACATCAAATCAAAACATCAATACATATTACGAGTCAGAAATGCTAAAAGTTTATTAATCGTTGCAGATGATATAGCGTGCAACCCAACAACATATCCTTCCAACAACTACTAACAACCCAACAAAATATCCTTCTCGGAACCAACAACAATCAGCAATACCTAAGTGGGCCAAAAACTAATAATAATAATAATGAAAAAAAACTAATGGACCAAAAGCTAAAAATAAAATGGGCATTGAAAATGATATGGGCCAATGATATAGTCAAACCACAAATAAGTTCATTTGCAACTTGCTAGTTAAAATAAGGTTAAAACCTAAATGTACAATTAATTTGATTTAATTATAGCACCGATCAATTGGTTTAAATGTTTTAAAAAGGATGATTTTGCCGAATATCGAATTTTCGATTATGACTTTTTTGAAAATCGATCGACAACCGATGAGTCAATAACAATGAGTGTATTCAACCGAGTCAAAATTACATATTCAAGTATTCAACCGAGTCAAAATCATTTATTTTAAGTAAATTACATATTTAAGTATTCAACCGAGTTAAAACCATTTATTTTAAGTAAATTACATATTTAGGTATTCAACCGAGTCAAAATCAACCTATTTATCCAAATTCCAAACGGGTCGAATATGATTCGATCGAAAAACTCAAACCAACTATACCGCAATACCCACTTTGATTCGAAACTCAAATGATACCAACCCGTCTCTTGACCCGAAACCTGAACAAGACAGACCCGGTTTGACCCGAACCCGAATGGGCATGACCCGACTTAACCCAAAACCCGACCAATCTAAAATTCATTATGACCGAACCCAACCCGACCAATACCCGACCATAAATTTTACCCAAATTGACCCGACCCGAGCAAGCCTGACCCGAACCCGACCCGAACGGCCGACTTGCCAGCTCTACACTAGATTATGAAGAAGTCGTTGAGAATTGAACATCATTCCTCCTGTCGTTTAGTTGTATATTGAGGTCTTTGTGCTAACAGCGTGTAGTCAAAGGATATTACGCCTCTGAATCGTCAGAAATGGAGGAAAGTTTGCCTTCTTCAACGAAGGCAGGATTGAGAAATTCATCGACAAATGCCCACAACTTCTACACATCTTCAAAGTTAGTCAAGAAGTTAAGAGAGCAAGTGACAACGTCAAACATAACGAAGTCGCTGTTTATGTCATGACAGAAGTTAGTCATCGTACTCTCAACGCTCGAAGCTCTACCATGATTCTTTGGGTCATTCATGATTCGAATGCGGCTAAGGACGCCAACACCAAGGGAAATCCTATGTGCTTCGGCTAATTTCTGAACATTTTATGGACTGAACAACCCCTTATTCATGTCCCTTGGGCTAAATACCACAGCTGCACCACACTCGTACTTGAACTTAGGGTCATAGATCTAAGCAAGGCTTTCATCCTATCTCCATCCATCGGCTGTAAGCCCTCTAGAAGGCAGATCTAAGTTGGCCATTACCTCTCTTGATTTCTTCTTGAATATATCGGTACCATTGAAGACCTCGACATTGTTTATAAGGTGAATTTAATTCCTTTTATACTTGTTTATTTCCTATTTTCTTATATTTTGCTCTTTATCTGATTCGAATTCTTTGTTTCAAAGTCTATAATATCAAGTTTTTTGTTGTTCTGATTTCCGGTCTCCAAATTGTTGAGCCTACTATTGATTAGTTGGTTAAATTCATTTTTTTTTTTTAAATTACTGCTTTTGTTTAGGATTATCTTGATTTATGTAGTTTACAAATTGTTATTAAATTCTTGTATAATTTTAACATTTGAAGCATAACTAAGGTGTTCGATGAAATGTACAAGATTCAAATGCAGAATAACATGACTTATTTGAACTATAATTGAATTACCGTTGTGATTTTAAATTGCAAAATTCTCATCATCTTCTTAATCCTCCTATGCTTTTGCTGAACTATAATTGAATTACTTTTGTGGTTTTTATAATTACGAAATTCCAATCATCTCCTTAATCTTCTTATGCTTTTGCTGAACTATAATTGAATTACCTTTGTGGGTTTTATAATTACAAATTCCCATCATCTCCTTAATCCTCCTGTGCTACTGCCCCAAATTGTAGTACTTTAGAATAAGTTTCTATGCAGAAAGTATTAATTATTATACATCCTTGCAAAGTTTAATTGAATCGTTGGATAACTTGCTTGATATCTAACACAAGCAAGCTTTTTAGGGTAAAATATCCAGGTATTGTAGGATGACATTTATATTAGCTTATCCATAATTCAAAAATGACCACTACAAGTATTTATGAAGGTATAGGCGAAACACCATTACTAACATTTATGGAGGAATAGGACAATTAAACAACCTTAAACTATTAGAGAAAATTTCCTGTTTGTAGTTTTCTCAAACAAAAAACTAAACATTGTACCTTATCTTGTTGCCTTACTCTCGAATTGATTTTATTTCTAAGTTTTTTTTAATTCACTTATTTGATCTATTTTGGAATAAAAATCGATTGCGATTAATTTTCATTCATCATCCTCTTCTTTGGCAAATGACAAATTCCAACCGGATTCTGGAACTCGGAAACCATAAGTTCGATTTGCTGATATGATATGTTCGAGATCGTGAAAACTTTCAGATTCGACGATCTCTTTGGAAAGGCTTGCATTTTATTTTATGTATAAATTGCCAAATTGGGTTAGTGGAATCTTATGCTATAAGTTGCTTCTTCGAATTAGATTTCAATTAGTCTTATGTGATTTTGATTTATTGTTGCCTATATTCCTTGAACAAGGTTGTAAATTAAAATCGTGCGAGGGTTAATTTTTTTATGCTTCATCCGGGAATTCTCAAGGAACGACGATGTTCTTAAAATGTTTTGAACTTTCGATCCCTGGTTTAGAATTGAATTTGGTTGTTTTCTTGGCCGCAAAGATGAATCTCATGTTACTATACAGTTGTTTAATTTGTAAAACCAAAACTTTGTGCAACAGTAACTTTGTAAAATCATTACAAAACAACACTTACATAAGTAGATTTAGCGCGCTCGACCGAAATGCTGCAGTCTATCAGAATAAGGCAATTCATCTATCTATTTGACGTAATAGTTTGGGTAACAGAAGGCACTTGAAATCTAATTGGAAGGATTTGGTGTTCTGGTTGGTGCAACAAAGAATGGTTTGCCTTATTGAAAATGTAACTATTTCTCAACGATTCTTAAAATTAATTAGGCTTTCAATTTTGCTGATTAAATGTATTTGTGTTTGTTAGTATAACCTCTGCTCTTAAATAATACAATACATATTAGTCTCAATGGTCCTTCTCTTTCTTTAATCGGTTCTTAAACATTCTTTATTAGTGTTGTGCGTACAATTGATATTGAAAAGCTTCCTCATTTAAGTAACAAGAAATGCTACTTTCAACTATTGTTAGTAATTTTCTTTAACGGATTATTGTTTCAACTTATGCCTTGGACTAATGATTCCTTCAAATTTTCCGGTAACTGTGCAACTGGGCATATATACCTTGAGTTGAATATGCTTTGATAACTCCGTTAGCTCATTCAAATAAATAATTTGTTTACATGATCCCTAACTTTTAAATTGCTCATCCTTAATTGCACCTTCATAACTAAATTGACCATTTTCAGATTCTTTATCATTCATCTATCCCAATTCAATTGTTGTTGCCAGGTTCGACCACTTGAAGAACAACATCTAAATCTTGTGCCAGTAGAAGATCTAAGAACAACGTACATCCTTGTACCTTGATCGTTAAAAAGTATGCACAAGGTGCTGGTACTGAATAAGTGCAAAATATATATAATCACAACAACATAGCCACCGCGTGCAGTAACTAGTCCAAAGCCATCCAAGCTCTACATAATTTGGAAGATTTTGTTCAATTGTCATCCTTGCCCTCAGCCTGAAAGCTTCTGAAATGATGAAGGTCCCAACTCCCAAGGGGTCTATTAGCTTGCTATGATATTATAAAAAGAATCCTTTCATCTTCCTTGCACGGACGCATTGGGAAACATAATCGATATGGACACAAGAACATCAACTCTGCAGGTTATAGTTACCACAATTTTATACAAGGATATATGCATTGCTTCCCCGAAAAAGTTACCCCTTGGAGTTTCTGGGTACCATTGGTCACTTGCAACAGTTGCAAGCCTTCCACATGTGATAAACTATTAACCTGTTCATTTTCCTCATTTACCCTTTCTATATCCTAAAAAACTGCACTATTTATTTTTCTATTTTCTTGATGCTATTTTATAGACACCAGTAGATAGTTATTAACTTTTGCTCTCTGTATTTTTTTGGTAACAAGAATTATTAGTATTTTATTTGGCACTTTTGTTGTACTGAACATAATATTTGAAAGTGTCCTCATCTATAATTCTTGTCTCTATCAGGATTGACCATTCTTGTGAGCTTTCAACGAAATGTGTTGATGGATTGATGTTTAAATATTGCGATTTCTCGGCTGATGGTTTGTGATTTTCCAGCTTGAGCATTTGCAACAGTTCGTCAAGGACCCATCTAAAGCTTCTATATTAGCTGATATACATACTACTGGGTCCAGTGTCTGCCAAGGTTAGGGCTGGTTCCCACCGACTCCTGCCGTGAGTTCTTCTATTCTAGGATTGGTGCTGCCCAAAGCCAATCCTAAAAAGAAGGTTTAAATTTTGGGTTTATATATGCCGGATCGTAGCGAAACAAAAAAGCCCTTCAAATGACCAAGTCAAGGCGGTAGCATTGCAACCTGAAAGGTATGAAAACAGTGATGCCTACACGTTGTTTCGACCTATTTTACTCATGTACCCAATATTTGTTCTGCCGTAGAATTCAGTGCTGGACCTATATTTGATTGCTAATATTTTTTATTTATAAGATGAATTAAATAGGTAACAACTTAAAATCAATAAATGATCTAGAAACTAATTATTTCAACATCCACCCTTTATCCACCCCTTATACTTATAACTAGTTTAGTACCCGCACTTTTGAGCGGGTTTTTTTAATAATAATATATTTGACATTAAAAAATGTGTAAAAATACCTTAAATCATAACACCCGTAGAATATATCTATAATTAATTAGAGATATGATGAAACCAAGTACTAAACTAATATTTAGAATAAAATTACCGATAGAATCGATAGTTTTGTGATTCTCATTTTGAGGAGATTGTTGGTCGGTAAGGGAAAGATTCACATATTATTTTACATGTATGAAAATACTTAAATAATAATAATTTGTAAGGGTAGTGCCTAGACCTGTCAAAACACAACTCGATCCGGTGACCCGATCTGAACGATCTGAAAAATTTCCGACCCGACCCGGAAATTTTAACCCGGTTTTTTTTTCGACCCAAACCCGAAAAACCCAAAAAATTTCGGGTAATATGGGTTTCGACCCAGTGACCCGATTGACCCGGTAATTTTGACCCAATTTACCCGATTGACCCGGTTGATTTATAATTATATATAATTAATTTTTTTATATATAATTAAATTTTATCACAAAATTATCAAATCTTGATTTTTTTAATTTAAAAAAGAAAAATTTGACAAACCCGAAATCGACCCGAAATAAGGTCAAACCCGGGTTCGAGTCTACCCGGAAATACCCGAAACCCGAAGTAACCCGACCCGAATGACCCGTTTGACAGGTCTAGTAGTGCCCTATTTTTAACAAAAAAAACTTACATATATACTTTCAATTTTTTAATTTTCAAAAAAATTATATATTAACACTCTTTCAACTAACCGATTTCATCAAAAATTTGTTAATTATTATATCAATTTAAATATGCGAATCAAATAAAAAGAAATTAAATATAAATATAATATTATTGTATAACAAACAATCTTGATGTATAAAAATATATTTAGATATTTTTTTTACCAAATTAATGTGTAAACTTACAAATTTCGTTTTAGGACATAATTTAGATTTATTTTAACTAGTACTTCTTAAGTATATTATTATATTGCCTACAAATAAAAGAGATACAATACTGTAATATTTTTCAATCTGATGTTTATACGACTTCTGCTATCCAAACAGAAGCAACTGCTTTATGTGCAGGTATAAAACTAGCTCTAGCTAGAGGTTTAAGGAAAGTCATTGTGGAAGAAGACTGCTTGGAAGCTATCAAGGCAATCAATGAAAACAACTATGTGAGATGGGAAATTCTGAGAGAAGTAGAGCTCATCAAGAAACTTAGCTGCAACTTCAAGAGCATAGAAGTCAGACACTGCTACAGGGAAGCAAATAAGGCAACCGATTTTTTAGCTAAGTCTAGGAATATTTGTACGGTCTCGAACCTCCCTACCTATAGGGATCTCTGTAACATCATCCAGTTGGATGATCATGGCAGTATCTTACCTGAGTAAGATCTGCCTAATTTTTGCCTACTGTAAAAAAAAAATACTGTAATATATTTAGATTTATTTTAATTAGTACTTCATGTGTAGGTGGATAATATATGGCCACTTGAAAAGAAAATTCAAAGAAAAAGAGATATAAGTTATGCACATTAGATGAATCAACACAAACACATACTTGACAAAATTATGAACAAAAGTATATAGCAAATAACCAAATAGAAACGGAATTTGAACTGAACAACCAATGAATCATACATTATTATTCACATCCAATATCAAGACAAACAAACATGAGAGAAAAATCAAGAGACTCTAATTTAGAGAATCCAAGCCAAATAAAAATAGATTACCTTGCAGATTGAAAAGGGTGTAGTCCACTTCGAATATCCAATTGGTTTCAATACATGGAGCCTTCAAGCTTATATTTGCATGTAGATCGAAGGTTGGGGGAATAAATTGACGCCGAAGAACTATCCCGATACTCGTTCTCTATTTTGGTGTTCTTTGTTGTCAAATATTCCATCAGCCTCTACATTGTCACCTCTCAATTAAGATTTGTCAAGTAACTTACACCTACTTGTATATACTACGTGGTATTGCACCAAAGCTCTAAACCATCGTATTACATTAAATCGAATACTAATTAGGATATCACAAAGCAAATAAAAGTATTAATAGGGAAAAACAATGAAAATCTCAATAGGCAGTGACCACTGCGATCTTGAGATTGCAATTGTGTTTTGGAATTGTAAAAATTAATGCTCCGTATTAAAAAAAATAAAAATAAAAAGCATTACCATCAATTTCATCAACTTTGTCGACAGGTGATATGTACACTACAAAAAAAAATGAAATTCGATTCGGCAAAGAGCCGTGGCAAAATGCCTTCAAAGGGTGGCAAAAAGCATATAGCTTTGGCTTAGCTACGGCAAATGAGGGGGTGGCGAATTCTGGGGTGGCAAAATTTGGTAGCTTCGGCAAATAGCCGTAGCAAGAAAATTAGCGACGGCTAAGCTACGGAAGCTAGCCGTAGCTAAAATGTGAAGTAAAATTAAAAAAAAAAATACTGCTTTTTAGCCCGGATTCTTTAGACCCGAGCTAAAAAGTCCAATATTTATATTTAAAAAAAATTAAATAATACACACAATTTACCCATATATTAATTTCATTAATTATACAAAATTTAGTATTTACATACAAAATAAAATGTCAAAAAATACATAATTTATATACAATAAATATACATAATATGTCGATAAGTAGCCACATAGCCTATAATTTTCCACTTTGACACATGGGAATGGCAAGATCTATAATTTTCTTCTTTATCTTCATCCATGGTTCTTCAAAATGCAAGTCTGAAACTCTGGATGTAAAAGCTCTAGTTGTAAGATATTTTTGGAGGAAAAAAATGGATGAGCAAGGATAAGTCAACCTGATGCAACCTACCAAAAGCAAGCAGCCCACTCTTAATTAATAATAACAAAACTTTCACAAATTCAACAACTAAACTAGATAATGGAGAACGTGGAGGACCAAGTTTACAAGCCAAATTAAAGTAATAATAATTCTAAAAATAGGAGATTGAAATGAAACATGTGCTTTATATATAGTGTATACTTATACAACTCCTTTCCCATTCTCCCAAATAATTTGAATATCCTATGAAACATGCGCATAGCCATTGTCAAATTTGGCACGTGAAATGCTGGATATCCTAACACTAAGACAAGAAGGGCTTACTCGCAGACTAAAGTCATTGAACCTATCAAAATCCGGCAATTACAATCAATAAAGTTTTGATGTTCAAAATCAAAAGCTAAGAAATAACTCAGTGTTTCACTCATCCAACATATTTTATCCATCTAACATAAAACCAAACCACTGAAATAACATAATGGACTTATACCTCATGTTGTCCACCAGCTATGTGGGAATATTTCTTATTATGGATGTGCAAGTATTCTCTAGTGTCCACATGTTGAAGTTGAACCTTCTAATCTTGTCTCCAGATCTTCTCACTTCCTTCAATTTGAAGCCTGTCGAGATATTGAGTGAAATATAACAAAATAATAATATTATTAGTAGCTATAAGTTGCATGAAATGTAAATTATTATTAGTAGCTGGGCCTTGCTTTATGAGCATCATCTAAGGGAGTCAAAGTTCCTTCAAGTCTTGTAAATATATTTAAGAAAACTTCAGCAAGACTTGGGATATTTTAGAAGATCAACGACTTCTTGCTGAAATGACTTCTTGCTGAAACGAAGGTTGCAACGACTTCTTGCTGAAACGAAGGTTGCAAAGCAGCAGCTTCAACAACAGTAAACAAAAAACTAGGAATGGAAAATAAGCAGATAAATTACATATGAAAAATAAGGAGATAAATTACATGAATCCAGTGAAGAACAAAATTAAGCAATTAAAGTAGAAAACATGAGAATAAAAAATTGAAGGGAGAGAGATATGAGATATTTATAGGTTACCCATCTCCTCCGTCACCTTCATCTCCTCTATTTGATCAGCTACGTTTCCAAGATACTTCACAACTGTAAAACTGAATTTCTTTTCCCTATCAATTACCCAAACCATTTTGTAAAAATATCAGGCCAGTAAACGGGAAAGAAGTACTGGTTTTCTTTCTTGGGTTATAGGTTGCAGTTTTTTATTGAATAAGTTGTGAAGACTCCGAGCACTACCTGTAAATCGAGATCGAGTTGGTGGCGACTGGTGACCCGATTGCTGAGGGTAGGAAGCATCAGCAACATATTTTCAGGTTGTGAAGCAGAAATAGAAAACATCATGACATGAATCCTCCTGTATTATTTAATATTTACCAAATAAAATCATTTATCTTCACAACTTATCCAATAAAAAGCAGGCATTGGTATCTTGTATTTACGTGTCTGCACCTTGAAGTCCATGATGACACTCAACTTCAAATAATCCTATGAGTAAAGATAACCTTCAGTTAACAGCAACAATCAAGGATACAACGACAACTAATTCTGGTTTGGATTTTATTTATTCACTTAATTAATTTTGCTCTCTCATATCAGGATATATGACCCGTGTTTCATCACATTATCATGAATACTATTGAGCAGAGCATACTGACTATAAATAAGCCTCAGAGAACTCACATAGACCAACTATTACAAATAAATCAATAATAGGGAAGGGGGATCTATAGTTATTATGCCAATATCACACTTAAAAGCAAAAAAAATAGCAACCCCGAACAACAGCAAAGAAATCAATAAAAAAAATAGCAAAAGCCCCAAATTTTAATCCATTAGCAATCCTTTAGTCAGTCAGTCCTTAATTCATCTATGAAGATGAATTAAACGTTGTATGTTGTGATATAACCAATTAATTAGAATCAACAAATAATTAACATAAAAATTAATCCACAATCAAGGTAAGAAGCAAAGCAACCCTGAAATCATCCTTAAAACAGGGCAAAAGAAGCATAAAAGGGGAATTTTGAACAATAAAATTTATCAACAAATTAAGAATGGAGGCCTACCTATCTGATCTGAGCATCGTTTGGGGCTTTTGTTCGAATATCTGATGCAAGCGGCCACATAGCCTGAAAATCGCGAAAGAGAAAACTAGGAGACGATGAACAGACGACGATCTCTGACAGATGAAGAAATTAGGGTTTGTAGCAGAGAGGTAGAACTGTCCCCCAAAAAAACCTAAAGATAGCAAAGCTATAAGAAATTAGGGTTTGTAGCAGAGAAATGAAATTTGCGAAAATAAAAATTGAAGCACGAAATGGAAATGGAGGAGGAGAGAACCAGATGGATGGCATGTGGATGAAGTGCGACTCGCAGACGGACGACTGAGCAGGAGAGGCTTCAACGACTTCAAGAGGCGGAAGGCTGAGTAGGAGCCGAAACACGTCAGGAGAGCGCGCCTAGGCCTAGGAAGAGGACATCGGAGGCGGAGAGGCGCTGAAGGAGCCGATACTGATCGTTGGTAGCGGAGAAGGAAAAAACTTTAGCAGATAGGGAGATGGCGGAAGGTTGACAGCAGGAGGAGGAGAAGGAAAGAGGAAGGCGGCGAGGCGGTGGTGGTGAACGAGGTTAGGGTTTTCAGATCTGAAAGTAGAGGAGGATGGGGATGAGAATCAAACCTACCTTCCCCAAATTCGAGCAACCCTAGATGGGAGAACAAGGGAGGGGGAAGATGGGAGAATCCCACCGGCGATTACATGCTCCGGCGAGTACAGGGAGGAGAAGATGGAGAGCGAGCGGGAGAAGAGAGAGGGAGGACTGGAATTGATATGGGGGATTTGGGAACTTTTCATTTTTGGAACGTATCCCGCGTGTTGATTTTTTTTTTTTGGTAGTGGTAGCTACGACAAGTTCACTCCCGAAGCTCCCGTCCTATTTTTTTGTTCGAATGCAACGCCCGCCGTTGCTAATGTCGTCGCAAAAGATATCAATTGCCATGGCACACTTCTTCCGAAGCTAACAAGGGTAGTAAATTTCATTATTTTTTGTAGTGGTATCAATCATAAAAAGAAAAAAGTGAAAAGAAGAAAAGAATAACATAGATTATATAGAAAGTGATGGCGTGTAGATAAAGCTAAAATCTTAAAAATCCGAACAGATAAACTCGCATTTATTTATTTATATTAAAAAAATAAATATAATTTGATTTTAATTTTATCTAATCAATATCTAAACTAAACAATTGCCATAATCTCGAGAATATCTCAACCGATTTGTATTATAAGGAAATAAAAGAAAATCCAATTCTACAAAATAATTTAATTAATTATTATGTAACGAAAACCCTACATTAAAGGAGAAGCCGTCACATGGCTTATGCGACTTCTACTTTAGTATTATAATAACTAGTCCATTTCCCGTGCTATGCACGGATTTTATGTAAAAATATTATAATTATTTTTACATTTAATTATAAAAAATATTAACCTTCAAAAATAAATACTCCCTCCGTCCAAAAATACATGGACTTTTACTATTCATGCACGTTTTTTTAGGAGCTAAAAACTATATAAAATATTAACTTTTTTATTAAATATTTTTAATAATTACAAACTTATTATCAATATGTTTGTAATTACTAAAAAAAATTAATAAAAAATTTAATATTTTATATAGTTTTTACCTTCTTAAAAAAGCGTGCATGAATAGTAAAGGCAATGTATTTTTGGACGGAGGTAGTAATGTATATTCATCTACAAACAAAACAAACAAAAAAAAGTCTACAAACAAAAAAAAATCTAGATATTATAATATTTTTTATATAATTTAATATTAAAAAATAAAAATTTATTTGAATACTAACAAAGGAAATTGTTTTTAATGACCCTCCAACGAATTTAACCGTTCGGCAATCACTCTCCACAATGATATCATCATATGTGTCAAACCATCTCCTTATGCTAATTAGAAAATATAAATGATATGGTAATGATTCTGTCATCTCCGAGGTTGATACTATTAGAATAGCTCTTACACACAAGCAAGTGTGAAAGGGTTATGGCCTATGGGGTGGCTTAATCCCCCTCTAGTTGATTTCTTTTTTTTTTCAAAATATTCACTCAAAAATAATTATTTACCGTAATATTCATAGAGGGAATTAAAGGAAGTAACATGACAGGTAATGCGAATCGATCATCTTCTCCTTAATGAAAGAAAAAATAACATGACAGGTAATGCTATTAACATGACAGGTTATACTGTTTAATATGACTGGTCATAACATTTAACATGACATGTAATGCGAATCGATCATCTTCTCCTTAATGAAAAGAGAGGAAAAAGTGTTCGGTTTCGATAGAATACTGTGTAAATTCGTCCACAGGAAAAAGTGTTCGGTTTCATATGCAGATGAGGTTCATTCAATAATGTAATATAGTATGAATGATCAAAATTTGTTTTTATTACCACAAGTGTTATCGAATATATGATGCATGATCTTTGGTGATTTCGCATTTAACATGTTGTTTTACTAAAAAATGTACATTGTCTATGAATTACAAGTTCGAATTTCCCATAATTATAAAATGTGCGAACCACTTGACAAAAAAAAATGTGCGGACCACATACTCAATTCCTCGCTATGTACCATAAGCGTTTCCAAGTGCATCATAAGTGACACAAAAACGCATCGGTCAGTCCACCAAGATGCATATAGAGCACTGCCATGTCAAAACTATTAACTATCATGTCAAAGGTATTACTTGACAAGTTAAAAGCATTATATGTCATGTACATCGTCGTTGAATGACATGTTCGAATTTCCCATAAGTACAAAATTCGTTAACTACATATTGAATTGCAAAAGCCGGAGCATAAGCGTCTCCAAGTGCATCATACTTGACACCAAAAGACACCGGTCATTCAACCAACACGGACATGGGTCATGAAGAACACACAAGGGGAGATGAAGAGCTATTCACGCTGCACTTACCATTTTTTAGAGAGAAATTCATGGAGCGTATTTGCCCATTACACTAGCAAAGTAGCAAGATTGACAAAGATTATTCAATGGCACACACACAAGATTCATGGGAAAGCCTAATTACACTAGCAACGTAGCAATATTGGCAAGTAAATATTAACTAGTGTTATGTACAAACGCTGAGGCTGGAATGTTGACATAATCGGGTGACATGTATAAAAGCTTATGGCAAAACGTGAGTTGTTTTTTCTGAAAAAGTGGGTTGATGTTTCTCTCTCATCCTCTCAGCACTCTCTCTCCTCTCATTAATTTCCTCTCTCACATGCTTTTCTTTTTCCCTTTTTCCTTTCCTCTCTCATCTCTCTCTCCTTGTCAGTTTTTTGTCCAGTTGTCTCCCACAACCTCACCTGTTACCGGCTACACTTGTAAGCGGATATCCGCTTTTAGCAAAAAAATTTCCGGATGGGGTTAGGTGTGCAAAGGGTTTCACCCAAGAGGGTCATTTTAGCAAATCTGCCATATTCATACATTCAAAATATTTACAAAAATATTAATTTTTTGCAGGTTTATCAGAGAAACGCGGTCTCAAATCGTGTTTCATCTAAAAGTTGTAAAATTTGAAAAAAGTGGGAAAAATTAAACGACTAAAAAAGTGGAAAAAAAATAAATTATAAATTTTATTTCTTAGTTGGTACAGAGTGAGTATTAAATCATTAAGTCATAAGTTCCGATTCTTTTGGACAAATTTTTGCTTCTTTTAATTTTTAAATTAAAATTGACCGTTAAAATAATAAATTTAAGGATTTGTTAAAATATTTTTTTTAACATTATAGTTTTTAATTTTAATAACTATTTTAAAAAAATTGAGCCTCTCTTATAAAATAATTCCTAAAGTTACCTAATTAAATTACATTAGTTAAAATAAATAATGTCAAACAATTTAGTGTTTATAGTTTTTAATTTATTAAAATCACTCTTTAAAAATATACAACTAAATTATTTTGAATAAAATTACCTAATTAAATTAAATTACTTAAAATAAATTGAAAAAATAACATTAAAACATTTATTTAAATTAAAATAAATTTAAAAAATAACATTACAACATTTATTTAAATATGATATTCCCTTTTAGAAATATATAATTAAGAGGGATTTAAAGGAAGTAACCCTTGACCCGAAAAACTTTGCTAACCTAACCCCTGCAAAAAAAAATTGCAAAGGGTCATCACCTCTGCACGGTTAGAGACGGATTGTAGCCGGTGGAGAAAGAAAAAGTAACAGGCATTTATTGCCCGTCCCTTTCACCTACCTAGGGGGGAAATTAACGAGGAGAGAGGGAGTGACATAGGGGAGAGAGGAAGAAGATCCTCAAGGTGAGTCGGGGCTCCGATCGAAGGACAAGAGGGAGCGAGGGGGATGTGTGACAAGCGCCGGATCAGAGTAGTCAAGGGGAGCGGCGGTGGCGGAGGCGCTGGAGAAGGAGCGGCGGTGGCGGAGCCCCTTTGGCTTCTCTCTAGTCTTTGGCGTCTCTCACTCTCTTCTCTGTTCGAGTGCTCGACTTCTCTGGTGTCGGCGGCGGTGGATCACGATTCACGGCTCGACTGGTGGTGCTCGACTAGTGTCGGTGGCGGTTCTTGACTGACAGTGCTCGACTTGTGTCGGTGGTGGTTCTCGACTGGCGGTGCTCGACTGGATTCACGGCTCGACTGCTGGCGTCTCTGACTCTCTTCTCTGTTTGAAATTGAAGGAAAGCGGTGAGTCGCCGGTGGTGACGGGCGAGCTTTGTTGTAGGCCGGTGGCGGCGAGTTCCTCCACCAATCTGCAAACCCAGCGAGTGTTCGAAATTGAAGGAAAGCGGTGAGTCGCCGGTGGTGACGGGCGAGCTTTGTTGTAGGCCGGTGGCGGCGAGTTCCTCCACCAATCTGCAAACCCAGCGAGGAAGATGAATCAATTTGTTAAAGATTTGTTTTTATTACAAAATTAGCTCCTAAATTCCTAAAAATTGCGGATTGGGTTGTGTTTTTCTGATAACTACAGACAAGACCCAAAACTTCCAGGGATATAAGTTTTGTCCCTAGTGAAGGTTCCGATCTCCATCCCCGAAGCGATGAGATTGAACTCATAAAATAGATAAACACATCATATGTGTATACATAAATTACCATCGAAGTGGAAGTGGATGAATAAAATATAAAATAAATTTATCCGGTAGATAAATCAATATCCCCCGAAGTGGATAAAAGTGAGGAAATTGAAATTATAAATCACTCGATGTGATTAATAAATTTAGTGCATCTTTTCTATTGAACTTGTGTAATGGAAGTAACAAGGTTAACCGACTGTAAATAGGCTAACATTGTGATGCTATTAATGAAAGAAAATAACATGACAGGTTATACTGTTTAACATGACTGGTCATATCCTTTAACATGACAGGTAATGCGAATCGATCATCTCCTTAATGAAAGAAAATAACATGACAGGTAGTGTTATTAACATGACAGGTTATACTGTTTAACATGACTGGTCATATCCTTTAACATGACAGGTAATGCGAATCGATCATCTTCTCCTTAATGAAAGAAAATAACATGACAGGTAATGCTATTAACATGACAGCTTATACCCTTTAACATGACTGGTCATATCCTTTAACATGATAGGTAATGCGAATCGATCATCTTCTCCTTAATGAAAGAAAATAACATGACAGATAATGCTATTAACATGACAGCTTATACCCTTTAACATGACTGCTCATATCCTTTAACATGACAGGTAATGCGAATCAATCATCTTCTCCTTAATGAAAGAAAATAACATGACAGGTAATGCTATTAACATGACAGCTTATACCCTTTAACATGACAGGTTATTTACTGATCTGCAATCTATAAGCTTATTCGGTAAAAGAAAGACATTGTCCGAGTTAAAGTAGACAATGATTAAGATGCGAACCACTTGACCAAAAAAAAAATGTGCGAACCACATACTCAATTCCTCGCTATGTACCATAAGCGTTTCCAAGTGCGTCATAAGTGACACAAAAACGCACCGGTCAGTCGACCAAGATGCACATAGAGCACTGCCATGTCAAAACTATTAACTATCATGTCAAAGGTATTACTTGACAAGTGAAAAGCATTATATGTCATGTACATCGTCTTTGAATGACATGTTCGAATATCCCATAAGTACAAAATTCGTTAACTACATATTGAATTACAAAAGCCGGAGCAAAAGCGTCTCCAGGTGCATCATACTTGACACCAAAAGACACCGGTCATTCGACCAAGACAGACATGGGTCGTGAAGAACACACAAGGGGAGATGAAGAGCTATTCACGGTGCACTTACCATTTTTTAAAGAGAAATTCATGGAGCGTATTTGCCCATTACACTAGCAAAGTAGCAAGATTGACAAAGATTATTCAATGACACACACACAGGATTCATGGGAAAGCCTAATTACACTAGCAACGTAGCAAGATTGGCAAGTAAATATTAACTAGTGTCATGTACAAACGCTGAGGCTGAAATGTTGATATAAACGGGTGATATGTATAAAAGCTGATGGCAAAACGTGAGTTGTTTTTTCTAAAAAAGTGGGTTGCTTTATTTCTCTCTTTCTCTCAGCACTTTCTGAAAAAGTGGGTTGCTTTTTCTCTCTCATCCTCTCAGCACTCTCTCTCCTCTCATTAATTTCCTCTCTCACATGCTTTTCTTTTTCCCTTTTTCCTTTCCTCTCTCATCTCTCTCTCCTTGTCAGTTTTTTGTCCAGTTGTCTCCCACAACCTCACCTGTTACCGGCTACACTTGTAAGCGGATATCCGCTTTTAGCAAAAAAATTTCCGGATGGGGTTAGGTGTGCAAAGGGTTTCACCCAAGAGGGTCATTTTAGCAAATCTGCCATATTCATACATTCAAAATATTTACAAAAATATTAATTTTTTGCAGGTTTATCAGAGAAACGCGGTCTCAAATCGTGTTTCATCTAAAAGTTGTAAAATTTGAAAAAAGTGGGAAAAATTAAACGACTAAAAAAGTGGAAAAAAATAAATTATAAATTTTATTTCTTAGTTGGTACAGAGTGAGTATTAAATCATTAAGTCATAAGTTCCGATTCTTTTGGACAAATTTTTGCTTCTTTTAATTTTTAAATTAAAATTGACCGTTAAAATAATAAATTTAAGGATTTGTTAAAATATTTTTTTTAACATTATAGTTTTTAATTTTAATAACTATTTTAAAAAAATTGAGCCTCTCTTATAAAATAATTCCTAAAGTTACCTAATTAAATTACATTAGTTAAAATAAATAATGTCAAACAATTTAGTGTTTATAGTTTTTAATTTATTAAAATCACTCTTTAAAAATATACAACTAAATTATTTTGAATAAAATTACCTAATTAAATTAAATTACTTAAAATAAATTGAAAAAATAACATTAAAACATTTATTTAAATTAAAATAAATTTAAAAAATAACATTACAACATTTATTTAAATATGATATTCCCTTTTAGAAATATATAATTAAGAGGGATTTAAAGGAAGTAACCCTTGACCCGAAAAACTTTGCTAACCTAACCCCTGCAAAAAAAAATTGCAAAGGGTCATCACCTCTGCACGGTTAGAGACGGATTGTAGCCGGTGGAGAAAGAAAAAGTAACAGGCATTTATTGCCCGTCCCTTTCACCTACCTAGGGGGGAAATTAACGAGGAGAGAGGGAGTGACATAGGGGAGAGAGGAAGAAGATCCTCAAGGTGAGTCGGGGCTCCGATCGAAGGACAAGAGGGAGCGAGGGGGATGTGTGACAAGCGCCGGATCAGAGTAGTCAAGGGGAGCGGCGGTGGCGGAGGCGCTGGAGAAGGAGCGGCGGTGGCGGAGCCCCTTTGGCTTCTCTCTAGTCTTTGGCGTCTCTCACTCTCTTCTCTGTTCGAGTGCTCGACTTCTCTGGTGTCGGCGGCGGTGGATCACGATTCACGGCTCGACTGGTGGTGCTCGACTAGTGTCGGTGGCGGTTCTTGACTGACAGTGCTCGACTTGTGTCGGTGGTGGTTCTCGACTGGCGGTGCTCGACTGGATTCACGGCTCGACTGCTGGCGTCTCTGACTCTCTTCTCTGTTTGAAATTGAAGGAAAGCGGTGAGTCGCCGGTGGTGACGGGCGAGCTTTGTTGTAGGCCGGTGGCGGCGAGTTCCTCCACCAATCTGCAAACCCAGCGAGTGTTCGAAATTGAAGGAAAGCGGTGAGTCGCCGGTGGTGACGGGCGAGCTTTGTTGTAGGCCGGTGGCGGCGAGTTCCTCCACCAATCTGCAAACCCAGCGAGGAAGATGAATCAATTTGTTAAAGATTTGTTTTTATTACAAAATTAGCTCCTAAATTCCTAAAAATTGCGGATTGGGTTGTGTTTTTCTGATAACTACAGACAAGACCCAAAACTTCCAGGGATATAAGTTTTGTCCCTAGTGAAGGTTCCGATCTCCATCCCCGAAGCGATGAGATTGAACTCATAAAATAGATAAACACATCATATGTGTATACATAAATTACCATCGAAGTGGAAGTGGATGAATAAAATATAAAATAAATTTATCCGGTAGATAAATCAATATCCCCCGAAGTGGATAAAAGTGAGGAAATTGAAATTATAAATCACTCGATGTGATTAATAAATTTAGTGCATCTTTTCTATTGAACTTGTGTAATGGAAGTAACAAGGTTAACCGACTGTAAATAGGCTAACATTGTGATGCTATTAATGAAAGAAAATAACATGACAGGTTATACTGTTTAACATGACTGGTCATATCCTTTAACATGACAGGTAATGCGAATCGATCATCTCCTTAATGAAAGAAAATAACATGACAGGTAGTGTTATTAACATGACAGGTTATACTGTTTAACATGACTGGTCATATCCTTTAACATGACAGGTAATGCGAATCGATCATCTTCTCCTTAATGAAAGAAAATAACATGACAGGTAATGCTATTAACATGACAGCTTATACCCTTTAACATGACTGGTCATATCCTTTAACATGATAGGTAATGCGAATCGATCATCTTCTCCTTAATGAAAGAAAATAACATGACAGATAATGCTATTAACATGACAGCTTATACCCTTTAACATGACTGCTCATATCCTTTAACATGACAGGTAATGCGAATCAATCATCTTCTCCTTAATGAAAGAAAATAACATGACAGGTAATGCTATTAACATGACAGCTTATACCCTTTAACATGACAGGTTATTTACTGATCTGCAATCTATAAGCTTATTCGGTAAAAGAAAGACATTGTCCGAGTTAAAGTAGACAATGATTAAGATGCGAACCACTTGACCAAAAAAAAAATGTGCGAACCACATACTCAATTCCTCGCTATGTACCATAAGCGTTTCCAAGTGCGTCATAAGTGACACAAAAACGCACCGGTCAGTCGACCAAGATGCACATAGAGCACTGCCATGTCAAAACTATTAACTATCATGTCAAAGGTATTACTTGACAAGTGAAAAGCATTATATGTCATGTACATCGTCTTTGAATGACATGTTCGAATATCCCATAAGTACAAAATTCGTTAACTACATATTGAATTACAAAAGCCGGAGCAAAAGCGTCTCCAGGTGCATCATACTTGACACCAAAAGACACCGGTCATTCGACCAAGACAGACATGGGTCGTGAAGAACACACAAGGGGAGATGAAGAGCTATTCACGGTGCACTTACCATTTTTTAAAGAGAAATTCATGGAGCGTATTTGCCCATTACACTAGCAAAGTAGCAAGATTGACAAAGATTATTCAATGACACACACACAGGATTCATGGGAAAGCCTAATTACACTAGCAACGTAGCAAGATTGGCAAGTAAATATTAACTAGTGTCATGTACAAACGCTGAGGCTGAAATGTTGATATAAACGGGTGATATGTATAAAAGCTGATGGCAAAACGTGAGTTGTTTTTTCTAAAAAAGTGGGTTGCTTTATTTCTCTCTTTCTCTCAGCACTTTCTGAAAAAGTGGGTTGCTTTTTCTCTCTCATCCTCTCAGCACTTTCTCTCCTCTCATTAATTTACTCTCTCACATGCTTTTCTTTTTCCCTTTTTCCTTTCCTCTCTCATCTCTCTCTCCCTGTCACTCCCTGTCAGCTTTTTGTCCAGTTGTCTCCCACAATCTCACCTGTTACCGGCTACACTTGTAAGCGGATATTCGCTTTTAGCAAATTTTTTCCGGATGAGGTTAGTTGTGCAAAGGTCATCACCCAAGAGGGTCATTTTAGCAAATTTGCCTATAATTAATAATATTGGACAATTCCAATATTCTAATTACAACAATATAAATGTAACAAAAATAAATAATATATTTGGAAACTATATCAATTTAAATTTACATTAATTACATTTTAGATATATTAAAAGATGATTACAAAATATATAAATTTGGTAAGTATACATTAAACCTATTATCAATGAAAAGTTTATATTAGTAATCTTATGACATATATAATCGAAAATTAAATAAATATTGCGGAAATATAATCCAAAAGTTTATATTAGTAATACTAAGATTAAAATATTACCAAAAATAAGCATTTAGTTATTGCCAAAAATAACTATATAGACATCTTTCTTAATAAATATCAAAAGATTAAATATGGCATGATACTATTGGTTAAAAGTTTTGGAGGGAAAACTTTTAACCAGAGATTGACATGTGGCAGAAACAGTTTCTGCTTTAGTATTGTTTAGGATATTGATTTTAGAAGCAATGTCTTCACAAACAATTGAGCCACGTGTCAACCCTTTGAGCAGCCTAAGAAACTACTTTCTTCACCCACGTTCTTTCAACTGCTCAAATCCCGTTTCATCTCTCATCTCCTCCTCGCATTTGAAATTCTACTCTCCTCGCGAGTCACAACTGTAATGGTATTTCCTCTCTTCTTCAACTGCTTATTTTCCCCACCTTCTATATTTGTTCCTCACAGTTATCTTCTATTGTGGGTAGGAGATCCCGTTTGTTTCGGTGGTGGCAATCAAGCACTTGGGGTGGAGGTGTTGCGCAAGGGTGGTTGCGGATCGAGGATCTGGGAGGTGGCGCGGCACGGCGCGGTGCGAGGGTGGTGTAGGATTGGAAGTTGGCACAACCCAAGTGTGGTAGAAGATTGTAGTGAGAGTGACCTCTCCTTCTGGTCCAACGTCATATCCGTTCATCTCTTCCATGATCGGATTGTAGTTGCTCTCCTCCAAAAGGTTTTTGTGTTCAATTTCCTAGATTTGAAGCTTTTGCACCAGATTGAGACCATTGCCTACCCTAACAACCCGTGTGAGGTACTGCGACAAGAGATTGTCGAGAGGAAGAGGCAAAAGGAGATGAAGAGGGCAAAATCAACAATTTCACAATAAATTAGGGAAACTATTGAAGGATTTAACCAACCACGTTCTCTTCCTCTCTCACGATCCCGTTTTCAGGTGAGCAATGTCAATGAATTCATCTTAAATTTTCGGATAAAATAAAACCCAATCCTAAATTCCCTAATTTCATAGACCTAGATTCAAAGAGACATTCTCCTCATCCCTGTAACTTGTGTTTGTGAGGTCCTTTGACATCAATCACCAATTCCTATAATCCTAGAGAGAAAGAAAAGGGTCTGGAAAAAGCAGAGGTTGTTGTTAAACCCATTCCCCTTGTATTTCATTCAAGTTGTAAATTTGATTTATTCAAATCCTGGGATGTTGGGTTTGAGTTGAATATGATATTGCAGGTGAATTCCAGTGATAATAATAATTTTTTTTCAAAGGTAAATTATGTGGAGCTTTGTTGAAGAGAAAGAAAATTATTTGGAGGTTCAAGTATGGTGTTTGCTATTTTTTTGGGTTATCTATTTAATCTCTAGTGTGCTCATCTTAAGGCTCATTTCCACCCACGTACCCCATGCACTTTCAGTGTTTGACCATTTCATTATTTCACTGTTGTGGAGACCCAAGCCATTGTATTCCCGGTGATACTACTTTGTTGTGCATATATGAACAAAATAATCAATTCTCAGGTTCATAAATGCACATGCACAGTGATGTGTGCATTTTGGTAACAAGTTGTATATTTCCATCTTCCTGCAGATGTTCTTTTATGAGAATAAGACAATTTAAATTAGCAATGCTACATTTTGGGAGAAGAGTTATCGACCAGTTCATTATTTGACTGTTGCGGAGACCCAGACCCTTGTATTCCTGGTGATACTACTTTTTGTATATGGAGATGGTAATTATAAGCAGCTACATTCCATCTTTGTAGGAGTCAGTTCCAAATTCTGTTGATCACGTGATACTGAGTGCTCCTGATTCATTGGTTGTCGCTATTACGAAGCCTTCTGATCTTGATGGAAATTATGCACATAATTCTAGCAATTTTGTCTCAACTCCTCGAAAAGTTCATGAGAACAGCTTGGGTATTATTGGCCAAATAGGCAAATAGGCTTTTAGTTGGGCATGGAAATCCTTTCTTTGCAACTCTTTGGCATTATAAGTAAGATACGTGGATATAATACCTATTTTCCCTGTGTTATTTTATTTAGTTTGGAGTTCATTAATATAGTTACTATATAAAATATACTCCGTAAATCACCACGTCCAAAGTAACGTGCTGCTACATCAGTTTCGACGTGCACTAATTCTCCTTGCTAAAGATGATTAAAAGTATAATCAATTAACACATTCATTTAAACATGCATTTAAGATGTAGATTTACAATGTATCTAACAAGTTCCATTAGATCCATAATTTCCTTTTTAAAAAAACTATGTGAACTCGAGTGTCTTGAGGGTTCCAAGGTGGGTGAGGTTGAAGTGTGAAAGATTATAAGAAAAATTGACGTGTTGAGTATTTTAATTAAGATGTCAAACTCGACCGAAAATATTATATAAAAAAATCCGAACATGGTTCGGGAAAAGCAACCGATTCATCTATTTTCAAACTGAACAACGAACAAATAGTACTATTGAGATTCCACATGAACAGGCTTGATTGCCTTCATTTATGAAATCCAAATCAAGCTACAGGATAGTAAGACAACAAATCATAAGGAGAAATGAATTAATTTGTTGGTATTTGAGGGACATGTCTCATCCCATCTTGGTCCGTAAGTATTGCTCAACTGATCTTAACTTTGATAAGTTATCATTTGTAACCAGTGTTCTAAATATCGGATATATCCGCCGATATATCGGCGATATTTAGAACCCGTTACGATATCGGTGTATCGGTTGGAAATTATCGGTCAACGCTATTTATCGGGTCAACGACCGATATATCGGTCAATATCGGGTTGACCAATATATCAGTAACCCAAAACGGTGTCGTTTGTTGTGTTCTTATTTTTACGTAATAAAAAATAAAAAAATGGCTCAGTTCGAGGGGCCAGGGCTTGCGAGAGGCAAATAAGTGATTGTTCTTCTCCGGCCGCACCTGCTAGGCTACTTCTTCTCCAGTCGGCGGTCTCCTCCGGCACGAGGGCTTGCGAGAGGCAAATAAGTGATTGTTCTTCTCCGGCCGCACCTGCTAGGCTACTTCTTCTCCGGTCGGCGGTCTCCTCCGGCACGGCGGCACCCATTAAGCCCCAGTTCCTCTCCGACCGCCTCAGCCGCTCAGCGCGGTTGCTTCTATTCCTTCAGCAGCCTGTTCCGCCCTATCTTGTCCCTGCTTCTTTTCTCCGACTGCCCCTTATCTTCTCTGACCACCTCTTCTTCTCCGGTTGCCCCTGTGGTTTTGGGAGCAATTTGGAGTTTGTGTACTGTGTAAGTGTCACTGTGCTCTATCAGTTCAAGGGATTGATAAACTTTCAACTTTCAATTTGAGGGATTGAAAAAGTTTCAACTTTCAATTTGGGGGATTAAAAAAAAAAAATTTTTAGGGATGCCATATTTTACCGTTTTGATGCCAAAATTTTATTATATTTTATTTTTACTTTGATGCCACTTTTCTAATGAAATGATTGGATGACACTTTTTTAATGCCACTTTTTTTAAACCTTGATGGCATTTTTTGTTTACTGTAATGTCACGTTGACCATTGATGCCATTTTTTTTACTGGTACCGACTGATGCCACTTTTTTAATGTCAATTTTTTGATGATATTTTTTTACCGTGATGCCATATTTTTGATGATATTTTTTCAAAGTAGTATTTTGATGATATTTTTTCAAAGTAGTATTTTGATGACAATTTTTCCTTTGATGCCATTTTTTTTTACTGTAGACTACTGATGACACTTTTTTATGTCAATTTTGTTGATGATATTTTTTTATGCCGCTTTTTAATCAAATCGTTTGATGCCATTTTTTAATTTAATTAATTGTATATCAATATATTTTCATCGATTCTACCTTTATTCACTGATGACACGTTTGTGGTTACACTTCATTGATGCAATCACTTGTGGTGGTATGTTTGTTACAATTTTATTGATTGATGACATTTGTGATTACATTTTATTGATCTCAATCATTTGTGATGACATTGTTTGTGATTACACTTCATTGATGCATTCACTTGTGGGGGCATGTTTATTACATTTTTATTCATTGATGACACAAGAGCGTAAAATGTGATTAAGCTTGATTGATGATATATTTTATTGATAACTTTTATTCATTGATGAAATGGTTTTAATAGATTAATAGAATTGGTAAAAATATGAGCATAAAATGTGATGACACTTCATTGATGACATCTTTTTATTGATGGTTATTATTCCTTAATGACATTAGTTATTACACTTCATTGATATCAATCGTTTCTGAAGACATCTTTATATGATTGATGACATAGGACTATAAGAGTTTAAAACGTGAAATCAAAATAGAGTCATCTTATTATACATATAAAAATACAAGGTCTTTGAAACTATGACATTAATATTTGGTGTATACGTAAAAACACCTATTATAACATGTCATCAACTAAAAAAAAAAACTACATAGCAATTTTTTTCCAGCTCTCGAGCTACATGACACTGCCAAAAAGTATAAAGAAGATCGCCTCAAAAATCGTTGTCATCTCATAGGAGAAAGCCCATTCTAA
Source organism: Persicaria tinctoria (assembly GCA_037127255.1). Lineage (NCBI taxonomy): Eukaryota > Viridiplantae > Streptophyta > Magnoliopsida > Caryophyllales > Polygonaceae > Persicaria > Persicaria tinctoria. The sequence goes on along the minus strand of JBANSL010000009.1, from coordinate 4,413,403 downwards.
TGCTAGATGAGCATTTGTAAATATAATTACAACTCTCATGCTATTTGAATTGATGGTCTATCTATCCGTCTTCCTAACCTGCATATAAAACAAGAAATATAAAAGGAATTACGTACTATTGAAGGTAAAATCGATAACACATCAACCATATATGTAAGATTCAATCTCGCACCTCCACAAAAACAGGCAAAAGAAACCACAATTATTGCCTACTTTAAAAAAACAAAGCCTTCGCATCCATATGAACCTGCACTACAAGAGACGAAATCTGAACAAAAAGAGCAAATGTGTATGATCATATATATAAGTAAATGGTACTGAACTAAAATCTCAATAAGTCGAAACACATACCTCAATCACAATATTATACTAATAATGTATTATATTATACAATAAAAAGGTTTGAATGGGAATTAGGAGGCATTTGGTTTTGGAAAATGTGATCTTTTTTAACAAAGAGTAAAATTCCCTTTTTGCACACTCTTGCAGTTCAAGCAAAGCCCTCTTGTTTACCATTTCGTTTGCACAGTTGGCACTCAGGCCCGGCCCTGGACAAGGGCAAGATGGGCGCTCGTCCAGGACCTCCGATTTTACGGGGCCTCACTTAAATAAAATTAGTATATAATTAATTTGTTTTAAAGTTAAACAAATGGATCCGCTGGCACAATGGTAGGTGAAATGCTGGGCAAAGTGGCTAGATACAACTGCCGTGAGTTCGATTCCAATGAGGAGCTCTTTCCTTAATTTTTTCCACCTTTTCTTAAAGGATTGTGGGCTGCTCTTTTTTCCCATTTTTTTCTTAGCCGCTTAGATTGGTTTTATTTTTATTTTTAATTTTTTTCATTTGTAATTTATTTGCATAATTTGTTTCAAATACTCCCTTTTGATGGGTTTTCTCTCTCCTAGGAGAGAGAAACTCTCTTTTGAGAACAATTTTATGGGTATTTGTTTCTTCCCCCATCTTCCCTTGTGAACAAATCTCTTGTGTCTATGCAATTTGCCTCTGTAGATCTCTTGTGTCTGTGCTATTCGCCCCTGTAGATCCCCTTTTCAGAGCAATCCCTCCCATTTCTCCTTTCATTTGTACCTTGGTCGGGTCCTTCGGGTGCTCCGGCTGGAGTCCTTCCGGGCTGCCGGCGCCGGCGCTCCTAGCGCCTCCGTCGACGCCGCTGTCGTCTAGCCGATCCCCCTCTCCTCTCTGTGTCAATTTAGGCTCCTCCCTTTGTCGATTTTGGGGTTTGGTTGGGCTGTCTCTCCCCTTCTTTTTTCAGATCTCTTTTCCAGATCTCCTAGTGTGATCGGCTTAGCCTCTTTCCGATGGTGGCTGTTCGGCTTAGCCTCTTCAGTTCCCCATCTCCATCTACCCTACAGTTCCTTCCGGTGTCCCTCGGGCCTGGCCGTGACTAGCGGGTCTAATCTATTTCCCTTCGGGCCCAAGTACTTGGTCCTTCGGGCCCAAGTACTTTCCTTGGGGCTCAAGGGTGCGGAAATTTTTATCTCTTCCTTGGTATTTCGGGAGTTTCGGGTCCTATGGGCCAAGGTTGAGGTTATGTCAATTTTAAAATTATTGAGAAACTATCCTTTTGGGTTTTATCAAGTATCCGATTCGGTTCCTTGATATTGTCCCGAAAGGGTTTTGAGTATAACCACCCAAAAGGGTTTTGAGAAAATCCCGCAAGGGCTTGTCGATATTTTTACAGGTGACAAGCTGGATGGCGTTTTGTTGAGCAGTTTGCGGCTCTGCTTCTGATGCTTCTTGGAGATCTTCTGCTTGGTTGGGGGGCGTGGAGTCTGTAGTCGGGTCTGGCTGGGGTCGAGGTGGTGCGCTCAAGGCGACTCCGTATTCGGGATAGAGTTTTCCTTGGAGCTCGTCTGCACTACCCACAGGAGTTAGTGTCCTGCTGTACTACTGGCCCGCGGTGCTACTGTTCGGTGGTGCTTGGCTGCGTTCTTCGGTGACTTCCTTAGCTGTTCGGGTGTTTGGTCTTCTTGAAACGTTTGTTGTAGAGTTTATTTCTGTTTGGTTCTTTACGCCTATTTTTTGTATCTCTGTTTTTTAGGTTGCTCTGTTAGACGGTTCGCCGTCTGCCGACTTCGGTCGGCCTCTCGATGAGTCAGGTCTGTCTGACCTTCGAATTTTTACCTAATCAAAAAAAAAAAAAAATACTCCCTTTTGATTTATTTGGTTTTTCTTTTAAAACATGTTATAGTCTCGTTTTTTTTTTAAATAAGTTTTCAAATCCTACCAACACAATACCCAATAATGTTCTAATTTGTTTATCATTTTTTTTAAGTTCATTTATATACTCAATAATCTATTTTTAATTTTTTTTGGTCAAATCTATTTGAACTTTTTTCTTTTAAAACATGTATCAAATATACGTCAATATAATGTACCGTCATATTTCACCTAAAAATTTTACTTTACTACTATCTTAGTTAAAATTTGGCCCAGGGCCTCCGAAATCCATTGGACGGCCCTGTTGGCACTCATTTTGCTTGTTTTTTTTTTTACTGCATTGCTCTTTGGTTAGGAATTTTTACTGCCTTTTACTAAAGCAAGGCGCAGCAGTTCCATAAAAGATGGACTTCACTCACTAGTCACTACTTCAGTGAGTTCAGTCCCTGGGGAGTAAGGGCTTGTTTGGATTACCAAAAAATAAAAAGCAATATTATACCTTATTAGTATGTTTATAAATAATCAGTATGATTATAAGCCAACTTACAATACTATACAAGTCTAAAACATACAATATAAGCATGATTTAGCCTTTAAACCTTGATCAAGAATTATCATTAAATTCTGCTCTGTACAGTATCACAAGACCATTGATATAATATATATTTCATAAACAAACTTGAAAAAAACAAGAAAAGAACCCAAACGAAGGATAACGAAAAGATCCGACAAGCTTAAAATCTGTTCATTTTTTTAGCTAGAGTAGCTTTATTGTTTAGTTTTAGGCCTTTTAATTCTTCTGTTTTGCTACTGAACCTCCAAGAAATTAATTAAGTAATCAGATTAAGTTTCTCAACCTCTATTGGCATCATATCATCAAACTCGATACTTAGTGTTTGGAATAATCACGGTACCTTATGAGATTGATTCTGTCAGGAACCTTGATCTGCTATTGAACTAACGAGAGAGAGCTTAGGGAGAGTTTAGGATAGAATTCCATTTGATTGAATATGAATGATCATCTCAGTACACAAGACCCCTTATATACCAGTCCTAACATTACTCCCCTCCTTAAGAAAGCTTGTCCTCAAGCTTATTAAAAAAAAATTACAAAACAATTCATAAAAAAAAATACGGTAATCTCATTGTTCATGATGGTCTCCGGGCTGCCATAGTGTGTGATGATGATTTCAAAGGTGAAGCCTCCAAGACTGTTGCCCAATCTCTTAATAAACCTGTATGTAAAATTGAAATCTCTAATTGCTTGAGATTAGCCCCATCCTCCACCTTGCAATTTATCCCTCAAATGGAAGCTCCAGTTGTCGCCATATGTGACAAATTATAGCACTTTATGACTCCATCATCACTATACTAGTATACTGATTCAAAGCTCATATGAAAACAGTGCTTTAAGATGCTTTACTTAGCCCCTTCCCCCATGTGCTCAGGCTGAACCCCCTTCTTATGACAGAGCATGTATTCCAGGGAGCAAAAAATCAGAAGCTAATCCAGTAGCTAATTCCAGGCACACTCAAACCAGGGCCTCAATGACTTCTTTCCTCGATCATAAGGCCACTCAATTGCAATCACATCTATGCTGGGTATTCCTCTATCGAAGGGCAGCCACTTTCGCCCCTTTACAGCCTTGGGACCGTTGTATCGGTATGGATGAAATATGTAGATGAGATGCTTTCCTCTATCATAAACCATGTATCCATCCATCTCCCCATCTGTTTCTACCAGCACAACAACACCTGCAGACAAGGCAATGCCACAATTGAACATCTTTCCACTTAGGCCATCTCGACCACTGCAACCTCCAGGATCGAAAACTCCATTCCTATCCAACCTCATATTTGAATCTATAGCAACCCTTTGTCCTTTATTAGAAGGAATAATGATTGTGTCTTGCATCAATCCATCACCCAAGCTAGCATCATTGCTCCTAGCAAGATGCTTGAATTTCAATTCAGTTAAGAGCCTAAACTCCCTCTTAGGCATTTTTACAAACACCTGGTGTGCACTCAGGGTTCTCAAGCAATCAAACGATTCTATTGTAGTAATGTCTGCCCAAGTAGAATCATCGTTTGCTGTTGCTGCATCAATGGTTAAGAGTGGGGTTCAACATGAGAACTTAGTTTTCGACCCGGGAATTTCTGTAATGTGTACATGGCTTAGTGATTCCTTGAAGAGTTGCGTTCATACCGATCCAAAGGGGTCAAAGAGATGTCAGTTTAGCATATCAAATGACAGTGTGGGCGTGAATTGTGAGATTGATAAAGATAGAGCAATATGCAGGAAAGGTTTGTCTGATCTGTTGGGTTACAACATAATGGAGGGCACTCTTTTGTTTAGTCTCAAGCTCAACCGAGGGCAACCGAAATTGATGCCCTTTGATAGAGGAAGAGATGGGTTTGAGGCTGTTCAAATGATTCCATCTATGAAAGTTGTTTTTGATCTGAGAATCATTTATGTTTTTCGAGCTGATGTTAAATCGGGTAATGCACATGGGATTCCAAGTTGCATTCTGGTTTTTGATCCCGGTGGAGTTCACCCATTACTCAGGGTTGTGCAGTTCAAAGGGGCTGCTGAAGTGCTGTTACTGGGTTAGCTTGTTGCTCTGCCTTGTTGATAGGTTGAATTACTTGCAAGATTAAATGGGTTCAGTTGTGGGTGTGACTGAGTTAAGTGCAAGTTTAAGGCGGAATGGCTGATGTGGGGTGGTCTCAAGTGGCCTGCAGGAGGTGGAATAGGTTGATTTCTACAAGGGATGCTGCAAGCAAGTGGAACAAGTCTACCTACTCTGTGTTGCTGTTAAAGGCAATTGTTTATATGGACCTAATGGTGGCAGTAATGGCAAGGGGTACAAGGGTCTGACTGGATGAAATTCAGCTTACAAGTTCTGGCTATCATAGAAATTGGAAGGGAATTTTGACTTGTGAATTGGCACATCAAAACACGTAAGGAATGTTGGTGAGTGGTTAGCAGACCAACAGTAGCAATATAGCCTACATTGCCATGTATTTTTTTTTTCCTTTCACTTTGGCTCCTAGCTAGTAATACTTTTACATTGTATTGGGTTTACCTTGTATAAGCTTGAGGACAAGCTTTCTTAAGGAAGGGAGTATTGTTAGGAACTAGTATAATAGGGTATTATGTGTAATTAGTAGAAAGTTGGGATTAGGGCTATAAATACCCAAAAGAGGTATTGTACTAAGCATTCATGAATATAAAGAAATCATTCTATCGTCTTCAACCTCTCGCTCTCTCCTTCTCTAATCTCTCTTCTCTCTCAATTCTCCATGGAAGCATACTCAAGGTCCTAACAAGTGGTATCAGAGCTCTGATACCAATTTGTCAGGAACCTTGATCTGCTATTGAACTAACGAGAGAGAGCTTAGGGAGAGTTTAGGATAGAATTCCATTTGATTGAATATGAATGATCATCTCAGTACACAAGAGACCCCTTATATACAAGTCCTAACAGATTCCAAATCTAGTACTCTTCATTCACCATTGAGTTTATTTTTTAATTAGAGTGTCTGGTTCCATTGTGAAGCATCATACTTACCTAACCCCAAATTTAGAGATACTGTACCAAAATAGGACTTAATGTGCTTACTACATACCTACTACAGTAAATGATATCTACCTACTACATCAAATTTGAGAAGCAACAATATGATTCAATTTTTAATTTGAGAAGCAACATGTACCTACTACATCTACTACATTTCAGATTTATCATGAACTGGACATGACTTTGTACAAATTTCGACTAATTTCAAATATGAAAGGAGCAGAGTATTGAGCCCTCTTGAAATAACGAAGCTGCAATATTGTACGAGTGACAAGTTTCAGTATAATTTGTTGGGAAGCAACTACCCAAGTTTGCACTTTGACCTAGCCACAATCAGTGATGATTGAGTTCAGTTGTCTAATAATCATCAAAAATCCAAGTGCAGCCAAAAATTAAAGAAGGCGCAATCAAATTGGGAGCATAAATTGAAAACACTGGAAGTAAAAATCGACAGCAGAGAATCAAAGCAGGCGGATGCGCACCAAAATGTAACCGTTCTCGCATCCAGCCTTCCAAGGAGCTACGATTGTGAATCCCTCCTCCTGCACTCCAATCTCACCTTTGCATCTGCAAATTGCAATGATTTTCCATCAATACACACACTAATTGAAAACCGAAATCACGCGGATTTTAGATCTGAAATTCGAAAACCTAGGTAGATATGAAATCCGAGATGGAATCACCATTGACAGTGCCCCATGGAGGCAGATGAGCCTCCGCTTCTGGAGTCGTTGCTGGAGATTAGGAGGAGAAGCCTCTTCATCGTCTTCTTCTTCATCGCCTGGAAGAGTGGAAGGAGGAACGAGGAGAATGAGATGAGAGGAGGAAGGAATGGGGTGCAACGCCTCATAAAAATTTATTAAGGTCTACGCCCCTTAAAAAAACAATTAAAGGATTTAAATAGGGTGATTTAGGTAAGTAGTCTATTTAGAAACTTCAATTAACTAATTAGATAATAAACTTATTTAATTAGGTTAGGTAGTCAATTTCCAAATGGGGTATTGAATGGTCAATGGTCAACTGACCGTTGACCGGTCAACGTTGACCGTTGACCGGTCAATGTTGACCAACTATGTAGATTTTTTTTTTTTTTTATAGCGATGGCATTTTTGTGATGCCATTTTTTTACTGTTTTGATTCCATTTTGTATTAAATTTTATTTTCGCTTTGATGCCACTTTTTTAATAACATTTTTTTCAAACCTTAATGACATTTTTTATATACTGTGATACCACGTCGACCATTTATTCCAATTTTTTTATACTGATGACACTTTTTTAAACTCAATTTTTTATTTTGATGCCACGTTGACCATGATGCCATTTTTTATTTGCTATTGACTACTGATGCCACTTTTTTCATGTCAATTTTTTGATGATATTTTTTTTACCGTAATGCCATATTTTTTCAAAGTAGTGTTTTGATGACATTATTTTTCTTTAATGTGATGCAACTTTTTCAAAGTAGTGTTTTGATGCCATTTTTCTAATGTAATTATAGAATGCCACTTTTTTAATCAAATCGTTTGATGTCATTTTTTTAATTTAACCAATTGTATATATCGATGTATTTTCATCGATTCTACTTTTATTCACCGATGACACGTTTGTGATTACACTTCATTGATGCAATCACTTGTGGTGACATGTTTATTACATTTTTATTCATTGATGACATTTGTGATTACACTTTATTGATCTCAATCATTTGTGATGACATTGTTTGTTGATGACATTTTTATTGATAACATTTTTTTTTTACTATAATGTCAGTTTGCTAAGTAGTTGAATCTAGTCGATTGTATATCAATAACATTTTTTTATTAAAAATGTTGTGATGACATATTTGGGGTGGGTATGGGACGGGATAAGATTGAAGTCATCCAGCGTCCCGTCCCTCGTATTTTTAGTGGGACGAGATTTAATTTGTTTTTTAAAATCCCACCTTGTTTAAAAAAAATCATAGATGGCATTAATATAAACGACATTAATAAAAGATCCAAGATCGCTCACATAAATATGGAAGTCCTTAATTTATACGAGTCTTATGTTTTTCCAAACGAGAAAATGGAGAGATATTTGCATTAATTCAACCAAAAAAAAAGGTACTCTAATTTTTTTTACGTGAATCTGTATTGATTTGTACTGACAAACAAATAAAGATAAAGGAGATTGGAATGTGGAACCATTGGAAAACTAAAGCCTAATTAAATAGGACAGGCATTACAACTTGACACCAAATTCGTAGATTGATAACTAGCTAATATAATAACGGGGACTAGTAACTGAAAAGATCACAGAAACTTAGGGATATTGCCACTCCACGGGTAGTGCAAATATGCAACCATACAAATATAATTTTCATATTTGCACATCGATTAACATTCAATTCAGTAAGCTGCCACTAAACAAAAACTCCAAAATAAGCACAGCTGCACAAGGATGAAAGGATGCAATTAGGAATTAGGATATGAGGTGAAAAATCTTCGTTCGCAACCACATAGCAACAAAAACTCCAAAATAAGCACAAGGACGAAATGGTGCATTTCTTCCTCAGCAAAAACATCACTTTTCTGCACTCCTACAGCAGCTACAGTTTGACTTTTCACAGCAGCAATAACATCCCCAAATATATGTTTTTCAGCAGCCCTTACAGCAACTCTTTGCTGTCTACCAGCAACCTCCAATTTATGTTGCACAACAGCCCCAACAGCTCTAAAATCCAGCTTGTTAGCAGCCCCAACAGATCCCTTTTGTTGCTCCTCGGTAGCCGCAGATGCTACATAAGATAGCTACATCTGCCTCAAAGCACAAGGATGAAATGGTGCATTTCTTCCTCAGCAAAAACACCACTTTTCTGCACTCCTACAGCAGCTACAGTTTGGCTTTTCACAGCAGCAATAACAGCCCCAAATATATGTTTTTCAGCAGCCCTTACAACAACTCTTTGATGTGTACCAGCAACCTCCCATTTATGTTGTACAGCAGCCCCAACAGCTCTAAAATCCAGCTTGTTAGCAGCCCCAACAGATCCCTTTTGTTGCTCCTCGGTAGCCACAGATGCTACATAAGATAGCTACATCTGCTTCAATCAAGATCAAAACAATACCCAACATTGTAAATTTGTAATAAGCCCTAATAGAAATTCACATTATGATTGAGAGGCGTCAAGATGCTCTCATGGCAAGATACCTAAAATTCACTTACCAGATGAAGAATACAGCTTCCAAGCTATTCTTCAAAGAGTAATATACAAAACTGCATTGAAACTTTTCACCAAAAAAGAATACAGGTTCCAGCTTCCAGATGAAGAATACAGCTTTCGGCTTGTTCCTTATTTATGCTCGCTGCACTCTCAGTACACCAAATTTCCGTAGGGAATACATCAAGCAACTCAATTTACTTCTCTATGAACTCAGGACTTTCGTCGAACACTTGGTGGGCAATCGAACTGAAGGATTCCTTTGTAGGAATCAGCTTGTCACTTACTGACTTAGAAATTCCACAAGCGAGCCATACCTAGAAGCCATCTAGTACTCTCCCCCCAGATCAAAAGACAGTAACAATCAGTTTAGCCACAAAAAACCCCTAATTTCGAAACCCTAACACTAATCACAAAGAAAAACTTGAAGCGAGAATGTCATCAACACCAAATTAAAACAGATTCCAACCTCTAACCATCGATTTAGCAACATAGGACCCCTAATTTCGAAACCCTAGCCAGAATCACAAAGTAACCACAGATTCCAAAACAACAAAATCAACAACACAATCGGAAGCTAACAAGGAAAAGAGGTAACAGATTATAACGAAAATAAACTTGAAACACGAAATAAATACCGGAAGGCGCAACCATTGGAGACGATTTGTACGAAACCACGAAGAACAAGAAGAAATTTTGATAACCGAGGAGGATGAAGTAATAGAAGGAAGGATGAGGAAAGGAGATAAACTAAGAGGCTGGAAGGAGGACGAAGAAAACGAGACGGAGGAGAAAGAAGAACGCCGACAAAGGCTGGGCAGTACAGATCACATATCGCCGGCAGGAAGCGAGAATGAGATGAAGCGAAGCGTCTCGAATGAGCCACGGGAAGGAGAAAAGGCTAACTAGCGGAATAAAAGTTCAAGCCGGTCATAATTCCTGGAAAAACTTTTTAATTAGCTAATAACCTAATTAGAACATTCTAGATGTCCAAAAACGCAAATTTTCCCATTTAAATACTTAATCAAATGTATAAAAGGGTTTAAATCACCAAATTCCCTCTAAATATTATGTATGCTATTTATTTGAAGTGAATTAATTGATTGATAAAGCTTTCAATATGTGTATTTTGAATAGTTGACATTAGTTGTGCGTATTAAGTTCATTTGAATAGTCGAAGCTTTAGCTTTTATTTAGTTGTTTTTATTTTTTTTAAGTTGATTTGATGATTTTATAATTTAAATATTAATTTTTCATGTGTATTTTTAAATTTTGGAGTGTGAATATGATATTTATAGTTACAAATTAGCGAATTCGATAAAATAAACATGTAGTTAAATCCATTTAACTTACATTTATTAGTTGAATTTCTTTAATAATTTTGCATTATAAATTAATCTTTGTAAATAATTTTAAAAAATTATATCTTTGTAAATATTAATCTCTTTATTTTCATTAATTTCAATTTTTTTAATCTTCTTTTATAATTTGTGATCAATTGAAACTTTATGTATAATAAAAATTGTATACTAAAACATTTTTTTTTAGAAATAGCATTAATTGTACACTAAAACATTTCTATTGTGTGTGTGGAAGGTGTTAATTATAGTATTTCTTAGGACGCCCCAATTCCAAATGTTAGTTCACTAATTTCATGTTTCTAAACTAATTAAATGAATTAATCGAAATCAATAATTGATGCATATAGTTTCGTTTTTGGTAATTAAGGTAGAGAGAGTAGACGAATTTTGATTGTATATAGACAAATTAGGGCATGTAATTTTATGATCCATTTTCAAATATCATCTACGACTCTCTAGGTTGAAATGAAAAAAATAAAATAAAAATCTAATATGGAGTAAAGGGAAGGTTGAAATAAAAAAAATAAAATAAAAATCTAATATGGAGTAAAGGGAAGGTTGAAATAAAAAATTTTGCTTCGTGGGGATAGAAGATATGATGTGAATTACTAAATAAAAACGTGTTATTTAAATTTGTACATAACCATATCAAATCTAATATTTTGTACCTTTTTTAATTTGAAAATCAAATCATTAGTTGCCTAATTTTATATAATCAAGGATGGAAGGACACGTAGGATATTTGTTTGAAAATAAAAAATTGCCTAATTTTATTGTTAACATTATTGTGAGTTTTTAAAATCTCATATATCTATACAATTTTAAAGGGTTAAAAATAAAAAATCGTTGTTGTAGGTAAAATCAAAGAGTTTATGGATAAAAAACCAAAAATCCTTGTTAATTTGTAGATAATATGAAAGAGTATATAAAAAATAAATATTCCTTCCTTGCTGGTACGGAGAAGATAATATGATGAGAGAGATAGTTGGGATGGTGATAATTAATTTCCAAAACAGAGAAATTGTGGGTATGTCTGTAGAGATTATAAAAAGCAAAACAAGAGTCGTTGAATTCATTCAATTCAATTCATTGGATCAATCCCTAAAAACAAAACCCCAGTAAGGAGTGATGGTGAATGAAGATTCCAGCAGTGCAAGCTCTTGTTCTTCGGACGGGCGCACAAGTGAGAAGAGAGCACTGTCGGAGGGGAAGCAGAGGGCCAATACTCCATCTAAAAAGCCCAAACTGATGATGGAGAAGGAGAAGGAGAAGATGAATTCAAATGCCAAAGGGAAGGCGGTGGTCGTATCCCCTTCTTCTAAGTCTAAGACGAACAAGGACAGGAAGATTCCTATGAAGGATCCCAAACCTTCTTCTAACCCAACTCCAACTCCGGATCCCAAACCTTCTAAGCCTACTCCGGAGCAGGGGAAGGTGAAGGGGAAGGGAAAGGAGCAGGAGATTCCTCCGGAGGATGAGGAAAGCAGCGATGAGGAAGGCGGCGAAGAGGAAGACCAGACAGTAGTGGAACAGAAGCAGCAGCAAAAACAAGGGGGCCCGAGACAGCATCAGCAACAAGTAGACACAGACGAAGCGGAAGCGGAGGAAGTCAATGTCGTTGTCAGAAGGTCTGGCAACAATTTCAAACGGACATGGACAGATAAAGAAGAGATATTTTTGCTGGAATTGGTCGAAAACGGGGGATCACCTGCCGATGCCGATTTCATTCCAAAGCTTGAGAAGTCTTTTCAGAAGAAATATTCTCGTAAGAAGGTAACCGACAAACTTCGACGCCTGAAAGCCAGGTATAAGAAAAACAGGAATAAGAATGTCCCTTTGTCTCTGTCTCCTCACCAGACAGTGCTTTTTAATCTGTCGAATAATGCTTGGGGCGCCGAGGAAACCTCCCAGCCACAGCCACAGCCACAGCCACAGACAAAGGCTCCATCCCTTTTCAAGGGCATGGTTGAAACGGGTGTTGATGCCCGAGTTATGAGTTGGGGATTACAAGGCATGACCGACCACAGCCGGGCCGACCTAGAGGGTGGGTGGAAGAAGTTTTGCCGACGGGAATGCAACCACGTCATAAAGCAGTCCAAGTTCATTTATAAGGTTATGGCTTCAATTATTCCATTAACCAGGGAAGACGAGGTATCCTTAACTTAATTGTTCATCCATCTCTTTTTGCCTTTTCCTTTTTACTCCCTCCATCTATATACATAATACATGTATTACTTACTGCTAGTGCTAACAACAAGTCTGTAAGTTGTTTCTTATCTTGATATGTTTTGATGCAGGATGCTTCGGAGGGCTAAATGGGGCCGGGCCTTTGATTCTTCGACATTCATCTATCCTATCTTCTAAGTTCTATCTATCTATCATGAATTTTGTTTTGGGATTTTTTGGAACATCCAGCTGCTGGATGGATACTTTGTTTGGTTTTGTTTTGTTTTCCGCTGGATTTGGATTTGGCGTTTTGGCGGATTTGTTTAGTCTTGTTTTTATTTATTGATGGAATGACTGACATTGCAGGCTTGGATTGAAGTTGGATTTGCTTTGCAAAGCAATTCAACCGTACCATTTGATATATTTTGTTTGTTTAGCTTTGAATGAATGAATGAATGATTCACTAGTCACTACTACTAGTGTCTACTGGTGGAAAGAATTTGCATTGCTTTCAGTGCTCCTAAAATAATGTTTGGCCTCGATCCTATCCGATCCAGTGAAGGTACGTAAGGTAGTGCAAGGTTACCCCCACCCCAGGTGATGGCTGTCTCTCTCGATCTCTCTCTTGCATATTGATTTACACACATATATATATATATATTTCCATTTCTTGTTATTACTTGGTACGTGGTTGGTTGGTTGATGTTTAATTCCAATTTGTTTACTGATGGTTTGGTTTGTCTGGCAGGCGGAGGCGGGCGTTCTTCTACCAAGGGCCAGGATTATATTATTATTGTTGCTAGCTGCTGGATCAAAGGGTTTTGATTCTCTGTATAAGTCCAGCCCGAGTGATATAAGCCTGCTGCCTGCACTAGACGTGACTCTTGAAATGACCAAGTTGATGCTGGTAGCACGTACTGCAGCCAGCTTGAAGACTACTACTGATCGATCCCAGGCTTTTATACTGTTTCCAGCCCTACCTTAATTTTTCATTCAATATTCTTCTGAGATGACCATCCATGAGCATGAAAGGCTGAGGTTTCCTTTTATTGGCAGGGCTTCTCGGTCTCCATCACCTAGAAAGGATCTCAACCATGATCTGTGTCAATTAGGTCTAGGTCGTCTGTACGTTTCAAGATCTCGATCTCCTCAAAGACATAGGTCACCAAGTCATGGAAGGGTAATAATAGTGGAGTATCATATATTTTTCATCATTTGTAGCTCTTGCATAACATGCCTGCAAATTAAGGCTTATTTTTTCAAGAGTATGTTGATGCCTCTTCTTTTGCTGAAAATTTAATTTTTATGTTTCTTTGTTGGATGATCATTTCTTTCTCTTTAGCATTTTTTTCTAGTGTATCTGCATGGTTAAAATTAAATTTTGGGTGCATCTTAAGCAATTAGCTTATTCTGCCATTTTGTGCCTCTCTGATGAACTACCCTGCCCTCCCATGAACACTTGAGAGGCAGTTCTGTTACGTTGTTGTTTTTCCATTTTCATTGGATTAATTTGATATTTTACTCCAGTAATTTACCAAGCTTCTGTATGTGTTATGATGCTATATATATATAGGTTCTCTCTCTGGATCTGGTATGCATTTTGTTTTGCTTAATTTGTGACTTTATTCCTCCCTCGTTCGCTCGTCTCCATCTTTCTTCTTCTCCATTGAATTATTATATATATATATATAGAACCTTAGTTTTGTTGTTACAGTACAAGTGTACAACTACAACTTGTATAGAAATGGGATTGATTATGAGTTTATATATAGATCGAATTGTTGGATTCAAAGTGAAGCTTGAGTTAGTACCAACTTTAGTCTTTTACTGGATGGTTTTAGGATTGGTTGGATGTTTGAATCATGCTGAAAGTTCAACGATTGGTCCGTGAATTGAGATCCTGTCTCTTGAGCTGGTATGATTTTTTCGGAATTTTGACAAAGATTTTCGTTACAGCTCCTGTAAAAACAACAAGACATGGTGTTCACCATTTTGGATGGACTGCTTTTTGCAGTTGTCTTGTAAGTTGTAACCATCTTGTTTTTCGATTTCCTTACGCACGAGCCGTGTGGTCATGTTTCTTGGTTCTAATTGCTTCACTCGCTATAGCCTATAGGCATGTTCATGGCTTTTTCTTCAGCTCCTTCTAACCTTAATTTATAATGTGCACTGCAGTGAATTGCTTAAAGAGAAGCAGGTAAAAGTGTTAAGTGCTTTTCCGGCCTGATTGTTTTTTGATATCAATTACTGCTTTTTCTTTTCCTCCCTCATTTCTTATTTGTTTTTATTTATCATGTTTGTTCTTATTGTTTCGTTTTAAGTTTCTATCCTTTTAATTCCAATTCAGTTTTGGTCCGGTATTCTAATCTCCACTTCAGGGTTTGTTGTTCTTAAATTAATTAATACTCCATCCGTCTCGAAATTCATGTCGTTTTAGTCTTATGCACAAATTTTAAGAAAAACACTTATTAATAAATCAACATCATCATTCCACTAACCTTTTCATTAATTTTATTATCTACTACATTTTTTAACCAATCAAAACCTTCAAAAAAGTCAACAACATATAAATCAATACAAATCATTACTATCCACTACCTAGAAAACCTAAAACGACATCTATTTTGATACAAAACTAAAGAGCTAAAACGACATGAATTTCGAGACGGAGGGAGTACTTAATAAGGACCAAGACCTTAGACCAACCAAGGGTAACAAGGTTTCAATCTTTGTTTCATTTAAGTTTCTAGCGAATCATTTGTGGGTTTGTAAAAGCACATCATGTTATAGTATTTTCCACAAATATTGCAAAATGGCTCATTACATTGTTTGTCGTTTTGATGGTACAAGAAAGATTGATGGTAAAAGATATCTGCTAGCTAGCTACAAAACATCAGTTTCACATTTCCATTTGTTAATTAGATAAATATAGTACTGTGTATGCATGCCTATATAGTATATATTGTTTCTTTATTGTTATTTAAGAATTTCAACCCATATAATTAATTGTAATTTTCAAGATGTTGGTGTGATTTATCATCAACTCCAAGAGCTCTATATATCAACGTACTCCAGTACTTGTAATATATGCAATGTTATGTCATAAAATATAATTTGTACGTTTACTGCTTCTAATTAAAGAGCATTCAGATTTTGATTTTGAGCTAGCTTTACGGGTATTCAGAATTTCAACCCATATAATTTCAACCCATATAATTAATATAATTTGTACGTTTACTACTATTACAATTATCATGGTTTGCTATAATATAGTCAACAATGATATGTTAACTGAGGTATTTATTTGACTAGCTAGCTACACAATTGCTTGTCTAAGGAAATTTATATGTGCCCTAACTCCTAATTAGCAGTTTGCCATCAAAATAAATGATAAGCCGTACTCTTAATTCTCAAATGGCTTTTGTGGACAGGTTTTGTTTAATATACGTTTATAGACTAAATTCTTTTACACTAATTACAGCTCCCAGTGACTAATTTAATAGTCAGGTACGGTTGAAGATAAAAGAAAAGAATTACTATTAGCTAAGGAATGTTGTAAGAGTTTTTATTTAATTAGTGAAGGAATATATAGGAGTACATATTTCTTTTGTTTTACAGGATTATTATTCATTTCTTTACACAATTTACATTTTATCTCCTCTTATTCTTCGTCCTCGTGGCATGCATAAGCATCTCAGCTTTCATCCATTCACTTAGGTTTGTTCATGCTCTTTCTCTATATCTGTTGAATTTAACTTGTTTTAATTTGGTCCATGGGGGTTTTATTTTTGTGTTTGATCGGTTCCAATTTCGATCTCAGAAATGGCTACTGTCAAGTTTATGATTTCTGCTATCACCGTGCATTTATTCATTATTTTTGAAATTAAAATTGCCTTCTATGGATGACTTTGAAATTGACTAAGCTAATTCCCATTGAAAATAATATTTAGGTTGATAATTTGAGTTAGGATGATTGAGATTTCACAAATTCTATTTACCCTGTTTCTCGACTTTCTTTTGCAATTACTTCTTCTGTTTGTTACTTGTGCTTTCACTTTAGATATTTCCAAAGACACCTCCTGATAAGATATCTAAAGTATTTTAAGATAGAATCGTTATTTCTTATTAGGCTAAATAAGATATTGATCAATTTGGATAGATATCTGTATAGGCTAATATTAGGGGATATGATTCTGATTTCTAACAGATCTCCCCGATCTCCTTTCCAAAATATCTCAGCTCTAGAGGTATTCATATAGCATCTCTGTATCATTGTTCTGGACAGAGAAAAAACAACACGTTGAAATCAATCGTGCTTCATGGTATCAGAGCTTATACTTATGTCTTGATTTTTCTTTTTCTCCCTCAAAATTCGATCATGCCAAACACTCAAAACACATCAGCAAATGGTTCTACCGAACTGAAGAAAACTCCCTCTCCATATGATCTTACCTCGAGCGATACTCCAGGTAATGTGATTACACAGGTGCAACTGAAAGGAGCCAACTATGATGAATGGGCACGGGCAGTGCGCATATCTCTTCGGGCTAGGCGGAAATGGGGTTTCATTGACGGAACTCTACTGAAACCTGCTGAAGACTCGATCCAAATAGAAGATTGGTGGACCGTGCACTCAATGCTTGTGTCTTGGATCCTGAACACGATCGAATCCGATATTCGCTCATCAATTTCATACAGAGAAAATGCCAAAGATCTATGGGAAGATATCAAAGAACGCTTCTCGATAATCAATGGACCAAGAATCCATCAACTCCGAAGTGAGCTGGCTGAAACAAAGTAAAAGGGATTGTCTATCCTAAGCTATTATGGGAAACTCAATTGCTTGTAGGAGGATCTGGCGCTATACGATCCACTTCCTGCGTGCACATGTACAAAATGTGATTGTGACATCAATCAGAAACTTCAAAAGCAACGTGACGGAGCCATGGTTCATCAATTCTTGATGGGCTTAGATGAAGACGTCTATGGAACGGTCCGGTCCACTTTGCTTGCAATCGAGCCTCTGCCCTCCTGTTGTGAGGAGGAAATCGAGTTTGAAATATAATGAAATAGATCAAACCAGATTTAGGCCCATGCAAATAAATACAAGACTCCTCCAATGCAGTAAGAGAAAGTCAGGATCGAATCCACGAGGAAGCGTGTCAGCGTATCCTAGGCAGCTGTAAGTCTCACAGAAAAGCAACAGAAATATAGAAACAAAGAAAGACAGAAATAAAACAGAAAATAACAAACAAAAGCAAGAACAAAGGCTAACTCGATCTCGACTACAGACAACTCGAGATCGACAACCAACAACAAAGACAGAAACTGAAAATCGACGACAGAAAGCAGAAACTCAACTCGACCTAGACAAGACCCTACTCGAGATCGACTAAGACTGTACTCGATCTCGACAAGCTCCTCCTTTGTATCGACCAAAAACTCAGAAAGTTGTAAATTGCAATTTCTTGAACCCAAAACTCAGAATTCCGACGAAATAAATCAATATGCTAAAAGACTTCCAAGGCCAGGGTATCAACACCACAACGATAACCATGCAAAGTAACACATAAAGGCATAAAAGATCATGCTTTCCATCAAAATAACTTTCGTTATCAACAAATAGGCATATAGAGGCTTTCGCACAAACCCTAATTTACTAACCATTTTCACATAATTAACCCAAGTTGCATTAAGATCACTTTCGCTTCAATAACACGAACAAGGATCACCTTCAACTCTCGCAAAAGAATCATGCTCATAGGGATAGAAGAAGAATCGCATAACAGAATCTGACCTTTACCGCATCACTTTACATGGCCACCGTTGGGCTCACCCCAGCCCCAGAAGTGGGTGGACTACTCGCTCTTCATCATCAAGAAAGACATCAAATAACAAAAGAAACTAACTTGCATTTAATAAATAAAGAAAGCTTACAACCCACAAGACAAATCCGCTTTCGCCTTTCCACCTTGCTTGCTACAAACTTTCCCTTCTCTACTCCTACTTACTTGAATGGAATTGATTGTGTTTCTGAATGAATAAAAAACCAGCCCCTAGGGCTTTATTTATAGCCTTCTATTCCTTGCTATTCAAGGATAAAATCTTCTATCTATATCTACTTAAAAGCTTAAAGATAAATAAATTGCTTAAGGGAAACAAATCTTTCAAGGAAACTATATCTAAACTACGTAAGATGTCTTCATGTTGATAGGTCTTCCTTCCATAGATAGAATTTGATAGATCTCGGCCAAAATCGGATTTCTTCGGCCCCAAGGACTCCCAGCTTAACAAGGACTGCTCAAACCGCGTAACGCGGCTTCGGACGCGGCTCGTCGATCTCGACCAGGGCTACTCGAGATCGAGTAGGATTGTCATCGACTGGTGTGGCTCAGCTTCTCGGGTGACTGGTGCTCGATATGGCTAGGACATGGCTCCTCGATCTCGACAAGGCAACTCGAGATCGAGTTGGGTGTGGTCGAGTACTCCTGGGCTGGTGATGTCGAGTAGGTGGTGCTCGTCACGGACTCGGATTGGCGCCATGGGTTACTCGATCTCGACAAGATCTCCTAGAGATCGAGTAGGGCTTTGCTCGGCGTCTTCATCCTCGGCTTCTCGTCTTGGCACAGCTCGTCGACTCCGGACATGGCGTCGAAGTGTGGTCGATCTCGACTAGGGTTACTCGAGATCGAGTTGGCTTCCGGAGTCGGGTTGCCTCGGACCCAGTTTCCTCGACCATGCTCTGTTCGACCAAGTGTGATCGGTCACCCTTCTCGAGATCGAGTAAGGTGTACTCGAGATCAAGTAAAGCTGGACTCCGGCTAGATTTGACTGGTTCCGCTGCTTCTTGGCCTTGGACTTCTGTAGTTGAATTCCGAGCTTTTCTCAGAACTGTTGTAATTTGCCTCGAATTCTGCAAAATTAAACAGAAAATGGTGTAGATTCCATAATTTGGTAAATAAACCTAAACTACATAGATTATGTACTATCTTAGCCCAAATGAATGAAATGTATGCAGAAATCGATATAAAAGTTACTGTAAAACATGGCAGATTCAGCTCACAACAAATACCCCATACTTAAGCTTGCTTGTCCTCAAGCAATACTTTTATTTGTCATTCAAGGGAAGAAATCAAAACTCTCAGCATCTTAGATTCATTGCCATATGTCCCTGCAATCAATTACCATCCTCGAAAAGGTACTAGTGTCACAAATCCATGCATGTGCAAATATACAAAAGCAACATCTACTCACAAAAGGAGGTTATGCACAAATAATTCATGTGACAAAGCATCAATAATCAAGAGGACTTTAATTTAAGCTCAAATAAGGAGTAGATTGGTAAAAGGCTAAAGGTGGGCAATTTTTGGTAATGTGGTGCTAATGATCCGGGGAAATGGAGTATTTCCAAACTTTCTTTACCACATTCCTTTTTCATACGAATCATCACCTTTCTCTTATTTCTTTTATCAATAATAATGCTTTTACCTCTCTGACCTCAGCACTGCCTTCTCGCGAGTCGCAAACATGGGTGTCATGAATGGCCCCGGATACTTAGTGCTTTGGACTCCTCACAATGTGTCCCATCTCTCCAAACTATTATCTCAGAGAGCAGGGTCAATCTACCTTTATCTCCTGAGGTGATTGGATTTTCTTTCACTCATTAAATTTTTCATATATTTTCAAACATTTTCCCACCAAACTTCAATAATGATAAACACAACAACCATATAATAATCTCCATAATGTGACATCATTCTCAACATAATCCCCGGATAAGGTAAAGAATGGCAAATATTTAGATCATGTGGAGCAATATATATGAAATAAGGCATATTATGGCTTTTGTGATGCGTAAGCATAGGTAAGGCTAGGATATAAACAATATGAGCATTATATGGAAATATAAAGTCATCCATCCTCTTATCATGCAACATGTCAAAAGCAATTTCAAATTTTACCTCCTTTCATGGTTTTCAAGAAATAATGCACTTCATTGTGACTTCCCTTTACTAGGTAATTTCATGCTATATCTCTAATGAATCTAATTTTGCATCGTTGAGTTCAATTAGAGCTTCCATGGCATTATTTCAAAATTTTCAATGGGGGTCATTTTTCTTAAATTTTGGAAAACATGCATATAAGCACATAAATCAATAATGTATTCCAAAATAGCCATGTACACTACTACAATTTCGAGCAGAGGTAGCGGTTTATGGCAGCGGTTCAATTAGGCAGCGGTTTGTCGCAGCGGTTTAGGAGTATTTTACGAAATTGGAATTGAATTAGTCTAAGGAGGCGGTTTAGGCAGCGGTTTTTAAAACTCCACCTATAGAGTCGGTCCAAGTATCTTTTGGCAGCGGTTCATTAAAGTGATAATTGCTATGGCAGCGGTTCACCAAAACCCGTTAAAAAAAATATACTTAAGGCAGCGGTTATCGAATTGGCGGGTTTAATATATCCGGCCCGCTTAATTTTTCCCAAAATTTTGAAGGGTCCGCCAAAAAAATAAAACCTACCCGCCTCTCAGATAGATCCCCTTCTCATACCCCCTCTGAAATCTTGTCACTCCATTCTCGCTCTCCTCTCAGGTCCCCTTCTCGATCTCCTTCTCAATCACCCAGTCTCAGTCCAACACCACCCTCTTCTTCCTCAAACCCACCCACCTCTTCCCCGTCAAAATCGAGCTCAAGCTCTCAACCATGGCAACCCGCTCTTGCTCCTCTCTTGTTCTCGCTGTCTCGCTGCTCAAACTCCCTCCCTCCATGGTCGCGTCTTTCTTCCTCGCGCGAGCAGCAGCAGCCGATGGCAGCCCAGTGGCAGCTCCTCACTCCTCCATTGAAGCCCTTGATGTGAGTTTCTCAAAACCCCCAATTTCTAGGGTTTTCCTAATTTGTTAAAGTTGAGAAATTTGGGAAAATTTTGGGATTGGAATAAGATTGATTGAGAAATTTGGTTTGGATTGCGGTTTTGCTTGTTATTTTGAAGGATAGGCCATTGTAGCTTTCGAACTCACGATCTGAAAGATAGGCCATTGTTATGAGGCTTGTTGGTAAGAGGTCTCAAGTCAGTGGGGTTTAGGATTGGAACTTTACATTGCTATTTCAACTCCAGATCTTTACTCCTAATATCTCTAAGTTCCAGGTACAACCCCTCCTTTTGTCATTTAGTTCGGAGCATCTAAATTTTCGTTTAGAAATTTTAGAAATCTAGGGTTTACTGGCTTTTTATGAGGGTAGAGAAAATTCAGGAAATGAAATATCCGTTCGATAGATTTTCTAGGATCTAGTTATGCTCCTTGCACTTGGTTAAAAGAACAATGGAAAATGCTCTTCAGATGGACCTCATGCTTCACCTTATGTGTGG
This sequence comes from Persicaria tinctoria, assembly GCA_037127255.1. Classification (NCBI taxonomy): domain Eukaryota; kingdom Viridiplantae; phylum Streptophyta; class Magnoliopsida; order Caryophyllales; family Polygonaceae; genus Persicaria; species Persicaria tinctoria. The sequence goes on along the minus strand of JBANSL010000009.1, from coordinate 4,391,550 downwards.
CTTGGCGAACTTACAAGAACAGGGATTTGGTTCTTGAGGCTTCAGCAAAGATGTATTTTTTTTTTGGTTGTTGTTTAAAATAAATTAGCTCTTTGTCAATTTTGCTTGTCCATTAGGTTAGAAAAACATTGAGCTATTTGATGATTTTTTTTTTGTGGAAATGAGGATTTTGTTAATGAGCTATTGGTTGTATCTTTTTTCATATGCCAAGTAGGATTTATTTATTTTTATTTTTCTCTATCTGGTGTGCAAACATGAGAGTATATCTTTAGTTGAGGGGTCAAAACTCAAAAGTAATGGTATGTCATAGAGGTGTAAGGACAAGATGTTGCACGCTGTCCAGTTTTATTTTCTTAGAAAAAAATGTGTGTCCTTTTGTTGATTGAAATGTACATAGGATATTTTAATCTTCAGTTTGAAGGGTATTTTATTGCAGTACCACATTTATATGAGTTAGCATTATAGTGAGATGAAAGGTGAATAAAAGAATTGGAAAAAGAAAAGCGTCTGCAGGCCCTGTTTAAATCATTAGTTTGCCGTTCCTAACATTCAGTTGTGCTTTGTCATGGTCTAGATAAATGCAACTTTACTTCAGTTTTTTGATAAGATATTCAATGATTGAACCTTTCATGAGTGCTATTAACAGCTTCTATAATTTTCAGGCAAAAGAGGGTGGGTTTGAGGCTTGCAATTGATTCGATCTCGAGCTTTGATTTTGAAAATTGAACTTCGCTTGCAACTGATTCAATTTATCATCTTTGTCCATCTATTTCATAAAATTGAACTTCGCTTCCTTTTGCCATCATGAAGACGAAATTCGATCTCGCGGTGAGTTTGAGGCTTGCAACTGATTTGGAGGATTTGGCCCCGATTTTTGGATCATCTGTTTTTTTTTAATTTGATTGACTCTTTTTGTTTTATGTGAACAATGGCTGTCATGGGAGCAATAAGAGTTCTAGAACCCCTCAAAATTCAGGAAATCCTTAATAGGTATCTTTAAGTAATCCTTGAAACTTTTAGACCCAAATTAGCTATGCTTTATGCATAAATTAGTTCTTCTTATTGTTATTTAACATTATGCTTTTTTTGAGATGAGATGATAAGGAAAACTAGTTATTTTCAACTAACATCATTTTGTTGTTTCTTGCTCTATTTGATAATTTTGAGATGAAGTAAAATTTACTCAATCTGAATTTTGAGATGAGATGAGATGATAAGGCTGTTTAAGTTCCAGCATGGCTCTGGCCTCTATTCTGTACTCTGATTTAGAGGATTAAGCTTCTTGTAGTGAGTTTTTACTAGTGTCTTATGATGTTTTTCAGCCCTCACGAGCTGCTATTTTATCAGAGCTAGTAAGACCCTATTCTTTTGGAATATCAAAGGTGCAGCCTCTGCTGTCCAGAATTTTGAAGCTTAGTGCTAAACTAGCCACAACTTCATCCGTTCCTGAAGTGCAACTATCAAAGTATGCCCCTGCAATCGAAAAACTGGCCACCTTTAGATTACTTATTCCTCTTCCTCATCTTATTATTTTCCTTTCTCTTTTCCTTTCAGATTTTTCTTACTAATTGATGAACTCTCTTTTCTATTAGCAAGTCTAGATCGGCAAGTAGGATTAGATAGGTTGTTGCTTTAATTCAGTATTTAAAATTAGTTGTGGCCAATTTTCTTCTTGTTGTAGGTTCAAGATGTTAACAAGTGGAAGTGAAGTATCTATCTCTGCTCAAGAATACAAGTTTTATTCACCCAGACCCAAGTATCGGCATACAGGGTCAAACCCCTTACCTAGCATTCCTGGTTTGCCTGTAAGTTTGATACGTGTCTCCTAGACATGCCTGTCCATTTGTGTTTGCCTTCAGTATAAGAAAATGCTAATAGGCACTTTGTATCAGTCATACTTTGGTGAAAATAGTTCTTCTCCTATGGCCAGCCCATATACATTCCGTAGGTGAGGTAATATTGGAATTCATTCTGTCATTTTAGTGATTACAATTTTTTTTTGAGTATATAAATGCTTGACAATACTGGTCCTTAAGCCAATCCTCTTCATTCATTTCTCATTTGTGGTGTAAGGTTATTGGGGACCCTGTTCTTTTTAGTTTTCTCTTCTATATGTAAATGCTTGAAAATACTTTAGGCTGATATCCCATGCTTCTTTAGGCTACTATCACGTGCATCATCAGTGCATAAGTTTTGTATTCGTTGTTCTTTGCCACAGCTGATAAGTATAGAATAGGGAATGCAGATTATCATTCCTTAGTCTTAGAAGTATATGAAGAAATGTTTGGATAAAATCCTTTAGAAGTATATGAAGAATCTAGTTTCTTCATTGAATGAAGAAACACAATTTGTAAATCTAATTGTACCCAGACAAGAATTTCGGGTTTTGATGAAAATATTTTCAACCTGAAACTCTATCTGAAATAAACTGAATGACAACCCTTTAAATTCACACGAATTCACATAATTCATCAGTTTTCTTTTTTACTAGGAATCGGTAGTTTTTTATCTGATATCCGAGTTAGACTAATTCCTTGTCACAATATTTGTAGGTCTGACCAAGGGGTCGAAGACTAGTGCACAGTACTCTTGGTTATTGATTGCCCCATCCAGCGGATTTCTACGAGGTAATAATCTTACCTTACAATATTTTTTATCTGCCATGATGTGTCCTGTAGCACTGGCATGATGTGGTCGGTAGCTCTGGCTTCTCTTTTGGTCTGTATTGGTTGTTGATTGCCCTATCCAACATGCACTGGTATAATCTTAACTTGCTATTTGGTGTTTAAAAACTTTAGTTAAACACGGGCTTTGGAGTTATTAGCATCCTCCCTCTTAAAAATCACATAACTTAAGGAACACATGTGCTGGATTCATTTTAAAGTACCAGCAGCCTGCTGTAGTTCTAATAAATTGGATATTTGATGACTGTTTTTAAGTGCAGCACAAATATAAAAGGCCATGACTAGGTTCAATCCCCACATAGCAAGCTCTTTAACTACTGTTTTTATAAAAGCTTTTATAGTACTTTCTTTAACCAACAGATTGACCTTAAGATAAATATGCACATTAAACTTTTTTCATATTCATGTCCTCATGTATAATGCCCTATTTCGGTGTACACCCCTCGTCCCAGCCCCACCCCACCTTGGTTGCACATTTCTTTGTTCTTGTTTGTTGCCTACTGCCTTCTTATTGCCCTTGTGTGTTGGTTGGTTAGTTGCTAGTTCCTTGCCTTTGTGGTTGGTTTATCATATTTGTGTTGTCTGAAAAAAGAAATATCTCATGTCTAATGGCTACCCCAAATTTCAGTTATGAAGACATGTCTTAGATATGCCATATGCCCATTTTAATTTGATGACCATTTTATTTGTAGGTCTCTCGACATTTTGCACATCGACGTACAATATCCATATTGGTACACTTTTGCTCATCGACATTTTGCACATGTTGGGTTTAACCGTTTGTTTATATGTTGTATCTAAACCTTTGCAAACTACACTTTTGTAAATAACGCTTTGCTAATTACTATTATAGTATAATGCAATGAAAGCTCAATTTTTGGAATATATATTCTTCATTTTGTAGTTCATTTTACCTTTATGATTTAAATGTATGTAAATATATCACTTCATATTATACAGGTTTGTATGTATAATATGTATTCCAAATAAACCGCGCTGGGAAATTATTTCATTTCCAAACCATATAAACCGCTGCCACATCATTTTATTTATGTTGCCACAACACAGAATAACCGATGCCACAGATACATTACCTCCCTATTCATTCTTAGCAAACCGCTGCCAAATCATAATCTAACCGCCGCCAGAGCTCATGAACCGCCACCATAGAAAACCTAAACCGCTGCCGTATCCATCAGACCGCTGCCATAGGGTTCATCAACTGATTCTATTATCTACTTTAAACCGCTGCCTAAAACACATTTACCCGCTTCCATTGTTCTCTCACACAAATGTCCCCATAGACTTTTTGGCAGCGATTCTAGGTAGTGTTTGGCAGCGGTCTCATCGTCTTCCAATAGTCGCAGCCCTAGGCTTCTTAAACCGCTGCCATAGGTCTATAGCGACGAGAGCAGATGGTGCGGTTGTAAAACCGCTGCCAAAGGGTTTAGGCCGCGGTTTTAGGGCTTTAGGCAGCGGTTTTTGACCGCTGCCAAAGGTCCGAATTGTAGTAGTGGTAGCAATTCAAAGAAATAAATTCTAAATATGCGCAAATATGGTCAAATAAATCCAATATGCACAAATTAAGCCCTTCCCCTACCCCATACTTAAATATTACAATGTCCTCACTGTATAAAATCAAAAAACAAGAGTAAAGAAAGGAACTCACTATACAGGTGTGCAGGGCCTCTTAATTTTGAATGAAAGAATCGCCTGAGCCGAGTCTTAAAATAGCTTGCTTCTATCCATGGACCTGAAAAGTGTAGAAGACATATACCCACAATAGAAAAACTAAAAGGTTCAAAACTAAAAACAAAACAATGTCCAAAATGTCCTAAAAAGTCTATGTACAAGCTGTAGATTTTATAGTCGCTAGGCCGACTTTCCATTTATGCTCAAGGTGGCATCTGTAGGGCCCATGTAGCTTGAGCCTCAAATAAGACTCCAGTATGGATCTTGTTCACCACGAAAGGCCTCATCCGCTTCTTGTTGAATTTATTGGGGAACCAATGATCCTTTGATTTAGAGACATAGAGATTGTCTCCAACTTCATACTCTTTGGGCTCATCATTGGATATCCTACATAAGCGCACATACCAAGGCAAACATCTCCCATGTATAGATAGATCTTTAATGGAAATAGGAGAAGAAAGATCCATACCTTGGCTTACCTTCGTGGAGACGGAATCGGGCACTACAATGTTTGGTCGATCTCGAGTAGAGCTACTCGATCTCGACGAGTCTGCAGGTTCTGGTGGTGAGCTGCTCGAGGATGCAGAAACTGGTAGAGGGGAGGTCTGGTCGATCTCGAGTGGCCTACTCGATCTCGAGTAGGATTCTGCTTCTGGTGGCTTCGTCGTCGAGGAAGCAGGAGTTGGGCCGGCAAGGTGGTGCTCGATCTCGAGTACCGTACTCGATCTCGAGTAGAGGTAAGCGAAAAGCAAGACAGGAACGAAAAGAAGTGAAAAGAGGAGTAGGTAATCCTTTTGTGAAAATGTCCGCATACTGATGGGCGGAAGAGACATGAAGAACCCGGACCTGGCCTAGGGCGACCTTCTCTCTGACGAAATGGATGTCAATCTCGATATGCTTCGTCCGCTGGGGCTAAACCGGGTTCGACGATAGATAAACAGCGGAGATATTGTCACAGTAGACCAGTGTAGCCGATCAAAGGGGAACCCGGAGCTCGCAGAGAAGGTTGCGGAGCCAGCAAGTCTCTGCCACGACGTTGGCAACGCCATGATACTCAGTCTTGGCACTCGAGCGGGAGATGGTGGCCTGACGCTTGGAGGACCACGAGACCAGATTGTCGCCAAGGTACACTGCGAAACCAGATGTGGAGCGGCGAGTTTCAAGACAACCCGCCCAGTCAGCGTCAGAATAGGCGGTGAGGGAGTCAAACCGGCTGCGACCGAGATGTAATCCCATGTCAGAGGTGCCCTTGATGTACCGGATTATCCTCTTGAGCGCCTGAAGATCGTGCTCGCGGGGATCATGTATGTATTAGCAGATATGTTGGACGGCGAAGGCAATGTCCGGCCTAGTGAAAGTCAGATACTAGAGAGCACCGGCCAGACTGCGGTAGGCTATAGGATCCTCAACCTTAGGACTGGAGGCAACGTCGAGCTTGGAGTTGCAGTCGACAGGGGTGGTGGCGGGCTTGCAAGACGTCATGCCGGCTTTGTCGACGATCTCGAGAGCATACTTCTGCTAATGAAGAAACAGTGCAGTAGGAGTGCGTGACACAGAGACGCTGAGGAAGTAGCTCAGGGAACCGAGATCAGTCATGGCAAACTCTGAACGCAGCAGGGCCATCAACCTAGATAGGAGGGATGTAGAGGAACCGGTGAGCACAATGTCATCGACGTACAGGAGAAGATATGCGGTGTCAGACCCTGAGTGGAACACAAAGAGAGAGTGATCAGACTGACTGCCCTGAAATCCAATGCCAGTGAGGTACGTGGCGAATCGCTGATACCAGGCGCGAGGCGCCTGTTTCAACCCATAGAGAGACTTCCGGAGAAGGCAAACGTGAGATGGGCAGGTGTGATCATAGAAGCCTGGTGGCTGATGGATATACACAGTCTCCTGAAGGTTTCCGTGAAGGCATTCTTGACGTCAAGCTGGTGGATAGGCCAATCCTTGGTAAGGGCGATACTCAAAACTGTGCGGATGGTAGCCGGTTTGACGACCTGGCTGAAAGTCTCGTCACAATCAACCCCAACCTCCTGCGACTTGCCATTGACCAATAGGCGAGCCTTGTGTCGCTCAAGAGTCCCTTCAGACATGTACGTATGCTTGAACAATCACATGCAGTTAATGATATTAGTGTCCCGAGGCCTTGGAACGAGGTCCCACGTGCCGTTTTTAATAAGAGCACTAAACTCATCCATCATGGCAGCGTGCCAGTTCGGGTCCTATAAGGCCTTGTGGGGTGATTTGGGGAGAGGGGATATGTAGGGGGATGGAGTGAGATGGTTGTATTTGGGGTTAGTTTTGAAGATCCCGGACTGGGACCGGGTCGTCATGGATTGGGCGGGGGGTGCAAGCGGAGGCGGGGGGTTAAGTGGGGCTGCCTGCGGGGGGAGGAGAGAGGCGTGGGGTGTTGCGGGTTTTGTTGCGGGCGCCGCCAGGGGATGGGCCCCCGCAGCATGGGGTGTCGCAGGCGCAACATGGTGTTGCGGCCGCGGCCAATCAAATTGGGCGGGGGGCAGGTGCTGTCCCGGATGAGGCTTGTTGAAATAGGTGGCGTAGGAGGGGTGAGAATTCGTCAGAATTGGGTGGTGTGGAGGGGTTGGTAACAACAGGGGTGGGTGGTGTGGCGAAAGGGAAGGTCTGTTCGTCGAAAATCACATGGCACGAAGTAACAACCCGATTTGTATCCAAGCGAAGGCAATGGTAGCCTTGATGGTGTGGGGAGATGCCCAAGAAGACACATTTAGTGGAACGTGGGGAGAGATTGTGAGGGGCGGTGGCACTCATGTTGGAGAAACAGAGACATCCAAACACTCTAATGTGATCGTAGGAAGGGTAGCGCTTGTAGAGTGTCAAGGGTGGGATGGAGTTGCCAATGGCTTTGGATGGAAGGATATTGTGGAGATAGGTGGCCACGTGAAGCACCTCAACCTAAAAGGGGAGGGGAAGAGAGGCGTGATGTAGGAGTGTTCGAGTTTTGTCATTGAGAGCGCGGAGAATGCGTTCCACTTTGCCATTTTGTGGAGAGGTTTGGGGTTACGAGAAGCAGAGTGATATCCCATTTTGTTGACAAAAGGAGCGAATAAAATTGTTGTCAAACTCTCCTCCCATGTCACACTGAATAGCCTTGACGGACAAATTAAATTGAGTGCGGACAAATGTGTGAAAATTGACAAGATGACTTTGTGTTTCCGATTTGTGACGTAGGGGAAAAACCCAAACAAAATTGGTGAAATCATCAAGGACAACCAAATAGTATCGAAAACCACTAGCACTCGAAATAGGAGATGTCCACAAATCACAATGTATAAGATCAAAAGGTGCAAATGTAATGGAATGGAAATGCTAAAAGGGAGACGCTTGCTCTTGGCGATTTCACAGGAAGTGCAAACGCCAGAGGCTTTATTACAATAAATTAAATTGCTAGTGCGGAGACATCGAAGCACGTGGTCGCCGGGATGACCAAGACGAGCGTACCACAAGTCGGAGCGAAGGGCGACGAAGGCGGTGGGGGCGGTGGAAGACGTTTGGCGAGCAGTGGTGATGGGGTAGAGGTCGCCAGAACTATTGCAGCGCATGATTGGGGTCCCCGTACGAAGATCCTTCACAAGAAAACCAAACGGGTCAAATTGGACAGCCACGTGATTATCGACGGTAAATTGACGAACAAAAATGAGGTTTTTAACAAGGTTAGGGGCAAGCAGGACTTTGTTGATGCGAAGGGGTGGGGCATTGGGAAGGGTTGTGTGACCCGAACCGACAATTTTAAGAGATTCTGCATTTTTGACATAGACAGACGGTAAAGTGCTAGAATTTAAGACAGTTTGTAGGTTATCTGGTGTGTTCGTCATGTGAGAGGAGGCCCCGGTATCCATGTACCAGTTTTCGTCCGGCTGCTGAAGTCCCATGGTGGAGAAAGCGGCGGAGAGGTTGGTGTGCATGGGGTTCGATGGATGCTTTTGAGAAGCGTACATTGCCGGGGAAGGGGCCGGCTGCTGTGGCTGACGCTGCGGGAAGACCAAGCCTGGCGGGGGGTATCCCGCCCACGTCGGATAAGGGCAGGGCGGCGGATTGGGGGACCAGGGCTGCTGGTACCAGCTCCCTGGCGGCGCCCGCGTCGCCCGACGCTGTTGCCGCCTCTCTCACGTCCTCCGCGCTATTGGGGTGGTCTAGATTAGGTTTGGGGAATTGGGTCCGGGGCTATGAAATCCTTGGAGAAAACAAGGACATGGGAAGGACCCTGGGGGCGTCCCTGACGGCTCTCCTCCCTAGAGAGCATGATGCGAGCCACCATGAAAGTCGGAAGTGGCGCTGTGTTGCTGATCATGCCACCGACGACATCAAATTTGGTGGAGATGCCATTGATAAGTTGAAGGACAAGGTGTTCTTCGCTAACCTTGTGTCCAACATCGCCTAGTTGATCGGTGATGGCTTTTATGGCGAGGCAGTAGTCAGAGACGGGGGAGAAGCTTTCCTGACGGGTGTTGATGAACTTTCCCTCAAGATCCGCTTCCCTAGCGGATTGATTGTCATGGAAGAGGCCCTTTATGCGGAGCCAGACATCTCGAGCGGTGGAGTCTGGTTGGAGGACGGTAATCAGGACGTCCTCAGATATGGTGGCATTGATCCATCCAAGAACGATGGAGTCAAGACGGTTCTAGAGGGGCTCAGGGACATCAGTCGGACGACCAAAGCCGTCGATGTGGGTGATGACGTCGTGAGCCTTACAGGCAGTTTGGAAAAGTTCCGCCAATGTGTGGTATTGAACCTTTTTGAGATCAAGGGTTAGGGGAATTTGATTTTTGATATTGGTGACGAATTGAGCGGAGTGAAAGGGGTTTTGTGGTGGTGGTGGAGGGTTAGGGTTGGGTGGAGGTGGGTTAGGGTTGAGCGGGTTTCCATCCTCGACGGTAGCCATTAGAAAGAAAGAGGGGAGATGGCGGCGGAGAAGGGGGTGGGTGAGGCTGCGTCGGCGGCTACAGGGAGATGGGCGGCGGCGGCCTGGTGGACGGCGGCGGCTGTGGGTAGCGGCGGCATGAAGGGGGGGGGGGGGGGGGGTGGCGGCGGCAATGGATCGTAGGTGTGAAACAAGAAAATTAGAGTTTCACACTAAGGCTTGATACCATGTAAGTGTTTGGAGAACTGAGTCCTTAACGGATCTTAGATGCCTACTCCTGTATATATATCAATGGGTGAAAACCCTGAGAATACAACCGTAATTGTACATGATATGGACACATATAAATAATATAACTAGTATAGTGCCCGCGCGATGCGCAGAACCGAATAATTTGTATGGTACAATAGTTAGTTGATAGAGGTTAGATGATATAATATAGCATTGAAACAAACCCGCCATAATGAAATAATGAAGTTTGACCGGAAGAGTCGTCGTAAAATAAAAAGAGATCGAAAATCAAAATTGTAAGTTTAAATTGAAAATTTTAAGGCAAATAACTAAATGAAAAAATATAGTCGAAGTTTCTTGTTGGATTCAAAATAGATAAATGAGCCTAAAGTCTAATTGAATAGGATGATGCTAGGTGGAACACCAGAACTGATGGTATTACATCAACCAATATCTTCAAAACAACTACAATAGAAAACAATAAACAATTAGAACAAATTAAAGGCATCATACAGTAAAGTTGCAAGAGTTGTGCTGCCGCAACAATCCCCCTATCTAGAAAAATCAGATTTTGAATAATACCTTAGCACTTCATCTATCAAAATGATCCAAGGCATCATACAGTAAAGTTGCAGGAGTTGTGCTGCCTAATTTTAAAATGGACAATGTTGAAATAGATTTTGAAAACTCAATCAACTTGTTAAACATCACCTAAGAAAAATTAATAAAATCAAAAGGATAAGAAAAAATAATAGAACCTGCACTTGGGAGAGTCTTCTTATTATGAAAAGTGCCAACGGTCTTGTAAGCATATTGACCTGAAATGATGAACAAAAGAACACCCGTGAGAGGTCACCTCAGTAATGGATGAGATTTGAGCCAACGTTTTCATTTCATTGGGCTGCATAAATTGTTGGACAATAGAAGGAGCTGAGTAGCTGGTGACATGGGTCATGGTGCGAGAAACTAAAGCACCTTCAGCAACCCCACTATTTCACAAAAATCTTATAAGAAATACATATATACAAATAAGGTTGAAGGTATATACCAATCAAATATTCATCCGGATTCTCATGGGTTGACAAAATATAGGCAAAATCAACAAATTGAAACTCATGCAGTGATCCAGGCAAATCTTCACATGGGTTGAGAATGGTTGATTCCTTAAAAAAGATCTTCTGAGGATGGTGGCTGAATCTAAACTGTCCACTAATAGGGGCAAGTCCAAAATTGGACATGATAACAGTAGAAAATTCATGCAGACGACCGAAAAACTTTAAACGTAAATTCCCTTGGACAGTAGCCTCAATTCTAGTTCCCTATAAAGTAAAGAATAAAGTATACATTCAACCCACACGATGAATAATAGGATAAGATATAGGTTCATAAATTTAGACAATATAAATTAAAGGATATATAGATCAAAACCTACATGCTCATCAATTAGAACCATATCTAACGGAGCCTTTGCATAGTTGATACGGAGTGTCCTCAAGTAAATTCGCATTATCCTGACTTTGATAATTGATGAGGATTCAGAAATAGCATCAAGCTTGGTAAATTGTTGCAACATTGCTATCCCTGAATAAGAAAGTGAATTTGATTAAGTCACAATAAATAAAGTAATGAAAATGTAAGTCACAATAAACTCTAAAGATAGTTGGCATGTGGGCAAAAGAGAGAGCAAGAAATCATGGAGTTCACCGATCGATAGACGAATTGCTGGTAGATGGGTAGACGTGAATGAATACCCCAATGTAAATATCGATAACAATAAGTATAGTCACCCCATTATACATGGAAATTATCCAATTTAGTTCAAAAACATGGAGATGATTGAAAATATAGACATGAAAATCCAAACTATAAACCACATATAACCAAAATTAAAAATATCTCAAGGATACTCGGTCCATATATAAATATTAGGTAACGATATATTCACAACCAAAGATGATTTGCTTGGATACTCGGACCGTTGAAAAATTTACAAAATATTAAGGAAAATGGAAAGTGTATAATTAGGTTATATATTCACACCCAAAGATGGAAGTTGTTACAAATCTAGAAGATCTATGAAAGGAGTGTACATGTATATAGATTAGTTAACGATAAAAAAAATCTCACCGAATATAGAAGAGCTTTGGCGTTGGGATTGAGTTGCGCGTTAGGATTGAGTTGCACCAGTAGCGCTCCTTCCATGGAAGAGCTTCGGCGTCGGGATTGGTTGGCGAGGTTGGCGTTCGGAGGAGTATCATCGGTTGTAAAGATGAAAGACATGGACAATAAAATCTAATTAACGCCATGGAAAGAGTTGAGAGTATGAGAAGGAGATACAGAGAGGCGATGACGATCGGTTAAAGGAGATAGAGAGACCATAAGTAGGGTTGGGCTTTAGATTAAGAGGAGATGGGCCGGGCCATGTAAAAATCTGAAGACCAAAATAAAAATAGGCACGAATATTAAACCGGAAAAAAAAACGAAATAAGAGGAATAATTGTGATTGGGTGAAATTGCGAAATGGAAGGGGAGGCCGACACGTGTCCAAAATACTTCTGGTTTAAAGTATAGTATAGATGCTAACATGGTCAACAATGGAAATCCAACATTTTGATAGAAATAAACTGATCCAAATTTATCGAAAACACGTTAGATTCTAATTTCTAAGCCTATGATGGTCCAATGTTTGGCACAACTTGGAACAGTAGATGGCCTTGAACCACATTCATATCTATCTATTAATATTACTAATTATGCTAGCATTTTGCTGACGTGTCACGCTCACAATTAAAGTTGAATTTTTTATTCAAATGAGCTTTTCTTATTGGTCAATATTATTATGGAAACTTTAAAATATTTGTTTCCTATTTTAAATATGATTTGAATCCGTTCTTTTTTTTTTATTTTCGGTTATATTGTCGTAAATATTGAGACACGTTTCCATTTTTTTTTTCCGATTGCAATATATCTATCTATCTATTAATATTACTAATTCAACTAGCATTTTGCTGACGTGTCGCTCTGTAAATTAAAGTTGAATTTTTTAATCAAAAGTTTCATTTCTTATTAATCGATGTTATTAAGGGAAGTTTAAATATTTGTTTCCTATATTATATTCATCACAATCGTATTAAAAATATCTAGACAATTAATTCAAATGTCAAAATAAAAATCTATTAATTAATAATAATAATACTAATTCTGCTAGCATTTTGCTGGCATGTCACGCCCACAATTAAAATTAATTTTTTTATTCAAATGGTATTTTCTTATTGTTCAATATTATTGCTGAAATTTTAAAATACACGTTTCATATTTTGAACATATTTGTTTCCTATTTTTATACTAATCAAAAGTTTCTTTTCTTATTAATCGATATTAATAAGGGATGTTTTTTTCTTACATTTTACTTATTTTACTTATTTTTGAAAAGTTTTTTTCTTACAATTTACTTATTTTAGACATCTTAAATGACTATCGAAAAATAAATAATATTTTAAGACTTACAAGCATTACTAATGATTATTTTACATCTTAGATGAGGCTTCTTAGATCACTTTTCTACTTTTTATGATCTTTTTATTTTTACCATCTTACCTTTATTTTCACTATTAATTTCCCTCTCTTTCTAGCCATCTTTCTAATGAAAATAATGAATAAGTTATGTATATCTACATAACTTCAAAAGTATTCGCACAATCATGTGCTTATGACAATAATTATATACAGAGTATTTATTTCAATTATATTAGGTGGTGTGTTTGAGTATTATTACTACTTTACCTTATTAAATCATTTTAAAATTTTGTATTGTATCTCTTTCCTACTAATTTATAAATTACAAAAAAAAACTTTATACGTACATATTTTTGTTATAAACAAGTACTCCGTATATATTAATATAATACTATTATAGATATAGATATATAAAATGATGTTCAAATTAAAAAAGATCAAACTCCCGTAGGGCTGGCAAATGGTACGAAAATTACCATACCAACCACGTACCAACCACAAACCGACTATGTTGGTAACCACACTTGTGGTAAGCAACATGGTGGTAACCATCTTGGCGGTAACCACATTAAGATGGTACGGTAATGGTAATGAAATCTGAATACCATGGTTACCAAGTGTATATATTTATATTTTTTATTTAATGTTTTATTGTTATTAGCTTTAAGTTTTTAATTTATATTTTGTGTTTTGATTTTGACCTAAATTGGTCTTTTCTATTTTTTCTACTAGAAACAGTATGAACATTTTGAATGTTTGAAGACTTTGACCTTGTTTTGTTTGAACTTGCACGAACATTTTGAATGTTTGAACAATTGAACTTGGTTTGTTTCAAGACTTTGAACTTGGTTGGTTTGTACTCTAGGTTGTGAACTTGATTTATTTGAACTTATAATAGGCGGTAACCATATTATTTTTGGTAATCATATTTTTTCATTCGATAACTTTGAAGATTACCGAAAGGTAGCCAAGGGGTTTGAAAAAAATATAAACAGAATCACAGCTTGGTAACCATGGTAATGTACCGATGGTAACCACAAGTCGTGGTTACCACATATGCGGTAACCACGACTTGTGGTTGGTACGTGGTATGAAAATTTACGTACCACCAATTTGTGGTTGGTACGTGGTAATCACCATTTTTTGGTGGTTACCGTACCATGCCAACCCTAAACTCCCGGGTATTCACTAGTATATACAGTATAGAATTATAGATATAGATGTAGGATTTGTAGGCGCTCATTTGGAATTTTGGATCGGAAGACTGATGGGGCATTCAACTTTAGGACTAGCCGAAACCAGTTCATCAAAGCATTAAAAAAAAAACACAAAGACAACATTCATTCTATTCTATTCATTTTGTGTAGTATATGACAGGTGCATTTGTATCCTTATCCCACTTCCCACCCTCCTTCAAATAGTCCATGTACCTTACAAGCTCAGGCTTCGCGCTCATCTTCTTCGTCCTGCTATTGAAGAGACTAAAGAGAGGGTGGCTCCTGTTCTTCTTACTGCTCTTTTTCTTGCTCTTCAAAGGCGGGTTGCCTGCCTCTGGGTCCGATTTCATTGGGATGCCAATCATTCTAACCGGCATGCTTTTCACCCTTGTGAATCCTGGTTCGAGGAGTAGAGCGTCACTGGAGAAGGACTTTTGAGCCAACCGGTTATACCCATAGCTGCTCTTCAGTTTCCTCAAAGCTTTAAACATTGCTGGCTGGCTGGCTGTTCAAGGTTTTTCTTTTTGAAATTGGAACAAGTGCCCTTGCACTGATGCACTCGATCAATATATAAGTTTATTTGGTCAAATTTGGTGTGCCCTTGATCAATTTTCAATCCCGGGTTAGTTATGTTAAGAGTCGGTGATTAGGTTTTGAATGTAGATATATAATTGGATGTGGTCATTTGAAGCATAATACCAAGTCCAGGTTTTTATTGTTGACAGTTTCATACACAAATAAGGGCATTCATACTATCTAATTCAATTCATGTCAATTGACTGCTTCTCCAACAAATCAAGGAACCGGTGACGGAAGAAAATAACGCATACGATGTATATACAGTACTGTATAGTTTTTGAGTTGTTGGAGAGAGGCAAGATAGTGGAATGCCATTGCTGGCCATTTCAAACTGGAAAATTTCAATGTTCACTTTCAAATATCAAGTTACACATGGTTTGTATCTCAGAAAAAAGTAGATATATCTAGGCCGACGATGAATCATTCGATCAACCACTGCCTGTCGATTCTTATGCCTTTCAAGAATATGAGACAAGTTTCAGGAAAAAGTTCTCTTTTGAGCAATCTATAGTAAGGTACTATGCACACATTCACAAGCCTGAGAACCACTCCACGGACTATGGTATGAACTATGAAGTTTGAAATATACTTACAAGAGCAACCAGACAAGTCTCCCTTCTTAATAGTCTCTCTAGGCTACTTCTCCTCTGAGCTAAACTTGTTCCAAGCATCCTGCAGAAGGAATCTGATCGATAAAGCACGCAGGAAAAATAATGATAAGGTGTTGTACCATATCTGCATATGGAATTGTATTTATTTCTAATCTCCAATAGTTTCACACAACCAGCAATCACAAATACTTTTACTGTGTTAATAAACTAGGGAACCTGGTAACTATGAACGAGTACACATGTAGCTCCTTAAGCAGCAAAATTTCCATGACACAACAAAAGCCAATAAACACGTAGACCTAAGGGAACTCTACACTGGAAAGACCACTTTCAAACAACCATAACACCTAGATTTAAGTACTTAAAGAGTACAATATATTCTCAATGATCCTAAAATACACGAAAGAAACAGCATCAGTGTGCTTTATTTTTCCAGTCTCAAGAAACAAGATACAAGCAGAAAATTCCCATAAATAAGTTAGCCTTCCCACCAAAACACAGAAAAAATGGATCTCAAGCTTTCAGTAAATCACCACTACTTCCCTCATTCTTTCCCCTACCAATCCTTCTTTCCAATAAAAAGGATTAAAGAAAAGAGGACTAAAGCAAGCCAGTAGCATACAAGATATAAATGACAACAAGTCGGCAACTGAAAGGAAAAACAAACAAGATGGATAGAGTAATGTGCATCAACATTTAAATTAAGATAACAAAAGAACTGGTAATAAGACCATGTTGGGAACATACCTTTAGAAGATCAAAAACCTTTTCACATATATATTTTTGTTGGATCGTTGCACCACGTTGTTGTAATTTATCAGGATGCACGCAAAGAGTAGCCTTTCGATATGCTTTCTTTACAGCAGAAGAAGTTATAATTTCTGTTAGTGGAATCGGATGCCACCCACTGGCTTGGCCAAGGATCTATCAAGAAAGAGAGCTCACTTCAGAAAGCTGTTATGCAGAAAAGTTTTAGGCTTTTATCGTTTGCTCCATCCAACTACTCCTAGATAATTATATGTTTCGAGGAATAGAAGTGGTAATAAAATAACTGAACATTGGCCTGAATCTCACCCTCATGGGCCATGGCCTCATTCAAATAATATAAAGATAAAGATAAGAGATTCAGCCAAGAATATTTGAGTAATTGACTTACATATTGTAATGTTGAAAGCAATGCGCGCAAGTTTCCTTCTTTGCCACTAGACCACCGCTTGATATCAGCATCCAGAGATTCAGCCAGTCTCTGCAAATAGAAACCATATGCCATTTAATCAGAGGAATAACAAGAAAACATCATCATAATATGAATTCTCAAAAAATAAGCATCATACATTCCTCTCTGCTTGCTCCTTCTGAGCATTAAGATCCCGCATATTTTTTTCTGCAAGGGCCTTTGCCTGCAAAAGAAACCGCTAAAAAAGATGAGGCAGATGCAAAGGTTAGGTAACATCAATACACCCCAACACCTATTGGATACATACCACACGTTCAACTGTCCGGCAATGCCTCTCCAACCTAGATCTACTTCTCTGGATTGGTTGCACTTTGACTTCATCAGATTTATCAGTATTCCACAAATCCTACATGAAGTCATTGGTCAACAAGGTCCTACAGCATGTAAAAATGAGGTGACGAGTAAAAACGATTTACTCACAGAGGAGGATGAATTGTGCCTCAGTTGGATATCACTGAAGGCCGAGGAAAGTTGCTCAGAAGCAGATATCTCTACCTGCTCTCGCGCCTCAAAGGTGGCCCTCTCAGCCATTGCTTTCTCAATGGCACGTTCTCGAGCTTCTGCATGAGCTCGTGCTACAGCAGCACGTTCTGCCCTCAACCGGGCTTCAGTAGATTTCTCTGAAAATGACTTCTCCCTGAAGTTTGCGCATGCTTTCTCTAATCTTTCCCGAGCCTCGGCCATAGCCTTCTGTCGTGCTTCCACAATTTCTCTTTCTACAGCTGCCTGTCCTGCCCTGAGACATTCCTTCTCCATTTCTTTTTCACGTTCCCTCTGCCTCTCTTCCACAAGTTTTCTAAGATGATCCTTTTCCAACTTCTTCTCTCTTTCCCTCTCCCTTAATTCTGCAAGTCTTTTAATATGCAGCTTCTCCTTTTTCTTATCCCTCTCCTCTTCAAGTTTTCTATGTCGTTCCTTCTCTAACTCACTCTCTCTTTCCCTCTTCCTCTCTAGCTCAAGTTCTCGAAGATGCACCCTCTCAAACGCCTCTTCTCTCCTTAACTTTTCATCTTCCTCTATATCTTCCGGAACTAGATTCCCATTGATACCTTTCAGCTCCTTTCCAACTCCAGCAGTAGCATTCTTGATCGTCACATCATATTCACCAGTTACAGCAGTTGGTTCAATATTCTTCTCATCGGGCCCAGCTGCCAAGTTAGAGGACTTGAGGTCTTCACATTCACAAGCCACTTCAGGAACTTTATTATTACAAGACGTGAAATACTCCGACTCCGAAATTAAATGTCTTTCCTCATAAGTATCTTCCTCAGTACTCTTTAACTCAGCATGTGAATCACCTTTGTCCATCTTCTGTAAATTTTCTGATTTAGTTGCTTTCGTGGGTTTTTCCATTTCATTCTCAGCAACTTCAGCTTCATCTTCAATTCTATTTGTACTGGTCTTTTCCAATTTCAGACTCTTCGTAACAAGGTTATGAGCTGAAACTACCCTCTTCCCCGCCTCATTTAGCTGTTTCGCATTTCCATCCTTTTGACACACTGCAGTTTCTCTCTTCCTGCTTTCCTCATCAACCTTGGGATACTCTGATGAATTCTGACTCTTTATAATCTTTCTGTCAGGAAGTTTTGCAGCTCCATTGAGGGAAATTTCAGCTTGCAAAGTATCTGGCAATACCTGTGAAGCTTCAGAAATATCTTGCATACCTTTCCCAGATTTTTTTAACAGATTATATCCACTCCCATGTTTTCCCTGCAGTTCGTCTTTCCTTGATATTGATTCCTCAAAGAACATCCTCATTTTTCCATCCCAATTCATATCATTCTTCATGACAGGCCTTGTGCCTTTGGCATCATCCTTCTTTCTCTCCATTGACTCCCTAGCACTTTCCAGTTTTAATTTAGCCCAGTCCATTGCCTCTTGAATAGCTGCTGCTGATGCTATAGCAGAAGAACCTGTATCCAACTCTAAATTAAGGAAATCTAAGGAACCAATATCAAATAAGGCTTTGGAAGCATTGCCTTTGGGGCGCTCAATATCTGACATTGAACTAACAGGATTTTTCTTCATCTCAACAACTGTTGGTGGTTGTCTTGATGAAGGTGGCGAATAAGATGGCTCTCCAGTTGCGCAAACATCAGAGACAGAAATGCCAGTTGAGCTCAGGTTGATTCCATGTGATCTTCCGACTTTTCTATCATCACCATAAGACGGAATAGAGGGATTAGATGCAGTTTCCGACTGTGTTTCAACAGATATACTTCCAGAAGAATCCACATGGAGAATGATATCATCAACAACTCCATAACTATATCTTTCCTCATCTTCTTTTAGCAAATTGGAGCCATCATAGTCATATATGTAACTATTTCCAGGAACATCACCAAGTTCAGCTACATGGATCGGGTTTGAATCTTCTGCGGCTCCCTTGTCGGCCTTGTGGTAACAAACATTAAATTTGCTGTCAGTCGTCTGATGGAAGTCACCATTTAGGAAACACTGATTTCTTCCTGAACAAACAGAAGCATCAGATTCTTCTAGCAGAGACCCAGCTCCAACTTCAGTCCTATCAAAGCCACAAGCACAAATTGATCGTTTTAACAGTCAGATTGCAGCTTGCATTTTGGCCCCATCAAAGAAAAATAAAGAAACATGGCATTTAAGACACACAGCAAAAGGTCCAGCACATAGCAATGCACAAATGTACATCATTGCAAGAGAGGCTATAGCCAATTTTGAGTTATCTTGTGTGTGGCTATGACCAATTCATCCAGCAGTTCTTCGTTTGAACAGTTAACTGTTAAAACTATGAAAAGTCCCGGCATCTCTTTTAGAGAAATCATCAACCAATCTCCAGGAACTACTAAGGAACTACTAAGCAGTCTCTATAATGCTAGTCCAACAACGTTATCTAACAAAGCTAGACATTCTCACAATTGAATCCTTTAAATTGGATATCCCCCTATTTCAAAGATGATAGGATTTGGCTCTGCTAGGAAGGAATTTAGCTTCCTGTTTCCGATAAATCCAAGTTTGGCAAAATTACATCAATTTTCACCGCAATTATCTAATACACTTGAAAAAGATCAAATAAAGAATTGCACAGGTATGAGATTAAACTGCACATCAACTAGTTTTTTACTCATCAATTCACTCAATATCAATCAGGATATATGAATGTAAAAAGAACCAAATAAACCCCCCAAAAAAAAGAGGAAGAAAACAAAACATACGTCAAAATCAAAACAAAGACAAAAAAAAGTACCAAGCATCATCACTCTCAGAGGACTGCTGGCTCCCGTTCGATTGCCTGAACAGCTCATCATAAGACACCGCGAAGTCGGGGAAATCGAAGCCTCCGAAGATCTCGGAGTAAACCAAGCTGGAGCAGCCGCCAGAATCAAATGCAGCGACGGAGTAGTCATTCGGCGGGAGATGGAGCACCGGGATGGAGCACGCCAAGCCGGATCGGAAGCTCCGAAACATCTCCGAGAAATGGTCGGCGCGGGGTGCATACGGCGGGACGCCGAGGTGGCCGTGATTAGCGCTTACTTTATTGAAAAAGGCGGCCGCGGCGGTTGCTGTGGCAGTGGCGGAGGAGGGAGGGTGTGGAGCTGCAGTGTAGTAGTGAGATCCGGAATGGGGAGAGTGACCTTCCATTGGGGAAATGGAGGTTTCTCTCTCTCTCTCTCTCTCTCTCTCTCTCCACACCAATCAACAGTTGTGTAGGTGGTTAGATTTACAAAACAACTCATACATTGACCCCAATCACATATGATAGTACTCCGTATTGAATATCACGGAATGTGACAGTGGGCAACCGGGCAACTCAGATATTCCTTTTGAGGAGCTAAATTGTCTACTTGCAAACAAAAAGTTTTGAATGAAATCCAACTAAACCAAATGGGGTAGCACATCAAACCTGTCTAAATAGTAAATTCCAAACACTCGTTGAATTTAAAAACGAGTTTGATTTTAGCAATCTACAAAGTAAATTTTACAGGAAACTACCACTTATTTATTAGTGTTTTCATTTAACTACCTCTTATATAAAAACTTTCAGTAAACCACCCTTTATATAATTCCGTCAACAGATAACCACCTCACCTCTATTCCGTCCAATTTGATGTTAAAAAATGGTGAAAAAGACCAAAATGCCCTTTTTTTTTATTCTTCATCTTTCAACCTTGCTTCTACTGCTACGATGGATCAGAAAGCCATTGACAAAGAGAGAACGTCGAGCTACACGATCAGGAGGATTCAAAGAGGGATTCGATGATGTAAAGCGATCACGAGTTGCAGAAGGTTCTCCAGTCACAAGGTTTAATCGATTCTACTTCTCTATCTATGTGTTGAGATGTTAAAAATTAGGGTTTTTTAAAAATCCCAAATCCTGATTTTGGTTCGATTTGGGTGCGCTTTTGGTGCGATATCGATCGAAATGGCATTTTATAGATTTCCTAGTGTTGAATCTGTCATATTTTGGTGAGATTTCGGTGCGATTTTTGTGTTCTATGTTTTTGGTGCGATTTTGGTTAGGTGCGTCACTTCTTTGATTTTGATGCTTCCTTCTTTGATTTTCTGGGTTCTATGTTCTTTGATCGAAATGGCCCCTTCATTTTCCCTTCTATGTTCTCTGTGTGAATTCATGACAGATTTGGTTATTTGGGGTCTTGCGAATTTGTGTTTAGGGTTCTGCCGATTTGTGTTTCAACAAATTCACTGAGTTTTGTTTGTTTTAAAATTATGTTTGCAATATGAAAAGGGATGCAAGCTATGGATTCATCTAAGTAAGGTGTCAAAACAGGGAGTAGACAATTCGATCGACATCTCGATCAACAATTCGAGAAGAGGTGGTACTACTTAGAAGCGTGGTCGAAGACAATTCGATCGATATCTCAAATGGTGGTAGCACGGATGGTGTAAGGCTCATGAAGGTTATTTGTGTGATCGGGTTCTTTATTTGGATGGCTAGGTTTTGTACAAAGTATACATCGTAACTAAAGAATGGGATGAACTAATGATGTTAGCTTTAATGTTTTTCTTTAAATGAAACTTATTTGTATGCTTTCTAGATCTACCAGTATGTATTAAAAACAAGTGTTCTTCTTTGAATGAAAATGCAAACTTATTTGCTTATATTTGCGTCTCATTCTATTGTCAATGCAGAAGTGCTTGGTGGGAGTGTATGAAATCAAGATTCCATGTGCATTGTGGTTAAAGTGTTTTAATACGGTGATTTTCACTCTAATGGACGAGTTGCTTGAAATTGCCACTCTTCAATCTCATAAGAACTATATATCAGAATATGGATAATACAATCATGCTTGCCATGAAGCTATCAAAGGTGTTTCTACTGTCAATTAATGACCTCATGTAGTTAACAGCTCTTATCAAGAGTGAAATATGAAATTGTGAAAATTGATTCATAGCAGCAACACTTATTCGATAACAACACATGGTTTGAATTCAAAGATGTCGAATGGATTGTGCATTCCTCCACCGCCACCCATGATGCAGATCGCCTGGCCGTGCAAATAGAGGAAGACCTTGATCGGAAGAAAGTGCGGTATCGGCAGAGGTGATTTAGAGCATCTGGTGTCGGATTCCGAGATCGTTTCAGGGCTCAAATTCAGACTTTTATGTTTTCCGTCCATTTCAGCAATTTTCGTTATTTTATTTTAATTAATTCGCAATTAGGGTTTATTTCCGTCTTTCATATTTAATAAGTTGTAGCCCTGGAAAGGACATTATTCAATTATCTAATTTTCAATTACTCAGAGAAGTCCTTTCTCTTCTTGGTGGATTCCATTTTATTGGTTCTAGGGTTTCGTCGCTTGCGAAACCTCCATTGCAAATCTCGTGCTTGCGAGGTTTAGGCTTCCGTTCTGCGTCAATTGGCATCAGAGCAGGTTTCTCCTGTCTGTTTCCGAGTGAGGCTTGATGGGAGACCAGGCAGTTACGAAGGCAGATCTCCGCGAGATGACCGAGGCTTTTACCACGGCTCTCAATGATCTGACTGGCCAGTTGAGGACGATTTTCGGTACTGGCAACGGCGGTGGCGGCGTTGGCAACGGCGGCGGCGGCGGCGCTGGCAATCTAGGCGGTGCCGGCGATGGCAATAGGGACCCGCCTCGAGGAGGCGGCGGAAATAACCGTCGAGCGGATGGGGATTCTTCTTCCGAGGAGGAGGAGGTTCTTGAGGAGGATCTGACAGAGGATCAGGGCAACCAGCAGGGTCGGCATGACTACAGGGTTAAGGCTGATATCCCGCTATTCTACAGAAATATGAGCGTCGATGAACTTCTCGATTGGCAAATCGAGGTTGATCGGTTCTTTGATATCATTTCAGTCCCAGAGAATAAGCACGTGAAGATGGTCGCCGTCCGTCTTAAGAGCACTGCAGCCGTTTGGTGGGACAAGCTGGTAGCGCAGAGGCAAAAGCAACGAAAGAGTCCGATCCGGACATGGAGGCGGAGGAAACAGTTGCTGATGGGGCGGTTCCTACCAGACGATTATGAGCAGATCCTATATAAGATGTACCTGGAATGTACCCAAAGAAAGAGGAGCGTCGCTGAATACACCACCGATTTCCTAAGGCTGAGTGAGCGGAATGAGGTGAGGAAAACCGAAAATCAGAGGGTGGCTCGCTACATCAATGGTCTGAAGCCCTCCATCCAGGAGAAGATAGGGCTGCAGACGTGCTGGACCGTTACCGAGGCGACCAGTTTAGCCCTCAAGGCGGAACTGATGGAGAAGTCGCCTAGGAATTTCCAGCCTTTCCGTCATTACCCACAACAGGGCCTTGAGTCGGGAGGAGACAAGACTGCCCCAGCCAAGGACAAGGGTGCAGCGGGTGACAAGGGTGGAACTTCTGCGTCCACCAAAGCACCAGCCAAGCCGACTGATCAGAAAGCCCCCAACCCATATGCAAGACCGACCGGGGATAAGTGTTTCCGATGCGGTGGAACTGGGCACAGATCGAATGTTTGTCCTTCCCGGCGAATCACTGCGTTTGTCTACGCAGATGAGAATGACGATGAGCAAGAAAAGGAGACCGACGGGTACTCTGACGCTGAATTTGCGGAAGAAGATTCTAGTGAAAGGATCAACATTGTAGTGCAACGTCTTCTCCTGTCATCAAAAGATGAAGGCCAGCGGAAGAACCTGTTTAAAATACATTGCTCCGTGGCGGGCAAGCTGTGTAACGTGATTGTGGACAATGGGAGCACGGAGAACTTGGTTTCGCAGAAGCTGATTGACCATTTGGGGTTGCCAACACAGCCCAGAGATAAGCCCTACGACTTAGGATGGGTGAACAAGGGCTTCCACGTTCGAGTATCACTAACCTGCAAGGTGCCTTTGTCGATTGGGAAGCACTACAAGGCAGAAGTGTTGTGCGACGTAATCAACATGGATGTATGCCATGTCCTCCTAGGCCGTCCTTGGCAATTCGATACCGACATCACCTACAGGGGTCGTGATAATGTGATGCTATTCAAATGGGGTGGCCATAAGATTGCGATGGCCCTTGTCTTTCACTTTGATAAGCCGTCAGAAGCGGGAAAATCCAATTTCCTAGTGCTAAACGGAAGAGCTTGGGAGGAAGAGGCTCGAGATGTCGAGTGTTTCTACCCTTTGGTGGTAAAGGGACTGATCAGCAACGGTCCAGAGGAAGAAACGATTCTCGCAGACGTACAAAGGATTCTGCGTGGGTTTGAGAAGTTGATTTCGGATGAGTTACCGGACGATTTGCCCCCTATGCGGGACATCCAGCACCAAATCGATTTGATTCCGGGCTCGAGCTTGCCAAATTTGCAACATTACCGTATGAGTCCGAAGGAGAATGAGATCTTGCGGGATCAAATTGAAGACTTGCTGAAAAAGGGTTTCATCCGTGAAAGCATGAGCCCTTGCGCCGTTCCGGTCCTTCTAGTTCCAAAGAAGGGTAACCAATGGAGGATGTGCGTGGATAGCCGGGCCATTAACAAGATCACCATCAAATATCGCTTTCCTATTCCCCGATTGGAAGACATGCTTGATGAGTTGTCCGGATCTAAGGTGTTCTCGAAGATAGACCTCCGCAGCGGGTACCATCAGATTCGAATCAGGCCCGGGGACGAATGGAAGACGGCGTTCAAGAGCAAGGATGGCTTGTATGAGTGGCTAGTGATGCCATTCGGATTGTCCAACGCGCCGAGTACCTTTATGAGGGTAATGAAACAGGTCCTTCGCCCTTTCATCGGCTCTTTTGTTATAGTTTACTTCGATGACATCCTAATCTATAGCCGGAGCAAGGAGGAGCACCTAGATCAGTTGAAACTAGTACTGCAGGTTCTGTTGGAGAATCAGCTATATATTAACCTCAAGAAGTGTACTTTCAGCACCAACAAGTTAATCTTTCTAGGCTTTGTTGTGGGTGAGGAGGGTATACAGGTCGATGAGGACAAGGTGAAGGCCATTAGGGACTGGCCGACACCCCAGTCCGTGACGGAAGTTCGTAGCTTCCATGGGCTGGCCACCTTCTACAGAAGGTTCGTTAGGGACTTCAGTACGATCACCGCCCCTATTACGGAGTGTCTAAAGAAAGGAAAGTTCCAGTGGGGCCTTGAGTAGGACAAGAGTTTTGCTTTGATCAAGGAAAAGTTGTGCACCGCACCCGTCCTCGCTTTGCCAGATTTTGATAAGGTCTTCCGAGTCGAGTGTGACGCTAGTGGCGTAGGTATTGGGGCTGTGCTATCTCAAGAAAAGAGGCCAGTGGCTTTTTTCAGTGAGAAACTGAGTGACGCCCGTCAAAAGTGGAGCACTTATGATCAGGAGTTCTATGCAGTGTTTAGGGCGCTGAAACATTGGGAACATTACCTGATTCAGAGGGAATTCATTCTGTTTACAGATCACCAAGCTCTGAAGTTCTTGCATAGCCAAAAAGTCATCACCAACAGGATGCACGCCCACTGGATTAGCTTTCTGCAAAAATTCCCTTTTATTATTCAGCATAAGTCAGGCGCGCAGAATAAGGTTGTCGATGCCTTGAGTCGGAGGGCGTCCTTGCTGATTACGTTAGCTCAGGAGATCGTGGGTTTCGATGTGCTCAAGGAACTGTATGAGGAGGACCCCGATTTCAAGGAGCTATGGGTCAAGTGCAGCCGTAAGCATCCGTGTGCTGATTTTCATATTGAGGAGGGGTATTTGTTCAAAGGAGCGCAGCTATGCATCCCCTCAACGTCCTTGCGAGAGAAGCTCATCAGAGACTTGCATGGTGGTGGTCTCGGGGGTCATCTGGGCAGAGACAAGACCCTCGCGAGCTTGGAGGAAAGATATTTTTGGCCACACTTACGGAGAGACGTTGGAGCAATTGTCAGAAAATGTTACACTTGCCAGGTTTCTAAAGGTCAGTCGCAGAATTCCGGTATGTACTTACCTTTACCGATTCCTGAAGATATTTGGCTCGACCTTTCGATGGATTTTGTGCTCGGGCTACCACGTACGCAGCGGGGGGTCGACTCTGTATTCGTGGTGGTCGACAGGTTCTCGAAAATGTCTCACTTCATACCGTGCAAGAAGACTGCGGATGCCTCCAACATTGCCAAACTGTTTTTCAGGGAGGTTGTGCGCCTACACGGGGTTCCTAAGTCCATCACGTCACACAGAGACACTAAGTTCCTCGGTCACTTCTGGGTTACTTTGTGGAGGTTGTTTGGGACGACTTTGAAGAGGAGCTCAACTGCACATCCGCAAACAGACGGTCAGACAGAAGTCACAAACAGAACCTTGGGCAATATGATTCGGAGTGTTTGTGGTGACAAACCAAAACAGTGGGATCTAGCCTTAGCACAGATCGAGTTTGCTTACAACGGTGCTGTGCATTCTGCCCTGGGAAGGTCCCCTTTCTCTGTTTTTTATACTTCGGCTCCTCGGCATGTCGTCGACTTGGTTACCTTGCCTAAGGCACCTGGTACTAGTGCTACTGCTGAGTCGATGGCACAGGATTTTCAGGCCATGAAAGACGCTGTCCGAGCCAAGCTGGAGGCTACGGGCCAGAAAAACAAAGCGGCAGCCGACAAGCATCGGCGAGTCAAGACGTTCAACGTAGGGGATGAAGTCATGGTGTTCCTACGCAAAGAATGTTTCCCGGTAGGCACTTACAAGAAGTTGCAGCCCCGCAAGTATGGTCCTTTCAAGGTGACCCGCAAGATCAACGACAATGCCTATGTTGTTGCTCTGCCCGAGTCCATGGCTATCTCCAACACCTTCAACGTTGCTGACATTTATGAGTATCATGCCGATGAGGTCCTTTATCCAGATAAGAACTCGGGGTCGAGTTCTTCGGAGGTGGAGGAGAGTGATGTAGATCGCCTGGCCGTGCAAATAGAGGAAGACCTTGATCGGAAGAAAGTGCGGTATCGGCAGAGGTGATTTAGAGCGTTTGGTGTCGGATTCCTTATTATGATACTTTTCCGAATAGGGAATCATGCCACGAGTCAAACTCACGGCAAAGCCGTGATGTATGGCCTTTTTCGGGCATCCGAGATCGTTTCAGGGCTCAAATTCAGACTTTTATGTTTTCCGTCCATTTCAGCAATTTCCGTTATTTTATTTTAATTAATTCGCAATTAGGGTTTATTTCCATCTTTCATATTTAATAAGTTGTAGCCCTGGAAAGGACATTATTCAATTATCTAATTTTCAATTACTCAGAGAAGTCCTTTCTCTTCCTGGTGGATTCCAGTTTATCGGTTCTAGGGTTTCGTCGCTTGCGAAACCTCCATTGCAAATCTCGTGCTTGCGAGGTTTAGGCTTCCGTTCTGCGTCAACCCATTCCTTCCTTGAGCGCATCTTCTCCGTATTGGTCCTAGATCTCACGCTTCTTTGGATCACTCAAGACTTCATAAACCTGATCGAGCCAATTCTTTGAACTACCGTACAAAATATAGATCAGCAGCATGTAAAAACATTTAGAAAAACATTAAGATGTATATAATTGAGAATTAACAAGAACAACAAACACACAGGTAAACTTGTGACAGCATGCTCTTTTGACCCAAGAAACTAGCTTGTTTTATGCCAGTTCCTGTATTGCAGTGGCCAACAAATGCTTCATGCTGCAGCATAGCATAAAGCTCGAAATCAAATAAACGAAGCATATATAGATCATGAAATCAACAGTACAGCAACAGCATAGCAAGCAACTTCTTGAAAGGACAGTGAATTTCAAATTCAATCAAACCATGACA
Source organism: Persicaria tinctoria (assembly GCA_037127255.1). Classification (NCBI taxonomy): domain Eukaryota; kingdom Viridiplantae; phylum Streptophyta; class Magnoliopsida; order Caryophyllales; family Polygonaceae; genus Persicaria; species Persicaria tinctoria. Next base: position 4,363,691 of record JBANSL010000009.1, on the reverse strand, counting down.
CATAACAAAAACAAGAAAATTCAAGCAATTTCAGCCCCAACCTGAAACTCTAATCGGAGATTTGAAAGAATTCCGACATCTCGGATCCAGGAGCAGCGAAGAAGAAAGGTGAGGATGGAATCACTGAATCGAAACCACTCGATGAGGGTCGAAATCGCCTGAAGCAGGAGAGGAGAGAGTTGAATGGGTTGCAGAGAGTTGTGAGGAGGAAGGGCACGCCACGAAAACCTCAGGTTGAACTTTGTCGATTGTAGCAGACTAGCAGTAGCAGCAAGGTTGAAGGAGGAGATTGAAAAAAGGGCATTTTGGTCTTTTCATAATTTTTTAAGATCAAATTGGACGGAATAGAGGTGGGGGTGATTATGTGTTAACGGAATTATATAAGAGGTGGTTTACTGAAAACTTTTGTATAAGAGGTGGTTAAATGAAAACCCTAATAAATAAGGGGTGATTTTCTGTAAAATTTCCATCTACAAACAATTGAAAGTCAATTTTACACTATCCAAATTAAAGAAAAGTACGGGGTTTTGTATATAAAAAATTTGACGAAAAATGATTTAAACACGCCACGAATAAAAGTAGTGGAGTGGAAGCCTTATCGCTTTTAAAGACTACGAATTTAAAAAACATTCGGTCTTTCGATAATACATACACTTGGAGGGGGGGAAAAAAGACCCGGGAAATATTTTAGAGAAGATAAATCGTGCTTTGGTTGACCACCATATCGTCCCACAAAATCCTTCATTAATAACAAAGAATGGATCTTCTCAAAATCTAACTACTATCCAATCACAATCGATCTAAATGAAAATTCACCCCATAAAGCACCGTCATTCAATTTTGAAATGTTATGTGTAGTGTTTATGTATAGTGTGTAAAACAAAAATCCTCAATAAGAAAGGTAAAGATTGGAATAAAAAGACATTTGAAAACATATTTACCCAATTAAAACAGGTAGAGGATGATCTACTTCACCTTCAACTTGCCGTACTTGATCGAAACCCGGTGACATTGCCAAAGAAATTAACCTAAGAAAGAAGAAAATTGCTTGCATTCTTTCCAAAAAAAATTATCCGCCAAATTGCAACAGTAAAATTATCCACTCTATAACCACGATGGAAGGGAATAGGGACGATGATTAAACGGGGAAGAAAATCTCATAATAGAGATTAATTCTGACTTTGAAAAACGTTTCAAAAAAGAACAAACTAATTTGGCACTAACTCACTTATACCTTCAATTGATAAACACTGAAATATCACCGGAAGACAATGAAATGTTAACGGCAGCATAGATGAACTCGGAAATCAAGAAAGCAACGTTCGGTCTATGCCATAATAAAATATTAGGACCAGATGGAATAACAATTGAGTTCTATAAAAAGTATTGGGACATTGTGAGTACCTCTGTGACGAAGGCAATAAAATGATTCTTCATCTCAGGAAACATTCTAAAACAGATCAACCATACATTTATAAGCCTCTTACCAAAATGTGAAAACCCAACTAAGATAATGTATTATAGACCAATCAGTCTACGATCCACCATATAAAATGATATCTACAATTCTAACAAAACGATTGAAACAAGTTACGGGCAATCTCATCCACCCGCTCCAAGGAGCATTTGTTTCAGATCAAGCAATTCAGGATAATGTTTTCATAGCCACTGTTCCAAAAAGTGGTCTGAACAAATTTGTGTGAAGTAGAAGCCAAATTTTTGATAGGTTGGATGAGTAGAAGCTAGTTCACCTCATGGAATGCAAACTCATAGGGAAGAAATTGGAGTTGGCTAATAAGGTGGTTAAGTCCATATTGATTCTATCAATACATAGTTTACATCTGATACCATCACACACACACACACAAATGAATTCGGATGCTCATGGGTAAAAAAAAATCATTGATTGATATATATGTTTGATGTGTTTCTTTGTTGCAGGATGCTTTGGAGGGACTCTGATTCTGCTTGTTAGTTGTTTTTTTTCTTGCATGTTAGACAGAAGTGGTAGATTCTTACACCTGCCTAATGGTCATGTGGGCCGTTTTTTTTTCTTTTTTTTTTTAAAAAAAATATAATAAAATATAATCAATCTCAACCATTAAAATTGAGTAATGCCCTTCTCCTTCTCCTGATTCTTCTTAGTAGGGTTGTGCAAAATGTGAATCGGACCGGAATCGGATCGGAAAAGACCGGAATTTACGGTCTTTGGATCGGACCGGGATATTACGGTCTGGTCCACGGTCCAAGATTTTCAAATTTTCGGGTTTCGGTCCAAACTCGGGACCATACCGGAATTTCCGATCCTGACCCGAGTTGGACCGGAATCCACATTATTTTTTAAAATTTTTTTGCAGAAGATGAGAAGCGTGTCTGCGTGTGCCTCTTTTTTTTTTTTTTATGAAAGTGTGCCTCTTTTTTTTGTAAGGAAGAAGCGTGCCTTCTTACTCCCTCTCCTTCCTTCCTGTCTCTTTCTTTTCAAAGCTTACATGTATAGAGCCGACCTTAACTTTTATCTCGATCTCTCTCAGTCTCTCTTCAACCAGCAAGATTCATCACTGTCTCGCCCCCTCGCCGCTGCCCTCGCCCGATCCCATCGCTTATCGGTCATCGCGTAGGCATCTCTCAAACCTCCCCTCTCTCTCTTTAGTGTTCATTCTCTTCTCACATTGCTCACGTATGCTCATCGTCTCACACTCTCGCACAGACCCGAAAATCATAGCCACTGCCAGACTCTCTCGCCCACACCTGTCACCACCGGCCAATCGCAGTCTGCCACTGTCCATCGCCACCAGCCTACCGCCCAACCATAGACCTCTCTTCACTCTCCATTTTTCAGACCTAGGTGTATAAAAATTTCAAATTGAAGTACAATTAGAAATTTTCAGATCTACTGTAGTTTTGTGTGTAGGTTGTAGGAGCAGTTTCAATTTTCAGATCTAGATCTAGGAGAAATTTCAATTGTACATTTAAACATTCGATAATTATGAGGAATTTTCAAGTTTTACAAAAAAAAAAAAAAAAGATTTAGTTTTCCGGTCTAACCGGTCCTAACGGTCCAAGGATCGGAAAACTCGGGACCATATATCCCGGTCCCGGTCCGATCCGCGGTCCATGTTTTCAAAAATCTGGATCCGGTCCAGACCGGAAGCCCAGCCCTACTTCTTAGGATATTCCTCTTCCTCAACCGGAGGATAAGGAATAAGAATCTCCTTCGCATCCATTTGTTTGGCCTTTTTACGGGAAAAATCAGGCCACCCCCACAATCTCTTCGCACTGTGATATTTGGACCGCACTTCTGGTGGACTCGAGTCCGTGCTCCTAATGTCCATGTGGGCTTTTTTTTTTTTCTTTTTTAAAAATATAATCAATCGCAACCATTCATTTAGCAATCTCATTCTCCTGATTCTTCTTAGGATCTATCTCTTCCTCAACCGGAGGATAAGGAATATGAATCTCCTTCACCTCCATTAGTTTGGTCTTTTTACGGGAAAAATCAGCCCACCCCCACGGACTTTCTAGCCTAAACATAATAAGGTTTGTGTTAAGTAGAAGCCAAATTTGCGTTAGTTTGGATGAGTTGAAGCTTGTTCACCTCAGGGAATGCAAACTCACAGGAAAGAAATTGGAGTTGGGTAATAAGGTGGTTAAGTCTATATTGTCTTTAATTAAATCTACCGGTTGACTCTTGAGGAGGTATCATTCATCTCTATATATACACAAATGAATTCAGATACTCATGGGTAAAAAAACCCATTAATTGATATATATGTTTGATGGATGCTTTGGAGGGGCTCTTATATTTTTATTTTGTTTAATTCTTGTGCACCACTTTTGGCTTACTAGGCGATATAGTTGGATTTATTTATTTTTCTCCACAACTCTAATTTAAGACAAAATTGATTTCATGTTAATATATAATATTGATTTGATTGGATTAATTAAATTAGTTCAAGTTCAAGATATCATGAAAAAATTGATTTTGTTATGCAATATTATGTTTATATTTTTCTTAAAAGAGAAACTATAGTTGAAAATTTTAAATTGATTTGACTAAGTTAAGATATCATATAAAAAATTTTTAGGATTTGATTTATATTACTGATTACTTATAATTGATTATTTCTTATAGCTTATCGAATATCGATGAAATTAATTATTTCTAAAAAAGGAAAATATATATCTGAAACTTTTAAATTGTTTCGATTACAATTATTTAAACAAAAAATGGCATGTTTCTCATTATTTATTTTATAGTATATAGAATTAAAGGCATTGATTGTTTGAAGTTAAACCATTTTTTTCCTACTCACTTAATTACTTTAAAAACAATCTCAAGTAATTACTACTCCCTCCGTTCCAAAATAGACGGTCTTTTGTTTTTTGACACGTTTTTTAAGGAGCGAAAAACTCTATAAAATATTAATTTTTTAATTAAAATTTTTATACTATTTGATACTTATTACTAGTAAGTATCTAATTATATATAAAAAATGAATTAAAAAATAATATTTCACATAGTTTTTCACTCTTAAAAAGTGTGCCGAAAAGTAAACGACCATGTATTTTGGAACGGAGGGAGTACTTTATTATAGATAAAATAAATTGTCTGACACAAGAAGAGAAAGCCGGAGGGGCCCCAAGGGCACCTCAGAGATGGAAGCGTTCAGAATGGCTGTTGAGGATTGCGGGCTAATCGATCTCGGGTGGAGTGGGTTGAAACTCACCTGGGAAAGAGGAAGGAATGAGGGATCGATAATAAGGGAGAGGCTGGACAGATTCTTGGCCGATGCGATGTGGTGCGAGCATTTTCCCTCTTTCCAGGCTCGGGCTCTTCCACGGTATTGTTCTGACCACTCTGTAATACTGCTGGATACTGAATGACGGAGGGGGCAACGAGGGAGACGACGTTTCAATTTTGAGACGCTGTGGCTAAATTACGACGAATGTCGTAACATTGTTCAGAGGCAGTGGAGGAGCACGAGTGGGGACCCGAAGACCAAGATTGAAAAATGTGCTTTGGGGCTTGATACTTGGGCTCGCAGTGAGTTCAAAGGTCGGGTAAATCAGATCAAAGAATTGGAGGGTGAGTTAAGCAGGCTACAGGGGCTACCGCCATCCGGGGATCTCCTGAGAAGGGCAAGGGAGGTTGTAGAACGCCTCGATCAGCTACACAAAGAGGAGGAATCCTTTTGGCATCTTTGCAGTCGGGCAAATGCAGTAAGAGACGGTGACAAGAACACTAACTATTTCCATCGTCGGGCGAGCCAAAGAAAGAAAAGAAATCACATAGCTTTTCTCGAGGATGCTGGAGGAAATAGACAAAGCGGAGATGCTGCGATTGAAAGGGTTATTGTGGAGTTTTTTGACGAGCTCTACACGTCAGAAGGTACTAGTTAAATGGAAGAGGCCTTAGAAGGAATCTCGAGCAGAATCTCGGCCGTCATGAATGCCGATCTGGACAGATCCCCCACAGCGGAGGAAGTATGGACTGCTGTCCATCAAATGCACCCCTCGAAGGCCCTGGGACCGGACGGAATGCACGCTGTGTTTTATCACAAGTTCTGGGATGTAATTGGAGGTGATGTGGTTGATTTTGTAAAACAATGGTGGGATGGAAATGCGAGCCTGCAGCCGATTAACGAGACAATAATCACATTGATCCCTAAAGTGGAGGAGCCTAAAACGGCATCGGAGTTCAGACCAATAAGCTTGTGTAATGTTCTATATAAGATTATTTCAAAGACGATGGCTAATCGATTGAAGAAGCTTCTCCCGGGAGTGATTTCGATAGAGCAGAGCGCCTTTGTACCGGGGAGAAACATAGCAGACAATGCCATCATCGCTCTGGAGGTGTTCCATTACATGAAGGGGTTGAGAACGGGGAGGAGGGGCTGGATGTCGTTAAAGACGGATATGAGTAAGGCATATGATCGGGTCGAATGGTGTTTCTTGGAGAAAGTCATGAGGAAGATGGGATTTTCTGAAGGATGGTGCAGGAGGGTCATGGAATGTGTGTCTAGTGTGTCTTTCTCCTTCAAATTCAATGGGCAAGTGAGGGGAAATCTGTCCCCAACCCGAGGATTGCGCCAAGGGGACCCGATATCGCCTTATTTATTCATCATTTGTGCAGAGGTTTTCTCCTCTTTGATTGCAAGGAAGGCGACAGATATGAGTATTCACGGAATACAAGTTAGCCGGCATGGCCCTAAGATAAACCATTTGTTGTTCGCAGACGACAGTCTGCTGTTCGCGAGAGCTACGCCACAGGAATGCTCGCAGATCGCCGGGATTATCCGGCTGTACGAAAGAGCATCTAGTCAGAAGGTAAATCTGGAGAAGTCGGAAGTAGCGTTCTCGAAGAATGTGGGTTACCAACAGAAGGTGACCATTGCGGGGCTTCTTGGGGTGCATATGGTGGATCGTCACTCTCGTTACTTGGGCCTACCGACGTGGGTGAGACAATCAAAGAAGGTTGTTTTCAATTCGGTGAAGGACAGGATGTGGAAGAAGACACAGGGATGGCAGGAGAAGGCCCTGTCACAAGCAGGGAAGGAGGTCCTTATAAAGTCTGTCCTACAGAGCATTCCCACCTATGTGATGGGAGTTTTTCGATTGCCCGACGGACTGATCGAAGAAATTCACAAAATGCTGGCTCATTTCTGGTGGGGATCTTCGGCGACAAATCGAAAGATTCACTGGTTTAATTGGGAAAGGTTGTGCGCCCCAAAACAGATGGGAGGAATGGGGTTTAGGGATTTACGGATTTTTAACGAAGCGCTCCTGGCAAAACAGGGATGGCGGCTCATCCAGAACCCCTCTGCACTGGTGGCGCAGGTGCTTCGGGACAAATATTATCGGGGGGGTTCTTTCCTAACTTCGAGTCTTGGGTACTGCCCAAGTTTCTCATGGAGGAGTATTTGGGGTGCTAAAGCTCTGTTATTGGAAGGCTTGGGGTGGAGAGTGGGCTCGGGAGACAGCATAGACGTATGGGGCTCCAATTGGTTGATCAGGGAAGGTCGTCCGATGGCACCGGTTTTACAGGATCACTCTGATTTGGGGCTTACTATGGGAGATCTGATGGATGCCGAGGCAGGAGTGTGGCGTCTAGAAGTGCTTCAGGCAAACTTCAGGGAGGATGATGTGGATTGCATTCTGGCAATTCCTATCAGCTTGCGACGGCCAATCGACTCTCGAATCTGGTGTCCTAACAAAGGAGGTGCCTTCACGGTGAAATCGGCTTATTGGTTGGGCGCTTCGGGGCACATTCCGGGTTGGTTCCGGAGATTAAATGGGGTCGCCGAGGACGTATGGGGATGGATTTGGAAGCTGAAAGCCCCGCCAAAGGTGCTGCTCTTTGCGTGGCGGGCGATGCAGGGAGCCCTAGCAGTCCGCTCCTGCCTTCAGGGACGACATATTATAGATTCCTCTGTGTGTGAAGGGTGTGGTGCAGAGGAAACTGTCGTTCATGCCCTTCTTGAGTGTCCGACAACGGCGCAAGCCTGGGAGGGGTCTTCGATTGGCGCCCGTGTGCGGGGGATGGGGAATGATTCTCTTCTGGAGTTAATCGTGGATATACATGGGAACGAAGGGGCATCGGGATTGATCGAATTTCTCACAAATTCGTGGATTGCGTGGACAGCCAGAAATATGAATTTATATGATGATCACCCACCAAATATACCGGTTCTACGGGATGGTTTCAGGAAGATGGTTGCGGACTATAGAGCGATCTGGGCTGACAGGGATGAGAGGGCTGGTGCTTTCACCCGTCACGCCGTTGGGGGGGGGGGGGGGGGGGCTCCTGGGTTAGGCCGGAGGCAGGTGTGCTCAAAATAAATACAGACGCAGCAATGATGGATGGAGGATTAGTGTGGATGGGAGCTGTTGCAAGAGATGCCGAGGGGAAACTGGTGTGGGTAGCTGTCCGAAGGACAAGGGCCTGTTGGGACGTGCACCTTGCGGAGATGAAGGCGACGCTGTTCGGTGTAGAGACAGCAGCAGCAATGGGCGCAACGAGAGTACATTTGGAATCAGATTCAACACAATTGGTGAATACTCTTCGTAGTAGGGAGACAATGCTTTCCTATGCACAGATGGTGGCGGAAGATATTTATGGGGTGGCTTCAAATTTCTTTCATTTTACTTTCGGTCATATACGCCGTAGTGGTAATCTTTTGGCACATTCGGTTGTTAGACTTGTCCCACCGAATGGGGTCGATCATGTATTCTTTGATCCATTTCCGCAAGGAATTGTTGACCTTGCGGAAATTGATCTGATTTAATAAATGGGAGCCACTGTTTGATTTCAAAAAAAAAAAAAAATTACTACTTTATCTTTTTTCCTCTGTTTTGTTTTTTTATTTGTCTTTGTTTATTGTGTTTGCTTACTTATCTTTTTTAGACTATTCGAAAATAGCCTCTGTTCTATCAAAAATATTTTAAAATTATGGCGTATTTAAGGGATAAGATAACAATTTCAAACCTCCCTAGACTAAACGCATAGCTCTCAATTTGAACAACTCCCCTTCAACGTGTCCATGCCAATCCATCATTGTGTTCTCAATTTAAAATTATGGCTAATTAACATATATTTTTAATAATTATTGAGTATATTAAAAATGGTTTATCTATTGTGTACCTTAAAGGCATAAGATAACGATATTCCATCGGAAAAAACCCTTAAAAGGAAATGAGTAAACCCATAACTTATTTTAAAAATAGCAAAGGTTATTGAGTTACCCTTCTGAGAATGTGGACTCAGGTTACTCGGGTGGAGTGTTGTTCGAGCTACCCTTTGTAGAAGGTGGTCTTGAATTTCATCCTCTGATGCTTACAAGAAAACGAAATCAAACCCAAACCGAACCAAACACAAAATCCAAAACACTCTGAACTACGTAAGGCTTGATTCTCTTCCAAGAGATACGCAGGCAACCCGCTAAAATTCGGGTGCATCCCAAAGTACCAAAACCACCAAAATCTAAGTATCGATACGACTTCGAATCAAGAGGATAACCAAAAGGGGTCGAACTCAAATATTAAAAGAATAAAATAAAATGTGTTGTAAAATTATTTGCGCATTTTCGTTCAACAACTTCTACCAACATGACGGGCCTGACATCTACTTTGATGACATTGAGGTTGCGTTGGCACCCTGTTATTACGGTGAAGGCTCCGGCAAGCCCGACCCGAGTTCGGAGCAACGAGATGGGACCAGGGAATCCTGGGAAGATAAGGTGGGGAAGACACTTGAACTGATGTTGAAGAGGCTGGGAACTATGTCAATATGGATGCGGAGCATGGATGACAAGGTACGTGTAACTTTTCCCCCATTGTTGACACGGGTATATTCCATAAGTGACACGGGTAACTTTTCTCCCAATGACGAATAACATTTGCGAACCACCCCTCATTTATGTACTCTGTGTTTGATACGTTTGGGATACCCGATCCTTCGCCTGTGGGCTCAGAATCAAGAACACCAAACTGTTGATGGCCCGATCTTGCAATTATTCTTGCTATATTCTCGATGTTTACAATCAATTACAATAAAGACTTGAAACTATTGTGAAAGAAAAGAAAAAAACAAGTACATAAAACTAAAGCAACACCAAACAAAGCCAAACAACCACGGAAAGACAAGTAACTGCAACGGCGCTGGAATGGCCGCGGGGCGGCCAAGGGAGCCGCAGGGCGGCCCGGACAGTGCCGACAGTTCTGGCAGATTCAGCGACAGGAACACTGGTTCAACGACGGTTTCTCAGGATGGGTTTCTCCTTTGTGTTTGGGATTAGGGTTTGGTATCGGATGATTGATGAATGAACAAGAACATAAATGAATTGCGAAGACTTTTGGATTGGGAGATTGAAGAACCTTTTTAATCCTAAAAAGGGTTCCTCAATATAATTTCCAATCTAATTAAATCAATGCAAATACAAGAGTTTAAATAGGTAACTATACCAATTCTATCTTGTGCAAAAGATAGAGTTTTTGTAACTAAAGATAAATCAAATAATCTAAAGATACGTAAATCTTTCCTAAGATAAGTAAAACTAACTAAGGATATAAAATTAACAATTTGGTGGAAAAGAAATTACCTAGATGAGATATTTTCCTTCCACCTTATTATTTCCTAATTGCATAAAATAAATATATCTAATTAATTAAAATTCGAAATTAACTAAATAAATATGTGGAAATTCGTCCAAACAGTGACAGCTGTAAAGATGATGAATTTCGGCCATACTCGAGGTCGATTCTGGAGAAACCTTCAACAACAAAGTTGTAGATCTTTTCGTCCTCGTTCCAACAAGGTATGGTACGACCTCATCCAATAAATATGGACTCCGAATGACCCATTTTACTGAGACGTCGATATGCTGTCAACCCATTAAGAACGAACTCAAACTTGAACATTAGATCACCTTGCTCCTTTGAACCTTGTTCCATGGTGGAGCCTTCTTCCTCCTTTTGAGGATGACACTCTTCGCCATCAATAGCCCTCGAATCGGTCTTGAGAGCTCGCCTGGATCAAGATCATTGTTTGACCCACAAAATGCCATCTTGATCTGCATCAAGTTTCCCAACAGATAACAAATTATGCTTGAATCCTGGCACATAAAGGACATTTTGAAGAGTGATGTCCTTAGACAACAACTAAGGTGGATGACCAGCCACCAGAAGGACAACAGGAGGTAAATTGGTTGTTAGTTCACCTGGTATTTTCTCTCAATGGGTCAGGGGTTAATAGAATCAAAGATTTTCATATTTCAATATATTGTAGAGAACTGAAACAATTATTTACCTCAAGCGACACGTTTCAATATGTCTGGTGACAAGGGAACAAATAAACTATCTCAATGACAGTTGAAATAATCATAACCAATTGCCAGGTCTTAGAGGCTGCGAAAGCCGAGGCCGTTGGATGAAGTGTGCAGCCACAAGGGAGAGATGTGAGTGGAGAGAATGACGGGAACCATAGGGAGGCTGAGGAGAACAACCTTAAGGCCGGGTCAACGGAGGTACCACTGATATGCGATATATTCTATAGCGCATTTAGTAGTTTTTGTCATCATTTACATGTCATTGTGAGAGATATTTGTATGAACTTGGTGATTCGGAACTTGTTGAAGAAGTTGAAGAAATCATAGGATCATGCAAGATATAGAAGAGTTGAAGTGAAGAAATTCGGAAGCAGCTGGAATCAGGTGAGCTTGGCGCGGTCGCGCTGCTACTGACGTGCCCGCGCTGCTAGGAGGGAGTACCTGCGTCGTTGCCTCAGAGAGAAGTAGCAAGACATTCACTGACGCGCCCGCGCTGCTACATGACGTGCCCGCGTCAGTCCCTGGAGACGGATTCTTATCCGGTTTTCCCTTATCTTATTAGTTGTTAATTTATATTTTTACGGGATTTTAAACCCTTTAATTAGGTTATATTATGTCGGAGAAGGAAGCGAGTTTGATTAGGTTATTTTCCAGAGACATATTTTCCTTTTCTTCATCTCACAAACCCTATGGAGAACTAACTCTCCTTTGTTGCACTTGGTTCTTTGAAGCCTTCGATTGAATTGGTTGTGAGTATTCTACTCTCGTTCGTCCTTTGTTAATTGTTTCGATCTCCTGAGCTTATTGCTTGATTGCTTATTATTGGTTAATCTGGATTGATCACCTAGGTTTATCGATACTAGTCATATTGCTAGGGCTTCCAACTCCAGGTTTGGGGTTGTAGATCCATTGTAGCAAACACAATCATCATAGGTAGGTTGCTTATGTTAGATTCTGAAGGAGATTCGATTACAGGCTATTTTGACGGGTTGTTAGAATCGCTTGTATCTCATTACGATTCATGTTTGAATGCTATTGCTTTATTATTCGGTGAAGGTTTCCCCTTGTAATTTGGTGATAAGCGCTTTTAGGACTGGTAGGACTAAAAGCTATTACACGATCTGAATTGAGAACAATTACTGGACATTAGAACTTGAGACTCATAGAATTCGATGATGAACCATCTCAATTGTTGTCCGGATAATTACCTGGTGTAATACTTTTCCATCATATATTTGCAACTTGTTCTGTCACTATTGCTTACACACAAAACTCCCCCTTGAATTGGTTACTTTTGGGTAATAATACTTGCTCTTACAATTGATTCTGTTTCCCTGTGGGTTCGACCCTAACTTACCTACTATACTTGTTATAGTTTGCACCTTAGAAATTTACTTTGATATGGCATAACGACATTAGGCCTGTCAAATTTGGCACCGTTGCCGGGGATCGAACCCGGGTCACCCGCGTGACAGGCGGGAATACTTACCACTATACTACAACGACTATCCACCCCCTCAGTGAGTCCTTCTGTTTCCTCTCTCCCTACTTATTTCTGTCTTCTTTCGCATTGAGGATAATGCTTCATTCAAGTATGGGGGAGGGAAAGGATTTACATATCTTGTACATATTTCATTTACGCATTCTTTTTGTACAGATTCTGCACTTGTTATTCTAAAAAAAAATGAAAAAAAAAAGAAAAAAAAAAAAAAGAAAAAAAGAAAAAAAAAGCAATCAAAAACCTGGGATGAGTTGAAAACCCGAAAGGGCGACTCAGGCAAAAAGCAGGTAGTCTGGCGAGCTTTAGGCTTTGGCAATATGAGACTTGAGGGAAGTGAGAATGTTTATGTGAGCACCATCTTTGAAAAAAAAAATGAGTGGCTTGGTGAAAACCCCAAAAGGGCGCCTTGGCAAGATGAGTGTTTACTTTGAGTGTTTAGGATTGATCTCTTGGCGAAGGCGACATAAAAAGTGGAGTGATAAGGAGGTTTTCGGGTAGGCCACTAGGAGCTATAAGGTGTAGATGGTCGAGATATAATTGTAAGTCTCATTTCCTATTTTGATTGTCTTTTGTGCTGATTGTTGAGATGGTGGAAACTACTAGTACTTAGTGTTCATTTTCCTTGTACTGTCTGTGAACCTTTGAGATTTATGGTGAGAGTAGGCTTAGCTTCTATGCTTACTCGGGAGGAGTAAAGGTTTAAGTATGAGGAAATTTGATATGCGATATATTCTATAGCGCATTTAGTAGTTTTTGTCATCATTTACATGTCATTGTGAGAGATATTTGTATGAACTTGGTGATTCGGAACTTGTTGAAGAAGTTGAAGAAATCATAGGATCATGCAAGATATAGAAGAGTTGAAGTGAAGAAATTCGGAAGCAGCTGGAATCAGGTGAGCTTGGCGCGGCCGCGCTGCTACTGACGTGCCCGCGCTGCTAGGAGGGAGTACCTGCGTCGTTGCCTCAGAGAGAAGTAGCAAGACATTCACTGACGCGCCCGCGCTGCTACATGACGCGCCCGCGTCAGTCCCTGGAGACGGATTCTTATCCGGTTTTCCCTTATCTTATTAGTTGTTAATTTATATTTTTACGGGATTTTAAACCCTTTAATTAGGTTATATTATTTCGGAGAAGGAAGCGAGTTTGATTAGGTTATTTTCCAGAGACGTATTTTCCTTTTCTTCATCTCACAAACCCTATGGAGAACTAACTCTCCTTTGTTGCACTTGGTTCTTTGAAGCCTTCGAATGAATTGGTTGTGAGTATTCTACTCTCGTTCGTCCTTTGTTAATTGTTTCGATCTCCTGAGCTTATTGCTTGATTGCTTATTATTGGTTAATCTGGATTGATCACCTAGGTTTATCGATACTAGTCATATTGCTAGGGTTTCCAACTCCAGGTTTGGGGTTGTAGATCCATTGTAGCAAACACAATCATCATAGGTAGGTTGCTTATGTTGAATGCTATTGCTTTATTATTCGGTGAAGGTTTCCCCTTGTAATTTGGTGATAAGCGCTTTTAGGACTGGTAGGACTAAAAGCTATTACACGATCTGAATTGAGAACAATTACTGGACATTAGAACTTGAGACTCGTAGAATTCGATGATGAACCATCTCAATTGTTGTGCGGATAATTACCTGGTGTAATACTTTTCCATCATATATTTGCAACTTGTTCTGTCACTATTGCTTACACACAAAACTCCCCCTGAAATTGGTTACTTTTGGGTAATAATACTTGCTCTTACAATTGATTCTGTTTCCCTGTGGGTTCGACCCTAACTTACCTACTATACTTGTTATAGTTTGCACCTTAGGAATTTACTTTGATATGGCATAACGACATTAGGCATGTCAACCACCTACAGTGCACGACCAACCAACATCGGAAGGACAGGATGGGAAAGTAAATTTGTTGTTACTTCACATGGTATTTTCGTTTCAGGGTAAAGGGTGAATCAAAACTGGGATTGTCATTTGAATCTGCAGTAGTAGTTAACTGACAAGTTTATCACTGTCAACCGACACGGTTAATTATTCGAGTGACACGGGGGTACGGAAATTTTTGGCATGATAGTCGAAACTTTCTAACCAATTGCCAGATCTCAGAGGCTGCAAGAGCGGAGCCCGTTCGAGGAAAGAAGAGTAAGAGAGGTCCAGGAGGTGAAGGAGACGTTAAGTCCCCCCTCAGAAGAAACCGCGGGGCCGAAAAGAGAAGAACGTTGTCGAAGGCACACACGCAATTAAGCTGGGTCTTGTATCCGTCTCAGACAACGATGGCTTCCTCCGCTGGATGAATAGGTAACCCTCATTAGTATACGTACCCAACTGATTGCAGACATGACTCCATTCTCCTAACATTGTGGTTGTGGTTGTGCAGCGGGGATGGGGAGAGCTGGAAGACTGCGTACGACACGACGCTTACGAAGGAGTTCTTCACCGCACTAAAAACGCCCACAGTTTGGCTAAACTCTAGGGTACGAACACTACTAGAATATTGTAATTAGACATCATGTGATTTAAGTCTGTAAAAAAAAAACAACAGATGTGAAATTCATCTATTATATCAATAAATTTTTTTTATGATGTTAAAAAATATTTAGACAATTGTCAAATTTTCTAACAGATGTGAAATTGTTTGTTCTGAAAAAAATTAAAACACGCGCGGGTTTAAAATTTCTAAGTAAAACTGAGCGGGATTGAAGCACGGAGAAAAAAAATTGGAGGGCTTTCAAAATTTGAGAAAATTGATAACACTTACAAAATTTTCCTCTCTCTCCAATAAAAAATTTGGAGGGCTTTCAAAATTTGGGGAAAAATTAGAACACTTAGAAAATTTTCATCTCTCTCCACATTCACTTAGACCCCGATCTTCCTCTGCTATCTCAATCACCTCCTTCCATTCCAGCTCCGGCAGCGACCTTCCCCCGCTCCACGGCTTCACCAACCTTCGTTTACCTCCTCCTCTCTTCTCTGCTACAGCTTCTTCCCCCGGTCACCGCCTCCATCGTTGCTCTTCCTCTCTCTAGATCTGAAAACCAAGCCTCCCCCGCCTCGCCCCAAAATCCCTCACTTTCCCTCTAGATCTTAGAGGGTTTCTCCCTTCGCTTCTCCCCTACCTCTTCCAGCAATGTCAATTTGAAATCTTGCTTCCAGTCGAAACCCTAGCCAGATCTGGAGTCCGATGATTGTTTTCGTTGTCTTCTTTAGTTGTCCTAGAAGACGACGTAAACCCTAGCCAGGTCCTGTCGAAGTCCGATGTTAAGAAAAGCATATCCACTGCAAGGTAACCTCTTCTTTGTACCTCCCGTGTTACCCCTCATGAAGACGAAGGTTATCAACTTTTGTGCTTTCAACTGCAAGGTAACCTCTTCTTTCAGTATTCTTAATCTCAACTCTATGATTGCATTTTCTTGATTGTCTGATCTGCTATTTGTGCAATTCTAGCATGAACACAAGGTTGGTTGTTTCGGATTCCGCCCCTTTCCTGAACAAGTGAAATTTTTAGGATGGATTTTCTTGACTGTTTGATATGGATCCCTTATTGATCTTCTGAATGTTCTTTTATTAGGGTAAACTAATCAAAACCACCTTGATTTAGTGCACATTGCACAAACCCATCCTTAAAATCAAGTGTTAAATCATAAAGATTGAAGTGGCTTAGATATCTAAGGATTGAATTGCCTTAATGGTTAAGTTTTAGGTTGATATAGTAATATAGTAATTAATCGAATTTAATAACTACCTTGTTTTAGTGCACATTGCACTTGATGTTCAATTTTCTTTGCATGTGTCAAGTTTTCCTAGTTATTCTTTAGGTGGTCTGATGGGCTGCAGTATTAAGTTCTCTTCTCAACAAAGGCTAGTTTGGTAACGATTTTATCTTCTCTCATCTGCATCAAAGACATTATTAGCAGTTAGCAGTTAGCACAGTCCAAGGATCAGATTTTGAGATGTTTATCTTATAAATAGGATTGTTAGGTTTGTGGTAGTTTTGTCTTAGAACCAAATATCAGAAAAATGTGAGTTCTTGGCGTCTTCCGAACTACTTGTTTTGTTGTTCTCAAAACCATTTTCACTTCATTAAATAAGACTATAAAAGCATACCAACGAGTTCTTATCGATCAATTTGTGTTAAGTATTAGTATATTATGACTTTTCAATAATTTTTGTCAGGTTCTCATGTTGATTGTATCTTGGGGGGAGTCCTCAGATGAGGCAGCTGAGATATCTGCCTGTTTTGAAGAAACATACAAGGTATGGTATAGTTTGAATGTTTAAATGAACGTCATCCTTGAATTTCATTGTTTTAGTATTACATTTGGGTTCTATATAGCTGGATAAAGACTCTGTGATGAATTGTGGTTGGTCAAGGATGGTGGTGGAATAACTCTTGATATTCCCAGAAAAACTGTATGTTTATTTGTTATGGTTGGTCAAGTGATCTTACTAGTGTTACTTACCTGATGCAGGATCAAGTTCCTCCTTTCCCATCAGACGTAGTTGTATCCATAGTCGAAGAGGAGTTTGGAGCTCCAGTAGGTGATAGCTTTGAATGATTTGACATAGAGCCCATAGCTGCTGCCAAACTTGGTAATTGTTAAAATATTTTAGGTGTTGCTGCATCCTGTTATGTGTAAGGGAGTAAATTGCGTAAGTTCTTGTTTTGCAGGTCAGGTTCCCTATTTTTGTGAATCCCTTTGCAACTAGTCTTGCTTTGTACCTTTCCACTGAACCATCTTCCCTATACTTCACCTTGTATATCCATCTGCAACCCACTGGTTTATGCCCTACAAGCAACTCAGACATTGTCCATGTCTTGTTTTGTTCTAAGGCAAGAAGCTCTTTGTTCATAGCTTCCTGCCACAAGGTGCTCTTCACAGCATCCATGAAGGTGGTGGGTTCAACCACACTCACCATATTACAAAAAGAGTTCACAAACTCTTGAGTATAATTCTCCAAGTTTCCAAGCACTTTAGCTAGGAAGATTTGAGAGTCTGTACCAGCAGTGACATTACAAACATAGTCATTAAATCTGCTAGGTTTGTTAGATGTCCTAGTTGTTCTCCTTAGAGGTGGAAAATCAACAAGACTAGGAGAGTTCTCCCCTTCTCCTTCTGCAGTAGGAATGGCCCTCCATATTGATGATCTTGACTCTCTCTGTGACTGATCACTGACACCAGCAGCTGGGACTGATCCTAATCCACTTGACCCACTCTCAACAGGTTGAAACATCTCTTCATAATCAGTAGCATGATTAACCAGAGGAAGGTCTTGAGTAGTAATGCTCTTGACCCTTCCTTCCAGGTTTTCCTTGAATGGAAAAATACCTTCATTGAAAACCACATCTCTGCTAACAAAAAATTGTTTTGATTCCAAGTCATACAGTTTATATGCTTTCTGGGCATGAGGATACCCAAGGAGCACACACCTTCTCCCTTTGGGAGCAAATCTATATTATAATACTAAAGGAGAAGTCGCCTACGACATGTGGCGGCTTCTCCTTTAAAGTAGGGTTTTTTTATTTATTTTGAATTTTTTAATTAAATAATTGGATATTTAAGTAATTAGAGTAATTATTAATTAAAGTTTAGAATTTATCGATAGGATTTTGTCGAATCTCTGGTGGTTATGATTTTGGATAAGGTCAAGTGATTAATTAATTAATTTTTCGATCGGTTATGATTGGATCACGTTTTTACGATTTCAATTCATTTAATTAATTAATTAATTTTCCGATCGGTTACGATTGGATCACGTTGTTACGATTTCATTTCATTTAATAAATTAATTAATTAATTTTCCGATCGGTTACAATTGGATCACGTTGTTACGATTTCATTTCATTTACATACACCCCCCAATACGTAATTGATTGCAAATGAATTTAGCTGATTGTAATCGATTCTCTAATTGAAAGATACTCCGTACAAAGGAAGGTAAGGTTGACCACTTTACGTTGAGGTAGATTTTATTTTCAACCGAGTTACTCATAATGACAAATATTAAAAGTAAGGCTTCCATAGAGAATAAGAATAGGAATCATCGAAAAAAAGGTATGTACGTTAAATATTATTTTAGTTTATGCGTTTGTGAGATTCATTTCGGTTTGACTGAGTTAAATCAATTGATGATGGAGTTCTTTAATCACGTTTGTGTTGATTAGTTTCGTTTTGATTAAATTCCTTAATCACGTCTTTCTATTTAGTTTATTTGTTTGTGTGGATTAGTTTCGATCGTTATGGAGTTCATTCTGGAGTTTATGTGTTTGAATTAATCTTTTTTTTTCCAGACGATGAAAAAGAGTGTACCCCTAAAAAATTTCATTACCTGGACGAGTTATTACCACAACACCTAAACACCACACGAATCTGATAGAATATTACTCCGTATTGTTCGCATATTAAGAATGTCTAGGTCTCTAAGCTACAATGATCTTGGAAAACTTCATTTGATTGACATGATTTTGATAGAGGAAAAGGTAATTGTGTTTAAATATTTATTAGTTTGTTTACATTGACCGATCTAATCATGTATTCGAAATTGAAGGTGTCAATTAGGTTTTGGTCTCGATTGGATTTTATATGTTGATGTGACGCCCTCTACTTTAGCTTATGAATATTAACCAATTAGGTATTTTTCAATTTTTAAATAAACTATTATTTATTATAAATCAAATTTCTTATTTAAATACGTAAGTAATTAATTAACGGAATTGTTAAATACACTGTGAAAATCTCGCAAATTACACGGTGAGACAAAGCGAATGCGAAGTGGGCGTACACGGTTGGAATATTTCCGCAAACGCGGACTGTGGGTACGCGAATTGTCTTATCTTTTGGTACAGGTGCATCTATGCCCATTTCAATCTTTCATTGAAGGTTTCGGGGCACCGGGGCAGTGGGAGGTGGCGGCGATGGGTTTCTGGCGTCGATGGAGGCGGAGGAGTAGGGGGTGGAGTCGGTGGACTGTATGACTGAAGGAGGAGGCAAAGGCAGCCCCGTTCGCTTCACCCTCTCGCTAAATCGAACCCTCGACAGTAGATCTGAGGCCGCTGCCCTTATTCATCCTCCCTTTCACCGTCTTTTGGGATCTGAACGGCAGAGGAGCACCATGGCCGCCCTCCTCCCTGACCCACCACGACTGAAGCCCGAGGGAGCCCAAATATCGGGCGTCTTCGACTGTGAGCCACCAGCTCACAACGACCCCGTGTACCCCACCCCCAAAACACACAATCGCTCTCACTCGACGGCAGCTCCGCCTCCTCGTCCTTCGTCATGACTCTTTTCTTCAGCCCACTCCCTCTTTCCCACCTACTCTCGTTATCACCCAAAGTAATTTACCTTTTCATAAATACTCAGTATATTAATTACCAAACAGGTAAGAGGGAGTAACCAGTGAATTGCCAAAAAAAAAAAAAAAGCACATGGGCATGCGCATTCTGGATTTGCGAAAATCCGCGGATTCTTAATGTGCGATTGCACAGTGCAACCCCTTAATTAATTCATTTCCCCCTAAATCTTAACCGATTGATTTTATTTTTAAAATTCTTTTTATTAATTTCATTAAAATTATTTTGAATTGGATATTATTGCAATTTTGAATTTGAATAACAATTCAGATGAACTTAAATAACTAACAAAATCTAATTTTGGTTTTATTTTTAGGGATTTTTTGCTAAGTGGCCATTTTGGATCCAATTGTTAAGTTTTAGGCCACAGGGGTGGCAATATTAGGAAATAGGCCATTTTTTCCAATTTTGCCCTATGGTATAATCCCTTTTTTTTCTTTCCTTCTTCCCCAATTACCCAGATCTGTGCGGCCTCCCTGCAGCCACCAGCACCGAGCGCCTCCCTCCGACCTCCCTGCGTTCACGTCGTCTCTGGCCTCCCTCCGCCTCCTCCGCCATCCCTCCGCCATCTCCGCCCTCCCTCCACCTCCTCAACAACCACGCTCCCACTGCCGCCGCCACCACCACCGTAGTCGTTGCTGCGATCGCAATCCCCAGCCACCACCCTCCCCCGCCGCCACGGCCAACACCATGATTCTCATTCCGGTGGAGGAGCCATCGCCCATCACCGTTAATTTCCCTGACATAGCCGACCTCTGTTGCGATTTCTGCCGGATTATTCTTGATTTCGGTCTTGTAGTCTACAAAGGAGGCCTGATTTTCCCTAACCTTGAATTAATTTTAATTTTTAATTGCTTTGCTGATGCTTTTGACTTTCATTTCTTTATTGTTTGTTGGATTTATGCAATTAATTCAGTGCTCATCAATTTTCATGATTACAGTCCACCAACAGTACTTTGAATTGCTATTGTATCTTTTGTTGATGTATGATGAACAACCATACCAATTCTTTATCATATACCACTATTAAAACAGGGTTTTAGACACTATCAGTACTATGAAAAAAGGGTCATAGACACCGTCACCACTATGAAAAAAGGGTCATAGACACTGTAATCAAATGAAAATCCTATAAACGATGTAACCAAACTTAAAACATGGTCATAGACGCTGTCACCACTATAAAAATAAGGTAATAGACACTGTAACCAAAGAAAAACACTAGGACAATGGAAGCACGACCCCTATAGGAGCTAATGAGAAGTCAAAATACATGTGGTGAAAGTTCTTCTCTAATTTGTAATTTCAAGTTTTCTAGATTTTTTTGAAGTAGTGTCACCATAATTAAAAAAAATTAAAAATGTAAACACTATTGTAACCAATACAAAAATAAAGTCATAGATACTGTCACCACTATAAAAACGTGGTCATGGACACTGTAATCACAAGGAAATCATATGATAAGTGAAGCATAAACACTATAGGGGCTAATGAGAAGCCAAAATAAATGTGGTGACCGTTCTCCTCTAATAAATGAATGGGTAAGAGGGTCATAAACACTGTAATCAGAATAAAATTAGGATCGTAGTCCCTGTAACAAAAAAAAAACCTAGGACGAGGGAAGTATAAACCTTATAGGGGCTAATGAGAAATCAAAATACATGTGATGACAGTTCTCCTATAACATATGAATGGTTAAGAGGGTGATATATGTTGTAAGCAAAATAAAAATAGGAACATAGACACTGTAACCACTATAAAAACAGGATCATAGACACGGTAATCAAAAGCAAAACCCTATAGACGTTGTAACCTAAATAAAAACAGTTTTATAGACACTGTCACCACTATGAAAAAATATTCATAGACACTGTAATCAAAGGAAAACCCTAGGAAAAGGGAAGCACAAACCCTATAAGGCTAATGAGAAGCCAAAATACATGTGGTGACAGTTGTTCTCTAATTTTTAATTTCTAGATTTTGTCACCAAAATAAAAATAAATAAAAATGTAACTACTATTGTAACCACTATAAAAAAACAATGTCATATCCATTGTCACCATTATAAAAACCAAGTCATAGACACTGTAATCAAAAGAAAAACCATAGGACAACGGAAGCACAAACCCTATAGAGGCTAATGAGAAACCAAAATACATGTGGTGACAGTTCTCCTATAACATATGAATGGTTAAGAGGGTCATAGATGCTGTAAGCAAAATAAAAATAGGATCATAGACACTGTAACCACTATAAAAACACGGTCAAATACACTGTAATCAAAAGGAAAACCCTATAGACGATGTAACTAAAATAAAAACAGCTTTATAGACACTGTCACCACTATGAAAAAAGGTTCATAGACACTGTAATCAAAGGAAAACCCTAGGAAAAGGAAAGCACAAACCCTATATGGGCTAATGAGAAGCCAAAATACATGTGGTGATAGTTCTTCTCTAATTTCTAATTTCTAGTTTTTTAGATTTTTTTAAAGTAGTGTTACCACAATAAAAATAAAATAAAAATGTAACTACTATTGTAACCACTATAAAAAAAATAAAGTCATAGATACTGTCACCACTATAAAAAATGGTCATAGACACTGTAATCAAAGGAAAATCATATGATAAGTGAAGCACAAACACTATAGGGGCTAATGAGAAGCCAAAATAAATGTGGTGACAGTTCTCTTCTAATAAATGAATGGGTAAGAGGGTCATAGACACTGTAATAAAAAAAAAAGTGTCATAGACACTGTCATCACTATAAAAATAAAGTCATTGACACTGTAATCAAAAGGAAAACCCTATAGACGATGTAACAAAAATAAAAACAGTTTTATAAACACTGTCACCACTATGAAAAAAGGTACATAGACACTGTAATCAAAAGAAAACCCTAAGAAAAGGGAAGCATAAACCCTAAAGGGGCTAATGAGAAGCCAAAAGAACATGTGATGTACAGTATGATTTAGGGTTTAGGGTTAAGTCTTTAGGGTTTAGGGCCAAGGCCCTAAACCCTAAATCCTAAACCCTAAACCCTAAAATGTTAAGTACAGTATGTCGTTAAGAGATGATTACTGTCATCAAATGGAAAACCCTAGGACAAGGTAAGCACAAACCCTAAAGAGGCTAATGAGAAGCCAAAAGACATTAGGTGAACAGTTCTCCTTCAATATATAAATGAATAAGAGAGTCGTAGCCACTGTCACCACTATAAAAATCGGGTCATAGACACTGTCACCACTATGAAAAAAGGTCTTAGACACTGTAATCAAAGGAAACCTCTATAGTGTTATAACCAAAATAAAAACAGGGTCATAGACACTGTCACCCCTATGAATAAAGGGTCAAAGACACTGTAATCAAAGAAAAACCCTACGACAAGGGAGGCACAAACCCTATAGAGGCTAATGAGAAGCCAAAATATATGTGGTAACAGTTCTTTTCTAATAAATGAATGGGTAAAGGGATCATAGACGCTGTAATCAAAATATAAATAGGGTCATAGACACTGTCACCACTATAAAAACAAGGTCATAAACACTGTCACCAAAATAAAAACATCTTTATAAACACTGTCACCACTATGAAAAAAGGTTCATATATATACACTGTAATCAAAGGAAAATCCTAGGAAAAGGGAAACACAAACCCTATAGGAGCTAATGAGAAACCGATATTCATGTGGTGATAGTTCTCCTCTAATATATGAATGAGTAAGATGGACATAGACGATGTAATCACTGTTAAAAAAGGGTCATAGACACTGTAATCACTATAAAAAAGGGACAAAAACATTGTAATCACTATTAAAATAAGGTCATAAACACTTGTAACCAAAAGGAAAACCCTATGATTACAGAGGCACAAACCCTAGGGGCTAATGAGAAGTCAAAAGAACATGTGATGTACAGTATGGTTTAGGGTTAAGTCTTTAGGGTTTAGGGCCAAGGCCCTAAACCCTAAATCCTAAACCCTAAAATGTTAAGTACGGTACGCCATTAAGAGATGACTATTGTAACCAAATGGAAAACCCTAGGACAAGGTAAACACAAACCCTAAAGGGCTAGTGAGAAGCCAAAAGACATTAGGTGGACAGTTCTCATTCAATATATGAATGGGTAAAAGAGTCATAGACACTGTCATCACTATAAAAATAAGGTCATAGACACTGTAATCAAATGTCATAGACACTTTCACTCAAAATACATGTGGTTACAAGGTCATAGGCACTGTCACCACTATGAAAAAAGGGGCGTAGGTACTGTCACCACTATGAAAAAAATATCATAGACATTGTAATCAAAGGTAACCCTATAGAAGTTGTAACCAAAATAAAAACAGGGTTATAGACACTGTCACCACTATGAAAAAAGGGTCAAAGACACTATCATCACTATAAAAAAACATACGGTGAGAACTGTTTTTTACGGAGTCACCACCTTTATTGTTGTCGCCATCCTAAAAAAACACTCTAAAAACAAATAATGCAGTTTGCAAAGGATGTAATCCACTTTGCTTTCTCTCACCAACTCCCTCTCTCTCCTCATCTCTCCTTTTGACTGTGAAATTATGAATAGAGGATTACTTAAACATTCATCACAGTCCTATCATTGAATAATGCAAATGGATAATTAAACTCCACCGCCATTTACCAGTTAGTGATATTTGGAGTAAGCAGGTTCTCAATTGTAATAGAAAAGAAACACAAAACTGCAAGATAATGCCACTACAAAGAAAGTATATGGAATCAAGAGCTTTTATATAAAAGCTACAAATCTCCAGTCAACGGTTGTCACCAATTGCTCTAATTGTCATAAATTCATCGCAAAAGAATAAATCTCGCTATATTCATTCATGCCCGAAAACAGAACCAGGCGAACTGGGAGCAATTAGGAAGCTCCAGGGGGATCGGTTGATGTCGGCGTCGTCGAAAATCCTCAAATTGTCAGATCCATTAAGAGTCATCCTCTTCAGATCCATTCTCCGGCCGATCTGGATAGGAACGAGGGACGCGACGAAGACACAGGTCGAAGATGACGGAGACAGAGGACCGGTTCTTCCTCCTCAGATCCGATCTCAGGACGCTCATGGGTGCTAGGCTCTCCATCCGGCGGCGGCAGGCATCGCAGAGGAAGGAATCGTCGATTGTGGAACCAGGAGAAGGAATCTTCGATTGTGGAGGCCGACGAGGAGGGAGAACCAGGAGGCCGGCGAGGATGGAGAACGAGAGGGGTGCGCGAGCAATCTGGCCGAAGGGGAGGAGCAGGGGATCGGCGGCGGCGAAAGAAGAGGAAGAAGATGCAGATGAATCTGCACTTAGATCGGCGACGGCGTGCAATCTGCACTCAGATCTGGAAAAAAAACAAATAGAGGAAGAAGATGTAGAAGGGGTTTCATGGGACACGGGAATATAAAGGCAGGGGTAAAGGTGGTATTATGAAAATATTTTGGCCATTTACTAGCAAAGAAAAGCCTTTAGGCCATTTAGTAATTGGTCCAAAGGCCGAAGTCCTTTGGACCAAATTACTTCTTATTTTTATTATTTATTATAAATAAAATTACTTATTTAAATACGTAATTAATTAATTCATTCATTTTCCCTAAATCTTAACCGATTGATTTTCTTTTTAATTTTTTTTTTATTAATTTCATTGAAATTATTTTGAATTGGATATTACTACAATTTTGAATTTGAATAACAATTCGGATAAACTTAAATAACTTTAAAAATCTAATTGGGTTTCTTTTTTATTATTTATTATAAATCAAATTACTTATTTAAATACGTAATTAATTAATTAATTCATTTTTCCCTAAATCTCAACCGATTAATTTTCTTTTTAAATTTCTTTTTTTATTAATTTCATTAAATTTATTTTGAATTGGATATTATTGCAATTTTGAATTTGAATAACAATTCGGATAAACTTAAATAACTTCAAAAATCAAATTGGTTTTCTTTTCATTATTTATTATAAATCAAATTACTGATTTAAATATGTAATTCATTCATTTTCCCCTAAATCTTAACCGATTGATTTTCTTTTTAATTTTTTTTATTAATTTCACTAAAATTATTTTGAATTGGATATTATTGCAATTTTGAATTTGAATAACAATTCGGATAAACTTAAATAACTAACAAAATCTATATTGAATCTTTTCAATAAGATTCGTATACAAAAGTACACTTGTGTCTTCAATTCTATAAATTAGATCATCTCTCCATCAATGTGTCTTCTTCACTGTAAGTTTTTATTGATCATTATAATTTATTTTAAATTTCTTGCAATGTTGTCATCGATCTAATTTTTAGCATTTTATCTTTCTACTTTGTTTGTTTGTTTATAATTTATTCGAATTGGCTCTTAATTAGTATGTGCATGCAATTGTTTGTTTATAAGATAGTGTAAAAGCAAAACTTTGAGAATCGACTTGATTTAGTTCAATTTGTGTTTTTCTACCCCCACTCAAACGTTATAGTTTTCGAGGTGATTAATGTACAAATTTCTATTCTATAATTATAATTTACAAATTAACTATTAATGTCTTTCTAGAGTTTAGAGTTTATTTAGAAATTTTTTTAATATATTTACTAATATTAAATAATAAATATATTGATTTTAAAAAAAACCCGCACAAAAGTGCAGGTACTAAACTAGTTTATACCTAATTGAGTGACTTTCATGAGCAAAACATAGGCATCCAATCACTCTCAATTCCTCATAAACTGGTTTCTTTCCAAACAACACCTCATAAGGTGATTTCCAATTCAACACTGCAGTGAGCAACTTATTGATGACATGTGTAGCAGACAACACACACTCACTCCAGAACTTGGTAGGCAAATTTGCATGGATCCTCATGGATCTGGCTGTCTCTATCAAGTGCATGTGCTTCCTCTCCACCCCCCCCCCCCCAATTCTGTTGAGGAGTGCAGGGTGCACTTTTCTGGTGAATAATCCCTCTTGAATCAAAAAATTCAAGACAATCATTCTGAACATTTCTGTCCCATTATCACTTCTTACACATTTGACTCTTTTCTCAAACTGAGTGTCAGCATACATCACAAAGTTTCTAACACACTTGAACACTTCTAGCTTATCCTTTAGCAAGAATGTCCAAGTGGCTCTACTGTGGTCATCCACAATAGTCAAGAAATATCTAGCACCTGAGATGTCAATGGTCCCATAAGGACCCCATAGATCAACATGTATTAAATCAAAATTACCATTTGCAATAGACTTGCTTAACTGAAAAGGTAACCTGTGATGCTTGGCTAAACTACAAGTATCACAATATATATCATCCATATCATAACCATTCATAAAATCTAAGTGCTTTAGTTTTGAAACAGAAGAGTGCCCAAGTCTGACATGCTTAATATCAAAACCTACTCTAGTTGAAGCAAAAATATATGGGGTATGCCCAATGCTATTGACAGCTTCCTTATTCTGATCATCTTTTTCACTTCCTTGCAAAATTCTGTATAGACCACCCCTTCTGTATCATGTAAGCAAAATCTTCTCACATCCAGGGTCCTGTAACACACAACTATCTTGATAAAAAACTGCCTTAAAATCTGATCTATGAACCAGTTTTGATACGTTTGGAATCCCCGATCCTTCGCATGTGGGCTCAAGATCAAGAACACCAAACTGTTGATGGCCCGATCTTGCAATTATCCTTGCTATTCTCGATGTTTACAATTAATTACAATAACGACTTGAAACTATTGTGAAAGAAAGGAAAACAAACAAATAAAAACTAAGTAAAAAGGCAACAGCGAAACATCGACAGAAGCAATGCAGCAGCGACGGCGCTGGGATGGCCGCGGGGCGGCCAAGGGAGCCGCGGGGCGGCCCAGACAGTGGCGACGGTTCTGGGCAGACTCAGCGACAGGAACTCTGATCCAGCGACGGTTTCTCAGGATGGGTTTCTCCTATGTGCGTGGTTTGAGATTGTGTTTAGATCTTTGTTTGGTATCGGATGAGCAAGAACATAAATTGATTGCGAAGGCTTTTGTATTGGGAATCGAGGGAACATTTTAATCCTTAAAAGGGTTCATCAATATAATTCCAATCTAATTTTTATTAAATGTAAAACATGAGTTTAAATAGACAATAGACCAATTCTATCTTGTGCAAAAGATAGAGTTTTGGTAACTAAAGATAAATCAAATAATCTAAAGATATGTAAATCTTTCCTAAGATAAGTAAAACTAACTAAGGATAGAAAAATTAACAACTTGGTGGACAAGAATTATATCTAGAAGAGATATAATTATTTCCACATTATTTTCCTAAATTCATAAAATAATTAAATCTAATTTAATTAAATAAATTCGAAAATAATTAAATAATTATCTAGAAATTCGTCCAAACAGTGACAACTGTAAAGATGATGAATTTCAGCCATTCTCGAGGTGGATTCTGGAGAAACCGTCAACAGCAAAGCTGTAGATCTTTTCGTCCTCGTTCCAACAAGGTATGGTACGACCTCATCCGATAAATATGGACTCCGAACGACCCATTTTACTGAGACGTCAATATGCTGTCAACCCATTAAGAACGAACTCAAACTTGAACATTAGATCACCTTGCTCCTTTGAACCTTGTTCCATGGTGGAGCCTTCTTCCTCCTTTTCAGGATGACACTCTTCGCCATCAATAGCCCTCGAATCGGTCTTGAGAGCTCGCCTGGATCAAGATCATTGTTTGACCTACAAAAGGCCATCTTGATCTGCATCATTCTCCCCTTCTTAGCTTCGATTTGTCCTCGAATCGAGTCATTGAAGAGCATTGGGGAAGGAGCAGCACTCAGAAAGTATCTTCTCTGAGCATCAACTTGAGATGGCGCCAGCAGAATTTGAGGCAAAGGAACCTCAAAAACAACACCTATCATAGGGAACATTGAGCAATCAAAAGGAACAATATCATTACGCTCAATAATCCTATGAATTTCAGAAGTCTCAACATTAGGAATATTCTCAAGAGGCACAATAGCTAACTCAAGAGAAGTGTTCCCAACGTCCTCATCGTTGTCGTCAGAAGCAACTACCACATCTGGCGCAGCAATGCAGTCCACTTGCAGCGTAGATTCGGAGGTCTTCCCGGAAGAGTCTGGCAGCATATCACCCACCGTTGGAAAGCTCGTCGAGTCAGCTTCGCAACAAGACTGAGTTGACTCAATTCCGAGGTCGGAGTCAACAAGAATCTGCGAAACAAAATCAGTGCGCTGTGCTGAATCCGTGGCAACGATTTCAACAGAAGGCTCCTTCACGCCCTTCTTGAACTTGGCCATCAATTCCTCCACGGCCTCTTTGCATATAGCCGTTATTTTGGCATCTAGGTTGGCTTGACGTCGGCAATCTCATAAGTCCTCCTTCAAACCCTTCCAGAATTCGGCCCATATGGCGGAAAGGTCAGCCTGTAATCGTGCCTCTTCCTCTCTTCGTCGTGCCTCTTCCTCTCGTCGTCGTGCCTCCTCAGCCTCTCGTTGTTGGAGAAGCCAAATCTGACGGCGATGTTGTTGTCGACACCTCTCCTCTTCAATTTCCGCTTGCCGTTGAAGCCAAAGGCGGCGCCTTTGTGCCTCTCGTTGTCGCTCTAAAGCTTGTTGTTGTTGCAAAGCTCGTCTCTGCAACTCTCGGAGGCGTCGTTGTTGTGCAGCCCATGGATCGGGATCATCATCCCAATCTCCCCAGATAACGTCAACCATTGAATCAAATCGTAAATAACATCAAGAAAAAAAAAACAAGAACTTGCGAAACCTACGGCTCTGGTACCACTTGATACGTTTGGAATCCCCGATCCTATGCCTATGAGCTCAAGATCAAGAACACCAAACTGTTGATGGCCCGATCTTGCAATTATCCTTGCTATTCTCGATGTTTACAATTAATTACAATAAGGACTTGAAACTATTGTGAAAGAAAGGAAAACAAACAAATAAAAGTAAGTAAAAAGGCAGCAGCGAAATAGCGACATAAGCAATCACTAGTACAAATTAGGCCTAATATCACGGATATTTCGAGCCTAATATCACGGATATGGTAAAAGACACGCCAGTGGGCTATTAGATAAGCCACTCTAATATCACGGATATCTCATTTGACACGCCCGTGATATTAGACTATGGTATTTTTCATATTACACTCTAATATCACGGACCTCCCATTTGACACGCCCGTGATATTAGGGTCTTTTTTTATTTAAAAAAAAAGTGACTTTACAGCCCGGTTATATTTGACCCGGGCTATAAAGATCCATTAAAGAAGAAGAAAAAATGACCTTACAGCCCAACAACAAGGTCTGGGCTATAAAGATCATTTTACAACTTCCACTAGCAGATTAAAAAATCAAAAAAAAAAAAAGAAACTCTAGAAGTATCTCAGACGAGAAATAGAAGACGGTTGTTTTCTAGCAACCATGTGTTGGTATTTTGAACAACAAATAAATTCGAGCACACATACAGAATAATATTTTGGCTACACATAGCATGCCCACATGATTTACACCCAAGTAGAAGATACCTTCATTTCAAGCTCAAATGACAAAATGTTTGTAGTGGCCACTGACCATGTGTGTTTGAAGCTATACTTGACATCTAGATCTTGATTATCGCATCTAAGCAACAGTTGGAGCCTCAATACACCAAGTCTCAACCCCGAGCAGGTTGGACCCTGAAGGAAAAATGAATTGCAGGTAAATTTTTCAAGGAATGTTACCTCAAGTATTTCATAACAACAGTAGATATTACCTTTTGATGTGCATCAATGGTGAAGTTCCTTAAAACACCAAGCCTCAATACACCAAGTCTCAACCCGAGCAGGCTGGACCCTGAAGGAAAAAGGCATGATAGGGATTAACAGATTATACTTTACAAAATGAATTGCATGTAAATTTTTCAAGGAATGTTACCTCAAGTATTTCATAGCAGTAGTAGATATTACCTTCTGATGTGCATCAATGATGAAGTTCCTTAAAACAAAAACAGAACAGCACATAGCAGAGATTGACTAACATATTCTGCTTTACAAGATGAGAGTTTTAATGTCCTCCTATGGCAAAAAAAAAAATGCAAGTTAAAATACAACGTTTAAAATAGGCATAAACTTTACTGAATAAAGTGAATATTATGATAAAATACTCCTAGTTACAGAAATCCCAAAAAATAGAAAAACTCAGCTGTTCTAGTCATTTTCTACCTTCAGCTTTTCGTTATTTTTCTAACTTATCCAATGCACCAAACATCATGGCCTCTGTGCCAAGATCCACTACAAAAAAAACATTTTAGCAACGGCGGTTTACCGTGGCTAAAAGTCCATTTGCGGTGGCGAAAGGGTAGTAGCGACGGCTATAGCCACGGGGAACTAGCCGTGGCGAAACCTTCGGTGGCAAAAGAGTCTAGCCACGGCTCTAGCCGTGGCTAAAGTGCTAGCCACGGCAAGCTGCCGTTGCTAACCTGTTTTCGGAAAATAAAATAAAAACCCTACTTTTTAGCCCGGTTTCTTGAGACCCGGGCTATAAAAACCCATATTTTTGAAAAAAAAATCACACGTTGATATAATACACAGAACAAAATCTAATATTAAATGTCAACTAATGTTCTTTTATTGTCACACCATCCCTCCCGAAACTATGTAAAATACATCAAACCATTATTCTTTAACTAGGTAGACCCTAATACTCATGAAAATTCAAGGCCGAAGTCCTAATTTGCCCGATATACCTCAGCATGCTCCAAGAGATCAGCCTTCTAGCATCTTTCATTGAGCATCTACTAGACCTTCCAGGGACATCCTCACTCGATGGGCTCAAAACTCAGGCTTGAACTCGAACCAATACTTGCATACACTTAAGCGTCACAACAAGGAACCCATTTATAGGATCTTCATTCTTCGGTGACTGCAGAACATTGAGAGACAATGAGCTTTATTTTGTTGGATC
This sequence comes from Persicaria tinctoria, assembly GCA_037127255.1. Classification (NCBI taxonomy): domain Eukaryota; kingdom Viridiplantae; phylum Streptophyta; class Magnoliopsida; order Caryophyllales; family Polygonaceae; genus Persicaria; species Persicaria tinctoria. The sequence goes on along the minus strand of JBANSL010000009.1, from coordinate 4,332,057 downwards.
ATAAAGAAGAAGAATCTTGAATTGAACATATTATGTACAAAATGTATCTCATGTTAAAGTTAATGAAAGGGCACATATAAATTAGCATATCAATAACAATCACATGTAAACTTATAATAATGCAGAAATTTTGATATATTCAAGGGAGTTGAGCTTTGCAGAGACTACCTGCACAACATATTATGGCAGCAGATGGCATGAGTGCTGGATGAACTAAGCAAACCACAAGGATTGCAGCTAGCGCTGTAATAAGCAATGGATTGAACCTAAGGAATGTTAACAGTTGTTTCAAAAAATGAAAAGAAAAAGAAGTCAAAGGTAAGTAGTTTACACAGAAAAGAAGGATCACAGAAAAGAAGGATCTCAAGGGTGTTACAATGGTAACATGTGCATACAGAATAGAGAATGATGTTAGCCTAAGCCAAGAGGGACCAATAAGCATGTGGGCCTTGAAAAAACACTTAAATATTAGTAGATAATTGATTACCTTCAATAGGTTTGCACAAGGGAATCTCTTTCTTTGGCACTTGAGATTAGCCGATGCCCATGGCATACAAGCTAGACAGGTTTTTTCATGTTACAAGAATAGGTAACCAGAGTTTTTCATAAACATAAGAAAAGGCACAAAATGAAGTGAATGAATCATTTAGCAATAAGTCATTATCTGCAGATTCTCCACTTTAGAGAAATAAGAATAAGTAACCAGGTTTTTTCATGTTACAAGAATAGAAAACCGGGTTTTTTCATGTATACTTGAGCTGCAAACAATCAAAAAATTTCACCAAGCTCTGAAGCATCCATATACTACTAGAAGAAGCCTGAAGATTACTAAAAGCCTGATTACTAAAACATCCATATACTACTAGAAGAAGAGTATACCACTAGTCTTTCAACTGCTGAAGATTAAGCTTTCCAGCTTTCACTTCCTTGTTTTTGCAGAAGTTCCAAACAATCTTGGCTGCCAAATTCCTTCATATTATAAAGCATGTTATCAGTACAAGGCTTAATTAATTGCAAGGAAAGGGAAAAGGCGAAAGCCACAATAAGCAAATTTTCTAAAGAAACATTTATTTTCTAGATCGAATGAGACTTCGATTCTTTTTCTAGTGCAATCACTAAACTGGTGCAAAATTCCTTCAGATTATAAAGCATGTTATCAGTACAAGGCTTAATTAATTGCAAGGGAAGGGAAAAGGCGAAAGCCACAATAAGCTAATTTTCTAAAATAATATAGTAAAGGATACATGATTCCACAAACAAGACACTAAGATTGCGAAATAAAATGACAAAATAGGGGGGGGGGGGAATTAGAGACTTACAGTACCTTTGAATGATACGAGTAAGTCAACCCCTAAAATGTTTGGGCCACAAGCTGCAAAAGATTGGTTGATGAGAAAGACTGCCATTACAATGCAACGGTATAAGTTTTGAGTATTTTAGAGTCGATACAGACTTAGATACAAACAACTCATATAACCCTTCCAAATGCATGAGCTTCAGAGGCACCTAGCTGCCAATATAATCTCCCTCAAATCTTCTAGTGAATACTGTCCCTCATGCAAATGAAAAGTTACCAAAGAGACTTACTAAAAAAATCATTTACTCCAAAAGAAAGCTGCAACTCATTTAAAAATGCAACTGGCTAGAATAAATATGCAACAGGTTAAGAATTTAGTTTGACTCGAATAAGCGCCAACTACCCTTTGAGCAGACTCTAAAATGAATGTGTTTCCTCACTTTCAAACTACCACTAGTACAAATAGGGAGATTAAAATAAATATGTCGTTCTCCAACCCTTTCTAAATATATTTATACAGTGTGTATGTATATATATATATATATATATATATATATATATATAATGACCTACTGCTTTGAGGAAATAATGCAAACTAATCATTCACTACTTCTTCAAACAACTAAATTGTTTCAAATAAATAATGCAATCCATAGAAAAAATGCTGGATGCAAAAAAATCAATGGGAAAGAAATAAAATTAAGGTAATATATAGTGCATTTACAATCACTCCACAAGTCCACTAGGGATAATCGTGTATAAAAGATATGCGTAGAAAATAGAACTACTCATTCCCTAGTTATGACTAATTCCCTTCTAATAGCTTCAATATAAAACCAAGATGATAATACCCTGTTATGATATACATACCTGTCACCTATGGCACCAAAAGTTATAGTTGAAGGCGATGATCGTCCACTCTCAGGATTTATATAAATAGGCAGCAAGCCATCATCAAGGAATGTTCTACTAAGCATTGTTATCACGTTCTCCACCTAAGACATCAAAGAACTATCAATTAAAGTCTAAGTCATCAATAGCTAAAACATAGAAGCCTATTCTTGGACCTTTAGGAAAGATAATAACAGTAGAGAGCATAGTTGTAATAAACTTGATCTGAATATACGATTCTAAAGATCCCATCCTACGATCCAAAAACACCAGAACAATCCCTATCCTAGGTGGAATGTTACTGAAATTAGGATCTTACGATCCAAAATGATCTAAAGACAAAAACGGTATGAACTTATGCATGATCTTAATCCTAAATACTATTTCTTACAATCCTACGGTCTATTTTAAAAATTTATAATATTTATAGTTTAAATATAATTAATTTACTATATATTATGCTAATCTATATGTTTAGTTTATTTAGAGAATCTTACAACCTTAGGAGTATTTTTAGCGATGTGTCAATATGTTTGACTAATACATACTCCATAACATATTAACTTAATATTTGTTATCTCATTTATGTGGTAGGATCTTACAATCACAAGATTCTATTCTATGATCCATGAACACCCTTCCGATCCAATCCAGCAACTTTGCTTAAAGCTTCAAAGTATTCAAGCAGAAGCTAAGGAAAGACAATACCTTCTGCTGATATTTGGGGTCTCCTATTCCTTGTGAAAGGGAAATAAATTCAAGCTGCTCCGTTCTTGAATCTGCTAGGATGCTTTCACCCTGAGATTGAAAGAAATGATTCAATATAAAAGCTCATAGTGCTACTTGTAAATGCATACCCCTAATGCCCCTCATGATCCACAAAGATTGTAATTTTTTTTTCAAAAGCTATAATAAATTGAAATTCAGCATATAATTTATAAATGCATACCCCTTGATTTCGTAGTGTGCATTTTCACTTTCGCTTAATGCCCCACTGATCCACAACCAACAAAGGCTAAGAAACAATTTTAGTGGCTTTGTAGCTTCAAAAGAGACAACTAACACACATTTAGAAATGAGAAATAAATGGGTAACCAGGTATAAGAGTCTTAAAACCCAGGTTTTTTCTTAAACCTAAACCAAGAAACAACAAAACCCCTTCAAAGGGACTCCACAGAAGCTACCACCATTTGCATTAACCAAACAAACCCTACACCAGCAAGAGTTTAAAAAGGCAAAACTAAAAGCCACCCATGAAAACAAGAACATTAAATCAAAGCTCCCACACATAAAAAAAGGACCTTTTCTTTTGATATATTTTTATGGTTCCTTTTAGTGTTTGGATGTCCTCCTTTTTACTCCATGACTAAAACTGTTTTTCTGAATAGATTATTAATGGAATAAGAAATCCAGAAGCAATAGCCAAGAAAATGACCCCCAACGCAAAACAAAATGGTTTGGTGGGTAACCCTTAAGTCAATTTCTACATAGTTTTTTCAATTCATTCAAAATACAACACACAAACGAATCACAGTAGAATCTCCAATCATCTGAAGTTTCGAACAATTAATCAATTAACAAACTAATGAATCAATTAAATAATTATCTAGAAATTCGAAAATAATTAAATAATTATCTAGAAATTCGTCCAAAAAGTGACAACTGTAAAGATGATGAATTTCGGCCATTCTCGAGGTGAATTCTGGAGAAACCTTCAACAAAAAAGTTGTAGATCTTTTCGTCCTCGTTCCAACAAGGTATGGTACGACTTCATCCGATAAATATGGACTCCGAACGACCCATTTTACTGAGACGTCAATATGCTGTAAACCCATTAAGAACGAACTCAAACTTGAACATTAGATCACCTTGCTCCTTTGAACCTTGTTCCATGGTGGTGCCTTCTTCCTCCTTTTGAGGATGACACTCTTCGCCATCAATAGCCCTCGAATCGGTCTTGAGAGCTCGCCTGGATCAAGATCATTGTTTGACCCACAAAAGGCCATCTTGATCTGCATCAAGTTTCCCAACAGATAACAAATTATGCTTGAATCCTGGCACATAAAGGACATTTTGAAGAGTGATGTCCTTAGACAACAACACTCTTCCCGATTTAGTAACATGTATGATGTGACCATCAGGTAAGCCAACATAGAAAGGATGTGAAAGTTTCTTCTTATCATAAAGAAGAGACTCATTGTTGATCATGTGATCACTGGCTCTAGTGTCTATGATCCATTCCATCTCATTTTCTTTCTTAGATACTGAATTTACAGTTGCAAAACAACTTATACCTGCAAAGTTCACTGAGGAACCATTGTCTGCTACATTCTTCCCTTTCATCATCCTACAAACTTCTTGGCAAACATTATTAACAGGGGCTTTGTCAAAACCAGCATCTGTGCCTCCTTTCTGTGATCTATCCTCCTCAAGAGGATTATCTTGCTCATGTGTTCCTGCATTATTAGCTGAGCTACTGCTTGCATCTTTGTTTCCTTGATGCCATTTTGGATATCCATGCAACTTCCAACACTGAGCCATGCGATGTCCTTTCATGTTGCAGATTTTGCACCTCCTGTTCCCTTTATCAGACTTGTCTCCTCTCTCATAACCATCTTTTCTGAAATCCTTCCTCTCAAAGGTTCCATTTCCGTGTGGTTGTTGGGGCTTGGAGAAAGTCCTGCTTCCCTGCTTGTTCACACTCAGTGCACTTGAGTCTTGAGTGCTACTGGTGTTGTTGCGTCCTATATGAGACTCAACTTGGGTCACCAGATAGTAAGCCCTGTTGAGGTTAGGCATAGGGTCTGTACACAGAATCTGGTTTCTAACTGGCTCATAGTAGTCAATCAGACCCATCAAAAACTGCATAAGCATGTTTCTCATCTCAATATCAACCATCTTTATTTGCAGATCACACCTACGGCAAGCAATTCCACCACAAGTGCATACATGGATTGCTTCCAGCACCTGAAGCTGATCCTATATCACTTTTAACTTGTTAAAGTAATCTGCTACAGACAAGCCCTCTTGAGCAATCATGTTAAGTTTCTTTCTAAGTTGATAAATGAGAGGACCATTAGACTGTCCATATCTTTCAGCTATCTCATCCCATAATTGTTTAGCCGACTCAACATATATGAAACTCTCCTTAATAGGAGTTGTCATAGAATTCAAAAGCCAACACCTAACCATATAGTCAGCCCTCATCCACTTCTGAGCCTCAGGAGAACCTACAGGCACAGGTTTCACACATGACCCATCTATGAATCCTAATTTGTTTTTAGCCCCTAAAGCCATAGTCACTCCCCTAGTCCATGGTAAGAAATTGATCCCATCAAACACAGTGGTAACAAGCTGAGACCCAGGGTGGTCTGAATTAAATAGAAACAAGGGATCACTGAAGTTACCTTGGAGATCTGTTGTGGGAACTGTGGTGTTACTCATCCTGGTTTCAACGACGACAATGCGAGCACAATGATCAAGCCTGCTGCTCTGGTACCATGTAAAGGAGATCCCTTGATCTCAGATCCGGTTATACCAACACCAGATTCACATGAAAACAGTCACAAAATCTATAACAAACAGAGCAAAGAAGGATGAGTATGAAGGGAGGCAATGACACACTAGGGTTGCTGGCAGCAATGCTGCATCATAAACATGCTCTCTCTCTTGCTCATTCAGGAAGAAAAACGTGGCTTAAATAGTCCTTACAATGGGACACTTGACCATCCCTTATTGGCTACTAGCATAAAGACAAAAACAGAGAAAACAAGGTGCTAAGCACCCGGATAGGACAAGATGAAATGACAGCTAATAATGAGCTAAATGATGATCAAAATGATGAGCTAAATATCTCAATACAATCATGGGTACTTATAATGCTGCTGGGTTCACCATCATGATAGGGTTCAACTCCATTGGATTTTCGATATCACTCTCCATGATTGGAATGCTGACGAAAAGGTTCCCACTTCGTGGAGAACTTGAAGAAAAACAATTTGGGGAAAATTTTCTTCTGATGTATTATTAAGCGTTTATCCACATATATGTACTTACATTCAAGAAGACCAACAGACCTTTAACAAGTAATTATAAAGCTAAGGCATAAAATAAAGCTAATTACACAATATGTTGGTTAATACTCCCTCTCAAGTTGAAGCATGCCAATCACGAATGCCCAACTTGCAAAGGAGATGAGTAAATTGTTGTCGACCCAATGCCTTTGTCATGATATCAGCGAGTTGTTCATGGGTGCGAACATGGGAGGCTTGAACTATACCAGCTGAGAACAAGTCCCGAATGAAATGGCAATCTATCTCGATATGCTTGGTTCGTTCGTGGAAAACTGGATTGGCAGATAAGTGGAGCGCTGATTGACTGTCACAAAGTAAACGCATAGGCATGGTATGAATGACACCAAGAGAGCGCAGAAACGCCTTGAGCCAAAGAAGCTCACAATAAGCCGCTGCCATGGAGCGGTACTCGGCTTCGGTGGAAGAGCGGGAAACCGTTGGTTGTTTCTTAGTCTTCCAAGAGACGGGAGACTCACCAAGGAAGACATAGTAACCAGTAACAGAGCGACGAGTAAGAGGACACGCTGCCCAATCAGAATCACAATACACAGATAGCTGTAGAGAACTCCCTCTCGAGAGAAATAAGCCTTGGCCTGGATGACCCTTAACATATCGGAGAACACGAGTGGCAGCTTGCCATTGAGCCTCAGTTGGAGCTTGCATGAACTATGACAACGTATGAACTGCATAACTAAGCTCCGGCCTGGTGATAGTAAGATAGATCAGGCGGCCCACGAGGCGGCGATATTGATCTGGAGCCGAGTAAGCAGGACTCGAAGTAGTGGCCAAGTCATGATTCATAGGCAAAGGAAACTCTGCTGGTTTTGCCCCCAAGAGACCAGCCTCAGTTAGAATCTCAAGAGCATATTTGCGCTGGCATAGGAATAATCCGTCGGGACCATGAGAAATTTCGATGCCAAGGAAATAACGAAGAGTGCCCAGATCCTTCATATGAAAACAGGTGTGCATATAGGACTTAAACCGGTCTACTTCGACCAAGTCATTACCTGCAATAATCAAGTCATCCACATAAACAAGCACATGAAGCTCTTTCCCTTGCCGAATAGAAGAGAAAAGGGAATAATCAGCATAAGAGCGGGTAAAACCAAATCGAAGTAAGGCGGAAGCGAGCTTAGCAAACCAATTGCGAGGTGCTTGGCGAAGACCATAAAGAGATTTTCGAAGCTTGCACACACGACCAGATTGATCAGTGAAGCCAGGTGGAAGACGCATGTATACCTCCTCAGCAAGATCACCATGCAAGAAGGCATTATGAACGTCCATCTGATGTAGATGCCAACCCTTAATAGCCGCAACAGACAAAAGTACCTGAACAGAAGACATTTTTGCAACTGGTGCAAATGTCTCCGTATAATCAATACCCTCAACCTGTTTATTTCCAAGAACAACTAGACGAGCTTTGTACCTTTCGATAGAGCCGTCAGATTTGTATTTGATTCTAAAGACCCATTTGCATCCAATAGGCTTCTTTGTTGAAGGAAGATGAGCCAACTCCCAAGTGCCATTTCGTGCTAAAGCATCCAACTCTGACCGCATAGCCAAACGCCAATGTTCGTGTTTAACGGCCTCCGAGAAAGATGATGGTTCATGATCAATGGAAACAGCAGCAACAAACTTGGCATGGCGATCACTAAACAGGGTAGAACTAACATAGTTAGCAATAGGGTAAGGGGTACCTGAGGGAGGTGTAGAAGCAGGCGATGAGGAGGAGCTGGGGGGAGTATGGCGAGTAGAATGGCAAACATAATCACGAAGACGGACGTTGGGCTGAACAACCCGAGTCGATCGTCTAGGTGCAGAAGGTATCGGAATAGACTCTGGCGATGGAGAAGAAACTGAATCAGGCTGAGAAGGATATGCAAGTGGCTGCAACTCCTTGATAGGTTCATCGACCTCATCAAAGATCGATGGATGATACTCTGTTGGTTGCATAGGTGCCGAAACTGGCTCCAAATTTTTGTTGAATGGAAAGCAATCTTCCTGAAACACAACATCACGAGAAACAAACACCTTGTTTGTCTCAAGGTTTAAGACACGCCATCCTTTCTTGGCATACGGATAACCCAAGAACACACATCGAGTACTACGAGGCATAAACTTGTCAGTACTTCTTGGAAGAACTGAGGCAAAGCATAGGCAGCCAAACACTCGAATGTGCGAATAATCAGCTGGACAATCAAATAAGATGGCATAGGGGGATTGACCTTTGAGAAGAGCGGATGGTGTTCTGTTGATCAAGTAAGCGGCAGTAAGAACACACTCTCCCCAGAGACTCACCGGTAAGGATGCCTGAAACATCAATGCGCGAGCGACATTGAGTAGATGACGGTGTTTACGCTCAACTCTCCCATTTTGTTGAGGAGTATACACACAAGATGTCTCAAATATTATACCATAAGATGCAAAGAAATCACGCAATGGGAGAAATTCTGTCCCGTTGTCTGCCCGGATTCTTTTAACGGACTTGTCAAACTGAGTTTTAGCCAAAGAGCAAAAATTGCGCAATAACCCAACAACCTCAGTCTTCGAGACCATCAAGTAGACCCAAACAGTGCGAGAACAATCATCAACAATGGTAAAAAAAACCGAGCACCAATAGTAGAGGGAACCCGATAGGGACCCCAAACATCAACATGGATCAACTCAAATAGTTCAACAGCTTTATTAATACTATCCGGGAATGGAGCACGAGTTTGCTTAGATTCCAAACAAATAGAACAAGGATCACTAATATCTTTCTTAGACATAGAAATGCCAGGTAAAGTGGAAATAGACTGATACGATGGATGACCCATTCGCCTGTGCCAAAGAACAGAACTTGAAGCAGAACTAGCGGAAGCAGCAAAATTTGTCGGCCTAGTATAATGTCCGACCAGCCATATGACTCCACCCTCAGCTTCACCTGGTCCAATCACCATCCTCGTAGTGCGGTCCTGAATGACACACAATTTTCCAGTCAAAGTCACAAGGAAATTGTTGTCATCAATAAGAGTCATGAATGAAATAAGATTGCAATGGAAGGCAGGAACAAATAAAACATCTGAAATATGGAGAGCAGATCCAATTGCAACTGAACCGGTCTGAGTAGCTACTGAAATAGACTGATCAGGCAATAATATATTGACAGGTGAGATTGGATGCAGGTCATAAAGCAAATCTTGGCGACCTGTCATGTGATACGAAGCAGCTGTATCAAGTATCCATCGATTAGAATCCTTACCCATCAAGCTATCAGGAGAAGGATTAGAGGCATGAAAAGTTCGGAACATGTCCATCATGGACGTCCACTGAGCAGCAGTGAGTGTAGGAGATAACGCAGCCCGATCCTGGGCAGTATAAGTTGGCGGAGAGGAAACAACCTTGGACGATGAACTAGCTGCATTAGCCACAGCAGGGGAACGAGCAGGGGACTGCTGAGAAGACTCGTTGCCTGCTGCAGGAGTCGACGAAGAACCCCTGCGTCCATTGCCTCGAGACTGCTGATTGTTGTTGTTGTTCTGTCGCAGATCTCCCCACCATTCGGGAAACCCAATCAGTTTGAAACAACTACTCACATCATGCCCTTGCTTGTTACAATGGGTGCAAGTCAGTTTAGATCGATCCACATCGGGCTTGGAAGGAGGACGGCCACCGCTGCTCGAGTGTCGGGACGCCGCGAAGGCCATTGCTTCAGCCCGTGATTGTTGGGCGACATTGGAGGCTTTAGATTGCTCCTCTGTCGTTGCCAGTTGATATACCCGATTAATATCAGGAAGAACCTCTCCGGCAAAAATTGTAGAGCGCATCGTCCCATAGGTTGTCGAGTCTAAACCCATTAGAAACTGATGGATGAACTCCTCATCCCGGCGTTTCTGCAATTTGGCCTTCAAAGTACAATTACAACCACCACATTCACAAGTTAGAGGAGGGACATACATGTTCAATTCAGCCCATAAGTGTTGAAGATGGGCAAAGTAGGCGTCAATGGTCCTCCCTCCCAATTCAGATTTTGCGATCTCAGTTCGAAGTTGATGAATTCGAGGAGCATTCCCAACTGAAAACCTCTGACGAAGGGAATCCCACAAGTCCTTGACGGTGTCGTTGTATGCGATGGAGGAACGAAGAGATGGGTCGATAGACTGCAAGACCCATCCCACCAGCATAGAGTTTACACTCCACCAATCTTCAATCTCATCCGAATCATCATCGGGTTTCTTGAGCGAGCCATCCAGAAATTTCAGTTTGCGCTTTGCCCTAAAGGAATTGCGCAGGCCCTTCTCCCACTCTTGAAAGTTGTTGCCTTTCAAGATCACCGTTGCTATGTTCATCCCCGGATTGTCGGAAGGATGAAGATAATAGTAGGACGTTGGATCCAACGTCAATGGTTTCTTTGGCGCAAACGCCGTGGGATTTACATCATCATCTCCACTGATGGAAGACATCTGGAGAACAACTAAAAAAAATTTGATTGATCTGTAGGAGATTAGGTTATGGCGGCTCTGATGCCATGAAGAAAAACAATTTGGGGAAAATTTTCTTCTGATGTATTATTAAGAGTTTATCCACATATATGTACTTACATTCAAGAAGACCAACAGACCTTTAACAAGTAATTATAAAGCTAAGGCATAAAATAAAGCTAATTACACAATATGTCGGTTAATAGAACTCCTTATCTGCATTACTGCATTGTATACTACATACAGTTTAGCAGTGACTAATATTACGCCCCTAAAAGTGAGACTCTTCTCCACTTTATTCACTTCAGTCGCGCCCACTTTGGTACCTGTCATCATCTACGTAACGAGGAACCATCTAGGGCCGGCGATTGAGCCTATGGGACGGAAAGTTGCTCAAGTACAAGGTGGTTAGGTTCCTTGTAGATTTTTACGGATGAAGAAGACATTATTAGTTAATGAGACCTCCTTTGAAAAGCAATGTACTTAGTTGTGTACGTGATGGATGTTCAACTGTTTGTGACATATGTCGTATGGTTATACTTAGATATGATCTTACCTTACGAAGCTTCATTTTGCTTCTTTTAATTTTCAGTGTACAATGTCTTGAGTCTTGATTTGGCCTCTGTTGATGTCAAAGTGTGATTTAATTATGGTTATACTTAAATCTTATTTTCTTGATTGACAGAAACAGCAAAGGGCTTTTGCAGTACTAATTTGATCGATCAATTGAAGATCAATCAAAGTTAACTTAAACTGGTTTTCCAATCTGTTGGTCAGTCCATCATACATGCTCATAGCATATCCTCAAGAGTGTCCATCAGTTTGCGGATGAAAAGACAAAAAGTCCAATTGCGTCCCCAAACCACCATGGAGTTTCCTCTAAAAGTTGGATATGTCGGTATCCCATAAAGTAGGACCAAATGCTTCGTGTACAACTCTGCTAGCTTTTGCAACCTCCAATTAGATTTGATTGCTATGAAATGCAAACATTTGGTGAGTCGACTCATCCTTTGAACTTTAGGCAATCTCATCACCAAGTTTATGGAATAATAGACCTCTGGTTGCCTGGATCGGAACTCATCCTCCGATCCCCTCGCAGAAGTATAGTACTCAAATGACAAGGCAGCACAAACAACATGATCAACACTTCAAAAATCACAGAAATCGATCAAGAAAGATCAATTTGGAATAGAGAACTGGAGGAAGGAAGAACACCTTGTGTTCTGTTTGATCTGTTTCATTTCTCTTGCTTTCGGTTACAGAAGTCTCAAGCTATTTATAATAGCTGATATGCAGAAAGACAATATTGCCCTTATATTTTCATCCAATTTTCATATAATGCCAAAGCTATACAATGTATATTCTATTACCCCCTGTCAAGTTGGACTGGGAGATGAAACCAGTCCTAACTTGCCCGTAAGAAGCTGATGCTGAACTTCTCCTAGAGGCTTGGTAAACAATCAGCAAGCTGATCATGGGAACGGACGAATGAGGGAATTAGGAACTTAGATTGAAGCTGCTCCCGAACATAATGACAGTCCAACTTCAAATGTTCTGTCCGTTCATGGAAAATTGGGTTTTCTGCAATATGAATCGCATATTTGTTGTCACAGTGAAGGGGAATTGGTTTGGGTACATTGCACCTGAGATCACTGAGTATCGAATCAAGCCAAACAAGCTCACTGGAGGTCTTGGACATACTCTGATATTCGGAATCAGTAGAGGATTTTGACACACTTAGTTGCTTCTTTGTTTTCCATGAAACCAAGGCACTGCCAATGAAAACACAGAACCCAGTGATGGATCGCCCAGAAAACAAACAATTCCCCCAATCAGCACCACAAAAACCATTCAAAGTCAAACAATTTTCAGCTGGATATAACAATCCTAAATCAGATGATCCACGAAGATAGCGCACAACATGAAGTGCTGCTTGCCAATGAGGCAGACGTGGAGAACTAATAAACTGGAGGCAACGGGATATTCTTCAGAACTAGCAATAGAAACTGACAATGATATAATTCATCTCATGATACCGCCAGATGCACAATTTCCTTTCTTCCAAACTCGGGTGTTGTATATTTCATACAAACAGTATATCATTCATCATCAAAATCATGCTTTCTTGTTCATATGTGAACAGAGTCACTGCAGGATAGCACATATTAGTAACAGACAAGACAAGAAACAAAATTTTTGTTAATGGTTGCTTGAAAAGGGAGATTTGATATGCTACAACAATGTATCAGCAGCAGCAAAGTGAACTGATGGACAAAAAAGGAGATTTGATGTGCTTGGAAAAAGTAGAATATCTTTGTCAATTGGTTGATAAACTCCAGCTTTAAATTCCTATAATTGCTACTTTTACATATAAGTTTGGGGTGTCAAATGTACAGTTCTGTATGTGCTAGTACAGATATACAAGATTTTCTCAATCCTATATTCTAAATTAATGCAACAGGAGAGACTCAAAGGTGTGTGTGGATGGAGAGTGATCGTTTTACTTTCCGAAACTAATCGATTTCTGAATGAACGTAGTCCACAAATACAAAGTTGTTCTGGAGTTGGTGCAAAGCATAAGCTAAGCCAGCACTAACAATTGCAAGAGCACCCAAAATGATCCTCCACTGCACACCAGCAGGAATGCCAGCAGTTGCAGCAAACAGAACCGTTGCTCCAATCAGGACCTTTTGTAAGGTCTGGAATGACTCATAAGCATATTTGCACGACATACACTTGAGTGTGTGCTGTTCAAATCTGTCCAACATCTGTCAAGTAAGGAAACTAATTAAAACACAGCTACAATTAAAGATCGAATATGGTACCAGCATACACCTTAACCAAAGTTCATAACATTGGCGTGAAGATTAAGATAAACAATTCACATTTTATGAAGAAAAAACCAAAAGTCCAAATATTCAATCTTCAATGAATCAAGCACGCTTGGAGAAAGACGCTCAAAACTGAGAGCAGTTAAATTGCATTCATATTTTCAGTCGATATGTCTATTACCATTATAGAGACCCAAGTTACTCATTTATCCATTTTAATAATTTTCTCTCTTTTTTTTAACTCATTTTCCAATTAGTTTAATCCATTGCCCATTTACCATTTTCCAGATTCGTAGCCCACTAGTTCCTGCAGAGCCATTTTCCATCAACAGGTATTTTTTAGGCTATTAAGTTAGCATTTTTCAGCTTTACTATCATTTAACATCCCACTACAACTATTATCAAAAGTTCAGCATATTCCTAGGAGCCGATTTTGGAGTTGTTTATCATATGAGGCTTTTTCTAGGGTTTTTGTTGGTTACGCTGTTGTCTTTGTAATGAATATAAGAAAATGCAAGAGTATCTTCGCAATTGTGCATGCGAAGTAAGAGCCAACGGCCCCTATCTACTAAGTTCAAGATCCTTGTCCTCAATGTGTTTGTTTGATCTATTCTTTTCTTGAACTTGCTCAAGTTCATTTTCAGATACTACAACTTTATGCAGTAAAGTTTTGATATTAAGAGCCTTCTAAAATCACACTTTCATAAGTGTCTATTATACCCGTCTACTCTACTTGCTATGTACATCAAGGATCAGACCAAATCCAGTGTGTATATCCATATCTCAGTAATAAAATAAGTTCCAAATATCAAAATGCACATGCGATGCAAAACCACAAAACTAAGCACAAAAAAATGATCGAATTCAGAAGATGTTCTAACCTCATGTTTAGACAATACTGTTGACGGTAAAGGTTGTTGACTGGCAGGCCCAAACCAATCAGGCTCTCCACTGCCATGCCACCTCAACCATTTTCGAAATTCCAATACTAAGCGATCAGCCTGTGTAGGAGTGAAAGTGATCTTTGTATACTGCTCGTTGACATCACCAAACCCCTCCTTTGAACGTGAAAGGAAGAATTTCTCTTGGCCCTGAAGCACAATCATGTCTCCATCATAGACTTTGTTAGATGTCCAATGCTCATACCATCTAGGCACCACCTGGCGCAAATTACAAATCATGCGTCAGTCCAAGTTTGAGAAGACTTTGTTAGATTTTGAGTCAGGTGCATCCTTCCATCCCTATTTCCAATTGACTAACTTATGTCACCTCAAACTACTACTAGAAAAAGATCTAATTCTATTGCCTTGCACCATAACGTATCTGATAACACTGATTCAGGATGGTGAGTGTATAATAAAGAATGAAATCTATCTTTTACTAGGCAGTTTGATCGAACTCTTGGATATTAATTGGTTTATTTTAACATAAAAAGAAACTAGAATAATTATTGTTTCAAGGAAATTTTAGATCATCTACTGAAACAATTACAAGGTTACCTGCCACCAAGAAGGACCAGGTACAGTCAGCTGGAAGAAGTTTCTGGCACTACAAACAATTGACCGAGTCTTCCCAGGTGCCATGGGTATGTTGAAGGAACAAATCCATATAGTCCACTTCTGATCACCAAGTACAGGAAGCTTGGTATCGATTTCTATTCTGAATGAGATAAACAAATGGTCGAAATCCCATAACCCAGAATCAAGAATATCATAATAATGGGAAACTAAGTAAACTGAAAAAGAAGCAATACGATTCTCTTAGCTGGATATATAACACTAATTACTTGTTCATAGAATAACAAGGTGCAACAAATGTGGCACTGATTTTGGGGTTATCATCATTTGCTCCAGCAAAGCCCCAAGCACCACTATCTTCTACCTTGAATCGCAAAGGCTTGGCTCTATCTCTTCTACCTGTGACCTGCATATTATTTTAGGTCAACACCAAATACCATGCTTCTCTTGAGATTCTTGGACAAGAAAATCTCATAATCTTACCATACTTTGACTCTCTTGAAGAGTTCAAATGATTTCAACTTTAAATACCAATCACAGTCTTAAATAGTACTCCATCTAAACATGAATACTAGCTCTACGATACTAGGACAATAAATAAAAAATGCAAGGGGAAGGGGATCATCAGGCCCAAGTTACCTTATGGTGAGCAAAATCGATATGAGAAGGATCAGATACATTCTCCATTAATGTATCATATCCGTAGTACAAATCCCGCTGAATCGATACTGTAGCAAACTCAGGCTTATCGAAGTCCTCAGGCAACCTAAGTATAAGAATTCAACGAAATAAAATAATCCAATAACTAAGTCGATCAAGATTCCAAAGCTTGTTTATATTATTTTAATTTCATTATACACACATACGTAGAGTATATAATAAGCAACTGAAAAGGATTGCCGGGAAAAATTGTTACTTACATGGGAGGCTTAGTAGAATTAGCTCTCTCCCAGCCATTCTCATCGGGCCAAACAAAGAGCAATCCCTGAGACACCATCGTCGGAAGTTTGGTGGCACAGGCTCTAGGCGAATTAACAGCCCGTGCCTCTGGCCCCTGGGAAGAGGCCTGCGGGATCCGTGTACAGGTGCCGCAGTGGTTGAACGACCATCCATGGTAAGAGCACTGCAAATCTCCGTTCTCGTCGATCCTCCCTTCCTGAATCAAAACAATGGCCGGAGAACAAATTAGAAGCTCAATTTATATTTAATTTATACGAGGATTTCCAGAACTATCTCCACAAATGAGGAATTCAGCGCAGATCGATCACGAAATTTGAGCGGGTGTGGTTTCTGGAGACTTACGGAGAGAGGAGCAAGGCGATGCGGGCATTTATCGTCCAGGGCGACCCATTCGTTGGTTAATTTGCTGAACCAGAGAACGATGTCGCGACCGAGAAGCTGGAACGGGGTGGGAAGAAGAGGATCCAGATCCTCTATGAGAGAGACTGGATACCAATGGTCCCGCCATGTAAACTTTGTGGATTCATCGGACCTCTCTTCCTCCGGTAAAGCGACGTCGTCTAGAGCGTCACCTTCGTTGGAGGTAAGAGGAGGAGGGGTGGAAGGCGCCGAGACCCGCAGTGTGGTGACCGAACGGTTGGCAGGTGATCGGGTCGTATATTTGGGAGGGACATGGGGAAGGCCGGAGAGTGAGCTGGAATTGTAGAGGGAGCAACCAATTGGAGGAAGAGAAGAGGAAGAGAGAGAAAGTGCCATTGATGGACCGAGATCGAAGCTCAAGGCGATTCCGGAAGAGAGGGGGTGAGGGGTAATGGAGTTCTCTCAGCTGAGGAGAGCTTTTGCGTGCAAGGAAGAGGGACTGGCATGGTTATTGGAGACGACCAATTAGAGATTGCCACCTGGAATTAGTGATTGAGATATTATTGGAAATGGACAAATATATTGGAGTCTGGCTGCGAGAGAGCCCCTGTTTTGTTTGGGTGGTAAATTGAGCAGCAGGATGGCACGTGGAAAGGGTTTGATAACACTAAGGCCCTGTATGGGTGCAATTTGAATCGGTTGAAAATTTAATTTTCAACCGGTTAAAAACTTAAATTGTGTATGGGGTACAATTTTTAGGAGATTTTGGTTGAAATGGAAGCTTATTTTAAAAGCTTGTTTTGGAAGCTTTTTTGTGGTTTTAATAGTTTATTTGGTTTGAAAGTACCACAATACCCCTAATAACAACCAAATAAACTCCACTTTTTACAAATAAACTGTTTTTCGTCCCATACGGAGTTTATATTTTTTCTTAAATTTTTAACTACTTTTACCAACAGTTTATAAATTTTTACCCTGTTTATAATTTTAGTCGGTTTATTAACCCCGTCCCATACGAACCCTAACACTCATACTATCCGCTACGGGTGGGCATGGGACGGGATGAGACGGAATTAGAGTAATCTCGCGTCACGTTCTGCATAATTTTTAAAAGAAATTTGCCTCAAAGACCAAAAATGTCCAAATGATTGAACTTTGCTAGTAAATGTCCATAATATTTTCAAAATACCAACATTACCCTCCCCTTTAATTTTTGGTGAATCCGTTCATTTTCTTCCCCGCCTTCCTCCCAATCCCCCATGGCTGCCTCTTTTTTCTGTTCACTCTCTTCTTCGGATCTGAGAGTCATGACTTCCTCTTTTACTCCGCCATACTCGTTCGATCCTAGTTCCTCTCGTTCTCCGCCTCCTCAAGGAGGGCTTTAATCATATCGTTCTCCACCTCGACATGGTGGCGGATCCAAGGTCTCGATCTCGACATGGTGGCGGTCGTCCATGAGTACCTCGCGGCTGATGTATGCCTTAATTTGATTTTCCCCTCACCCCCCCCCTCTCCCTTTCCTCGCCACCGCCTCTACCTTCTCATGAATCGTATCACCACCGCCACTAATTTTAAGGAGTTGTCCCTTCATTTGTCGAGTTTACTCCAACTGGCGAGTTATTCCAACGAGAATCGAGATGTGTTGGCCAATTCTGAGAGTTTTGTTGCCTCGCTTGTTGATTTGATCTGTAAATTTGTTCTGGCTTCCGGTGAGAATAAGTTTCCGGATATCGCGTTGTTGGTTCTGAATTTTTTGTGTTACTGGTAATTTGCTTTGTGTTGAAGATTGATAATGAAATTCGAAAGGTGTAAGTGTGTAAAGTGTAATTTAGAGCGTGTTTGACATTTACTGATTTACACAGACGCATTTACTTTGTGTTAGTTTGATTCCACATATTGATAATGGAAGATTGATAATGGAAGATTTACACAAATTGATAATGGAATTTGCTTTGTGTTAGTTTGATTCCACAAACGCATTTACTTATTTACATCTAATACAAATCAAATTTGTAGTCTTTGAGTTTTTTTTTTTTTGGTAGAATTAATCATAATGGGCCTTTTGTGACACCACTAATAAAACTTAACCATTCTTACGTATAATTACACTATTTTTCGGTGATATTGCGTGTGATTACACAATATTTTTGTAAAATCATATGTTCATTCTTTATTTTGTTCATATTGTGTTTGATTACACTATATTTATTATAGTGGTGACAGTGTCTATGACTTTGTTTTGGTTAGGTTTAGCTCATTTAGGGTTTGTGTTTCCCTTGTCCTAGATTTTTCCTTTGGTTACAGTGTCTATGACCCTTTTTTATTTTGGTTACAGTGTCTATGACCCTGTTTTGTTTTTATAGTGGTGACATTGTCTACGACCTTATTTTTATTTTGATTACAGTGTCTTTGACCCTCATTCCCATTCATTTATTAGAGGAGAACTATCACCACATGTATTTTGGCTTCTCATTAGCTCCTATAGGGTTTGTGCCTCCCTTGTTGTAGGGTTTTTCTTTGATTACAGTGTGTTTGACCCTTTTTTCATAGTGGTAACAGTGTCTATACCCCTGTTTTTATTTTGGTTACAACGTCTATAGGGTTTCCTTTGATTATTGTGTCTATGGCCTTTTTTTCATAGTGGTGACATTGTCTATGACCCGGTTTTTATCGTGGTGACAGTGTATTTTATCCTGTTTTCATAGTGGTGACCGTGTCTATGACTCTCTTACCCATTCATATAATGAAGGAGAACCATCCACCTAATTTCTTTTGGCTTCTCATTAGCCCCTTTAGGGTTTGTGCTTACCTTGTCCTAGGGTTTTCCATTTGGTAACATCAATTATCTCTTAACGACGTATTGTACATAACAGTTTAGGGTTTAGGATTTAGGGTTTAGGGCCAAGGCCCTAAACCCTAAAGACTTAACCCTAAACCCTAAACCATACTGTACATCACATGTTCTTTTGGCTTCTCATTAGTCCCTTTAGGGTTTGTACTTCCGTAATCATAGAGTTTTCCTTTTGGTTACAAGTATCTATGACCTTATTTTAATAGTGGTTACAATGTTTTTGTCTCTTTTTTATAGTGATTACAAGGTTTTAACAGTGGTTACAACGTCTATATCCATCTTGTCTATGACTATTTTTTATAGTGGTGACAATGTCTATTGAGTTTTCCTTTTAATTACAGTGTCTATGACCCTGTTTTTATAGTGGTGACAATATCTATTACCCTATTTTTATTTTGCTTACAGCGTCTATGACCCTCTTAGCCATTCATGTATTAGAGGAGAACTTTCACCACATTTATTTTGGCTTTAGCTCATTAGCCCCTATATGATTTGTGCTTCCCTTATCATATAATTCCCTTTGATTACAGTGTCTATGACCATGTTTTTATAGTGGTGACAGTATCTATGACTTTATTTTTCTAGTGGTGACAATAGTAGTTACATTTTTAAATTTTTTTTTATTGTGGTGACACTACTTTAAAAAAATCTACAAAACTAGAAATTAGAAATTAGAGAAGAACTGTTATCACATGTATTTTGGCTTCTCATTATCCCCTATAGTGTTTGTGCTTCACTTATCATATGATTTCCCTTTAATTACAGTGTCTATGACCATGTTTTTTATAGTGGTGACAGTATCTATGACTTTATTTTTATAGTGGTTACAACATTAGTTACATTTTTATTTTTTTTTATTGTGGCGACACTACTTTAAAAAAATCTAGAAAACTAGAAATTAGAAATTAGAGTAGAATTGTCACCACATGTATTTTGGCTTCTCATTAGCCCCTATAGGGTTTGTGTTTCTCTTGTCCTAGAATTTTCCTTTGGTTACAGTGTCTATGACCCTAATTTTATTTTGGTTACAGTGTTAATAAAGCTGTTTTTATTTTGGTTACCACGTCTATACGGTTTTCCTTTTCATTACAGTGTCTATGACCCTGTTTGAATAGTGGTGACAGTGTCTATGACCCTGTTTTTATTTTGCTTACGGCGTCTATGACCCTCTTACCCATTCATATATTAGAGGAGAACTATCACCACATTTATTTTGGCTTACATTAGCCCCTATAGAGGTTGTGCTTCCCTTATCATATGATTTCCCTTTGATTACAGTGTCTATGACCATGTTTTTATAGTGGTGACAATATATGACTTTATTTTTATTATGGTGACAACAATAGTTACATTTTTAATTTTTTAACGAAGATTACGCGAGTTAGAACAACTTCTAAAACTGTGGGATAATTTCTGAAATTTTATAAACTAACACAGGGGCATATTTTATAAAAACAGAAAGTCTGGGAGGTTTGGCGTAATTACTCTTCTTCTTCCCCCATCTCGACAGCAATTCGAGCATCTTCAATGGTGATTTCCAGTGATCTTCTGACGGCTCGTTCTCCTTACACAGAGCTCCGTTTGACGCGTATGACCTATCAAATTGACGAGTGCAATATCTACTTTAGCATCCTTGTGTTGATTTTGTCGAAGGATGATCTGACACACTGAGATGAGTGCTTGAACAGTGGCTACTAAACGGCTGTTTGACGAAGCTCCAAGGTGTCCGACAATGGCGGTTAGCGATTTTGTATAAATTTGAGAGGGGTTTTTGCACGAAAACCATCCTTGAGAGATGTAGAACGTGATTGAGTGGGTAGAAGGCTTGGATTTAGGGTCGAACGGAGAGGAGGTCAAGCGATGGCAGATGCCAAAGGAGGAACACCGGGGATTGGTCGGAGCACTGGTTGGGGCCGACGGAGTGGGCAATCCCGGCTAAAGGGCAGGGACAATCTGGGCGACCGCCCAGGGCCCAATCCATTAAGAGGGCCCAACCCAGGTTTACTTGTATATATGTATTATAAACTTCGTATGTTTTGTTTTTAAATAAAAAAGGCCCACAGTTGGAAAAGCCCAATCCAACTACTGTATATTATTTGCTCCAATAATAAATGAATAAACAAAAAAAAAGATGTGACGTGAATGTGTGGTCTTTAGTTTCCTCTCTTCTCTTTCCTCTTAATTACTATTCCTCTTTCCTCTTAATTCTCGTGGGTTGTGGCATGCAATTTGCATAATATAAATCAAATTTGTGAGGATATTGACAATCTTTTATGTTTTAGTTGTAATTGTTGCTGCTATGTTATACTGTATTGGTTTTGTGATACAAGAAGGCCTTGTTTTGTATTGAACTTATGTAATATTTTTATTATTAATAGTAGTAAGGAAGTTTTCAATACATAAAGAACCCTTTATATTTTTCTCGCCTCGGGCATTTAAATCGAAAGGATCGGCTCTAGGAGTGGGGGTGGTGGAGCCTCGAGCGACGACCACTGACCGCGAAGACCACCGACCACCACCGGAAACGAAGATGGAACACAAATTGCACAACTCTGTTCATTTGGGGAAGAAGAAAGAAAAGTGGGACTATAACGCAAGGGCAAAACTGAAATTTTTGGACACCAACCTAATTTTTCTCATTTTTTGTCACAGGGCTTAAGTTTTGCCCAAAATATGGACACTTACCAAAATCAACCAATTTTTTATAGGACGTGATCGGAATGGAATTAATTTTTTTTTTAAATCTCATCGGATCTTATCCTCGTGGGACGAGACGGGACGGGACGAGATTTGTCCCTCGTAAAAAAAAAATACAAAATAATCAAATAAAAAGGGTTTCAATCTTACATTATACGGAGTACATGCTACTCTTGAATTGGTAAATAGAGAGCGTCCACTCCGGGGTTCGAACCGGGGACCTATGAGTACTACCCACAAGTCCTTTTCGGTGAGCCATTCCGGAATGGTTTAGAGTACATGCTACTGAGTATCTGTGCCGTTCAATGTATTTTCGGCGCCATGTTTACTATATATCCTTATTAAAATATTTGATTTTTATATAGTTTTTAATAAAGAAAAAAAACTATATAAAACTATATGAAATTATTAAAAAAAAAAGTCAACATTTTATAGATTTTTTATTTTTCCTAAACCCTTTGAAAAAGTTAAATATAACTATTTTACTAGGAGGAGTATTTATTAAGATTTACTAATAGATTACAAACATGTATGAGAGTAAATTAGTATAAAATAAATTTATTTTTAAAAAATTAAAAAAAGAACAAATAAATTTAATATAGAAGTACTTTCTATTAGATTTTTAGTCATTTTTACTCTTTATGTTTGTATCAATATAAGGAGGTTGTATTAAATTAACAAATAAAAATAGTTAAAAAGAAGGGCCCTAAAATATTATAAATAATAAATAGGAAGACCTCGAAAATAATGTAACATGAGGATGTATTAAATTAACAAATAAAATTAGTTGATAAAAAGGCCCAAAATTAATTAAAAACAGTTAATAAGAAAGCCCATTATAATTTTACATATAGAAAATGTTAAAATATTAAAATAATAATAAAATAAATCAACTCCACTTGAGGTTCGAACCTGCAACCAGTGGGCACCAAATGAAGGAATTTGATAAGGTCGATTGCCACTGAGATATCATAGCATTGTGATTATTTGGACCATAAATAATACTGCATCCGTTCAAAATTATAAGTCCTTTTAGACTTTTGCACACATATCAAGAAAAGTCTAAAAATATTACTTTTATATCCCTTATTAATTATCCACTACCATTATATGCTAATAACATTTCACAAAACAACTCAAAAAGTTACTTTTCTCTTATCCCAATGCCTCGAAAATCTAAAAGGACTTATATTTTAAAACAAAATTCTAAGCCTAAAAAGACCTATATTTTTAAACGGAGGGAGTATAACACTACTAAAAACGCAGGAAATAGCTACGGAAAATAGCAATGGATTTAGCCACAAATGTCCGATGCTAACCAGTTTAGCCACGGAATCAGCCATGGGCAGACCATCCCTTGCTATATGCTTCGTAGCTAATAATGACGGGCCGTCCGCCATGGATTTTCTCATAACATACCCTTATAGTATCATAGCAAGAATTTGTTAGTCAATATAAGAATTTATTAGTTAATATAAGGTTTTAGTAGCTATTTATATGAGTTTTACTTAAAACACGCTCTTACAGTATTCTAATAAGAATATATTAGTTAATATAAATTTTATTAGTTACTTATATGAGTTTTCCTCAAAACATACCCTTATAGTATTCTAACAAGAATTTATTACTTAATACAAGTGAAGGTTCGATAATGTATAACAAAGTAATATAAAGATACTCTAGAAGAGGGGTTGAATAGAGTATGCCGGCTTTTCGCAGATTATCTCAAGACTTTTGAAACACTTGCAAAACCCTTTGAGATAAAAAGTAATTCTTCCTTCTAGAAAACCTGAATCACAACAGAGTTAGACAATTCGAAACAAGTGCGGAAATATGGTAAAGCAGTAAGTAAAGGACGCAACAAATTGTTAACGAGGTTCGGCACGAACTTGGCCTACGTCCCCGCCTAGGTTTCTTCCACAACCCTAGGATTCAACCGACTTTATTGATTCACAAGACTTAGGATCCTAATAGCTCATCGAGAAGCCTCTCTCCTATAAAATTGCAATCTTGTCAACTCACGTTCCCTTGGAGTCCTAGACCAATCTAGAAGAGCCCCACCTCTCTCAGCTATCTAGTACAATCCTCTTACACTTAGTGAATCAATTGCCTAGTGTTTACGTCATGAGTTACAAACTCTCGAGTATAACACTCTTTCAAAATATATCCTATAAGCTCACTGTGTAACTCTCAAATGGTTTGAAACAAAAGATACGATTCTTAAGAACTAGCAGAGAGCACATGAAGAAGACATATTGACTTGAAGGCTTGAGTGTATAAATGCTTGTGTTCAGCGAACGTCTTGTTGCCTTTCCTTCTTCCTTTTCTTTATAATGAACAACTCGGCGCCTAAGGATCTTCACCAACGGCTAGAGCAGATCATGGCATAAGATGGATTCTTCACGATCTTCTATTCTTGGAAACTCTGAAGCTATGATCACCGATTTTATTCTTCTCAACTTCAAGCTTTAAGGAAGGAGATATAATTCAAAAAGCTTCCTAAAATGTTAGTGCATATATAATAATATCTGGAAGCATATAATAACATATAATAATATTCGGACATAATATAATAACGTGCAGGTTTTGTGTTTCATCAACACAGATGTATTGTCAAGACCTTTGACACAAACTGTCTGTCAAAGCCTTTGAAACTATTTCCGATTTTCACCAAGGGAGTGGAGTTATCAATCTCCCCCTTGATGAAAGACAAAACCTGTACATCCCTGCAACTTAGTCAAATAATTATATCATAAGCAAAATTGGACTAAGTACCTGCATGGGTTAGACAAATGTTGGATCATAATTTTAAAGCGTGAAATATCCAACCAAAAACAAAACAAGGTAGTCTTCCAAGACCTTTGGTTCACAACAGTTTAACGTCTAAAAGTCTAAACCATCAGCAGATCATCTCCCCCTTTTTGTCTTTCAACAAAGGGAGGAGGGTAAAACAGTATCCAAAAGTTTTAAAACCAATATCCAAAAACCAGCAGTGTTTAGATTGAGGGTTAGGGTAGGGTAGGGTAGGGTTTAAGATTCATCATCCGGAGCATCATCCATGAGCAGCAACCTCAGACCGTGCAACAGCTTAGACACCCCACTCATCTCCAACGAAAACTCTCTATGCATCTTCTTGATATCCAGGCGAACATCCTCCAAGCCCAACTCCAGGTTGTCCATGCGCTCATCAATGGCAGATGCAGTGGCAAGAGTTTTTGAGGGAGAGGCAAGACTCCAAGTCCCTTGAGGGGACTGAGTGATGACAATATTCTCAAAGCTCTTGGAGTCGAATTTACCCATATGACGCTGTTGTTCTTCATTTTTGAAATCAATTTCAGAAGCTTTGAAGATATGGGTTAATAGGTTGACAAAGGGGAGGGGAGTTCCTTTTATGGCTTTGCGAGTGTGAGCCATGGATCCTAGGATGGTATTGGCCAGATCAAGATCATGGCCATTCAAAATTCGGTATAGAAGGACCATGTCGTTATCAGTTAGGAGGGATCTAGAGTTTATACGGGGTAAGAGGCATCGTACAATGATGTTGAAAATGATTTTTGCCTCGAGGGTAAGGGACGAGTGGGTAAGCTGTTTTGTGGTGCTGTTGGGTGCTTCGGGGATAAGGTATTTGGATCGGGCAAGGGCAATGCACTGCTCTTTTGTGGGGTGTTCAGGAGAGGGTGGACAAGGTCTAGAAAGGCTAAGGAAATCAGCGAAGTCAATGGAGTTGAAAGTGATTCTAACTCCCTTGACGACTGATTCCAAGGACCAACCATCAGCATTGTGTTTGGCTTTGAGGTTAATGTAAAACAGACGGGTGAGTTGGGGATAGTAAACAGATTCAAGGTTTAGAAGGGTCCAGGCAGAGGATTGTTTGAGGAGAGAGATGCAGGGTAGGTTCAAAGCTTCCAAAAACTTAAAGATCAATGAAATGAGAACAACATATCTTACGAGTTCTAAACTCATCTACTCACTTTCCAGCCATCTCAGGATTTTCAAACCAGGAGGAGGGCAAGGATTGGTTTACCTGGATAAGTGCAGGTGGATCGGCGTTCTTTCTGCGAGCCTTTGTGGGAGAAGTCCTCTTGACAGACGCGTCAAGGCTTCTGAGAGTGTCTTTCCTTGTGCGCTTGGGAGATGGAGGCTTTGCTGCAGGTGCTTTGCGCTTATTCGGAGATGGGGGAGGAGGAGGAGGAGAAGGAGAGGGAACAAGTTGTGGCTCCTCATCCTCTTCATCCTCAGACCCCGAGTCCTCAGCGGACCCTTCAACGTCGTCTCCCTCAGCATCCTCATCGTCTGCAGTCTCGTCGTCCTCCTCTTCCTCTGGTTCCTCTTCAGTAGGAACCTCCTTCTCAGCAGCTCTTAGGGCCTCTTCCTCGGCCTTCTTTCTGGCTTTCTCAGCCTCCTCCTCAGCTATTTTCCTTGCTCGCTCAACCTCTTCCTCAACCTTTTTCTTTCTCTAGGCCTCTTCCTTGGCCTCCTTAGCAGCATCTTGTTCCAAAATCTCATCAAGATCCTCCTCTTCATCCTCTTCCTCAACAATGATTTTCCTTTTCCCTTTTTGCTTGGCACTGAGTGACTTCTTCGTCGGGCACTTTAGAGAACGCTTGATTTCAGCAATGGTGCTCGGGATAGTAGCTAGGACAATGGCTTGAGGAGTAGGTTCGGGTTGAGGGGAAGTAACAATGGCCTGGCGTCCCTTGGGGGTACCGCCAAGGCATTTGGGTGTGGAGGTCTTCTTGGATTTGGGTGCCATGGATGAGATTCAGCTAGGGCTCCAGAAAAGGTTGAGAGGTTGAAGAAGAAGTATTAGAGAGGGTTTAGGTAAATCTGGAGAGGTGAGAGAATCGGGTAAGGTTTGTGGTTTAAAAAGGAAGAGAGGGTTAAGTTGATGGGACGGGTTTAGGGTTCCAATGAGGGTAATCATCACACTGCCATTTTGAAAATATTTGATTTCCAAAACAATTCAAATTTCAAACCATCTTGTCACAATTTAATTCAAGAGGTAATAATTCCAAAAATATCTTTTCCAAAAATAAAAAATACTCGAATATAAGAACTTTTGAAAAATAATATGTGTACTGCATAAAGAAGGTTAAAAAACATAAAAACTATATTTGATCAAATATCTAACAAGATATTAACCAAATATATGATCCGCTATATGTGCTCTACCATTCAACTCACAATCTTTGACATAAATTTCAAAGGTCTTGACACTGAGTAGAATTTATCTTTTGTAAAGGGAAAACTCCCCCAATGAAACTGCATCCCTGTTAAGCATTCCAATCTCACGTCTAATGAAGGTGAACCTGTCCCCTGACAAAGACTTAGTAAAGATGTCAGCCCACTGATAATCAGTTGAAATAAAAGATATGGACACATCACCTTTTTCGACATGGTATCTAATGAAGTGATGTCTTACATCAATATGTTTGGTCCTTGAATGCTGAACATAATTCTTTGTAATTGATATGGCACTTGTATTGTCACACTTAATGGGAATACCTTTGAGGTTGATGCCAAAATCTCTCATTTGTTGAGCTATCCAAAGGATTTGGGAGCAGCATGCTCCAACTGCTATGTATTCGGCTTCAGCTGTGGATAGAGCAACTGAGTTTTGTTTCTTTGAATGCCAACTGATCAAGGATGCTCCTAAGAATTGGCAACATCCTGACGTGCTCTTCCTATCCACCTTATAGCCTGCAAAATCTACATCAAAATACCCGATTAATGTAAAATCTTTTTGCATTGGGTACCATAAGCCAAGCTCCTTAGTGCCATTTGAGATATCGAAAGATCCTCTTCACATCAACGAGGTGAGATTCTTTGGGGTCAGCTTGAAACCTAGCACACATGTAAACACTAAACATGATGTCAGGTCTACTAGTTGTAAGATGTAGTAAAGATCCAATCATCCCTCGATACTCCTTTTGATTGACACTTTTCCCAGTCTTGTCTTGATCTAGAGATAAGGTTGAGCTCATGGGTGTCTTGGCTGCTTCGGATTGATCCATCTTGAACTTCTTCAAGAGATCCTTAGTGTACTTGCTTTGGTTGACAAAGATCCCTTTCTTGGATTGATGAACTTGTAATCCCAAAAAGAAGTTGAGTTCACCCATCAAGCTCATCTCAAATTCACTGCACATGATGTCAGAAAATTCCTTGCACAAAGATGTGTTAGTAGCTCCAAACAATATATCATCAACATATATTTGAATAACCAAAATATCATTTCCTTTGGTCTTGATAAAAAGAGTCTTGTCGATCAACCCCCTTTTAAAATCATTTTCTAAAAGATATTTTGACAAACGCTCGTACCAAGCTCTTGGGGCTTGTTTCAAACCATACACCGCTTTGTCTAGTTTGTAAACATGATTAGGAAATTCCGAACTTTCAAAACCTAGGGGTTGAGTCACATAGACTTCTTCCTCTAAGAAACCATTAAGAAAAGCACACTTGACATCCATTTGATATAACTTTATGCTCATAAAAGATGCAAATGCTAATAATATGCGAATGGCTTCAAGCTTGGCTACAGGAGAAAAAGTCTCCTCGTAGTCAATACATTCCTCTTGATTGTAGCCTTGAGCAACAAGCCTTGCCTTGTTCCTCACGATCTTACCATTCTCATCTAGCTTGTTCCGAAATACCCAAGGTGCCAATGACTGATTGATGCTTTGGTCTAGGCTTCAAAGTCCAGACTTTGTTCATTTCAAATTCATTAAGCTCGCTTTGCATAGCAATGATCCAGTCTGGCTTTTGAAGAACCCCATCTACCTTCTTTGGTTCTATAAGAGAAACAAACGCATGAAAAGCACAAAGATCTTTAAGTTTAGAACGAGTTTGAACACTAGATGTAGGGTTAGAGATGATATCCTTTAATGAGTGTGATGAGGAGTATTTGAATTTTCGTTTGTTAGTCTCAGCTCCTTGATTTGTCACACCAGCAGGATTGATTTGTGCTACATCTGACTCCGTGGTTCTGTTAGGTTCGGTTACTGCAGTTTCTGACGTTTCAACACTTTTGGATTGGTCACCAAGGGCTTTGGACGAATCTTCAACACCTTGGGCCAATTCTTCAGTGTTGAGAATCTGTTCCTGCATATTCCTCTTCTCTGTGTTCTTGATAGCAGCATCACTACGCGCATCAAATTTCCCAAGGTTATCTTGATAACTTGGTCCTTTTGTTGAAGATTCTATAAGCTTTGCTACTTGTGGAGTAGCCAAGAAATATACCTTCATCACTACGCGCATCAAATTTCCCAAGGTTATCTTTTCCATTGTTATGAACAAAACAAGTACATCCAAAAGGTTTAAAATAAGATATAAGTGGTTTGCGGCATTTGAAAAGTTCATAAAGAGTTTTCTTTAAGATGGAACGAATAAGACAACGATTCAAAATATAGTTAGCTGTGTTAACAGCTTCAGCCTAATTGGTTTTAGGTAATGCATTTTTTAAAAGCATAGTCCTGGCCATGTCCTCTAGGGTGCGGTTCTTTCGTTACACAACCCCATTTTGTTGAGGTGTCCTAGGAGCAGAAAAATTATGGGAGATGCCATATTTAGCACAAAACAAATCAAACTGAAGTTGATCAAACTCCCTACCATGATCACTTCGAATTGACACTATGGGCTCGTTTATTAAAGTTTGCAACTCCTTACAAAGTTTTGAAAACTCAAATAAGGCATCTGATTTTTCTTTTAAAAAGGCAACCCAAGTATATCTAGAAAAATCATCAACAACAACAAGCATGTACTTTTTACCATTGGGAGATTTGACTCGCAAAGGACCACATAAATCCATATGTAAAAGTTCAAGGGGTCTAAAAGAACTTACAACCTTATTGGGTTAGAAAGAGCTACGTGTTTGTTTACCTCGTGTGCATGCTTTGCATATATCAATACCTTTGAAGTCCATCTCAGGTAGTCCTCTTACAAGCCCTTTGGACACAAGCTTCTGTAGTGTATGTGGGCTCACATGACCGAGTCTCCTGTGCCAGAGCTTTGGATTGTCCGTCATAGCCTTTAGACAGGTTAAGCTTCCTTGTGCCACTTGCTCAGCATTCACAGCATAGACGTTGTTATAACGATATGCAGTTAGAACTACTTCACATGTATCTTCTCTGCGCACTAGACATCTTTTCTTGTTAAATCCAACATCATTACCACTATCACATAGTTGAGAAACACTAAGCAAATTATACTTCAGACCATTAACAAGATAAACATTTTTAATACTATGGTTGGGATCACTCCCAACACTACCAATACCAACGATGTCACACTTTCCTTTGTCACCAAGAGTGATTGTTCCCGTGGATTGCTTCTTTAGTTTATGGAAGAGAGAACTTTTCTCACTCATATGTCTAGAGCATCCACTATCAATAATCCACTTTTGTTCTTTCACCTTGATGATCTCCTGCAAAACAAAAATCAACCTTTGCGGCTAGACTAATAAGCAAATTTAGATCCATTATTGGGATAAACCATATTTGGTAAAATAGTGCCTTTGGGGACTCAAACTTGGGTTATCCATTCTTTTCTTAAATGAACAGGAAATGTATTGCGAATGATATGTGGATCCTTTCTCCTATAGGGGCAGGTCTCTTTTACATGTCCCTTTCTTGCACAGTGGTGACATATAGGAGAGTTTCTACTTCCTTTTGCCTTTACAAAAGTGGTAATGTGTTGCTTCCTTAAAAACCTTGGATTGTAACCAATACCACTTTTGTTTAGAGAACTTTGTTGCTCACCCAACATCCTATCAAGAGTGCCTTTGGATTTGATAAAACTTATGAGGGGTGTCTGTTGGTCTTGAATCTTATTATTCAGGGAGATCTTCTCGTTCTCTAAGTCATGATGTTCACTTCTTAGAGAGGAGAGATCTTGCTTGAGTTCAGATTTCTCTGAGTCAAGAGTCTTGACTTTAATATCAAGACCTGAATAAGAAGTTTCAAGACTTTTGACCCTCATAGGCAGATCCTCAATAGTTCTTTCCTAGTCCATAGTTTTCTTAATAAGAGTGTTAGTTTGGGCAATAAGTTTCTCTTCATTGGCAATCATATTAGGAAGGAATTCCGATAATACCTCTTTTGGACTTTCCATAAGTTCTCTTACAGTTACCTCAAGCTTTTCATCGTGGGATTCATCTCCTGAGGCCATAAGACAGACATTGGCCTTCTCATCATCGAAGTCTGAGTCAGAATCGCTCCAAGTTGCCACCATGACTTTCTTTTTCCATCTATCACCTTTCTTGGACTGGATCTTCGTCTTTTGAGGGCAATCTTTCACAAGATGGTCTGTTTCACCACATTCAAAACAAGACAAAGGTTTAGTTTTCTTGTCATATTTGTTGTATTGAGACTTACCTCGAAATTTAGAAGACGCTGATCCATCCTTGTTGTTGAATTGTTTCTTCATTTTGAGGATTCGAGAGAGGCCTCTTGTGATAAGAGCAAAAGGATCATCCTCATCGTAATGTATAACAAGATTGTTAGATCTAGTAGTAGACCTCCCTTGTGCAAATCCTCCGCTTGCTTCACTAGACATGATCAAAACTCACAAGATTGTTAGATCAAAAGCAGTGAGTAAAGCTTTGATACCAATTGAAGGTTCGATAATGTATAACAAAGTAATATAAAGATACTCTAGAAGAGGGGTTGAATAGAGTATGCCGACTTTTCGCAGATTATCTCAAGACTTTTGAAACGCTTGCAAAACCCTTTTAGATAAAACGTAATTCTTCCTTCTGGAAAACCTGAATCACAACAGAGTTATACAATTCGAAACAAGTGCGGAAATATGGTAAAGCAGTAAGTAAAGAACGCAACGAATTGTTAACGAGGTTCGGCACGAACTTGGCCTACGTTCCCGCCTAGGGTTCTTCCACAAGCCTAGGATTCAACCGGCTTTATTGATTCACAAGACTTAGGATCCTAATAGCTCACTGAGAAGCCTCTCTCCTATACAATTGCAATCTAGTCAACTCACGTTCCCTTGGAGTCCTAGACCAATCTAGAAGATCCCCACCTCTCTCAGCTATCTAGTACAATTCTCTTAAACTTAGTGAATCAATCGCATAGTGTCCACTTCCTGAGTTACAAACTCTCGAGTATAACACTCTCTCAAAATATATCCTATAAGCTCACTATGTAACTCTCAAATGGTTTGAAACAAAAGATACGACTCTTAAGAACTAGCAGAGAGCACACAAAGAAGACAGATTGACTTGAAGGCTTGAGTGTATGAATGCTTTTGTTTAGCGAACGTCTTGCTGTCTTCCGTTCTTCCTTTTCTTTATAATGAACAAATCGGCGCCTAAGGATCTTCACCAATGGCTAGAGCAGATCATGGCTTAAGATGGATTCTTCACAATCTTCTATTTTTGGAAACTCTGAAGCCATGATCTCCGATTTTATTCTTCTCAACTTCAAGCTTTAAGGAAGGAGATATAATTCGAAAAGCTTCCTGAAATTTTAGTGCATATATAATAATATCTGGAAGCATATAATAACATATAATAATATTCGGACATAATATAATAAGGTGCAGGTTTTGTGTTTCATCAACACAGATGTATTGCCAAGACCTTTGACACAAACTGTCTGTCAAAGCCTTTGAAACTATTTTCGATTTTCATCAAGGGAGTGGAGTTATCAATAAGGTTGTAGTAGCTACTTATATGGGTTTTACTCAAAACATACTCTTATAGTATTCTAATAAGAAGTTATTACTTAATATAAGGTTTTATTAGCTTCTTATATGAGTTTTACTCAAAACATACTCTTAGAGTATTATAATAAGAATTTATTAGTTAATATAAGGTTTTATTCATTCCTTATATGAATTTTAATCAAAACATACTCTTATAGTATTCTAATAAGAACTTATTAGTTGATATAAGGTTTTATTAAACATTTATGAGTTACTTTTATCAATTTTCCTCAAAATATATTATTATAGTATTCTAATATGAATTTATTACTTAATATAAGGTTTTATTTAAAATTTATTAGTCACCTATATGAGTTTTCCTCAAAATTAAACATATCCTTATAATATTCTCATAAGAATTTATTAATTAGTTAATATATTTGGACTCATCATAAATTAATGCTTATTTGAGCTCAATTGTAAATAGCCACGGATTTAGCCACGGATGTGACCGTAGCTAAAATCGTGGCTACTACGGATGGGCTTATCAATACGATGTACGAGTGATTTATTGGGCTTGCATTCATTGAGCTTTGACTATTTTTAATGGGTTTGACCGCCTATAGGGTTTAATAGCCATGGATTCAGTTACGATTCAAGTTCACTCACCCCATGTTCGACCTGCCTACAATAACCGATCCAAGCCCACTCACCTCGTGTCCATTCCATCGTCGGATTTCTGATGCTGAATAGCCACGGATTTAGCCACGAGGTTGATGTTGTTGCCAAATCAGCATCGAATACAGCCACGAAATAAGCATTCGTAGCTAATTTCGTGGCTAATTACCACTATCATCCACTTCTTCAGCCACGGAAACTGTGTTCGTTGCTATTAGCAACGAATTTGATGATGTGGCATTCTTGGGTGAACACCAGCCACGGTCAAGAACAATCGTGGCCAATGTCATTGATATTGGCAACCAAAACAGCGTCGACTGACATTCGTGGCTAAAAATCCGTAGTTATTTCCTTTTTTTTAGTAGTGTAGGTGCTAAAAACTATTTATTTGGGGCCCTCGTAAAATTGGGGGCCCTGTTCGATTAGGCTCTTTCCACAACCCATTGGACGAGTCTGCTGAGTATGTATATATTGAATATGCATACTATAGAATTATATCCACACAATATATTTAGGGCTATTTGCACAAATATACACTTTTTTTGTCGGGTTTGCAAAAATACCACTTTTTTAGAAAATTTGAAAAAATACCATATTTGGTATTAGTGCAAATAGGATGGGGAAATTGCTTAGCCGGTTGCAGGTTGTCCTAAGAGGGAAGAGAGAGAGAGAGAGAGAGAGAGAGAGAGAGAAAGAGAGAGAGAGAGAGAGAGAGAGAGAGAGAGAGAGAGAGAGAGAGAGAGAGAGGGAGAGAGAGAGAGATGGGACATCGGATTGGGTGGGGGATTTTAGCGCCAAAATTGGAGAGAGAGGAGGTGAGGTGATGGGAAAGGCTTTCCCTCCATTTTTAAAGTCTAATAGGAGAGGAGGAGAGAGGCCATCATTTTCGGTCTTCCCGTAGAAAAGAGAGCTGGAGAAGAAGGCCACCATTGGAGAATAACCCATCCGCATTAAGGTCTAGTTGGTGAGCACGTGTCGGGCTCTTTATTCGTTCGTGTTAGTGTTTGTAAACTTCCGTGTTACAGAGATATCTGAGAAACCCTAATTCTCAGTTGCAATGGGTAGGTTTCTCTTATATTTCTCCTCATGTTTTGTGAAGAGTAGATACCTATTAACAATGGTGCTGATCCGAGTTTTCAATTGCAGGGCAAAACGCCAAAGTTTGTGTCACTCTCAACTTCAACGGGCGTTGGTTGGTCGATGGTGCGGGGTGGGTGTATTATGGCGAAACAGAGCGGAAGAATGTGATAATTGAAGAGGGCATCGACTTCGCCTCCCTGACTCAACTGTTGAGGGTCAAGGTCGGCCATGATTGTTCATGTGAAGATTGACGGTTGTCTTACATGCCAAAGGGGGAAGAAGCGGGTCATCCGATAACGATAGGTGATGATGACGACCTTGAGGCTTTTAAGTTTCTCAACTCGAAGTCTGGGGAGCATCCATGGCCCATGGCGATATATGTTGGTCCAGTGGTGAAAGAGAGCCTTCAAGTACCACAACCCGACGTCGGGGAAGAATGCTTGAGTGGGCCTCGTAACTCTCAAAAGGTGGACGAGCTGGAGGCAGAAGGTAAGCCACAACCAAACCCTATGGTTGTAGATGTGGGGTTATATGGTGGAGGAGGGGTTAGCCAGTCAATAGGGATGAGCAACGATATAAGGGTGAAAAACAATGTGAAAACGGGGCTTGGAAGGGGTGACAAAGATATATGTGAGGGTGACAAAGGTAAGGGTCCGGAGGTGATCCTCTTGGCTGAGGTCATAGGGAAGAGGCAGGACGACGTTACTGAAATGGGTTTTGGAACTGGTGACAGACGTATTTTTGAAGGTGACAAGGGTAAATGTCCAAAGTCAAACCACATGGATGAGGTGATAGGGAAGAGACAGGAGGACGCTATTGAGAGCGGGTTTGGAACTGGTGAAAAGCTTAAGAGTGTAGGTGACAAGGGTAATGGTCCGGAAATGATCCAGTTGGGTGGGGTGATAGGGAAGAGCCAAGAGCACGCAGGTGACATAGGGTCTGGAACTGGTGACATGGATATTCTTGAGGGTGACTGGTGTGATGGTCTAGATGTTATCCACTTGGGTGACACGGACTCCTCTCAAGATGACACGGAAAACTGTGAAGGTGACAAGTATAAGGGGGTAGATCTCATAGCCATTAGCAGTGAGGAGGAGGAGGAGGAGGCTAGGACTTCGATTCCGGAGTGAAGAGGGAAGAAGATTGTTCATATTATTATGACTGGGATGATTATGAGGAAGACCCGGGTATGAGGGTGTCGACGGAGGAGGATGAAGTTGAGGAGGACGAAGTTGAGGAGGAGGTGATTAGGGAAATTGAAGATCGGGTTCCTAGGTCCAGCACATCCCCACTGTGGATGGAGAACGTAGAAGCTATGTTGGACAAAGCAACGCCTCGGACCCAGGAACATCGACGGAAGCTGACAGAAATTTCGGAGGGACAAATGTTCGCCTCGATGGTAGAATTGCAGACTTGCCTGAAGTGGATTGCGGTGCAGAAGTGCTTCGAGTTTGTAGTGAAGAGGTCGTGTAACAAAACCTATTTAGTTGGTTGTTTGGACAGCAAGTGCACGTGGATGTTAAGGGCGTCGACTTACCGGCGCACGACTATGTGGTCCATCCGACAGTATGTCCAGGAGCATACATGTGACCCGAGCATGATGCACAACCATAGCCGACATGCTACGTCGAACATGATTGGACGCAACCTCGTGACCACGTAAGTGTTAATTTAGTTGCTGACAAGAGGAAAACCTGTCGTTGTTCTTGCCAAAGAATACTCAAACTTACTAACTAGTATAGCGTGCAAGCAAGAGATCGATCCACAGGGAAATCTATTAAATTCAAGTCTAATTATAATTGCTAAGAGAGAAAAGGGGGAGTTTTTAGTGTGAAAAGATATGCCTTTTAGCAAAGCAGAAGCAAGCAAACAAAGCGAATTGGTTTAAGAATGCAGTGGAGAGGAATAGGTTCACCTACAATTCGTCACTTCGATTGATGAATTCGATCCTTGTTTCAGCCTCTAGTTCTTGACTTTTCCTATCAATGTCCTTGTCCAGATCTTAGGTAAATTACTAGTCCTACGAATCCTAGCAACCCTTATCTCTAAATAACCCTAACACAGTTAAGATTCAACCTAGAGATAGCATTAAGATTATGAATTAACCAAGGTACATATAATATCAAGCTACGAGTCGATATTCAACATGTATTCAACTTCCTACACATCCAATTAGTCCTATGAGTCCTAAAGGGATATGATTGCCACTTGGGTTAAGGTTCGCTACGAGGAATCTACAAAACCCTAGCAATTGAATGAATCTACTCTAACTAGTCGGCCAGACCAGAGCGAATAAAACACATTCAAGGAATTAAGCACAAAGAAGTCAAAACATTGCAATAGGAATAAGAACTAGATTAAGAAACTCACAATTCAACAATCAAAGATCCAAATCGTAGGCGAAACCTCGAGAGTTTAGTTGCTCATGCTCAACGGCGCTCTCAACAATGGTGTAAAGTGCATAAGGTGAATGAATAGAATAACTAGAAAAACCTTAAATAGTCTAGAGAAATTCGGCCCAAAATAGTTTAATGAAAACCCTAAGTAAAGTCCGCTTCCGATGTTCAGCTACTGTACGGGCCGCGGGGCGGCCAGGCCAGGCCGCGGGGTAGCCGGCGATTCTGCGAACTCCTCCGTTTCTCCTTCGAGCCGCGGGGCGGCCAGCGATGCTACGGGGCGGCCAGCGATCCTTCCGATCTTCTTCTTCTTTGTTTCCAGCGGCTTCTAAGTATCCTCTTTAGCTTATTTTTGCTCTTCTCAAATCCATTTCACCTCCAATCTACTTTACCTGAAATAAACCATAAAATCATGTAGATTCCGCCTCTTCTAACTCAACAATTGATAATGCAAATTCAACTAAATAAATGAAATATTCACACATAAATAATGCTAAATGCAATCTATTATGCAACACTAAACATGCTCTATCAAATTCCCCCACACTTGAACCTTTGCTTGTCCTCAAGCAATAGAAAACTTAACTCTGCAGCCCCACAGAATAACAATTCATGTATCCACACCTCAATATTCTTTAAGTGCATGAAAACTAGCAAACACAAAAAATTAATAACATCATAGCACATAATTGGAATAATCAATGAAATCAGGCAACCATATCCATTCTAGACCTCACAAAGAAGATGTGTTTCACGCTCGCTCAAGTGTTTAGGTTTATGATTACGCTCAAAACTCAATCTTCAAAAACTTAGCTACAAAAGCCTTGCACCAGTGTTCTAAATCTCCACCGCTGGTGACTCTACACACAACAAAAATCATGAGGTCTTTCAATTGGGTTGTAATGGGGCCAAGGTAGAACAATTATGGTATGGAACAATTTTGGTCTTGTGGTGCTCATAATCCGGGAACCAAGGAAGCTACCAAATCATAAAACCCCTCATAAACATCTCATACCATATCTCTATAATGCCAAACAACACCAATTTCAAGCATAAAACTTTACAAACCAACTCAACTCATTCCTTTATTCTTTTTTTTTCTTTTCTGCTTTTCATTCTTGCTGAAACAAATGATTTTCCTTGACTTTTACCCCTAAGTGAATTTTATCCTCCTTAGGTCCCAAGTAATAAGAATGCTAGCAAGAATCAAACATCTCAATAAATACACCTCCAACATACAATCCACCACAACAAACCATCATCCACACTATAAATATTCACCAATTATTCCTAAATTCCCGGATGGGGTCAGGCTATCATTGGCTATGGAAAATTCTTGTGGAGTTATAAAAGTATAGGCAATTAGGCTCAAACTGGCTTCAAGCAGAGGATAATATGTAAGGTGGGAATAGAGTCAAATGGGGCTAATAAAGGTGCCTCAATCATGTTTAAATCATGTGCAGAAATCATAATATGCATCCTTGAAAAAGATATCTCAATGCAAGTCAAAGAGGAAGTAATCGAAGAGAGTACACACAACAAGCAAGAGGACTAAATAAAGTGTAGTCCTGAATAGGCCAAAATAAGCTCACTAGGACATGTCTAGAACTTCAAGATCACCCAAAAATTCAAGATTTTATGCGCTCAATCATCAATCAATCATGCCCACCAAATAGTGTAGAAAACATATATCGAAGGCTTCAACAATTCAAGCACATCATGGGGCATAAATCTCAATAGAAAATATAGAGGACAAACGGCATCCACATGGGGAAATAAGACATATTCCTAATAATGCAAGAACTAAAACTGTTTTTTTCCCCCACCATAGAAATAACTTTTTCAGAAACTAAATATGCATACAACCAATATAAATAAACATGCAACCTTAAAACATAAAATGCAGTGCAAATTAGAACCAAAATACAGAGAGTTTTCAAGTCTTCTCCCCCACACTTAAACCTAACATTGTCCTCAATGTAGAAAAGAGAACAAAAACATCAAAATAAAAATAAAAAGGGAAAAGAAAAGAAACAACTAACATGCTCACTGCTGAGGTGGTGGAGGCGGCGGATATGGTGGGAACTGTGGATAGGCGAATCGATAAAAGTCCTCTTGCCTCTGCCATATCTAACATTGTCCTCAATCGATAAAAGAATGCAGTGGAGAGGAATAGGTTCACCTACAATTCGTCACTTCGATTGATGAATTCGATCCTTGTTTCAGCCTCTAGTTCTTGACTTTTCCTATCAATGTCCTTGTCCAGATCTTAGGTAAATTACTAGTCCTACGAATCCTAGCAACCCTTATCTCTAAATAACCCTAACACAGTTAAGATTCAACCTAGAGATAGCATTAAGATTATGAATTAACCAAGGTACATATAATATCAAGCTACGAGTCGATATTCAACATGTATTCAACTTCCTACACATTCAATTAGTCCTACG
The DNA here is from genome assembly GCA_037127255.1 of Persicaria tinctoria. NCBI lineage: Eukaryota > Viridiplantae > Streptophyta > Magnoliopsida > Caryophyllales > Polygonaceae > Persicaria > Persicaria tinctoria. The sequence goes on along the minus strand of JBANSL010000009.1, from coordinate 4,292,863 downwards.
AGTCCTAAAGGGATATGATTGCCACTTGGGTTAAAGTTCGCTACGAGGAATCTACAAAACCCTAGCAATTGAATGAATCTACTCTAACTAGTCGGCCAGGCCAGAGCGAATAAAACACATTCAAGGAATTAAGCACAAAGAAGTCAAAACATTGCAATAGGAATAAGAACTAGATTAAGAAACTCACAATTCAACAATCAAAGATCCAAATCGTAGGCGAAACCTCGAGAGTTTAGTTGCTCATGCTCAACGGCGCTCTCAACAATGGTGTAAAGTGCATAAGGTGAATGAATAGAATAACTAGAAAAACCTTAAATAGTCTAGAGAAATTCGGCCCAAAATAGTTTAATGAAAACCCTAAGTAAAGTCCGCTTCCGATGTTCAGCTACTGTACGGGCCGCGGGGCGGCCAGGCCAGGCCGCGGGGCAGCCGGCGATTCTGCGAACTCCTCCGTTTCTCCTTCGAGCCGCGGGGCGGCCAGCGATGCTACGGGGCGGCCAGCGATCCTTCCGATCTTCTTCTTCTTTGTTTCCAGCGGCTCCTAAGTATCCTCTTTAGCTTATTTTTGCTCTTCTCAAATCCATTTCACCTCCAATCTACTTTACCTGAAATAAACCATAAAATCATGTAGATTCCGCCTCTTCTAACTCAACAAGTGATAATGCAAATTCAACTAAATAAATGTAATATTCACACCTAAATAATGCTAAATGCAATCTATTATGCAACACTAAACATGCTCTATCAGTTGCGAACAACTATTTCTGTCACACAACATTATTCCCCATGTCACATCACGTAACTCACCATGACACCATTATATGCAGGTTCACCGGGACTCGAAAGGACCTTGTTCCCGAGCAAGTCCAGAAAATGACGAAGTCCGAGTATGGAGTATCGTGTAGCTACTGGAAGGCACGAAGGACACGACTGACAGCGAGGGAGGTGAAGCATGGGACCGACGAATACAGCTACCGAGATATTATTCCATACTTGCACATGTTGAAGCAGACTAACCCCGGGACATATACTAAGTTAGAGTTGGACGCATCCCAAAGATTCAAGTACGCCTTTATTAGCTTTGGGGTATGGCGTAAGGCGATTCCCTACCTTCGAAAGGTAATACCCCATGTCGGTACTATAATATTGCATGTCACCTAACATACATAACCATGTCACCTAACCAGCTGGTGTCGATATCCATGTCCAGGTGATTTCAGTTGATGGGAGTTTTCTGAAAGGGAAGTTCAGGGGCACGCTTCTATTTGCCACATCCCAAGATGCAGACCACAGTGTATACCCGATCGCTTTTGCGATTGTCGATGGTGAGAATCATGGGTCATGGGGCTTCTTCTTCAAGAACATGCTACATGTCGTCGAGGATACACCGGACTTAATGTTTGTCTCTGATCGGCATCTTAGTATCGTCAAAGGTTTGAGGGACAACTATGTGTTTGCCAAGCAAGGGGCCTGCCAATGGCATCTATTTCAGAATGCCAGGGTTAAGTACAGGGGGGTGACGGGCCTGCGCACATTGTACTTAAAGGTGGCGAAGGCGTACACGAGGGCAGAGTTCGAGAAGCACTTTGCTGATTTTTGCGCTCAGGCACCCGCTGCGGGCCAATACCTAAAAGAGACTGGATTCCAGAACTGGGCTCGGGCATACTTCTTGGGGATGCGCTACAACATATTGACGATGAACAACTCCCAGTGTCTGAATTCGGTGTTCAAGGAGCCCCGCGACCTACCCATCACACCCCTGATTGATGCTGTCATCGAAACAATATCCAAGTGGTTTTATGATCGACGGGAAAAAAGCATCAAATCGGCGTCAACGATTAGCGATTACGTTCAAGGTGAGTTGCAAACGAGCTATTCGTTGGCAACATTAATGGATGTCAGAGCCCTCAGTGCACACGAGTACACTGTCCGCAGAGGGTCCGCCACCTGGGTTGTGAACCTGTGTGCCCGGACCTGCACATGCAAGCGGTTCGACATTGACCAGTTTCCGTGCCAGCACGCCATAGCGGCTGCAAGGTATCGAGGTAGCAATTTGTTCTCTCTCGTGAATGACTGCTACAAAGTCGCAGCATGAAAGGCGTGTTATGAGAATGTGCTATATCCGGTTCCTCCAAGAGAAGATTGGCGAATCCCCTCAGCCATCTCCAGCGCGGTGTGTCTCCCCCCGGACGTGAAGCGACGCCCTGGTCGCCCTAAGACTTGTCGATACCCATCTCGGGGAGAATTTAGCCGTTCCAAGCGCCGTCGTTCTTAGATGTGTTCCTCCATTGGTGGTCCAACGCCTTACCTCAGCAGCTGGGTAGTCTTTTTCATTTGCCGTATCGGGTCAGTGGTTGGACCATTCTCCGTCTATGTTATTTTTTGAACGGGCTACGTAGTTGGTAGTGTAATTAGGCTGTTTGTGCATATGACAAACTGTAAGTAGGGTGCTATACTTTTGGGAAGGGTTTCCATACTACAGTTAAGTGGTGAAGAACTTCGTAGTACTTTTGGGGATGGTTACAGAAAAAAACCCTGTCACCCTATTTGTATTCCCGTGTCAGGTAGAAGGGGTTATCATGTCACAGCTTTCAATTTCATGGTAGACATTTCGGTGGTTGAATCTATGATAATGAATTCACCAATGCATTGGCACTTATTTGACAACATGTTTACATTCCTGAGTGGTTGTGGTAGTGGTGTTAGGAATTCACCCTTGTGAACATATTGAAATCACCTTCATGACAATGTTGAAGGGGTTATTATGTAAGGTGACACGGGATTGTAAGTTGGGTGACACGGGTGATTTCCTGACAACTTATAACCAAAGTTTCGACAATAATAACTTAGTCAACCAGTGGTCAAAGATAGACCAACTTTTCGCCAAACTTGCATAAATAGCACAATGAGGGATAATTTGGAAAAATTGACCCTTTCCCATTTATGTCGAAAACGTTGCCCGTAACTCAAAACAAAAAGAAAACAAAACGAAAACAACAAAGAATAAGTTGACACGCGTCCCGGATATCACCCCACACTCTCCTGTATTCATCGGGACTCCATCTCTAAATTTCCATAACTCAAAACCGTTCGAAAGGGGGAGGAAGAAGAGACGCCGACGACGAGGAACAACGGGTCGAAGAAGAGACTGCCGAGAACTGTCGGATAAGAGAACAACGCCGGGAGGAAACTCAGAAGGTACGCCCCCTCTCTCTGTTGTCCGTTATTTTCGAATCTGGGGTTCGGGGTGGGTGAATGGAACAACCTACTATGGTGGTAAGGGATTGAACATTAAGGAGCGCGGTTTTGGGGATTGTGGAGGTGGTTGCGAATGAAGGACAAGGAGCCGGGTTTTGGGGATTGGAAAACCCGCGGTTAGGGTTTAGTAAGCCCGAAGAGGATGGCTATGGTGGGGGTTGAAATAGGGAATGGGGTAGATAAGGGGTTTGAATGGGAATGGGGAAGATTCGGGGTTCCATTAATTTGAAATTCAGATTTGGGGAGTTGATGTGGAATGTATGTCGTCATTGGTTTAGGAACGTTCTGACATTTGTGACATGGGTTTCCAAATTGAGTGACATGGGTTTACAAAGCTAGTGACATTGACTATAAGATTTCTCGATAACTTATTGTTTCTCTTAAACTGCAGGAAACAAATGGCTCGGACAAAAATTACACAGCCACAGAATCAGCGCTTCCGCGCACGGGTAAACGAAGGGTCGAGGGTGGCGATGCTTGCCAACATTGCCAACTACGTCAAGGAGACGGACGCCGCTAGGGATATCGTGGTGAAGACACTCGAGAAGATTATGGATACCTTGGAGAAGATGGATGATAGGGTACTTCAGTCTTTGGCATTATTCACTCTCATATTGTTCTTAAGTTCAGTGACTACGGTAAAAAGATTAATGACATAGGACATACAGTATGTGACACGGGATATATAACTGTTGGAGGAGATGGTGGATTTATTGTAACAACTTCTTGTGTGCAGATAAAAGTGTTGGAGGAGAAGGTCCATGAAATGCGGGATGGAAAACTGATTGGAAGAGGCAAGGAACAAAGAGTAAGGGATAGTGAAAAGGAGTTTGTACATGTTGGAATCCATCTAAGTTGTAGATCGGTTTTGTAGGTTGTTGATGTTGATGTACCAAAGGGGACTCGTACTGAAGCTGTGGAGCAGCCCCGACAGTTGCTAAGGTACGCTCCTTGTGGCCCGTGCCATGGGGATGTTAGCAAGGCGACAGGGGTCGTTTTGTTATGTGACATGGGAAATGTTTGTTTGCATTAAGAGGTTGTTCGTCGACCAGGAATGTGAGAGTAAGGCGTGGAAGATTACGAAACCGCGGGCCTCTAAAGGGAAGGACGTCGTAGTTCACGGTGAAGCCGTTGCCATGGGACTAGTTTCTGCGTCCGACTATGAGGCCCTACAGGGGTGGCTCGCAAGGTAACCCATCGTCTCATTTTAGTCTTCATTATACGGCACTGTCACCCTTTCATTGATTCCAATCCATTGTACGTTCCAGTGCCGACAGTGAGAACCGGTCAACAGATTGCGACAAGGACCTGTCGAAGGAGTTTTTTACCACCCTCCAGACGCCCCGATATTGGATCAACTCAGAGGTATATTGTATTTCTCACATTTTATTATGATTGGCCTTGTAAACGCAATTGGGTTGGTATTGGACTATGTTGTGGGTTGTCATGGGGGTTAACTTGTCGCAGCACTTCGAGCAGTCATGCTTCCTGCTACGAAAACAAAGCGCGGAGAGGGGTTACGACAATGGGCGTGGAGTCATTGTGTTGGACTCCTACTTCTCTAGCTTTCTGGAGAGGGAGTGGAATGAGTACAACTCAGACGTCGGGGGGTATGATGCGAGTGGCATACTCCTCTCATACTTCAACGGGCGGGCCCCGGCGCCCATGGCCCGTCCGTGGGCGGGCGGGGACCTCGTCCTCCTACCCCTCAACCTGAGGGGAAGACATTGAGTTGCCGTTGCTCTTGATCTGAATAAGTGGCAATTGAAGCTCTATGACTGCGATGTGCACTGCGTGATAGACCCCAAACTCCCACCCCTGCTGATGCACGTTACCCACCTCCTCCCCATCATCATGGATGCACACGCTGAGTTGAAGGTGAAGTATGCATCGAAGCTGCCAGGCCCGTTTCGCATAATCCGCGACAAGCGCGTTCCGCAAAACAAGCTCAGGTATGATTGGTGCGACCCCTGTATTTCATTTAACTTGATGATATCTCCGCCTCTGTTTTGACAAAATCTCCGTCATTGCAGTGGTGACTGTGGCCCTTACACGATCAGATTCCTAGAGCTCCTCATGGAGACCGATCCCCCTTTCGATGGGCTGGACGACACGTTTATTGGGCCGTACAGACAGATGCTAGCGGCTGCCATCTTCAATGGTCGGCTCGGTGGACGCATAATCTGATCGTCGTTTGGGTGTAGTTATGGAAGTGATTTGTTATCTTTTGTTGTGAACAACGTTGGTTTTAGTCTTGTCCTTTGGTTGTTTGGATACATTTACTTTTGGAAACGGGTTACACTCTAGTGGTAAGTGGTAAAGAACATCGCAGTACTTTTGGGGATGGATTTTGTAAATAACCCCTGTCACCCTCTTTGTATTACCGTGACAGGTTGAAGGGGTTATCATGTCACTGGTTTTAATTTCATGTTTATCAATCCGGAGGTGACACTTTCATAATGAAAATCGCCCATGCACTGGCACTAGTTTAAGGCCATGTTTAAATTCCTGAGTGTTTGTCCTACTCGTGTATATTTTGTCACCTTATTCTCCTCAGTGACATGAGAATTATGTAAGTTGACACGGGATTCCAACTTTGCTGACACAGGTGATTACGAAACAACTTATAACCAAAGTCTATGACACATAACCACCGAATGAAGATACAGAAATCGAAACACTTAGTTGTCGTTCGGCAACACTTGTGGTTGACTATTCTCAATTGATCAATTTTTTTTAGCTCCCAATTGATCATATTTGGATACAGTAACAATAATATCTTTATATGTTATAATAACACATTAGATATAGTATCAAAATTAACCAAACTTAATAGACCAAACTGAGGCAATTTTTTATTCCACCATATTTCGTGTAATCCACTGAAGCATACCCTCGACTAACCCACACTCAACTGTGCACGTGCATTCCTCACAAGAAAAAGCATCATCTTTATCTTCAGCAAGGAGCTGAAATTTTTTCCAGGGGTTTGATCTTCGACAACTCCGAATTGTTGTTCCATTGGTGATATTTGTACATGTGTTCCGCTTCCAGTTGAAGGAAGGTCTTCGAGCAATTACGAGAATATCATAAAATAGATCAGCAACTCTCCGGCGACACGAAATTATTTTATAGCCCAACTTATGTTTCACACTATTAAGTAATGCAAAGCCTTTGGGTTTGAGCTCTTCAGATCCGCAACAATACATAGCTATGCCACAAACATAGCTTGTCACGTCGTGTCAAAACTCCGACGCCTTTAGAAGATCTTGAATGCCTGTATCGTGATCACAATTTGTGAAGAATTTAACCTGCATTTTGAAATGAAGTTATGAGGAACTATGATAAAGCATACACCGAACCAATGATCCACAATCAACATCTTACCATTCCTTGCCTCCGGGTGTCCCGCGTTGACGCTTTGATTTAAAAAGCTTCTGGCATGACAATTGTTTCTCGATGCGACTACAACCGAAATTCCCCAGTCATCCTGGTACTCAATTGCCATCTTCGCAAGCACATAATTGTGTTTTCCAACCAAATCAAAAGTTTTGCAACTGCATCACAATTAAGTAAATCAATTTTTTTGCAAATACATAAATTAACGAAATAAAAAGTGATGGCAATACCTTAACCATAATCTGAAGACATCTTCTATAGATTCGATTGCTAATCGACCGACAATCTCCAATAGGAGATCGAATGGTAGTGTTAGAAGCGTCAATGCCTCTGATTTCCCTGCCCTAACGTTTCTTCCTTGATCCATTGCAACTATCTTAATTTCGGTTCTAGTTGGTAAGGGAGGATGATGCAATTCAAGGGAATGGGATGATGCAATTAAAGGGAGATTGGGTTGGCTATAACAATGCAATGGAGAACGTAACTGCCACCGGAAGAGGAAGAGACGAGACGTGTGCAATTTAATTCAGAGGAAGAGACGTGTGCAAGTGCAATGTACTTGAAACGCAATGGATGTGGATGTGGAAGTGGAAGAGGAAGAGGAAGAGGTTTTCAATCGTAAATAACTGCCGTGGTTTTAATCTCAATCTATTAATTAATCTATTTCTTAAATTACCTATTTCTTCAATTTATTATCGGTTAGAATCTTGGTATGTGATATTCTTAACAAAAATATTATATGTATAATGGATTAACCATATACAAAACTTACTAACCCTTGTTTTAAAAAAATAACGGATGAAAGTATAAAATTTAACCCTTTTTTCAAAAAAATAACGGATTAAGTATTCAGGGTTTTGTATCAATTTATTATTTGATAAAATTTTATAACGCTTTATAATAAATTTTATAACACATATAGAGAGTAAAACATTACCGCATGAAATTAAGTACATAAGTTAAATCCATATATGTAATTTCCATGCATATTGCATGGGAAAGTAGTTAGGGTTTGTAAAATGTTAAAATATGGTGTATTAAATTTTATATCTTTTAAAAAAAAATTTTACAACCATAAAATCAATTTATGTGAGTGCAATATAGAGAGTAAAAAATTACCGCATATAGAGAGTAAAAAAAGGGTTAAATTTTTGCACGTATAAATTAATGACGAATTTGCAAAATGTTAAAATCTATATATGTAAAATGACGTATAAATTTATGATGAATAATAATTTTTTATTTTCATGTGATTGGTCTTAATATCTACGTGGCTCTTATTAGTATAAATGTATACATCTTTACAAGACCTTTAAAATGATATATATATATATATATATATATATATATATATATATATATATATATATATATATATCATATCTCTTTGGCGTGTCTGTGTCATATGTTTTGTTGAAAATGTAGTTTCCGCTAGTCTTCCCGTGTCCGTGTCCTGTTTCCGTTTCCGTTTCCGTGCTACAAAGTCTACAACACATAACCACCGAATGAAGATAAAGAAATTGAAACACTTAGTTGTCGTTCGGCAAAAATTGTCGTTGACTTTCACGCACCCTTATTTATAATTAAAATAACTATATAAAATATACTTTTTCATAAAAATTTTGTAACAAGTTTGTACTTGCTAATAATAGCTGCGAAATTGTTTTTAAAAATAAATACGACAGTAGATATTTTATATAGTTTTTTCTCTTAAAATAAGCGTGCGTGAATAGTCAACTAACAAGTTTTTCGGAACGGAGGTAGTACTTCATAGCAACGTACAAAAATACCAACCTTGTGACCTTATTCAAATGTATATTTGTGCAAATTGACCTATATTTAATGTTGAAGGGGTTATTATGTTAGTTGACACGGTATTCGAAATTTGGTGACCCTCACCAACCCCCCCCCCCCCTCGATGGAGCCCCTCTCTCTTCATAAATACCACTCCATCAGTCCTTTCACTTCCACTCTTCTCTTGCAAGCCACAAAAAAATTCGGGAAGAAGAAGCGACGCCATCGTGTTTGGTTCACCAGTGGTGCTCATCCTCATCGAAAAGCTTTCAATTCCAAGTAAGTACAACCCCGATTGGCATATGTGTTGAAAAAAATTGTTTGTATTTTAGGGTTTTCGTCAATTAGAAGTTTGTTTTGAATGAAATCTGTGTTCTTACTAGGGTTTTCGACATAGAGTACTAATTGACGACATCGAAAGCTTTCCGATTAGGGGCTACGGTTTATGCCTGTGTATGCTGCAGATTTTGGGTGAATATGTCCATGGCTCACTGTTTTATGGTTTGTGCCTTGTGTAGTGAATATGTCCATTTGTCTCTTATCTTGCATGTGCTTATTACATACTTATGTTGAGTAGTTGCTTGGAGTTCGTATATGGGTTTATTGGTTTACGCTTCATATATGCAATTAGTTTGTGGAATTTGCTGAATTGGGGGTGAGAATCCAGCCAGTCAAGTATATATACTTGTTGACACGGGATTACAACTTTGGTGACACGGGTGATTTCTAACCACCTTTTTGTAATTGGTCTTTGCTTGCACATACTTCTCTCCTTATCAAAATTATAAGGTGCTTACAGTAATTTAGGTTATATATTACATTGTCCTTTAGTTGTTTGGTGACATATCATCTCCCTCTCCCATTCATCTTCTTCATATATATGTACTTGTTAGGCTTGAAAAAGAAATAGAACATTTTGGATCCTTTCTGTGTGAATCTAAAGCATAAATATGATTAAGCCTATGAAAGTTGCAACCTTTCTCTTTGTCTGTGAAGGTTCTTAGTAGGATGTCTGTCAAGTATATATAATTGGTGACACGGGATTCCCAATTTGGTGACACGGGATTCCAAAATTGGTGACACGGGGGATTTCTTCCCATTTGTTATATAACTTTGTGAAAACTTTAAGTCATTGATATGAGTTTGTTATCATAATTGTGGACTCCTTGGCCACATGCATCTTACAAATGGCATCTTCCACAAATTTGTTTGATATGAGTTTCATATTCACACTTGTATTTACCATTTCCAACTTTGCTTGCACATAAATCTCTCCTTCTCAACATTCTAAGGTCCGGGCATTATTTTACCTTATATTTTACATTCTCCTTTAGTTGTTTGGTGACATATCATCTCACTCTCCCATTCATCTTTTTCACATATATGTAATTGTCTCCATTATAAAACATGCTTACATATTTTTCATATGTACGTATGTTCTTGTGTTTGATTTTCTTCTGCCATCTGACGTTTATTTTCCCTTGTACTGGTAGGAATCATGTGGCCGTACTCAGACAGCGACATTGATACAGACTCTGACAACGATCGGAGCCACCAAAGCGGTGACGACCGGAGGTACTTCTGGCTGCGTACAGACTACGACTACGAGCAGATCCGTCGGGACCATCGTGATGAGGACGAGGATGATGATCAGTCAGACAGAAGAGACCCTGAGCAGGTGGTTGAGGACAACGCGCTATGGGACTTGGCCGCCGAAGTGCTCACCGACCTTCGCCGGTGAGTTCAGTCGCTGCTCAACCGGGATGCTGCCCGGGAGGAAGTTATGGCCGCACAGCGCACTCAACTTGAGGCCGCCCACACGCAGGTCCATACAACCACTCTTCAGCTGCAGGCCACCCTGGAGGCCACAACTACTGAGTTGGAGGTTACCCAGAGCTCGCTTCAGGCCACAATGGAAGAGAACATGGTCCTCGCCAACAAGTTGGTGAGGAGCGAGGCCAGCAACAAGCACCTGGCGCAGCGAGTGGCCTAGGTGGGCTCCTTTCCCTGTGGGCAGTGGGTCGGGCACGCTAGCGAGCAGCTCCGCACCCGACAACTCACCCGCTGGAACAGGCTCATGGGGTGGATTCTCGTGCTAATGATGGGAGTTATGATGCGTCTGGTCACCAGGGCTTAGGAGCATCGAAGCTAGTTCTTTTTTTTTTGCCAAACCTTGTGATGTTGTTGTAGTAGTTGCCAAATACTGATGTGATCCCAAACAGATGTGGTTTTTTGGACTTGGAACAACTCCGTATGTGGCGGATGGCCCCCATTTCTTGCAGTTAGGGGCCTATGTAAGGGTAGTTGGAAACAATGTCTCACCCACGCTCGGTTAGTTGTCGTTTTTTGGAAAGCCGAGTGTGGTTGCACCGTTATGAATGGTGCATGTATGATCGGATATGGTATGTATAGGGCAATGTCCCTCCTATATTATGCATGTCTATTACATTTCCACTTGTTGGTGTTATGCATGTGTATTACATTCAATCATAAATGATAAAATGTAAAATTATGTGGTTCCTATGATAGGGCCTTGTAACAATTCGTATATGAACCTATCAACACATAAACAAGGTTAGAAAATCACCCTACTCACCATCAGTGACACGGATAATCACGTCAGGTGACACGTGATTCCAAGTTTGGGGACACGGGAGATTTCCTTACAACATATAATATGCCTTTCAACCGAGTAAGTTGCTTGCCACATGACATTCAATCATCCATGACAAAATGTAAACTTATGTGGTTCATATGATAGGGACGTGTAACAATTCGTATATGAACCTATCAACACATAAACAAGGTTAGAAAATCACCCTACTCACCAACAGTGACACGGATAATCACGTCAGGTGACACGGGATTCCAAGTTTTGTGACACGGGAGATTTCCTTACAACTTATAATATGCTTTTAAACAGAGTAAGTTTCTTGCCACATGACATTCAATCATCCATGACAAAATGTAAAATTATGTGGTTCCTATGATAGGACCTTGTAACAATTCGTATATGAACATATCGACACATAAACAAGGTTAGAAAATCACCGTACTCACCATTAGTGACACTGATAATCACGTCAGGTGACACGGGATTCCAAGTTTGGTGACACGGGAGATTTCCTTACAACTTATAATACGCCTTTCAACCGAGTAAGTTTCTTTCCACATGACATTCAATCATCCATGACAAAATTTAAACTTATGTGGTTCCTATGATAGGGACGTGTAACAATTCGTATATCAACCTATCAATACATAAACAAGGTTACAAAATCACCCTACTCACCATCAGTGACACGGATAATCACGTCAGTTGACACGGGATTCCATGTTTGGTGACACGGGTGAATTCTGAACTAATTATAACAAATGTTTGCACCTTGCCAACATGGTCACTCACTGCTTAAAAATGATCATACAAATAATGTAACAGTCCACAACACATAACCACTCACCGAAGATAAAGAATGCGAAATAGTTCATACCAACGTACTAAAATACCAACCTAGTGAACTACCGTCCACAACTAAATGTGAGAACCAGCAACCATGTTCATAAATATCCAACACAATAAAAACGATGTTCATAAGAAGCTTATACCATAACATAAAATTTCATAACACTGGGCAATGGTGATCACAACTGAGATCATAACCGTGTACCATTGAAGATGCGAACAACGAGCATGTGCCTGTACGCCCCGATGAATACGTCGTCAAGACCGTCATAGGTGGGGGCGTCCTTCGTGAGGAGTTGCATGAACATGATTGTGTAAGGACCGCAGTCTCCACTGCAATAGAGAATCGCCGGAGTCATATTCATTACAGGCGGATGCAACTATGAGACGAAGAGATATTTAAGTGTTAGACAAAAATTACCTCTGCTTGTTTTGCGGAATTCTTTTCTCGCGACTAAGGGCGAACGACTTTGGCAACTTGTCGACGTAGGTGGCCATCAACGCGGGGTGGGCATTCATCAGTACCAGGATAAGGTGGGTGATGTCGCTTAAGTGTGCCGGCAGATAGCGGCCCCTCTTGATGTAGACGTCCGAATCATAAACCCTTACCTGCCACCCGACTAGATCTATCGCTACGATGATCCAGTGAACACTGTCCACGTTCAACGGTAGGAGGATGAGTTCCGCCCCTTCCCACGCTCGGCCTATCGTCGCCGGGGACCGCCCGTCAAAGTAGGCAAGCAGCTTCTCGTCGGCTTGGTAGCTATCTGCATCGCTCTTGTATTTTCCCCAATCGGTCTGCAGATAGCGACCGAAATATGTGTCCACAACGACAACTCGACCGCCAATGTCGCCGGCCCTCTCCGTTACCCCTTTCCGAAGAAGATAGCATGCTTGTTCCATGTGCTGCATCGATTACAACCCTAGTCAAAATCCAAAACTATTCCACTACCTTTTACAGTACATACCGTGTCATTCACTAGACAAAGATAGTCACTTAGGCGGGTTTCGTACCTCAGAGTTTAGCCAAACTGTGGGAGTTTTTAGTGCGGTGAAGAACTCCTTACTCAGCGCCGTGCCGTATGCAGTCTTCCAGCTGTCCTCATCCCCGCTGCACAACCACGACCACAATGTTAGGGGATTGGAGTCATCTATGCAATAACTTGGGTACGTCTGCTGATGAGTGTCACCTATCCATCCAGCGGAGGAACCCATCGTTGTCTGACACGGAAACAAGACCCAGCTTAATCGCGGCCGCGCCTTCGACAACGTTCTTCCCTTTTCGACCCCGCGTTTTCTTCTGAGGTGGGGGCTTCACTTCTCCTTCACCTCCTGGACCTCTCTTACTCTTCCTGGCTCGAACGGGCTCCGCTCTTGCAGCCTCTGGGATCTGCCAATTGGTTAGCCAGTTTCAAGGGTGAAGGCAAAAATGTTTTGACCCCCGTGTCACCCCAATCTATACTCGTGTCGGCTAACACTGATACACTTGTCACTTACGTACTACCATAGATTAAAATGACAATGTGAAGTAACAGGCATTTTACCTTCTTCTCATCTTGTCCTTCCGTCGTTGCTTGGTCGTTCTCTGTAGGTGGTACCTCTATTGAACCGGCTTTACCGCTTTTGTCCTCAACATCCCTATGTTTCCCGACTTTCTCTCCACTGACATCTCCCCCAGTTCCTCCAACGGTCTCGTCTTTGACCGCCTCTGAGATCTGGCAATTGGTTACGGTTATTTCAACTGTGATTCAAATAATATATTTGTTCCCTTGTCACTTTTCATATTAATACGTGTCGCTTCACTTTAACAACCGTGTGAGTTGTGTACAAAATATTGACATATTATAAATTGTTGATTCTATTACCCCTTCACCGTGGATTCAGAAAATACCATGTCAAGTAACAACCAATTTACCTCCTCTTGTCCTTCTGGTGGCTGGTCTTCCACCTTTGTTTGTCCCTATGTCCCCCCGTTCTTTTGATCGTTATCCTCTTCACGGACATCGCCTATTGGTTTCTGCTCACCTCCTGCATTCGACTGGCCATCTCGCATCCCATTCACAACACCTTCCAACACCTTCATCTGATACACAAAGTACATAAATGAGGGGTGGTTAGCAAATGTTATTCGACATTGGGAGATAAGTAACCCGTGTCACATATAAAATATACCCGTGTCACAAATGCTAGAAACGTTACACGTACCTTGTCATCCATGCTCCGCATCCATGTTGACATGGTTCCCAGCCTCTCCAAGATCAGTTCTACTGACTTCCCCAACTTATCCTCCCAGGATTCCCTTGTCCCATCTCGTTGCTCCGAACTAGGGCCGTACTTGCCAGAGCCTTCACCGTAATAACTCGGTGCCAACGCAGCCTCAATTTCATCAAAGTAGAGGTCAGGCTCCTCATGCTGGTAGAAGCACCCAAGCATCAATTCATACTCGCCGGCCTTCGGTACTAGTATCGGGTTGTCTTCGACGTTGATTCTATCTGATTTTTCAGGGTCCATGCAGGACTGGATCGTCTCATACATTAGATTGTCGTCATCGGCTGTCCACCTCAGCATGCGAGGCAACGCCGTGTTCGACACCCGGTTCGCAAACGCCTCCCCAATCCCCGGGACAGCTTCGTACAGCCAAATCTAAAACAACCACACATACGGAACGCATACGGAAAACCCATAAGCCCATATCCATATCGATCGTCCTTGTCGTTTGCTTTCGGCTTCAAGTCAGCGACACGTCGTTCTATGACGCCCGACAGGGACTCGTGGGTGGCCTCGTCAACAATCCTGCCCCAGGGGTAATCCAGAAATCGATCAACATTCTCCACAAGCTTCACAATCCACCCTCGTATGGCTTTGCTGGGTTCTCCCCCCCAGCAGCACTCGGCTTCTTCAAGATGGACTTCTTGAAAGCATTCTCCAGCTCACCCACATTTATGTTGTCCGTTCCGAATAAGTCCTTGAGAGCCTTCTTTGTCTTCTTGTCATCCTCCGTCTCTGTGTCTTCCCCCCGAACTCGACCACACCGCAGCCCAGTCACGAGCGCAAACTCCTTGATAGAGAATCGCCGCAGCTTGCCTTGAAGCATGTAGCAAGTCTCCCACTTCTTTTCTGTCACAAGCTGCCTTTGTAACACGTAATGCAGTAGTTGCGACGAGAATTGAACCCGATTTGCCATTTGCACAATACCCCCAAATTGTCTTCGCATCAGCTTCTCCCAATCGACGGGGTCGACCCAGTCGTCCATGTTGACAAGCAGAGACACTTTGGAAGACTGGTTGACCCGCCCTCGGAAATGCTTCTCCTCCGGCACTACGAGTCGAGGCTCCACCTTCTTCAGTGGTCGGACACCTTTCCTCCTCAAATTCTGGGACCGAACCATGTTCTTCCTGTAATTACGTGGACATGAACATAATCAATATCCACACAAAGTCACCCCCCTACTTAATAAATCTGTCTGCGACTGTTTCACTAGAAAAGGCCCATGTCACCTACTGAAGTAACCCTTGTCACCCAACAGAATAGCTCATGTCATGAATGTCAATTGTCTTCTCCCAATTGTCCTGCAGTACCCGTTTATGCCAGGGGTTATTCTCCACTCTCACAATCTGGGTTAAAGGACGCGCAAGCCTCCCACGCTTATCTTCAACCTCCCACGCTCTTGTCTGTCAATTCCTCAGTTCCCCATACCCCCTTTACCCCAGATCTGTATTTCCCCGTATCCCCAATTCCCCACATGACCGTTATTCCAATTCCCCAATTTCAGATTTTTGTCCAATCCCAAATTGCATGCCTTTGAACGAAACAATGGAAGAATGCAAATGAAGTGGGGAAGATTGCAAATTAAGTGAAGATTCAGACTAGTAGAGATGGGTGAGGACAGATTTCAATAATCAATTGAGTTGTACCTGTATTCCTGCGCCTTCCTCTCCGGTACTGTCTTATCCGACGTCTTCCTCCCTTATCCGGCGACTTCCTTCCTCTCCGGTACGAAACAATGGGAGAATGCAAATTAAGTGGGGAAGATTGCAAATTAAGTGAAGATTCAGAGTAGCAGAGATGGGTGAGGACGGATTTCAAAAACCAATTGAGTTGTACCTGTTTTCCTGCGCCTTCCTTTCCAGTACGGGCTTATCCGGCGTCTTCCTCCCTTCTCCGGCGTCTTTCTCCCTCTCCGGTACGGGCTCTCCTCTTTCCCTTCACTTCACAACCGCCTCCCTTCACTCCTATTAATATTCGGTCTCTCTCTCTCTCCCCCTCCTTCCCAGGGATAGGTGGTGGTTTATTCCCCAACTGCAATGAATGCAAGTTACTTTTGCATTTGTTTTCTTTACCTTTTATTTTCGAGGAACACTGTATTTTCTTTTTCTTTTTTTATATTTGTGTAAGTAAGTCAAAGGAACTGTGCAACCAACTGCCACCCTGATAGATTCCCTTTCTATTGTCGTTTTGTTCTTTTGTCCCAGCATCGGGTCCCGTCTTTCCATGCACGTGTCACCTGACAGGTTTTTTCGTGTCACTATTGACTGTCTCATATTCCTACGTATAGTCTAAATGACCCATGGCACCCCTTTTAATCCTCGTGTCATCTAACGACATATACCTTGTCACCAAATTGGATAGATACATGTAGCTAGACTGGCAAGTTAAACATGTCCGCATACCTACTAACATATACAAATGTTCACATTCGACAACTACCAAGTTTCGCAAAATATCCAAATGTTTTACTTCAACTATTACAGGAGGGTGTTATGATTGGAAGCAAGTATTCAACTCCAAAGTCTAGCATCCGAGTCGACCATGGAATACCCCAACAGCTAGCATCTGGCGGTATGCCTCAATGTACATGTCGTCCAATCCATCGAAGTTCGGGGCGGTCTCCAGCAGGAGGTGCATGAATCTAATGGTGTACGGGCCACAATCACCGCTGCAATGGGGAACAATCGGTCGGAACGCGGACACCGATTCCACATCCAATCAAACGAAATTGAACCATGTCATCCAACTTACCTTTGCCTGTTCTGTGGAAGGTTCTTGTCCCGGCGAATGGAAAACGGCGTGGGGACCTTATCGGCATACTTGACCTTCAGATCGGGGTGTGCACGCATGACGACATGGATCAGGCTCGTCACAGGCATTAACAGGGGCTGGAGCTGGCGTTCCATCACCATGTGGACGTCACAGTCATACACCCTTACCTCCCACTCCTTAAGATCGATGGCAAGGGCAACCCAGTGTTTGTTCCTGACATTGAAGGGGAGGAGGATGAGGTCCGCACCTGACCACGCTCGTCCCAACGGCTTTGACGACCCCCCATTTAAGTACGCCATCAATGCATCACTAGGCTCGTACGCTTCGGGGGTGGCGATGTACTCCTTCCATTCCCGAGGTAGATAAATTCCCGTAAAGCACGTATCGACTACGATGGCTCCACTGGCCATGTCACCCACTCTGTCTGCGACCGCTTTGCGCAGAAGGTAGCAGCAGTTCCAAACCGCAGGGCGACGTGAACCACAATTACAATCCAAAATCCTGACACGGGAAATTTTAGAGGTGACAAGTGTTCATACCACAGTTCCAAACCAATCTTGGGGTTTCTTCAGGCGGTTGAGTAACTCCTTCGTCATATCCACACCGCAGGGCGACGTGCGCACCTCCGCGTCCCCACCGCACAATAAGTTTCTGTCAGGTATTGTGGACGTTCAACTATCTACCTTCGTCGTCTATTCGAGAGTAAGAGACATAAGCTACGTACCTTGCCACCCAACTTGTCATGGCGTCGTTGTCCGTCGCTGACACCATTCCTAGCTTAACAGCATCGACGGGAACAGTGGCTGCCCTCTGGGCTCGCGGTTTCTTGGCCGAGGGAGCCAGCTCCTCTCCAACAGCCTTCCTCGTCTTCTTCGCCCCCTTAGATGCATAAACCTGAGCTACCCGGGGCCTCGACCTCTCATCACCTTCAATTTTATTTCCCCCTTCCTCAGGACCAGACCCCTTTAAACCAACCTCTCCCAACTGCAAACATATCAAACTTCAGCTAAGATTGACACTATCCCTTGTCACATATCAGATATACTCATGTCGTGCAACTACAATGTCCATGTCACCAATAACTGATAGAAAAAACTTACATCCTTGCTCTCTCTTGCCGTCCCATCCCCTGCCTTGACGGATTCACCTTCAACTACCTTGTCCCCGACATCCGATTGCTTGTCCCCCGCCTTGGTCTGAAAAAATTTCATGTCACTTGCCATAAACTTTCATGTCACATATAATCACCTTTTTTTCATAAATAAACCTGACCTCGTTGGTCTTTCCTCCCCCCCCCCCCATCCCCAGCCTTGTTAGATTCAGCTTCATCATGCTTTTCCCCGACAGCATCACCAGCTAGCTTGCTCTCTCCTGATATCTCATCCCTTGCCTTCACAGTTTCAACTTCTGTGTGCTTATCCCCGCCATCATCCACTTCACTTCCCTTCTCAACAACACCTCCTAACTGCAAATGAAATCAACATTCAATTATGCCTCAAACTTTCCAGTGTCACTTAACAGAACAAATTGTGTCATACAGCTACAATTCACCCTTCATATCACCATGAGTAATGAACACCAAACAATTCCTGATTCACACTTCATATCAGACTAAGGTCACCTAATTCAGTTCTAAACAAACACTTATCAGACTAGGGCCCCCTCAATTTCATACCACATTCGTTCATTATCTACACTACGTGTCACTTGTCCAAATTTCACGTGTCAGGAGTCCATTTACCCTAGTTCACAGTTATCCAGAGTCTCCACAAAACAAATAATTGGGAAGTTATTACGTACCTTTTCATCCATCTTCTTCATCCCTGTTGACATTGTCTGAAGCTTGTCCATAACTTATTCCAAAGTCTTGGCCATGTCCCCCACCCAGCCATCCTTCTCATTGCCTCCTCTTCCCGTCCTTGGGGACCTCTCACCTAGGGTTTCGAAATATGTCACGAAGGGTGCAACTAGGTCGTCGAAGAAGGGGTCGGACTTCTCATCATCGTAGACACAACCATCCATCAGCTCCAGCTCAACCTCCTCTGGTATGATTATTGGGTTATCATCAATCTTTAAGGTCTCCTCTCCCTCAGCTTCGGTGCGGCTGGCTATATCCTTATAAGCGAGGTTCTCGTCATTGAGGGTCCATCTCATGCAACGAGGGAATGCCGTCGTCGACACCTTCGTCGCAAACCGGATCCCCACATTTCGGCATGGATTCCAACAACCAAATATGCACCGCATCCCCACTCAAATTAATACATTTTCAGCATATGAATTACAAAATGATCATGGGTTTGGTCGAGAAGGTTACCTGAAAGGATAGCGGATAACCCATCAGGCCATAACCATTGCGCTTCTTTCGATCTTCTGCCTTTATCTCAGCCTCCCGGCGCTTTACGGCGCCGTTCAACGACACGTGTGTTGCAGCATAGATGACCCTCCCCCATGGGAATGCCAAAAACGATTGACATTTTCCACCAACCGGACAATCCAGCTCCGCAGCCCCTTCCTCTGCTCCTCCCCTAACAAAACGCCCTCCACAATGTATAGAAGCACTAGCTTGAATCGTCTTCGTGGGCTCCGCACCACCATTATTAAGTTTTTCAGCTCGGTCTCCAGGTCACCGACCCTCATCTTCTCGTTTCCAAAAAACTCCTTGATAGCTTTCTCGTCGTCCTCCATGTCACTAGCTGTTGGTTGACTGCACCGCAGCCCGGTTACTAAGGCAAACTCCTTGAGGGAGAACCTCTGGAGCTTCCCCTTAATCCGGTACCATGTCTCCCACTCCTTATCGCTCGCAAGCTGTCGTTGGAGTGCATAATGCACCATTTGTGAAAAAAATTTCACACTGTGCACCAGCTGCACAACCCCACCAAGCTGGGAGTCAAGCAGCTTATGCCAGTCACTAGCGTCAACATAATCATCGATGTTGTTCAGCATTGACAGTCTTGAGCCCTGGTTGACGCGGGCCCGGAGGTGCCTAGCTTCGGGGACTACGTATTCAGGCTCTTTGTTCTTCGAGCTCACATTCTTCGTCCTCACCATTTCTCTCCTGCAATTTCCATCACACGAACAAAGTCAGCTTCTACCAATTATATTCGTCTCCCTTTGTCACCTAACAGACTAACCCATGTCACTCTACCCTTGTCTCTCAGTGTGAAACCCATGTCACCCATTATGAATCGGAAGCCTATAACCAATACCTCAAACCTCCTTCAATAGGAAACCTACGACATCCACATATCCCAATTTCCACACCTCGTCAATTCCCCTATTCCGCCTACCACAACAAATTTAGAAACCTTTCTCTCCAAATTGGAAACCCCTGTCACCCAATTTCAAACCCTTGTCACCCAATTCGAACCTCAAACCACCAATTTCCCCTATCCATAGTTGTCCGACCGTTGCCCTAACCCATTCTGAAAACCACTGTCACCCAATTGGAAACCCTAGCCACCGATTTCCCCTTTCCATAACCGAAAACCACCCATGCCACCACCACCCACCATTATCCAAACAAGAAAATCACCACCCCGACCCATCATTCAGGCCGCCATTGCCCTAACCCCTTCACCCACTGCTTCCCCGACCCACACCCGCGCACAATACCACCAAAGGGAGAAGACTAAAAGGGTGTACCTGATTTATGTCGTGTTTGGTGTACTTTTCGGCGACGGTGGTACCTGTCCGCTCTCTCTCCTGTGTTGTTTCTCTCTCGAACTGGCGTCTCTGCAACTGCCGAAGAAGAAACCGCCCTCTCTCTCTCCCTTTCTATGCCTCGATGCAACTGCCGATGAAGATGAAGAAGCCTCTCTCTCTCTCTCTCTCTCTCTCTCTCTCTCTCTCTCTCTTTTCTATCGGTGTGTTTTCAAACGGGAGAGAGATTGCTGATTGGATGGGCATTTACTAACCCTCCCCCTATTTCTCCTTCCTGCCCTCTCTCTCTCTTCACTAGGCAATGATGCCTCTAATTTTTTTTTTTGGCAAACTTTACATATGATAGCCGGTTTATGTTGTGGGTTGACCATGGTATTTTTGCAATTTTGCGCCAAAAATGGCATTCTTGCAAAACTTTCCAAATTGCTGGCATTTTTGCAAAGTTTTTTGGAATTGTTGCATGTATACAATAGATTATATATACATATATTTCGATGCTACTAACAGAACTTGACCGACCCAAAAAAGATGAGAGAGAAAGATGAGAGGGAAAGGGAAGGTCTCAACCCAAAAACCCTAACTGAACAAGTTGTCACCGCCGCTCCAAAGAACCCAAGCCCGCGACTCCGACGCCGCCCTCAACCTGAAAGGCAGAAAACCAATCAACAAAGGAAGATCGCTAAGGTAGGAAGTGAGAGATGGCCAAGTAACTTCAACTTCGCAAATGACATCCAAAAACTCAAAAAGAAAGGTTAAGTACCCCAAGAAAGAAAGGGGAAAGCATGTACAGAGAGTTTGGAGAAAGAGGAAAAAGAAAGCAGAAAGTCCTAGATTGAAGAGTAACTGGAATGATTCGGCTGAGCAAGGCATTTCCAGATCCAGAAAGGATCAATTGAAGCCATGTATTCGCCTTTGGTGGCTTCGGCGTTGGGTGGGGTGGTCGAGTTCGCGGGCAAGACCGTTCTCTACTGTCTCCACGGCGTGGGGCGCTTTCTGGCTGGTGCGTGGTCCCCTTGGAGCGTGGACGTGGTGAGACCTTCTCGCCTAGTCAGGGTCTCCCTTCTCAAACCCGGGGGCTTCCGAGCCTCTCATAAATCCAGGTTGTCTCTCTCCCACTATTATATCACTTGCGATTCTAAGCCACGAACTACTGTTTGGTTGCTGACTAACCGAGATTTTAGGCTCAAGTTGCAATCTCTACTTCTTTACTCTGAAATAATTAAAATTGTGAATGTGTCCTTGATGTCTAAGACAGTTCAGATAATTTCCCCTTCCATGGAATCAAATGTTCTATTTGAAGGTCTCGAACCCTATGAAAAGAAGTTGAAACCCACCAAACGGGAGATCATCGACCAGGAACCCAGTCGGGAAGCGCTCTTGGCGTTTCCGCTCGACTTCGACTCTGACCTGATAAAAATGAAAAAAAGAAAAGGAAAGCCCGGAACAGAAAAAAGCAGAAGCCCTAAATCGACTAGACAAGTGCAACACAGAGGGACGGAGCTGCTCCGGTTAGGCGAATTGTCGTCTGGCCTAAGTCGAAAAACGTCAGAAGTGAAGAATAGGTACCCTCGACTCTATAATGTCTCCTTTCCTCTTA
Source organism: Persicaria tinctoria (assembly GCA_037127255.1). Classification (NCBI taxonomy): domain Eukaryota; kingdom Viridiplantae; phylum Streptophyta; class Magnoliopsida; order Caryophyllales; family Polygonaceae; genus Persicaria; species Persicaria tinctoria. Next base: position 4,270,652 of record JBANSL010000009.1, on the reverse strand, counting down.
ACCCGTTTCATATCTTTGATCTGCTGGGTCTAAGAAAACAAGAACACATTGTTGTGTTGGAGGTGGAAAAACAAGATTGGAAACCTTCAACTATATTAATTAATAAAAAACAGAAAGATAGGTTATAAAAGAGAAGGTTGAATGATGAGAAACAAAAGAATGATTCAGAATATCGTGGGCTTATTTTGGTCTATTTGATGTGGTCAAATAAATCCTTTTGTGATCACTATGGTTGGATGAAGAAACCATACTATACTGATCTAATTTGTACCCCTTTTATTGTCTTGTGCTGTTTGAAAATCGATTGTGTGTTGGAATCTGATTTGTTTTTTGCTACACTAACGGCTTGTATCTACTATGATAACTCCCTCCCTTGATGAAAATCGGAATAGTTGTTCCAAAGGCTTTGACAGGATGTTTGTGTCAAAGGCCTTGGAGTATTAACATTTGATGAAATACAAAACCTATCTTATTATTCGTATATTATTTTATCTTATTATATACTTCCATTATATTATATATATATATATGAATGACTAACCATTTCAGGAAGTATAAATCGAGATTACATCCTTCCTTACATGTTGAAGAGATCAGTTCAAAATAGATCATGGCATTTCAAAGTATCCATATATAGAAGATTGCAAGATCGAACTGATTCCAAAAGAGTCGTTGGAGATCTGTTGATGAAGATCCACACGCTCCATACTATCTCCATGCTTATATATAAAGGAAAGGAAGGAGAAGACAGAAATATAAGTGCTACACACGAGCTTCATTCATTCAAGCGATCTGTCTTCCAAGTGTCTCTCTGCTAAGCGCTCAAATAGTTTGTTGTTTATTTCAAAGCCTTTGAGAGTCACTGTGAGCTTATAGGATATATTTATTTCAAGTGTTACTCGAGAGTTTATAACTCGGGAAGTTGCACTAGGCTATTGATTTGCGAGAGTTAGAGGATTGTACTAGATAGCTGAGAGAGGTGGGGCTCTTCTAGATTGGTCTAGGACTCCAAGGGAACGTGAGTTGACTAGATTGCAATTGTATAGGAGAGAGACTTCTCGGTGAGCTATTAGGATCCTAAGCTAAGCAATCAATAAAGCCTTTGAATGCTAGGGTTGTGGAAGAACCCTAGGCGGGGACGTAGGCCAAGTTGTCCTGAACCTCGTAAACAATTACTCGTGTCCTTTACTTGTTTGCTTTACCTTATTTCCGCACTTGGTTCGAATTGTTTGACTTTGTGATTCAGGTTTTCTCAAAGGGTTTAGCACGAGCTTCAAAAGCCTTGAGACTTTCTACGAAAAACGGGCATACTCTATTCAACCCCCCTTCTAGAGTATTTCTATATTACATTATTTTACATTTTCGAACCTTTAATTGGTATCAGAGCTTTACTCACTGCTTTTGATCTAACAATCTTGTGAGTTTTCGATCATGTCTGGTGAAGCAAGCGGAGGATTTGCACAGGGAAGGTCCACAAGCAGACCGCCACTCTTTATAGGAAACAACTTTGTCCACTGGAGATCTTTGATGAAGATGTTCATCATAGACCAAGATCTAGACCTTTGGAACATTATAGAGAATGGTCCGAAGATTCCAGAGAAGGAAGGACCAAACGATACCAAAGTTGCAAAGAAGGAGTCTGAATACAACCAAGCAGATCTTGAAACCATCTCCAAAAACTACAGGGCTATTAACTTACTTTATTGTGGTCTTAGCATTGATGAGTTTAACCGTATTTCCTCTTGTAGGTCAGCTAAAGAGATTTGGGACAAGTTGGTCGTCACCTATGAAGGAACAAGCCAAGTGAAAGACACCAAGATCAGCATCTTCCTTCGAAAGTATGAGCTCTTCAAGATGAAGTCCGATGAGTCAATCAAAGCCATGTTCACACGATTCACAGAAATCACCAACAACCTTGACTCTCTCGGCAAGAGCTTTACCAACATTGAGAAAGTGAGGAAGATACTGAGATGCCTTCCAAAGGAGAAATGGGGTCCAAAAGTAACAACTATAGAAGAAGCTCAGGACCTCACCACTCTACCCCTTGATGATCTCCTTGGGAAGCTGATCACGCATGAGATGATCCTTAATGAAGACGATGGAGAACTTCCAGCTAGCACCAAGAACTTGGCACTCAAGTCTAAGAAGGATGAGTCCAAGGATGGATTTTATTCTGAAGATGAGGATGACGATGAGGATGATTCTTTTGCTCTTATCACAAGAGGTCTTGCTAGAATTCTCAAAATGAAGAAGCAATTCAACAACAAGGATGGATCAGAGTCTTCAAAATTTCGAGGTAAGCCTCAATACAACAAGTATGAAAAGAAGACTAAACCGTTGTCTTGTTGTGAATGTGGTGAAACAGATCATCTTGTGAAGGACTGCCCTCAAAAGACAAAGAGCCAGCCCAAGAAAGGTGACAAATGGAAGAAGAAAGCTATGGTAGCTACTTGGAGTGATTCCGACTCTGACTCCGACGATGAGAAGGCCAACATTTGTCTGATGGCTTCTGGAGATGAATCCCACGATGAAAAGCTTGAAACTACTATAAGAGAACTTATGGAAAGTCCAAAAGAGGTATTATCGGAATTCCTTTCAAATATGATTGCCAATGAAGAGAAGCTTATTGCCCAAACTAACATTCTTATTAAGAGAACTATTGACCAGGAAAGAACTATTGAGGATCTGTCTATGAGGGTCAAAGGTCTTGAAGCTTCTTATTCAGGTCTTGACATTATAGTCAAGACGCTTGACTCGGAGAAATCTGAACTCAAGCAAGATCTCTCCTCTCTAAGAAATGAGCATCATGACTTAGAGAACGAGAAGATCTCCCTGAATAATAAGATTCTAGACCAACAGACAACCCTCATAAGTTTTACCAAATCCAAAGGCACTCTCGATAAGATGTTGGGTGAGCAACAAAGTTCTCTAAACAAAAGTGGTATTGGTTACAACCCAAAGTTTTTAAAGAAGCAACACTTTACCACTTTTGTAAAGGCTAAAGGAAGCAGAACCTCTCCTATATATCACCATTGTGCTAGAAAGGGACATGTAAAAGAGACATGCCCTTATAGAAGAAAGGATCCTTATATTATTCGCAATACATTTCCTGTTCATTTGAGAAAAGAACGGATAACACAAGTTTGGGTCCCAAAAGGCACTATTTTACCAAACATGGTTTACCCTAACAATGGATCCAAATTTGCTTATTGGTCTAGCCACAAAGGTTGATGTCTGTTTTGCAGGAGATCACCAAGGTGAAAGAACACAAATGGATTATTGATAGTGGTTGCTCGAGGCATATGAGTGGGAAGAGTTCTCTCTTTCATGATCTAAAGGAGCAATCCACGGGAACAATCACTCTTGGTGACAAAGGGAAATGCGACATTGTTGGTATTGGTAGTGTTGGAAGTGATTCCAGCCATAGTATTAAAAATGTCTATCTTTTCAATGGTTTAAAGTATAATTTGCTTAGCGTTTCTCAATTATGTGATAGTGGTAACAATGTCAGATTTAACAAGAAAAGATGTATAGTATGCAGAGATGATACAGGTGAAGTTATATTGACTACATATCGTTACAACAACATATACGATGTAAATGTTGATCAAGTGGCACAAGGAAGCTTAACCTGTTTAAAGGCCTTGACGGACGATCCAAAGCTTTGGCACAGGAGACTCGGTCATGTGAGTCCACATACACTACAGAAGCTTGTGTCCAAAGGGCATGTAAGAGGACTACCTGAGATGGACTTCAAAGGTATTGACATGTGCAATGCTTGCACACGAGGTAAACAAACACGTAGCTCCTTCAAACCCAAAAAGGTTGTAAGTTCTTCTAGACCCCTTGAACTTTTACATATGGATTTATGTGGTCCTATGCGAGTCAAATCTCCCAATGGTAAAAAGTACATGCTAGTTGTTGTCGATGATTTTTCAAGATATACTTGGGTTGCATTTTTGAAAGAAAAATCAGAGGCCTTATTTGAGTTTTCAAAACTTTGTAAGGAGTTGCAAACTTTAAGAAATGAGCCCATAGTGTCTATTCGGAGTGATCATGGTAGGGAGTTTGATCAACTTCAATTTGATTTGTTTTGTGCTAAATATGGCATCTCCCATAACTTTTCTGCTTCTAGGACACCTCAACAAAACGGGGTTTTGGAACGCAAGAACCGCACCTTAGAGGATATGGCCAGGACTATGCTTTTAGAAAATGCATTACCTAAAACCTATTGGGCTGAAGCTGTTAAGACAGCTAACTACATTTTAAATCGTTGTCTAATTCGTTCCATCTTAAAGAAAACTCCTTATGAACTTTTCAAAGGCCGCAAACCACTTATATCTTATTTTAAACCCTTTGGTTGTACTTGTTTTGTTCATAACAATGGAAAAGATAACCTTGGGAAATTTGATGCGCGTAGTGATGAAGGTATATTTCTTGGCTATTCCACGAGTAGCAAAGCTTATAGAATCTTCAATAAAAGGACCCAGGTAGTTGAAGAAAGTATACATGTTATTTTTGATGAATGCAATGATGGTGCTTTGAGTGAAAGTGTTGCAGATATAGATCTTAATATCCATGAAGAGAACGAGGAAGGTGATGATGCTGCTACCATGAAAACAGAGAAAAGGAACATGCAGGAACCGATTCTTAACACTGAAGAATTGGCCCAAGGTGTTGAAGATGCGTCCAAAGCCCTTGGTGTCCAATCCAACAGTGTTGAGATGTCAGAAACTGCTGTAACTGAACCTAACAGGACCACGGAGTCAGATGTACCACAAATCAATCTTGATGGTGTGACGAATCAAGGAGCTGAGACTAGGAAAAGGAAATTCAAATACTCCTCATCACACTCATTAAAGGATATCATTTCTGACCCTACTTCTAGTGTTCAAACTCGTTCTAAACTTAAAGACCTTTGTGCTTTTAACGCGTTTGTTTCTCTTATTGAGCCAAAGAAGGTAAATGAGGCACTTGAGGAGCCAGACTGGATCATTGCTATGCAAAGTGAGCTTAACGAATTTGAAAGGAACAAAGTTTGGACCTTGAAGCCTAGGCCCAAGCATCAATCAGTCATTGGCACTCGATGGGTGTTTCGAAACAAGCTAGATGAGAATGGCAAGGTTGTGAGGAACAAGGCAAGGCTTGTTGCTCAAGGCTACAATCAAGAGGAAGGTATTGACTACGAGGAGACCTTTGCCCCCGTAGCCAGGCTTGAAGCCATTCGCATTTTATTAGCATTTGCATCTTTTATGAGCATAAAGTTATATCAAATGGATGTCAAGTGTGCTTTTCTTAATGGTTTCTTAGAAGAAGAAGTTTATGTTGCTCAACCCCCAGGTTTTGAAAGCTCAGAATTTCCCAATCATGTTTACAAACTTGACAAGACGCTTTATGGTTTGAAACAAGCCCCAAGAGCTTGGTACGAGCGCTTGTCAAAATATCTTTTAGAAAATGATTTTAAAAGAGGGTTGATCGACAAGACTCTTTTTATCAAGACCAAAGGAAATGACATTTTGGTTATTCAAATTTATGTTGATGATATATTACTTGGTGCTACTAACACATCTTTGTGCAAGGAATTTTCTGACATCATGTGCAGTGAATTTGAGATGAGCTTAATGGGTGAACTCAACTTCTTTTTGGGGTTACAAGTTCATCAATCCAAGAAAGGGATCTTCATCAACCAAAGCAAGTACACTAAGGATCTCTTGAAGAAGTTCAAGATGGATCAATCCAAAGCAGCCAAGACTCCCATGAGCTCAACGTTGTCTCTAGATCAAGACAAGACTGGATCAAGTGTCAATCAAAAGGAGTATCGAGGAATGATTGGATCTTTATTATATCTCACGGCTAGTAGACCTGACATCATGTTTAGTGTTTGCATGTGTGCTAGGTTTCAAGTTGATCCCAAAGAATCACACCTCGTGGCTGTGAAGAGGATCTTTCGATATCTCAATGGCACTAAGGAACTTGGACTATGGTACCCAAAGCAAAAGGATTTCACTTTAATTGGATATTCTGATGCAGATTTTGCAGGCTACAAGGTGGATAGGAAGAGCACATCAGGATGTTGCCAATTCTTAGGAGCATCTTTGATCAGTTGGCACTCAAAGAAGCAAAACTCAGTTGCTCTATCCACTGCAGAAGCCGAATACATTGCAACTGGAGCTTGTTGCTCCCAAATCCTTTGGATAGCTCAACAAATGCGAGATCTTGGCATCAACCTCAAGGGTATCCCAATTAAGTGTGACAATACAAGTGCCATATCCATCACTAAGAATCCTGTTCAGCATTCAAGGACCAAACATATTGATGTAAGGCATCATTTCATTAGAGATCATGTTGAAAAAGGTGATGTGTCCATATCTTTTATTTCTACTGATTATCAATGGGCTGACATTTTTACTAAGCATTTGGCAGAGGACAGGTTCACCTTCATTAGACGAGAGATTGGGATGCTTGACAAGGATGCACTTTCGTAGGGGGAGCTTTCCCTTTACGAAAGATTAACTCAACTCAATGTCAAGACCTTTGAGAGTTATGTCAAGGTCTGCAAACTGAACAGTGGAGTACATATAACGGATCATATATTTTTGGTTAATATCTTTTTAGATATTTAATCAATTATATTTGTTTTAATCAGATTTCAAAAATTGCCTATTTCTATGATTTCCTTAACCGTTAAGATATTTTATTTTTGGAAATATATTTTTTAGTTACCTTGTCCGATTTTAATGGGTATTTGAATTTGAATTTGAAATTGAAAACCTTTCAAATCTTAGCAATGTAATGATTTCTTTCCTTGGAACCCTAAACCCATCCCATTAATCCGTCACCCTCTCTCTCTACTTAAACCAAACCTGTACCCGATTACAACCCACACTCAGAATTTTCCAAACCCTTTCCACTCCTTCATCTTCAACCTCTCAAAGAAACCCTAACCGACTACTTCCATGGCACCCAAAACCAAAAAAGTTGTCACTCCCAAAAGACTTGGCGCCACCCCCAAGGGACGCCAGGCCACTGCTACCTCTCCCACACCCGAACCTGCTACTCAAGCCATCATCCCAGCCGTTGTCCAGAGCACTATTAAGGCGAGCTCGGCCACGGCTCCCAAAGGCTCTCAGAAGCGCGCTGCTAAGAAACCCTTGAGTGCTAAACAAAAGGGGAAGAGAAAGATCTTGGCTGAGGAAGAGGATGAGGAAGAAGAGGAAGACGACCTTGATGCCGCCCTGGAAAGAGATGCTGCCAGGGAAGCCGAGGAGGAGGCCTTGAGACAGAAAAAGGCCGATGAGGAGGCCGAGCTTGCTAATAAAAAGGTCGAAGAAGAAGCTGAGCGGATTCGGAAGGAAGCCGAAGCCGAGGAGGTTCCATCCGAGGAGGAGCCTGAAGAAGAAGAAGAAGAAAAACACGAGGGATCCGGAGAGGACGAGGAACCTGAAAGTGATGAAGCGGGGTCCGGTGAGGACTCGGGGTCTGAGGAAGAGGAGGAAGAAACTCCCTCTCCTTCTCCTCCTCCTCCACCGTTTCCGAAGAAGCGGAAAGCCCCTACTCCAGTCAAGCCTCCATCCCCCAAGCGTACCAGGAAAGGCCTTGTCAAGAGTCTTGTAGCGCCTGCCAAGAGAGCTGCTCCAACAGTTGCGCGCAGAAAGAACGTTGACCCCCCGGCCTATATCTAGGTAAATCAATCCTTGCCCTCCTCTTGGTTTTTAGATGCTGAGACTGCTGGTAAGTGGGTAGACGAGTTTCGTACACGTAAGCTTAGCTGTTCAGATTTTTTAGACTTTGAATTCTTTGAAGCTTTGAAGATGCCTTGCATTGAGCTCCTCAAAAATTCCCCAGCCTGGACTCTTCTTAACCGAGAAACTGTTTACTACCCTGAGCTTACCCGACTCTTCTACATCAACCTAAAAGCCAAGAACGACACTGATGGTTGGTCTTTGGAGACTGTTGTCAAAGGGGTTAGAATCTCTCTCAACCCCAATGATTTTGCAGATCTCCTAGGCTTACCTACCCCTGTTCCGCCATCTGAAATCCACCCCTCAAATGAAAATTGCATCATCCTAGCCCGAGCCAAATATCTCCTACCCGAACCGTCCAACAGCACCTCAAAGCAACTCACCCACTCATCCCTAACCCTTGAGGCAAAAATTATCTTTAACATCATTGTTAGATGCCTCTTACCCCGTCTCAACTCTGGCTCACTCCTTACCGACAATGCCATGGTCCTGCTCTACCGCATTCTAAATGGCATTGATCCTGATCTGGCCAACACCATCCTTGGAACCATGGCCCATGCCAGAAAAGCTCGAAAAGGCTCTCCCCTCCCCTTTGCTACCCTTTTGACCCCTATCTTCAAAGCTTTTGGAATTGATCTCAAAAATGAAGAACAGCTGCGTCATACGGGTATGTTCGACTCTAAAGGCCTTGAAAAGATTGGCATCACTCGGTCTCCCCAAGGGACCTTGAGTCTTGCCACTCCTTCAAAAGCCTTTCCCACTGCTCCAGCTTTCGATGAACGCATGGACAACCTAGAGTTGGGCTTGGAGGAAGTTCGCCTGGATATTAAGGAGCTGCAGAAGGAGGTGATGACGACGATGAGCGGGATTTCAACGATGCTGGAAGGACTGTGGTCGAGGCTCACCGATGATGCTCTGGATTGACCAAGCCTAAACCAAATCCCACCCTATCCCACCCCTGGAACTTATTACTTTGCTGGTTTTTTGAAACGTTTTCAAAACATTTGGTAACTTTTGGTGACTGTTTTACCTCCGCCCTTTGTTGAAAGACAAAAAGGGGGAGATGTTCGTTAGACTTTGAAAACCTCTGTTTAAAGGTCGTGGAGGACCTTGGTTTTTGATTTATGGTTTTCAGTTGGATAGTTTTTGCATGCTTTAAAAATTTGATCCAACATTTGTCTAACCCTTGCAGGTACTTAGTCTGATTGTGATTATGTTATATTCGTTTGACTAAGTTGCAGGGATGCACAAGTTTTGTCTTTCATCAAGGGGGAGATTGATAACTCCCTCCCTTGATGAAAATCGGAATAGTTGTTCCAAAGGCTTTGACAGGATGTTTGTGTCAAAGGCCTTGGAGTATTAACAGTTGATGAAATACAAAACCTATCTTATTATTCGTATATTATTTTATCTTATTATATACTTCCATTATATTATATATATATATATATATGAATGAATAACCATTTCAGGAAGTATAAATCGAGATTACATCCTTCCTTACATGTTGAAGAGATCAGTTCAAAATAGATCATGGCGTTTCAAAGTATCCATATATAGAAGATTGCAAGATCGAACTGATTCCAAAAGAGCCGTTGAAGATCTGGTGATGAAGATCCACACGCTCCATACTATCTCCATGCTTATATATAAAGGAAAGGAAGGAGAAGACAGAAATATAAGTGCTACACACGAGCTTCATTCATTCAAGCGATCTGTCTTCCAAGTGTCTCTCTGTTAAGCGCTCAAATAGTTTGTTGTTTATTTCAAAGCCTTTGAGAGTCACTGTGAGCTTATAGGATATATTTATTTCAAGTGTTACTCGAGAGTTTATAACTCGGGAAGTTGCACTAGGCTATTGATTTGCGAGAGTTAGAGGATTGTACTAGATAGCTGAGAGAGGTGGGGTTCTTCTAGATTGGTCTAGGACTCCAAGGGAACGTGAGTTGACTAGATTGCAATTGTATAGGAGAGAAGCTTCTCGGTGAGCTATTAGGATCCTATGCTAAGCAATCAATAAAGCCTTTGAATCCTAGGGTTGTGGAAGAACCCTAGGCGGGGACGTAGGCCAAGTTGTGCTGAACCTCGTAAACAATTACTCGTGTCCTTTACTTATTTGCTTTACCTTATTTCCGCACTTGGTTCGAATTGTTTGACTTTGTGATTCAGGTTTTCTCAAAGGGTTTAGCACGAGCTTCAAAAGCCTTGAGACTTTCTACGAAAAACGGGCATACTCTATTCAACCCCCCTTCTAGAGTATTTCTATATTACATTATTTTACATTTTCGAACCTTCATACTATGTTAAAACGAACAACCAATATCAAGGAACCCACTGCCTTTCCCCCCATGTGGCGAAAGATAAGAAACCAAGTTGTCAAGCTTCTTGCTTGACGACCAAATCGAAAAAAGGACCACCAGACCAATGGAAAAAAAGAGTCAAACAGCAATGCTGCAGAGGAATGATGTTGGTTCCTCTCTTGCTGCTACCTGCTGGATTTTCGAATTTGAGGGGTTGTTCGATGTCCATCTAATGATCAAGTTGATGGTGCTTTTCAATACCACCTACATTTATGAGCCTTTGATGAGTTTATACAAGGATAAACTGAAAAAGGAGAACGAAGACAGTAAAACAGGAAAAAGAAGAAAATTTTGGAGTCGTCATCCCCAGGTACTCCTTACCCCCCCCCCCCCCCCCCTCCCCCTCGGTTCTCTTGGATGATAATGAATGCTACCACAAATATTGAACTTGTAAATGAACTATCAAGAAGGAACAAATATGGACTCAATCACAATAGAAGTGATAAGATGCAAATAGGCCAAATGAAATTTAGCACAATAAACAAAAATCTTGAAATAGAAAATTTATATAAAATAAAATGTCTAGGATGAGAATCTGCACATGGAATTGTTGTGGAATCGGAAAAAGAAACCTATGGATAGAAATTGAATTTTTTTTTGTAAAATAGAAAACATACAAATCATGGCCTGAATAGAAACTAAAACAGAGAATATTCCTTCTGAAACGGCTTGGTAAAATGTTGGTTTCAATTCGATTTGCTGGTCTCCTGCCGTGGGTAGGTCGGGAGGAATCTGTGTTTTATGGAAAAACTATCAATTAACAAATGTAAAGGTTGACATAATGACAACAGATGACCGTTTCATTACAATGAAAATTGAAGGTACCTCATTGGGGAAAAAATTCGGTATTTTTTTTTGTCTACGCACCCCCTCAAGAAAATAAAAAAAGTGAATTTTGGAACAAAATTACTACCCACATTTGTGATTTGGATATCCCTACTATTGTAATGGGAGACCTAAATGAAATTCAGAACATAAATGAAAAATAGGGGGGATCGCAAACAAACCCATCTAGATTCGAATGACTACTAAAATTTAAAGACGACTGTAAACTTCTTGATATTCCGACGATAGGAAACGAGTTTACTTGGAGAAAAAATAGAGCAGGCGTAAATAACATTTACGAGAACCTTGATAGGACGTTAGTGCAAGATGAAATTATTCAGTGGTACCCAAACGTAGCCACCAGAAACCATGCTTTCTCGTCCTCAGACCATTGTCCTATATCGATCCAAATTGAATCAGATGTAAATAGAAAAGCGAGACCATTTAAGTTTGAAAAAAATGTGGCTCCAAAGAAAAGACTACAGGAACATAGTAATCCAGGCATGGAGAATGAGTTATGAAGGCTCTCAAATGTTTCAAGTGGTTAAAAAAACCCAACTACTAAAGAGACTAATAAAGGAATGGAACAAAACAACATTCGGAAACATTTTTCGACAATTAAAAGAAATTGAGGACAAATTAGTACAACTGCAACATGATCATATACAAACAAACAAAAATGAAAACAATAGAAGACAACAAAAACTTATTGAAAAGAAAAGCAAACTCATACAATACCACAACACTTACTGGCGGTAGAGAGCTAAAGTGAAGCATTTAAGACTATCAGATACCAACTCCGGATATCACCATAGGGTGGCTTATGGACGAAGGAATAGGAAAATCATTAGAGAAATTACGAGCCCAGAAGGAACATTAATCCATGAGGAGAAGAATATTAGAAAATAGTTTAAAGAAGAATTCGAAAAAAGATTCAAAAGGGAACAAATAAACGAGGAGCTTCTAGAAGATTATCTTAACCAAATTACTACAGAAATAACTAATGATGACAACGACAATCTTATAAAACCGGTCACAAACCAAGAAGTAAAAAATGCGTTCTTTTCGATTGGAAAGAATAAATCCCCTAGACCTGATGGTATGATTGCTGAATTCTATCAGCACTATTGGGATGTAGTTGGTCCATCGATTATTAAGGCTATCAGGGCCTTCTTCGCGTCGGGTAGGATGCTTCGACAAATAAATGAAACCTTCATAACGTTGATCCCTAAATGCGACAACCCACGAACAACGAATAACTATAGACTAATAAGTTTATGCTCGACCATATATAAGGCTATAGCGAAAATATTGGCAGAAAGAATGAAAAGAGCAATGGGAAAAATTATCCATCCACTACAAGGAGCTTTTGTGACAGATAGAGCAAGTCAGGATAACGTGCTTATCGCACATGAAATATTTCATTCTTTTAGAAACAGAAAAGGAAAAGAAGGATGGATTGCAATAAAGCTGGATATGGAGAAAGCATATGACAGAGTTGACTGGGAATTCCTTCTTGCAGTCATGGAAAATTCGGATTCTGCCAAAGATTTTGCGGATGGATTAGAGAATGTATCCAAACTGTATCCTTTTCATTCCTAGTACATGATGAACCCACATAAACTTTTAAGCCGTCTAGGGGGATTCTCCAAAGCGATCCCTTATCCCCATACCTCTTTATCTTGGGTGCGGAAGTGCTAGCCAGAAAATTCAACAACAGTGTGACCAAACGGAGAATACAATTGGATTCAAGATGACCATAAAGGGACCAACAATCCCCTTTTTATCCTTTGCTGATGGCATCATGATATTCGCCAAAGCAAACCAAGAAGCATGCAAAACTGTAAAAAAAATCTTAGATGAATACGGTCAAATTTCTGGACAAAAGGTAAATTTTCAAAAATCTACTTTCCAGGTTACAAAAGGGGTCTCTCTTTGTCAAAAACAAATGATCCAAACGATACTACAAATCACGAATTAAGCAGCGCTAGAAAAATATCTATGATGCCCAATTATTAATGGAAGAGTAAGTAAGAACACCTTTGAAAAGGTGCTTGGGAAAACGAGAACCCAGCTAACAAAATGGAAAGCAAATTCATTGACACAACAGGGGAGGACGATATTGATTAAAACGAACCTGGCAGCCAAACCAAATTTCGTAATGCAAAACTTCATGCTCCCGACAAGTGTACATATAGAACTTGACCGGCTAAATAGGTGCGTCTTTTGGAACAAAGATCAAAACTATAAACCCCTGATTGGATGGGACAAAATATGTAGACCAAAAAAAGAGGGAGGACTAGGACTAAACAAGGCAAAAGATATAAACAAGGCTCTGCAGATGAAACTTCTATTGAAAATCCTAGCCGAACCGCACAATGAATGGGTCGAAATAATCTCGGAAAAATACCTAAAAGGAAATGCCATTTGTGACTATAAAAGAACGAAAAATACATCTTGGCAATGGACAAAACTCATGGACATAAAATCTGAATTCTGCTCGGGTCTGATTTGCCATATTGGGAATGGGAAAACTATTAGATTCTGGAAAGATAGTTGGATAAACAATGACATAAATCTGATGGAAAGTCGACTACACGATAGCATAAACGAATGGAAAACTGTTGACCAATACATAAACCCAGACAGAACTTGGAAAAAAACAAAAAGTCAAGGAAATTCTCCCCATGGACATAGTTGAACAAATTTGTAGTATCCATATACCACTAAATGAATTCGTGGATAGACTCTATTGGAAAGCAAGTAAAAAAGGTTGGTTTTCTACGGCTAGTGCCCTAGACTATACCACAAGATCGTGAAGAAACACAACTGAATCCTTCAAATGGATATGGAAAATAGATTGTCCGCCAAAGGTGAAAAATTTCTTATGGAAAAACATTCTAAACGGCACTCCTACCAAAGAGCAACTACGAGACAAATGAATTCATGTACCAATGGAATGTGCTTTCTGTAACCACCTGTAGGAAGATGCAATACACTTGTTCACAGAATGTCAGACCACGCTCACAATCATTCGAAAAATGGATCAGAATATTCAAAGGATAGTCCAGGACACAAACAAAAATAACAGAACCTATAAAGACATTATTATAGATGTATTTGCAATACTAACTCAAGAACAAAGATCAATCCTAGCTTTCTCCCTCAGGGGTATCTGGTCTCTGAGGAATAAAATTCTTTTTGACGACCACATTTACCGTGGTCCGGAAGAGTGGATAAACTACATCAAGAAACAACGAGACAATTGGAAGAAGGCACAAATTGAACATCTGGAAGAGGAAAAGATAACTAAAGAATCGAGCAACAACTAGAACAAACCACGCAGACAAAAAATCATAAAACGGAAAAAACCACGTGAAGGATTCATGAAACTGAATTTCGACAGTGCTAGGACCACCAATGGAACTGTTGCTTGGGGTTTCGTCATCCGCGACGACCATGGTAGAATTCTCAACTGTGGGGCTCAGAGTTGCGGTAAGTCCTCAGGTTGCAAGCTGAGGCTCTGAGGTTGCTTCATGGGTTGCAGGATGCTCACCGGCTGGGGATTACTCACCTTGAGGTGGAGGGTGGCTGTCTGACGGCTATTAATGCCATCAAAGGTGTGTGGAGCTGCCTGTGGGAGATTGAGACGACGACGTTGGACACGCTCGTCTTCGGTCGATATTTTGTTAGTCTGTCGTTCTCCCATATTTTTAGAGAGGGCAACCGCGTTGCAGATCGTATCGCACACCTAGGTCTACTGCCGACTTCTACCGACTGGGGGTCTGATGCTGTTGTCGACGAGCTCGATCGCAAGGACGCACTTGAGTGGTTGTTCAACCGCGGTTGACTACCCCCAAACTTTCGCCTTGTATCAATATATATATATATATATATATATATTTCGATGCTACTATGTATGCAATAATTTACAGCTACTGAGTATGTATACAAAATATAAATTTCATTAAGTATGTTTTATTTATAAATACAATAAATGTATTTATACAATATTACAATGGGTAAAAACCGGTGTGTTCCAGTCATGTGGTGGGTGTGTTCCAGTCATGTGTCAAAATCGGTTGTGAATGAGGTCCCTACTAAACAAAACACCAGGATTACGGGTGCACTTCACAGCTACGACAATTGCTTGATTGAAGTTGGCTCCATTTCATTATGTATCCTGACATGTTTATGAAAATTTCATGTCTGTATTTTAGTAGCATCCTGTCAAGATTTTTTTTTCATTCTGTCATGTTGATATTAATACCTTGTCATAGTATTTTAATTTTCCTGTCATGTTGTATGTGTGTTCCAGTCAAGTGTCAAACGCAATCTCGGCCTCAATCTCCAACTGAACAGTTGTGTGTGTGTTTTGTGTTGTGCATGTGTATGTTGAGAGATGTTGTGAGCCTAACTTTCCATGTTTTATACTATCTTTTATATCGATTTCTGCATTCATTTCATACGTTCGGGCTAGAATAATACAGATTCTATGTAGTTTATGCTTATTTGCCAAATTATGGAATCTACACAAGTTTCTGTTTAATTTCACAGAAATCGAGAAAATTTACAGCAATTCGGAGAAAGGAAGGAGAATCATAGAGAGGTCAATATTGACTGAACTAGGTCGATATCAAGTATATAAAGTCGAGCAGTCAAGCCAGGAATCGACCAAAAAGATGGAGCGGAAAAGGAGAGGTCGATATCGACCACATCTGGTCGATATCGAGTATGTCCGGTCGATTTTCACCCAGAAGCCCAGGATCAAGTCAAGATCGAGAGAGGAAGAAGAGACATGTCGATTTCGACCATGCTGGTCGATATCGACCACAAACTGGTCGAAGATCCTCCCGGAGCCCGAAATCGTTGTCAGTAGAAGAAGCTGAGAAGACGAGGTCAATATCGACCTATGTTGGTCGATATCGACCGGTACCCAGTAGCCAAAATCGAGTGAATCCGAGTCCGAGTTCTGAGCTGGCTTTCTTCCACCTTAAGCAAGAGATATTCTATCAACTCAAGCGGAGATTTATCAAGTTTGATCAAGTCAAGAAGGATCTATCCACATTAGATATAGTTTCCTTGTTGATTTATTTCTTTTATTTCCAAATTTACTCTTTAAGCATTAGATGGATAGATTTAGATAGAGATATAATTGTTCTTTCCTAATTTCCTAGGGAATGAACACTATAAATAAAGGCATAAGGCCGATTGGAGTAGAGTTGTGCGAGAGCAGGATTTGGCTTCGATTGGTTGTAAGCTTTCTTTAGTTTTATTTAATGCAATTTAGTTCCCTTTTGTTATTGATGAGTTTATTCATGATAAGGAGCGAGTAGTCACCCAACTTCTAGGGTCGGGGTGAGCCCAACGGTAGCCATGTAAGGTGATGCGGTAAAGGTACAATCTTTTGATGCGATTTTGTCTTCTATCCCCATGGCCATGATTCTTTTGCGAAAGTTGAAGGTGATCCTTATTTGTGGTATTGAAGCAAAAGTAATCTTAATGCAACTTGGATTAATTATGTGAAAAAGGGTTAGTAAGATTAGGGTTTATGCGAAAGCCTCTATCTTCCTATTTGTTAATAACGAGAGTTATTTGATGAAAACTATGATCTTTTATGCCTTATGTGGTATTTTACATGGTTATAGTTATGGTGTTGAAACCCTGATCTTGGAAGTATTTTAGTTTACTGATTTATTTCATAAATTTCGAGTTCTGTCTGCGAAAAGGTGCGAGTTTTAAGTTTCTGTTTAAGTTTATTTTGAGCTACTATGGTCGATATTTTCGGTCGATTTTGAGTCATCAGGTCGATTTCGACCAAGTTGAGCTTTCTGTTCTGTTTCTGCTTTTCTCTGTGCTTTTTGTTTTCTGTCGAACGTGGTCGATATCGACTAGATATGTTGATATTGAGCGCTCTTCTAGTCGAAATCTGTTGAGTTTTAGAACTGAAAAGGCGAGCGTTGACATGCTTCCTCGTAGATCGATCCTGACTACCTTCTACTACAGGGGGAGGAAGTCTTGTAATTAATTTGTGGAGAACAGGGAGTCGAAGTTGGAATTTATATTTCATACTTGATTTTCCTCTTAACAAATTTGGCGCCGTTGCCGGGGAAGCAATCAATCGCGCCCTTTTTAGTTCTTTTTCTTTTCTTTATATTTGTTTTTGCTTTTTAGTTTCTTTTTACTTGCTTCTTTTTGTTTTTGTTTTTCAGGTGCATACGAAGAACTGATCGCACACCCATAGACCCTATTCTCGAGCCCGAATGTTTCTTCCATCTTCAGCAAAGACTTAGGAGGAGACTTATGGCGACTCATCCCAACGACGAGAATTTGGGCCAGCTCACACCAACACAAGAGCTTGAGCAACTCCGCCAACAAATTGAGGCATTCACCACCAGAGAAGCAGAACACGCCCGACGAGAGGTGGAATATGCACAGAACCAGCAACGGTGAGAGGCAAGGGTAGATCGCGAGGTCAATGCAAGAAGGGAATTTGAGGAGCAGATTGGGCATATCCCAGCTATCTGCATCCTGCTCTGGAAGTTCCAGAATCGACGATCGTTCTTCCCGCTATTAATTTTGAAATTCGTCCTTCTTTTATTACTGAAATTAGAAGGAGTCAATTTAGGGGAAGAATCAACGAATGTCCTTTAGAGCATATCACCACTTTTATAGATTTATGCGAAGCTATAGCTGATGGTGCTAATTTGGAATATTTAAAACTAAAGGCTTTTCGTTGGTCCTCTGCAGGAATAGCACAACAGTGGCTGGAATGATTGCATGCACGGTCAATTCGCACCTAGAACGAACTACAAGACCTATTCCTCAACAAGTTCCTTCCTCCTGCAAAGACAGCTGCCTTTAGAAAACAAATCACAGCTTTCAGACAGAAGGCAGGGGAACCATTAACACAAGTCTGGGAGCGCTATAAGAGGCTTCTGAAATCTTGTCCTACTCATGGACAGCCACCCTACGTCATCCAGGAGATCATCTTCAACTGCCTGGATGCACCTACTAAGGATAGGATCAACAACTACACTGCCTATGAGTATCTTGGATATACTCCACGCCGAGCATGGGAGGTATTTGAGACACTGGCCAACTACCACAACACATATGAGACTTCTGCGGCCTCTTCTGACGAAAGGTATGAAAGGCCTGCCCCATCTATGCCGTTGTATGTGCCACCCAAGGAAGTTGATCCTGACGTCAGGGACCAGTTCCACAACGATCAGGTGCGTCGTCTCACCAAGCAGGTTATGTTTCTGTCTAAGGATAAGCCTTGCTTAGAATGTGGGTCTGTGAGGCACAACACTACTGCGTGCCCACACGTCGATCAAGTACAGCAAGGATAGACCCATGAGGAGGTAAGGTATGCGGGGGGGGGGGGGGGGGGGGGGGGACACTACTCAGGGCCACATCAGAACCAAAACTGGAGCTACTATCGCCAGCCCCAGCATCAGAATCCCCCTCCCTACAGAGCCCCTGGTCACCCTGACGGAGAAGGAAAGAAAGGATACCTACAGACCATTCTTGAGGAGATGCGGAGGAATCATTCTGACACCAAGCAATCTATCAATTCCATCTACACTTAGATGCATTGTATCAACTCTGGGCTTGGGAAAATCGACATCTGGAGGAAATCGATTGACACACAGATTGGGCAGCTGGCAACATCCGTCCCCAAACAATCAAGTACGCTCCCTGGAACCTCTGAACCTAACCCTAAGGGAAAATCTACAGGACAGGTAGCTGCTATGAACCTAAGAAGTGGATGCCAGATGCAAACGCCCGAGCAAACGACGGAGGAAGAGGACACTGGAGACAGGTCGATATCGAGTAAACCAGTCGATATCGACTAGTCCCCAGTCGATATCGACCAAGACACCGAGCCTGTCAATAAATCGACCAATCCAGTCAATATCGACCCGACACAGGTCAGTATCGACCAGACAACACTCGATATCGACCCCCTCCGCTCGACATCAGCACCTCCGGCGAAGAAAAAACTGCATTACCCAATGAAATCTCCAAAGGACCCTGCAGAGAAGAAGTTCTAGCATTTCATTAAGATGCTTCAAAGGCTCAACGTCACAATACCCTTCACAGAAGCTCTTAATGAGATGCCATCCTACATCAAGTTCTTAAAGGAGATTCTGAGCAAAAAGCGGTCAATGGCTGATATCGCAGAAGAGTGCACCCAAATGGATGATCTAGAGAAAAGGCCAGATCCATGTAAGTTTGCTATAACCATTGGATTTGGTCAATATAAATTTAATGCTTTATGTGACTTGGGAGCCAGTGTGAGTATAATGCCTTTATCAATCTGGTCCAAGATTAAGATAGGTGCCTTAGAGCCTATGGATGCTAAACTTTACATGGAAAACAACAAGTCAGTCATCCCAACAGGCATGGTGGACAATGTGCCAGTGCAAGTAGGTAAGTTCTTCGTCCCTGCTGATTTCTTAGTTATTGATATGGCGGAGGACCCTGCTTGTCCAATTATTCTAGGAAGGCCCTTCTTGGTGACGGTAGATGCCAACATAAGCGTAAGGAAGAGAGTGCTCACTTTCAACATCAGCGATGAGGTAATTGAGTATTCCTTTAATAAAACTGAAAGGCATACAGGTCCCATGGAAGAGGTAAAGTCCATATCGTCCGGGTACATTACTTGCAGGGAGCCTAAGGTAAGAAATATGACCCCTGAAGAGCTAGAAAAGAGGGATATGGAAGCCCAGGTGGAGGAGATGATGGCCATCCTGACCGAAGAAGCAGAGAATCCACTCGACATAGACCAAGGTAAGTCGATATGGACTAACTATTTTTCGGATGCTTTGCCAGGTCTTAAGTATGGGGTCGAAATCGACCCGGGAAAATCGACTGAGCTGCCACAACACTCGATATCGACCACTACAGGTCGATATCGACCAGATTATATCGACTTGATTTCTCCCCAGAAACGAAGCCAGACAATTTCGAGCAAAACGACTCGATATCGACCAATATTGGTCGATATCGACCAGATCAAATCGATTTGTCTTCCTCTATATCGACTGAAATTCCACCAGAGCGGCAGAAGTCGATATCGACCACTACCACTCGATATCGACCAGGTCCTCACGAGGTCCCGGATTCCGATTCTGCAAAGGTAAGCCAAGGTATGGATCTTTCTTCTCCTATTTCAATTAAAGATCTATCTATACATGGGAGAGGTTTGCCTTGGTATGTGCGCTTATGCAGGGTTTCCAATGATGAGCCCAAGGAATACAAATTTGGAGACAAGGTCAATGTTTCCAAGTCAAATGATCACTGGTTCCATAATAAGTTCAAAAAGAAAAAGATGAGGCCCTTCACGGTGAACATGATCCATTCCGGAGGACTACAGCTGATGGACAAGAATGGAGTCTGAAGGTTCGATAATGTAAAACAAGGTAATATAGAAATACTCTAGAAGGGGCGGCTGAATAGAGTATGCCGGTTTTTCGCAGATAGTCTCAAGACTTTTGAAACTCGTGCAAAACCCTTTGAGATTAGACTTAGTCTTTTCTCTGAAAACCTGAATCACAAAGTTAAACAATCGAACCAAGTGCGGAAATAAGGTAAAGCAATAAAGTAAAGGACACGATGAGTGGTTTACGAGGTTCGGCACGAACTTGGCCTACGTTCCCGCCTAGGGTTCTTCCACAACCCTAGGATTCAACCGGCTTTTATTGATTCACAAGACTTAGGATCCTAGTAGCTCCCTGAGAAGCCTCTCTCCTATACAATTGCAATCTAGTCAACTCACGTTCCTTTGGAGTCCTAGACCAATCTAGAAGAGCTCCACCTCTCTATACTATCAAGTACAATCCTCTTACACTTAGTGAATCAATCGCCTAGTGTTAACTTCCCGAGTTACAAACTCTCGAGTACAACACCATAACTGAATATATCCAATAAGCCCAATGTGTAACTCTCGAATGCTTTGAAATGAAATAACAGACTCTTATGACAAGCAGAGAGCACATGAAGACAGATTTCTCTTGAAAGCTTAGAGTGTATGAAAAGCTCGTGTTCAATGTATGTATCTTCTGTCTTCATCTTCCTTCTCTTTATATTGAGACAAATCGGCGCCAATGATCTTCTCCAACGGCTAGTCAAGATAATGGCTTGAGCTGGATCTTCTATCTTTGGAAACTTCGAAGGACATAATCTTTCCGATTTGAATCTTCTCAAATTGCATCATAAGGAAGGAAATACCATTCGAAAATACTTCCTGAAAGGTTAGTTATATATAATAATATAATGGAAGCATATGATAACATAAAATAATATTTCGAACATAATATCATAAAGAACAGGTTTTGTGTTTCATCAACAATGTTAAAATCTTCAAGGCCTTTGACACAAATAAACTGTCAAAGCCTTTGAAACATATTCCGATTTTCATCAAGGGAGTGGAGTTATCAATCTCCCCCTTGATGAAAGACAAAACCTGTGCATCCCTGTAACTTAGTCAAGCATAAATAATATAAGTGATATCAGACTAAGTACCTTCATGGGTTAGACAAATGTTGGATCAAATATTTAAAGCATGAAAAGCCATCCAACCGAAAACCAGAAATAAAAAACCAAGCTCTTTCAAGACCTTCACAGCAAAAAGTTTTCAAGTCTAAACCACAGATCATCTCCCCCTTTTTGTCTTTCAACAAAGGGAGGAGGTAAAACAGTCACCAAAAGTTTTGAAATTGTTTCCAAAAACCAGCAATGTATCAGATTTGGGATAGGGATGGGGTAGGATAGGTTTAAGCTTCGTCGCCCGGAGCATCATTAGTGAGCCTCGTCCACAGTCCTTGCAGCATCTTGGTTATCCCGCTCATCTCCGTCATAACCTCCTTGTGCAGCTCCTTGAGATCCAGGCGAACTTCCTCCAAACCCAACTCCAGGTTGTCTATGCGCTCATCAACAGCTGAGGCAGTGGGAAGAGCTTTTGAAGGAGAGGCAAGACTCAAGGTCCCTTGGGGAGACCGAGTGATTCCTATCTTTTCAAGGCTCTTGGAGTCGAACTTACCCATATGACGCTGCTGTTCTTCATTTTTGAAATCAATTCCAGAAGCTTTGAAGATTTGGGTCAAAAGAGTGGCAAAGGGGAGGGGAGTTCCTTTCCTGGCTTTTCTTGTGTGATCCATGGATCCTAAAATGGTGTTGGCCAGATCAAGATCAAGGCCATTGAGGATTCGGTAAAGGAGGACCATGGCATTGTCAGTAAGGAGCGAGCCAGATTTAAGATGGGGTAAGAGGCATCGAACAATGATGTTGAATATAATTTTTGCCTCTAGGGTAAGGGATGAGTGGGTGAGCTGCTTTGAGGTGCTGTTAGATGCTTCGGGTAGGAGGTATTTGGATCGGGAAAGGATGATTCAGTTTTCTTTAGAGGGGTGTACTTCAGAGGGTAGACAAGGGCTAGGTAGGCCAAGGAAATCTGCAAAGTCAGTGGAGTTGAAAGAGATTCTAACTCCCTTCACAACAGATTCCAAAGACCAACCATTGGCATCGTGTTTTGCTTTTAGGTTTGTGTAGAACAGGCGGGTTAGCTAGGAATAGTAGACGGTTTCAAGATTAAGAAGGGTTCGGGCTGGGGATTTTTTTAGAAGAGCAATGCAGGGTAACTTCAAAGCTTCAAAGAACTCGATATCAAAAAAATTAGAACAACATATCCTACGAGTTCGAAACTCATCTACCCACTTACCAGCTGTCTCAGCATTTTCAAACCATGAAGAGGGTAAGGATTGGTTTACCTGGATGTAGGCGGTTGGATTGGCATTCTTCCTTCGAGCCTGTGTTGGAGCAGTCCTCTTGACAGGCGCCTCAAGACCTTTGAGGGTGCCCTTCCTGGTACGCTTGGGAGATGGAGGCTTGACAGTAGTAGGGGCTTTCCGCTTCTTTGGAGACGGGGGAGGAGGACAAGAAGAAGGAGAGGCAACGGGTTCTGGTTCCTCTTCCTCCTCATCCTCAGATCCCGAGTCCTCACCAGACCCTACATCATCTCCATCAGCTTCCTCGTCCTCTCCAGATCCGTCTTGCTCCTCGTCCTCTTCCTCAGGCTCCTCTTGAGAAGGACCTCCTCGACCTCGACTTCCTTCCGAATTCCCTCAGCTTCCTCCTCAACAAGTTTCCTTGCAAGCTCGGCCTTCTTCTTCTTCAAAGCTTCCTCTTCGGCTTCCTTGGCTGCATCCCTTTCCAGAATGGCGTCGAGATCATCTTCCACCTCTTCCTCGTCCACCTCCTCAGCGATGACTTTCTTTTTCCCTTTCTGCTTCGCACTGAGAGGCTTCTTAGCAGAGCGTTTTTGAGAGCCCTTGGTAACAGTAGTCGTGCTCTCCGCGATGGTGCTCTAGACAACAACAGGGACAATGGCCTGAGGAGCGGGTTCAGGTGTAGGGAAGGTGGCAGTGGCCTGGCGTCCCTTGGGGGTGGCGCCAAGTCTTTTGGGGGTGGCGCCAAGTCTTTTGGGTGTGGAAGCTTTCTTTGATTTGGGAGCCATGGAGGAAATCGGCTAGGGTTTTAAGAACAGTTTGAGAGGTTAAAGAAAGAGAAGTTGGAAAGGTTTGGATAAGTTCTGAGTTTGTGATGGAATCGGGTATAGAATTGGGTTTAAGTAGAGAGAGATGATGGAGTGATGAGACGGGTTTAGAGTTCCAAGGGGAGTAATCATAACATTGCTTATTTTGAAAATTTCCAATTCAAAATTCAAATCCTTTTCTTAACCAAAAATAAGAGGGAAAATATCCGAAGTTATTTTGTTCCAAAAATATCTCAACAGGTAAAAATATAACATAAATAAAAGACTTTGTAATCCGATAAAAATATACTTGATTAAATATCTAAAAAGATATTAACCAAATATATGTGATCCGATATATGTAATCTACCATTTAGTTCACAAACCTTGACATAATACTCAAAGGTCTTGACACTAAGTAGAGTTTATCTTTCGTAAAGGGAAAGCCCCCCCTACGAAAGTGCATCCTTGTTAAGCATCCCAATTTCTCGTCTAATGAAGGTGAACCTGTACTCTGCCAAAGGCTTAGTAAAAATATCAGCCCATTGATAATCAGTTGAAATAAATGAAATGGACACATCACCTTTTTCAACATGGTCTCTAATGAAATGATGCCTTACATCAATATGTTTGGTCCTTGAATGCTGAACAGGATTCTTTGTAATGGAGATGGCACTTGTATTGTCACATTTAATGGGAATGCCTTTGAGGTTGATGCCAAGATCTCGCATTTGTTGAGCTATCCAAAGGATTTGGGAGCAACAGGCTCCAGCGGCTATGTATTCGGCTTCTGCAGTGGATAGAGCAACTGAGTTTTGTTTCTTTGAGTGCCAACTGATCAAGGATGCTCCTAGGAATTGGCAACATCCTGATGTGGTCTTCCTATCCACCTTATAGCCTGCACAATCTGCATCAGAATACCCAATTAAAGTGAAATCCTTTTGCTTTGGGTACCATAGTCCAAGCTCCTTAGTGCCATTGAGATTTCGGAAGATCCTTTTCACAGCCACGAGGTGAGATTCTTTAGGATCAGCTTGAAACCTAGCACACATGCAAATACTAAACATGATGTCAGGTCTACTAGCTGTGAGATATAGTAAAGATCCAATCATTCCTCGATACTCCTTTTGATTGACAATTTCCCCAGTCTTGTCTTGATCTAGAGATAATGTTGAGCTCATGGGAATTTTGGCTGCTTTGGATTGATCCATCTTGAACTTTTTCAAGAGATCCTTAGTGTATTTGCTTTGGTTGACAAAGATCCCTTTCTTGGATTGATGGACTTGTAATCCCAAAAAGAAGTTGAGTTCACCCATCAAGCTCATCTCAAATTCACTGCACATGATGTTAGAAAATTCCTTGCACAAGGATGTGTTAGTAGCACCAAATAATATATCATCTACATAAATTTGAATAACCAAAATGTCCTTTCCTTTGGTATTGATAATAAGAGTCTTGCCGATCAACCCCCTTTTAAAATCATTTTCTAAAAGATATTTTGACAAGCGCTCATACCAAGCTCTTGGGGCTTGTTTCAAACCATAAAGCGCTTTGTCAAGTTTATAAACTTGATTAGGAAATAACAAACTTTCAAATCCTGGGGGTTGAGCCACATATACTTCTTCTTCTAAGAAACCATTAAGAAAAGCACACTTGACATCCATTTGATATAACTTTATGCTCATAAAAGATGCAAATGCTAATAAAATGCGAATAGCTTCAAGCCTGGCTACGGGAGAAAAGGTCTCATCGTAGTCAATACCTTCCTCTTGATTGTAGCCTTGAGCAACAAGCCTTGCCTTGTTCCTCACGATCTTACCATTCTCATCTAGCTTGTTTCGAAATACCCATCGTGTGCCAATGACTGATTGATGCTTTGGCCTTGGCTTCAAGGTCCAGACTTTGTTCCTTTCAAATTCGTTAAGTTCACTTTGCATAGAAATGATCCAGTATGGCTCTTGAAGGGCCTCATCTACCCTCTTTAGTTCAATAAGAGAAACAAACGCGTGAAAAGCACAAAGATCTTTAAGTTTAGAACGAGTTTGAACACTAGAAGTAGGGTCAGAAATGATATCCTTTAATGACTGTGATGAGGAGTATTTGAATTTCCTTTTGCTAGTTTCAGCTCCTTGATTCATCACACCAGCATGATTGACTTGTGGTACATCTGACTCCGTGGTCCTGTTAGGTTCAGTTACAGCAGTTTTTGACGTTTCAACACTGTTGGATTGGACACCAAGGGCTTTGGACGAATCTTCAACACCTTGGGCCAATTCTTCAGTGTTGAGAATCTGTTCTTGCATGTTCCTCTTCTCTGTGTTCTTGGTAGCAGCATCATCACCTTCCTCGTTCTCTGCATGGATATTAAGATCTATATCTGCAACACTTTCACTCAAAGAACCGTCATTGCATTCATTAAATATAACATGTATACTTTCTTCAACTAACTGGGTCCTTTTATTGAAGATTCTATAAGCTTTGCTACTTGTGGAGTAGCCAAGAAATATACCTTCATAACTACGCGCATCAAATTTCCCAAGGTTATCTTTTCCATTGTTATGAACGAATAAGTACAACCAAAGGGTTTAAAATAAGATATAAGTGGTTTGCGGCCTTTGAAAAGTTCATAAGGAGTTTTCTTTAACATAGAACGAATAAGACAACGATTCAAAATATAGTTAGTTGTGTTAACAGCTTTCGTTCCACAACCCCGTTTTGTTGAGGTGTCCTAGAAGCAGAAAAGTTATGAGAGATTCCATATTTAGCACAAAACAAATCAAACTGAAGTTGATCAAACTCCCTACCATGATCACTCCGAATTGACACTATGGATCGTTTTTTAAAGTTTGCAACTCCTTACAAAGTTTTGAAAACTCAAATAAGGCCTCTGATTTTTCTTTTAAAAATACAACCCAAGTATATCTAGAAAAATCATCAACAACAACTAGCATGTACTTTTTTACCATTGGGAGATTTGACTCGCATAGGACCACATAAATCCATATGTAAAAGTTCAAGGGGTCTAGAAGAACGTACAACCTTTTTGGGTTTGAAAGAGCTACGTGTTTGTTTACCTCGTGTGCATGCATTGCACATATCAATACCTTTGAAGTCCATCTCAGGTAGCCCTCTTACAAGCCCTTTGGACACAAGCTTCTGTAGTGTATGTGGACTCACATGACCGAGTCTCCTGTGCCGGAGCTTTGGATCGTCCGTCAAAGCCTTTAGACAGGTTAAGCTTCCTTGTGCCACTTGATCAGCATTTATAGCGTATATATTGTTGTAACGATATGCAGTCAATATAACTTCACCTGTATCTTCTCTGCACACTAGACATCTTTTCTTGTTAAATCTGACATTGTTGCCACTATCACATAATTGAGAAACACTAAGAAAATTATACTTTAAACCATTAACAAGATAGACATTTTTAATACTATGGTTGGAATCACTTCCAACACTACCAATACCAACGATGTCACATTTTCCTTTGTCACTAAGAGTGATTGTTCTCGTGGATTGCTCCTTTAGATCATGAAAGAGAGAACTCTTTCCACTCATATGCCTCGAGCATCCACTATCAATAATCCATTTGTGCTCCTTCACCTTGGTGATCTCCTGCAAGACAAACTTCAACCTTTGGGGCTAGACCAATAAGCAAATTTGGATCCATTGTTGGGGTAAACCATATTTGGTAAAATAGTGCCTTTTGGAACCCAAACTTGTGTTATCCGTTCTTTTCTCAAATGAACAGGAAAAGTATTGCGAATGATATAAGGATCCTTTCTTCTATAGGGGCATATCTCTTTTACATGTCCCTTTCTAGCACAGTGGTGACATATAGGAGAGGTTCTGCTACCTTTTGCCTTCACAAACGTGGTAATGTGCTGCTTCTTTAAAAACCTTGGATTGTAACCAATACCACTTTTGTTTAGAAAACTTTGTTGCTCACCCAACATCCTATCAAGAGTGCCTTTGGATTTGGTAAAACTTATGAGGGATGTCTGTTGATCTTGAATCTTATTATTCAGGGAGATCTTCTCGTTCTCTAAGTCATGATGTTCATTTCTTAGAGAGGAGAGATCTTGCTTGAGTTCAGATTTCTCTGAGTCAAGCGTCTTGACTTTAATGTCAAGACCTGAATAAGAAGCTTCAAGACTTTTAACCCTCATAGACAGATCCTCAATAGTTCTTTCCTGGTCCCCAGTTCTCTTAATAAGAATGTTAGTCTGGGCAATAAGTTTCTCTTCATTGGCAATCATATTAGAAAGGAATTCCGATAATACCTCTTTTGGACTTGCCATAAGCTCTCTTACAGTTGCTTCAAGCTTCTCATCGTGGGATTCATCTTCTGAGGCCATAAGACAAATATTGGCATTTTCATCATCGGAGTCAGAGTCAGAATCGCTCCAAGTTGCCACCATGGGTTTCTTTTTCCATTTGTCACCCTTCTTGGACTGGCTCTTTGTCTTTTGAGGGCAATCCTTCACAAGATGATCTGTTTCACCACATTCAAAACAAGACAAAGGTTTAGTCTTCTTATCATACTTGTTGTATTGAGGCTTACCTTGAAATTTAGAAGACTCTGATCCATCCTTGTTGTTGAATTGTTTCTTCATTTTGAGGATTCGAGCAAGGCCTCTTGTGATAAGAGTAAAAGGATTATCATCATCGTCATCCTCATCTTCGGAATCAGATCCATCTTTGGGCTCATCCTTCTTAGACTTGAGTGTCAAGTTCTTGGTGCTTGTTGGAAGTTCTACATCGTCTTCATTAAGGATCATCTCATGAGTGATCAGCTTCCCAAGCAGGTCATCAAGGGTTAGAGTGGTGAGGTCCTGTGCTTCCTCTGTAGCTGTTACTTTAGGACCCCATTTTTCTTTTGGGAGGCACCTCAATATCTTCCTCACTTTCTCAACGTTTGTAAAGCTCTTGACGAGAGAGTTAAGGTTGTTGGTGATTTCTGTGAATCGTGTGAACATGGCCTTGATTGACTCATAAGACTTCATTTTGAAAAGCTCATACTTTCGAAGGAAGACCAGTTTGTCCCAAATCTCTTTAGCTGACCTACAAGATGAAATACGGTTAAACTCATCAGTGCTATGACCACAATAAAGTAAGTTAATAGCCCTGTAGTTTTTGGAGACGAGTTCAAGACCCGCTTGGATGTATCCATTTGGTCCATCTTTTTCTGGAATCTTCGGACCATTCTCTATAATGTTCCAAAGTTCCAAATCTTGATCTATAATGAACATCTTCATCAAAGATCTCTAGTGGACAAAGTTGTTTCCTACAAAGAGTGGAGGTCTGCTGGTAGACCTTCCCTGTGCAAATCCTCCGCTTGCTTCACCAGACATGATCAAAAACTCACAAGATTGTTAGATCAAAAGCAGTGAGTAAAGCTCTTATACCAATTGAAGGCTCGATAATGTAAAACAAGGTAATATAGAAATACTCTAGAAGGGGGGGGGGGGGTTGAATAGAGTATGCCGGTTTTTCCCAGATAGTCTCAAGACTTTTGAAGCTCATGCAAAACCCTTTGAGATTAGACTTAGTCTTTTCTCTGAAAACCCGAATCACAAAGTTAAACAATCGAACCAAGTGCAGAAATAAGGTAAAGCAATAAAGTAAAGGACACGATGAGTTGTTTACGAGGTTCGGCACGAACTTGGCCTACGTCCCCGCCTAGGGTTCTTCCACAACCCTAGGATTCAACCGGCTTTTATTGATTCACAAGACTTAGGATCCTAGTAGCTCCCCAAGAAGCCTCTCTCAAATACAATTGCAATCTAGTCAACTCACGTTCCCTTGGAGTCCTAAACAAATCTAGAAGAGCCCCACCTCTCTATGCTATCTAGTACAATCCTCTTACACTTAGTGAATCAATCGCCTAGTGTTCACTTCCCGAGTTACAAACTCTCGAGTATAACACTATAACTGAATATATCCTATAAGCTACCTGTGTAACTCTCAAATGCTTTGAAATGAAATAATAGACTCTTAGGACAAGCAGATAGCACACGAAGACAGATTTCTGAAGGCTTGGAGTGTATGAAAAGCTCGTGTTCAATGTATGTATCTTCTGTCTTCATCTTCCTTCTCTTTATATTGAGACAAATCGGTGCCAAGGATCTTCTCCAACGGCTAGTCAAGATCATGGCTTGAGCTAGATCTTCTATCTTTGGAAACTTCGAAGGACATAATCTTTTCGATTTGAATCTTCTCAAATTGCATCATAAGGAAGGAAATACCATTCGAAAATACTTCCTGAAAGGTTAGTTATATATAATAATATAATAGAAGCATATAATAACATAAAATAATATTTCGAACATAATATCATAAAGAACAGGTTTTGTGTTTCATCAACAATGTAAAATCTTCAAGGCCTTTGACAGAAACAAACTGTCAAAGCCTTTGAAACATATTCCGATTTTCATCAAGGGAGTGGAGTTATCAGAGTCTTTTTTGAAGCCCAAGCTACATGGGCCCTGCAAATGCCACCTTGAGCTTAATGGAGAAGTCGGCCTAGTGACAGGACAAAATCGTCGGGTTCCTATCAAAAGAATATCCAAACTAACCAACTAGTATAGCTAATAAGTCCGGAGTCGATCCACATGGAACTACCGTTACTTTATGCGTTATAATCACCAACAAGAGTAAACAAGGGGGTTGTAGAGATGTAAAGATGAAAAGAACTCAAGAAGTGAATAATGGTGATGGTTCTAAACAATGATGAATGAGATGTTTCACCTACGATTCTCAACTTTGGTTCGTCTACTTGATCATAGTTCTTCCTTCTAGTTGTGTCTTTTCTATCATCAACTCTTATCTTGATTTAAATAGATTACTAGTCCTATGAGTCCTAATAATCCCTTATTCCTAGGCATCTTACCACGGATTAAGGTTTAATCCTAGGAATAGCACCAAGTCTCAAGATATATAAAGCTTATAAGCAATATTAATTCCCTAAAGAATTAACATTTAACCTATAGTCAACTTCTTATACAATAAAGTTTTTATATGAGATCCACTTAATTGTATTTGCTACTTTGGATTAGGTTTCACAAACGTATGAATCAAAACCCTAGCAATGATGCAATTCTAACGAGGTCGCGAATCAAGATAGAATCAACACCACAAGCAATTAACACAAAGAAGTTGAAGAAGATAATAGAAATAAACTAGAATTCCAAACTCACAATTCAACCAAACCAAGTCTTGAACGTAGGCAAAACAAGATGAGTTTATTTGTTCATGCTCCTAAACGCCGTCTCTCAATTCTTCAAAGGATAAAAGATTACATAAAACCATCTAAAATAAGTCTTTAAATACCTAAGAAGACCATCATAAAAACCTAGAAAGTATTTCCCAAAGATAGACCCAACTTAAGAGGATAGGAAATCGGCGTTGAATCCGGCCCAGGGAAACCGCGGGTGCTGCCCCCTTGGCCGCGGGTGCCGTTGTGAGCTGAATTTGCCATGTTTTACATTTACTTTTATGTCGATTTCTGCATACATTTCATTCATTTGGGTTAAGATAGTACAGAACCTATGTAGTTTATGTTTATTTGCCAAATTATGGAATCTACACCAGTTTCTGTTTAAATCGCAGAATTCAAGGCGTTTTACAGCAATTCTAAGGAAGGTCGAAAAAGCTCGGAAAATGGATACAGAAGTCAAAGGTCAAGAAAGCAGCGGAACCAGTCGAATCAATCTGAGAGTCAAGGTTACTCGCTCTCGAGTAGGCCTTACTCGATTCGACGATCATGTCCAAGCACAGCCTTGTCGACCAGGATCAACGTTGAGAGCCAGACCAACCCGACTTCCGGACCCAACTCGATCTCGACAAGACCCTAATCGAGATCGACGAAGACCAGTGCCACACCCGGAGTCGAGGAGAGAACTGGACGAGAAGCCGAGCATAACCCTACTCGATCTCGACAAAGCCTTGTCGAGATCGACAAGCGCCACAACACCAGTCCGAGTCCATGCCGAGGAGAAGATGCTCGACCTGGGGAGACCACCACTCTACTCGATCTCGACAAGCCCTGGTCGAGATCGACGAAGCCCAGAGCCCAGGTCCAAGCTTGTCGAGTACACCTACCCGAGGAGACCTAGTCGACGGATCAAGCCTACCCGAGGTCGACGAAGGCTACTCGAGGTCGACGAGCGTCAGGAGTCAAGACCGAGCCACATCGAGCAGAGCTAGCCAGGAAGTCCAGTCGACGATGAATCCTACTCGAGGTCGATGATCCCTTGTCGAGGTCGAGTAGACCAGTCCTGGAAAGCGCGTCGACGTGACGAGTCCTAGTCGAGCTGGGATTCCTTGGGGCCGAAGGAGGAAGATTCTATCCGAATTTGAACAATTCTATCATCTTGGAAGGAGATCTATCAAGACATGAAGACTTACCTACTTTAGAACTATCTTTTCCTTATTGATTTATTTCCATTATGCAATTTATTTATCTTTTAGAAAAGTAGATATAGATTTAGATATAGATAGGAGATTCTATCCTTGAATATCAAGGATTATAAGGCTATAAATAAGGCCTTTGGGGCTGGTTTTTCATTCATTCTAATACACACACAATTCAATTCCAGTAGAGAAGTTTAGGAGTTCTAAGGTTTTTAGGGTTTTGGCTTTCTGCGAAAGTTGATTGCCAGGATTGTAAAGGCTTTGAATTTAGTTTTAATGCAAGTTAGTTCTTTTCATCAATCAATGTCTGCTATTGCGATGAGGCGTGAGTAGTCCACCCACTTCTGGGGCTGGGGTGAGCCCGACGGTGGCCATGTGAGGCGATGCGATAAATGTCAGATCTTTTCGTGCAATTCATCTTCTATCCCTATGAGCATGATTCTTTTGCGAGAGTTGAAGGTGATCCTTGTTTGTGTTATTGAAGCGAAAGTGATCTTAATGCAACTTGGATTAATTATGTGAAAAAGGGTTAGTAACAATTAGGGTTTATGCGAAAGCCTCTATATGCCTATTTGTTAATGACGAAAGTTATTCGATGGAAAGCATGATCTTTTATGCCTTTATGTGTTACTTTGCATGGTTATCGTTGTGGTGTTGAAACCCTGTTCTTGGAAGTCTTTTATTATATTGATTTATTTCTGTCAAAAATCTGAGTTCTGTGTTCGAAAATTTGCAATGTAAATTTCTGAGTTTTGTGCATTCCAGTCGACATAGAGTAGAGCTAGTCGATCTCGAGTAAGACGTGGTCGAGATCGATAGGACTTGTCTTAGTCGAGTTGAGTTTTCTTCTGTTCTTGTCGATTTTCAGTTTCTGTTTTGCTGTTTCTTGTCGATCTCGAGGAGCTGTTTGTCGAGATCGAGTAGCCCTTTGCCTTGCTTTTACTTTCTGCTTTGCTTTGTCTTTTCTGTCTTCGTTTAGTTCTTTGCTTTTGTTTGGTATTTTATGTTTTACTTCTGTTTCTTTCCTTGCTTCTGTGTTTCTGTCTTTGTGCTATTCTGCCTGTGAGATCTGTTGCTACCTGAGAACTGCTGACGTGCTTCCTCGTGGATTCGATCCTGACTATTCTCTTACTACAACGGGAGGAAGTCTTGTATTCATTTGTTGAGACAGGGAAGTCATTCTGATCTTTATTTCATATTTATTTCATACTTGACACATCCTCCTTCAACAACAAATTGGCGCCGTTATCGGGGAAGCTATCAATCGCGCCTTAGGTAGTCAGTTCTCACTGTTTCTTTGAGTTACTTTTCAGGTGTATGTGTCGTTCTGGTCAAACACCTGAGTTTGACGTCTTAGACGAACCGGAACGCCTATTTCACATCCGAGCTAAACTACAAAGAGCCATGGCAGCTGCGGAGACACAGGAACAGCTAGCCGCTAGGCTTACCAGGGAATTGGCCGCTAAGGATGCTGCTATCGCCGCTGAGAAAGCAGCAAGGGAATAAGCACAGGCTGAGCTTGCCCAATATCCAACCACGGCAGAGGACTACATGCACCCAACTCTCATCGTGCCTGAATCGGCGATTCTAATCCCTGATAACTCTTTTGAAATTCGCACTCAATTTCTTATAGAGCTTAAAAATAATGCCTTTTATGGTAGATTTAATGAGTGTCCTCTTGAACATATTACAAACTTTTCTGACATGTGCCGTACTATTGCTGAAGGTACAACTCTGGAATATGTCAAGATGAAATCTTTTTGCTGGTCTCTCACTGGGCCTGCACTGAAATGGCTGGAAGGGCTGAAAGCAAGATCACTCACAACCTGGGCCCAAGTAGAGCAAGAGTTTCTGAACAAATTCTTCCCACCTGCCAAAACAGCACATCTCCGCTAGAGAATCACCGCCTTCAAACAGAAGCAAGGGGAACCGCTGGCAAAGGCATGGCAGCGCTACAAGGAACTTCTGTGATCTGGCCCTACTCATGGACAACCACCCTACGTCATTCAGGAGATCTTCTTCAACTCTCTTGATCAAGTCACTAAGGACAGAATCAACCATTATACTCGCTATGAGTATCTGACAATGCCGCCAAGTGACGCATGGGGTGTGCTAGAGAAGCTCACTAACTATGACAACAAGTATGGGTCTACTGCAACCTATGAAGAGAACCCATACGCCAGGCCAGCACCATCCATGCCCCTCTATGAGCCACCTAAGGAGATTGATCCTGATGTTAGGGAGCAGTACTACAGAGACCAGAATAAGAAGCTCATCAAGCAAGTAAAGTATCTCTCTGTCAACCAGCCTTGCATTGAATGCGGATCGCAAAGGCACACCACTCCTGAGTGCCCACACAGAACAAGTCAAACTGGCAGAGCACCATGAGGATGCAGCTTACGTAGGGGGTCCCAATCGCTACATGGGGGACCAAAGGTTTCAGCAACTACAATGGAACCAAGGTGTCCCTAGGAACCCCCCGCCCTACAGAGCTCCAGGACATCCGGAAAGGGACCAGAAAAAGGGTGATATACAGACAGTCCTGGAGGAAATAAGGAGGAACCACTCAGAAACTAGGCAATCCTTCAACTCCGTCAATACTCAGATGCAAGGTGTCAACTCTAGGCTTGGGGAAATTGATATCTGGCGGAAATCAGTTGATACACAGATTGGTTAGCTAGCAGCAGGAATCCCCAGACAGTCAGGTTCGCTCCCTGGATCCTCAGAACCAAATCCTAAGGGAAAGACTGGACACAGCGCTGCTATAAAACTCAGAAGCGGCCATCAATTGCAAGAGCCAGAGGTCGGAAAGCAGCAAAACAACGAGGAACAGCAACTCGATGTCGACAAACCTGTAGTCGATCTCGACGAAGGCCTCATCGATCTCGAGGAGAACCTGCAAAAATCTTCGTCTGCACCGCACAGAAACTCGACTACGCCCAACCTGGTCGATGTCGACAAGACTCTAGTCGATGTCGAGGAGCCCCTGGTCGACGTAGAGCAACTGCAGCATCTCCGACGTCTATTCTGGCTCCGAATTAGAAAAAGAAGTTGCCTTTCCCCACAAAATCTCTAAAGGACCCAGCAGAAAAGAAATTTCAGCGCTTCATCAAGATGTTTCAGAAGCTCAACGTCACCATCCCCTTCACAGAAGCTCTCAATGAAATGCCATCCTATGTCACGTTCCTGATGGAGATTCTGAGCAAAAAGCGATCGATGGCGGAAATCACAAAGGAGTGCAGCCATCTGGACATATTGGAGAAGAGGCCGGATCCAGGTAAGTTTGCTATAACAATTGGGTTTGGTCCATACAAAATTAATGCTTTATGTGATCTTGGAGCTAGTGTGAGTATAATGCCTTTAACGATTTGGTCCAAGATTAAGATAAGTGCCCTTGAGCCTGTGGATGCTAGACTTTACATGGCCAACAACACGGTGGTCATTCCAACAGGCATGGTGGACAATGTTCCAGTACAAGTAGGTAAATTCTTTGTCCCTGCTGATTTTCTAGTTGTTGATATGCAAGAAGATCCTGCTTGTCCAATTATTTTAGGAAGACCATTCTTGGCGACGGTGGATGCCAACATAAGCGTAAGGAAAGGAGTGCTCACCTTCAACATCAGCGATGAGGTAATTGAGTATTCCTTTAATAAAACTGAAAGGCATACAGGTCCAATGGAAGAGGTCAAATCTATCTCAGCTGGCTACATCACCTGCGGGGAACCCAAGGTCAGAAATATGACCCCTGATGAGCTGGAAAAGAGGGACATGGAGGCCCAGGTGGAGGAGATCATGGCAATCCTCAAGGAGAACACAGAGAATCCAATCGAAACGGACCAAGGTAAGTCGTTGTGGATTAATTATTTTTCGGATGCCTTGACAGGAGCTAAGTATGGGGTCAAGATCGACCGGACCCTAGTCGATCTCGACCAGACCAAGGAGTCTCTACCAGTACCAGCCTCGTCGAGCAGCCAGACGGAAGCAGAACCCTACTCGATCTCGAGTAGGCTCGTCGAGATCGACCACCGGAGCCCTACGTCGATTCAGCTTTCCTCGACGCTGACGACACCAGAGCCAGGATCTTCGTCGACATCGACCACCCTTGTCGAGATCGACAAGTCCTCTGCTGACTCGACTCCTGCTTCCTCGACGCTGAGACCACCAGAGTCAGGATCGTCCTCGATCTCGACCACCCTACTCGAGGTCGACCACCACTCGACTCCACCAGATCCTTCCTCCTCGACGCTGCAGACACTAGGAGCGGAGCCCTACTCGAGGTCGACCAGCCTTGTCGAGATCGACAAGCCCTGTCCTTCGTCGACTTCTGCATCCTCGAGCAGACCACCACTAGAACCTGCAGACTCGTCGAGATCGACTAGCCCTAGTCGAGATCGACCAAACTTAGTTGTCCCCGATTCCGTCTCTGCGAAGGTAAGCCAAGGTATGGATCTTTCTTCTCCTATTTCCATTAAAGATTTATCTATACATGGGAGAGGTTTGCCTTGGTATGTGCGCTTATGTAGGATTTCCAATGATGAGTCTAAGGAGTATAAAGTTGGAGACAAGCTCTATGTCTCTAAATCAAAGGATCATTGGTTTCCCAACAAATTCAACAAGAAGCGGATGGGGCCTTTCGTGGTGAACAAGATCCATTCTGGAGGATTACAGCTGATGGACAAGAATGGAGTACTATTTGAGGGCCAAGCTACATGGGCCCTGCAAATGCCACCTTGAGCTAAATGGAAAAGTCGGCCTAGCGAATATAAAATCTAGAGCATGTACATAGACTTTTTAGGACTTTTTGGACATTGTTTTGCTTTTGGTTTTGAACATTTTTTGGTTTTTGTTTTTTTTTTTCTTTTGTGGGTATATGTCTTCTACACTTTTCAGGTCCATGGATAGAACCAAGTCATATTCGGTCCAGGAGGTGCTCCAGTCGAAATTTTAAGGCCCTGCACACCTGTCTTGTGAGTTTCTTTCTTTACCCTTTTGTTTTTATACAGTGAGGACACTGTAATGTTTAAGTATGGGGTGGGGGAAGGGCTTACTTCATGCATATTGATCATATTTGACATTACTTGTACATTATTTCATAGAATTGCTACATGGCTATTTTGGAATGCATTATTGATTTATGTGCTTATATGCATGTTTTCCAAAGTTTAAGAAAAATGACCCCCATTGAAATTTTTGAATAATGTCATGGAAGTTTATATTGAACTCGACGATGCAAAATTGGATTCATTAGAGATATAGCATGAAATTGCCTAGTAAAGGGAAGTCACAGTGAAATACACATTTTATTGAAAACCATGAAAGGAGGTAAATTTGATATTGCTTTTGACATGTTGCATGATAAGATGATGGAGGACTTTATATTTCCATATAATGCTCATATGTTTAAAATCCTAGCCTTACCCATGCTTATGCATCACAAAAGCCATAATATGCCTTATTTCATATATTGCTCCACATGCTCTAAATATTTTCCATTCTTTACCTTATCCGGGGATTATGTTGAGAATGATGTTACATTATGGAGATTATTATATGGTGTTTGTGTTGTGATTATTATCATTATTAGAGTTTGGAAGGAAATTGTTTGAAATATATGGAAAATTTAATGAGTGAAAGAAAATCCAATCACCTCAGGAGATAAAGGTAGATTGACCCTGCTCTCTGAGATAATAGTTTGGAGAGATGGGACACATTGTGAGGAGTCCAAAGCACTAAGTATCCGGGGCCATTCATGACACCCATGTTTGTGGCTCGCGAGAAGGCAGTGCTGAAGTTAGAGAGGTAAAAGCATTATTATGGATAAGAGCATTATGAAAGGTGATGAATCATATGAGAAAGAATGTGGTATGAAAGTTTGGAAATACTCCATTTTCCCGGATCATTAGCACCACATTGCCAAAATTTGCCAACCTTTTAGCCTTTTACCAATCTACTCCTTATTTGAGCTTAAATTAAAGTCCTCTTGATTATTAATGCTTTGTCACATGAATTGTTTTTGCATAACCCTCCTTTTGTGAGTAGATGTTGCTTTTGTATAATTGCACATGCATGGATCTGTGACATAAGTACCTTTTCGAGGATGGTAATTGACTGCTGGGTTATATGAGAATGAATCTAAGATGTTGAGTGTTTTAAATTCTTCCCCTGAATGACAAATAAAAGTATTGCTTGAGGACAAGCAAGCTTAAGTATGGGGTGTTTGTTGTGAGCTGAATTTGCCATGTTTTACATTTACTTTTATGTCGATTTCTGCATACATTTCATTCATTTGGGTTAAGATAGTACAGAACCTATGTAGTTTATGCTTATTTGCCAAATTATGGAATCTACACCAGTTTCTGTTTAAATCGCAGAATTCAAGGCGTTTTACAGCAATTCTAAGGAAGGTCGAAAAAGCTCGGTAAATGGCTACAGAAGTCCAAGGTCAAGAAAGCAGCGGAACCAGTCGAATCAATCTGAGAGTCAAGGTTACTCGCTCTCGAGTAGGCCTTACTCGATCTCGACGATCATGTCCGAGCACAACCTTGTCGACCAGGAGCAACGTCGAGAGCCAGACCAACCCGACTTCCGGACCCAACTCGATCTCGACAAGACCCTAGTCGAGATCGACGAAGACCAGTGCCACACCCGGAGTCGAGGAGAGAACTGGACGAGAAGCCGAGCATAACCCTACTCGATCTCGACAAAGCCTTGTCGAGATCGACAAGCGCCACAACACCAGTCCGAGTCCATGCCGAGGAGAGGAACTCGACCTGGGGAGACCACCACTCTACTTGATCTCGACAAGCCCTGGTCGAGATCGATGAAGCTCAGAGCCCAGGTCCAAGCTTGTCGAGTACACCTACCCGAGGAGACCTAGTCGACGGATCAAGCCTACCCGAGGTCGACGAAGGCTACTCGAGGTCGTAGAGCGTCAGGAGTCAAGACCGAGCCACATCGAGCAGAGCTAGTCGGGACGTCCAATCGACGATGAATCCTACTCGAGGTCGACGAGCCCTTGTCGAGGTCGAGTAGACCAGTCCTGGAAAGCGCGTCGACGTGACGAGTCCTAGTCGAGCTTGGATTCCTTGGGGCCGAAGGAGGAAGATTCTATCCGAATTTGATCAATTCTATCATCTTGGAAGGAGATCTATCAAGACATGAAGACTTACCTACTTTAGAACTATCTTTTCCTTATTGATTTATTTCCATTATGCAATTTATTTATCTTTTAGCAAAGTAGATATAGATTTAGATATAGATAGGAGATTCTAACCTTGAATAGCAAGAATTAGAAGGCTATAAATAAGGTCCTTGGGGCTGGTTTTTCATTCATTCCAATACACACACAATTCAATTCCAGTAGAGAAGTTTAGGAGTTCTAAGGTTTATAGGGTTTTGGCATTCTGCGAAAGTTGATTGTCAGGATTGTAAAGGCTTTGAATTTAGTTTTAATGCAAGTTAGTTCCTTTCATCAATCAATGTCTGCTATTGCGATGAGGCGTGAGTAGTCCACCCACTTCTGGGGCTGGGGTGAGCCCGACGGTGGCCATGTGAGGCGATGCGACAAAGGTCAGATCTTTTCGTGCAATTCATCTTCTATCCCTATGAGCATGATTCTTTTGCGAGAGTTGAAGGTGATCCTTGTTTGTGTTATTGAAGCGAAAGTGATCTTAATGCAACTTGGATTAATTATGTGAAAAAGGGTTAGTAACAATTAGGGTTTATGTGAAAGCCTCTATATGCCTATTTGCTAATGACGAAAGTTATTCGATTGAAAGCATGATCTTTTATGCCTTTATGTGTTACTTTGCATGGTTATCGTTGTGGTGTTGAAACCCTGGTCTTGGAAGTCTTGTATTATATTGATTTATTTCTGTCAAAAATCTGAGTTCTGTGTTCGAAAATTTGCAATTTAAATTTCTGAGTTTTCTGCATTCCAGTCGACATAGAGTAGAGCTAGTCGATCTCGAGTAAGACGTGGTCGAGATCGAGTAGGACTTGTCTTAGTCGAGTTGAGTTTTCTTCTATTCTTGTCGATTTTCAGTTTCTGTTTTGCTGTTTCTTGTCGATCTCGATGAGCTGTTTGTCGAGATCGAGTAGCCCTTTGCCTTGCTTTTACTTTCTGCTTTGCTTTGTCTTTTCTATCTTCGTTTAGTTCTTTGATTTTGTTTGTTATTTTCTGTTTTATTTATGTTTCTTTCCTTGCTTCTGTGTTTCTGTCTTTCTGCTATTCTGCGTGTGAGATCTGTTGCTACCTGAGAACTGCTGACGTGCTTCCTCGTGGATTCGATCCTGACTATTCTCTTACTACAACGGGAGGAAGTCTTGTATTCATTTGCTGAGACAGGGAAGTCAGTCTGATCTTTATTTCATATTTATTTCATACTTGACACATTCTCCTGCAAAAACAGGTGCGACTACTGCAGAGAAATCTGGAATTCTGGCAGCACGTGCGGTTTTGGTGGCCGCGGGTGCAGTTTTCTGTCTTGCCTTGTTCCTCTTGCCGCGGGTGCGGTTTTCCTCTTGTATGCCCTTTGCCTCTTCATTATGCATTCCAACTTGGCTTCTCTAGATCGTTCTCACCTCCATATGGTCCATAGAACTCTCATGATTGACCTCCTTACTACTCCGGATCCTCAATCTACAAATAAATACTAAACTTGTGTAGATTCCGAACTTAAGCACCAAATGAGCAAACAAGTAAACTTACCCCTTCAAATGCAATATATACATCTAAATGACCCTAAAACTACTCTATAATGCCTATCTAAATATGCATTATCAAACTCCCCCACACTTAGCCTTTTGCTTGTCCTCGAGCAAAACAAAACATTTGTGAGTCATTCATCCCACAAACACAATCCTTCATGCAATAGCTTCATCAAAAGCAACATCTCATCAAAGTGCAAACATAGACAAGGCAAACAAATGTCCTAGCAAGTATTCATGTGATCAAGTAACCTGCATGCTTATCCATCCAACCTCACCGGGAATAAAGTGTTTTCGCTCTCACTCAAGTGTTTAGGTTTATCAATGACCACTCAAACTCTATCCAAAATGCAACTAAGCTACATAAGAATTGAAATTGAATCACAATCTCCACCGTGGATATCATTATCGGCATAAATCATCATGAGGTCTTTTATGGGTTGTAATGGGGCCAAGGTAGAAAACATAAGGTATGAAACAATTTAGGCCATGTGGTGCTCATAATCCGAGAACTAAGGAAGCAACCAAATCACAATACCACTCATAAACTCATACCATAACTCTACAATGTAATACAACTCCAATCTCAAGCATATAACTTTACAAACCATATTCAACTCATTCCTTTATTCTCTCTTTTTTTTTCTTCATTTCTTTTCTTTTTCTCCCTTTTTTTCATGCTATATCAAATGATTTTCCTTGACTTTTATCCCTAAGTGAATTTTATCCTCTTTAGGTCCCAAGTAATGAATGAACTAGCAGTAATCAAATATCTCATAAGGGTACATCAACCATACAATCCACCACTAAATACCATCATCCACAATATAAATATTCACCAACCATTTCTAATTCCCGGATAGGGTCAGGCTATAATTGGCTATGGAAAAATCTTGTGGAGCTACGAAATAATAGGCAATTAGGCTCAAATTGGCTTAAAGCAGAGGATCATATGTAAGGTGGAATAGAGTTAAATAGGCTAATAAAGGTGCCTCGATCATGTGAAATTCACCAATAACAAACATATAAGTACAACCTTGACATAGATAACAAAATCAATTCCAAGAGGTAAAAGCATTGGAGAGTATTCACACACATGAAACAAGAGCAAAATGACTCAATGAAGTGCAATCCCAATAAGGCCAAAAATCAATCCCACAAGGTTAATTTTTTGTTGGATTTCAATCATGCTAGGAACTTAGATTCTACAAGCTCAATTATGTTCACCTAGCTATATTCCACATAAAAACCATAAGTATGATAAGGCTAAAGCAATTCAAACATGTCATGGGACTTATATGATCATAACTTCAATAAAATTTTAAGGACTAACTTGGCTAGGTGGTTGTTTAAACAATGGCATATTCTATGCAAATGCATGATTTTTTCTTTTTAAATTTTTTAAATTTTTTTTGTTTTTATTCAAATAAAACTAAGATGAAAAGCATTAAAAGATGAATGTTATGCAGAATAATTGAAACATGCTCGATATGCAATGCAACCTACTATGTACACTAATCCCCTCACTCACACTTGAAACTTTCATTGTCCAAATGAATTTAAAACAACAAAAATTAGAATGAACAAGGGAGGAGAAACGTAAAACTCACGTGTTCACTAGTACGGAGGAGGTGGAGGTGGGCACGAAAAGAAGAGCGTCGAAAATGGGTGAAAATGAGGCTGCATGCTGAGGCCGCGGGTGCTGCCCCTTGGGCCGCGGGTGCTGCCCCCTGGACCGCGGGTGCTGCCATTCCAGAACCCTCCCCAATATTGGCCGCGGGTGCGGTTTTTGGACCTCGGGTGCGGTTTCAGTGCTGTTGCCCAGATTTGCCGCGGTCGCGACCTTTCTAAAGCGTTGCCTTTTCTACCTTCTTCGTTCTTCCCCCCTGAAAGATTAGTCTAACATGGCGGAAAACAACTTCCTAAAATCTACGACGGTTCTAAATATGCTAAGAAAAATGAAAAATTAATAGAGAAAAGAAAACTTATAGTCTACTTACCTTGGGTTGCCTCCCGAGAAGCGCCTTTATTTTATGTCGTTGCCTCGACTCATTTTGGTTGTTCGTTTAAGACTTAAGTAGACATTGTTAGCATTCTCAAAAGTAAATCAAACTCTCGTGCCCATCCAAGAGATGAATGGATACACAATAAGAAAAAGTTGATAGAAAATAGTTTAGAGTTCAAGAATCTTACCAACTCATCATATTCTTGAGCATGACTTTCGGTTGAGGGTATGTATGTCCACCAACACAGTTCCGTTGGTGGTGCATTGAAGTAATGCTCCCATGGATCGTCATAATCACCACTACCTTCCCAATCGCAATAGTTGACCTTCATTACCTCTTGAGCCGCCTCAACAGTTGGCTCTAGACTTGGTTCATCAACGCGCGGGCTAGAGGTGATCTCATCAAATGGAATGTTGTCTTCCTCCATCTTCTCAGTATGATTCCCCATAATGACCTCAATAGGTGAAACAGAAGTCTCAATGATTTGAGATACTTGGGGAAGTGACTCATTCTGCGCACGTTGAAAATCCATGTAGTAGAAAAAATCCCACATCTCCAAGAGTCCCATATCTAATAAACATCCATCACTCATGTCCTCAGCAAGGCTCCTTGTCTCAGCAGTCATACCATCAAAGATGCATAGAAGCACTTCCCTTGTACTAGCTTGATAACCCCATGAAAAAAGATCATTAATGTACTCCTGCAATCTGGTAAAATATTGATGAAAACTCTCTCCATGTAACTGCAATAACCTCACCTTCAACATTGGTCAGTGGCACGAGTGCGGACCATGTAAGTGGCCCACACAAAGGTTAGTAATTAAATACACAAAGTAAACAAATAATAGTTCCACGACAACAACGCCAAATTTTGACAGGACAAAATCATCGGGTTCCTATCAAAAGAATATCCAAACTAACCAACTAGTATAGCTAGTAAGTCCGGTGTCGATCCACAGGGAACTACCGTTACTTTATGCGTTATAATCACCAACAAGAGTAAAACAAGGGTGTTGTAGAGATGTAAAGATGAAAAGAACTGAAGAAGTGAATAATGGCGATGGTTCTAAACAATGATGAATGAGATGTTTCACCTACGATTCTCAACTTTGGTTCGTCTACTTGATCATAGTTCTTCCTTCTAGTTGTGTCTTTTCTATCATCAACTCTTATCTTGATTTAAATAGATTACTAGTCCTATGAGTCCTAATAATCCCTTATTCCTAGGCATCTTAACACGGATTAAGGTTTAATCCTAGGAATAGCACTAAGTCTCAAGATATATCAAGCTTATAAGCAATATTAATTCCCTAAAGAATTAACATTTAACCTATAGTTAACTTCTTATACAATCAAGCTTTTCTATGAGATCCACTTAATTGTATTTGCTACTTCGGATTAGGTTTCACAAACGTATGAATCAAAACCCTAGCAATGATGCAATTCTAACGAGGTCGCGAATCA
This sequence comes from Persicaria tinctoria, assembly GCA_037127255.1. NCBI lineage: Eukaryota > Viridiplantae > Streptophyta > Magnoliopsida > Caryophyllales > Polygonaceae > Persicaria > Persicaria tinctoria. The sequence continues at coordinate 4,226,588 of JBANSL010000009.1, read as the reverse complement.
AGATAGAATCAACACCACAAGCAATTAACACAAAGAAGTTGAAGAAGATAATAGAAATAAACTAGAATTCCAAACTCACAATTCAACAAAACCAAGTCTTGATCGTAGGCAAAACAAGATGAGTTTAGTTGCTCATGCTCCTAAACATCGTCTCTCAATTCTTCAAAGGATAAAAGATTACATAAAACCATCTAAAATAAGTCTTTGAATACCTAAGAATATGGTCATAAAAACCTAGAAAGTATTTCCCAAAGATAGGCCCAACTTAAGAGGATAAAAAATCGGCGCTGAATCCGGCCCAGGAAAACCGCGGGTGCTGCCCCCTTGGCCGCAGGTGCGGCTACTGCAGAGAACTCTGGAATTGTGGCAGCACGTGCGGTTTTGGTGGCCGCGGGTACGGTTTTCTGTCTTGCCTTGTTCCTCTTGCCGCGGGTGCGATTTTCCTCTTGTATGCCCTTTGCCTCTTCATTATGCATTCCAACTTGGCTTCTCTAGCTCGTTCTCACCTCTATATGGTCCATAGAACTCTCATGATTGACCTCCTTACTACTTCGGATCCTCAATCTACAAATAAACACTAAACTTGTGTAGATTCCGGACTTAAGCACCAAATGAGCAAACAAGTAAACTTACCCTTTCAAATGCAATATATACATCTAAATGACCCTAAAACTACTCTATATTGCCTATCTAAATATGCATTATCACCTAGCGACTATAATGTCTAGAGCTTGTAAATAAACATTTAGTTTTTTAGATTTTTGGACATTGTTGCTTTTGTTTTGGGTTTTTGGGACATTATTTTTTTCTATTGTGGGTACTTCTCTTCTAACAATTTTGTAGGTACAAGGAAGAAAGCAACAAGTCAAAATCGAGTCCAGTTAGGTCGATATCGACCATAGCCACTCGAAATCGACCAGGGCCTACAACAACATTGCACTCGATTCCGACGATTTGCACGCCTGTCTAGTGAGTTTCTTTCTTTACCCTTATTTTTTTTATACAGTGAGGACACTGTAATGTTTAAGTATGGGGTGGGGGAAAGGCTTACTTTGTGCATATTTGACCATATTTGACATTATATGTGTATAGTTAAAAATTATCTCTTTAATTGCTTATACATGGCTATTTTGGAATTCATATTTGAATTATGTGCTTATATGCATGTTTTCCAAAGTTTATAGAAAAATCACCCCCATTGAAAATTTAAGTGTCATGGAAGTTTAATTGAACTCGACGATGCAAAATTGGATTCATTAGAGATATAATAGAAATTGCCTAGTAAAGGGAAGTCACAATGAAGTGCATGTATTTCTTGAAAACCATGAAAGGAGGTAAAATTTGATATTGCTTTTGACATGATAAGAGGATGGGGGACTTTATATTCCCATATATGCTCATATTGTTATATTCCTAGCCTTACCTATGCTTATGCATCACAAAAGTCATATTGAGCCTTATTTCATATTATGTTCCACATGATATAAATATTGCCCATTTTCTACCTTATTTCCTATCCGAGGATTTTGTTGAGAATGATGTCACATTATGGAGATTGTTATATGGTTATTGTGTTTGGAGTTTGGCAGGGAAATGAAATAAATATATGGAAAATTTAATGAGTGAGAAAAAATCTGATCACCTCAAGAGATAAAGGTAGATCGACGCTGCTCGCTGAGATAATAGTTTGGCGAGATGAGACACCAATGTGAGGAGTCCAAAGCACTAAGTATCTGAGGCCATTCATGACACCCATATTTGTGACTCGCGAGAATGCAGTGCTAAGGTTAGAGAGGTAAAAGCATAATATTGAAAAAAAGCAATGCGCGATGAGAGAAAGGTGAGAAATCAAAGGAAGAAGGAATGTGGTATGAAAGTTTGGAAATTATTCCATTTCCCCGGATCAGTAGCACCACATTGCCAAAAATTGCCCACCTTTAGCCTTTTACCAATCTACTCCTTCATGAGCTTAAATTAAAGACCTATTGATTATTAACGTTTTGTCACATATGAATGTTTTGTTTGCATAACCCTCCTTTTGTGAGTAGATGTTGCTTTTTAAAATTGCACATGCATGAATTTGTGACAGAAGTACCTTTTCAAGGATGGTAATTGATTGTAGGGTTATATGGCAATGAATCTAAGATGGTGAGAGTTTTAATTTCTTCCCCTGAATGACCAGTAAAAGTATTGCTTGAGGACAAGCAAGCTTAAGTATGGGGTGTTTGTTGTGAGCCTAACTTGCCATGTTTTATACTCCGTACTATCTTTTATATCGATTTTTTCATGCATTTCATACGTTCGGGCTAGAATAATACATATTCTATGTAGTTTATGCTTATTTGCCAAATTATGGAATCTACACAAGCTTCTGTTTAATTTCGCAGAAATCGAGACAATTTACAGCAATTCGGAGAAAAGAAGGAGAATCACAGAGAGGTCGATATCGACTGAACTAGGTCGATATCGAGTATATCAAGTGGAGCAATCAATCCAGGAATCGACCAAAAAGATGGAGCGGAAAAGGAGAGGTCGATATCGACCACATCTGGTCGATATTGAGCCAGTCCGGTCAATTTTCACCCAGAAGCCCAGGATCGAATCAAGATCGAGAGAGGTAGAAGAGACAGGTCAATTTCGACCATGCTGGTCGATATCGACCATAAACCGGTCAAAAATCCTCCTGGAGCCCGAAATCGATGTCAGAAGAAGAAGCTGAGAAGACGAGGTCAATATCGACCTATGTTGGTTGATATCGACCGGTACCCAGTAGCCGAAATTGAGTGAATCCGAGTCCGAGTGCTGAGTTAGCTTTCTTCCACCTTAAGAAAGAGATATTCTATGAACTCAAGTGGAGATTTATCAAGTTTTATCAAGTCAAGAAGGATCTATCCACATTAGATATAGTTTCCTTGTTGATTTATTTCTTTTATTTCCAAATTTAATCTTTAAGCATTAGATAGATAGATTTAGATAGAGATATAATTGTTCTTTCCTAATTTCCTAGGGAATGAACAATATAAATAAAGTCATAGGGGCTGAATTTTATTCATTCAATTTCAGTTACAATTAGTTACATAGAGAGAGAGAGAGAGAGAGAGAGAGAGAGAGAGAGAGAGAGAGCAAGGCCAATTGGAGTAGAGTTGTGCGAGAGCGAGATTTGACTTCAATTGGTTGTAAGCTTTCTTTAGTTTTATTGAATGCAATTTAGTTCCCTTTTGTTATTGATGAGTTTATTCATGATGAAGAGCGAATAGTCACCCAACTTCTAGGGTCGGGGTGAGCCCAACGGTAGCCATGTAAGGTGATGCGATAAAGGTACAATCTGTTGATGCAATTTCGTCTTCTATCCCTATGAGCATGATTCTTTTGTGAAAGTTGAAGGTGATCCTTGTTTGTGTTATTGAAGCAAAAGTGATCATAATGCAACTTGGATTAATGAAAAAGGGTTAGTAACAATTAGGGTTTATGCAAAAGCCTCTATCTTCCTATTTGTTAATAACGAGAGTTATATGATGAAAAGCATGATCTTTTATGCCTTTATGTGTTATTTTACATGGTTATCGTTGTGGTGTTGAAACCCTGATTTTGGAAGTATTTTAGTTTACTGATTTATTTCATAAATTTCGAGTTCTGTTTGCGAAAAGGTGCGAGTTTTAAGTTTCTGTTTAAGTCGATTTTAAGCTACTTTGGTCGATATTTTTGGTCGATTTCGAGTCATCAGGTCGATATCGACCAAGTTGAGTTTTCTGCTCTGTTTCTGCTTTTCTCTGTACTTTCTGTTTTCTATCGACAGCGGTCGATATCGACTAGACAGGTCGATATTGAGCGCTCTTCTAGTCGAAATCTGCTGAGTTCTGGAATTGAAAAGGCGGATGCTGACACACTAGCTCGTAGATCGATCCTGACTACCTTCTACTACAGCGGGAGGAAGTCTTGTAATTAATTTGCGAAGAACAGGGAGTCAAATTTGGAATTTATATTTCATACTTGATTTTCCTCCTAGTAAGAGATGAATTGAAGAACAGTAGTTAGTTACAAAAGCAATCTGGACCTTAATGTCAAATTCACATATCCTATAGCAAGAATGATAAAGTGAGAGAACTTGGACCTATCTGCTATTGACTTAGAGAGCCAATAACTCATGCACCAAACTGAAATATAATTGACTGACAGCAGGAATGGAAAATAAAGCACATGATATGAACTTTCTCAACTTCAATATTCACTGCAGCGTAGTCAATGCCACAATAACAAATCATCATCAGATCACATATTAGTCATAACATGAGTGAGAGCCTACAAAAAAAGGGACAATGATGATAGAAGCCACCATAGTGGGAGTTTTCAGCCTAGCATAATCCAAAGGTCTTTCATCCCCGTCAATGGCTTTCATCTCTTTCAATCGACAAGGGGTAGAATCCTTCTCACCTCTTGTAATGGTCATGCATGCGAACCTCCTATGAACAAAAAATGTGAGTCATAAGGTCTTTCATGATGCTCAGTAAGCAACATATGTTTAGAAAGTAAACAACCAGATACAAATGGAAATCAAGCATTTTCTATGGGTGGGAATATCATGATAACAACGGTGATGCCGAGGGGGATTAGATGAAAAGCAAACGTTGTAAGATATAAACTTATATGAGCATTTGATGCATAAATAACAAATGTTGTAAGTTTACGAACCCCACTAGTCCAACACACACACACCATCAAAGATATAAAATTGATCCTACGAGCAACAAGCATCCAATTGACAATGAAGCCTGGAAAAATATTTGTAAGTTGAGTTGTTGACAATGTGAAAGAGAAGTGCATTAGTGTTAGGAAGGGTTAAAAGGATATCCGAGGAGCAAGGATTCAAAATATGCAGTCTTACAAGTTACAATGACCCGATTAATACTAGAGGAGTTGAGGGAAATAAAGGAGAGAAGTAAAGGTCAGCTACTCCCTTTAGCTAAACCAAGTCGTTAAAAGGCAAGTAGTACAACTTGTTACAATGAATAGCTCCTGAATGAAACAATCACTAACCTCCTACCGTATAGATGGTGTTAACATGTCCAGAGAAAAAACAACGACTAATATACCAATTAATGATCCTAACACAGAACCCACAAGACCTGTGCAAGGGCTTTCAAGCAAGAGAGGAAACAAAGACATAATTTACCTACTTATGGCGGCAACAAACCTGGTCAATAAGCAAGCCATGGCTACATCATATCTAGATCTTGCCAATGTCACCAATAAAAACACTATCCATGGCTACCTTCTATTCTAAAATTCCCTAATGGATATGAAGTGCTTTAAGAGGTAAACATTGTCTTCCTTGCAAGACAAAATATATACACTTACAAGCTCATCCATCAGACAACATGGTATACAAAAATCAACAACAGAGATCACTAAGATGATGTTGGAACTTGGATAGATATGCACTAATATGTCAATCACCAAATCCCACAAACCACTAGAACCAGATTCTGATAAAAACTCCAGGGCCATTGCTCTATCGAAAATTGGCTATGCAGCAACTTCTACAATGGTTCTCGTGAGTGCTGATGCAGAAATATGAAAAAGCATCAATCGTAAAAAGCATGCTCAGATCACAAGCTGATTCTCAAATCCCAAAACTGATTGAAACCCATAGAAGGAGAGCCATAGCCAAACCCCAAAATCAATTCAAGAGAATGGCTAAATATAAAACTAATAACTCTAACGAGAACACCTCATCTAGTAATAATAGAATGGCTAAGTAGTATAAGAAAGCAAACACAAAAAACTTGCAATTAAATTGTCAAAGCAACCAAAAGTATTAAAGTAAAAGCTCATAAGTTACTCTTCCTAGTTCCAAATTTAGAGTCCAAGAAAACATAATTATCATTAACTTTACACTAAAGTGATCCACTTAGATAACATTCACACAAATAATCCTAAGAACAAACACCACATAAACCTAGTTGCTCCAAACTAACCCCAATCTCTTCCACCTTCGACACTCAAATCTCTCATCAATTGAGCTTATTCCACCAAATTGAGCCCCCAAAACCCTCAGATCTTGAACTTGAAACTCGAATAGTATCCATAAGAACAATCACCTTTAAATGAATCAAGCAAAAGGACCTAAATAATTTTTTCAAACAAAATAAATAATCACCTCGTTGAATCAAAACGAAGCCTAATCCAGATTCCCGAAATGTTTTAGCAATTTGGTTCTTCAATGCAACTCAAAACCCCGAAAAAACAAGCGAAGAACCAAAAATGTGCCAAAATTCGAGATAGGTCAACAAGAGCAGAGAAAGCACCAACACAATAGACGGTAAGAGAATGCAGATGAAAAAGGACTGATGAAGTAGTGCTAGCAGGAGCATCAAGATGGATAAAATTTACTAATACCGAATATTTCCTCTAATTAAGAATGCTTAGTTTGTTTGTGATGTATGGATTGCAGAAGTTTTACATACCTAGGGTTTCTCGAATTCGACGATAGAGGGCTTCGAGGGACGACACTCGACCTAATGATGACCGATGACGACAACTCCGATCTCCTCGCCATTGTTTTTGCTTGCTGCGGCGGCGGAACTGTCGAGACCGAAGATTTGGGGCGAAACTGTTGAGACCGAAGATTTGGGGTGAAATTATCGGCGGAGCGGTGGAGTGCTGATGGCGAGACCGAAGAGCTGACACCCGTGAGAAGCCGCCGTCGGAGGAGGCTCGGTCTGAGAGGAGATCTTCAACGCCGACGGAGGAGGAGTTTCATCGTCGCTCGTTCGGGGGAGAAGGGTGAGGGAGGAAGATTTGATTTTCTAATTTTTTTACTTGTTATCTTTTCCCATTTACAACTTTTTTTTCTTTTTCGTTTTGTTTTTTTGTTTTTATTTATTTTTCTTTTTTTGGTCTTTTTTGTTTTACTTTTTTTCGTTTTTTTTCTTTTTCTTTTTTCGTTTTTATTTTACAAAATAGGAAAATCCGGTTTTTTTTTATTTTGGGCACATTTGCAATTTTATTAGGCAGTTTTGTAAAAACAGATTAGGCATTTTTGCAATAAAGTAAAAACCAAGGCATATTTGCAAATGTCCTATGAATTTTAGGTATTTTTTGCTATTCTTCCTAAAAATTTATAGGACTTTCCTTTGGAACAAATGACCCAAACATAGGCCTCTTATAAGTTGGATTGAGGTTTGTAAATCCCATTCTAACGGTGGCCTTGGTCTCCGTTCCTCCAAAGACATGAACAAAGCTCTGTAACTAAAACTACTTTGGAAGATACTAGCAGAACCAAATAACCCATGGGTGATGCTAATCACACAAAAATACCTAGAAGATAAATCCATCCTTAATTATACAAAAAAGGGGTCACTTCCTGGCAATGGTCAAAACTAATATAGAGAGTGTGTGTATTGTTAGCTTGTAGGTGTAGGTTAGTTAGATAAGTTGTTAGATCTCTATAGTGTGATTAGGTAGTTAAGCTTTGCTTAGTATAAATACTTGTACATTGTACATTTTGGGACACATAGAAATACAAAGAAAATTCCCAAATGGCTTTCTTCCTTCTTACGTGAGCTTCCATTGAAGCTGGTCACCTTCATCTTGTCTGATTCTTGTTCAATTGGAGAAATTGCAGCTCCTTTACATGGTATCAGAGCAAGAGGTGAGAGATTTGCACTGATTACTTGTTTTTTTACAATCGTTGTGAATTTTCGTTCGATTGTTTGCGAATTAGTTGATCGGTCCAGATTTGTGCTCCACTTTGTCTGAAATCTGAATTTATGTTCTGTATTGAGTTGTTTTGCTGAGAAATGGATGACATAGATGTGTTTGATAGTCATAACGGTATGAGACGGGAGACACCTGGTGATCAAGATTCACGGGCGAATAATTTCGATCCACTCTTCCTAGCAAACTCTGATAATCCAGGAATGCAGCTGGTGGCTAATCAGTTTACTGGATACAACTTTCTTAGCTGGAGTAGGAGCATTAGACTCGCTCTTGGGTCTAAAATGAAGCTCGACTTCATTAATGGCGGTTGCAAGACACCAGATGAGGAATCGGATGATTATCAGAGATGGATCTGTTGTGACTACATGGTCATGAGCTGGATTTTAAACTCGATGAAGAGTGAAATTGCAGAGAATTTTATGTACCTGCAGTCGACGCAAGAACTTTGGAAGGAGATTAGGGAGCGCTTTGCCGATTCTAATGCTCCCTTGATCTATCAATTTCATCGTGAATTGAGTGGAATCAGGCAGGAGAATCTCTTTGTTTTTGTGTACTATGGGAAGCTGAAGAAGGTGTGGGATGAACTCCAAGTTCTGGAGGGAATTCCGATTTGCATATGTGGATTGATGTCTAAGTGTAGTTGTGCAATCCTTAAGAAGCTATTTGAGAAAGAGGCAGTGGCACATCTCATTCAGTTTCTCATTGGACTCTCTGATGGCTATGACACAGTGCGAAGCAGCATCCTATCTATGGATCCTCTACCATAAGTTAACAAAGTCTATCACATGGTTATGCAGATAGAAAGCCAAAAGGAAATTACTGGATGTTCTAGTACTTCTTCTAGTGCTATGAATCATGATGTGTTGGCTGCTGGAAAACAGTTTGGTGGTGGAGCTAGTAGTTCTGGTCGGAGCAAGGGAGGAGAGTACAAAAGGGAGTCCAAGAAGGCTAAATATGAAAAGTAGTGTGACCATTTCCAGGAGAAAGGTCACACTAAGAACACTTGTTTCAAACTAATCGGATATCCCGATTGGTTCAAAGGTCCATGAGACAAGACTGGACAAGAAGATGGAAAGCTTGCAAGACATACACAAGGGGTTGAAAAACAACTTGACACTCCATTTGAGTTTGAAATGGTGCACAACAAAGATGGTTTTGAAAGGAATGTTGACAAGCCTGATTCTACTCTAGTTAATGTTGTGTTTAAAGAGGTGATCCGCATGATGAACAACAAAATGAAGGTTGATGAAGGACCTGCACCAGGTGGTTCTAGGGTGAATTTTACAAGTACAATGGCTCAAAACCTGCAGCTACAGGTTCCTTTCTGTCTCAATCATGTGTGTGGATCATTGATACAGGAGCTACGGACCACATTGCATTTGATAAGAATGCTTTTGTGGATCTCACAAAGCTCAGGAAACCAATCTTGATAGGAATGCCTGATGGATATACACAGTCTGTGACTCATGCTAGAACAATCATTCTTAGCAACCAATTGATGCTCGCATATGTGTTTTATCTTCCTTCTTTCAAGTACAATTTGATGTCGGTTCCAAAGCTGCTTGATGATGATGCTCTTATGTTTGTTTTCTTTGCAAAACATTGTGTTCTTCAGGACATTTTAACGGGTTGTGGTGACCCGTCGGGTCAAGGGTCGACCCTTTGACCCGTTGGGTCATGACATGTCATTTTTTTAAATGTTTTTTAAGTTTAAAAAAAATAACTGAACAAGGGTAAGAATACCTGAAAACGCCGCCGAGAACCACCCTTACAAGACTCACCAAAAGACCCTTACGAAATTTGAACGAGACCCTTAAGGGATTTTGATCCAGCCCTTACAACCGGTAGACATGAGCAAGGGTCAAGGGTCGACCCTGACCCGACTGGTTTTGACCCGGCGGGAACCCGAAGGGTCAACGACCCGGTGGGTTAGGGTCAACAAGGGTGAGGGTCGAGGCGGGTCAATGGTTAGGATTAGGGTCATGCTGATTTTGACCCGCGGACCCGGCGGGTCGAACTCGAAGGGTCGACCTGTAGGGTCAACCCGCGCGGGTCATCTGATTTTTTCCAAAAAAATCGAGGTTTAGAGGAAGAGGAATTCAACATTATAGAATGACGGAGCCATCTAGCGGTGGAGCAACATTTGGCAAATATTAATCGAGAAGAGCTCGTCAAATATTTGCCGCTCCTTGCTCAACTCTAGCGGTGGAGCAACGTTTTAGCCAATGTGGTCAAATATTAATCGAGAAGAGATCAAGACTCTTGTCCGAGACTCTTGAAGGTCAAGTTTGCCTAAACGATTGGAAGAGGGTGGAGATGCAAATTCAAAATAATGACCACTTAATCGAGTCAGACTCGGATGAAGAACTCGACGATGACACAATGGTCAGGAGCTCAGATGCAAAGCAAGGAGAAGAGTCTTAGCATGAGATAAGGTAAGTAGGGCTCATAACGAATGTAAAGAACTACGTGACCTTTCATTCCTCTTCCCCGAGAGATACGTGCAAAACTAGAAAACCGGTCCATACCCTTCTTCTTTTTTATTTTTATTTTTTTAAACTTAAAAAACTTTTTAAAAAAAAAGACATGTCATGACCCGACGGGTCAAAGGGTCGACCCTTGATCCGGCGGGTCACCACAACCCGTTGACTCGTGGCTTGGAAGGGTTAGGGTTATGGTCAGAGATATCCCGACCCTTGACCCGGCGGGTCCGACCCCTGCTTATGTCTAATTTTAACTAGAAGAGTTGTTGTTGTTGTTGGGCAAAGAGATGGTGGATTGTACAAGTTCACCATCTTCAGATGTTTGAGAGATGATCAAATCACTAGTTACAAGTCTCCATTCAGAGTTGAAGATCACAGTAATGTTTCTTTGCTTTCAAATAAATTGTAGATGGATCATGATTTACCTTTATTACATGCTCGTCTCTGACATTTTTCTAATTCAAAATTATAGCATCTGCCTAGTGGTGTATCCGGGTGTGATTCAACATTTGCTTGTGATGCTTGTGCTCTTGCAAAACTTCATAAACTTCCTTTTTCTAAGAGTGTTTCTCATGCTTTTAATTTGTTTGATTTGGTGCATAAGGATTTGTGGGGGCCTTACCGAACCCATTCCATTTGTGGTGCCAAGTTCTTCCTCACTGTTGTGGACGATCATAGAAGAGGGACTTGGACATTTTTACTTCGTCATAAAGATCAAGTGTTCAAGGTGATACAAGGGTTCTTGGCCTTTGTTGAGACACAATTTTGTACCAACGTCAAGGTGATACGCACTGAAAATGGGATTGAATTTGTGAATCACCATGTTCATGATTTGCTACATAGTAAAGAGATTGTGCATCATAAATCAGTTGTTGAGGTTCCTCAATAAAACGGGAGGGTAGAGAGAAAGCATCGCCATCTTGTGGAGACAGCAAAGGGCGCTACGTTTGTATGCAAAATTGCCAGCTCGTTTATGGGGTGAGTGTGTCTTAACGGCTACATACCTCATAAATTTTCTTCCTTCATCAGTGCTTGCCTGGAAAACCCCTTATGGGGTTTTGTTCAAGAAACATGCTCCTTATTCAACCTTGAGGGTAATGGGGTGTCAATGTTTTGCTTTAATCAATTTTTCCCACGGAATTAAGTTTGAGGCCAAGGCAAGTAGATGTATTTTCCTAGGATACCCCCCCCCCCCCCCCAAATCAAAAGGGTTACAAGGTGATGGAGATGTCTACAAACAACGTGTTTGTTGCAAGACATATCACCTTTCAGGAAGATGTTTTCCCTTACAGGGATAAGCCACAAGTTGTGGTCCCTAAATCCTCTTCACTTCCTCGTGTGTGTGTGGGGGATAGTGAGGGTTTCAATTCCTCCCAGGGAATGCATTCACCTACTTTATCTCCTATGTCACCACATATTGAGGATATTGATCAAGCACTAGATATGGGGGAATGAAAGGGTGTTTGATTCTCTTAGTGCAAGGATATCTGATAGTACTAATGCCCACACTGATGGTGAGAGTTAAGTTCATGAACAAGTTGATGTTGTTCATTCTGAGAGGGATTCAGGGCAACTTGATCAGGGAGTTGTGACTCTTCCTGTCCGATAGATACATAGGCCAGCTAAACTTCGTGATTTTATTTGTGGTCAATTTCCTTCTAGATCATGTGCAGATGATCATGATATATAGTGACTCATTCTCTTAGGCTTTCCATGTGGTTTCTTTGTCAGACTTGGCAGAATATTCATCTAATTATGTGGCCTCTCTTTACAATGTCATTGCCACACCAGAACCTTCTACTTTTGCCCAAGCCCGATCTAAGGTTGAATGGCAGGAGGCCATGGCTAAGGAGTTGGATGCTCTTGAATAGAATAGTACCTATGTACTCACTGACTTAACACAGGGCAAGAAAGAGATCGGGTGTAAATGGGTGTATAAGGTCAAGTTCAGGCCATCCGAAGAGGTTGAAAGTTATAAGGCTCGTCTTGTGGCTAAGGGGTATAATCAAGAGAAAGAGAATGATTACAAACGTACCTTCTCTCCCGTGGCAAAATTTGCAACTGTAAGGACATTGTTGGCTCTTGCAGCAACTCGGTCTTGGGAGCTTTAACAACTTTGTGTCAACAATGCATTCCTACATGGTTATCTCGACGATGAGGTTTATATGACACCACCTCATGGGTATGTTAAAGCCAAACCTAGGCAAGTCTGTTTGCTTAAGAGATCATTGTACGCCGTGTACAGCCTCAAACAGGCCAGCCGATAGTGGAACATTGAACTCACCAAGTTTTTAATGAGTTTGGGTTTTGTGCAGTCCAAGCAAGATTATTCCTTGTTTGTGAAAGAAAGAGATCATCTTCTTACCATTGCACTTGTATATGTTGATGACATGTTGCTCACCGGTAGTGATTTTCTTGAAATTGGACGCACCAAGACTGCACTTCATCACAAGTTCACCATCAAGGACTTGGGTCTGGCTCGCTATTTCCTTGGGATGGAGATATCAAGATCGTCATCTGGGTTGCATTTGAATCAACAAAAGTACATTGTGGATATGCTCACTGATGCAGGAATGTTGAATTGCAAGGCTTCTTCTTTCCCAATGCAGAGAGGCTTGCATATGAGCATTGATTCAGGTGAGTTACTTGAAGATCCAGAGTACTATAGGAGATGAATTGGAAAACTGTTGTATCTCACAATATCTCGCCCTGACATCTCATATAGTGTTCAACACTTGAATTAGTTTCTATCTTCCCCACGAAAACCCCATTGGCAAGCTGCAGTTTATCTGCTAAGGTACCTAAAAGGGATTGTTAATTGGTCTTTGTTCTATCCCAGTGATTCTAATTTGAAGGTTAAAGGGTATTGCGATGCAGAATGGGGAAGTTGCAGTTTTTCTTGCAGATCAGTAACTGGGTATTGCATTTTTCTTGGGAATGCCTTGGTTTCCTTGAAGACCAAGAAACAAAAGACAGTCTCGAAATCATCAACTGAGAGTGAATATCGTAGTATGTCGACCATAGCTAGTGAATTAGTATCGCTTGAAGGCTTGCTATGAGATTTGAGAGTGCCAGTACCCCTTCCCATTCCTCTGTGTTGCGACAACAAAGCGGCACAACATTTGGCATTGAATCATGTATTTCAAGAGCGTACTAAGCACCTACGAATCGACTGCCATTTTGTCCGAGACATGGTCCAAAGTGGATTCTTGTTCACTGTCCACGTTCCTTCTTCTCTTCAATTGGCTGATTTGTTCACAAAGCCTCTTGGAGCTCGATCAAAAACACAATTTCCTTTCTCTCAAGCTTGGCCTTGAGATTGATTCATCTTGTCCACCTTGGGGGGGGGGGGGGGCTATAAAGAGTGTGTGTATTGTTAGCTTGTATGTGCATGTTAGTTAGATAAGTTGTTAGATCTCTACAGTGCGCTTAGGTAGGTAAGCTTTGCTTAGTATAAATACTTGTACAGTGTGCATTTTGGGACACACAGAAATACAAAGAAAATTCCCAAATGGCTTTCTTCCTCCTTACGTGAGCTTCCATTGAAGCTGATCACCTTGAGCTTGTCTAGCTAATTCTTGTTCGATTGGAGCAATTGCAGCTCCTTTACAACTAACATCTCTCCTACCTCTCTTCATATCTGTCTTGCTTTGGGGTATCGGTAATGGAGCTTCTGTTAACTTTTAGCATGATACTTGGGATGGAAATTCACCCATATGGACTCAAGCAACAAACCTGGACACAATCAACCGCGATCTCATGGTAAGTAGATTCATCACGACAGACAAAACATCGGACTTGAGTGAACTACAACACATACTAAATGACAACCTCAGTAATGACATTATTGAATCAATAAAAAAAATCTCAATACCCAAATACATCCAACATGATAGGATTTATTGGACCTGGAGTAAAAATAGTTAGTTTTCTACAACCTCTGCAATGGAAATGATTCAACACTCCAAATGTCACTCCAGAGTTAATTTCAATTGGATCTGGAAATTGGACGCTATGCCCAAAATTAAAGATTTCATGTGGTGGATTTTCAAGGATGGTCTTCCGACCTCTATAAACCTGGCCAGTCATGGTATAGGTATATATACCTACTATCCGCCCCTTCTGCAGCATGCACTATGAAGATATCGATCATTTTCTATTCCAATGCCCCACCACAAATATTTCAATCCAAGCATTTTCCTCAAAAATAAGCGCAAAGGTACAAGAAATATTTTGCACCTCACCTAATAGAATTGAAACCCTGCAATCCCTCAATACGGTCATGGGAATCGCTGACTTCTCTACTCTCGTCACTGCCTGGTGGTGTATTTGGTATTTCCAAAACAAAAGCCTATTTGACAATATCACACCCAACCCCAACGTTATAACCTCTTTCATCCATGAGCAACTTTTCAACTGGAATAATGCAAAGAAAATCGACAATGACATCAGCACAATCACATTAACACCAACTGTGTCTAAGAACCAATGGAGAAAACGCTAAACCAAATGGTCAAAACCTGAGCCCAATTGGTGAAAACTTAATTTTGATGGAGCAGTCTCCAACAATAACACAAATTCATATGGATTTATCATCAGAGATGACAGAGGTTGTGTTCTGTTTGCGGAATCTGGTGAATCCCCCTTCCCTTCGGTCATAGGCATTGAAGGTTTCAGTCTTTGGCATGGAAAGGTCTATCAGGAACTCCATATCCCGCGAAATTGAGATGCTCATTTCGGATGCATGCTCTCTTTTCTCTCCGACTTTTATCAGATTGTAACGTCTTTAGGGACGGTAATCGGGCTGCTGATCGTCTATCCCATCTTAGATCTTCGTTCTCTAGTCCTTTTCCCCCTACAGATGTCGTTCTCCGCAATATCATCCGCAAGGATGCCCTCGGCAAGATTACGTTCGTAATCGGTCAAATTCTTTCCTGTTAAAAAAAAACATATTATTTATATTGTCGTGTCCTTGACGTATCATATCATATAATTTTTAAAATGCCGTTTTCCCATGTCCGTATTGCATCATGTCCCCGTGTTCGTATCCATGTCCGTGCAACGTAGGGATCTACACACTATTAGTGTGTGTATATATATACCTACTGTTCCTAGAGTTTACTTTTGCTGAATTCACAAATTCAACTCACCACTTCCATTAATGGCCTCTCAGAAATGCAAGATCTTGATCATAGGAGGCACCGGAAAATTTGGAAAGTGCATCGTCGAAGCCAGCCTCAAAGCCGGACACCCTACTTTTGTGCTGATCAGGGAGTCTACGGCATCTGACGCCACCAAATCTCGCCTCATCGACAAGTTCAAGAATGACGGGGCGGTGCTGGTTCCGGTAAGACGTCATATATTATTTTATTAGTTCCATTGATGATGATTCATATATATATATATAAGCTAATTTCCATTGATAGGGAGATGTGAAAGATGATGAGAGTTTACTGAAAGCAGTAAAGCAGGTTGATGTGGTGATCTGTTCCGTTAGTGGGTTTACTATTGCAGCTCAGATCAACATCATTGAAGCCATTAAAGAAGCCGGGAACATCAAGGTTATCTCACACTGAAACTTAACCCACTAGATAAATTACGATGGAAGAGGGTTCTGGAAGAACTCGACTTACGTACTCGAATTTCACTGTAATTGAGATCTTCACCTGCTGGTAGAGAGAACTTCCCACGGAGTATTTTGGAAGAGACCGTAGAGGGGAATTGAAAATTCTAATTTTGGAAATAATTAGAGTAATTTAGAAGATATAATATTGACCCTTTATTTTTTTTAATGGCTAAGATTAGCTTATTAGTAAGTTATTAGGAGGGATTTATGAGGATTTGTTTAATTAATTAACGTTTCGGCTATATACACCGCAAATCCTCACGTCCTTAAGGACACGTTCTTAAAGACGTGCTTGCACGTCCTTGAGGACGTGCAAGTGGGGTGTACCCCTTCTTTTTTTTTCAAACCCGGACGTGCTTGCAGGTCCTTGGGGACGGGCTTGCACGTCCTTAAGAACGTGCCCTATTGCACGTCCTTAAGAACGTGCAAGCCCGTCCTTTAAAGACGAAGAGGACGTGCCTCTTCGTCTATCGTCTTCGTCGTCTTCACAGAGAGAGAGAGAGAGATCGCCGTCGAGAGAGAGAGAACAGAGAGCGCCGGAGTCCGAGAGAGAGAGAGCGACGGAGTCCGAGAGAGAGAGAGACCGAGAGAGATGGCGGAAAGAGAGGGAGACCTCGAGGCGGCGGTGGTGGCCTTGGAGGCCGAGGCGGAGGCGGAGGCGACGACGATGGAGGCCGAGGCTGTGGCACCGGTGGCGGCCTTGGAGGTGGAGGCGGTGGCGACGGTGATGGAGGTGGAGGCGGTGCCGCCGGTGGCGGCCTTGGAGGCGGAGGCGACGGTGATGGAGGTGGAGGCGGTTGCGCCGGTGGCTCCCGGTCTAGTGGTGCTGGCGGAGACGGTGGCGGTGGCGCCGGTGGAGGGGAGTGGTGGTGGTGGGGCATCGACTGGCGGCGGTGACGGTGGTGGTGGGGGCGGCGGCTGGCGGCGTTGATGGTGGTGGTGTGGCGGACGACGATCTATTGCCGCCGCGAAAGCGTCGGACCATTCAGGTGTCCCCGGTCCCGACTCCACCGGTATGTTATTTGAATTATTATTTTTTTGATTTATTTTTAGAGTTTTAAAATATAATTAGATAGATAATATAGTTTTATAATAGAATATAATTGAAAATAGATTTTTTGAAAATATAGTTTGATAGATAATATATATTGTTTAATAGAATATAGTTTGATAGAATATAGTTTGATAGAATATGATTGAAAATATAGTTTGATAGATAATATATATAGTTTGATAGATAATATATAATTGTAATTTGATAGAATATAATACATAGAAATAAATTACAATTGAAATACAATAAAAAATATTAAAATATATTATAATACTTCAAAAGTACTTAATTAACATTAAAATATATACTTGAATATATTAAAATAGATTAAAATAAATATAAATAAATTTAATTAACATTAAAATATATACTTGAATATAGTTTTAATTTAATAGAATATAGTAGATAGTATATAATATATTTGAATATATTAAAATACTTCAAATATAATATATTTGAATATATTCAAATATAAAAATATATTGAAAGATAATAAAAATATATTCAAATATAATATATTTGAATATATTAAAATACTTAAAAATTATTTAATTAATATTTGAATATATTTAAATATATTAAAATATATTTCAATACTTCAAATATAATATATTTGAATATATTCAAATATATTCAAATATTAAAATATATTGAAAGATAATCAAAAACATTAAAAAATATTAAAATACTTAAAAATATATTGAATACATTAAAAAAAACATTAAAATATAATTGTAATCATTAATTAACATTAAAATATAATAAACGACAATAAAACATATGAAAATATATTAAAATACATCAAAAGACATTAAAATACATTACAATATACTGAAAAGACATTAATATTCAACTGGATCATAATAACAGGCACGGAGGCTCATGAGGGATGATGGTACCCTTCGGCCTATTAGATTCGGCGACCGTGCAGCGGTCAGCCAGGTACATGAGTCTACCGCACCCCCCGAGCAAACAGTCGACGATCTGCTCGCGTCTGCAGAGCACTTACAGCCGTCGATGGGGACTCCCCCGGTCGACGAGAATGACACCTTCTAGACGGGTATGCCACCTTGGGATCCTTCCGGCGATGCGACGATGGGGTTGCAGCCTTCCTTAGAGCCCCCTGAGGTTTTGAGTAGCTGCATCACAGAGGTAGTCGGTGGGCGACGGGCCGACATGGGTAGACCGCCTATTCGGGTTCCACAGACCGTCCCGGAGGCTTCTACATCCGGCACACAGGAGCTCGAGCCTTCGACCTCCGCCACACCAGCGGCTGTCTCCTTGGGGTCTGCAGATGATGTGATCCCTCACGTCGTTGAGGAGGATCACGACGGTCAGGAGGGGCAGGCTCAGGGCCAGGGGGGCCACATGTAGAGCCTCAGCCCATCCCTGCGCAGGCTGCCGCACCGGCTGCGCAGGTCGACCCTTTATTGCCGCCGGGAGATCTGCTACTGTCTTACCGGCATCACCGGGCATACGAGGTGTGGAGAGATCCTACGGTGGAGCTGCCGCTGCTGAAGTTCCACCACCGGGCGACTCACTTGGTGCCTTTTGATCCCTACATATTTGAGGGACCGGGGACCTGGGTCCAGAATCTGCTCCCATCCGGCGTCCCCCAGCTTAGGTCCCTCCATTGGCAGTGTGTGGACGAGTTCACCTGCACGGCCTTCTTCGAGCATTGGTACCCGGAGACCAGCTCCTTCCACTTTCCATGGGGCGAGATGACCATCACGCTGCATGATGTTGCTTGTCTGATGGGACTTCGGATTGATGGCCAGCCCTGCACGTCACATCTGCCCGCGGGAGCTCTTGTCCCCACCATCGCGGAGTACTACCAGCTCACCCCTGCCACTCTGAAGTCGTACAGACACGCTGGCAGCCCTCCAGTTACTGAGTTTACTCGCCGGTGGCAGCAGAGACACGGGCCGCTCGTCGACCCCGCCCCCGCCGATGATCCAGAGGCCGCGGCTGATCCTGAGCAGATTCGGCTGCGCACGCATGTGGGAGGGGGGCAGCCCCAGGATGACCCTGATGGTCGGTTGTTTCTGCACAGGACCTACATGGGCATTGCTCTCGCCGCGACTTTGTTTGTGGACAAGTCGCAGAGCCGGATCCCGTAGAAGGTGTTGGGCCTTGTCTGGGACATCCCACGTACGACCACCCTTGCATTGGCTGCTGGTGCCCTCGCATGTCTCTACAGGGGCCTAGGCAAGGCTACCCGCTCCGGCGCGAAGGGCATAGACAGCTGCACGCCGATCCTACAGGTACGAGACCGTTGAATTAGAGTTTTTAGTTTACAAATATTTCAATTATATGCTAACAAAATACTTTTTTAATCCCAGGCTTGGATATGGGCGTACTTCCGTCGCTTCCGAGGTGATTTCTCCAGCGACCCGGCTAGGAAGGATGACCCTCGCTTCTACGCGAAGTTCATCGGTCCGAAGCAGCCACCGCGGATGAGGGACGACGCGAAGCTGACGAAGATGCGGGAGCTGCGGGACGAGGTGGACCGTCTTACCGTCGATGATGTATGTATTCGAGACTCTATATATATTTTATAATTCTTAGCTGTGAATTAAATCTGATTTTTTTATTTATAGGTCGAGTGGATGCCCTTTAGGCGTGATCTAGACTTCGACGGCCAGTACCGTCAGTCCACCTATCGGGGCACCATCACCTTCTGCGGGGAGGAGGAGCCGTATATGCCCGATAGGTGCCTCCGGCATTTCGGTCGGGTCCAGGGGATCCCGCAGGCCGTCATCGTGTCGATTCAGGTCTGCCGCGACACGACCCTGAAGAACTCGAAGTACATGGCCGTGTTCGCCCCGGGCGACAACAGGTGGAAGGATCTGCAGGACGAGGGTCGCTTCTACAGGCTGGCCGATCACAGGCGCACCAGCGAGGATTGCCAGGCAGGTGTCACTGCAGATTACTTGCCTTGGTACGCGTCTCAAAGCCGGCCGTACGTGCTACCGACCACGCCCCATCCCGACCCTCCGGCGCCCGTCCACCCGATCGCCATGGACCCTTGGGTGGACATCCCTCACCCTCCCGTCATTCGTCCGGCGCTGTTAGCCCGCTTTCGTGAGCTCGAGGGCTATTTGAGGGCCCTGGCGGACGACCCTCGCATTGACCAGATACTGGACGAGCTGACGGAGATTGTGGATGATGCTTTACGTCATCCACCTGGCTAGTGATATACTTTTGTAGTTTGTATGTTGATATTATACATTTATATTTCGGATTTTGTATCTATCTATATATTTCTATTAGAGTCTTCTCATTTCTTCAGAGTCATATTGAACGTAAACATCAAAAACGAAAACGTTAATATGATAAGGTTGTCCGATAACGAAAACGAAAACGTTAATATGATAAGGTTGCCCGATTGTGTCAATATTGGCTAGGGTTTAAGGGTTTTGGCTAGGGTTTAAGGGTTTTGGGTAGGGCTTTAGGTTAAGGAAACTGCACGTCCCTAAGGACGTGCTGCACGTCCTTAGGGACGTGCAGTTTCCTTAACCTAAAACCCTAACCCTAACCCTAAACCCTAACCCTAGCCAAACCCTAAACCCTAGCACGTCCTTAAGGACGTGCTAGCACGGCTTTAAGAACGTGCAGCACGTCCTTAGGGACGTGCTAAGGTTCTGCTTACAAATCACGCAACAGTGTCTATTTAGAGCGATTTAGGATAGCTTGGTTCCGCACTCCAAAACAAAGTCCGACTTCTTACAATTAAAGCGAAGGAGGATATCTGGAATCGTTATGGCCGAACCACAAAGCAATCCTCGTGTCCAAGTATCTCAGGTACGTATAGGTTTCGTAGAGTCAACGTATTTCGTATTCGTTCCGTTTTGTTCATATTTTCAATTATGTGAATACAGTTTTGAGACTTTACGTCTGAGTTCTCGGACCCAAGGGTTTGGAATGACCGTGACGAAATGGTTACGCATTTCAAGGACTTGGGTCGGAGACACGAAGCTCCGCCGGGTCAGTGGCGCATGACGGTAACCCATGGTGTTCATAACCACGGGCTTTCCACGAGTTTGAAGGGTCACGCCATCGCCGGTCAGATGACAAAGGGGGAAAAGAAGATGGCGAGGTGGATGAAGGAAGTTGGCACTCCTCCAAAAACCATTCGGTACGGATTGAGGCAGTTGGATGATACCAGCGTCACGTCAAGGAAGAGCCTTACCAACACGCTCGCCATGATGGTCGCCGAAGAAAGAGGTAGTCGGACGATGACCCAGGATACCTTGCACCATCTGCGGGAAAGAAGGTACTACTACGACTTCAGACGACATCCGGATGACGACAACGTCTTGAGTGACCTCTTCCCCGCGCATCCCGACGGGATACACCTTCTCCGAAGGTTCCATTACGTCATCATAATGGACAGCACATACAAAACAAATGCGTAAGTCACTTCATTACGATTACATTATTGCACATATAGCCAATTATAAAGTATTTTATATGTAACATATTTACACCTGCAGATATGGGATTCCTTTGTGCGAGGTGGTCGGGCTCACACCCTCAGGCAATACTTACTGCATCGTCTATGCCTTCATGTCGCAAGAGAACGAAGACACATACGCCTGGGTGTTGCGACAGCTTCAGATCTTGCTTGGGAGCGTTCAGCCTCAAGCTATCATGACTGATCGAGAGCTAGGTCTCTTGGCGGCGCTGAATGTTGTCTTCCCCGACGTCCAGCATCTCCTTTGTTGGTTACACGTGACGAGAAGATGCGAAGAAGCAGCTCTGAAGATCACGAAGAATTTAAACCACGCTGGCATCTTTAAGGGCAATTGTTGGGGGTTGCTCGCATCGAGGTCGGAGGAATTATTCAACCGACGTCGTCGGGCGCTACGAGCTTATTGGCACCCATTCCCAGGTGTGGTGGCGTATTTGGAGTCGGTTTGGCTTCCATACAGCAGGAGCATAGTTCGGTGCTACGTAGATAATGTCTTCCATCACGGCACCCATACGACAAACAGGTACAACCTTACTTCATATCTCCCATTACAATATGATATAATATCGAATATTTAGTGGTATGCACTTCAATGTGTACAGAGTTGAGGGTCAACACAAGGTTCTGAAGGAGGCACTTCACTCATCGACTGGTGACTTCCGCATCGTGATCGATGCAATCCATAGAGTCAATGATTGTCAACTGCATGAGCTGCAAACTGCTTTGGAGATCGACCGATTCAAATGGCCAACAGCGGCGTATAAAGTCAACCTTTTTGATGAGGTAAAGACTTTAATCTCCAAAAAGTGCTTCGATTATCTGTACAAGATGTGGCAGGACGTCGTGAACCAAAAGGTTCCTCCGGTATGCACGGACCGACATTGGAGGGTTTGTTACGGGATCCTTTGTGTCCATGAGATTCAGGCATACGTCAACTCCGGCACTCCGATACCCGCCGAGGACATCCACCCGTTCTGGATGGATTTGACATGGACTGACCTCGACGACACCTCACTTCCGTATGAGTTGTCCTCTTCATACACGGCTTCCAACGATGTATGCGAGGATGAGCTGCACCCACCCTCATCAGCAAGCGTCCGAAGGAAGGGGAGGCCTCGGGGGTCGAGGAATGCCTGCAGATCCAACCCGTTGCCATACGAGGAGGTAAGGGAAAGGTTTGAGAGAGAAGAAGCGCGTGCTGCTCGGCCTCGTCCACAAGCGACCATAGCTCGACGTGGACGTGATGATGTGTTCGGAGGGTTCAACTGGGGTCGAAACAACGTTGATCCCTTCATGTTCGGTCATATTGAGACGGTGAGGGACACTGCTGCAGATGGTCATTGTGGCTACCATGCTTTGGCGGCTTTGACATCACCGATCGGCGAGACTGCTTTCCCGGAACTCAAAACGTTACTATGCAATCACTTGGAGGATTACATCGATCTGTATGCCGGTTGTTATACGGGAGAGTACCCATTCCAGCAGTTCGTCGACTACCAGAGATGTGCCGGAGCCACACATGGTGATAGGAGACGGTGGATAGAGCTTCCCATCATGGGTTTAGTATTTGCGACGGTATATCAGATTCCTCTCGTCGTCCTAGCTTGGCATCATCCGTTCACATGTCTCCCCATGATTTCGCCGGCATCTGCTAACAACCCTCCCCAATCAGCAACTCTTGGTGTAGCCTGCATCGGAAACCAAGACCATTTTGCCGCGGTACGACTTCAAACGTCTTTTTTATTACCTATTCATGATTTTTATACATATGTCACTACTCTAACTCTAAATTTTTGTTCTCATAGATCTGGTTGCGTCCTAACGCTCCTCTTCCGCCGCCTCCACTAGAATGGGTCGAACATCATCATCCGAGCGTCGAAGGATGGGATGCTCCGTTTCAAGCTCAGATTGAGAGATTTAGAGCCTTGCGTGCCGATGTCGGCCGTCCTTTACTATTTTCCTAGATTGTATTCCACAACTTTATTAAACTTATGAATGTAAACCTTTTTTTCCATTCCTTGTAATGTTATTCGCATATTATCCGAATGAAAACCTTAACAATTCTTGTATTATGTTTAATTTGACCCTAAATCCTTCAAATCCACTAGCTAAACACTTCAATTTTATCAATTAACATTACAAAACCTAAACCCTAACCCTAAACCCTAAAACGTGCAATGCTTGCACGTTGTTAAGGACGTGCAATGTTTAAATAGTGGACGTGCAAGCCTGAGGACTTGCACGTTCTTAAGGACGTGCTTGCACGTTCTTAAGGAAGTGCAAATCCTTAATCCGGATTTGCGGTGTATATAGTGGCACCCTGAATTAAACTGCGCGCATTACGTTTGTTAGGTGGGAAACTGCTTGTTAGGTAATTTTGAAGGTTAGGTGGGAAGTCAATACCTTTGATTTTGAAACAACCAATCTAACAACATGAATTGAAGTAAGGACCGGTGTTGGGTTTAATTTTTAGAGATTCATACCTTCAGAATTCGGATGTGATGTGTAACAACGTGATATTATTATTACTAGATATTATGGTTATTATTAGATAGAATCCTTTGTGTATATCCTTACCATATCTTGTATAGTCCTATCTTGGAGAGCAAGACAATTCTCTCTATTTATGTAACCTATTGTGATTAATGAAAGGTAACAAGTTCTCTCAAACTATTATGGTATACAGAGCCTAGGGTTATTTTTTTCTCTGCCGTCCCCAATTCTCGTCGACCGCCCCTCTCGTCTCCTCCTCTTCATCCGCCACAATGACCACCTCAAACACTAGCACCATCCTTCTCAACAATGGCAAAACCGGCCAACTTCAATTCCCATCCATTGCAATCAAACTTGATCGTTCCAACTATTTCGCTTGGAAAAGTATCATCTTTTCCACCCTTGAAGCCTTCGAAGTCGACTCCTATGTCACGGCTAAGCCCGCTGAAGTCCCCAAGTCGGATGCTGAACAGGCTGTCGTCACCGCCTACACCTCGTGGAAGAAGACAGACAGACTCGTCCTTATCTAGCTTCAATCCACCATGTCCGACAAGCTAGTCGCCTATGTCGCTCGTGCCACCACGTCTCACGGTCTATGGACTATGCTGGCGGCTATGTTCAATTCTCAAACCAAAGCTCGCCTGATGCAGTTGAAAGGTCAGCTTCAATGTCTTCCCAAAGGTGCTCTGTCGATGATGGACTACATCGAACAAAAGAGGTCCATCGCTGATTCATTGGCCGATTGTGGCTACATGGTTAGCGACGATGACCTACTAGCGTCAATTGTCAATGGTCTAGACTCCAGTTATGGGCCGTTCCGTACCTCTCTCAATATGCGTGTCGATGATGTCTCGCCCGATGAACTCACCGGTCTCCTCCTTCAGGAGGAAGAAAATCTCCTTGTTGAATCACTCGCGGCTGCGTCCATCAATAGCCCGCCGCCGCCCCCGTCGTCTGCCTCCAATCCGCTTGCTGCCAACACCGTGTCATCATCCTCCAGTGACCGCTCCTCCTCCAGTCGAGGCCGCGGTCGTGGTTCTTACTCTGACCGTAGCCGTGGTCGCGACTCCGGGAGAGGTCGAGGCCGAGAGTCTTCACAGTCTGATCAATCCCACAACGGTCAGTCTGGCTACGGCTTCAACGAACGTCTTGTCTGCCAGATTTGTGACCGTGTTGGTCACCCTGCTAAGAACTGCTGGAACCGGTTCGACACTACGTTCAATCCTCCGACTGGTCCTAGCCCGAAGCCAGCAAATCAGGTGACTCATGAGCACTCTGTCAACCCGTCCTCTATTGAGGCTCCTTGGTATATCGATTCAGGTGTGTCCCATCATGTT
Source organism: Persicaria tinctoria (assembly GCA_037127255.1). NCBI lineage: Eukaryota > Viridiplantae > Streptophyta > Magnoliopsida > Caryophyllales > Polygonaceae > Persicaria > Persicaria tinctoria. The sequence continues at coordinate 4,201,402 of JBANSL010000009.1, read as the reverse complement.
ACTGACAATCTGCAGAATCTCTCCTCTCACTCCCATTATTCCGGCAATGACCGCCTTGCCCTGGGTGACGGTAATCTCATTCCAATTAGCCACACTGGTTCTAAGTCTCTTGCCCCTTCTCAATTACAATTAAAGAATGTTCTTGTCGCCCCTCAAATTTCCAAAAATTTGTTAAGTGCTTCCGCTTTTACCAAAGATAACAATGTCCTAATAGAACTTCATCCCTCTTGTTGTTTTGTGAAGGATCCACAGGGGCACATCATCCTGACGGGAACCGTTGAGAAAGGACTATATTGACTGCCCACCTCCGTCCCTCCTACCGCCCACCATGTCTCCTTGGATGACTGGCATCGTCGTCTTGCTCATCCCAATTCTGTTGTCCTCAATAAATTATTCTCTTTGTTTCGTCTTCCTTTATCATCAAAAACTTTTTCGTCTGTTTGTGAGCCATGTCAATTAGGCAAGAGTCGTCGCCTACCTATTAATCAGAGTCATGTCCCTAGTTCTCATTGTTTTGATTTAGTTTATGCTGATGTATGGGGCCCTGCCTCTACTCTTTCAATTTATGGGAATAAGTACTTTGTTCAGTTCGTTGATGATCACTCCAAATTTTGTTGGGTGTATTTTTTGTCTCATAAATCTCAAGTTCGTTAGACATTCATTCTCTTCCACAAAATGGTACAAACACAATTCAACACCACAATTAAAACTCTTCAAACAGATGGTGGTGGAGAATTTGTCGCTCTCTCCTCCTTCTTAGAGCAAAATGGCATTCTTCATCGTATGTCCTCACCCTATACTCCCTCTCAGAATGGTGGTGTCGAACGACGCCATCGCATAGTTCAAGAAAAGGGCCTTGCTCTCCTCGCTCAGGCATCTCTTTCCTTTCAATTTTGGGAGAATGCATTTCACACAGCGGTTTATCTCTCTAACCGCACCATTACCCCTCTTCTCCACCACAAGTCCCCCTATGAACTTCTCTACAAACACGCTCCAGATTACTCCCGGCTTCGTGTCTTTGGTTGTCAATGTTACCCATACCTTCGTCCCTACAACACCACCAAACTCTCCTATCGGTCCCTGTCTTGTGTGTTCATTGGTTATACTTCCAAGTACAAGGGTTACCTGTGTCTTCATATCCCAACAGGGCATCAATACATTACGCCTCACGTCATTTTTGATGAGAAACGCTTCCCATATGCTCACCACTCCTCCACATCATCACGCCCTTCAGTCCGGGCCGGCCCTTCGGTCTCCACCAAACTCCCTGCCTCCGCAGTACGTGGTGAACCACCGTCCCCAAAACCCAGTTCCCCGTCCTCTTTGCCCCTAGCCGAGCCCTCCGATGTATCTCAGCCGGCCTCACCGATCCCCGTCCAGTCTCCCTCCACCGAATCCACCAGCTCCTCATCCGAGTCGAATAGTCCCTCGTCGGTGTCTCAGACGGATGACAGCGCCTCTGCGGTTCAACCAGAGCCACCCGCTCCCTCTCACATGCGTCCCTCGGACGTCTCTACTCACGCCATGGCCACTCGTGCCCGCACCAGTGACCTTAAACCCTGTATCCTCCACACGTCCAAACACAACCCTCCTCCTGACTCATCCATAGAAAAAGAGCCCACCCGCTTCGCCATGGCATCCAAAAACCCCTCTTGGCTCGCTGCTATGCGCCAGGAATACACCGCCCTCACGGCAAACAATACGTGGAGCCTTGTTCCCCGTCCCCCTAATGTCAATATTGTCGGAAATAAATGGGTGTACAAAATCAAGAGGAAAGCAGATGGTTCTGTTGAACGGTACAAAGCCAGATTGGTTGCCAAGGGGTTTCATCAAGAAGAGAGTGTTGACTACTTTGACACATTTAGCCCGGTTGTCAAGCCGACGACTATTCGCGTCATCCTCTCTATTGCCGTGTCTCGAGGCTGGCACCTTCGCCAACTGGACATTAATAATGCCTTTCTCAATGGCGATCTTCAGGAGCTTGTGTACATGGATCAACCGACCGGTTTCGTTCATCCGTCATATCCTGATTATGTCTGCCGACTTCACAAAGCTCTGTATGGGCTCAAGCAGGCACCTCGGGCTTGGTTCAACAAACTCAAGTCATACCTCCTTCGTCAGGGCTTCTATGCGTGTCATTCGGACACGTCGCTGTTCGTGCGTCACAAAGGTTCGTCTATCACCTTCCTTCTCATGTACGTTGATGGCATCATCCTGACTGGCTCCGATCCTGAGTACTTGCGTCACTTTGTTGCGGATCTTCATCATACGTTCACTCTCAAGGATCTTGGGCACCTCACGTATTTCTTGGGCATTGAGGTAACCTATCCATCCCCCGCCTCTTTACATTTGTCACAATATAAGTACCTTCGGGATCTGCTTGACGAGTGTGAGATGCTTGACGCCAAGGGAATCTCCTCCCCTGCCGATCCTAGCTCCTCCAAACGGGCTCCTATCCCCGATATTCCACTAGATAATCCCACTGTCTACCGACGGGTTGTCGGCACTCTTCAGTACGCCACCATCACTTGACCTGAACTGAGCTATGTTGTCAACCGTGCTTGTCAGCATATGCATCGGCCCCTACAGTCTCACTGGCGAGATGTCAAACGGATCTTACGGTATCTCAAAGGCTCACTTGATCTTGGCCTTGTCATCACAGCCTCGCCCGGGTCGGACATTGTCGCCTATTCTGACTCAGGTTGGGCTTCCGATCCTATCGATCTCCGCTCACAGCATGGGTTTGCTATTTTTTACGGTGGTAATCTGATTAGTTGGTCTAGTCGCAAGCAGAAGGTTGTTGCCAGGTCGAGTACAGAGGCCGAGTACCGTGCTCTCTCTTTCACTACCGTTGAAATTGTCTGGCTTCAGCAATTGTTGACGGAAATTGGGTTCCCACTTCGGTGTGCCCCTGTTCTCCATTGTGATAACTTATCGGCCACATTCCTTGCCAACAATCCCGTCATCACCGGTCACTCAAAACACATCCATCTTGATTTCCATTATGTTCGAGAAAAGGTTGACTCCAAAGATCTTGTGGTTCGTCATGTTCCTGCATCCGATCAGATTGTTGATGTCTTCACCAAAGCCCTCATGGGTCGTGCCTTTATGTCATGTCGGTCCAAGCTGCTGGTCGTCTCCCGCCCATCATCTTGCGGGGGGGGGGGGGGGGGGGGGGGGGGTAACAACGTGATATTATTATTACTAGATATTATGGTTATTATTAGATAGAATCCTTTGTGTATATCCTTACACTACAAGAAAACCAGGCCATTTTCGACGCTTTTAATGACCATTCTCAACGCTTTTAATGACCATTCTCAACGTTATAAAGCGTCGAAAAAATCAATTTCGAAGCTTTTAAAAAGCGTCGGTATTTTTTGCGTCACGAATTACAGCCAGTCATTTTCGACGTTAAATTGTGTCGGAACCCATTTCGACGCCTAAAAGCGTCGAGATTGGTAGGCCATTTTCGACACCCTAAAGCGTCGAAAATGACATGCCATTTTCGACACCCTAAAGCGTCGAAAATGGCCTATTATTTTTCAAAAAAAAAAAACGTATTTTTCTCCATTCATCCTCTTTCATTACAAATCAATTAAAATCCTTTAATTAACAAAAAATACATTTAACACAAATGCAATAAAGCATTAGTCGACTAATGAATAAAATGTATAATTTCTTCTTCTTTACACCTACATTTCAACTATTGGACTTTCTTGAAAGGTCCATGTGGTGTGTTAATCTACTATGGAGGATTATTGCTACCTATAGCTTAGATTTGCCCTTTGCCTCCATTGAGACCAGAAACTCTCCAGTCACTAGATCACACAATGTATTCATTAGTGTGCTGTGCAGACTTTCAGCATCATGGAAGATCCTACATTATGCCACTACCTCAACAATATCTCCAGGAATAGGTCCAATCCAGCACAGTTCTGATGCATCAAGAGAATCCAAGGTCTACAAAACACCAAAAAAAAAAAGAATGTTCTATCAGTAGCAACCAAATTTTGGACGGAAACCCCCAATTTTGCACATGCGCAGGGGGAAACCCCCAATTTTGATGCCAAAATTAGGACTGATTAATGAGCAGCCTCCAAATGCAATTAAAAAAAACGGTGAGGAGAAGTTAACAGTGGTGCAGAAATCATCTTAAGGTTGAAACTCAAAAGTAAGTGAAGGTGAGAAGAATTTCATCTTAATAGTTAATAGTCTGCAAAAGGCAAGTGAAAGAGCACCAAAGAATAGGAGTTCAGTATCAAGGAGTCTTAAAACTTCAAAAAGCTAGGTTAAGTTTATGGTAAGTAAACCTTACGCGACTTTCTAGATTCTGAATCCTACAAAGCATATAGCAAGTGTCAACTTGCAGCTCAAGCATAGAAATCTGAAAGGCCCTTTTAAGGCAAGAAGAATATAAAAAAGTGAAGATACAACTGGATTCGGGGATATACTGAACATGGGGACGGTCGATAATTTTGATGCAACTTTGAGACAACCAATATGGATCAACATGAAGCATATTATACTCTAGATCAAGAAAAGAAAATAGCTCATTAATAAAAGAAAACGAAAAAAAAAAAAGGGATGAAGGATAGAGAACAATAATTGACCTTGAGAGATGAGCCACCCAAGGTTTCTATGCCCTGATGTACAATATATTCACAATCAACAATTCCAACTTTCTGTGTTCTATCACCCTGCATAGATTTTATTAAGAATCTGATTAGGAGATAACTAAGATCACATAATACAAGGAATGGGGCTATTAGAGTATTAGACCATTATTTATTACGTTCTTACCAGAATATAAGAATTTAATTAATCCAAAACTAACTAAATAACTTCAACTATAAAGATGGAGCTTCCAACTTCTACGCCATCATGTCATGTAAGATCTACTAATTAAGGAAGAGGAAGCAAGAATATAACAACGAAATTTTTTGTTATTCAAACTTTCAGCTCATGTCAAAATGCCTGTGATTAAACAGGTGTTATTGGGGGTAGAACTCCTATGCAGTTGATCATGTGACAATCCTCAATTTAGTAAAAGATTGACTAGATAAGTAGTTAAGAAACTAGCAGAGAATTCATAAAATAGAAAGCACAATAAAATATCACCTGTGCACAATAACCAATCTTTATATCCAGTCCCCAGCCATGAACAAGATCATTCTAAAGCAATATTTAAAAGATTATTAGCCAAACTAGAGAACAATCCAAGGCTACATGGAATAGTCAAAGAAAAGCATTAAGATTTTGAAGAACATAAACCTAAGTTTCATATTAGGCAAGAAATGCACCATCTTTCAGAAACAATCACCTGTATAAGATTCCAAGCACAGTGCCCAGCACCCCTTGAAAAATCTGGTGCCATTACTTCCACCCACCTAGACAGAGTACATGTAAAGATGGAACAAAGCTTTACAAGTAAATAAAAGTTGTAAAGAGCAAAGCTACAACATAAAATTTTGAGCCAGCAGTACAAGTAAAAAAACATCTTCTACCAGAAAAAGCAAGAGATTGAAATAACTCATAAAAGAAAGAAGAGATAGACATCAAATAACTCATATGAAAAATTTTCATAAAAAAATTGCATTATCTATTTACATGCATAATTGGAAAAGAAAAGAAAAAAGTATGAGCTTGAAATGTAAAGGATTCTTTCGGCATTGTTGGGGATGGAAGGAAAACCAAAGGCATCCAATGATTCTACCAAATATACAAGGAATAACAAAGCAACGGAAAGAAGGCTCACCGGGCCTAGATACTTAATACATTGCTGCAGAAGCTTTGATCTTGGGCATTTCTCAAGATTTACCTCTTTTCCTTCTCCTATGTCAAGCCTATATATCATGAATATCACAGATTTGTTAAAAGGAGTCCAGATTTAGCTTTTTAGAGGAGAAGGATTTATATTATTTCAAAATAAACATCTTCAAATTTGGGTAGCTATGCTCGGATGGTTTATAGAAAATTACCAATAAAAGAAGGGTTCCCTGGCATCATAAACATCTTCAGATTACCAATAAACATCTTCAGATTTGTTAAAAGGATTTTTATATTATTTTCGAGGAGAAGTGTTCCATCCTTGTCTCTGAAGACTATCCTTAATGCACGAGCATCATAAACTTTGCTTATTCCAACATCTTTCCTTTTCATCTATATGCAAACACGAGATCTAATAAGTTTAGACCACATACAACTCAACTAGAAACATTAGACAACAACAAAGTGTGTTATTCCAGCAAGAATTCCCTGGTATCTATATTAGGATAGGCATAGAAAATTAGCATATAAGAAAAGAAACTAATATCTCTGGTATAAAAATTCCTTGAGATTTCATCAAAGTTTCATACCTTGCTATATATATTGTACAAACTCTTCAACCGGCTTGACAAGGTAACTTCCATCCCAGGAACATACCTTCAAATACAGTACAAAAACATATTGCTACTAATCAGTGTTGCTGCATAGAAATTCCATCCCCAACTTCCTCATATTTGCTAATCCTGCAACTTGATTATTATGAAATACAAATCGGACAGAATGTGAAGAGGAATACTTATGAAGTCGATATGAGAAGCTCTCTCTCAAGTGCTTCCTCACATGCAGCTAGTGATGCTACAGCTATTCCAGCATCCCTAATAATCTTTTCTTTTCTTTGATTATTACGAAATTTTGTCAGATTACTGTGGAAATTAATTCTCTTCTGCCGATCTGGCAACAGATCAAAAAGTAAGACAGCTTCTAAAATATCCTGCAGATTATTCAAGAGAAAGAAACAAACATTACATCAAATAAGATCCATAAACACAATTACTATATTATCAGAGGGATCCACTGAATAATTCTGATTTGGTATTCAACATTAAAAGCTACTCCATATATAACATGAAAAAAGTCACATGTGTGCAGAGTGTGCAGGTGATGGAACCATCGAACCTCTTAAAAGGACAGCCAGTTGACGCAGGTGAGGCAAGTATGTTTTAAGATCAAATTTTCTAATCCATGTATCAGTCCGAGCATAGCTACCCAAATTTGAAGATGTGATTATCCAATAAAAAATGCTGATACAAAGATTTTAATCCAAGAAAACGCTAAAGTATGTTTTAAGATCAAAAACTGTTGATGGGTGGTAGACATGATAGGAAAGGGAATGCATTAACGTGATTATTAAAACAGCATGGGTAACTTAGGTTTACACAGTTCCACATTCACTAGTTCAGTTATAATATGCCCGATCTTACTTCTTTGATCCATTCTCTAACTCCCACATGGTATAAAGTTACCAAATTAATAATTTTTACCGTTATAACCGAATCTGCCAAAGAAAGCAAAGGAAAACCACAGTGCAGGGATCCATATGAATGCCTGAGTGGCAGTCATGCTATTTTTGCGAAAAGCGAACTTTAATCAGGAAATCAAACATGCTTGCTTGCATTTATATTTTCTTCATATTGTCTTTTGTTCCTCTTGTCCTGTTCAATTCTCATACCACTTATTACACACAGTAATTTACATCTACTCTCCCTCCTTGCACCCAGTTCCAAATCATTTGCCTTTTCAAGCTAGATAAAAAAATATAATATGTTCAATTTTTCTTCTTTAAATGCTGACAATATATTCAATTTTTCTTCTTTAAATGCAGTCACACCTACATGCACTTCACTCAGGAATGAGTATCCAGTCAAGATTTAAACAAGGCCAACAATTTAGCACCTATATGCAAAAGATGCTTTTACAATTTTGGTTCGAGTAGGTTTTCATGCTTAGGTAGTTAGGTGAATGGAAGGAAAGATACGAAATTCATAATAAATTAGAAGAAATCGGTTAACATTAACTCACATAGAAGACTTTATGAGAAAGGCTTTGACCAATTTCAGTCCAGTCCCTCTGAAGTGTGCTCCTCAGAAAAATGACCTAATTAGAAAGCTGAATAAGTCCAAATAACATAGTAGAAGAAAACACACAAGAAAAATCTCAACGATTATACCATCGAATATGTGCTACTAATAGCTCCATATAAAAGAAGAAGAACAAAAGCCTTATAATTTCTATAGCCGACACAATTATTTATCCAGACACAATGATGATCCTGCAAAAACACTATGGGATTTCCTTTGGAAAGCTATCTTTGGTATGTATCTATTAGATGATTTTTCCCTGCAAAGATGAATTCTCAACTGCTGATCATATCCTTTTTTGCAGAATGATATTGTACTTTTATTTCTTTATTTATGCCAGCAACTGATACCTAGTTTTTCTAAACCTTTTGATGTATTGTTATGTCTTTGTTCTATCTTTTGTTATTTACTTCTAAGTTCCAACCCATCATCCCTGCCCTCCAATATCTCCCCTTCATTAAAATGCTTCACATATTCTTCCCTTCATTAAAATGTAAAAACTGAACATAATTATATAAGTTTAACTCATTGAGAAGCATTCAAATAAAGTTTAAAGCACTAGGTTAATCAATCATGAAACAACAAAAGAAAAGGAAAGGAAAGGAAAGCTTAATACAGAAGCTATTCGAGAGAACATCCAGAAAACAAAAATGCTAATCGATATAGAAATTTGGTTGTAAGACATACTATACATTACCAGAAAAGACACTTGAATACATCTTCCAGTGCGACAGTTGTCCGAGCTAGAAAATCATCCTGTTCATTCAAGAAAGTTCCTTGTGTTATTGACTGTAAACTCGTTGATGCATAATCCATAGTCCATACAAGTAGAAGGTTCCCAAGAAAACTAGCATATAATCGTATAGAGGTAGGGTATAAAATCACACAAGACCTGTACTCATTAATTAGAATAGAATTTGATCAAAATCATTGTTGTTCACAACACCTGCTAGCATGCATCCTAAAGGTTCTTGTCAAAATAAACCTTTATGACAGATTTATATATAGTTGTCCTTGCTAATATAAACAAAAGATTGAGTGTGGTTTATGCTCAATAATCTGGACTAAGCTACCATCTCTTTGTGCTTTTGTTCTTTTAGGCCTCTATATAGCAAATTGTTCACATCTATGGCTCAAATATAATTTACTATTGAAGTGAAGCCCACTCTACAAAATCCCCAATTTTTATTTAGAAACCCTAGCTATCGAATCAATTAAGAAAAACGATTAATCGAAGAAGAGGAGCAGGAGAAGATGACCTTGGAGCTACAAGGGAGAAGCGAGAATCAATAGGTGAAGGTAAAACTCACAGATTGAAAAGCTCACAGAAAAGGCGTCTAACACCATTGGCAGTCGCAAGCGAGAATCAATAGGTGAAGGTAAAACGATTAAGTCGATTAATCAAACTTAAGAAAAGGCGTCTAACACCATTGGCAGTCGCAACCGAGAATCAATAGGTGAAGGTAAAACTTACAAAAAAGCAGAAATCGACTGGAGCAGAAACGCAGATCAGGTCGGAAATGGGGTGGAGATTGGAGCGAGGGAGACGAAGACGGAGAGGAGGCAGGGGAAGGTGCTCAGAGTGGAGAGATCAACTGCCGATGGGAGGCCGTCTCCGGTGGGCGGTGGAAGGCCGTCTCCGATGGGCGCAATTAGGGTTCTTCGGAGGTGTGAATCAGAGAGAGAGAGAGAGCTAGGCACGGGAGTCGGGGAGAGTGAATCGCGAGTGAAGGCCTGTCTCCTCTCCGTTAGGTTAATGTTTTTAGTGAAGCCATTCTCGACACTTTAGGATGTCGAGATTTTTGTTAATTTCGACGCCTATATCTGTCAAAAAAAAATCGACAGCTCAGAACGTCGAAAATTTTCGACGCTTTTAAAATGCGTCGAAACTAAAGCGTCTATAATTACACACTTTTCCCGTAGTGTTACCATACCTTGTATAGTCCTATCTTGGAGAGCAAGACAATTCTCTCTATTTATGTAACCTATTGTGATTAATGAAAGGTAACAAGTTCTCTCAAACTATTAATGTGGACCGGGCGAAAGCTTTGAGTCCAGCTGCAGATGGTTTCAACCGGAAGGTAAAGATCAGGAGAGCTGTTGAGGCTCAACGGATTCCGTATACTTACGTCTGCTGCTATGGATTCGCCGGTTACTCCTTGCCTACTTTGGCTCAGGACAACGTCAAGGCTCCTCCTACCGACAAACTCGTCATTTTCGGAGATGGAAATGCCAAAAGTAAATCACCACCACTTGCCTTTTGGCTAGCCTCAATTTATGGTATGATAGAGATCGATCGAGAATTGATGTTTACGTTGCTGAAGCAATCCTTGTGGAGGAGCAAGACATAGCTTGCTACACGATCAAGGCGGTTGATGATCCGACAACTCTTAACAAGGTCCTCTACATAAATAGAGAGAATTGTCTTGCTCTCCAAGATAGGACTATACACTACCGTGGAAGATTACCTTGATCGGTTCGTCTAAATCAATATATATCTCAAGTTTCAACAAACTATATATGTTAAGACTGTCTGATTTGATGCAATGGAATAAACTCATCTGAGTTAATTAAACAAGACATGAACTTCGTGGGTCCAAGATTATATTATACTCCGTATTATATATGGCATCTTGTTAATGAAGGACTTGCAATTCAATTACATCGATCCCGGCCTTGTTTTACCACGGAAAACACCTGTGTGTACGTTCATCATGTCATTAAACATAACTATGCAAAATAATTCAATTAACTCCTATTTTAGACAACTGTTGCATCTTTGTTTTGCTCAAGTCAGTGGATTGTGATTGAACATCCCGTGTTATAATATATATTGATGGAGAAGAAATGGTTAAGATCGATGAGAAATACGGATTTAGAGCATATCAGGCCGGGCAGTATAGATTGCAAAATGAGGAAATACGATCGATGTACTCACCCATGTGCAGAAATATATATGCAGTTCACCATGATCCTCCACATTCATATATCCACGATGTTCAGAATATGTTCCTGCAGCAATGAGAATCTTAATTCTTATAGCATTTCTGTCCTGTCCAGTGGAAGGAGTGGTTTCTATATATGTTGAAAGTTAAAACTTCATTTAATTAAGCTTTTAATTTTCCAAGTTTCGTGTATGCATTCAGGATGGAAGTTAGAAAACTTGAAATTCAATCCTTGAGTACTTTTAAAGTAATATAAGTGTTAATTAAGATACATACATACACTACTAGTCCTATAAGGGCATGTTTGGCATGTACACTTTTTAATCTAGCTTAAGATTATAATCTAACTTAAGATTATAATCTTGATGAAATTTTTAATCTAACTTAAGATTATAATCTAGCTTAAGATTAAGGACATCTTGTTTGGCATGACTATGGATTACCCAAGCTTTTTGGAGATTAAATGGTAAAATTACCAAAATGGGTATCAATAAATAAAAGAAACCAATGAGTCTATTTTATTTGATGCATGACTTTTCAGCTCGATCATATTTGACCTGAACTATAAAGTTCCTTTGTAAAAGAGACTCGAACAAATAAAGAAATGCACTGCTCGCTCAACAACAACAAAGTATTACACAAAACCTTGAAGAAGAACAACTACCCTAAAATATTGCAACCCGAGATTAAAAAAAACACTCAAATCACTTAAAAACAACAAGTTCGCTGATCTATAGACTAGTCTATTGATGTTAATTCATAACCTACGGGTACAATTTGCAGATTCCCAATTCCAGTGTCATCAAACAGAGAAGGAAACATAGCAATGGAGGCATTTGGACACTTCTTTTTTTTTCTCCCTGGAGAAAGGAAGAACCTGTAAAGTACCCACGAGACGAGAGCAGCATGTTATTTATGCACCTACAACAGCAACCTAATATCACCCATTTGGCATTGGGCTGTCATGGCCCCTTCGACGCCCTCCTCTTCCATGTCCACGACCTACAGTAAATTTCTCAGTAACAGTGTATATTGTACATGTAAATCAGATCACTACTATGAATAAGAGATACTAAAGACAACAAAGTAAGACTGAAACCCGTGATTGGCAACAGAAAGCCACACAATATAATGAAGAAAATGCTATGATCCTGAAGTTGTGTTCTTTTCACTACTTGAAAGCAGTTGGCCCAGCATAATCACTAAAGAGCATGACTGAACTGAACTTAGTTAACATCAATTTCCTGATGTTTTTTTTTTAATAATTTAAGCATTACTTTTAGGAATAAAATTTGGAACAGGTTTTTTTTTTATGCATGTACTCACAAGTAGTTACAGATCCTTATGTTCTATGGTAACAGACAATTGCACAAGTAGTTACAAATCCTTAATGTTTTATTAAAGAAAGCAGGAAACCAGAAACCATAACTTTCAAGGATCAACAAGAACAATCACAACTCACATGTACAAATCAGTGTCATGAAAATTGAAAAACAAAGCAAATCAAAGACTAAAAAGAGAGAGATGATGTGGTTCACATTTTTTTTGTGGGATCAATCGATGAGACAAAGGAATGGTCATTTTGATACTCTACAGTCTTTTTTTTTTTGTTTTTCCAGGTTATTTTTATGTATATAAAATTAAAAAACATGTAATTGAAATATAATAAATTAAGTGGTAGAAAAATACATGGTTATCAAGATTGATGCTTTTTAAAAGAGGGGAAAAAAGAATTACTGAACCCTGTCTCCCCATGTTTACATTGTTTCCACAACCTCCACCAGAGCTTCATCTACCCATGTTTGTTTTTTGGGGTATGGCTAGGACACTTTTTACCACTAGCTTTCTCCAACTGGAATGCTATCTCAAGCCAAGAAACTGGTTGCTCTTGGTCCCATGAGAGACATTGATCGTTATTAGGCTAGCTATGAACAGAAATGTCACAGTCAAGAAACACCCTAGCATTAAGGTCAGAAAATTTTTATTCAAGCAAAATTCCGTCATCTCCCGATCTCAGCGAGGGACTTACGTACTGATCAAGATTGGAATTGAAGGTGAAAAATGAATAGCCATTATATCAAAGATGTCAAATGATCAGTCATCACCTATCAAGCCTATCGGTCAATCAAATGAATAACCAACAGATGCAAGATGCAAGATTTCTATGAATAGGCAAAAAATATCATAGTAGGGGAACTTTGAAGCGCATACAATAAAAGTATCATAGTATGACAGCACAAGTATGACAGTGGATAAATCAAAAGCAAACAGCAGAGAGCTCTATGAAAAGCAAACAGCAGAGAGCATTCATAAATTTCATGTTATGAATGACAAAACCCACAAAAATTAAACTGAAAACAATGATAATATTAATAAGAATGGGCCTAATCTGGAAGGCTAATTTTTAGCATTTACAATGATAATAAGAATTCTATATAAACATACCTAAGGCATTATAATGTGAGAGGAGGTCATGGAAAACAATGGGCCTGATCGAGTCAAGTGCTTCATGTGCTACCAAAATCAATGCATAGTTTGTAACTTCTTACCAATTTCTAAGTTAGTGGTATTTTTTGAGTTTATGACAGTATATGAAAATCAAGGGTGGAATTAAGTTTAGTAGAAGGATTGCGTACATAATTACATATTGCATATGAAAATCAAGGAGTCCTGGTCAAATCTCAATTTGGAATTACAGATTGCATATGAAAATCAAGGAGTCCTTGGTCAAATCTCAATTTGGAACTCTCAAATTATGAAAATCGGAAATTAGGGTTTGTTGCAAATCCAAAATTTAGGCGAGTTTTCTATGAAAATTTAAAATTAGGGTTGTTTCAAATCGAAATTGTAGAGAGAAAAGGGGAAACAAAGTAGAACTAAACCGGTCTCTTACCAGAAGAGCACGAAAGTGAAATAGCTTGGTGAAGGTGTCGAAATTGAACCAAGGAAGAGCCCCTGCCAACAAAAGCGAGTGGACATCAGTAAATTTAAAAAGCAAATCGAGAGATTGATTCGATTATAAAGCTTGCAAACCTCATCGCTAATATTCGTCGCCGATTTTCATGGTAGGGGCAAATGAAGACTGAAATGGAGACAACGAAGAAGACGAGGAATAAAGAGAAGAGCAATTCAGACTTTTCCAACTCTACCGCTCACCAGATTTCATCGAACGCTTCCCATAGAAGCGGTGGATGAAACCCTCTGCAAGCTTTGGGGAGAGATGAAATATGGAGCGTTTTGAAAAAACGCTTTGTACTACCAAACACACGATATGAGAGCGTTTTCCTTGGGAGTTGCAGAACGCTTTATCTAACGTTCTAAAAACGCTCCATCCAAACAGGCCCTAAATAGCTTGAATTAAACTTTTGAGTTGGAATAAGAGTGAAAAATACATTTGAAGAAGCATTTGAGTTTCTCTTCCTCTTCAAATCATCTCTTCTTATAATATTTCCTCATCAAATTCTATCATTCCTTTGCATTCTTTATAAGAACCAAGGACTTCCGTACGCAAAATCACGGTGTGGCTGCAGAAAGTTCCTTACAAAATCAACATAAGGTTATTTTTAAAAACTTAAAAAGGAAAATGAAAACAATCATCTGAGAGCTTTAATATATCATAACCAGAGAGATTAACCAAGTATGATGTATGTTCTTCAAGGGAGGAGCATTTCATTCCAATGCACTAGAAATCAAGAAAACTAGATGAGAATCTTATTTTTCAAAACAATTCAATGTTAAAACTTAACAAGCTATACAGTAGTAAACTGCAAAAACTAACCTTGCAACCGACTATATCCAGTAAGTCCTATCAACAAAGGGATGCTCAAATAGAGCAACAACAAATTAAACTTCAATCTCAAGATTCGCTCAACAGCATCATCAATCCTAGACATTGGCAATTCCCCAAACTCTACTAGAGAAGTCAAATCCTCCATAAAGATTTCAAAACTTAAAGGTTTGGTCATGTACAGAAGAGAGTGTGGGTGTATGCGACAACACGACTATCGAGAGTGTTTAGCGTTGCATAGGGCAGCCAATGATGAGTTGGTATCAAGTGATTATATGCATATGATCCTTTATCATTCTTTGTTTTGCGTTGCTCACCCTTGGTTATTCGTCTTTTGTAATGCATTGATAATTTGTGCAAGGTTATTCAGGTCATTATGCAGGCTTGCATATGCCATATTTTTTTATTTTTTTATTTGATAAGTGCCTCATCGAGAGGCAGTCGACAGACGGCGAGCCGTCAAACATACGACCTAAGAAATAGAAATACAGAAAACAAGCGAAATGAAACAAGCAGAAAACCCTACTACAAGACGACTCAAGAAGACCAACTCCGAAGAAAGCCGAGGAAGCCGGCGAAGACCGAAGCTAAGTACCACCGAACAGTGGCACCGCGGGTCAGCGGTACAACAGGAGTCCTGTGGACAATGAAGACGATTTTCCAAGGAAATTTCCGGAACACGGATTCGCCTCGATGCACACCCTCTCGACCCCAGTTAGATCCGACACCGGATGCCAGAGCACCAACTCAAACTAGGACCGCTAAGAACACCTGAAAACGCCGCCGAGAACCACCTTGCAAGACTCACCAAAAGAGCCTTGCGGAATTTGAACGAGACCCCTGAGGGATTTTGATCTAGCCCTTAATGGATTTCTATTGGCTTTATTTTTCCTCTCTGAAACACTATCTCCATCAAATGCGTACAAGTTTCCCTCTGTTATTATCGTTTTTCCTCCTCTTCGATTCATTCCCAATGTGCAGGGGCGGAGGGAGGGGGGGCATGAGGTGGCTCGAGCCCCCCTGGGTCGGGGGAAAACGTAAAAAAAAAATAAAAAATACGTATTTTTTTTGTAATTTTTTATAATGTAAGGGTTAAATGAAGTTAAAAAGAATAATAAATTAATAAGTATGTCTAGCTTAGTTGGTATGGGGTGTGAATATAAAGGAGGAGATCTTGAGTTCAATTCCCCATGTCTTCATTTTATGGATTTTTTTCCTTCCGCTTCACCCTCAGTTTAACCTGATTTCTTCCCCCGTCTAGTCACACATCTCATCCATGGAAGCATCAGTGAGATTCTTCAATCCGTTAAGTTCCACCGGCAGAATCGTCCTCTCTAAATCGCACCGCCATGGCGGAAACCTCTGGTCTTCTCTCAACCGTGCTCACTCCGGCGCCATTAACCGAAGAATCAACTGTTCGACCAGAGCTCACTCGTCTCTGTCACTCCGCCACCCGAATTCTCCAGCCCTAGGGCTCCTCCTTTCCGCTTTCTCCTCTCCGGCCTTCCACACTCACCACCTACGCAACTCCGAATCTTTCAATCTCTTCAAATCGGATCCGAACGACGGCGCTTTTCGCGGCCGCTGGAACGGAGATTTCAATCCGGTTCACCACACAAGCGCCGTTGCCGGCGACAGCGACCGAGTCGTCACGGCGGTGCTTCTCGGTTGGCTTGGCGCTGAGATCAAACACCTCAAGAGGTACGCCGAGATCTACCTATCGAGAGGGATTAACACGCTCAGCTTTGTGGTGCCTGTCTCCGAGCTGCTCTCGTTCGATCTCGGGAGGAAGGTGGAGAGCCGAATCGAACGGCTAGCGCTCGAGATCGTCGCGTGGTTGGAGGATCCGGTTAAGGATGGCCGTGAGCGATGCTTGGTGTTCCACACTTTTAGCAACACCGGTTGGCTTGTGTGAGTCGATCAACCTCTTCATTTGCTTAATTTTCAGCTTAGCAATCATTGTTGTGTGTATTTTGCCGTATTGATTTTGGGAATTGGGTGTTGTTTTTTGCAGGTATGGTACAATTCTTAGACATTTGCAGGATAAACCTGAGCTAATTGAGAGGGTAAAAGGTTGCGTTGTGGATTCTGGACCCGACCCCGAGCTGAATCCTCAGGTTCATGGAGTCTCTACACTTTACACATCTTTTTACTAGAGAAAACAGTGCATATGGAATCAGGCTAATAGGCTATTATGATGAGTTTATGCTTAAATATGTGTATGAAATGCATTGGGTATGTTATGAGCTATAATATCCATATAACTAGAAGGATGTTGAGTCATGACACGTCCATGTGAAGTTTTTCTTTTGCAACCACTATTGGGTTCAGGGAGTGCCTACACTTGAAGCATCTTTCTTACTTGAGATATATGCATATGAAACCTGATTATAAGGATGATTATATGCTGAAATGTGTTGGTATGTTAGCTATAATATCCATTTAACTAGAAGGGTGTTGAGTCATGCCGCTTCCATGTGAAGTAGTGCTTTTGCTATCACTATTGAGTTCTTGGAGTGCCTGCACTTTACGCATCCTTAAAAACCTGTTTTTAAGGATGATTATAAGCTAAATTATGTGGTATGAAATGCATTCATATGTTATGAGTCACGAGGAATCCATGTGAAGTGTTGATTTTGGGTGCTATTGGGTTTTAAAGTACTCCTTATGACACAGTTGTGTGATGGAAAACTTATGATTGTTGGGCAAGATAACATGGTGCCTATGATATGCATTGAAGGACAATTAATTCTCATATCCACGGGATATCATTATAAGTTTGTATCTGCAGCATACTTACTGTAATCAAGCCGAAATACATAACATGAGTATTCATATTATGGACTTTTTATTTGTCATTGAAAGAAATGTTAGAGATGCGTATCAAAGGGAAGGAGGTATTGCAAAAATGTCAAATTTGAGACCTTTGTATGCCCTGGAACTTGTTTTGTAATTGCTAAAGCTTCAGGGCTGGATAGTGCAACATTGAAGAAAATAATTGGAATCTGTGGTTTCTTTCTCAGGGATATAAGTCATGTAACTAGATTTTTGTGCATCATGTGGGCACTAAGACAATAAATGTTACATTTGATGTTTCCTCTTTTTTCTTCCTTCTTTTTAGATATGTCCACAAAAAAATGTTGTTCCATGCCTTCTTCTTTCTGCAAATCTTTATTGTGCTTGGTGCTTAAACATTTGCTAAATAAACCATTTTAGTAATGGGATACATTCCTTTAATGCATGATTTCGATTATCATAACTGTTTCTTTATAGGAACACCAAAGGAATTGATCAATTACTCTTTGCACTTTGTGAACAAACATATTTGTATATTGTCCTAAAGGAGATACTTGAGTAAGCGGCTTTTTTTCCTCGCATGTTTTACCTATACATTGCATATGTGGCATTTGTGGAGTCAAGGTTTAGAAAGACTATCAATCCATTTCCTATCAATACAGTTTGACCTTGTGACCTTTTTGTTAGGAGAGATGCTAAAGGCTAGATTTTTTGGTGGCTGTCTTAGTAAAAACAGTGTATTAGGGAGCCTCGACTCTCTACATCACTTTATCTGCTGTTATTTCAGTCTCACCTTCTGTTATTTAGATGGATTCTTTAATTTGATATGCTGGCTGTATGTTGTGCGTGGTTTTGCAATGCTGAACTCTTATTGCAGCTAGATAGTGTCATAGTATGCCATTTTCACTGCTTTCGGCTTGCCATTGACAGCAGTCATATGACTAATTGACTGGTTCAGGTCTGGGCAGCTGGATTTGCAGCTGCAATGCTGAAGAAGCGTAGCTCTGCCATCTATCCAGCTGGTGAGACAGAAGAAAGGGGTCCTGATTCTATTGTACCAAAACCCGAGCAAAAGGAACCTGATTTAATTGAAAACATGCTTCTATTTTTGTTGGAGAAGCTGTTCTCCATTCTTTTCAATCTTCCAGACATAATCCAGTAAGTTGCCATCTACGTACAATCTCCACAACTATTGAACTACAGAACACGCAAGCCAGATGCTAAACTCTTTTGTTTGATCAACTCTACAGGAGATTAACAAAGGTCATTTCAACTGTTTCCGAAAACAGCCCTCCATGTCCCCAACTCTATCTGTATAGCACAGGCGATAAGGTTGTTCCCTTTCATGCCGTGGAAACATTCATTGAGAAGCAGAAGGCAAAGGGGAGGAAGGTATTGTCCTTCAATTTCCAGTCTTCTCCCCATGTTGACCACTTTCGGACCTTCCCTGATCTGTACTCATCAAAGGTTAACAGCTTCTTGGACGAGTGTTTGGTTTCGGTTAAGCAGGTTTAGAGTTCTATTCAAAAGGCATTGCTGTTCATTCTATTTGCTCCAGCACAATCTTTTGGGGTTCACAAAGAATTGGAGAGAGCAAACAGTGACATTCTTATAGTCATTATTACAGTAACCACAGGTATATTGTACTTAGCGCATTCTAAACCTTGGAAGTGATTTGTTACTAAGGGCCCGTTTGGTTCGAGCTAGGGAAAGCAAATGGATTTATTACCTTAATGGGAAGGAAAAGGAAATGATTAGTGTTTGATTGTCTTTTTGTTTGGTTGACTTAGAAGATGAATCATTCAATTCCCTATTACCTTTGTAAATGTTTGGTTGAATTGATTTAGGAAAGGGATATGTTTAATCATCTCCTAAATCCTAATGTTTGTCGTTTTTAATCCACAAAAGGAAGTTTGACAATTTCCAATAGAAGTTAAAACAATTTCTAAAAAAACAAGTTAACAGAAGTTAAAACAATACACACCAGAAGTTAGCAGGAGTTAAGACAATACACACCAGAAGTTAACAGAAGTTAAGACAATACACACCAGAAGTTAACAGAGGCTAAGACAATACACACCAAAAATAAACAGAAGCTAAGACAATTCACACCAAAAGTTAACAGAAGTTAAGACAATACACACCAGAAGTTAAGACAACACAAACCAGAAGTTTTGATCATTACACATGAACAAAAAACACCAAGGGTTATGTACATTGCCCCCACTACATAGCAAAAAACCTATAAAAACATATAGAATTGCCCATGAAAACATATTCATCCCAATCCACATTTCCTCCATGATTAAACATACCCACCTTCAATTTCTCCCTCTTTCTCTATACAACAATGGACTTTGACCTTTGAGCTTGGCATTAAGGGTAATATGGTAATATATGAGCAGCTAATAGTACTTTGTTGTACAGAGATTTTAACTAATTACCCAGTTACAGCCTTTGAGCTAGTAGTACTCCAATGTTGATGCACTGAGAGGAGCTCTGTGGGGCATTCCCCTTTCTCCTCTCGGGAGCCCTGAAGTTAACAGCGGCCTGGGGCGTCGACGGCGGAAGCTCCGAGGTTTGTGCTTCAGTTGATTCTTCTCATGGCTGCTGTTGCTGTTGTTGTTGTACGAATCCTCAGATTCAGCTGATGCAGAATGCAGGCTCCTCTTGGGCTTCTTCCGAAAATCCTTCGATGTCCCAGCGCTCTACAAAAGATATTCAACAATGAATCAGCAATGATCATATGAAAACCGAGAGACCCCACTTAAGCAACTCAAGAAACCCGATTCAGATTTTGCGCTTAACAAGTACTTGGGCAGTGAAAACCAAGTTTTTACATCTCACACTCCAAGAAGAGAATCAAAACTAATCTGAACAACTTAATATACAAACCCATATCACATTTTGACTTCTTCAACCCAAGAAGCCAAAATTTTGACAAAAATCAAACCATGAGAACCCATAAAGAAAATGGACCAATTCACATTGTATCTTACTTGCAATCATCAAGAATTAATCTAACAAGTGATTGGCCACTGAAGACCAAGTTCTTACATTTTACATCAAAATTTTAAAGCAAAAAAAGAAAAGGAAACAAATAATCTATTATTGCATTTTTTTAATCAATTCAATTACCAAATCAAGAGTGAATCCTTTATATAGTCAAAGCAATGGCAATCAAATCTACCATCTGAAGTAAGATGTAGATGAGCATATAGTATGACTAAAGAGCAGAGAATATTAGGTAAGCTAGGTAAGTAAATGAATACTATTAATTCCCCCCATTTTCATTTCTTTCTTTCTTTATTTTTTTAAATAAATAATATATAATACACATATCCAGAATAGTAAACAGTAAATGATACTCAATATACCATAACATTTCACCCTTTGCAAAAATATCACCTCCCCCATAGAAAATGTGGTAAATGTCAAAAAGCAAAATTTATTTGCAAAACTAACAGGTCACCTTGACCTTCTATTATGGGTTAATGAATTTGGGCGGGCTTTTGAAATTTTGGCAAACTTTGGGCGAGATTTAAGGGATTAGGAAAGGAGAGAGAGTTCATTGAATCTGTAGACGGGGGGAGTACAATGAATCGCAGCGAAGGAGAAGGTGAGGTCAAATATGAGGCACGCGCCGGAGCTTGAATCGAAGGCGTGCGGCGAAGAAGAAGCGGGGGAGGCGACGCGTTGGTGGTGATGCTGGTGGGAGGGCGGAGGGCGAGGATGGAGAGGGGAGGCTGGGAGGCGACGACAAGGTGGAGGAAGGCGGCGGATGTTCGGGCTTGGTGGAGGGATCTGCAAACGGATTGGCACACACCGATTTGCCGTAGGGCGAGGATGGAGAGGGGAGGCTGGGAGGCGACGACAAGGTGGAGGAAGGCGGCAGATGTTCGGGCTTGGTGGAGGGATCTGCAAACGGATTGGCAAACACCGATTTGCCGCAGGGGGGGGGGGGTTGACGAAGATGATGTGAAGCGTGTCGTCTCGGAGGTGGTTCATCGGGGAGGCGTCCATGGCGGTTCTCCGAGCGGTGGAGGCGCGACGGCGAGAAATTGATGATTTGGGTGAGGAATTTGGGGCCAAATTAAGACCAGATATGAAGCTGATTTTATGTGGAGGGATTGATGATGGGCAAGAACTTGGAAATCGGGGAGGAAAGACGATTGAAATTCCGAAAACATCCCTTGTGGAATTTGTTCTAGGGTTTTAACCTTTTTTTTTTTTTGTGGTTTCAGTCAAAAAGAGGGATTTGGGATTCGGTGAAGCCGTGAATGGAGAAAGAAGAGGAGGTTGTTGTGTTTGAGTATTTAGGTTGCTTGTTATGTGAATGTGCACTCTTTCATCTTCTTCTAATTGCATCTTTGTTTGAAGATTAACTCATTTCCAGTTTATGTAAATGTTTTGGGTAGTTTCTGAGATTAGTAATATCCGATAGACTTAGTCTTCCATTGGCTGAGACATCGGTTTTATTGGCTAGACAACAATAGTTACTGGCTAGTAAGCGTAAATCGCATATATTCGGGGTTCGCATCTCCGGCAACCAAAACGGACAACCACATACTGTAATTGTTGTACATATATGCATAATAACAAAAACCAACCTTTAGCAACTCAAAGAATGTCGTTTATCCTAGCTATTCTTGAGGTGGGAAGTTCCTGAGGTAGACGAGATCCGACATGGGTTAGTCTTATATTGGCTAAGAGATCGTAGTTAGTGGCTAAGCGACAATAGTTACTGGCTAGTGAGTGTAAATCGTAACTTTTTCTTTTTTTTTTAGGCCAAGTGAAATCATGTATTATAGGGTTGTATGGATTTTTTTTGTGTTTCACCACCTAGTTAGTATTTCTTTTTACTTTGTAACAAGCTTTGAGGACGTCTTCACCTTGAGTTCATGCAAAATAACAAAAACCATCCTTCGCCGACTGAAAAGAAAAGGCGTCCGTACGACGAGCGGCATATGATGACCTTATCATTCCACACTTACTTAGGTTTTAATTGTTTAATCGTTTCCACCTTTTGGATGACTTGTGTTTGATTACTGATAAGGTATGTTGTTGTCTTGTGGTCACTTGTTTATATGTGTTATGGATGGTTATTGTGAATTATGCGTTATGACGTATTTCGTTTGAGTTTAATGGTCGATATACTTAGGATGAGAAGTTTATGAGATCAACAAGATGTGTCAAGGGTTATTATCTTATTGGCATAGACTTTGATTTTATTGGCTAGGGAAAATCATATACTAGCTAGCCAACAAAAAATCGCATACATTTGTCTTTTGCATCGTCGATAAACTAAACGGCCAGTTATGTACATTCAAAACCACCAAAATCCCAAAGTGTCATTGAGTTACAAGCAAACTAACAAAATACTACATTCGACTACGCAAAAGAAGAGTTACCCAACTAGACATCAATTTCTTCACCTTGTCACGCCACGCTTGTTTATGTCCTCTGACGCTTTCGGTGAAGGAACTCTCCCCAAGACGGGTACCTGCTTGTCTCCATTATCTTGCTCCTGACGCACCCAAACGACATGCTCTCCTCTATGAGTATTGCCCCCTCCTCCATGTCCATGTCGGGAGCTTTACCTTTCATATCCGGAGCAACGATTGTCGGTTCTACCCATTATGTTGTTTTGTACTTAACTTGTTATGTATTGGTTAGGAACTTTAGTACTTTTTATTTTTTGGTTTAGGTCTTAATTGTTTAATCGTTTCCACGTCGGGAGCTTTACCTTTCATCTCCGGAGCAACGATTGTCGGTTATGCCCAGATTTTCTGGTTTGTCTTGCCAGTTGTGTGAATTTCTGTGCCAGATAAATTGTTGTATTTGCCATCCAAATGGTTATCCATGCCATACTCCAAATTGAGATTAAGATGCGATATAGACCAAACTTTATTTCGAAATATTTTTTTCCATAAACATATACAAAGTGGGTGTCTATAGATAGATAAAATTAAATTAAATTCAAAAATAAATTTATTTTTTAATTTTAACAAAAGAAAATGCCTGGAATTTAGTTTAAAGCAATTAAATAGGTCTGTTTCTCTCCCCCCTCTCTCTATCCCACCCTCTTTCCATTCGACACGTGTCCAAAATTTTCACACCCTCTTTCCTAGTTTGTGCTGAGTGTAACCGGCAACCTGTTGAGATTAATTTGCAAGAATGACAATTTGTCATTCCTTTGCAAATTTTTTGGGTGTTGGTTATTTTTGCAAAGTGTACCATAAAATGGTATATCCATGCAAGATAGATAGGGGGCAGGCAGCTAGGTAAGCTAGAAATAGTAAGGGGATGTGATGACAACCCATATCTAACCCAAATTTTTTTATTTTTTTAAATAAATAATATATAATTCACTTGAGGTAGGTTTATTGCTTTGTTTTTTACTTCTCTTTGAATTGAGATTTTTCACTGTAGTCTCTCTTTAGTTCATGAATTGTTGTTTTGACGTTCACAATTCAGTAGCAAGGATTCATGGAGTTTCTTGCTCTTGAGCAAACAGCATCATGTTTTCTTATATCTTTGGCTCTTTGCTTTTATGTGACATTTATGTTCACTGGGAGTTTAGTCTAGCCATCTTACTGGTATAGAAGAAATAGTCATCTCAACTATTAATCTGTAGATTTGTTCTCAAACTGTTAAAGCCAAGTTGATACAGTATATATCAATGACATTCATCAACTGAATGACTGATACACTTTGCATTTGTTATCTGCTGATTTTGTCAAAATAAAGGATGGTAATTGTGAAGATCTGTATCCAAGGCCATCATTTTTCATTAACTACACAGGTATAGTCTAGCAATTTGCCTTAAGAGATGGTCTATCTCATGTCTATGGTTTCTAAAGAGATTGTAATTTCTACTTTCCTGTCTTAACAGAATAACAGGTGATGTCTGCAAGGGAGATGTTGTTTTATTCACACAAAGAGTTTATCAACAGTATGAAACTTGTGTTTTCTGTAGAGCTTCATTTATTCATTCATCAAGTATTTTTTTTTTTGTAAACTTGACTCCTGATAAATGCCAAAGTATGCAATTGATCTACAACATCAGCTGAACTTGCTAGATGGTAATGCTTTTATATCTTGACGGTGACTTTTGTTTTATCATTGGAATGGAAAAGAAGAGGACAAGTGGCCAAAGCTTGTATAGTTTTATGTATTTTTTTTCCATGTGAACTGAAAATATGTTGTAAACCGAAATAGCAATTCAGAAACAGCAATTCAAAAACAAGATCAAACATATACTTGTGCAGACTAACCAAAATAGTCTACTCAATTGCATTTCAACAACAACAACAACAAAAAACAGGACTTATGAGCCAAATGAAACCAGCAATTTAGAAACAGAACCATACATATACTTTACTATGAGCTAATATACATTACTGCAGTCAAGCCAATTGAAACCACAAACATTGAAACCACAAACATGTATATGATTTTCAGGTACGCAACAGAGAGCATTAACGTAGCTTGCAAATGAGGTTACAAGGGTGTGAGCTCTAGTGAGACACTATCAGGGATCAGGTAACATAAGCTCTGGTGAGACACTATCAGGTAACTGATCTAATCGAATATCAAGGGCAACGAAACTTCAGATTCGAAGGAAAGCACAAGAAACTTCAGATTCGAAAGGAAAATCGAAGGAAAATGACAAGGAAAAGCACAACAAACTTCGGATTCGAAGGAAAGCGCAGGTTCCCCTCGGATCGACGACCACAACAATGTCGATTGAAGATGAAAGCATAAAAATAGTGCAAAGTTAGGGTTCAGGACTCATCGAAAGCGATTGAAGATCGACTGCCAAAGCCAAGGAAGGGAAGAGGAGATCGGAAGAAGAGATCGATCAGAAGCTACAATCGACGGGGAGATCAGATTCATCGGAAGCTCAGGAACGAGACTACGAGAGTGCTGCCGCTTGTCGGGGAGAGAGACCGCTTACCCTGGAAAATTAGGGGTAATAAAATGGGCCGAATCATTAGAGGCTCCAAACACATTCATTCCTTTGAGGATGTGAAACAAACGATTTTTTTTGGGTCAAACACTAACAAAGTGTTTGGTGGGGTTAATTCTAGTGAACCAAACGGGCCCTAAATGTTAAGGAGATAAAATGGAATGGTCCTTGGGATTCAAAGCAAATACATCATCAACCACCTTCAAGGCCCAAGCTATGTGAACACCAAATGGTTTGAAGTTTGAACCCATCTTCCCAGTGGCTCGAAAGACTGGTTTTTATTCATTCGTCGATGCTCTATGAGTTGGAGGCCACAGTTTGGGTCGATTGCATTTCAACAGTACATCGATGCTAAAGATGTGAAAAACCTAAACTGAATTACATTCCATGGAATTTTCACCTTGAACCCCATATTCATTTTCAGTTTGGGTTTATCCTCAGCTGGAGCTGAAAATGGATATCGGGGTGGTGGATCTACAATGTTCTTAGAAGGCACCAATAATCAACAGATTCAACTCCAACAAACCATAAGAAATTAATTGCAAATTTTTTGGGTAAACTGCAGAAAATCACCCCTTAAATAGGGTATATTGCTCAAAACCACCCCTTAAATTCAAGATTGCAGAAAATCATCCTTTATATACCTTATGTTTCCCAAATACCACCTTATCTCTGATTTTGTTAAGTTTTTAAAGGAAAAAGTAGGTAAATTACCAAAAATACACTTATCATATGGAGAGCTGATATTGAAGGGGATCTCGCATAGGAGTTGTGGGGAGATTTAGGCATGGATTGAAAGGGGCCTAGAATAATAGGACCGTAAGAATTGTCGAATAATTTCAATTAAAAAAGTGTGTGTGGAGTTGTACACGTGTACATAAAGATAAGCGGAGAGTAAGTGGTGACAAGAAAATAGTATGTATAATGGTAATTTTGGTTTTTTCAAAGACATTTAACGAAACTCTAACGGCACATAGAGGTGGGGTGGTCTTTGGCAAACAAAAGATATATAAAGGATGGTTTTCTACAATATTGAATTTAAGAGGTGGTTTTCTTCAGTTTACCCATATTATGAATTTAAGAGGGAGACATGGAGGTCGATAGGCCAGGATCGTTCTCTGGAAAGATTGTTTACAAACTTGTAGGCCTGCAGGTCTTCGTCATCCCCAATAGAAAAAGGTATGCACCCTTCCTTCTTCGGCTTTACATATGTGAGCTCCACGTCATGCCTCCTCTCATCGACATTAAACGTGGCCTTCAGTTTTTTTTTCAGGGAGACGTAGTCAATACTTTCGTCTACCAGGACGGCCTTCTAGCTCCTTGACCCCTTCACGACCCAAGTGCCCTCTTCACAAGCCCACCATCCGCCAAACAATACAGTGATACAGACGGACGATTTGTCCCCTGTTCCATTAGTTAGAGGGGGAGACATTCAGTTTTACAAGGAGATGAACATATTTTAGGGAGAAATGTATCGCATAACCTAAATAGAAGGAAGACTTACTCATTTTCTATAAGAAGTCGGTGTTTGTCCAGCAAACCCCAATAGGTGTCAAGCGCTTGAATGGGTTTATAGTCTCCTCCTCCTCCCTCCTCTCCCTCTTATTCTGTTTTAGCGCAATTGCCTGGGCGGGAAATTTACTCTCTCTCTCTCTCTCTCTCTCTCTCTCTCTCTCTCTCTCTCTCTCTCTCTCTCTCTCTCTATCCCCTGTCTTATCCACTGTCCTTTCTCACGGGTTCTCTTTCCTCTACACGATTCCCCGCCCACTGTTGTCTCTCTCTCTCTCTCTCTCTCTGAATTTTGTTTTGGGTCAAATTGTATTTATTGGTTTCAATTTCTTATGGTTTCAAATTGTATTTATTGGTTAGAATTTTTTTTGGGGGGTCATATTATATTTTCCTACGATTTTGCATTTAATGAGTATGAAGTGTGAGTGTGAAACACAGTTTTATACCAAGGTCAAACATTGAATAAAACCCCTTGAAAATATGTCCAGTAGAAAACTGTAGGATGCTCAGTAGGGATTTATTGACCAAGTTGTTGATTTTTATGGGTGTCATGTATCATTTTGCTACAAGTAGTAAATCCACTTCATTGTTGTCATGTCAGAAGTGACACGTGCCATGTATATACCAACACACTGCCATGTTAAGTGTAGACAACAACAAATGACCTGCAAGTTAATGTCTTCTGCTACTGGTTTTTTTTCTCCACGGTCACATGCAGAACATTGTTGATATTTCCCATACACCCTACTTATATATGCTAGCTATTCACCATCCATACTCCCCAAATTTTGTTGAAGTTAAATCCCCATTGCCATTTAACAACCTCTCCAACAACCCTTCAACGAAATGGCATCTTTATCACACCATCGCGCCTCCTCATCTAGCCTCCCTCCCCGACCTGTCCCCATCGTTATATCATCCGAAGCTCGGACAATGGAGGTTTGTCAATCATTTCATTTGTCAATCATTTCATTTGTGTAGATTATACTGCAAAAAATACTTTTTCCCTCCTCCTCTCTCATTGTTCTCTCTCTCCCCCTCTATCTCTCACTTTACCTGTAACCGGCATGGTGTCCAGCAGTACCCCATTGGGTGACCTGCTACCGACTGGAGCTTGCAAGCGGATAACCGCATTTCAACAAAAAAAATTCGGATTGGGTTATGCATGCAAACAATTCAGATAATAGGGTTAATTTTGCAAATTACCCTTAATTTTTTTTATTAGCCGTTGTGACCTTGACAAAAATTTAACTAGCCCCCTTGCACACTTCTCTCGTCTCACTCTCTATTCGCTCGTCTCTTTCTCCTTCTCGGCGATTCGGTGAGATTCGTCCCCTCCGTTCACCTTCGTCCTTCCATCCTCGTCCTTCCATCCTCCGTGCTTCCATTATGTCCTTCTATCCTCTGTTCTTTTCTATTTTCGTCCATTCTCGTGTCCATTGTTGTGTCATCTTTTGCTCTGTGAAGTTTTTCGAAGTGAGCTCCAACGGCTGCTTCTCCTGGTATGTATTTGTGTTTTTCATCTTGTTTTCATACTAATTTATTGTTTGTCTTCCTATTGTTTACTCTATTGCTTGTTGTGTTTGCGGATTTTGGATTTTGTGTTGTCTTGTTTGTTTAGGGTTTCGAAATTTGGGGAAATTTGGGGGAAATATGCGATTGTTGTGTTTGGTTTATGTTGATATCGTTTGTTAGTTTGTTTGATGCCATTGAGTTGTTTGCAATGTATGATTCCAACTATCCTCTTGTATTCATGCACATTTGGTTGGTGATTTTTGTTCCTTTTTTTCCTCTTCTGTCTGTTGATTTCATTTGGTTGTATATATGAGCCCCTTGTTTGTCCTCTTTAGATTTTGATTGCCATTTTAGTTGTCATATATTTATATTTCACATCCTTTTTGTTGATGTAGTATTTGGTGAAAGTATGTGTATGAGTTATGTGTTGTTTAGTTCCCAATTTATGTAACTGATTCCAATGTCATGTTGTATGTGCTGTACAACTTTCCTTACTTCCCCCAGTGATGCATCTGATCCGTTGTCTTGTACGGTTTGTTACTTTCTTTTTTGTGGTTCAATTTATTTTTGTTTACATTTTTGCTTCTTTTCTCTGATTCCTTATCCGATTCCCAGTTTATTGTTGTTCTGTTTTTTATGCATGGTTTTGAGTATATTCGTGAAGATCGTTCTACTCTACTCTTTATAGGAAGTACAATTTTTATTCCCGCAATGATGTTATTCTTACCATTGAAAAAGCATTATCTCATGATGATTGGGTTTCACTCTCTAATTCTTTTCTTAAGCGTGTTATCTGGTTTGCTAAGAATATGAAATTTGCTCAACAACTTGCAAACTATTTCATGATGTATGAACTTAAAACCTCAAAATATAGGGAGATGTGGTTTAGACTGGAATCTTCTCACCCTACGATGTTTTCCATTTCTGAATTTGTTGCCGTTACAGGGTCAAAATGCTCCTCTGATTCCACTGTTGATCTCCCTTCCGTGTCCATGAAGTCTTTCTTAGGTGTAGACAACATCTCATTCAATGAATTACTTATTCTTTTTTACAAAACACCCACGGAATCACCCAAGAAACTTCTGATTGCTTATGTTTTGATAATGGATGGGGTTTTGTTACCTCATCGTGGTGGTGGTGGGGGGTGTATTAGGGAACAGATTATCTCCATTGCTTTAGATATAAGCAATTGTAATGAATACTCTTGGGGAAGGTTAGTTTATATAGAGACTATTACGTCATTGATGAAGGCCAACCGTTCATCTAAACGTAAATTGTCTAAGCATTCAAAGAAGCAACCGACGGGGAGTGCTCGTGGTGGCATAACCCCAAAGGGCAGGAGTGGCTTTAACTTGTTAGGCTTCCCCCTAGCTTTCTAGGTTATCATACTTCCATCACTCTGTGTTTTTTGTGTCTTTTTTATTTGTACCGTTCTATTTATATTTTGTCTTATGTGTTTTTTGGCTTTTTTTTTTTGGCATTTTAGGTTTGGATATTGGAAGCTTTCCCCCAAATCCCTCCAATTGTAAATTGCAAAGTTGTAACTAGTACGGGTGATAGATCTTTTCTGAAATGGTACGGAGCTTACAATCTTGTAAGATTGTTCGAGCTAGTCATATTTTGCGTGAATTTTTCAAGATTCGCTTGGTAATTTCTATTCTTTTTCTTTTCCAGCTTTATTACTTTTTTTTTATTATGACTATTGTATGTGTTTTGTCTCGTTATTGATTCTATTGTGTTTCTTATGTATGATTGCTTTTTTAGTTATTTGTTATATTAGTTTGCGGTGACACTTTTGTTTCTCATCGTAGGATACGATTTACCCTACTTTTGGGGAATATTTAGATGGTCCTTCAATGTTGTTCCCTAATGAAGAAGATGATTTCGCTGTTGACGCATATATCTCGAGTGGTTGACAATCAAAGCATCTGGGAAATTACCCACTCCTCGCCCTACTGAACCTACTGAACCTATTGAATCTACGCAACCGGCATTGATCTCTCCTGGCCTTAACGATCAAGTTATCCCTTGCACTAGTCTAATAGTTGTTGCTTCTCCTTCATCTGTATCTACGAGGACACGTTCTAAAAATCCTACAACTGGGCTATCTCTTGATTTGGTTGGGCCTTCTAGGAAGAGAAAGCTCTATAGCTCTCCTTGCTTTGTTTCTAGTAAACCCCCAAAGAAACCTACTGCTGATGAAAGAGCCTCTCCCCCTGTGTCCGATCTTGTCAAGCCCTGGCTCAACAGTTTATGTTCCAATGTTTCCTATTAATGGTGGTAAGTTGAGTCTGAAGAATGCGATTGCGTCTAAGTAGTTGACTGATGGCAAGGGTCCTACTGGTTTTGGTGGTAGCTTTATGGTTTGACTGATAACGATCTAGTAGATGTTCGTAAGGAAGCATCTGGATCTTTGCTAGAGGATGAAGGTGCAACTGCTGGTGTTGGTAAAGGAGTGATTGTTGATGATTCCAACATCAACTTTGGAGCTTTGTCAGATGATGAAGGTGCAGCCGGTGGCGTTGGTAAAGAAGTGCATGTTGATGACACCTATATCAACTCTAGTGAGCCAAAATGGCTCCCACTGATCAGGCAATAGTTGGATTTGATTTCTGATTTTGTGTTATGTCTTCCCTCTAAGTTGGACACCCTTCAATCTATGCTTGCTTCTATTCAGTCGAAGGCTGATTCCATCCATTCCAAGCTTGAGTCCACCACTTCACCCCGTCTTGGTGTCCCTCCCAATCTAGCTGCTGGTTCCAGTAAATGCTCCCCTATACCATCTACTGACATTGATGCGTCTCTTCAAAATGTACTCAGGGGGATTAGAGATTGTTGCTCTCAATTGTCTGAGCATGAGTATTTATTTCATACCATTGTCCCTACTCCTCAGTCTATTGCACACAAATCTCCTTCTCCATCGCCCCTGAAATCTCACAATCTAAAGCCTTTAAGTCATCCTACTAGGAAGTCTAGTCGCATTGTCAAAGTTGTTGCTGCTTTGGAGACCCCATACACTCTAGGTGAAAAGAAGCGTGCAAATCCTAGGATGCCTAAATTCTGCTTCTTTGAACTTGAAGATCGCAAATCCTTTTATGATTGGTTTCATTCTGAAGAGTAAGTTTTATATTTGTTTTTTTTTCGAAATAATGTTACTGACTTCTTCTATGAGTGGTTTCTAGTTATTGTATGCTTATCTTTGTTTATGAGTGGTTGGTTTTGTATTTGTAGGGATCATTGTAATTAAATTGCAGGCAATGATAGTGTGCTTGACAAGAAGTTTTTTTTCTAATATTGTGGGGAAGCAACATTAGCTTCGTGATGAAGTAAGTCAACTCCTTCATAACTTGCAATATTCAGTTTTCAATGTTCTTTATTTCTTTCTTTCTATTTTTTTCCTTTTTATTATCCTTCACAACTGTAATTTTCCATTTTGTATGTGTTTTTAGCATATAGGTGAGGCCTTGTCCCATTTTAGGAAGCATATTAGTGATAATGGTGCCAAATAAAGAGATATTGTGATTATTGGCTGGGTTTGGCCTACGAAGTTCAGTGAACGTTTGTTTGATAAGTATAAACGAGGTAATGCTTCTTTTGGTGATGTCTTCTTCAAGTACCTTGATGGCTTATTGCTGAAATTTTCTGGGAAATCATTTATTGGTGCAAGAACTGTCTATGCACCTTTCAATATAAAAAACAAACACTGGGTTGCATTAGAAATTGTTCTTGGTCTTATGCAAGTGAATAGGTGTGATTATGGAAACTACCTCTATGGTGAAGATGAGTTGCAGTCAATCTTGAAGCCACTTTGCACATTGTTTCCTGCTCTTTTGAGAGAGTCATGCCATTTTACTTATTTTGGGCAAAGCATTAAGTCCCCTTGCAAACTTAACAGATTTCGTGATCTCCATCAAAACAATGATGGGTAACTGTATCATATAGTTTAAACATCATATAGATTTGTACTTATAGTATAAGTTTATCTAATCCCTATTTCATTGCATTGTAATGGCAACTGTGGTGTTTACACGATTTAACCTATCGAGGAATTAGCATTTGGTGGGAATGTGTATGAGTTTAATGGCAATCATGTTCAAGCATATCGCGAGAAGATGTCGATCGAATTTTCACACGTTCGTTGGACTGTCAGCACTATGGAGCGATAGTGTTCTGTTAGGAATGGTCTTGTGTATTTTTGTAACTATCGCACTAGGTTTCCAACAATATCTTAGAGCTTCCATTCTCTTATTATTGTAACTTTTGCTTTAGCTTACCAACACTATCTTTTAGAGCTTCAATGCTCTTATTTTTGTAAATGTGGCACGTATGGGTTTTGGATATTAAGTAGCCTTAGAGCTTACAAGCTCTCTTTCCCAACTAATTTTGTTGTTTATATATAGTCTTAAACAATTTGTTTAGTTATTTAAGCTGTTTAAGTACATTAGTTGCATCAAATTAATGGAATTATCTGAATTCCATCCTACTTAACCGTTTATTACATTATTTCAATCCATCTTTTTGTTTCTAGTTGCCATATCCCAGTATATGCATCACATTGTGCGAATCACGTGTTCTCCATCAAACGAACGTACCCACCTAATTGTCATCAACCCGACCTTCTCATCAAATGAATCTGCTCACCATGCTTTATCAACATTGTTAAGTTGTTAATGCCACCTTTCATCCAACTGATGATAGTCCCCATTGGGTTGTTTTGTTAAAAAAGCATATCAAGTGATGCTAAATATACAAATGTAATTCCAACACAAATGAAAGACCATATTAACTTGTTTATATCATGAACTTTGAGTTTTTAATCCATATAACTCCAATGTTTCATATAAAGAAATATAAAAAAATAGAGATATCATGTTTTTGCTCAAATTAATCAATTTGGTTTTATATGTAAAAAAAAGATAATGATTTTCGTCATTTTCCTAAAGGCATTCCTCTTGTGTGTGTGAGCTGCTTGCTGCTTTATTTGGGCATGTTGTCTTGTTATGACCTTTATTCCCCGCAGATGCCACACTTGTATATCACATGCCTTTTCTTCGATTGTCCTTCACCAAGTGACGGAACCTTGCATTTTCTTGTTCTTCCACTCTTCTTACGAATTGTTGGATGGTGATAGTTGATCTGTTTGACATCTTCTGGCACATACAGATTGTCTTGGCAAGGCACCGGGTATATGGTTTCTTGGTATGCCATGTTCCAATCTTGAATTTTGTAGTATTCACTCACAAAATCTATGATATTGAGTTTCTTCCTCTGAATTGCAGCAATAGCATGGACACATGTGACAGGCCTAAAGTCGTTATGCCAAATCAAAGTAAATTCCTAAGATGCAAACTATAACAAGTATAGTAGGTAAGTTAGGGTCGAACCCACAGGGAAACAGAATCAATTGTAAGAGCAAGTATTATTACCCAAAAGTAACCAATTCAAGGGGGAGTTTTGTATGTAAGCGATAGTGACCGAACAAGTTGCAATAAGAGGTTGCGAATATATGATGGAAAAGTATCACACCAGGTAATTATCCGCACAACAATTGAGATGGTTCATCATCGCATTCTATGCGTCTCAAGTTCTAATGTCCAGTAATTGTTCTCAATTCAGATCGTGTAATAGCTTTTAGTCCTACCAGTCCTAAAAGCACTTATCACCAAATTACAAGGGAAAACCTTCACCGAATAATAAAGCGATAGCATTCAAACATGAATTATAATGAGATGCAAGCGATTCTAACAACCCGTTAAAATAGCCTGTAATCGAATCTCCTTCACAATCTACCACAAGCAACTTGCGTATGATGATTGTGTTTGCTACAATGAATCTACTGATAGAATTTGACGAGGAAATAATATTGGAAGAGGCAATTTGAAGAGGAAAATAAGCTCAAAAGCTCTCAAATGTGTTTAACTCTCTTATTGATGTTCTTCACTCTTATTGATATTTCTCAAGCTTACAAAGGGTACCTATTTATAGGAGGCTAGTACATGAAACACTCTTAAAAACTTCATGAGTTTATTAACTAGCATTTTAAACCTTCAACTTAACAAACGTAGGAAACTTAAAGATACTTGAAACATACCTCTTAATGTGAAAGAAGTAACCTAGCTAAGGAATTAATTAAGTTTATGTTTTTCAACACACCCCCTTAAACTTAATTTCTGGTAACTCCGAGCATCGACCGTAACTTGACGAAAGTCTCAGCTTTCAGAGGCTTCGTAAAAATATCCGCAACTTGGTCTTGAGTCTTCACATACTTGACTTCAATATCGTTCCTGGAAACACACTCACGAATGAAGTGATACCTCGTGTCAATGTGTTTGCTGCGATCATGGAACACGGGATTCTTAGCCAAAGCAATGGCTGACTTGTTATCAACAAGGATCTCTGCGGCTTCTGGTTGCGGCATCTGCAAATCTCCCAACAATCTCCTCAACCAGATAGCATGACAAACACATGATGTAGCAGCAACATACTCAGCTTCACAAGTAGAAAGAGTAACAATAGACTGCTTCTTTGAACTCCAAGTGAAAGCAGTATCTCCCATGAAGAAAACGAAACCAGAAGTACTCTTTCGATCATCAACATCTCCGGCCCAGTCACTATCACTATAACCCACAAGCTTATATTCATTTGAAGAAGAATAAAGCAAACCATAGCTGATAGTACCTTTGATATACCGAAGAATACGTTTTGCTGCTTTGAAATGTGTTGATGTCGGTGTCTCCATGTACCGACTCACGAGCCCAACTCCATAGAGAATGTCTGGGCGAGTGCATGTCAAATATCTCAAGCTTCCAACAAGGCTCTTGAAAGTTGTGGAATCAACCTTCTCACCTTCATCGTACTTTGATAACTTGACTCCGCAATCAGTCGGTGTACTTACGGGCTGGCAACCATCCATTCTGAACTTCTTCAGAATCTCATTAGCAAATCTTTCTTGGCAAATGAAAATCCCATCATCTGATTGCTTAATCTCAATGCCGAGATAATAAGACATGAGACCAAGATCAGTCATCTCAAACTCTCTCGTCATGGCTTGCTTGAAATCTCCAAACATTCTCGGGTTGTTACCCGCGAAAATCAGATCATCAACATATAAGCAAACAAATAGAGTATCACCATTTTCACAGACCTTGGCATAGAGCGCATACTCATTCGGGCATTTGACAAACCCGTTCTCTTGCAGATACTTGTCAATCCTGCTATTCCATGCTCGTGGTGCTTGTTTTAAGCCATACAAGGCTTTCTTCAACTTTAGCACCTTATCTTCATGGCCTTTGATGAGATACCCAGGAGGTTGTTCAACATAAACATCCTCTTCAAGAACGCCATTTAAGAATGCTGATTTCACATCCATCTGATAAATCTTCCACTTTCTCTGAGCAGCAAGTGAAATCATCAAACGAACAGTCTCTAATCGGGCAACTGGAGCAAACACCTCACCATAATCGATCCCTGGACGTTGGCTGTAGCCTTTGGCAACCAACCTTGCCTTGTACCTCTCGATCTTTCCTTGGGCATTCTTCTTCTCCTTGAAAACCCACTTAAGACCAATGGGCTTTTCACCTTCTGGTAAAGTTGTCAGCGCCCACGTATCATTCTTCTCGATCGACTTGATCTCTTCATTCATAGCAGCTCTCCATTTTTCGTCATTCACGGCTTCCTGAAAATCCACGGGCTCAGAATCAGCGAAATAACAATAGAGAGTTAGATCATCATGCGAATCCTCCTCTTGAGCATAAATTTCTGCAAGGCTTCTCATTTTTGGAGGTCTCCCACTCGAGCTTTCATAGGATGATGGCGATGCTGATGTCCTTGAAGAATATGGTGAACTTTGAACGCCTGGTGATGGAGACGGCGTTGTAGGTTCTGGATAAACACCTTCGCCTTGCTCTTCTTCGGTAGGAGTTGGAAAGAAATCATATCTCTCCATGTCTTCAAGGCTCCAATCCCATGCATCATTTTCATCAAACTGAACATCTCTGCTGATGACAATCTTGTTCGCCACCGGATCATAGAGCTTGTAGCCTTTCGATCTTTGGTCATAGCCGATGAAGGCATGCTTCTTACTTTTATCTTCAAGCTTCGTTCTGACCTGATCTGGCACATGTACATAGCCAATGCTCCCAAACATTCTAAAATGAGATGCACTTGGCTTTCTTCCACTCCATGCTTCTTGAGGAGTTTGATCTGATAAGCTCTTCGTTGGACATCGGTTGGCTAGATAGACTGAGCAGTCAACTGCCTCAGCCCAGAACTCTTTCGGCATCTTCTTTGTCATCAGCATGCTTCGGGCCATGTTGAGAATGGTCCGATTCTTTCTTTCAACCACGCCATTTTGTTGAGGAGATCTTGGCACTGTCAGAAATATTTTGATGCCATTCAAATCACAGAACTCATTGAACTCGTTAGAAGTAAACTCGCCACCTCTATCAGTTCTAAGAGACTTGATATAAAGACCAGTTTGTTTCTCCACAAGAGCTTTAAAGTTTTTGAACATAGAAAAAACTTGGGATTTTTCTTTCAAAAAATAAACCCAGGTCTTTCTACTGAAATCATCAATGAAGAGCAGGAAGTACCGATTTTTACCGAACGAAGCTGGCTTTATTGGTCCACAAACATCGGCATGGACAAGTTCAAGTGGCTGATTTGCTCTTGTAGTGCTCTCTTTTGGAAAGCTTTTCCGGACTTGCTTACCGACAAGACACCCTTCACAAACTTGATCTGGTTGGTCAATTTGAGGCAAGCCATTCAACATCTTTCTTTGAGACATCAACTTTAAGCTCCCGAAGTTCACATGCCCGAGCCTTAGATGCCATAGCCATGGTGTCTCATTTACACAAGCTTTGAGACATTTGGCGACATCCGTTTGAATATTCAACAAGAACATTCTATTTTTCGTCATTGGCACCTTTGCGATCACGTTCTGATGATCATCTTAGAGCAAGAGACTACGATTCTTCATGTGCACCTCGTAGTTCTTCTCCAAAAGTTGTCCCAAACTCAAGATGTTGCTCTTCATGTTAGGAACAAAATAAACATTGCTTATGAATTGATGACCACCATTCTTCATACGAATCAGAATTGTACCTTTTCCCTTGATTGGAACTTTGGAGTTGTCTCCAAATGTAACACCTCCGGTGATCGACTCATCGAGCTCAACAAATTTCTTCTTGTCACCACACATGTGGTTGCTCGCCGCATTGTCAAGGTACCATACGTCCTTGTCTTTGTCCTCGCCTTGTTAGGCTAGCAAAAAAGTGGCGTCGTTCACTTTCGAATCATCCGCGTAGTTGGCCTTCTCCTCAACATTTCTAGGAGCACTCCAACAATCTCGAGCGTAGTGCCCATAGTTTTGGCAATTATAGCATCGAACTTTCGATCTATCTTGTCTGCCAAAATTTCCTCTTCCTCGTCCTCTCGAGGATTGACCACTTTCTCCATCATTGGAGTCATGGTTTGATGATCCGCCTCTTCCTCTTCCTCTTCCTCTTCCTCGAAAGGAACCACGTCCACGTCCTCGCCCTCTTCCTCTTTGAGACTTCTCTTGGCCATCACTCTTCTCTTGAGTTGAGTGCTTGGTGGCTAAGACTTGCTCTGTTGGCTCGTCTTTTCTGCTTTTGATCCTCTCCTCACGAGCTTGTAAAGAACCCATGACTTCTTCAACCGTCATAGTCTCCAAGTCTTTCGACTCTTCGATGGCGACTACAACATGATCGAACTTCGTTGGCAACGAACGAAGTATCTTCTCAACAACTCGGGCATCCTTGATGCTTTCTCCGTATCGCTTCATTTGGTTGACAACGGCTAACAATCTTGCAAAGAAATCTGCAAACGATTCGGACTCTTGCATTCGGAGACCTTCAAATTCTCCTCGCAAAGATTGCAAGCGCACCTTCTTCACCTTGTCAACCCCTTGGTTAGAGGTTTTCAAGATTTCCCATGCTTGCTTGGCGGTCGTCTCATTGGCCACTCTTTCGAACATGGACTCATCCAGACATTGGTGGATGAGAGTGAGAGCTTGTTGATCCTTCTTCCGGGTCTTTTGAAGGACCTCCTTCTCGGTGGGAGTCAACGAAGCTTCGTCTTGAGACATCTCATAGCCTCTCTCGACAATCTCCCACACATCTTGGGAACCAAGAAGTGCCTTCATGCGGAGACACCAATTCTCATAATTTTCTTTTGTAAGACGAGGAAATTGGAACGGAAAACTTGAATTAGCCATAACCGAGCTCTGATACCAATTTGATAGAATTTGACGAGGAAATAATATTGGAAGAGGCAATTTGAAGAGGAAAATAAGCTCAAAAGCAAGAAAATGTGTTTAACTCTCTTATTGATGTTCTTCACTCTTATTGATATTTCTCAAGCTTACAAAGGGTACCTATTTATAGGAGGCTAGTACATGAAACACTCTTAAAAACTTCATGAGTTTATTAACTAGCATTTTAAACCTTCAACTTAACAAACGTAGGAAACTTAAAGATACTTGAAACATACCTCTTAATGTGAAAGAATTAACCTAGCTAAGGAATTAATTAAGTTTATGTTTTTCAACATCTACAACCCCAAACCTGGAATTGGAAACCCTAGCAATATGACTAGTATCGATAAACCTAGGTGATCAATCCAGATTAACCAATAATAAGCAATCAAGAAATAAGCTCAGGAGATCGAAACAATTAACTAAGGACGAACAAGAATAGAATACTCACAACCAAATCAATCGAAGGCTTCAAAGAACCAAGTGCAACAAAGGAGAGTTAGTTCTCCATAGGGTTTGTGAGATGAAGGAAAAGAAAATACGTCTCTGGAAAATAACCTAAAACAACCGGTTCCTTCTCGGCAATAATATCACCTAATTAAAAGGGTTTAACATCCCGTAAAAATATAATATTAAAAACTAATAAGATAGGGAAAAATCGGATAAGAATCCGTCTCCAGGGACTGACGCGGGCGCGTCAGTAGCAGCGCGGGCGCGTCAGTGGATCGTCTTGCTACTTCTATCTGATGCAACGACGCATGCACTTCCTCCTAGCAGCGCGGGCGCGTCAGTAGCAGCGCGGCCGCGCCAAGCTCACCAGCTTCCAGCTGCTTCCGAACTTCTTCACTTCAACTCTTCTATAACTTGCATGATCCTATGATTTCTTCAACTTCTTCAACAGGTTCCGAATCACCAAGTTCATACAAATATCTCTCACAATGACATGTAAATGATGACAAAAACTACTAAATGCGCTATAGAATATATCGCATATCAAATTCCCCCATACTTACTCGTCCCGAGTAAGCATAGAAGCTGCCTACTCTTACCATAAAGCTCAAAGGTTCACAGACAGTACAAGGAAAATAAACAATAAGTACTAGTAGTTTCCACCATCTCAACAATCAGCACAAAAGACAATCAAAATAGGAAATGAGACTTACAATCATATCTCAACCAACTACACCTTATAGCTCCCAGTGGCCTACCCGAAAACCTCCTTATCACTCCACTTCTTATGTCGCCTTCGCCAAGAGATCAATCCTAAACACTCAAAGTAAACGCTCATCTTGCCAAGGCGCCCTTTCGGGTTTTCACCAAGCCACTCATTTTTTTTCCAAAGATGGTACTCACATAAACATTCTCACTTCCCTCAAGTCTCATATTGCCAAAGCCTAAGGCTCGCCAGACTACCTGCTTTTTGCCTGAGTCGCCCTTTCGGGTTTTCAACTCATCCCAGGATTTTGATTGCTTTTTTTTTTTTTTAGAATAACAAGTGCAGAATCTGTACAAAAATAATGCGGAAATGAAATATGTACAAGATATGTAAATCCTTTCCCTCCCCCATACTTGAATGAAGCATTGCCCTCAATGTGAAAGAAGAGAGAAATAAGTAGGGAGAAAGGAAACAGAAGAACTCACGGAGGGGGTGGATAGTGGCGAGAGTAATCCTCTCGCATGCGGCGAAGCTCTTCCCTCATACCTCTGAACTCGCCAAGGGTGTCTAGGATGTCGGCCTGCTGGTGGAGAATCCGGTCCTGCACTCTATCTTGGTTTTGAACCACCGTCGTCAAACTTCCTACTTCTTGGCACAGATGGCCAATCTGGTCAACCAGGTAGCCCCACTGGTGAGGCTGCTGATAAGCATCCTGAAAAGCTTGTGGGGGCCAAGGGGCCCACTGATGTGAATCCTGCTGGCTCTGATATGTCGGGTGAGAATCCCAACCATGAGAAGGGGTATGATAAGCAGACACCTCCTACTGTGGGTTCTATGCGAAACCCTGAGTATCTGTCTGAACAAAAGCCTGCGGAGCCACAGGCGCTTCCTCAACTATAGCAGCTCCAGCTGTGCCACTACTGCTACCCACTTCTAGGCGACGCCGTCTACCCAGAACTGATGTCGGAAAATAATCAGCCTCAATATACCAATCAGTCCAAGTCTCAGACCAAGGAAGGGGCTTAGGGAGCCTGAACTGATGCTCTTTCTCCTTGCCTGTACACCAAATGGTTCCCCCATCCGGCGCAGTGTCAAGCATCAAACACCTCCGCAGATACTCCTCTGTGTAAGTCCTTGCTATGACCTGCTCCTCCAGCTCTTGCAAACCACCTTGCTCAACGCCCGCAGCAATGGCTACCCGAGTAATAAGTCCGCCTTGGACCATTTCTGGTCCAATGGAATTGCGATCCCTTCTGACCCTGTCGAGCCCATCGAAGAAGAGCCTAACCCAGTCAGGCGTATAATTTGCAGTAGGCACAACGCTGTAAGCAAACCTCAGGTGTGTCATGGAGAGCTTGGTATCTGTGGTCAGCCCATAATATGTCCCAGAGACGATCTTGCACAACATACGGAAGACAGGATGAGTAATCCTGCTGTTGTACTCGTTACTGGTTAAGAATTCCTCTCCAGACACCGCTCTAAAGAATGCAACTAGGTCTGGGTCGGTCGCGGCTGTCACCCATCCATCAGTTGGAGCTTTAGTGATCCCCAAAGCAGCTCGCAACCTTGCTGCAGAAGCCCTGTAGGTAGTGCCATTGAATCTGAAAGAAACCCCTCTAATTCTGTTGTCCCCAAGGTACAGCTGATATGTCGCAAGGAACTGCTTGCACAGTTCTGGGTATCCTACAGCTCTCAACTCCAAAAATAGTAGAGATCGAAATTGAGGTTTGATGATATAACTAACAAAAATAAATTAAAACAAGCAAATGGACGTGTTGGACAAATATGGAGAAAACATTCTAGAATTGGGGATTAACCACCATGTGTCGCCGATAGACTTAAGAGATTTTTCTCGCTTGAATGAATTTGATTCTGTATGAAGGTAGGTTGTCTAAGTTCATTACTAATCTCCTCTCGGTCTCATAGCAAATTGCACCTAACCGGCTAACAATCACTCTCGTGTAAAGTTAAACTAAAGTTAGGTCCATTACGCTCTTAGAATCTAAGTAAGTTCATTCAAATGTCTCCTCTCGGTCTCAATTAGAACAAACAAACCTAGAATTTCTATGACACCCTATAAATCCTCGAGAGACCTTGAATCATGCTATTGTGTCACTCATAAGCAAACATCAATGTCTCGGGTTTAATCCTATAGCTCCAATGACAACAATCACCTCTCGGTCTCATGCAATCATCTATCTTCCTATTAGGGCTATCTCCTCTCGGTCTCAACCCCCAATTGGATCTAATCGATTATCAATTAGGCTATACGCTCAATAGGATTAAATCAAACAAAAATCAAACTACATTCAAGCAATAGTAAGTATGGTCTATCTCAACATAGCGGAATCACCCCAACCCTAGAACGATCGAATTAGCCAAACATGATAAAAGAGAACAAATCAAAAGCAAAATAAGATGACATAGCAAAGAAGAGTAAGAGAAATACTTGATCTTCTCTAGCGGAAATCGTCTCAAAGCTTTCGATTGCAATCCCTTATTATTCAACTAATCTAGGGTTCTCCAAAGTCTGAGTTTTTCCAGCCCTTGTCCAAAAACGTAACCCCCTTTCAAATCTGGAAATTACATCCCTTTTAATTCATCCAAAACAAATTAAAGAAACAGCCGGGAATCTGAAAGGTCGGTCGGATCTGGCACTGTCACGACTCGTGAAGAGTCTGTCACGGGTCGTGACAGCCTGCAGAAGTCACAAAACACACAGGTTCACTCGTCACGACTCGTGAAGACCTCCCACGGGTCGTGACAACTTGCTGTAGCTGAAAATTGCACAAACTCTCTTGTCCCGCGAGTCGTGCTACCCACTTTGAGCTCCTTTGAGTGTTTCACTTGATATGCTTGCTCCTTGAACCATCTTCTTTGCTTGTCTTTCAATCCCCTTCCAATAGATGCATGCAATTTACCTCTTGAATTGGCTCCAAAACCGCTCAAAAGTACCTGAAATCATAACAAACTAGCGGTAGACACCGATTCCTCGAAATGGGACACTAAGGGCTAACAAATAGGTAGAATACTCTAGTAAAACGCCCTAAACTATACATAAAAGTACCCAAAGACAATGCTAGAATAGACGCTATCAAAATACCCCATACTTACCCTTGCTTGTCCCCAAGCAAGACTAAGATAATAAAACACAAGATAGCGTCTCCTAAATAGAATTATCCGACGAATGTCGTCCTAGCATATCATTGCCAACAATCAAGCTTGACTAGCACATCAAAACACCAAAATCCTCTAATGCACTTCGCTTAAATCTCAACCTCAATACTCATCATCCACAAAGCTTGAACAATCTCGATAATCTCCACCGCTTGAAAATATGCACACAATAAAATCATGAGGGCTTTATAGGTGATGAGTCAAAGGTGGAAACAGTTGGGTATGGAAAATTTCAGGCCATGTGGTGCTAAAATCCGGGAAAGAGGATCATTTGAGAACAACCGGAAAAACACCCACTTCAAATAATCAAACTCATACTAATCCACCAAACAAACGCCATCACAACAACCATTTTCATGTTCATTTTTGTCAACCACCTCAAAAAAAAAAATTTATTTTTCCTTTTTACTCTTTTTCTTACCTCCCTAGCCTAGACACCGTTTTACACGAATACAAACATTTGTGATGAATGCACCCGGTTACTAAGTGTCTCGGCATCCTCGCTTTGCACTTCTTCCTATCTGTGTGAATTTTATTCTCCACAAGCAGGATCGGTTACTAACCGTATTTTTTTCTTTTCTTGACTTTTGCATAAGAGTGAATTTTATCCTCCTCTTATCCCAAGACTTTTCTTCCCCCTTTTTTTTTTTTAATCACAATCAAGAAAAAATCACCCCAAACTTGAAGCACATCCACACAACAAAATACACCACCATTACCCAAAATCCCGGATTAGGGAAAGGCAAGTAGCGACTATGAAAATCTTGTGGAGCTACCAAAGAAATAGGCTTCTAAGGCTCAGAAGGCTTCAAGGAGATG
The DNA here is from genome assembly GCA_037127255.1 of Persicaria tinctoria. NCBI lineage: Eukaryota > Viridiplantae > Streptophyta > Magnoliopsida > Caryophyllales > Polygonaceae > Persicaria > Persicaria tinctoria. Next base: position 4,157,543 of record JBANSL010000009.1, on the reverse strand, counting down.
ATCAAATGCAAGGATAGGTAAGGAGAAATGGGCTAACAAAACTGCCTCAATCATATTTCAATTGTGCACATAAACCAAATAATGCGGTCTCAACCATAGAATCAAGCTCGAGTATCCAAGTATGAGGTGAGAAACATACAAAATCAAGCAAGAGGGTAAAAAAATCTAGCTAGTCAAACAAGGAAATGGCTCAATGCTCAGGTAATCATCAAATATTCAAAAATAAGGATGGGCCAAATAGACAAAAAATTGCAAAAATTGTGAATACTTCACCCTCACCCCATACTTAAGCAAAGCATTGTCCTCAATGTGCAAAACAATCAAGGAAGAGATGGGAATACTCACAATTTCAACATGTAGAACGGGTGTCATGAAAGTGGCCAAGCCAGTGCCATCTGTGTCCAAACCTAGGGAAGACAACCAAGACAAACAAGCAACAAACTTGACAAGATAGGGGCTAGTAGATAGGTGTCAAAACACCTTCAACTCAGCTCGAACATAATCAATATTCTCAATATAGTGCACTCTCTACCCCATACTTGCTCATTTGTAAATCAGCTCACATGTATAAAAGAAAAACAAAACTATAAACTAAGAAAAAAAAATGATAAAAATAAAATAAATAAAAAGAAAAGCATAAAAACAAATGACCACGACTCGTGAGACTTTCTCACGACTCGTGAGAGTCATCAGCGAGTTGAGTTGGGAGCAAGGTCGGCCCCCGCGACTCGTGAGAGTCATCTTGCGACTCGTGACACTTGTTTTAGACAAAAGAAACAAAATAAAGAAAAGGTTACCTACTACTTACCTCGGGTTGCCTCCCGAGCAGCGCTTCTTTAAAGTCATTAGCTTGACCTTGCATCTTCATTTATGTGCTTCATTCAGGAGGATCGACGCATTCCTTCTTGACCACGCCCCGACGTACCTTGAATTTACCACAATTCTTGTGCCATAGCTCGACACAACCACTTCCATCCTTGCACACCTTGGTCACATCATAGGGGCCAGACCATCTCGTGCTTTTAGGCCCTGGGAACATCGCTGACTTTGGATGGAAAACTTTCACTTTGTCACCCAGTTTCAGCTCCTCATTCATCCAATCCTGCTTTTGCTTCTCAAGCAATTTCAGCTCTTGTAATGGTGCTTCAGGATCTTCTAGCAATATCTCAGGCTCTAAGTCATCTAAATCAGGTGCCTCGGGAGAGATATTCATGTCTTCAGCTGCAATGTCAGAATGCTCTCCTTGGGTGATATAGAGCTCTAGGGGATCATCAGATATAACACACATGATTTGTTCCCTACTAAGGCTCTCTTCTTCCTCAAATTCCTTGCACACCTCATCAAGCAAGGGAGTCTTCACAACTTTGTTGAAATTGAATTCAACTTTTTCATCACTAATATTGAAGATAAGATGACCTTCCTTCACATCAATCAAAGCTCCGGCTGTGGCTAAAAACGGTCTCCCCAAGATGATAGGAATTGGTGACTTCTCATCTATGTCTAGCACCACAAAGTCTACCGGTATATAAAACTTATCCACTCGGATGGGTATATCTTCAAGTACACCATTTGCATAAGCAATCGATCCATCTGCCATGGACAACTTCATCTTTACCGGTTTCAACTCTCCTAAGTTCAGCTTGTTGCATATGGAGAGGGGAAGAAGACTTGCACTTGCTCCTAAGTCGCACAAGGCCTTGTATTCATTATCACCAACTGAAATGGGAACTGCAAAGCTACCTGGATCACCTAGCTTTTGTGGGAGTGCATTTTGGATCAAAGCACTACATTCCCTAGTCAAGGACACCGTGTGCACCTCATCAAGCTTAGTCTTGTTGGAGAGGATCTCTTTTAAGAACTTGGAATAGGACGGTATTTCCTTCAAAGCGTCGACGAAGGGTATGGTTATGTGTAGCTTCTTCAACATCTCCATAAAATTTTTGAATTTCTTATTCACAAGCTCCTTGTTTTTCCTTTACGGGAATGGCAACGGAGGTTTATAAGGCGGTGGTGGCACATAGGGAGATTCCTTCTCTGGTTCAAGAGTTCTTTTCTCATTTGGATCATCTGCCCCTTCATCTGCTTTTGGCTCAGGCACCATCACTTCTTCCAACTGCTTCCCATTTCTCAATGTCACTGCTGAAATGCTCCCCCTAGGATTCTCCTCGGCACGTCCCGGGAGTTGGCCAGATTGCCTTAGTGAAGCAGCTGCTTGCTGAGCCACTTGAGTCTCTAGCAACTTGTGACTTTTGGCTAAGTTTTGCATCTCACCTGTTAGGTGTTGAAGATTCCCAGACAAGGCTTGGACTGTAGTAAGCAATTGCTCCATCATTTTCTCCGTCCCAACACTCTGTTGTACAGGGGGTCTAACTGGAGCATGGTATTGAGGTCGTGGAGGGCCAGGTTGGAATCCAGGAGGTGGTCTTTCAGCGCCTTGGTTATTTGAATAGGAGAAACCAGGATGATCTCGAGCACGAGTATTATAGTTGGTGTACTTTGGTGCCTCACTGAAATCCCGATTCTTGTACATATCAGCATTTCTATACATGTCCTTCATATATCTAACATCCTCAGCTTGTTCCTCTACTTGGTGGGAATTATACAACTCGCATGATGAAATGGAATGATCTGTCCCACTACAGAACTGACAAGGAATGAGCGGCTTTGATGATGTAGAACAAGCAGCTTGTGTAGATGGAGTCTTTAATAACAATTGGCTCAAACGCTTCACCTCAGAAGATAGAGCATCTAGCTTAGCATCCCTCATGGTTTCAGCACCTACCTCAAACATACCAGCAGTCTTCTTGGTGCTAGGTACAACTGATCTCCCAGTAGAGTATCTACCACAGTTCTTTGCAGTTTTCTCAATAAATGCCCATGCCTCATCAACATTCTTCTCCATGAAAGTCCCACCAGATGAGGAATCAATCATAAACCTAGTAGCATCATCGAGCCCTTTGTAGAAAACTTCAAGGAGATTCAGTTTTGGCTCTCCGTGATGAGGACAATCAAGTAGAAGGTCCTTGAACCGCTCCCATGCTTCGTAGATATTTTCTCCTATTTGCATCTGAAAAGCATAAATCTTCCTTCTCATTTCAGCTGTTTTATTCGGTGGGAAGAACTTGTTTAAAAACTCAGAAGACAATGCATCCCATGATGTTATAGAACCTTCAGGAATAGCATTGTACCATGCCTTAGCTCTATCCCTCAAAGAAAAAGAGAATGCTCGCATCATAAGCTCATCCGGCTCAACTCCATGAATTTTAACTGTTCCCATCAGCTCCTTGTAGGTGGCCATGTGTTGATGAGGATTCTCAGAAGGAAGACCACCAAACTGATTTTGACAGATCATCTGAATCAAGGATGGTTTCAGCTCAAAATTATTGGGAGTCAAGTTCTGAAATACTACCTCAGGATTTGGAGTGTGTTGCACTGGATCCATCCGTTGAGCAAGAGTAAGCGGACCAGCAGCATCCTGAAGAGCTAACTGATTTTGTAGTTGAGCACGGAGCTCATTAATCACTCGTGTACTTTCAGCTCTAGCGGCTTCCAATTCAGCTTGGAGACGTGCAGCGTTGTCCCCCATTTCTTTGACTTTGCGTTGTTCAACAAGTCTCTTGTGAAAAGTCCTCTCAGGTTCAGAATCAAAAGGTAGAAGCTCTTCGACTTTTCGGCCTTTTCGCATTCAACTTGCAAAATAGCTAAAACCAAAGCCAAAAAGAAACCAAATCAAAATAACAAACCGACTTAGAAAAACTAATTGAAAGGAATCAACTAATACTAGCTTAAGTCCCCGGCAACGGCGCCAAAAACTTGATAGGCCTGAAACCTACTCCCACAAGTGTATGGGATCGGTTGTAGTATATCAAGGTGTCGAATCACAAGGACTATAGGAGTATTAATCGAATCTTTGCACCAGTTGACTAAGCCAAAATAGTAGAGATCGAAATTGAGGTTTGATGATATAACTAACAAAAATAAATTAAAACAAGCAAATGGACGTGTTGGACAAATATGGAGAAAACATTCTAGAATTGGGGATTAACCACCATGTGTCGCCGATAGACTTAAGAGATTTTTCTCGCTTGAATGAATTTGATTCTGTATGAAGGTAGGTTGTCTAAGTTCATTACTAATCTCCTCTCGGTCTCATAGCAAATTGCACCTAACCGGCTAACAATCACTCTCGTGTAAAGTTAAACTAAAGTTAGGTCCATTACGCTCTTAGAATCTAAGTAAGTTCATTCAAATGTCTCCTCTCGGTCTCAATTAGAACAAACAAACCTAGAATTTCTATGACACCCTATAAATCCTCGAGAAACAGCCGGGAATCTGAAAGGTCGGTCGGATCTGGCACTGTCACGACTCGTGAAGAGTCTGTCACGGGTCGTGACAGCCTGCAGAAGTCACAAAACACACAGGTTCACTCGTCACGACTCGTGAAGACCTCCCACGGGTCGTGACAGCTTGCTGTAGCTGAAAATTGCACAAACTCTCTTGTCCCGCGAGTCGTGCTACCCACTTTGAGCTCCTTTGAGTGTTTCACTTGATATGCTTGCTCCTTGAACCATCTTCTTTGCTTGTCTTTCAATCCCCTTCCAATAGATGCATGCAATTTACCTCTTGAATTGGCTCCAAAACCGCTCAAAAGTACCTGAAATCATAACAAACTAGCGGTAGACACCGATTCCTCGAAATGGGACACTAAGGGCTAACAAATAGGTAGAATACTCTAGTAAAGCGCCCTAAACTTTACACAAAAGTGCCCAAAGATAATGCTAGAATAGACGCTATCACTTGCACAGTTCTGGGTATCCTACAGCTCTCAACTCCAAAAAGTCACCAATACCAGCGTGAGCTAGACACTTCTGCATACAATCCAGCATCTGAAGTCTCTGAAGGGTCTCTCTATGCAGATATTTTGTAGAACTGACACAGTTTACCTTATTATAAATAGCCCACTCCTCTTCAGACAAATCCAACTCATCATCAGATCGACTCACATCTTCCTCCGATGAACTCATATTCGACTGATAATAAGAATAGATCCGAATCGAAATAAGGATAGCGGAAAGAACTCACAAAGAACAGATGAGGCTCGGCTCAGGAGGTCGAGGCGGGCGCATCAGGAACACGGCGCGGGCGCGTTGGAGAGAGGCGCCGCTTTGGAGGGCGCGGGCGCGTTGGAGAGTGGCGCGGCTGCGTCGGTGGTGTCAGCCTCTTGGTTCGTAACTCTGACGGGCGCGGGCACGTTGGAGAGATGGCGCGGCCGCGTCGGCGATTTCTACAGACTCGAAGATCGCCGGAAGCGGTTGTCGACGCTGAGCCTCTCCCCGGTGCCGAGGACGAAAGGAAAGGACAATGGGGACCGCTTGGTGGAGCTCACCACTCGAAATAGGGGTGGGGGTTTGCTTGTGAGGGTGGAGTGTGGTGAGAGTGATTGTGAGGGATGTGTGGCTTGAGGTAAGAAAGTGTGGGGGCTGTAGGGTTTTGATTGTATTTGAGAGGAGGGATGATGGGGCTTGAAGCTGGCGGGCTGGCCCGAAGTGGGTTTTCCAGCCCGTGGTCTGTTGGTTTTGTTTTTTTTTTTTTTTTTTTTTTTGCAGAAAATTAACACTGCGGATGCAGTGGGTCCGAAATGCGGGTGCAATTCGTCACCAGAAACTCTGTCTTTATTACCTACAAGTTAGAATAAAACTAGTTAAGGGAAGGAATGCAATACCTTGGGTTGCCTCCCAAGCAGCGCCTTTGTTTCAAGTCGCTGGCTCGACTAAGCCTTTTTTTTTTTATTATTATTCTAACTCTGCATTTGGCTCCTCCAAAACTAACTCATCCATAGCCTCCTTCGGGAACCCTTCATAGTATGTCTTAAGCCTTTGACCATTTACCTTGAACTTCTTGTGGCTATTTGGGTCATATAACTCTACAACGCCATGTGGGAAAACTTCAGCAACAATGTATGGTCCCCCCCACTTTGACCTGAGCTTCCCAGCGAAGAGTTTCAGGCGAGACTGAAAAAGTAGGACTTTGTCACCGGCTGTAAAGTCCTTCCTATGGATGTGCTTGTCATGCCATGCCTTGGTCTTCGCCTTGTAGATTGCCGCATTATCATAGGCGTCCAACCGTAACTCCTCGAGCTCGCCTATCTGTAGCTTCCTGTGTTCTCCAACCCCGTCACTCTGCACATTGCATTGTTTCACTGCCCACCAAGCCTTGTGCTCCAGCTCAACAGGAAGATGACATGTCTTACCATAGACAAGTCTGAAAGGAGACATCCCAACTGGAGTTTTGTAAGCAGTGCGATAAGCCCACAATGCATCATCAAGTCTCAAACTCCAATCCTTCCTGTTAGGATTTACAGTCTTCTCGAGAATGGCTTTGATCTCTCTATTGGACACCTCTGCTTGGCCATTCGTCTGTGGATGGTATGCGGTGGAAACTCTATGTATGACATGATATTTCTTCAGCACGGCAGTAACAGTTTTGTTGCAGAAATGGGTACCCCTGTCACTAATCAGCGCTCTAGGAATTCCATGCCTGGCAAAAATATTGCTTTTCAAGAACCCTGCCACAACTTTAGAGTCATCAGTTCTGGTGGCCTTCGCTTCCACCCACTTGGAAACGTAGTCCACCGCAAGTAAAATATACAAGTTCCCACAAGAACTAGGAAAAGGTCCCATAAAGTCAATGCCCCAAACATCAAAGATTTCGCAAAAAGTCATCGGTGATTGTTGCATTTCATTCCTTTGAGAGATATTCCCCATTCTTTGACACCTATCACATGCCTTGCAGAAAGAATAAGCATCTTTAAAAATATGTGGCCAATAAAATCCAGATTCAAGCACTTTTCTAGCAGTTTTATTGGCACCAAAATGTCCCCCACATGCTTGAGAATGACAAAATTCAAGAACAGATCGTACCTCATTATCTGGAAGACAACGACGAATTACCTGATCAGCACAATGTTTCCAAAGGTATGGGTCATCCCAAACATAGTGGTTTGCTTCTCTTCGAATCTTCTCTGTTTGAGCCTTGGTATGATCCGGGGGAAATTCCCCACAAACTAAGTAGTTTACAATGTCCCGGTACCAAGGGTTTACAAAATGAAGTCCAAGAACGGACTGAGATGGGCTGAGAATTAATAGCGTGGGCGCATCAGGGAACGACGCGGGCGCGCCAGTACTCAGCGCAGGCGCGTCAGACTTCGGCGCGGGCGCGTTAGCTGTTGACGTGGGCACGCCAGACTCCGGCGTGCTTTTGTGCTCGATTCTGCATAATGTGTCATCCGGAAACGTGCCTAAGATGGGTTTCTGTGACTTCGGCTTGTCCTCCTCATTCACCAATCTGCTTAAGTGGTCAGCCACCAAATTCTCCGCTCCTTTCTTGTCCTTAATCTCCACATCAAATTCGCTGAGCAACAGGACCCATTGAATTAATCTTGGCTTTGTCTCCTTCTTTGTCATCAAGTAGCGGAGGGCTGCGTGATCTGTGTAGATAATCACTTTGACCCCAAGCAGATACTGTCGAAACTTCTCTAGTGCAAACACCACGGCTAGCATTTCTTTCTCAGTGGTGGAGTAGTTGCGCTGCGCTCCATTCAGAGTCATGGAAGCATAATGGATCACATGAGAGACTCTTCCCTCTTTTTGTCCTAGCACTGCTCCCACTGCATAGTCGCTCGCATCACACATGATCTCAAATGGGCGAGACCAGTCTGGTGCCTGAATGATTGGTGCACTAGTGAGGCGTCCTTTCAGCGAGTCGAACGCCTCTTTGCACTCTTGTGTGAGTACAAAGGTCACATCTTTCTTTAGAAGCTCGCACAAGGGTGAGGATACCTTCGAAAAGTCCATGATAAACCTGCGATAAAAACCTGCATGGCCTAGGAAAGAACGAACTTCGCGCACATTAGTAGGATAAGGCAAAGATTGAATTACATCAATCTTCGCCTTATCGACCTCAATACCCTTTGCAGAGACTATGTGACCTAAAACAATTCCCTGTTCTACCATAAAATGACACTTTTCAGAGTTCAAAACCAGATTAGTTTCAACACATCTTTTTAACACTAGTGCCAAATGGCTCAAAAAAGTATCAAAGCTATCCCCATGTACTGTGAAATCATCCATGAATACTTCAATGAAATTTTCAATGTACTCAGAGAAGATACTAACCATACATCGTTGAAATGTCCCGGGTGCGTTACATAGTCCAAATGGCATTCTGCGATATGCAAAAGTACCGAAAGGACATGTAAATGTAGTCTTCTCCTAGTCCTCTGGCGCTATGGCCACCTGAAAATATCCAGAATATCCATCCAAAAAGCAATAATAGGGGCGCCCAGCAAGGCGTTCTAGCATCTGATCAATAAAGGGGAGGGGGAAGTGATCCTTCCTGGTTACTGTATTCAGCTTGCGATAGTCTATGCATACCCTCCAACCTGTTTGTGTCCGGGTAGGGACCAACTCACCTTGTTGATTCTCCACGACTGTAATCCCTCCTTTCTTAGGGCAACTTGTGTAGGACTTACCCATTGACTGTCAGAAATTGGGAAAATCATGTTTGCTAATAGCAATTTCAGCACTTCCTTCTTCACCACATCCATCATGGGAGGATTGAGCCTTCTCTATGGTTGGCGTGATGGCTTAGCTCCATCCTCCACCACATTCCCTTGATGTCAGCGATGGTCCACCCCAGCGCAGTTTTGTACTCCTTAAGAATCTCCACTAACTTTTCTTCCTGCTCTGCTGAAAGCTTACTTGACACAATAACTGGTAAAGTGTCATCAACTCCTAGGAAAACATACTTGAGATGACTAGGGAGTTGTTTGAGTTCAATTTCAGGTGCCTGCACAACAGATGGAACAAGCACTTCGCTTGGAGTCAGTAGATTGGGGCCAATGCCCAAAAAAGTAGGGGACTTACCTTCTACATCCATCTGGGCTACTAATTCCTGCATGTTAGATGTAATTGAAAAACCTGTATAGGACTTGTCAATAGCATTCTCAATAATTGACTGCAACTCATCGTCCCTAGAAATATCAAATAGATCTTGAGCTAATGGTTCAATCACATCAATAGAGCACAGAGAATGGTCATCAACAGGATGTTTCATAGCCTTGTATAAATCGAATTCAACCTTTTCTCCATCAAATTCCATTGTTAGTGTCTCAGAAACACAATCAATTTTTGTCCTGGCTGTTTTAATAAAAGGTCTACCTAACATAATAGGCGCATCATGCTTATCACGTTCCATATCCAGGACAAAGAAATCTGCAGGAAAAATCAGTTTATCGACCATGACCAAAACGTCTTCTACTACTCCTTTAGGGTATTTATTAGACATGTCAGCTAGTTGCACAATTACTCCAGTTTCATGCAAAGGTCCTAAATCTAGCGATTTGTAAAGTGAGTAGGGAAGCACATTTATGGAAGCACCCAAATCAAGCATAACTCTATCAAATTTTACATCTCCAATGACACAAGGGATAGTAACCATACCTTGATCAGTGCACTTTTTCGGCATTCTCCTCTGAAACATAGCGGAGACTTGCTCACTTACTTTCACTTTCTTTTTACCTTTCAGCTTCTGATTTCTCTTCACCGTGCAAAGCTCCTTCAAGAACTTGGCATACTTGGGCACAGTTTTTATCATTTTCAGCAGAGGAATGTTCACCTGACACTTGCTAAATGTCTCGAAAAGCTCTGAATCATCGATTATCCTCCTCTCTTTGAGTGCCTCAGGGAACGGAGGTTTTGGTTTCTCCGACCCGAGAGGGGGAAAATCCGGTTGGACATATGTATCGACATAGGGCTCGGATTCAGGCGAGATCGGACTCGACGTGGGCGCGCCAGTATCCAGCGCGGGCGCGCCAGTGTCCAGCGCGGGCGCGCCAGTGGTGGGCGTGGCCACGTCGGAGACCTGCGTGCTTTCCTCCTCATCTTCCTGACTTTTCAGCTCTTTTCCATTCCGAAGAGTTATAGCACTGACGTTTTCCTTTGGATTGACCACCGTTTGAGATGGTAGACCCCCTGACGTCTTTGCCTCTATTCTCGTGATTGCTTCGGCCATTTGCCCCATTTGTTTCTGTATATCTTTTATGCTCGATTCAGTTGTCTGAACATGCGCACTAAAGTGTTGTGTCAGGGTATTGAGCATGGACTCAGTAGAGGGAGCGTTACCCTGCTGCCTCTGATTGTAGGGAGGTGGATGTTGCTGATGTGGTTGGTTTGGTGGATCCCTCCATCTGAAATTTGGGTGATCCCGCCACCCTGGGTTGTAGGTGTTTGAGTAGGGGTCATGTCTGGGTCTCTGAGGTCCATTTCCACCTATAGCACTTACTTCAGCGGTGTCTTCCTGGAGGGTAGGACACGCATCAATTGGGTGGAAGTTATCATTGCAGATTCCACAAGCCTTGAGTTGTTGAGGAGTCCCTTGCAGAGTGAGCCTCCTAACCATATCCTTCAATTCAGCAATATCTTTGGATTGGTTAGAGTCTACCGAATTGACTCCTTTCTTTCTGGTGGATTTCCTGAAATTTCTAGTCCCCTAAGGCATTTCCTAAATCTTCTCCATGGCTCCGTCTGGCGTGGCATTCAGAATATTTCCTCTGCATGCGGCATCAATCATCCTTCTATCAGATTCCAGCAATCCCCCATAGATGTATAGGACTAGGTCCTTCGTGTTGTAGCCATGGAAAGGGCAATTAGCGCAAAGCTTCTTGAACCTTTCATTGTAATCATAGAGGGTTTCATCATCTTCCTGCTCTATATTGCTGATTGCCTTCTTCAAGGCGTTCTCCTTCTTAGCAGGGAAGAATTTCTCCAGGAAGGCCTTGTGGAGCTTAGGCCAAGTATCGATGCTCCCTGTAGGAAGACTGTAGTACCAGTCATTCGCAGCATCGACCAGCGTGAACCCAAAAGCTCTCATCTTTATCTGTGCTTCATCTATATTGGCTGGTTTCATGCTCATGCACACATTATGAAACTTCCCCATGTGCTTGATGGGGTCTTCTCCAGCCAATCCATGGAATTTGGGCAGTTGATGAATCAGCCCAGACTTTAGCTCAAAATGGTTGTCATCCCCCAGAGCAGGGATTGTCACAGCAGGTGCCTGCTGTGTGATGTTTGCTGTTTTCAGCTGTCGCAGCGTCTGATTTACATTTCCAGCCATTGGATCAGGTTGTTGGGGATGTTGGTGTTGTTCTCTAAGGCGGTGGTGGTATGTCCTGTCAATTTCCCAATCAAAATCAACAAGATGGGGATCAGTAGCACGAGTGCGAACCATGCAAGAGGTTCGCACCCAAACAGGTAATAAGACAAACAAGAACAAAGATAATCCGTTTCCCCGACAACGACGCCAAATTTGACAGGCCTAAAGTCGTTATGCCAAATCAAAGTAAATTCCTAAGATGCAAACTATAACAAGTATAGTAGGTAAGTTAGGGTCGAACACACAGGGAAAGAGAATCAATTGTAAGAGCAAGTATTATTACCCAAAAGTAACCAATTCAAGGGGGAGTTTTGTGTGTAAGCGATAGTGACCGAACAAGTTGCAATAAGAGGTTGCGAATATATGATGGAAAAGTATCACACCAGGTAATTATCCGCACAACAATTGAGATGGTTCATCATCGCATTCTATGCGTCTCAAGTTCTAATGTCTAGTAATTGTTCTCAATTCATATCGTGTAATAGCTTTTAGTCCTACCAGTCCTAAAAGCACTTATCACCAAATTACAAGGGAAAACCTTCACTGAATAATAAAGCGATAGCATTCAAACATGAATTATAATGAGATACAAGCGATTCTAACAACCCGTTAAAATAGCCTGTAATCGAATCTCCTTCACAATCTACCACAAGCAACCTGCGTATGATGATTGTGTTTGCTACAATGAATCTACAACCCCAAACCTGGAATTGGAAACCCTAGCAATATGACTAGTATCGATAAACCTAGGTGATCAATCCAGATTAACCAATAATAAGCAATCAAGCAATAAGCTCAGGAGATCGAAACAATTAACTAAGGACGAACAAGAATAGAATACTCACAACCAAATCAATCGAAGGCTTCAAAGAACCAAGTGCAAAAAAGGAGAGTTAGTTCTCCATGGGGTTTGTGAGATGAAGGAAAAGAAAATACGTCTCTGGAAAATAACCTAAAACAACTGGTTCCTTCTCGGCAATAATATCACCTAATTAAAAGGGTTTAACATCCCGTTAAAATATAATATTAAAAACTAATAAGATAGGGAAAAATCGGATAAGAATCCGTCTCCAGGGACTGACGCGGGCGCGTCAGTAGCAGCGCGGGCGCGCCAGTGGATCGTCTTGCTACTTCTATCTGATGCAACGACGCAAGCACTTCCTCCTAGCAGCGCGGGCGCGTCAGTAGCAGCGCGACCGCGCCAAGCTCACCAGCTTCTAGCTGCTTCCGAACTTCTTCACTTCAACTCCTCTATAACTTGCATGATCCTATGATTTCTTCAACTTCTTCAACAGGTTCCGAATCACCAAGTTCATACAAATATCTCTCACAATGACATGTAAATGATGACAAAAACTACTAAATGCGCTATAGAATATATCGCATATCAACATGACATATAATCTAAATCAAAAACCCTGCAGCTGCATTTCTTTTGTGCCAAATCAACTACCGTAATAAACTTCCCACCAACTACATTGCACAGTGTATCATTCAATACCTTTAGTTCATATCTACCTGCATGATCATATCTGTTCTTTAAAATGTCTTTCACGGTGGGTGGCAAATCAGTGATCTTCGCTGTCTTTCCTCTACGATTGATAGAGTCTATTTTAGTTATATATTTGCATATTATTTTATATCATTTTAATGTATATTTTACATATTTTATAGTTAATTGATATTATTTGGTTTTCAGAGTCTACACTAGTGCTTTTATTATATTTCAGGTATTTTCGGGACAATTTGGAGATAATTTGGGGCTTAATGGATACAAGCAGGTTCGAATTGGTTCACGCCGAAATCCGAATGGAAATTTTAGAAGAAAAGTCGGAATATTGCCCAGTTGGATATTGAAGCAAGATAATGGATTTTGCCGTTGATATATTAGCATGAGTTTTATTAGTTTATTATTTATGGCAATACACTATTAGATAGAATATTATATAGATAGATTAGGATGTTAGATTTATTATAGAGGATACGGAGTATATTACATATACTTCCATTCATACGTCGAACGTAGGTGGAACATAAGGTCGTAGCCGACCGACCGTGCTAACCCTAAACCTTTATTATGTTTTGTCTTATTTTTATGGAGATCTAAACTCTTACGTTTCGTTTATGGATTGAAGCTTTGATTTGATAAAGTTGTGAGATTTCTATTCTTGTTTTATTTCTATTGATTCGTATTGATTCTTTTGCGAATATTGTTGATTTCTTCTAGTCCGTACAACTAGTTGAGATTATTGCTAGAATTTTGTAGATTCCTCGTAGCGAACCTTAATCCATAGTAGCAATCATGCCTTTTTAGGACTCGTAGGACTAAACTGGTGCGTAGAGAATCAATTACATGTTGAATGCTGACTCGTAGCTTGGTGTTGCATGTATCCTGATTAATTCTTAATCTTAATGCTACTATTAGGTTGAATCTTGACCGTGTTAGGGTTATCTAATTAGTAAGGGTTACTAGGACTCGTATGACTAGTAATTTACACAAGATCAGGACAGGAGCAATAATAGGATAAAAAGAGAACTTGAAGAAGAATCGACGATCAAACGGTCAAATTAAAGTGGATATATGTAGATGAAACTCTATTCTTAATTGCTATCTCCATTAACTTGTTTATAATTTATTTTATTTTCTTTCTTATTCTCATCACACCAAAACCCCATTTTGTCTTAATTGGTAAATAGACTTAACTTAGAAATAACTTGATTCTCTGTGGGATCGACTCGTACTTACTGCACTACATTAGTTAGGTAGGTTCGAATTTATTTTGATACGCTTAACGCGACTAAAAACCGTCCATCAAATTGGCGCCGTTGCCGGGGAATCAAAGTTTATTTGTTTGTTTTGTGTGTTTATAATTAATTTTGTTACGGTGCACGACACCCTTACTGCTAACATTTTAAGATGAGATTAATGCATCATCGATCAAGGTGAAAATTTTCACCATTATTTCACAAGATTAAATAATTTATTGGACGTCCGTTATGCAAGGGGTTACCAAGATAGTTTGCAAGATATGATTGTTTTTGTACTTGAAGGCATGACTCCTGAAACCAAAGAACTTGCCGAGTCTATGAGTAACGGAGGCTTGACAAGTTTCGACATATCAGAGATGTGGGATTTTTTCTGCTACATGGGTCACCAAGTAGAGCAGGAAGAAGCTTTCACACACCAGGTTATATAGGAGCAGGTGCTTAAAAGATTTGAGGAACAATTGAACCAACTTAATCAACCGGTGAGTGAGTTGGTAGTAGAACAATGCTTTATTCCTCAAGTTGATGAAAACCAAGACAAAAACAATGAATATGGTTCGATCGATGAGAGCCCGATGCTCCCTGACATGGAGTCTCATGTGTGCACGCATGAGGATACATGTGTTTTGGCTCCTATTTCATCGGAAGAAATCATCCATCACTTGCCTATCAAGGAATCATTTACCGGGCCGATTTCTGTGGTTCCCGAAGAATGTATTGATATTTCTTACACTTTTGTGAATTTTGGTGAATATACAGGCCCTTGGGAGCATTACTTTGAGACGCCACCAGCGGAACTGTGTTGGTGGTATCACATTCCCTTGGTAGAGAGTCATGATAAATTGAAAGGGATTTTAACTTCTATAGTATATAATTTCAGTTTATCATTACATTATATATGCTTAATTGATATATGTGCACAAGAGTTTGACAAACTGCTGAGGGCGTTAACAATGTCCGATCTTAGAGAGGTTTACAAGAACCCAAGGTATGTTTTTTTTAATTCTTTGTTTTTTTAGATCGAAGTAATTCAATTCTTATTGGTATCTTTAAAGCTTTATTTTATTTTATTTTATTTTTCTGGTTTAGTTAGGATTTATTTTTTATTTTTTTTTGCTATAAATTTCATTCTTTATTTAAAAAGAAAAAAATCAGAAAAAAATCACTAAAAAAAAAAACAAGAAGAAGAAAGCGGTTCTCTGTTCTCCTTTCTCCTTCACCGGCGCCGCACCGCCAGCACCAGCCCCGGCGTTCACCAGTCCACCACCACTGTTCGTCTCGACACCCTCTCTTTCCTTTCTCCCCTCCGGCCTTCCTCTCCTTCACTCGCCCTTCGCTTCTATTCACCAGACTTCCAGATCTCCGCCGGTTTCCACCTCCCTCATCGCCTCTTCGCTGCTGTTCACCGGCGCCGCACCAGTAGCCCACTGCCTTGCTTCCTCACCGCACCACCTCCTCCCGCACTTCGTCATGAAGCCCAGCGATCGCTGGACCGTGTTACCACCCGAACGGATGCACAGGTCAAGCTCTCATGGAAGCTTATGGAACAACTGATGAACAGAAAGAAAGGGATGAGAATGGAGAACAGAAGGGATGAGAAGAAAGAGACATAGGTGAGAGAGAACCGAGAGAGATTAGAGAGAGATAGTAAATGTTTTGATTATTACTTGGATAATCCCACAATTACAATCAATAGGTATTTATACCCCTAATATCTACCTAAGGACATAACAATACTTTTCCCTAACAAAAGCTTTGTCCCAAAGCTTATACAATCCAAAAGAAACTATAATAGCTAAACATATATTCAAGGCATTTAGTAATCCCAGTGCACCAAAAAAAAAAGTAAGCCACATGTACCCTTTGACCTTCATGGCCCCTTTGCTTTTAGTTGTGACTTAATCATCATGACAACAGCAATTTAGAGAACCCTTCCACAATTTCACTTTTGCATTAGTTCACGCTTGCAGTCTAGCTGTCATTTTGATCAAACTTCCCAATCATACTAGCAAGATATTACTGATTCAGCTTGCTTGCTCCCAATGCTCCCAATACTAGCAACCCCTTTAAAGAATCTTGTCATCAAGACTCTAAAGAAATTCAATCAAAAGTGTGGGTGCAGGGGAAAATAGTGGTGCCAAAACTTGAGAGAGTGACCCAAAATAGCCTCTTATAGCCTCCTAACTCCTGCAAATATCCATGACAGCAGCAATCTATGCAAGATATTCATGGCTCGGATGTATTTAAATTGCAAGATATTCATGACAGCAGCAGCAACCGAAATTAAGCCCTGTTAGAGGGTATCACTGAGGAGTTGAGCAGCCCTAATGCTTCTACAATCTAGCAGCTGAATCCCTTCTACAATCACTACACTTTTAGCTTGCAATTCTTCAATGCAGATCATCAAAGCCCACAATTGCCCACAAGAACAAACCCATATGCAGCCAGCTCACAAGACTATGCTCAAACTTCTGCAGCAGCTCACATTGGTCACACAAAGCTGGATCAAAAACAAGAATCACCACAATCTGTAGATCAACCATTGGCTTCCAAAAACCCAGCTGCACATGAAGAGCCACACAACTCTCTTTTCCCCTGTCATAAGGACTAGTGCGTGCACCGTGTCGCACCCTTTTAGGCCTTGATTTGCTGCGCGTATTCAGGATTAGCTCAGCCAATGTTCTAAAAGGCGCTAGGCGGCCGCTAGGCGGTGGGTAGCCGCCTAGCGCCTAGGCGGCTAGGCGGGTGCCTAGGCGGCGCCTAGGCGGACTTAGAACAAACATGATTGTTTCTTTATATTTTAACACATAACACATATTGATAGATTACATAGGTCTCCTATTGTATAGTGGGCTGAAAGCCCATTAAGGCCCAATACCTTGTAACCTATATATATGTTATATCAATGAATGGAAACCCTCAAGGAGGACTTTACATCAATTCCACTATCTCACATGGTATCACAGCCTTTTCTTCCTAACGGAACCCTAAATTGATCCTCCCTCTTCCTCCGACCTTCCTCCTCACCGCCGCCTCTCCGGCCCCTGCTCTCGACTACTCCGCGCACAGCGACACCGCCGCCTTCTCCCTCTCCAAGGCCACCGTCGCCGGAACCGCCATCCTCGGATCCCCTGCACCGCCACCCTTCCCCTCCCCCCCTCTCTCTCGGCCCGCGTCGTCCCCAGGCGCGCCCGCGTCATCCTCAGCGCGCCCGCGTCGTCCTCAGCGCGCCCGCGTCAGGCCACCCTCCAGCATCGTCCCCATGCACCCATACTCTACCTCTCGACATGCCGGCCCTCACGCCTGTCTGACATCGCCTGATCCAGGCTATGTTCCGCCAGCTCTGCATCACGCCTTCTCCTCTACGCAGCAGACATCTTCAGATTCTTCTTGGTACATGGACACTGGTGCCACCTCTCACATGACGAACTCCTCAGGTAACCTCTCCTCTATTTCTTTTAAGGGCCCTGCCCCCTCTATTATCGTCGGAAATGGTGGTCGTCTTGCTACTTCGGGTATTGGCCACGCCAATTTACAGACCCCAACCCACCCACTACATCTCAACAATGTCCTTATTGCCCCAAAGATTGTCAAAAACCTTATCTCTGTCCGTCGGTTCACTACTGACAACAACGTTTCCCTTACGTTTGATCCCTATGGTTTCTCTGTGAACGATCTTACTACGGGGGTTACTCGCATGAGATGTAACAGCACCGGGGAGCTCTACCCTGTCACACCACCTCCTGCGTCCCGTCAATCGTGTCCGGTCGCCCTCTCGGCGTCGTCGTCCAGCCTCTGGCATGCACGTCTGGGCCATCCCAGCGCTGCCGTTCTAGATGTCCTCCGTTCCCAGAACCTTGTCACATGTACTAAAGACCCACGCTCTGGTTTATGCTCTTCCTGCCAACTAGGCAAACATGCCAGACTGCCGTTTCAACGGTCTTTGACCTCTACCCTTGCTCCATTTGATATCATTCACAGCGACATTTGGACCTCTCCCGTGCCTAGCAAGGAGGGTCACAAGTACTACCTCTTGTTTCTGGATGATTACACTCATTACTTATGGGTCTTCCCGTTGCATTTCAAGTCCCAAGTGTTTCCTATTTTTGCCAGATTCCATACCTACATCAAAACACAATTCTACATGTCCATCAAAAGTTTCCAATGTGACAATGGTCGTGAATTTGACAACAGAGACTTTCACTCCTTCTTTGCTGCAAATGGGATCTCATATCGCTTGTCTTGCCCCTATACTTCTCAGCAGAATGGCAAGGCAGAAAGAATCATCAGAACCATTACCAACATGATGCGCTCTCTCCTCTTCCACGCATCTATTCCCCTTCCCTATTGGCATCACGCCTTATCCACCACATGTTATCTCCTAAACATTCTCCCTTCCACTACCCTACAAAATCGCTCGCCAGCTCAGACTCTTTATTACGCCGAGCCTAGGTATGATCACCTTCGTACCTTTGGTTGCTTATGCTTCCCTAATCAGTCATCCACTGCCCCCCACAAGCTTCACCCTCGTTCCACCCCTTGTGTCTTTCTTGGCTACCCGTCAGATCATCGCGGGTACATTTGCCTCGATATCAAGACTCACAAGATCATTCTCTCTCGTCATGTCACCTTTGATGAGTCGCGATTTCCCTTCGCGTCTCCCACACCCCCTGTGTCGTCCACAGAGTCTGAGTCGCCTTTCCCTCACTTCATTCTTCCCCAGAGCTCTCCCGGTGCTCCTGCGTCTCCCCCTCCCCCACCTCCCCCGCCACCATCCATCACCAGACCACACACCCGCAGCGTCTCCGGTGTCTTTAGACCCCGACAGATCGTCTCCATGACCGCCGACCATCACCCCGCTATACACCCCACATCCCCTCCACCAACATCAGTGCCTCCCCTACGCGCGGCGCCCGCCGCATGGCTTGCTGCGCCCGCCGCAACCCACTTTGCGGCGCCCCCCGCAAGAACCTCACCCCTCCCTCCACCAACATCCAAGCCTCCCCTACGCGCGTCCGCGTCCCAAGCTGGCGCGCCCGCGCCCCAAGCTGGCGCTCCCGCGTCCTCCGCTGGCGTGCCCGCGTCCTTAGCCTCTCCTGCCCCCATCTTTCCCGACTCCCTTTCACCCTCTGCCTCCACCCAGACCTCCCTCTCCCCCGTTCCCACCTCCCACAAAACAGCCCTCCTAGACCCGAATTGGCAGGCGGCTATGCTCGACGAATACAGGGCCCTTACGAAGAATGACACTTGGGTTCTTGTGCCTCGCCCTCCTGAGGCGAACGTCATTCGCTGTATGTGGCTCTTCCGTCACAAGTTCCTCTCTGATGGGACATTGGAGCGCTACAAGGCCCGTCTGGTGGTTAACGGTAGATCTCAACAGGCCGGTATTGATTGTGATGAGACCTTCAGCCCTGTGGTCAAGCCTGCCACTATCCGAGTGGTCCTGAGTCTGGCTCTGTCGCGCAACTGGGGCATCCATCAGCTGGATGTCAAGAACGCCTTTCTGCATGGTCATCTGAATGAGACGGTTTACATGTTTCAGCCTCCGGGGTTTGCTGATGCTGAGCGTCCACAGCATGTCTGTCTCCTCAAGCGCTCTCTGTATGGTCTGAAACAGGCTCCACGGGCATGGTTTCAGCGGTTTGCGTCTCATCTGCTCCGCTTGGGTTTCACTGGCAGCCGATCGAATACGTCTCTGTTTATCTATCGCAGAGGCTCGGACTTGGCTTTCCTGCTGCTCTATGTCGACGACATCATTCTCACCGCCTCTTCTGATGCTCTTCGAACGTCCATCATCTCGAGGCTGAGTGCGGAATTCGCCATGTCTGATCTAGGTCCGCTGTCTTAGTTCTTGGGAGTTGCTGTTCAGCGGCATGCGTCTGGTCTCTTTCTCTCACAGAGTAAGTATGCTGCTGAGATTGTTGCTCGGGCTAAGATGGTCAACTGTAATCCCGTCGCCACCCCAGTCGATACATCCAACAAGCTCAGTGCTCATTCTGGTCCTCTGGTTGACGATCCGACATTGTATAGGAGCCTCGCTGGTGCTCTTCAGTATCTCACTTTCACCAGGCCTGATATCAGTTATGTCGTTCAGCAGATCTGCTTGTTCATGCATGCCCCTAGGGAACCTCACTTTCAGGCTTTGAAGCGGATCATTCGGTACATCAGCGGCACCCTCGAGCTCGGCACCACCATCACTCCTTCCTCTAAGCTTGATCTTGTGGCGTACACTGATGCGGATTGGGGTGGTTGTCCAGACACACGTCGCTCCACGTCTGGTTACTGTGTCTTTCTCAATGACACTCTTGTGTCTTGGTCAGCCAAGCGTCAGTCCGTCGTGTCTCGCTCCAGCGCTGAAGCCGAATACAGGGGTGTTGCCAACGTTGTCTCTGAGTGCTCTTGGCTCCGCAATCTCCTGCTTGAGCTATGATGCCCCTTACAGAAGGCCACTCTGGTCTACACTGACAACGTCTCCGCCGTATACCTGGCTAGCAACCCAGTCCAACATCAACGCACGAAGCACATTGAGCTTGATCTCCACTTCGTCAGGGACAAGGTTGCCATTGGACATGTCCACGTTCTACATGTCCCGTCCTCTTATCAGTACGCTGATATATTCACCAAGGGTTTACCTAGACAGTTATTCATTGATTTTCGTTCCAGTCTCACTGTACGGACCCCTCCCGTTTCGACTGCGGGGGTTTGATAGATTACATAGGTCTCCTATTGTATAGTGGGCTGAAAGCCCATTAAGGCCCAATACCTTGTAACCTATATATATGTTATATCAATGAATGGAAACCCTCAAGGAGGACTTTACATCAATTCCACTATCTCACACATATCAATAATTCATATAATGCAATAATAATCTATAATATCACTTATAAACCCAAATTTGTGGTCCTTAACTAACACTAAAGTGAATAAACGCAAAAATATGTGTCCGACTAGCGACTCTAAGCCTCCTAAAATCCAAAACCATAGATTCGACTCAAAAGCAAATACATTCCGACTTATGGGATAAAAAAACCCTAAGTTGGCTATTCACATGTCTAGAAGCTAAAATTGAATAATCGTCGGGCTAGGCGGGATTAGGCGGGGTCTAGGCGGGACTAGGCGGGGTCTAGGCGGCGCCTAGGCGGGACAAGACAGTGTCTAGGCGGAAATCTGCCTAGAGGCCCGCCTAGGCGTAAAAATTCCTAGGTGGCCTCCCGCCTAGCGCCCAGGCGGTGCCTAGGCGGCGCCTAGGCGCGATTTTTAGAACACTGAGCTCAGCTATGCAACTATGACCGCAATCCACCGATGGGTTTATCCATTTGAGTATGCCTGGATCAAACACAAAACTCCAACCACCTATTTCCAAATTTGCAGCAGACACATAGCGAATGGAATCATCGAAAACTCTTCCTCTATCAAACGACAAGGTGATGGAATTGTGTTTCAGTTCATCTTCAAAATCAAAACCTATTGGCTCGCAACTATGATGATCTGAGAAAACTAACAAACCCATTGGCAAGTGAACACCCCTATTAGGCATTTTGACAAACACCTTGTGTGCACTAGTGATTTTCCAACACACAATTGAATCCTTTCTCCAATTTGCCATCCTGATTTCTATTAGCTCAATCAAGAGGTCAACTAACTCACCCAATTCCTTGGATGGACTATCGAAAATCATGGCAGAACATGGATGAGATGTTACCTGGTTGAGTTGGGTACGAGGCACTGGGTTTTGATTCTCAGGGTCTTCGAACGGAGGTACCTTCAAGGTTTCCGTCTCTCCCTTCACATCGATGCTCCAAGAACTGGATTGATTTGTCGATTCTTGAGGAAGACTGACAGGAACGCTAGTCTCAATCTCCTGATCTTCAGATCCAACTCCGAGAACACCGATTGCTGTCGACACTGGGTTTGACGTTTTCGTTGTTGAAGAGGTTGCGACTGGGGGCTCCGGCTTCGGATTCGTCGGTGCTGCCTGCTCCTGGATTGCTGAGGTTGTTGGTGGATTTGGCAACGGCCTGGACATCGCCAACAATTTCTCAATCCCGTGTTTGGTTTGGCTCCTGAGTTCTTCCATCTGTTTTGCGTCCTCTGTAGAATTAGAAGGCCTTGTTGCAATTTCTTCTGCCAAGAGCAACTCTAATTGACAGCAATTATCGTAGATGTTTCTTCCATTAAGCGCACTGAACGCCTGAATCGCCGACGCCTTGTGTTGAAAACGGATTTGCGAGTGAAACCCCATTGAAGAATCAAACCGTTCAATGTTCTCAATAACACCAAATCCTGAGAAAATCTGATATAAAACTTCATCCGAGATTGCATATTTCTCGAATTGAATCTTGACGAAAACCGATCGTTGGTTTTCTTTATCCTCGATTTGTAAGGAGGAGTGACTGATCGGCGGCACACCCTGCCGAATGCGAATCTCGTTGAGTGTTCGGTAGAATCTGCGATTGCTTTCTTCCCATTCAATCTGCCAAGAATCCGAGAACAAGGACTCCTCCATTGCCGAATCCATCATCGTCGAACGATTCCGCCCGACAGTGTCTTCCATGGCTGATAAAAAACTTCCAAAAAAAATAAAATTCGCAAATCTGGTCGGAGGAAACGACTGCTCTGATACCACTGTTACGACCCGAACGGATGCACAGGTCAAGCTCCCATGGAAGCTTATGGAACAATTGATGAACAGAAAGAAAGGGATGAGAATGGAGAACATAAGGGATGAGAAGAAAGAGACATAGGTGAGAGAGAACCGAGAGAGATTAGAGAGAGATAGCAAATGTTTTGATTATTACTTGGATAATCCCACAATTACAATCAAGAGGTATTTATACCTCTAATATCTACATAAGGACATAATAGACCGATGCATCGCTTTTTTGCGCCACCCCCATCGCCTGCGTCGTGCCAACAGCCGCCCCACCACTCCACCAGCGCAGCACCACGGTGACGCTAACCAGCGCAGTACCACCGCTCCCTCCCGAATCTACTGTTGCCAACAACATTCAACTCCACCCTTGTCCAATTCGCCATGGTTTCTATTGCTCCGTGTGGTCGTAATTCCTCTCGGCTCGACTCCGATTTCGGGTGGTGAATTGGACAACCAGGTATTCAATTTTCTTGATGATTCTCTATCACCGCCAGACCATAGGAGACATCAGCTTCAATTTTAATCGGGTAAGCCCAGGTTAGTCTTTCTCTGTTTCCATCTGCATTGTTGAATTTAACGTCTACTAGTGCTGAATTTGTGAGTTGCTGAGTCTTGGATGAACAATTGATGTTTGTTGTTGGAGATTCTTGATTGGGATAGTGCTGTCGGGGATTTTTCTTGCATGAGTAATGTTGTTGGTGTTGCTCTATTGTCCTATTTTGAGCAGATTATTTCGAGAAGAATTGCGCTACTCTGATTTGTTGTTGGGTATAACTTTGGTGTTTTGTTTGCTTTGAACTTCCCATGATAAAGCATTGGCTGAATTGTGCTATTTCAAACTCTCGAGCTAAGATAGCCCGCCACTAGTGGTTAAAGTTTATATTGGTGATTTGTGCAGATTATGTGAATTCTAGTGTAGCCATGCCTCTAATTCTTGTGTGTTTTATGCTCCCTGCGTCCATCAATTTTTCATGATTATAGTTGCAAAATATGGATGAGCATGAGTTAATTTTGGTATGGGGGTCTTTGCTTTTCTTTATTCTTGGATGATATTATTATGCTTGGTTGGTTGGATTGTTTTTCTTGTGTGTTTCTTTGTCTTTTGTTTTGGCCAGGACAAATTGCAAAGGAGTTTATCTATATTTTTTCGATTCCAAGATGATTCACAAGGTCAGTTGCATCCAAGAGTTGTTGGAAGTTTCTGCTGAACACTCAGGGCGGTAATTTCTACTCTTTTATCATGTTTTAAGGGTATTAGTACTTAGGAATAGTCACCTATCTTGCTAAATTTTATGCTTTGATATTCCTTTGTTACTGAATTGAATCTGCTACTGACTTCTATGCAAGTTTTCTTGTTTTTGCTAGTGTTTGTGGTGTTAGGCAGACTCGAGTACTCTAATAAGTTGCTGAATTTTAGGGGTTGTTCAGAGACTACACCACTACTTTCTCTTGAGTTAAACGCTCGTTCCTGAATGCCTGTTTATTTGGTAAGTTTCCTCTACCTCTTCCATTCTATTTTAATTACTTTGAGGACAAAGTAAGATTTTAAGCATGGGGCGGGGATTTCAAGTGTAGCT
The DNA here is from genome assembly GCA_037127255.1 of Persicaria tinctoria. NCBI lineage: Eukaryota > Viridiplantae > Streptophyta > Magnoliopsida > Caryophyllales > Polygonaceae > Persicaria > Persicaria tinctoria. The sequence continues at coordinate 4,133,333 of JBANSL010000009.1, read as the reverse complement.
CATTCTTTATATATATGTTAGTTTTTTCAATTTTTGTTATCCATTTCATTGCATTTAGGTGTTATTAAAGATACCCATTTTGGTTTAGTTGTCCTCTAATTCATTTTTATGATCTTAATTGCATAAATCCCATGAGTTGATTGAATTGCTTGAAAATGATTTTGGAGCATGATTTGAGAATATATTTGAACAAGTATGATTCATAGTTGAGGTTAAATTGAATTCTAAAAAAAAATTATATAACCCTTGTGAGTTTGATTTTGGCCTTATAGGGACTTTACATATTATTCCTTTTGCTTTTATTGTGTGATTATACTCTCCATATGCTTGTTTTTCATGACCGTATTGCACATGTCTATTGCTTGTGAATTTCAAATGATTGAGGCATTTTTTCCTTTAGCAGTATTATACCCTATCTACCTTACATATTATCCTTTGCTTCAAGCCATCTGAGCCTTAAAACCTAATTTTTTTATAGCTCCACAAAAATATATCATAGTCATTGATTAGCCTGACCCCATCCGGGAATTAGGAGGAGAATTGGTGAAAAATCTTTATGTTGGAGTTGCTTTGAGTGGAGATAATGTATGTACAGTTGTGCATTGCGAGAGGCATAACCAAAATAAGGTAACCCTTCTTGCATAATAGAGATGACTCATTACTAGGGGCCTAAGGAGGATAAAATTCATTTAGGAGTAAAAGTCTAGTAAGCTTGGACCTAGGGAGGATAAAATTCACATAGGGGCAAAAGTAAGCATAAAAGAAAAAAGAAAAGAAGTCATCATTCAAATGGAAAAATGCATGAGTTGTATGGCTATTGAAATCGAAAGAGCTTATTGCTATGTAATGGAGTTTATGTTATTGGAATGGTTTGCGAAGTATGGAAGTTTTGGTGTTGTTCTGGTTGATTATTGTTCCTTTTTCCCGGATTTTTAGCACCACAAGCCTAAATATTTCCCATTCCTTATATTCCTACCAAAGCCCCATTATAACCCTATAAAATTCCTCATGATGTTGTTTGCAAGTAATGACTTTCACGGTGTATAGAGCATTTTGGATTTAGTTGAGAGTTGAACTTTAAAGCCTAAACACATGAGAGCTCGAGTGAAACACATTGTCCCGGTGAGGTTGAATTAAATTTGCCTTTACTATTGGATCGCTCATATACTTGTTATGATGTTTGTTCTCTTATTCATGGCTCCTATTTATTGATGTTGCTTTTCTAAAACTACTGCATGCAAATCTTATTTGTGGGATCATTAATTCTATATTTGTTTTTCATTGCTTGAGGACAAGCAAAAGTCTAAGCATGGGGTAGTTTGATAGTCTATTTTAGTTATATATTTGCATATTATTTTAGATCATTTTAATGCATATTTTACATATTTTATAGTTAATTGATATTATTTGGTTTTCAGAGTCTACACTAGTGCTTTAATTATATTTCAGGTATTTTCGGGACAATTTGGAGATAATTTGGGGCTTAATGGATACAAGCATGTTCGAATTGGTTCACGCCGAAATCCGAATGGAAATTTTAGAAGAAATGTCGGAATATTGCCTAGTTGGATATTGAAGCAAGATAATGGATTTTGCCGTTGATATATTAGCATGAGTTTTATTAGTTTACTAGAGATAACCAAACACCAACACACAAAGCAACTATGGACAGTCCAATGACGAGCCCAAGTCACAGCCCAATGAAGACACCAAGACCATCAGCCCACAATTGTGACTCCTCACACAACATCTCTGTGATAGCTTGCTCGGGAGTAGAGGACAAAACAAGGAACGTTCTCGAATAGAGTGAATACCCACAAACCTTGTAATATATATATATATATATATATATATATATATATATATATATATATATCAAATAGTAAATCGGAGATTGAAATCAATACAAAGGAAGCATCTTTCACAAATTCCCCTACAATGTCTAACCCTATTATTCTGTATGGTATCAGAGCCTGAGACAACAATCGCTGCTCGGTTCCTCGCAAATCATGGCAGACCCATCATTGGTTGCTCAACTGCAAGCCGCCATGGCTCAGGCTTCCTTGTCTTCACCTCTCGGCCATACTCCCTCTTTTTCTACCCTAAACACAATCAAACTCTCTCCTACTAATTTTCTTCCATGGCTTCGTCAAATCACTCCTTACCTTCGCTCTCAAAGACTTCTGGGCTATGCTGATGACTCGTTGCCTTGTCCTTCTCCAACAGATGGACGCTCAGACTCGATCGAGGCCTGGATCGCCAAAGATCAACTGGTCCTCGCTATTTTATCTGCTTCCCTTACCGAACAAGTGATGGCCCAAGTGCTCGACTGCACCACATCGAAACAGGTATCGGACAGACGTCATGATCTGTATGCTTCTCGTTCCAACGCTCAAATTGTGCAAACAAGGTTGCAACTTGCGGGTATAAAGAAAGGAGAAGACGAGACTGCTACTGCATATTTCAATCGGTGCAGCGCGCTCGTTCAACAGGTTCAAGCAGCCGGACAAACGGTGAGCGACCAAGAGTTTGTCACCTATCTCCTTGCAGGTCTCGGGTCAGATTATGATGCCATGGTCACAACACTATCCACGCAGCCTGTGCTTCCCAAACCCTATGAGGTACTCTCGTACTTATTTCTTCAAGAAAGTCGAATCAATCGCAACAATGCTGGGCTTCTTCCTACCCCCTCAAACACCCTCACCACTGACTCTCCTGGAGAAAAAAATCCCGAGCTTCATTTCACCTCTACAAGAGGCAGAGGCCGTGGACGAGGAGAGTCCAACAATGGCCGAGGCAGGGGAGATTCCAATGGCAGAGGCGGCCGTTCTAACCGGGGTCAAGGTAATTCTCAAACTTTCTCTGGTGCACCTGATACTCGGCCTATATGTCAGCTATGTGAAAAGAGAGGCCACACTGTTGCGCGTTGCTGGAACCGTTTCGATCATTCCTTCCAGCCACCTCCTCCAACAAACTTTCAGGCCAACAACACTACAACAAATTGGTATCCTGACTCTGCAGCTACTCATCACTACACCCCGGACTTGGCCAATCTTCGTCTCGACAGACTACCGTATGAAGGTTCTGAATCGGTGTCCTTAGGCGATGGCTCCTCCATTCCCATCCATCATCACGGTTCCTCTTTCTTACCCTCAAACACTCATCCCTTCAAACTGTCAAATTTGCTTCATGCTCCTTATCTCACTAAAAATCTTATATCTGTCAATAGATTCTGCAAAGAAAACAATGTCTACTTTGTTTTTGATAAAACTTGTTTTCTTGTGAAGGATTCTCAGACGCGAGCCACTCTGGCTCAGGGCACCGTTAAGGACGGCCTGTATGCCTGGCCAACTTCGTCACCATCGTGCACATCGCCGCTTCTCCACACCACCACCACCAATCTGTCCCCAACGTCTCTCTTGTGGCACTTCCGACTAGGACATCCGTCTCACCAAATAACCAAGGCTGTGGTTTCGGAGTTTAATCTTCCTGGATCATCAGGCCGGCTTGCCTTTCCTTGTGTCTCATGTTCATGGGCCAAGGCTCATGCTTTACCCCATTACACTAGCTTGTCTCGTTCCAATGGTCCCTTGGGTCTCTTGTTCATGGATGTTCATGGATGTTCGTGGATGACTACTCTAAGTTTACTTGGATTTTTCCCTTTCAAAAAGAGGCATCTCCAGTAAATTGCATGTGCCCTCCTGATGAAGCCCGACTTCCACTATTGGCCCAACCACTTGCCCCTACGAATCAGGCACACTCACAAGACTCTCATACCTCATCAATCTCCCCAAACTTAAGTCTACAACAAATATCTCCGGCCCACCAAAACCCTTCATCGACGTCCAGTTCCTCCTCCATTTCATCGCCACCGCCAAACCCTGAACATCACCCTCCTGTGAACATACACCCCAGGGAAACCAGATAAAAAAAAACACAACCTTAAACCAATTGTCCGTACAGACGGCACAATTCCATGGCCTCCCCATGCCCTCACCACCACCACACTCACAATTCCTGAGGAACCCTCTTGTTTTTCCGAGGCTGTGAAATATCCAGAGTGGAGACAAGCAATGAGAGCAGAATTTTAAGCATTGATGGAGACCAATACTTGGTCTCTAGTTCCAGCAAATCCTTCGGCTAATGTGTTGGGAGTCAAGTGGGTGTTCAAAACCAAAAGAAGGAGTGATGGCACCATTGAAAGGAGGAAAGCCCGCCTCGTGGCAAAGGGTTATCATCAATTTTCTGGGGTTGATTATACCGAGACGTTTAGCCCAGTAGCCAAACCAAGCACCATTCGTCTTCTCCTCTCCTTAGCGGCGATGTATCGATGGCCGACAAGACAACTGGACATTCAGAATGCCTTTCTTCATGGTGCCCTAACAGAGGAGGTTTACGTTGTTCAGCCCCCATGTTTCATTCACTCATCCTTTCCCTCTCATATATGTCGTCTTAACCGATCTCTTTATGGCCTAAAGCAGGCGCCTAGGGCCTGGTTTGCCAAACTAAGTGATTCCCTAATCACAATGGGTTTCAATTCTTATCCTGCAGACACATCTCTATTCTTCTATAGCCATGGCACCAATTTAATCTTTGTATTGGTTTATGTCGACGACTTATTGGTCATCTCCTCTAACTCCAATCTAGCTGCAAAGTTTGTTTCCTCCATTTTCAGGATGTTCTCTGTTCGTGATCTAGGCCCTGCTGCATTCTTTTTGGGTGTTGAGATTACCAGAGATGCTTCTGGCTTCTTCCTCTGTCAATCTAAACATATTCATGATGTTCTTTCAAGGGATGGAATGATGAACTCGAAACCTCTACTCACCCCAATGGCGACTACATTTGATGCTACATCTTCGGCTCTTCCATTTGATAATGTCTCTCTCTACCGGAGCATTGTGGGGAGTCTCCAGTATCTTTTCTTTACCCGCCCTGATGTGGCGTTTGCAGTGAACAAAGCTGCTCAGTACATGCATCAACCAATACAGAATCACTGGCAAGCAGTCAAACGAATTCTTCGCTATCTAAAGCACACGGCTCATTACAAATTTCACATCTCTTCAGCAGTGAATCATCAAATCTCGGCATTCTCAGATGCAGACTGGGGCGCTGATAGATCTGATCGCCGATCCGTGAGTGCTTATTGTATTTTCCATGGCTCGAACCTCATCTCCTGGAGCTCCAAGAAGCAGAGTACCGTCTCTCGGTCTTCAACTAAAGTCGAGTATCGATCACTCGCTCTAGCCACCTGTGAACGCATCTGGATCCAGATTGTGTTAGCTTCTGTGGGCATTCGGCTTTCGCAAGCCCCGGTCCTTTGGTGTGATAATTTGGGGCCACGTACCTAGCTGCTAATCCAGTCTTGCACCATAAGATCAAACATTTATCCTTGGACTACCATTTCGTAAGAGAACGCGTTGCCAACAAATCTCTGAAGGTTGCATTCATCTCCTCTAAAGACCAATTGACTGACTCTCTAACGAAGCCTCTTCCTACATTGTAATTTCAAATTGCTCGATCCAAACTTTGTATTCGGCAGTTCGGATCGCAGGGGGATACTAGAGATAACCAAACACCAACACACAAAGCAACTATGGACAGTCCAATGACGAGCCCAAGTCACAGCCCAATGAAGACACCAAGACCATCAGCCCACAATTGTGACTCCTCACACAACAGCTCTGTGACAGCTTGCTCAGGAGTAGAGGACAAAACAAGGAACGTTCTCGAATAGAGTGAATACCCACAAACCTTGTAATATATATATCAATTGTAAATCGGAGATTGAAATCAATACAAAGGAAGCATCTTTCACAAATTCCCCTACAATGCCTAACCCTATTATTCTGTATAGTTTATTATTTATGGCAATACACTATTAGATAGAATATTATATAGATAGATTAGGATGTTAGATTTATTATAGAGGATACGGAGTATATTATATATACTTCCATTCATACGTCGAACGTAGGTGGAACATAAGGCAGTAGCCGACCGACCGTGCTAACCCTAAACCTTTATTATGTTTTGTCTTATTTTTATGGAGATCTAAACTCTTACGTTTCATTTATGGATTGAAGCTTTGATTTGATAAAGTTGTGAGATTTCTATTCTTGTTCTATTCCTATTGATTCATATTGATTCTTTTGCGAATATTGTTGATTTCTTCTAGTCCGTATAACTAGTTGAGATTATTGCTAGGATTTTGTAGATTCCTCGTAGCGAACCTTAATCCATAGTAGCAATCATGCCTTTTTAGGACTCGTAGGACTAAACTGGTGTGTAGAGAATCAATTACATGTTGAATGCTGACGCGTAGCTTGGTGTTGCATGTATCCTGATTAATTCTTAATCTTAATGCTACTATTAGGTTGAATCTTGACCGTGTTAGGGTTATCTAATTAGTAAGGGTTACTAGGACTCGTATGACTAGTAATTTACACAAGATCAGGACAGGAGCAATAATAGGATAAAAAGAGAACTTGAAGAAGAATCGACGATCAACCGGTCAAATTAAAGTGGATATCTGTAGATGAAACTCTATTCTTAATTGCTATCTCCATTAACTTGTTTATAGTTTATTTTATTTTCTTTCTTATTCTCATCACACCAAAACCCTCTTTTGTCTTAATTGGTAAATAGACTTAACTTAGGAATAACTTGATTCTCTGTGGGATCGACTCGTATTTACTGCACTACATTAGTTAGGTAGGTTCGAATTTATTTTGATACGGTTAACGCGACTAAAAACCGTCCATCAACGGTCATTGAACCAATCAGCCATTTTTCTTCTTATATACTCAAACAGTGCAACTATGGGATACCCTTTTGCTTTCTTCAATATAGCATTTATACACTCAGCATTATTTGTTGTCATAAGATTGTACTTGTCACCTTGGAAGTGAGCCCTCGACCATTTTTAGAAGTTGCATCTTTGAGATAATTTCCAATCTCGATGATATGGCACAAATGCTTTGTAAGTATCCTTCAAATTCCTTTGTAGTGTAGCATTCCTCTACGGTCATTGAACCAATCAGCCATTTTTCTCCTATTACACTCAAACAGTGCAACTATGGGATACCCTCTTGCTTTCTTCAATATAACATTTATACACTCAGCATTATTTGTTGTCATAAGATTGTACTTGTCACCTTGGAAGTGAGCCCTCGACCATTTTTGGAAGTCTGCATCTTTGAGATAATTTCCAATCTCAAAGTTGATGGCACAAATGCTTTGGAAGTATCCTTCAAATTCCCTTGTAGTGTCCCTGGGTTTACTTGTGCATGTGCAAGTAAGATGGCAACAACTCATAATTTTCCTCTGGCGTTCCTCTTATCAAGTCTTGTGCCAATCCTTTTGATTTCCATGTCTTCCAGTATCTTACATCTTGCATAAATTCCTTTTACATTGTATTTCGAATCTGATTAGGATCTGGCCCTTTTGCGACACATTCATACCTTGATTAGTGATATGGAAAAATTAAGTAATAAGGTCAAATTTAGATCACAAACTAACTGTCATCTTCATTCATACAATGGATTAAATGTAGTTAATACAATTGTCATCAATCATACGTTATCTCAATCTTGTCTGCTACAGCTTGATATGATGGTTTCCGGTTTTGCCTACATCTAACCGAAAACGAACATATGTGCTCTTCATTTACTCTTCTGATCTCAAAGTAGCTTGAGTTCTTGAAAGAAGTCGCTACCACTGTCCATTTGCAGCTCGCATCAATAAAAATCACATTGTACTTTGTAGGTGATGATTTCTTCACTCGAAATTGGAAGTTCTCTTTCACTGCCATATTAGCCACTGCACTCCTTAGCTGAATCTTTGAGTTGAAAATCTGCCCCACATGGATGAAATCAACGTCATCTTTCTAATGATCACTAAGGTCTTCATTTAGATCTTCATCATCGCATGTATCTGTAAATTCTGATGCGAAATCAGTAGTTGTGAGAGCTAGTGTGTCATCAACACTTGTCTCTTAAGCAAACTCATCAGACACTATGCCCATACTTGTTTGCTGCACAATTGCTGTTATTTCAATCCCATTTACCTTTTTCTTAGCAGATACATAGAGTGGAAAAGACCATGCTGCCTGAGGCGCATCATTTATACCCATGAATGCCTTGAGGTGTTCATTTTTGTTGAGTGTAAATGGATCCTTCAATTTGTGTAAAGAATGCAAGTGGCTTAACTCCAGCTCATACGTTTCCAAGCAAATGTCAAATATGTCGCTTATCATCTGTTCGAGGGATTCCAACTCAATTGTACTTTCAATCACAAACGCCTTAGAAACAATATCTCCCACATATTCACATAAACCATTTGCCATCTTCAATTCTCCTCCAAAACAAAATGTTTAATTATATTTTGATTTCCATCTGTTTACACAACACAGGGTTCAATATACAAAGAACAAAGAATCAATTTCATTATTGTATACATTTCCTGATTCCAATTCTCAATTCTGTGCTTAAATAACAACAAATCAGTCAGAGACAGCAAATCAATTCGTGGAACAGAACAAACTCAATTGAGATTCCAACAAATACTCTGAAGAATCCTCAAAAGAAACTATAAAACAGTCCAAATTCACTTCTAACCATGCTAAATCATGATGAAAATCAATATTTTTAGATCTATACTGAATCGAAAAGCAAAAAACAGGCAATATATGTCAGAACCCTAGGTTGTGTAATTGAGATTCAAATTCTAAATTGATATTTTTAAAGTGATTTTTATGTTGAAATTTCACGTTACATACCTTTATTCTCTGTCAATTCCGTTATATTCTCGTTGCTTCTGATTCGAGTGTGTGTTCAATCGTCTTCGAAGCTTCGGATCACGCGATTCCAGATCTGTAAATTTGCAAATGGATTCGCTCTAGAATGATGGAGGAAGAAGGAAGGAGTGGGGTTGGAGGATTCCAGTGTGTGTTTGATTATGGGAGTAGCTGATGGCTTTGCGCGATTCCAGATTTGGAGATTTGCAGATGGAATCGCGCGAGAACGATGGAGGAAGGAGGAAGGCAGCGCGTGTGTGGTCACGTGTATATGTAAGGTGTAAGTTAGCTAATTAATTAAGTTTAGGTAATAATTAGCTAATTAAACCTTCATAAAGGTATAATTACCTAAATCACCCCCTTTTTTTTATACAGGCGAGAATTTGATGATGTCAACCACGGTTGTACCACCGCCCAAGAGTGTTTATACGAATGAGAGTTTGAAACTCTAAATTGAAACTCCAAGACGACGATCCGGACTCCAAAGACATATGAGTGAGTCGATTAGTGATTGTGCTTATCATCCCGTGCCTTTCTATGCTCTATTGATCTCTGAGTCGTCCACGTCTTCATTTTTTGTATCTTCTTTGATTGAGATGGCGGCTGAGGAGTTTGGTTAGCATATTCGAGAACTAGTTTGGTTTTATGCCAGGAAGGTCAACTACTGAGGCTATCCATTTGATGAGGCGCTTGGTGGAGAAATATAGGGAACGAAAGAGAAATCTACATATGATTTTCATTGATTTGGAGAAGGCATACGATAGCATGCCAAGAGACCTTATATGGGAATGTTTGGGAGCTAAAGGGGTCCCAGAAACTTACATGAGAGTTGTCAGGGATATGTATGATGGCTCACAGACTAGTGTGTACTCACACGGTGGGGACCCTAAGTACTTTGCGGTACAAGTGGGTTTGCACCAAGGCTCGCCTTTGAGTCCGTTTCTCTTTACAATTGTCATGGATGTGGTGTCGAGTAGTATCCAGGGTGAGATCCCGTGGTGCATGTTGTTTGCAGATGATGTTGTTCTGGTGGATGAGAGGAGACTTGGGGTGAGCAGCAAGTTGGATCTATGGATGAGACGAGAGCAGAAGAGTTTCCGAATGAGCAGGACGAAGACATAGTACGGGGCGGAGAGGAAGAAGAAGACGGGGATGTCAGCATGGGTGGGGACCTTGTACCGAAGAAAGATAGTTTCAAGTATCTGGGATCTGTGATGCAGAGCCATGGAGGTGTAGACATGGATGTCAAGCATCGGAATCAAGTAGGCTGGCAGAAATGGAGGGTTGCGTCAGGAGTCTTGTGTGACAGAAAAGTTCCACTCAAGCTCAAGGGTAAGTTCTACAGAGTGGTGGTGAGATCGGCTTTATTATACGGGGAAGAGTGTTGGGCGACAACTAAGGCACAAGAAAAGAAACTCGCAGGGGGCTGAGATGAGGATGCTCAGGTGGATGTGTGGTTTGTCCTTGATGTTGTGAGCCTAATTCTCCATATTTTTCTACTTACTTTTATATCGATTTCTGCATGCATTTCATACATTTGGGCTAGAATAGTACAGAATCTGTGTAGTTTACACTTATTTGCCAATTATGGAGGTCTACACAAGTTTTTGATATATTTCGCAGAAATCAGACGCACTTTGGAGCTTAAAGGAAAGTCATGGAGAAGCTAAGAATGGTGCAGCTAGATAAAATGCCATTTTTTGGTATTCATCATTCTGAATCAAGCTTTGATTTCTTCATGAGAGTTGTAGCCCTCGAAAAGATCTTTCCAACGCATGATCATATGCGTCAATCCGATGAACGAGGACTCGGGAAAAGTGCGTTTTAAGAACATAGCAGAAAGCTGAGAGATTTACTCGATATCGAGAAATTTTAGTCGATATCGAGGAAGCCCAAATCGAGCTGGAGTCCCACAAATCGACAAGGATGCTGAGCCAAAAACATTCAAGTCGATATCGAGGAAATCTACTCGATATCGAGTATAAATCAAGTCCACAAGCATCCTGGGAGCCGAGATCGACGAAGAAGTTGAAGACGGAGAAAAGTTGTTCGATATCGAGTAAAAATCAAGTCGACTTTGCTCATGGAGGCAGGAATCGAGTTGCTGAATAGAAGACGAGAAAAGTGCTAGTCGATATCGAGCAATTCTAGTCGATATCGAGCAATTCTAGTCGATATCGAGCAATTCTAGTCGATATCGAGGAAATCCCCAGTGGCCGACGTCGAGCTATCCGATTCTTATTAAGTTTCTATCCCGAATCCAATAGTGATATTTTCGAGATGAAATTCTATCAAGATCTATCAAGGTGCTATCAAGTCAAGAGAGAAGATATTTTATCCACGTTAGATATAGTCCTAGTTGATTTAATTATTTATTTCCATGTTTTATCTCTAGATAAAAGATGGATAGAATTAGATTTAGATATAGTTTTCTTTCCTAAAATAGCTAGGGAATGAAGCCTATAAATAAAGCCCTAGGGGGCTGATTTTCATTCATTCAAGTCAAGTCGTCTTAGGGCACAGAGAGAGAGAAGGCAAGAGAGAGAAGAGAGGAGAGAGAGAGAGAGAGAGAGAGAGAGAGAGAGAGAGAGAGAGAGAGAGAGAGAGGAGGAGGCGAGAAAGGAGAGAGAAGGAGGAACGTTTTGTAAGTTTAAGTTTTATTTTGAATGTTAAAGTTAGTTTTTTTTTATTATGGTTTGTTTCTAATTTCCTTCTTCTAGGGTTGGGGTGATCCCAACATAGATATGTGTGTTTGATTTATAAATCCATCAATTTATATGTCTTTATCATCATCTACCTGTGTGCTTAATCCTTTGTGAGAGTTGAGGAAATTCCTTATTCATGATATTGAAGCGAAAGTGATCTTAATATGAATTGGATAGTAATTAGGATTTATTTGCGAAAGTCGACTAATCCTAATTAAGAAAAGGTGGAAACAAATTAGGTTTTTATGTGAGAGCCTCTATCACCTAAATTGTTGGAATTTGCGAAAGTCGATTCTTTGATATAAAGCATGCATCTTTATGTGATTTATGATCTACAAATATGTTTATTGTTGTGGTGATTCCTAACCTTGGAAGTTTGCATCTTTATTTGTTTTATTTTATTATTTTTATTCGGCACATATTCTACTCGATATCAAACCACCATTCTCTCTTCATCCCTCGACGTCGACTAACATCGAACAAGTCTTAGTCGACGTCGAAACCACCCTCATCACCTCTTCCCGCTATCCCTGAACCCCAAAACACACTAAACCTAGAACCGTTGACTTCTCTCCTAAGGATGAACCTAACTCCCCTATACTATAGCGGGGGTCTTGACTATAAATTTATTTGGTCTAGAAACCCTCTCGTCAAATTGCCGCCGTTGCCGGGGAGATATCAATCGCGCCTAATTTAATTGTGTTTAAGGTTCAGAAAAGCCCATCCCTTTTTCTTACCCTATCACATACCCTACCACCACCTACCTCACCGGTACCAACTGGGTGCCAAGCTTTTGCCACTAATTTGTGTTCTTGATTGTGATTTCAAAGCTTAGGTACAAAGATGGAAGACTTTGTCGAAGGGAATCCTGTATAGGAAGAATGGTTTCAAGATTTGAGACGGAGAAATAGGATCGCAGTGGAGGAGTCACGATTAAGGGAAATAGCCCGGCTGGAGGACTTCGTCCAAAGACTTGAGGCTTCCTATCATTCTAAAGGATTAGAGCCTCCTTCTTATGAGGAAATTGAAGCTATGGAAAGTGATGAGGAAGAAGAAGATTGGAACGAACAATGGGTACTCCCACGGTACATGAGAGCAACAACGCCAATCGATGTCGACTACCCCATAGTCGACGTCGACCACATTACAGAAACCCATGTATGTCCTTCCCCGATCTCGATTCCACCTTTGCAATCTATCTTTGAAAAACCATTTGAAGGACCCCAAGAAGAAGAAGCACTAGAAGAGAAAAAGTTGGACATTGTTGCCCAGGGCATTCCAAGATCGCTTTTACCTTACAAAGTGAAGGCTATCCCCGATGATTTTGAGCAACCGATGTTCATATTCAAGTATGGGGTCCTAGCAAAGTGGCATGAAGCTCCGCGGGATAAGGAGGAAATATCTCTTCCCTCTCCACTGTTCTGTTGTGGTGGAGATACACAACCAAGTCAACCTATGAAGCGGAAGAGGTATAATGATGAGGTATGTATATTTTCTTTTTATCTTCCCTTATACATGCTAGCTCGAGCCAGGGAAGATGAATGGGTGGAGATATGGAGCGTCCACTCAGGGAGGTTTAAGCTTCTTCACATGATGCCCCCGGATGAGATTCCACGCTTCCCACCACCGAAGGAACCACCCGATCCACCTATACCTCCGGACAAAGATGAGCCAAGCTAATGCTTAAAGGAGAAGTCGGCCTAGTGACTATAAAGTCTAGAGCGTGTAAATAGACATTTATTTTTGGGACTTTTGGACATTTTTTCTTTTGTTTCTGGTTTTTCAACTTTTAGTTTTTCTATTGTGGGTATTTCTCTTCTACATTTTTCAGGTCCATGGGGATAAAAGCAAGCTAAATCAGACTCGGCCCAGGCATTTACACTCGATATTATGAAGCCTTGCACACCTGTCTAGTGAGTTTCTTTCTTCACCCTTGTTTTTATACAGTGAGGACATTGTAATGTTTAAGTATGGGGTGGGGGGAGGGCTTACTTTGTGCATATTTGATTTATTTGACCATATTTGTGCATATTTGAAGTTTATTTCTTGAATTGCTTATACATGGTTATTTTGGAATTCATTATTGATTTATGTGCTTACATGCATGTTTTTCAAAGTTTGAAAAAATGGCCCCCATTGAAAATTTTGAATAAGTGTCATGGAAGCTTTAATTGAACTCGACGATGCAAAATTAGATTCATTAGAGATATAGCATGAAATTGCTTAGTAAAGGGAAGTCACAATGAAGTGCATTATTTTATTGAAAACCATGAAAGGAGGTAAAATTTGAAGTTGCTTTTGACATGTTGCATGATAAGAGGATGGAGGACTTTATATTTCCATATAATGCTCATATTGTTTATATCCTATCCAAACCTATGCTTATGCATCACAAAAGCCATAATATGCCTTATTTCATATTTGCTCCATATGATCTAAATATTGCCCATTCTTTACCTTATTTCCTATCCGGTGATTATGTTGAGAATGATGTTACATTATGGAGATTATTATATGGTGTTTGTGTTGTTGTTATCATTATTGGAGTTTGGTAAGAAATTGTTTGAAAAAAAATATGGAAAATTTAATGAGTGAAAGAAAATCCGATCACCTTAGGAGATAAAGGTAGATCGACCCTGCTCGCTGAGATAATAGTTTGGCGAGATGGGACACCAGGTGAGGAGTCCAAAGCACTACGTATCCGGGGCCATTCATGACACCCATGTTTGCGACTCGCGAGAAGGCAGTGCTGAGGTTAGAGAGGTAAAAGCATATTATTGAAAAAAAAGCATTGAGCGGATGAGAGAAAGGTGAGAAATCAAAAGAAGAAGGAATGTGGAAATTCAGTTTGGAAAAGTACTCCATTTCCCCGGATCATTAGCACCACATTGCCCACCTTTAGCCTTTTACCAATCTATTCCTTATTTAGCTTAAATTAAAGTCCTCTTGATTATTAATGCTTTGTCACTTATAAATTGTTTTGCATAACCCTCCTTTTGTGAGTAAATGTTGCTTTTTATTGCACATGCATGAATTTGTGACACTAGTATCTTTTCGAGGATGGTAATTGATTGCAGGGTTATATGGCAATGAATCTAAGATGTTGAGAGTTTGAATTCTTCCCTTGTATGACAATTAAAAGTATTGCTTGAGGACAAGCAAGCTTAAGTATGGGGTGTTTGTTGTGAGCCTAATTCGCCATTTTTTCTACTTACTTTTATATCGATTTCTGCATGCATTTCATACATTTGGGCTAAAATAGTACAGAATTTGTGTAGTTTACACTTATTTGCCAATTATGGAGGTCGACACAAGTTTTTTTATATTTCTCAGAAATCAGACGCACTTTGGAGCTTAAAGGAAAGTCATGGAGAAGCTAAGAATGAAGCAGCTGGAGAAAAGGCCATTTTTAGGTATTCATAATTCTGAATCAAGCTTTGATGTCTTCATGAGAGTTGTAGCTCTCGAAAAGATCTTTCCAACGCATGGTCATATGCGTCAATCCGATGAAGGATCACTCGGGAAAGTGCGTTTTAAGAACAGAGCAGAAAGCTGAGAGATTTACTCGATATCGAGAAATTTTAGTCGATATCGAGGAAGCCCAAATCGAGCTGGAGTCCCACAAATCGACAAGGATGCTGAGCCAAAAACATTCAAGTCGATATCGAGGAAATCTACTCGATATCGAGTATAAATCAAGTCCACAAGCATCCTGGGAGCCGAGATCGACGAAGAAGCTGAAGATGGAGAAAAGTTGGTCGATATCGAGTAAAAATCAAGTCAACTTTGCTCATGGAGGCAGGAATCGAGTTGCTGAATAGAAGACGAGAAAAGTGCTAGTCGATATCGAGCATTTCTAGTCGATATCGACCAATTCTAGTCGATATCGAGGAAATCCCCAGTGGCCGACGTCGAGCTATCCGATTCTTGTTAAGTTTCTATCCCGAATCCAATGGTGATATTTTCGAGATGAAATTCTATCAAGATCTATCAAGGTGCTATCAAGTCAAGAGAGAAGATATTTTATCCACATTAGATATAGTCCTAGTTGATTTAATTATTTATTTCCATGTTTTATCTCTAGATAAAAGATAGATAGAATTAGATTTAGATATAGTTTTCTTTCCTAGAATAGCTAGGGAATGAAGCCTATAAATAAAGCCCTAGGGGGCTGATTTTCATTCATTCAAGTCAAGTCGTCTTAGGGCGCAGAGAGAGAGAAGGCAAGAGAGAGAGAGAGAGAGAGAGAGAGGAGAGAGAGAGAGAGAGAGAGAGAGAGAGAGAGAGAGAGAGGTGAGAAAGGAGAGAGAAGGAGGAACGTTTGGAAGGTTTTGTAAGTTTAAGTTTTATTTTGAATGTTAAAGTTAGTTTTTTTTTTTATTATGGTTTGTTTCTAATTTCCTTCTTCTAGGGTTGGGGTGATCCCAACATAGATATGTGTGTTTGATTTATAAATCCATCAATTTATATGTCTTTATCATCATCTACCTATGTGCTTAATCCTTTGCGAGAGTTGAGGAAATTCCTTATTCATGATATTGAAGCGAAAGTGATCTTATTATGAATTGGATAGTAATTAGGGTTTATTTGCGAAAGTCGACTAATCCTAATTAAGAAAAGGTGGAAACAAATTAGGTTTTTATGTGAGAGCCTCTATCACCTAAATTGTTGGAATTTGCGAAAGTCGATTCTTTGATATAAAGCATGCATCTTTATGTGATTTATGATCTACAAATATGTTTATTGTTGTGGTGATCCCTAACCTTGAAAGTTTGCATCTTTATTTGTTTTATTTTATTATTTTTATTCGGCACATATTCTACTCGATATCAAACCACCATTCTCTCTCCATCCCTCGACATCGACCAAGTCTTAGTCGACGTCGAAACCACCCTCATCACCTCTTCCCGCTATCCCTGAACCCCAAAACACATTAAACCTAGAACCGCTGACTTCTCTCCTGAGGACGAACCTGACTCCCCTATACTATAGCGGGGGTCTTGACTATAAATTTATTTGGTCGAGAAACCCTCTCGTCACTTGCGCGACACAATCAGAAACGAAACTATCCGAGAAAGGATGGGAGTGGCTAGTATTCAGGCTAAGCTACGGGAATCGAGACTACGATGGTAGGGACATGTGCAGAGGAGAGATCCAAGTGCGCCGATGCGAAGATGTGACAACTTGGCTATCGAAGACATTCGTCGGGGCAGGGGGCGTTCAAAGAAGAGTTGGGTGAAATGATTAGACATGATCTGACCGCGCTGGGACTTACTGAGGAGATGACACGCGATATGATGCAGTGAAAAAGTGCTATCCGGGTTGACGAACACTATTCGGGTGCAACGTTTATCGCATCATGCCTCCCTTCCCTTCTAGCACAACTTTCTTATGCGCATTCTTCTCATCGTTTTCTTTCTTTTATGTTTTGATTTATGGTTTTTTGGAGTCGTGTTATCATATTTCCTTGTTGTCTTGTTATTTGGATCACTAGGAAACACCCTCTCGACCTAGTCGGGGCAAGGATGCGTACAATTCGACCCCCCAGACCCTGCTCTGAGCGGGACATACTGGGCTTGTTGTTGTTGTTGTTGGCTTCTCGGTGTATAAGATAATTGAATTTCTTTCCTTTTTTAAAAAATAAAAAAAATTAGCCAACCCACTTTTCTGTGGGTCGGATCCCCCATCAAATCGGGTTTGTAGACGCCTTTTCCTTTGATGGGTTTCTGCCTCTGTCTCTGTTGTGAGCGGAATCTGCCATGTTTTACAGCAACTTTTATATCGATTTCTGTATACATTTCATGCATTTGTGTTAAGATAATACAGAATCAATGTAGTTTATGTTTATTTGCCAAATTATGGAATCTACACCAGTTTCTGTTTAATTCGCAGAAATCGAGGCATTTTACAGCAATTCTACAGAAGGTAGGAAAAGCTCGGAAAACCATTACAGAAGTCCAAGGTCAAAGCATCAGAACAAGGCTGAAAGCCAGGTCTACTCGATCTCGAGTGACCCTGGTCGAGCTAGACGAGCATGACCGGGCACAGCTTGGTCGACAAAACCATTCTCGACAAGCCTGAGAACCCGAGCACCCAACTCGATCTCGACGAGTCTTACTCGAGATCGACGAAGACCCAGAAGCCATGTCCGAGTCCTTCGAGGAGATCCACTCGAGAAACCCTAGTCGCCGAGCCAGTCTACTCGACCTCGACTAGTCCAACTCGAGGTCGACGAAGGCCAGTGAGCCAAGATGAGCCACATCGAGCAGATCTAGCCGAGACGACGAGTCAAGCCGAGCCACCTTACTCGACCTCGACGAGCCCTACTCGAGGTCGACAAGAGCCCAGTTCCAGAAGCTTCTCGACTTGTCTTGTCCGAGTAGAGTTGACGTTGCTTGGTCGCGAAGGCGAGGATTCTATCCGATCTATCAAGTTCTATCTATGGAAGGAGGAATCTATCAAGACATGAAGACTTTCCCATATTAGTTTTATCTTTTTCCTTATGGATTTAATTCCATTAAACATTTATTTATCATTAAGGCTTTTTAGATAGAATTTAGATATAGATATTTATCTTCTTTCCTAGATTAGCTAGGGAATGAAGGCTATAAATAAGGCCCTAGGGGCTCAGTTTTAATGATTCAATTCCAGAACACGATTCAAATTTCGAAGAAAAGTAGTTAGTTCCATTCAGATACAGTTAGGAGTTGGAGGTTTTTAAGGTTTTGGCGGTTTACGAAAGTTGATTGCCAAGATTGTAAAGGCTTTGAATTTAGTTTTTAATGCAAGTTTCTTTCATCAATTCAATGTCTGCAATTGCGATGAGGTGTGAGTAGTCCACCCACTTCTGGGGCTGGGGTGAGCCCGACGGTGGCCATGTGAAGCGATGCGATAAAGGTCAGATTTTTTGTGTGATTCATCTTCTATCCCTATGAGCATGATTCTTTTGCGAGAGTTGAAGGTGATCCTTGTTTGTGTTATTGAAGCGAAAGTAATCTTAATGCAACTTGGATTAATTATGTGAAAAGGGTTAGTAACAATTAGGGTTTATGCGAGAGCCTCTATATGCCTAGTTGTTAATAACGAAAGTTATTTGATGGAAAGCATGATCTTTTATGCCTTTATGTGTTGTTTTGCATGGTTATCGTTGTGGTGTTGAAACCCTAGTCTTGGAGGTCTTTTATTATATTGAGTTAATTTTCTGTCAGAAAGCTGAGTTTGGGTTTCGAGCAATTGCAATTTAAATTTCTGTTCTTTTACTGTTTCTTGTCGAGATAGAGGAAGGCTTCGTCGAGATCGAGTACCACCTTTGTCGATCTCGAGTTGTCTTAGTCTGTGTCGAGTTAGCTTTCTTCTGTTTTCGTCGATTTCAAGTTTCTGTCTTTATTTCCTTTGTCGAAGTCGAGTACCTCTTGTCGAGGTCGAGTTGCCCTTGCCGGGATTTCTTGTCTGCTGTGATTGTCGACTTGCTGTTGTCGATTGCCGTGGTCTATCTCGAGTAGGAGTTAGTCGAGATCGACGAGACTGTTGCTTTGCTTTTAGTTCCTGTTTGCTTTCGTCTTTGCTTTGTCTTTTATTTCTGTCTTTTGTTATTTACTTTAGTTGCCCTTGCCGGGATTATTTGTTTTTATTTTATTTCTGCTTCTGCTTGTGTTTCTGTGCTTTTCTGCTGCTGTGTCTGTGAGAATCTGATAGCTACCTAAGAACTGCTGACGTGCTTCCTCGTGGATTCGATCCTGACTTTTCTCTTACTACAACGGGAGGAAGTCTTGTATTTATTTGCTGAGACAGGGGAGTCGTTCTAATCCATATTCTTATTCTATACTTGACTTACTCCTGCAACAACAAATTGGCGCCGTTGCCGGGGAAGCAATCAATCGCGCCTTAGGTAGTCAGTTCTCACTGTTTCTTCGAGTGAACTCGCAGGTGTATGCGCCGTTCTGGTCTACCACCTGAGTATTACGGCTTAGACGACCCAGAGCGCCTTATACACGTCAGAAATAAACTACAAAGAGCCATGTCGGCCGCTGAAACACAGGAGCAGCTGATACAGAGGCTTACCAGGGATCTAGCCGCCAGAGATGCTGCTCTAGCCACCAACAATGCTGCTCTCGCCGCTGAGAGAGCAGCAAGGGAACAAGCACAAGCTGAGCTTGCCCAGTACCCAACCACTGCAGAGGATTACATGCATCCAACACTCGTCGTGCCTGAATCGGCGATTCTAATCCCTGAAAACTCTTTTGAAATTCGCACTCAATTTCTTATAGAGCTTAAAAATAATGCCTTTTACGGCAGATTTAATGAGTGTCCTCTTGAACATATTACTAACTTTCATGATATGTGTCGTACACTTGCAGAAGGCACAACTTTGGAATATGTCAAGATGAAATCTTTTCGCTGGTCGCTCGCTGGACCTGCACTGAAATGGCTGGAAGGGCTGAAAGCAAGATCACTCACAACCTGGGCCCAAGTAGAGCAAGAGTTTCTGAACAAATTCTTCCCACCTGCCAAAACAGCACATCTCCGCCAGAAAATCACCGCCTTTAAACAGCAAAAAGGGGAACCACTGGCAAAGGCATGGGAGCGCTACAAGGAACTTCTGCGATCTTGCCCTACTCATGGACAGCCGCCCTACATCATTCAGGAGATCTTCTTCAACTCTCTGGATCAAGTCACTAAGGACAGAATCAACAATTATACTCGCTATGAGTATCTGACAATGCCGCCAAGTGACGCATGGGGAGTACTGGAGAAGCTTACTACCTACGACAACAAGTATGGGTCTACTGTAACTTATGAAGAGAACCCATATGCCAGGCCAACACCATCCATGCCCCTCTATGAGCCATCAAAAGAGATCGATCCAGATGTCAGGGAGCAATACTACAGAGACCAGAATAGGAAGCTCATCAAGCAAGTCAAATATCTCTCTGTCAACCAGCCTTGCATAGAATGCGGATCGCAAAGGCACACCACTCCTGAGTGCCCACACACAGAACAAGTCAAAATGGCAGAGCATCATGAGAAGGCAGCCTACGCAGGGGGTCCAAATCGCTACATGGGGGACCAACGGTTTCAGCAACCACAATGGAACCAGGGAGTCCCTAGGAACCCCCCGCCCTACAGAGCTCCAGGACATCCTGAAAGGGACCAGAAAAAGGATGATATACAGACAGTCCTGGAAGAGATGCGGAGGAATCATGCTGAAACTAGGCAATCTTTCAACTCCGTCTATACTCAGATGCAAGGAGTCAACTCTAGGCTTGGGGAAATTGATATCTGGCGGAAATCAGTTGATACACAGATTGGTCAGCTAGCAGCAGCAATCCCCAAACAGTCAGGCGCTCTCCCTGGATCTTCAGAACCAAATCCTAAGGGAAAGACTGGACACATCGCTGCCGTAAAGCTAAGGAGCGGCCATCAACTTCGAGAGCCAGAGGTCGGGGAGCAGCAGGATGAGGAACAGCAAGTCAACCTCGACAAGACAGTAGTCGATCTCGACAAAGCCGTGGTCGACCTCGACAAAGGACTTGTCGACCTCGAGGAGAATCTTCAGAAACCTTCGTCTGCACAGCCCAGCAACTCGACGTCACCAAAACTGGTCGATCTCGACAAGAGGGTAGTCGATGTCGAGGAGCCTCAGGTCGAAAAATCTGTAGCAACTCCGACATCTGCTCTGGCTCCGAAAAAGAAGCTGCCTTTCCCCACGAAATCTCTAAAGGATCCAGCGGAGAAAAAGTTTGAGCGCTTCATCAAGATGCTTCAAAAGCTGAATGTCACCATACCCTTCACAGAAGCTCTCAATGAAATGCCGTCCTATGTCAAATTCCTGAAGGAGATTCTGAGCAAAAAGCGATCGATGGCAGAAATCACAGAGGAGTGCAGCCATCTGGACATATTAGAAAAGAGGCCGGATCCAGGTAAGTTTGCTATAACTATTGGATTTGGCCCATACAAAATTAATGCCCTATGTGATCTTGGAGCTAGTGTCAGTATTATGCCTTTAACGATTTGGTCCAAGATTAAGATAGGTGCACTGGAGCCTGTGGATGCTAGACTGTATATGGCCAACAACACGGTGGTCATTCCAACAGGCATGGTGGAAAATGTCCCAGTACAAGTAGGTAAATTCTTCGTTCCTGCTGATTTTTTAATTATTGATATGCAAGAAGATCCTGCTTGTCCAATTATTCTAGGGAGACCATTCTTGGCGACGGTGGATGCCAATATAAGCGTACGGAAAGGGGTACTCACTTTCAACATCAGCGATGAGGTGATTGAGTATTCCTTCAACAAAACTGAACAGCATACGGGTCCCATGGAAGAGGTCAAAGCTATCTCAGCTGGCTACATCACCTGCGGGGCACCAACGATCAGGAATATGACCCCTGAGGAACTGGAAAAGAGGGACATGGAGGCCCAGGTAGAGGAGATCATGGCAATCTTTAAGGAGAGCAAAGGAGCCAAGTATGGGGTCAAGCCAGGTCTACTCGAGGTCGACCACATCCTCATCGAGGTCGACCAAAACTCGGGGAGCTCAGAGCCTGCTCCCTCGACACAGACTCCACCAGACGGACAACCTTCGTCGATCTCGACTAAGCTTGTCGAGGTCGACCACCCCTCGGAGAGCCCAGCACCTTCCTCCTCGATGAGCAAGCCACAAGAAGGAGAAGGCTACTCGACCTCGAATAGCCTGGTCGAGATCGACAAGACCAGATCTTCCTCGACGCCGCCTTCTTCGACTACGCAGCAACCAGGAGGAGAACCCTCGTCGACCTCGAGTAGCCTTGTCGAGGTCGACCACCGCCAGACTTCACCAGATCCGTCTTCCTCGACCAGATCACCACCAGAGCCAGAGTCCTCATCGAGGTCGAGTACGCTTGTCGAGGTCGAGAAGATCAGTTCTTCCTCGACTTCTGATTCTTCGACCAGACCACCACCAGGACCAGCAGACTCGTCGACCTCGAGGAGCCCTAGTCGAGATCGACCAAACACCGTGGTGCCCGATTCCGTTTCCGCGAAGGTGAGCCAAGGTATGGATCTTTCTTCTCCTATTTCCATTAAAGATTTATCTATACATGGAAGAGGTCTGCCTTGGTATGTGCGATTGTGCAGGATTTCCAATGATGAGCCTAAGGAGTATGAAGTTGGAGACAAGCTCTATGTCTCTAAATCAAAGGATCATTGGTTCCCTAACAAGTTCAACAAGAAGCGGATGGGACCGTTCGTGGTGAACAAGATCCATTCTGGAGGATTACAGCTGATGGACAAGAATGGAGTCTTATTTGAGGCCCAAGCTACATGGGCCCTGCAGATGCCACCTTGAGCATTAATGAAAGTCGGCCTAGCGACTATAAAATCTAGAGCATGTACATAGACTTTTTAGGACATTTTTTAGACTTTGTTTTTGGTTTTTGGTTTTTGAACATTGTTTTTAGTTTTTGTTTTTGTTTTGTTGGTATATGTCTTCTAAATTTCAGGTCCATGGATAGAATCAAGCTATAGTCATACTCGGACTAGGAGGTGCTCCATCCAAAATTTTGCAAGCTCTGCACACATGTCTTGTGAGTTTCTTTCTTTACCCTTTACCTTGTTTTTATACAGTGGGGACACTGTAATGTTTAAGTATGGGGTGGGGGAAGGGCTTACTTTATGCATATTTGATCATATTTGACATTATATGTGCATTATTTCTTGGAATTGCTACATGGCTATTTTGGAATACATTATTTATTTATGTGCATATATGCATGTTTTCCAAAAGTTTTAGAAAAATAACCCCCATTGAAAATTTTGAAAGAATGTCATGGAAGCTTATATTAAACTCGACGATGCAAAATTGGATTCATTAGAGATATAGCATGAAATTGCCTAGTAAAGGGAAGTCACAATGAAATGCATATTTTTATAAAAACCATGAAAGGAGGTAAAATTTGAAGTTACTTTTGACATGTTGCATGATAAGATGATGGAGGACTTTATTTTTCCATATAATGCTCATTATTTGAAGTTCCTAGCCTTACCTATGCTTATGCATCACAAAAGCCATAATATGCCTTATTTCAAATATTGCTCCACATGATCTAAATATTTGCCATTCTTTACCTTATCCGGGGATTATGTTGAGAATGATGTTACATTATGGAAATGTTATATGGTTGTTGTGATTATTAGCATTATTGGAGTTTGGCTGGAAAGTGTTTGAAATATATGGAAAATTTAATGAGTGAAAGAAAATCCAATCACCTCAGGAGATAAAGGTAGATTGACCCTGCTCTCTGAGATAATAGTTTGGAGAGATGGGACACATTGTGAGGAGTCCAAAGCACTAAGTATCCGGGGCCATTCATGACACCCATGTTTGCGACTCGCGAGAAGACAGTGCTGAGGTCAGAGAGGTAAAAGCATTATTATTGAAAAAAGCAATATGAAAGGTGATGAATCAAATGGAAGAAAGAATGTGGTATGAAATTCAAAGTTTGAGAGTGATCTATTTCCCCGGATCAAAAGCACCACATTGCCATAAATTGCCCACCTTTAGCCTTTTACCAATCTACTCCTTCATGAGCTTAAATTAAAGTCTTCCTGATTATCAATGCTTTGTCACGTATGAATTATTTGTGCATAACCCTCCTTTTGTGAGTAGATGTTGCTTTTACATATTTGCACATGCATGGATCTGTGACAATAGTACCTTTTTAAGGATGGTAATTGATTGCAGGGACATATAAAGAATGAATCTAAGATGTTGAGAGTTTTAATTACTTCCCCTGAATGACAAATAAAAGTATTGCTTGAGGACAAGCAAGCTTAAGTATGGGGTGTTTGTTGTGAGCGGAATCTGCCATGTTTTACAGCAACTTTTATATCGATTTCTGTATACATTTCATGCATTTGTGTTAAGATAATACAGAATCAATGTAGTTTATGTTTATTTGCCAAATTATGGAATCTACACCAGTTTCTGTTTAATTCGCAGAAATCGAGGCATTTTACAGCAATTCTACAAAAGGTCGGAAAAGCTCGGAAAACCATTACAGAAGTCCAAGGTCAAAGCATCAGAACAAGGCTGAAAGCCAGGTCTACTCGATCTCGAGTGACCCTAGTCGAGCTAGACGAGCATGACCGGGCACAGCTTGGTCGACAAAACCATTCTCGACAAGCCTGAGAACCCGAGCACCCAACTCGATCTCGACGAGTCTTACTCGAGATCGACGAAGACCCAGAAGCCATGTCCGAGTCCTTCGAGGAGATCCACTCGAGAAACCCTAGTCGCCGAGCCAGTCTACTCGACCTCGACTAGTCCAACTCGAGGTCGACGAAGGCCAGTGAGCCAAGATGAGCCACATCGAGCAGATCTAGCCGAGACGACGAGTCAAGCCGAGCCACCTTACTCGACCTCGACGAGCCCTACTCGAGGTCGACAAGAGCCCAGTTCCAGAAGCTTCTCGACTTGTCTTGTCCGAGTAGAGTTGACGTTGCTTGGTCGCGAAGGCGAGGATTCTATCCGATCTATCAAGTTCTATCTATGGAAGGAGGAATCTATCAAGACATGAAGACTTTCCCATATTAGTTTTATCTTTTTCCTTATGGATTTAATTCCATTAAACATTTATTTATCATTAAGGCTTTTTAGATAGAATTTAGATATAGATATTTATCTTCTTTCCTAGATTAGCTAGGGAATGAAGGCTATAAATAAGGCCCTAGGGGCTCAGTTTTAATGATTCAATTCCAGAACACGATTCAAATTTCGAAGAAAAGTAGTTAGTTCCATTCAGATACAGTTAGGAGTTGGAGGTTTTTAAGGTTTTGGCGGTTTACGAAAGTTGATTGCCAGGATTGTAAAGGCTTTCAATTTAGTTTTTAATGCAAGTTTCTTTCATCAATTCAATGTCTGCAATTGCGATGAGGCCTGAGTAGTCCACCCACTTCTGGGGCTGGGGTGAGCCCGACGGTGGCCATGTGAGGCGATGCGATAAAGGTCAGATTTTTTGTGTGATTCATCTTCTATCCCTATGAGCATGATTCTTTTGCGAGAGTTGAAGGTGATCCTTGTTTGTGTTATTGAAGCGAAAGTAATCTTAATGCAACTTGGATTAATTATGTGAAAAGGGTTAGTAACAATTAGGGTTTATGCGAGAGCCTCTATATGCCTAGTTGTTAATAACGAAAGTTATTTGATGGAAAGCATGATCTTTTATGCCTTTATGTGTTGTTTTGCATGGTTATCGTTGTGGTGTTGAAACCCTAGTCTTGGAGGTCTTTTATTATATTGAGTTAATTTTCTGTCAGAAAGCTGAGTTTGGGTTTCGAGCAATTGCAATTTAAATTTCTGTTCTTTTACTGTTTCTTGTCGAGATAGAGGAAGGCTTCGTCGAGATCGAGTACCACCTTTGTCGATCTCGAGTTGTCTTAGTCTGTGTCGAGTTAGCTTTCTTCTGTTTTCGTCGATTTCAAGTTTCTGTCTTTATTTCCTTTGTCGAAGTCGAGTACCTCTTGTCGAGGTCGAGTTGCCCTTGCCGGGATTTCTTGTCTGCTGTGATTGTCGACTTGCTGTTGTCGATTGCCGTGGTCTATCTCGAGTAGGAGTTAGTCGAGATCGACGAGACTGTTGCTGTGCTTTTAGTTCCTGTTTGCTTTCGTCTTTGCTTTGTCTTTTATTTTTGTCTTTTGTTATTTACTTTAGTTGCCCTTGCCGGGATTATTTGTTTTTATTTTATTTCTGCTTCTGCTTGTGTTTCTGTGCTTTTCTGCTGCTGTGTCTGTGAGAATCTGATAGCTACCTAAGAACTGCTGACGTGCTTCCTCGTGGATTCGATCCTGACTTTTCTCTTACTACAACGGGAGGAAGTCTTGTATTTATTTGCTGAGACAGGGGAGTCGTTCTAATCCATATTCTTATTCTATACTTGACTTACTCCTGCAACAACAGTCTCCCCGGCGTCAAGACGTCGTGTTAGTCCCTCGACTTTCTCATGTTCTCGACATTCGCAACCTTCACTTGATGTCCTTCGGCTGCCTCTCTGTTGGTCTTCTTTGTTGCGATCGTTTGTATACGGGTTTTTCTTTTGTATTTTGGTTTGTCCTGGTTGTATCATGACGGTTAGTCCGTCTACCGTTCCCTCGGCCTCTCGTTTTCTTAGATGTCTAGTGCCATATGGGATTTCGAATTATTTCCTTTTTAAAGAAAAAAAAATGAGAAAATTTGGTGTTTTATACCTTTTTAACCTTTTAACTAGGAGATTAGCTAGTTTTAATGTTTTATTAGGCGTTCTAGACTATTTTGAAATTTAATAGGTCTGTTGTACCCCGTTCTACTTCCCCAAATCCCCTTTCATTCCTCAGATCTGATGGGAGCTCTCATCCATGGCGATTCTCCTCTCTCGCCTCCGATGGTCTCCGTTCGGACCGAAAGCCCGGCGCTAGCTCCCCTGAGCATGTCGATCTGCACAAAGTTACACAGATTGAGCCGAATCAAGGGAATTTAGAGCCCTGTGACCATGACGAAAGAGACTCACGCGAACCTGGAAGAGAGGAGATCAGGGAGGGGATGGAGATCTCTAAAGAAACCGATGAGGACATATAATTGACAGAATCTCTATCAGGTGAGTCCCCTATCGATGTAATTATACATCCTATTCATGATTTAGGAAAAGATCATGTTCCGACCAGGGATGATGATGAGTTGTTGTCTTTCGATCCGGGAGGTTATGCTCGATGATTTGCCATAGTGGTTTTCTGGGGAAAACGTTGAATTGCAACAATGTTTTGCTGAGGAAGATGTCCAAGTCTATAGGCGCCAGTCCTCTCCATGCAAAAGATCTCGTCAACACGGGCGCACACCAACTGCTCGATGAAATGCCAACGAGTTCCCTGCAAAGCTCTTTCGCAGTGCCAATGATCTCGATGGTCCAGGACAAGGAAGGATATGAGTGGTGTCAGCACAAGCAAAATAAGGTCACCAGTACTGATGTCGATTTGCATCGGTTGCCCTTTTTAATGTGCTAGGAATATGGATTATGAAATACCTTTACAATTATAAGGGATGATATTCACTTTAGTACTAATTAATGTCAATTTGCACTTGGCGTACAGGTGCAACCGGATGCATCAACGATGCTCTCTTGACCAATTAGCAAACTTGACCGCCCCATCTTGCTTCAGCCTCATGATCAGCCTCCCAATGCAGTCGGCGAAGGTGGTGTTATCCGCCTTCAAGTGCTCGTAGTCGATGTTGATCCCGTCTAGATGGTACTCCTTGATGATCTTGGTGAGGGAGATGACTGTATTGGATACACATGATTCGATCGACGTGGGTTGGAAGTACGCAGTTTTGCTGGCCACCGAGTCTCCTCCGAGGCTGAGGGCGACCTGGAGATTCAGGTAGTGTGCTTTGATGGAGGAGACCTGTGAAGGGCTAAGGTTGGATGAGTCCTAGAAGACGTTGAATTGGTCGTTGGTCGGAGTAGGGTTTGAGGTCGAAGTTGTGTATTCTATGGCGAAGGAGATGATGAAGTTGAATCGAGCTTTTGAGTTGATGGGCACGTCCGAGGACTTGACGCCTTTGAACTCTGCTCCTATGTACTCTCTGAAGCGGTTTTGGTGAGGTGATCATCATCACTAAGGAGGTTAATTAAGAACATGAGCTCATGAGATGACTGTGTTTGATCGATCACTTTTATGCTTTGTAAATTGATTGAATTTGTTGAACGTTGTGATGTGTGAGGATGTATGGGTGAGCTGTTGCTATATATACAATGAGATATAGGTTATGATCTATGGAGAAAAGTCAATTAATTATACTTATAAATGTGTCAATCAATGAATAAAAGTCACCAATAAAAATTGTCATCAATAAAAAAATGTCATTAATATTGAATTGTAATTACGTATTAAGCTCATATGTCACCAATTGTATAAAAATATTATCAACAAATAATGTCATCAATATTGAAGTGTAATTACGAAGTTTTATCACAATTGTGTCATCACTCATCAGTAAATTATAATAGCATCAAGAAGTGTAATTTTATTCCTACTTTTTTTATATCAATGATCACACAGTTTGAGACAACCACTCCTTTATTTTGATTCCTAATTTTTTTGTCAATGAAAATTTTCATCAAATGTATAAAAGTTGAATCAATGAAAATAACATCAATAAAGTATATTATGTTATTAGATCCAATCCAATTACAAATGTTATCAATAAAAATGTTATTGATATACAATCGATATAGATTAAACCACTTAGTAAAGTGGCATCATAGTAAACAAAAAAATGTTATCAATAAAAATCTCATCAACAAACAATGTCATCACAAATGATTGAGATCAATAAAGTGTAATCACAAATGTCATCAATGAATAAAAATATAATAAACATGTCACCACAAGTGATTGCATCAATAAATGAAAGTGTAATCACAAACGTGTCATCAGTGAATAAAAGTAGAATCGATGAAAATATATCGATATACAATTGATTAAATTAAAAAAAATGGCATCAAACGATTTGACTAAACAAGTGGCATCAAATAATTACATTAGAAAAATGGCATCAAAACACTACTTTCAAATAGTGGTATCCCATTAAAGAAAAAAATGTCATCAAAACACTATTTTGAAAAGATATGGCATCACGGGAAAAAAATCATCAAAAAATTGTCATAAAAAGTGTCATTAGTAGTCAACCGTAAAAAAAAATGGCATCAATGATCAACTTGGCATCATAGTAAACAAAAAAATGTCATCAAAGTTTGAAAAAACTGACATTCAAAAAGTGTCATCAAACCATTTCATTAGAAAAGTGGCATCAAAGTGAAAATAAAATGTTATAAAAAATGGCATCCAAACGGTGGCATCACAAAAATGTCATCACTTAAAAAAAAAAAATCACATGAGTTGGTCAACGTTGACCGGTCAACAGTCAACGTTGACCGGTCAATGGTCAAACAGTTGACCATTGACCAATTAATACCCCATTTGGAGAATAGACTACCTAATCTAATTTAACAAGTTTGTTATCTAGTTAGCTAATTGAACTTTCTAAACAGCTTACTTACCTAAATCACCCTTAAAAATAGGGAAATTTACAGAAAACTACCCGCTAAATGTAGCCTCTTACACTTAACCACCCGTTAAACAAAAAATTACTAATAATTAATTTTTCATTTTCATTGTTTAAATTTAAGAGTTTATTTGTAAAAAAACAAGTTTATAAGTCATTAGCATTGTTTAAATTTAATAATTATTTTGATACTAATAATTAATTTTTCATTTTCTTTCATATTTGTAAACACCTATACTATATACTAAAAATGAAAAAAAAAATCTAAATATTGTTTAAATAATATTTTTCTAGGCTCAAAAGTATTTTTTATTAAATGTATCTTTGTTAAAATTTGTTTGACTTTTTAAATAAAATTAAATAATATTTTTCACATTTAGAACCTTTGCCCTTCAAATAAATTTAAAATTTGTTCACGCTTTCCCCCCTAATAGGAGTATATTAATATAAGTGTTTACCCCTACAATAAATATAATTAAATATATTCAAGTTTAAACTTTAAATTTTATGTGTAAAATATTAAAATATACTATATTTAATGGAATTATGTGGTGGGTGGTGATTTGAAAACAAAACCCATCTAATGGGTGGTTTTATGTAATCTCGTTTTTAGTGGGTGGTTAAGTGTAAAAGGTTATATATAATGGGTGGTTTGCTGTAAATTTCCCTTAAAAATAAACTAATGGAACCTGCTTTTTTGTGTTTATTTTGTTTATTTGATTTGAAATTACCATAATACATACCCCTAATAACAACCAAATAAACTCCATTTTTTACAAATAAACTCTTTTTCATACTATACGGTGTTTATATTATTCCATAATCTTTCAACCTTTATTTTACACAAATTTTCAATTTTAACTGTTTTTAAATGTTAGCTACATTTTTTAACTCCGCCCCATACGGTCCCATGGTAATGAGGACGATATTCAATGTACTCGAGAGAATAATGCTACCAATCACACACAGTCAAAAAACTGTTAAGTGGATAAAACCACCTATGGGGATGTTTAAATTAAACTTCGATAGATCTACACTTGACAACAACGACAGCTCAATTGGATACATCATTCGAGATTGGGAGAGTAGAATGATCCGCATTGACTTTGACAGAATTGGCAACCAGACCTCGCTCAAAGCCGAAGCCTTGGCACTAAGACATGGAATAATCCAAACTCGTGAGATGGGAATAAACAAGTTACAAATTGAAAGAGACTCCCTTATAATCATAAATCATCTAAAAACAAATTTTACATGCCCATGAGAATTTGAATTGGTAATGTCTGATATCAAAACATTGTTGTCGAGTGTGAGAAAGTCTCCTTCTCTCATGTGCCCTGAACTGGCAACAGAGTAGCTGATAATGTTGCACACATTTGTCGTTCTTCCAGGGGTTTCGACATTTACTCTGATTCAGGTCTTCATAACCTCATCCGCAAGGATGCTATCGGATAAGATTATTCCACCCAAATTATTACCTTATCAAAAAAAAAAATGCTCCAAAAAACTTGTGCCTAGGATGCCCTAAGCACAAATATTGATACTTCTTATTAAATTGGGCAAATTGCATTTGGACTTGGTAAATTTATTTTGTAATCTTTGAAGGCTATGCTGCCTATGCACAAGATGAGCCAAATGACTGAACAAATGAGCAGTGAAACCACAATTAGTAAGCTGCTTGATAAAGGCAACTAAGCTGATGCCCCTTTGAAGGTTGAAGGTCAGTTATAAGTAGACCTCTCAAAACATAATCCGACCTGACCATCCAGAATTTTTTGGGTCGATACCCGAAAATTTTGACCCGGAAATTTTTTTCGACCCAAACTCGAAAAATCGGAAATTTTCTAGGTAATCTAGGTTTCGACCCGGTGACTCGATTGACTCGATAATTTTGATCCGATTTACCCGATGACCCGATTAACCCGATTAACCCGGTTGATTTATAATTAAATATAATTAATTATATATATATATAATTAAAATTTATCGCAAAATTATCAAATCATGATTTTTTTAAGGAAAAATGACCGAAAATAATACGAACTATCAAGGGTGAACCAAAAATAATACAAACTTTCAAAATCAATTTGTGCTCAAAATTAATACAAACTATAACCTATTAAACCAATATTAATACAATGTCCATAATTCAAAAATGAAAAATTAATTTGTGCCCAAAACATAATAAATAAGAAATTTGGTTTACAATTGCAAAATTTGAGAGTAAACGTTACTGTTCATCATCTTCTTAAACAATCCATCACTGCAACTTGCACGCCGGAGTGAGTTTGCCATCGGCGAACCGGCCAGGACAGGCCGAGGGCAGCACCAACAGGGACATCCAGGGATGGACGACGACGAGCGGACGATCCCGAGGGAGTAGGAGGAAGAGGATCCCGAACGTGAAGAGCTGGGGAATGGATTCGAACCCCGACAGCACGCGGCGACGGAGAGCTCTCAGACTCCAATATCGGAGCAACTGGAGCCGTCGGCGCCACCGACAAGGTCAGACAGAATGATGGGCGAGGGGAAGGACCGAAGGAAGTAGTCGGTTTAGGGATTTAGGGCTCGAGGTCGGCGAGAAGCGAAGTGATTAAATATGGGCTATGGCTGCTCGAATTAGGCAAGAGGATAGATGAAATTGGGATTATGAGCCAAGAAATACCTAAAGCCCCAACTTTAATTTCGATTTTTCTCAAAATCTGAAAATCAATTTTTGGATTCAGGGTTTTACTCATGTTTGTTTTTCAGCGAAACATAGACGAACCGGTTGAATCAATTTCTTCATCTCTACAATATACAGTATAAAATTAAAATGGAATTCATCTAAAATTGATTATGAATACAAGAACTTCAGCACTCAGGGGAAATGGTCAAAATGGGTTGTTTAGGAAGATGATGAACAGTAATGGTACTCTCAAATTTTGCAATTGTAAACCAAAGTTTCTTATTTATTATGTTTTGGGGACAAATTAAATTTTTCTTTGTGAATTATGGACATTGTATTAATATTGGTTTAATAGGTTATAATTTGTATACGAATTTATGATTTTGAAAGTTTGTATTATTTTTGGTTCACCCTCGATAGTTCGTATTATTTTCGGTCATTTTTTTTTTTAATTTCAAAAAGAAAAAATTGACAAACCCGAAATCTGGGTTCTAGTAAACCCGAAAATACGTGGGACCCGTTTTACCCGAGTCCCGAAGTGACCCGAACCGAATGACTCGTTTGACAGGTCTAGTTATAAGAGTCTCAAAATGGCCGGCTCTCCAAATCCATGACATGAATCTATCACATATTCATTTCATTATTCGGCTCAGCATTTCCATAACCACATACATCAAAGAAGAAGCCCACAATCTCACCATTGATTCAAATCAACAATATGCTCAGGAGGCACCTTGGTCCAAAGACTTGAAAGAGTCCCAACATTTCACATTTATAATGTACTAGGGTCCACAGATTCCTGTTGTTCAAGACTTGAAGTGATCATTCAACTTCAAAGAAAATTTTTATGTTTCTCCAGGTTCTCATCCTCCCATCAATGCCACAATTTTAAGCCTTTTTATATGAATTCCCCTGTTAACCAATCTTTATGCCTCTTTTGCATCTGCTGGACTTTAACCATTGTTTACAGCATTTTCTTATTTCGGATCCTTGGGATTCTTATCGCGATTCTTCTCAGCCTCAAGTCTCCTTAATGTCGTTGAGCTGATCTTTTCTCCGGTCATCTCCTCTGACACTAGATCTACGACTTCAATCTATAAATAAAAGACATCAACTCTTTATGCGTATCATCAGGCATTAAGAATTATGGCATAAGAAAGGAAGCAAAAGATAGTGCAACTTTTTGAGTCAATTCCCATATCAGTACATCACAGGGTGATTCAGATCTTCACAGCAGCATATGTCTCCGGCCATTCTACATGATGTGAAGCACATGGCTTCTTGCTTAATTATGTGATAAGAGTAGTTTCCCCATACCAGATAAATCAGAGAGAATGGTCGATGACGCACACTGGCACAGCTTAGCTTTGTGCCATATAGTGCAACTATCATAAAGTTATATTTTTTTAGAGTTCATTAAGTTCATACAATTAGGTGTAACTGTAACCAACTCAAAATTTCATGCAATTTCCTGTAAGAAAAATCAAACCTTCAATTGTGAAAGTCCTTTCTCAACTCTTTTTCGGTTTACTGAAAGCCCACCGGGTAACGTCTCTTTGCTGCAAAAAATGAGTTGAACTGCTTAAGTCATCATAAAGTTTCTAAACCAAGATCTGGATTCTGGATACTCATAAAGATAGCAAGTTGAAGCTAGATATACTTGATGGGAATATTTCAAAAAAATTCTGTTACATACGGAGTATATAATATATTTGGTTGGGTTTTTGAAAGGAAATAGAGAAGTATCTAGAATCAATTCTGTTATGGTGTCATGTGAGTTATAGGAGAGAGAGAGATG
Source organism: Persicaria tinctoria (assembly GCA_037127255.1). Classification (NCBI taxonomy): domain Eukaryota; kingdom Viridiplantae; phylum Streptophyta; class Magnoliopsida; order Caryophyllales; family Polygonaceae; genus Persicaria; species Persicaria tinctoria. The sequence continues at coordinate 4,099,295 of JBANSL010000009.1, read as the reverse complement.
CTAAGGTTATGCCGCAGACAATTTGTTAGAGTGTTAGGGAACTAGTATAAATAGATTTTTGCAATCACGTCTGATCAACCATTTTGTAATGGCTTTATGCCTTTGACCACTTAGGGTTTACCCTCTCTGGATTTGGGAGTAAATTCTGGGGATTTATCCTTGGCTCTCTCTACCTATCATCTATTTTCTGCTCTTTTATGCGTTATTTGTGTTCCGTCCTGATTTAAGCTCTATCAAATATTCAAATTCCTCTCTAATCAAAAGACCTAACTGCTGCATTTTGTATTTGCTTACATAACAGCCAAAAAACGAGAAATATAAAATAAAACAAGAAAGGGAGGCATGGATATCCAGCCTAGCCTTGTATAAATACCTGACAACGATTGCCTCCAGATGTTCATCGACAATTGAAGGGCCATAGGGATCTATAATGGGTTCAACATGCACAATAAGATCTGGTTTGATGGACTGCAGAAACATCAGCAGGGTAAGTGAATGAATAACTATGGCTCATAATATTAAATTACTCAATCTCCAATGAAACTTTTTATGATACTTGACTGTATTGTTCTCAAAGATCAATGTAAGAGAACTTAATGGTTTACGAACTTACAAGGGTGTTCTACAATGTGACTTTTTATGATACTAGTCTTTATAATTATCAAAGATCATTTATGAGAATAAATTAGTGGTTCAACTCAAGAACTCACCAGGGGAGAAATTCAAACTCAATCCCAATTAGCTGTTCTTTCATTTCCTAAGTCGAGGTTGGGGAGTTAAAGAAGAAGGGCGTTCAGTCCCCGATTGGGTATATACATTTGGAATGCTCTTGAAGAACATTCTCAAAGTAGTGACGAGAAACAATTGGGCTAAAACCTACATAAACTTTTGAGTGGTGTCAATATCAGCTCCTTCCACTAGAGACAACTAATAAGGCTACTTATAGTGTGCCTCCTGGGGTCTAGAGAGTAAAGAGGGCTTCTTGAGCTCAAAATTTTAAACAATCAAATCGTCTATTTTATGTAGAGTACTAAAGTTTTCCCAAAGTAATATGCAAAGGACGAAATACAGATGATCCCATTGCAAAATGTACCTTGATATATTCTTCCACATTTTTCATCCTCAACTCAATAGGCTGTATTAGTTCAGCAAACTGCAAAATCCCAACACAGATAGCATATTCATCATATTTACTGATTTTATTAAGCATCAAAATTCTATACCAGAAATTGAGTTCAATCTTTTCAGACCTACATTCAAGTTCCTTAATTCACCAAATAACACCGGTAATCATTCTAGTAGGAGATCACTTAGAGATTATGCAATGAGGAGGAGAGATTTGTTCCTTGAGTAACCTTTTCTTTTTCCTAGTTTGGTTAGAAATTCCCAGTCTAAATCCTCATCAAGACGAAAGTAACTCTTTCAATAGAGATTATGCAATGATAAAAGTAGCTCTTTCAACGCATTCCCAATTCAAAGTGTACAGAAAGCATCAAAATTTCACATCCAAGTTAAACGGTCTGAAAGTTCGCCATAGATTTAACCTAACGAAATTCAAAATTCAAATCGGGGAAAGCCATACCTGCTTCTTTACCAACATAGGGCCATCACAGATTCCCACCACAATCCGTTCCCTGGCCACCGACGCCGCCGCCTAAATCAAAGATCTCCCAGCATCAGAAAATGAAATTGAGAGTCGGAAAACAGCAATAAAAGGTGCGGTTTTAGGTGATGACCCTGAGAAAAAGGCGGTGGCCGTCATGTAATCGATCGAAAGTGCCTCCGAGAACAACGGCTCCGTACGAAGTCGGTGCAGAAAGGCCGGGAGTTCGACCGGAATCTTCGGTCGCATCCATTTCTGGGGAGTGCTGCGATGCGGCCACCTCCATGGATTGAGCTAGTAAACGTATTTCAGGGAATTTGGGAGGTAGGTAGTGGCTGGCCACGTGTCCTCTGGTTTGGTGGCGTTTACAAACACGATTTTTTTTTGGTGATTTAGGGAAGTAAGCTGTTTCTTTCAATTAACTAACTAGATAACAAACTTGTTAAATTAGATTAGGTAGTCTATTCTCCAAATGGGGTATTAATTGGTCAAACGTTGACCGTTGACCGGTCAACGTTGATCAACTTATGTGATTTTATTTTATTTTTTATTTTTTATTTTTTTATTTTTTTATTTTTTTTAAGTGATGACATTTTTGTGATGCCACCGTTTTGATGCCATTTTTTATAACATTTTATTTTCACTTTGATGCCACTTTTCTAATGAAATGGTTTGATTACACTTTTTGAATGTCACTTTTTTCAAACTTTGATGACATTTTTTTGTTTACTATGATGCCAAGTTGATCATTAATGCCATTTTTTTTACGGTTGACTACTAATGACACTTTTTATGACAATTTTTTGATGATTTTTTTCCCGTGATGCCATATCTTTTCAAAGTAGTGTTTTGATGACATTTTTTTCTTTAATGGGATACCACTTTTTGAAAGTAGTGTTTTGATGCCATTTTTCTAATGTAATTATTTGATGCCACTTGTTTAGTCAAATCGTTTGATGCCATTTTTTTTAATTTAATCAATTGTATATCGATATATTTTCATCGATTCTACTTTTATTCACTGATGACACGTTTGTGATTACACTTTAATTTATTGATGCAATCACTTGTGGTGACATGTTTATTATATTTTTATTCATTGATGACATTTGTGATTACACTTTATTGATCTCAATCATTTGTGATGACATTGTTTGTTGATGACATTTTTATTGATAACATTTTTTTGTTTACTATGATGCCACTTTACTAAGTGGTTTAATCTATATCGATTGTATATCAATAACATTTTTATTGATAACATTTGTAATTGGATTGGATCTAATAACATAATATACTTTATTGATGTTATTTTCATTGATTCAACTTTTATACATTTGATGAAAATTTTCATTGACAAAAAAATTAGGAATCAAAATAAAGGAGTGGTTGTCTCAAACTGTGTGATCATTGATATAAAAAAAGTAGGAATAAAATTACACTTCTTGGTGCTATTATAATTTACTGATGAGTGATGACACAATTGTGATAAAACTTCGTAATTACACTTCAATATTGATGACATTATTTGTTGATAATATTTTTATACAATTGGTGACATATGAGCTTAATACGTAATTACAATTCAATATTAATGACATTTTTTTATTGATGACAATTTTTATTGGTGACTTTTATTCATTGATTGACACATTTATAAGTATAATTAATTGACTTTTCTCCATAGATCATAACCTATATCTCATTGTATATATAGCAACAGCTCACCCATACATCCTCACATATCACAACGTTCAACAAATTCAATCAATTTACAAAGCATAAAAGTGATCGATCAAACACAGTCATCTCATGAGCTCATGTTCTTAATTAACCTCCTTAGTGATGATGATCACCTCACCAAAACCGCTTCAGAGAGTACATAGGAGCAGAGTTCAAAGGCGTCAAGTCCTCGGACGTGCCCATCAACTCAAAAGCTCGATTCAACTTCATCATCTCCTTCGCCATAGAATACACAACTTCGACCTCAAACCCTACTCCGACCAACGACCAATTCAACGTCTTCTAGGACTCATCCAACCTTAGCCCTTCACAGGTCTCCTCCATCAAAGCACACTACCTGAATCTCCAGGTCGCCCTCAGCCTCGGAGGAGACTCGGTGGCCAGCAAAACTGCGTACTTCCAACCCACGTCGATCGAATCATGTGTATCCAATACAGTCATCTCCCTCACCAAGATCATCAAGGAGTACCATCTAGACGGGATCAACATCGACTACGAGCACTTGAAGGCGGATAACACCACCTTCGCCGACTGCATTGGGAGGCTGATCATGAGGCTGAAGCAAGATGGGGCGGTCAAGTTTGCTAATTGGTCAAGAGAGCATCGTTGATGCATCCGGTTGCACCTGTACGCCAAGTGCAAATTGACATTAATTAGTACTAAAGTGAATATCATCCCTTATAATTGTAAAGGTATTTCATAATCCATATTCCTAGCACATTAAAAAGGGCAACCGATGCAAATCGACATCAGTACTGGTGACCTTATTTTGCTTGTGCTGACACCACTCATATCCTTCCTTGTCCTGGACCATCGAGATCATTGGCACTGCGAAAGAGCTTTGCAGGGAACTCGTTGGCATTTCATCGAGCAGTTGGTGTGCGCCCGTGTTGACGAGATCTTTTGCATGGAGAGGACTGGCGCCTATAGACTTGGACATCTTCCTCAGCAAAACATTGTTGCAATTCAACGTTTTCCCCAGAAAACCACTATGGCAAATCATCGAGCATAACCTCCCGGATCGAAAGACAACAACTCATCATCATCCCTGGTCGGAACATGATCTTTTCCTAAATCATGAATAGAATGTATAATTACATCGATAGGGGACTCACCTGATAGAGATTCTGTCAATTATATGTCCTCATCGGTTTCTTTAGAGATCTCCATCCCCTCCCTGATCTCCTCTCTTCCAGGTTCGCGTGAGTCTCTTTCGTCATGGTCACAGGGCTCTAAATTCCCTTGATTCGGCTCAATCTGTGTAACTTTGTGCAGATCGACATGCTCGGGGGAGCTAGCGCCGGGCTTTCGGTCCGAACGGAGACCATCGGAGGCGAGAGAGGAGAATCGCCATGGATGAGAGCTCCCATCAGATCTGAGGAATGAAAGGGGATTTGGGGAAGTAGAACGGGGTACAACAGACCTATTAAATTTCAAAATAGTCTAGAACGCCTAATAAAACATTAAAACTAGCTAATCTCCTAGTTAAAAGGTTAAAAAGGTATAAAACACCAAATTTTCTCTATTTTTAAACACAAATTTTCAAGCACAAACTCCAAAAAAATAACACCCATACACTGTTAAAAAAAAACACCTCCATTTTAACAGTTTCTAAACTGTTAAAAAGTGTGTCCATACACACCCCATATATGAAGGGGTTTTTTTTCCAATTTTCCAAGTGGGTTACGATGATGTGTTTCACAGATTCCTGATTCGGAATGGCTTCATTTGAAAAGATAGCTTGGTTTCTGATATACCATATAGTCCACCAAGTTACCGCTACTTTCTCCTTTTTCAGATTTTGTAAGAGTGTTTCCAATTAATGACAGGATAGGAGAGAAATCTCTCGAATTCGCAATCAAGTTGGTTATAGCCTGATTTGTGCCCATGACAATGGGAGATGGAATTTAGAAAAAGGACATTCTACAAAAAGATGAGTATCATCCTCAATGGCACTGTTACGGAGTACACATGTTGTCGGTACGGAGACCCCTTTTTGGGATATACTGGTAGCCGTTGGAACGCCCTTCTGTCCTAGTTTCCAAATGAAGTTCTTAATTTTTGGTGATGTGTCAATTTTCCAAGTCCATGATTAAGATCCTCACTCAAGCTGTTATTATTTGTGACCAGTTTGTAGGCACTTGCTGTTGTAAACCATCCCTTCCTATCTGGCCACCAATATAGTCTATCTTCAAATATATTCTTGGGAAGGGAGATATCCAATATTTCTTTTGGAGCATTTTAATTGTTCTACATTATCTATTTCACTGCCTATAGTATTTTTAAAAGCTTTATAGGTTATAGCAGCAGATAGAATTTTCATTCTTGATTTCATTGATTTGTTGCACTGTACAAGAGGGTCATATATAGGAGAGGGAGAGCATGGATCTCATGACAAGTGTTCCAATCTCAAGGGTGAGACATTCCCAAGGATGATTCTAGAATAGGGGCACCTCACACCTCATATAATAGGACAATACAAAAATGTGACAACAAATACTATCATGTGCATAAATCAAATATGTGATGAAGCAATTGTATCTGTGCTAGTATCCCCCTGCGCTCTCAACGTCCATAGGCAAAGGTGAGAGCGAATTGAAGTGAACCGGGTTGTGGAAAGAGGTTTGGTTAGAAGACCTGCAATTTGATCTTTAGAGGAAATAAATGCCACCTGCAAGGATTTTGCTTGGACCCTTTCTCGAACAAAATGGTAGTCCATGGCGAGGTGCTTAATTTTATGATGAAGAACCGGATTGCTTGCAAGGTATGTAGCCCCAATGTTCTCACACCAAAGGACGGGTGGCTGAGGAAGGGCAATCTGTAGGCTGGATAGAACAGATTGAATCCAAAGTGTCTCACATGTTGCCTGAGCGACAGCCCGGTATTCGGCCTCGGTGGAGGAACAAGAGACAGTGTCCTGCTTCTTGGATGACCAAGATATTAGATTTGATCCGTGATAAATGCAGTAGCCACCTACAGATCGTCGGTCAGCTTTGTCTGCTCCCCAATCCGCATTAGAGAAGGTGGAAAGGCAATGCTTTTTGGTCGAGGAAATGTGAAATTGAAGCGTGGCAGTGCTGTGTAGATAGCGGATAATCTTTTTGACAGCTTTCCAATGGATCTCTCGAGGAGAATGCATATGCTGACAGACCTTGTTGATTGCAAAGCACACATCAGGGCGTGTGAAACATAGGTACTATAAGGAACCAACAATGCTTCTATAAAGCTGGGGATCATAAAAAAGAGGTGAGTCAAGTGTGGCATCGAAATCAAATGCCATCGGTGTTGCAATTGCTTTACAATTCGTCATGCTTGTACGGTTGACAAGATCAGAAATATGCTTCGATTGACAGAGATTGAAACCAGTGGAATCCCTGGAAATCTCTATGCCGAGAAAGTAATGTGCAACCCCCAAATCTTTGACCGGAAATTTTGTGGATAGAGAGGTGATGAAATAGTCAGATAGCCTTTTCTCAGATGCAAAGACAAGTAAGTCATCGACAAATACAAGCACAAAAACGCAATGATCCCCAAGATGATGGATGAATAATGAAGTATCAGCAGGTGATGGTGTGAAACCCGTGGTTACTAAGGCATCACTGAGCTTAGCGAACCAGGCTCGGGGAGCCTGTTTCAAGCCATATAAGGATTTATTTAATTTGCAGATATAGGTAGGGAATTGAGGGTGAGAAAAACCTGGAGGTTGGGATGTATAGACATCCTCATCGATCGAGCCGTGAAGAAAGGCGTTCTGCACATCCAATTGGCGAACCACCCAATCATTCATTGATGCGAGGGAGAGAAGAAGGCGTATGGTTGATGACTTGGCAATAGGACTGAAGGTCTCTGTGTAATCGACACCATGAAGTTGGTGATAACCTTTGGCGACAAGGCGGGCCTTCCGAGGTTCAAGAGTTCCATCCGATCGGCGCTTTGTTTTAAACACCCATTTGACCCCTAAAACGTTTGCAGAGGTGGATGGTGGGACTAAAGTCCAAGTATTGGTGTGAAGAAGAGCCTTGAATTCAGCCTCCATGGCCGCTCTCCATTCCAGGAATTTGACAGCCTCTGTGTAACAGCTAGGCTCTTCTGGTGTGATGATGGTGGAATTAGCAGTTGGGGGCCAAGGAATGGTGCCGTCCGTCCTGATGAGGGGTCTGTGGATATGATCCCGGGCTTGGGTAAGCATGTGGTGTGTCGGTTGAGGAGGTGGTGACGGTGATGGGGAAGGGTGAGTATCTGCAGAGGATGAAGATGGGCTTGTGTTGGAGTCCGAGGTAGAGGATAGATCCTCATGGGTTTGTGTTTGAGGTGGATGTGGGCCGAGCTGGAAAGAAGGGTTGGTGGTTATTGGGCCGAGAAAGGGAAGATGTAGATTCACTGTGTCTGGAGCCCGAGTAACAGCATCCTCTTGTTGTGAGAAGGGGAATATATTTTCATGGAAAATAACGTCCCGCGAGATGTAAATCCGGTTTTCTTTCTTATCAAGGCAAATGAATCCCTTATGATTGGAACTATATCCAAGGAAAACAGAGGGAGTGGAACGGAAAGCAAGCTTGTGATGATTGTAGGGACGGAGATTTGGGAAACAAAGACACCCAAACACCTTAAGACTTTTGTAATCGGGAAGCTCTTTAAAGAGAAGTTCGAAGGGGGATTTGTTGCCAAGTAGGCGAGTGGGAAGGTGATTTTATAGATAAGTGGATGTTTCAAAGGCATAATCCCCAAATGTTAAGGGCATGGAAGCTTGTTTGAGAAGGGTAAGACCCATATCAACTATTCGTCGATGTCGACATTCGACACTTCCATTTTGTTGATGGGAATAGGGACAAGTTAGGCGATGCGTAATGGCCATATTTTGAAAGAACGTTTTGAGAGGTTTAAACTCTGTCCCATTATCGGTTTGTATGGATATAATTTTTGTGGAGAAAAAGTTTGTGACAAGCTTAGTGAAAACTTGTAATAAATTGGCAACATCGGACTTAGAGGCAAAGGGAAATAACCACACAAACTTGGTAAAGTCGTCTACAATTGATAAGAAATACTTGGATCCATTGAAAGACATTTCGTGGGCTGGCCCCCAGACATCATCAAAAATTAATTGAAAAGGTTTAGTGGATTGGGTAGGCCTAGGATGGTGAGGAAGAGCATGGACTTTGGCCCAACTACAATACTCACAATGTGGGTAGCCTACTTGTTTGGGTATGTAGATTACCCGTGATAGAAAAAATCAGAAGTTGTGGATATCACAAGAAAGATACATTGAGAAGGTGTTGCAAAGATTCAACATGGACAAGGCTAAACCCGTAAGTTCTCCACTTGCAGTGAACATGAAGCTGAGTTTTGATCAGTATCCTACGAGTGAGAAAGAGAAACAGGAGATGAAGAAGGTGCCTTATGCTTCAGCCGTTGGTAGTCTGATGTATGCCATGGTTTGCACTAGGCCAAACATCGCCTATGGAGTTGGGGTTATCAGTAGGTTCATGAGTAATCCTGAAAAGGAGCATTGGGCAGCTGTGAAATGGATTCTCAAGTATCTCAGAGGCACTTCGAGAGTGTGTTTGTGCTTTGGTCCAGAAACACCTATGCTTGATGGTTTTACAGATGCAGACATGTTGGGTGATATTGACACGAGCCGATCCACATCACATCTAGATATATGATTACATTCGCAGGGGGAGCAGTCTCATGGCAATCAAGACTGCAGAAGTGTGTTGCTTTGTCAACGACAGAAGCAGAGTATATGGTTGCAGTTGAAGCTGGTAAGGAACTGATATGGATGAGAGACTTCCTAGAGGAGTTGGGAGTGGAGCAAGCTACCTACCACTCTATTGTGACAATCAGAGTGCCATCCATCTTGCCAAGAATGCCGCCTACCATTCTCGAACCAAGCACGTCCTCTTCCTCCTGGCACAACAGTTATAATTATATTATAAACTTAAATGCAATTGACGAACGCTAGTCGGGGGCAACGTTTCTCGCTCGCTTCCCTTCTATCTCAACTTTCCTTGCGTGCATCCTTTCCATCTTTTCATCTTTGACCCTTTGTGCATTTTTATCATCTTAATTTCCAGTTTCTAGTGGTGTGGTTTTCCTCTTTCCTTTGATGTCGGGTCATGGGTCATTTGGGAACACCCTCTCGACCTAGTCGGGGCAAGGATGCGTACATCTCGACCCCCCAGACCCTACTCCGAGCGAGAGATATTGAGTTTGTTGTTGTTGTTGTACTTAAATGCAATTGATCAATACAATTTACAATATATCTATCTATCTATCTATCTATCTATATATCTATAAAAATTGTGTCCCTAGCCACCTTAATGACCCTCCCCCTAATAATTCTCCCACCAAATTAAATCACTTCAATGACTTTTGGTTTTCCTTGATTTTATTTAATTTTGTAAATACTAGAAAATATGGTACCAATATATGGTTTCCTTGATTTTATTTAATTTTAGACTCTTCAAGTAGTATATATTAGGTTTACTTTATATATATAGAAGAAAGATAGAAAATATAGATAATGATATAAATATTTTTGTTTTGTGAGAGAATGAATTGTGACACCAATGGATCAAATAAAACGTCTAAAAGTAAGATGGGTACGTTCAAAATGAGTCCTTAATTAAATACCAAATTAATGTTTCCAAAATGCTCCCTTCAAGTCCATATTAACTGAATGAATATGAATGCACTAAACGTAAAGACTACTTAATCAACCTATATCACGCGGCTAACAATGAGTCACGGTGATGGATATGTTAACATCCACTCCACAACGTCGCTTAATTATTTAATAACGACGTTGGGAACTAATTGAAGCCCGCCGACTACTCTCCCCGACAATTTATCAAAATGGAGTTTGAATCTGCAGTGGATGAATCATACTTGATTGCACTCCCCGACCACGATGAACTAATTATCCCAATCTCCGACGAGGCTTACACCAAAGAATTGCATATACAAGAAATCCTCATCATTTCTTATCCACTAATTCCATCGTCGCAATCGTTGTTGTCGTTGTCGACATTCTCATCCATAACTACTCCACAATTAGTGCAGTCATTGGTGGTGGCGTCGCCATCTTCCAAGAAGAAGGTTGAAGAGAATGGGGAGTCCTCTGTGAAATTCTGCTCCATTTGCATGGACAACAAGCCCTCCAACGACTTCTTCACCGCCTCCAGCTACTCATATTCCTTCTATACTGACTGCATCAGTCAATATGTCACCACTAAGGTACTATATATAGGAATCATCATTTCACCCCATCTTCTCAGTTCATTTAACAATATAGGGTAAGTAGCGTTGAATTTGGAATAGGTTAGATAGTGTTGAATTCTAAAGTTCGAATCATCTTCAAAAATCGAGTTGGTTGCGAGTGATAGGGAAAACCCCTAATAATTCTCTCATCAAATCCCTTTTGATTTTCCTTGATTTTATTTAATTTTGTAAATACTAAAAAAATATGATACGGTTGATACCAATATATAAAAATTGTGTAGTAGTTATCCTTTTCACAAAAAAAAAAAGTGTAACTCCCGTATTAATTGTTTTTCCCTTTTATTTACCCGTTTAATTTCCTGGTTTTTTATTTTAAATTATTGTTTGGTATTGATAGTTTTTTAAGATATTTTTAGATAGCTTAATTTTAGTTTGTCTCACGTCCATAGTCTAATCTGTATTTTTTTTATTGAAGAATTTCAAGTTTGATTAGATGTTAGATTATAGAAATAAATAATGTGGATTATAGACTAATTGATACTAAGTCCATTTTTTGTCACTTACTATTTAATTTTACTAATTTTTTTTTATGAATAATAAGTATGAAATCATTAATAAAAAATATAATATTTTATATCAATTTTTAATATATAAATATTTTTTTTTTTAAATTCATGGCGTTTAGAATAACATCAATCAATAATTATTTAAAATTTAAACCATTCAACAATTATGGATTAGGTTTAATTAGCAGTTACAGATACAAAATTTACTTTGATTATTATATTATATAGAACTATGTCTATATATAGTTATACCTTGATATAATACCAATTATAATTCACTATATAATTACAATCATTTATATTGTGTTCCTAGCCACCTTAATGACCCTCACCCTATTCCCTAGCCATTAATCAAATTACTTTTTCCACCAAAAAAAACATTTCATATTCTCTAGAAATTAATAAAGTTAATAATTTAGAATGAACTTAGATCATTAAGATATAATTACATATTTAATTGAATCTAATAAGAAATCGATCAATGCAAAGAAATTGATACCGATAAAATGAACAGATCCAGTGAAAACTATTTTCTTAATCATTTAATAGCCATAATAACCATAAATTTGATATTAATCCGATAAAATGAACAGACCCAATGAGAACTATTTTCTCAATCATTTAATAGCCATAATAACCATATAAATTTGATATTAATTTTTCTATTGATCGAAAAACTTATTAGAATCTAATTAGTGCTATGAAGTTATAGATCGAAACAATACTCACTACCTAACTCGATAATATATGCATATATATATATATATATATATATAGTGGTGAAAAAATTATTTTATAGTTTTCGTATATCCTACAAACGGTATAAAATATGATATATCTATACTCAAGCCAACCGATTTTATATTTTAGTTTTGAAGTGAAAACAACACCCATGGTTTAATCCAACATAAAACAATTTAGCTTTTACAATTTGAAGATGATATGGATAACCAATAGAAAAAATATTAACAACTAATTATGAAGCATATAAAATCAAGATTTATTGTTTGTACATATATTTAGTTTAGATTAGGGAATAATATTATATAAAATAACCTCTTAAATAATCTTAAAAAAATACAAAAACTTTTATGTCCCGTGCGTAGCACGGGTATGACTTGGCTAGTTCTATTTAAAATTTGTATTCCCTTTGTCGAGCAATAAATTTGTTGTTGTAATAATTATTATTAATAAGTATGAAGTTATTTAAAAAATAATCAAAAACTTAATATTTATATGGTTTTTAAGTTATTAAAAAATGTCTTTAAAAGTCAAACAACATCTATTTTTTAAAAATTAACAAAAAAGTCGATATTTTATATAGTTTTTAGATCTTTAAAAAAGTTGACAAAAAGTCAAACATCATATATTTTGAGACATAGGTAGTATTAACCAAATATTATTTTTAAATATTTATATTTATAAGTACATTATTATTAAAATATATTGAAATTCAAACACTCCCTAAAACCAAATGAAGGGACTCTAAATATTGAGATTGCCACACAAAAATATTGAGAATCGATAAATATGGTATGAAAAATGTAAAAACTTTGGACAAAACGCCCGATTGGTAAATATCCATGGGTATAAAATTTGGCAAAAACAAAAAGTTAGTGGTATTTTTCGTAAAAAGGGATACGACAAAAATCGGAATGGTGTAACAATCTGACAAAACTAGAAAATCCGACTTCCAAACGAATTGGAGTAACCAATTCCTTCTTATACGCTTAAATCTTCAAAACCTCTCCCAATCCAACTCCCCGATTTCCCAAATTTCTCCCCTGCCCTAGCTTCCTCCCACAATTCGCTAGGGTTTCTTCCGTTCCAGGTCTCTCCTCAATCAGGATTTCTCTCGAAGCCGTCGACTTGGATTCAAATCGAATCGAAGAAGATGAGGTCGATCGGCAGCTATGTCACTTTCGATTCGCCGTTCGGCTCCTACTACATCGCCTGCGATGGATTTTCCGAGCGCCAGTTTGCTTCGATTCCCTTGTCTCAACTCTTCCAACTGCTTTGATTTTACGTCTATGAATGAATAAGATCTTGTGCTTTCTAATCCCTTCCAGATTACTCCTCGTTGCTTGTTTGTAAAGATTTCAAACATGTTTTCCTGTTTCAAGCCGAAACTTAAATCGATCAATTGTCACGTTTCCGAGGAGGTTTCTGAGATCCAACTTTTGGATGATCCTGACGTTGTTGAGAGAGATCCTTCCGGCCGATATATCAGATCGGATGAAATTTTAGGGAGAGGTGAATGTAAGATTGTCTATAAGGCATTCGATGAGGTTGATGGGATTGAGGTTGCTTGGAATCAGGTCAGAATTGACGATCAGAAGCTTGTGCGGTCGCCGGAAGATCTGGTAAGGCTGTATACGGAGGTCTCTTTGCTCAAATCATTGAAGCATGAAAATGTTATCAAGTGCTACTGCTCTTGGGTGAATGTGGATGTTAACCACACAATGACTGTTAACATGATTACTGAATTGTTCACTTCTGGAGATCTGCGGCAGTATAGAAGGAAACACAAGAATGTCGACGTCAAGGCAATCAAGAACTGGGCAAGGCAAGTCCTCAGAGGCTTGCACTATCTCCATAGTCATGATCCACCTATTATTCACAGGGACTTGCAGGGTGACAACATTTTCATCAACGGGAACACGGGGAGAGTCAAGATCGGGGACCTTGGCCTTGCGGTTGTCATGCGTGATCAGCCTACAGCAGACTGTAGCTTCATTGGCACACCGGAATTCATGGCACCCGAGCTCTACAAGGAAGACACATATAACCAGCTTGTTGACATATATTCCTTCGGAATGTGCATGTTAGAGATGGCTACCTGTGAATATCCTTATAGCGAATGTAAGATTCAGTCTCAAATCTCTGCCGAGGTTATTTCAGGACGGAAACCTGCTTCGCTTGCCAAGGTGACTGACCCAGAAGTGAAGCAGTTCATTGAGAAATGTCTTCTTCCGGCATCCATGAGATCATCTGCTGCTGAGCTCTTAAACGACCCGTTCCTTGCCCCTCCTAGCTCTGGGGTTACAACATCAGTAGTGAGTCTGTCGTCCTCTAGCAATGTCGTTCAGTGTGAATCTGTGTGTTTGCCTGCAGCGGTATCTCAGCCGATGGATATTGACAGTGATGGTAAGGAGAGTTCTTCTTCTACTGCATTTTCTGAAAGCAATTCTGAAGCAATTGACCCTGCAACAGTGAGAGTTTCGAAGACCAGTAACTCCTTATCCTTCACCTTATTAGGGAAGGAGGAGGATTGCAGTACCATGATCTCTATGAATTTGCGGATCATGGACCAGTGTGGTGATTCTAACAATATTGATTTCACATTTGATCTGCAAAAGGACACTAGTGTTTCGATTGCAGGGGAGATGGTTGACGAGCTTAATCTGCCTAACGAGGATGCAATTGTGATATCTGAGCTAATGGATGAACTCATGGAGAAACTCTCAACGGATCATTGCAAACGTTCGTGTGCATTCAGTTCTACTGTCATAAACACAGACGTCCCCCAATTACCTCTCCCTCAGAACATGAAAGACCATAAAGACACTCACAAATCATTCACTTCAGCTTGTTCCTCTATTGTCGAAGCCTCAAGCAGTGGCACATCTGATAATCTGAGCGCCCTCTCGAGCATATCCCCTCTGGCCTTGGATGAAGTATATTATCAGTGCAATGAGCTGAAGATGGAGTTGTATACCATTGATGTCGAGTACGAGCAACGCAAGGCTGAACTCATGAGGATGAGGGTAGAGGCCATAGAGAACGCGAAGAGGAAGTGGGCTGCAGGGAAATCTCCAGTCACCTGAAGCATTGTACGTACTGGTACCTACTCTCTCTTTGCCATTTATTTTTCGCCTCTGGTAGCTCAGATAGAAACCTAGCTTTTCTGTAGTTGTTTCTTAGGTGAAATGGTTGTTGCAAGTTCCTTTATCTGTGTGCTTGAAGGTGTGGTGTTTTTTGATGGGTAAATACCTTCTTCCATGGAAATGGAAACATGTGCATATTTCAACCGAGTCCCTGAGTAACTTGTGGAGGATTGATTTTTCTTTAATGTAAACCAACTTCGCTCATTGTTGTTCGATGAGGATCTGCCGAGTGTTCTTTTATTATCACGGATGGATATTTGGGCTGAGGTCATGATTTCATGCAAAGGCCAAAGGCCCTCCTTGTGGGGTGTGAATTATGATGCTGCGGCCTGCACCAGCTACTGGGCGCAGGTGTTCTTCATGACCAATCTACAAGGATTGTGTTGTTGTGTTTTTGTGTTTTGTTTTGTTTTGTGCGTGTGTGTGAGAGATTGTGTCCTTGTAATAAAATATTTACCCTAGCAACGTCTGATCGATCAACCCGCTCACTCAACAGCGTTGTATAAAATATGTTTCAACATTAATTAGCAATGTATTACGGAACGAATTTGCAGTGTATATAACAACAAATTTTGTGGTTGAGCTAAGTGCGTTTTAACGTGCATCATCAAGCGTCCAATTACACCAAATCCGTTGTAGATTACTTTTTTATGCAACTCATGTATTAGTTAAAAAACTGCAATCTCTTGCATAACATATTGAGCCTTCTCAAGGTACAAGTACAACCAGCAAGGCGAAATCCATCATCATCAAACAAGGACTGTTCATTTTTAATAGATTAAAAAAATCCACGCATGTCACAAACCTCAGCACTTGAGAGTTCAAATATGGCTCTCAACTTCTCGGCTTAGTTTTTCCGTTCTCTCGATTTGTACCACATCTTTCCTAGTATGGTTCTGGCGGGAAATGCATCAACCGATTTCACTGTAACTGAGAAAACTTCAAACAGTTCCAGCTCCCAACTGCTGAATACGGCATTTTCAATTTATTTAAGAGAATCAGAGAGGAAGAACAAACCACCAAAAAACACTAGAATCAAGAAATTCATCCTCCAAGTCCAACAAGCTACACATCAATGAAAAATATTGACTAGGCTCACAGTCAATCTTCAATTGAAGATTCATTCTATAGCCTGCATTAAAATTCAAATAAGTAGTTAAACAATAAATGCGGAGCTTCAATAGTGCAGATTCATATAAAATGAACGAAATGTATTGATCTGAGAATGCTTACGTTTAGCACACAATCTACAGTCTGATTTATCAACTTGGGGAATAAGCTGACAAAGGTCACAAATTCTTGCATCACTACTTGAGCTAAAGAAACATAAACAACATATTTCAGCTGCTATTTGTTCACAAAAGCATCTTGTAGAAAGCACCCATTTGAAAAGAAACATATATATAATGTTAGATATTTTGGAGGAAATACAGACAAAAAAATAAAGAGGGGAAGAGAGATCCACATTGCAAGGCTTTCATGGGATACTAGAAAAGGCAAAAAGCTTAGCTGAATTGAGAGTAGATGGACACCCTCAAAGCATATGGCATATTACCATAAATTCAACACCTTAACTTCACAAAGAAGTTGCAAAAAGCTGACAAATAGTTTTCTTGTCCACTGCCTGAAATTTAGTCCCTAAAAATACCTTCTAAACAATATTCATCCTTAGGGAAAATGGTGGGAACTACTCCACCCATATGTTTTAGGGTGTGTTTGAAAACAAGATCCACAAGGTAAACCCAAAGTCTTGCGAATCCCAACTGATGCCCACAGTTTTACCAATACTTGCCTGGTAACCCAAGCTATTCTCAAAGATATTATTTACAATAATTTGCCCATTTAGGTAACCCAAATATCTCACAAACACTGATTAGTCATGTTTTGGAGATAAAGCATTGCAAATGCAGACATAGAGAAACCAAGGGCCAAGGCAACCCGGGGAATCTACTAAGCCTGCATAGCTACGCTTTGTGGTGATTAGAGAGCCTAGCTCAATTGGCCAAGAAGGCAAATGCCTTTACAATTGATCTGCTGTCTAGATAAGTAAATCTGAGACCTAATGCCCTTATTTATAGGCAGCTAAACTAAATGCTGAAGTGAGTTACTGTGACCTTAGTGAATTCCATGACAACCCTGCACGGCTGTTATCCACATGGTCCCACTAACCTTGCAGAATTTTCCTTTAACTTTCCCTCTTTACAAACATATTAATTCAGTGGTCATTTCAGTTTGTAGTGCAGACTAGTCCTTGGTCTTTCTGTCATTTTACACCTACATCCCATGGTTACGCAAAAAAAAAAAAAAGGCATGATAGTTACATTGATATATATAATAGTGTCGACTTATATTCTACTTGCTTCATAGCCACAACTAAAATCCCTTTCTGCTGGAGTGATATTTCATACACGATGTTCGCGTTTGTGCAAGATCAGCACTCATAAAATGCAGAACACTGTCCTAGGGAACCAAGGTATACCTTAGAACAGACTTGTTTACCTTTAGTTCCCCAACATGAATACGAGTAAAAAGGGTTGGATAACCGAAATATAGCTGACCTGCTTAAGTGCTTAGTAAATGAATTCTCTGGCTTTTTGTCATTTTTGAACTGGGGCTTTGTGGAGATTCCTATTGCAAAATGATAATATCTCAGCTCCAAAATTGCATCTTGTATTGAAAGAATATTGCATCTGCAGGAAGAAATTACGTCAGAAAGATCTTCTTGAAATGGCCAATCAGACATATGTATATGATTGTCAAGATTCGACATATATGCAAAGTTATCCATCTAAGGGCCCTGTAAGGCTGTAACGCATGTCACTTTCAGACTTGAGCATGCCACTCTAAACTAAATTATGCAGGGATAGTGCAAATTCCATCTCTTTAATTTTCTTCAAACAAAAATATACCATCAGAGCATTCAACGGATGTCTCTTTTCATTTGCTAGATGCAAGTCAATATAAGAATTTTACAGCATCCACTAAGAGATAATATACAATCACAGTAGTATATTACATTCATATACCAATCGATTGAAACAAGCGTAGAAATTACAGCCAATTATTTAGCAGAGAACATTCGACTTCCATTTGAATGCTTGATTACTCAATCCAGGGGTCAGAATTAAATTAATTGCCTGAAAAGATAACAACCATTCCCAGTCACTACAAGATCGGATGCCAAAGCAACTTGCTAAGTGAGGTAATAAAGAAGAAAAAAGATATGGGATTAAAGTATATGCCACACAATATAAACCAATATAATCTTCAAAATAATAATAGCAAGTTGAAGAATCAGGATACATGCCCACTTTTAAAGAGTCATATGAGAGAAGATCAATCAAATCTAAAAATGATCCTATTCAAATAAATATTGTCCACCAACATGGTATTTTCCAGACAATAATACTTACAACAAACAGTGCATACACTTGTTTCCTCCGTACACGGATGATAACAAACTTTTTGCCAACTTCCCGTCATCCACAAAAATAAAAATACACATAAAAGACTACCTTACAGTTTAGTAGAAGATAATACCATCTTTCTTTAGGATGGTCATGTTTCATCTTTCTTTGTTTAAACCTCCTTACTACCATGCACTTCAAATCCATATAAGAGTATATTATCAAAACTTGATCTAATACTATTCTATAAAGTGGGTTACTATCATTCAGAAGATCTCTAATCTATAGGACGAAACATTGCTGTAACTTAAATGCCTGTCTCCTGGGCTCCTACTGCCTGAATAACTGAAATATTTTTTTTTTAAAAGAAAAAAGAAACTTCACATGTCTAAGATGCAGTGATATAAGAAAATATGCCACAGCATCTTCTATTTTTTGGGGATGGCTTGGAAAGGATTAAAGGGTAAGGATTTAATTCAAGCCATGAAGAATGATAAAGCACAACTGCGCAAAGAGAACCAACAAAACAGGCAACAGAATAAGGGGGAACCGAGGCACACTCCACCAAGTTGTAAGCGCACCCAACACGTATCCAGGATAGGTGTGTTGCTTTTTTTTTATTTAAAAAAAGGTCTATATAAGGGAACCACCGAACCAGGTTAAAAAAAACCTATTGAAAACGAGAACAACCCACACGCATTCAGGATGTGTGTGGGTTGTTTTATTTTAAAAATTACCACGTGGTATTCACGGGTTATTTATTTAAAAAAAGTTAATACACACGCATCCTGGATACGTGTAGAATATTTTTTTTAACGTAAATACTCACATGTATCCAGGATGCGCGCGCCCTGGGTACGCTGTACAAACGCGCATCCTGAAGCGTTTTGGGTGCGCAACTTACCATCCCATAATAATGGCAGCCCTTATAAACCAAATAACTATAACGTATAAAATGCCCAAATTCACCGTTTCTTGTATCAAATGGAAACTTGTATTGTAGCAGTTTCTTTTTCGGGATGCAAATGCAACAGAAATGTTATGCACATCCTAACTGCTGAGGTTCAGGCTACCTAAAAGATTTCTGAATGCTTTACTCGAACAAAAAGAGTTAGCAAAGAATTTCTACCGGTTGATATTCTCGCTCTAGGGGACGTACAGCAGGACTGAGGAAATAAAAGCAACTGACTCCCCCCTGGTGCCTCGATATAAAAAGGAAAAAATCAAAAGTTTATTGCTGAGTATCACTCAATGCAGCAACATTTTAAGAAAATATTCAGCAAATACTAGGAACATGTATGCACCTTTGGTTCTGATTCTTAACCTCACTATCCTCTGGACAAATTTTCAGGTTTAAGGAGCTGAGAGGTCACTTATACGATGGCTTTTTAAAAAAAAATTATTCTAAAGCTATATGGACCACACGATTCCTCAAACTTTACTCTAGTTTATAAGGAGCTCGCTCAATGAAATCTTCCACTCCATCCCTTGAGTTCAAGTAATCTTCTTGACTTGAAGAACTGTCCATTTTTGGTTGATCCGCCTTTTATTTTAGTGATCTCCCTCACTTAACTCTTTTTATTCCCTTCAGGTCCATTCATTGTACTAGTTACTCTGTTTATTTCACAGGGAAGCTACTCATCTATGGGATCTTCTTCATGGACACCAAAGCAAAACAAAGCGTTTGAGGAGGCCCTAGCTTTGTATGATAAGGACACCCCTGATCGATGGCAAAAGGTTGCCAGAGCAGTGGGGAAATCGGTGGAGGAAGTGAAAAAGCACTATGAGATCCTCGTCGAGGATATCAAGTACATTGAATCAGGCAAAGTCCCATTCCCCTACAAGTCAACCAGACGTGACACGTAGATGAAAAATCAAGATCAGCAAACTAAAAGGTAGTTTCATGTTTTTCTTTTTTATCCAGTCATTCTTTCAATGCTCAAGCCACTATTTAGTACCTTCTATTGCATAAGAAGTAAATAGTTATTCATTTAGGTAGTATGGAAATTCTATCAGATGCTTCTTAGATCTTAATGCGATGTCCACCTCTATAATCTATAGGTAAATTTGAGGATTAAAAAATGTTATGTGAAAAAAATCTGTAACCACTAACCAGTTCTTTAACCTATCATCACATAAGATGACATTCTGTTTCGCCCATTGTTATCATTCTATCCTACTCAGAAAAGATTTTATAAACTATCATTGGCCAAAATTGAAGAATGACAACAATCCTGGTGGTTCATTTTACCTAAAATTGAAAGCAATAACTCGCTTTCCAGAGTAGAAGCATTCACATTTATCTCGCATCTTTACTCCATATATATTAGTATAACATGCATGCACCCAAGGAGATAAGTAGGATTGCATCTCATTCATGAGGCGAGATTCGGCCCCAGATGAGATCGTACGATCCACCAATCACATCCAAATCATGCATCGAAAAGCATTAAATACATCCATCCATTTCATTCTAGGGTTCAGCTAGATCAATTTCCTGTTGTTTTGACCTCTCAATTTCTCAGAATCTCAGATTTGTCAGTCAAAAGAGGATCACCTCTTAATGTGAAAGTTTGCTGTGTTTGTTATGTGGTAGGGCGTTGCAGTACTGACTAATAAGCTTGCATCCCGGTACGCTCCTCAAGTGAAGCAAACGAAATCGCTAAATGTGTGTGTGTGTTCTATTTCTATAAGATGTAATCTATCTGTGTTCTATCTCTATATATCTATGGTGTGTAATGTTTATTCTGATTGTGCCTAAAAAGACCCTCGACTTGTTCTTCCAACAAAAAATGCTAATTGAAAGGGGGTAAATTGCTAATAAGGCGATAGGAGGAAACGAAATCGATCAATTCGTGCAATTTCTGAAATCAAGATCGGGAGACTGACCAATTAACGCGAAGTTATTAACGACGATTAAGAGCAAGAGGTCGACAATGAACACAAAGAGATTACGAATCTTCTGGTTAGTGAGATTGAAACTGACCTGAGTGCTCGACATAGGGATGCCGGTGCGAAGAGCTTGTTAGGTGAGAAATCCCCGCCATGGCTCATCAGGGAGAGAGAGAAAGGCACAAGGAAATGCCTCCTAACTCGCAAGGGGCTCAACACGCGGGAAAAACACTATGGAATTGCTACGGGAGTCAACACCGTCACGTCAACGACGGTGGCTACAATTTTTTTTATTTTTTATTTAAAAAAAAAAACGGAAAGAGATTAGAAAGGAGTATAAATTTGTGTTAGGGTTGATGCTAGTGGTTGAATGACCTAAACGGATCGGTCTGTTCGCTACGCTATTAATTTTCCTAAACACGTGATGAATGTGTACTATTTGAAACCGGCAGAGGTCTATCAGGGAATCGGAAATGGTCATTTTGACTTCACAGAGACATTTCCAAATATCTTCAAGTGCATTGATTATGCAAAGGTTATCCCTTTCTATTTCGATGTTCTGAATATTAAGATCTAATGCTTTACGAATTCTCTCCCTCGGGGTTGTGGCCTCAACTCTGATGACCGAGCACGATGGGATGTTGGCACCCTTCATCGAGACTCAATTGGCTTCGTGATCCCGGATCACAAAGCCAATTGCGGAGCTCCCGTTGTCCCTGAAGGACCCGTCAAAGTTTAACTTGAAACTTAAGCCTTTTGTTTTTTCTGACTTAAAACCTTTTTTTTCTCCTCTTTTCATAACCAGTTGAGTTGTTAGGATAAGTAGACGTTGGCATTGCGTTTGTCTCTTCCTCGTCGTTTTTAGCTATATTCCAACCAATTGAGGATTTGTTGTTTGATAAATTTGACAATTTTGTTAGCAGTACTAGCCTCATTTTTTAAAACTATTTGATTTCTGAAGTACCAGATACTCCACTAGATGGTTGTCATTATACATGTTTTGTCGGTGCCGATTGTTTGTCTCGGTGTTTTTATAATGAAGTATTCATTTCTCACATTTCTATTCCATTTTTGTCGATAACTTTAAAAAATTTAGTACCTACTTTTAGGACAATATTTTTTACGAAATTACAATCCATGAATAAATGGAAAAAATCTTCTCTATAGTGGTTACAAAATTCACATTGCATAGGAACTGCGATTCTGTTCTTCCAATTTTCCTTTTGTTGGTGTTCCTCCTTGGGATGCCCTCCACAATAAGTGTTTAATTCTAGCGGTGCAATCTAAGTCTCATATCCATTTTAGATCGGAATTTCAATGACCTTTTTTGTTCTGAATAAGATTGATAGATGATTTTGCTGAACCACCCATCTAGGCTTGGTCTCCAATAAAGTCTATTCGTGATATTATTACTTGGGATTGGAATGTTTGTCATTTTGTCAATTAGTGTGTCTTGGTTTAAATGGTTTCCGATTTCTCTCATAATCTTTTCCTTATTCCATGTTTTATTATTATTAATGAAATCGTTAAGTTTGGTCATTTCATTTATCGAGTTTTTATTTCTCGCTATTTCAATAAAAAGAGTATCCATGACCCAGTTATCGAGCCAGAAATTGATGGTGTTCCCGTCCCATACTTGCCACTTAAGACCCGAGGGGCAAAGAGCTCCTTTAGGGACACGAGTTTAACCCATTGCCAGGATGTGGAGTGTTTCTTTTTGTACTATATATATATATATATATATATATATATATATATATATATATATATATATATATATATATATATATATATATATATATATATATATATATATATATATATATATATATATATATATATTTTTTTTTTTTAAACGGAAAAAATTTTACCATAGAGTTGAGCTCTATCGGCCAAGAGCATCCTTGCGGATGAGACTATGCAACAGAGAGTCATCAGGAGTCCAGATACCGTTGAAGAATGGAGTGACACGGGACAATCGACCAGCTACCAAATTTGCCTCACGGAAGACATGACGAATCTCAACAGAACCAAAAAAGCCCAGCGAGACTAGACTGTCCGAGACAATCATTTCAGAGTCTCCGGTAGGCTTCCCCATACCTTTCATACTTTTTATTATTGTTAGGTTGTCTCCTTCGATAGTGAGATTTGTTATTTTCAGATCTATCGCAGCCTGAAGCCCCCTCCAGAGGCCTAAACTTTCACATCCACAAACAGAACTGATTGGTGATGGTCCATTTCCAGAGAAAATCGGGGATCCTACAGAGTCACGAATGATGAAACCATAGGAGCCCAACCCGTCCGTAGAGAACGAACCATCGAAATTTAGCTTATGAGTACCTATCGGTGGAGGTTCCCATTTAGTTCTCTTTCTCTTTGATATAGATCTTTGTTTGTCCACATTTGTGGTTGTATTTTTGATGTTTTCACAGTTGTTCGGGCAGTTCAATTTTGATGTCTTCCATATATATATTTGTTCATTTATAAAGGATAATATGCGTCTTATGTCTGGGTTTATGTTTTCAAAAAGTGTTTTGTTTCTGAAGTACCAGATACCCCACCAAGCAAAGGTGAGCTCCTCAAAGCATTTCGTTCCTATTGTATTTTTTATTTCCCATAGCGTGGTGTTTAGGTGCTCGTCTTTGCTAAAACAACCATTCATTTTGCGAAATGTTCCCGTGTTATTTGCAATTAGAGTCTCCCTCGTAACAGGACAGTTCCACAGTAAATGGTTTAGGTCTTCATAGCAAGAATCGCAGTGGGGGCAGTTTGTCGGAATCCCAAGGTGTCGAGAAGCAAGTCTGACAGCAGTGGGCATTCCGTTTCCAATAGAGTCTGTCATATCAATATCAATAGCAGACTTTGTACTGAACCAACCCAATTTACATCTGATGTTTCATGTTTCTTGTGGTTGTATATCATATCAATAGCAGACTTTGTACTGAACCAACCTTTTTTGCTCCATTTCCAATAGAGTCTGTCAACTTGGATGTGCTGTGGTATTGGTATTGTCTTTATAGTTTCAATTAGGCTGTTTGGAATTATATTTTGTAGCTCTTCGTTTAGTTTATCGTGGTTCCATGTTTTGTTGTCTTCGAGAAAATGTTTTATGTTTATTGTATTATCTATATGTTGATTTCCTAAGATAGATGAGCTTATTGGTGTTTGGCCTAACCATTGGTCTTGCCAAAATTTGATAGAGTCGCCGTCTCCAATAGACCAATTAAGGCCTTGCTTAAACAGCGGGACTAGTTTTATTAACTGGGTCCATTGCCAGGAGGAGGTTCCCTGCTTCTGGTATGTGAGTATATTCTTGTTTTTAAGGTATTTTTCTTTAATTAGTTTGACCCATGGGCTATTCGGTTCCGCTAAAAGTTTCCATAGTAATTTCATCTGAAGAGCTGTATTCATATCCTCCGAGCTACGCAGCCCTAGCCCTCCATTTTCCTTAGTTTTGCAAACCTCATACCAGCCGATGAGGGGCTTATGGTTGGGTCCTTTGTTCCAGAGGAAGTTCCGGTTGATCCTATCAAGTTCCGTATGGACTGATTTTGGTAACATAAAGCATTGCATTATGTGTAGAGGTTTGGCCGCTAGCGTTGTTTTTATTAGAGTGCAACGGCCAGCTTGTGAGAGGCAATTCACCTTCCATCTGTGAAGTTGTGATTTGGTGTTTGTTAGAAGTTCAGTGAATCCTTCCTTTGTCATTCGTCCTTCAATTAGGGGGCAGCCTAAATATGTACCTATCTTAGGGGTGTGCGCTATTTCTAGCTCGTTTCTGATTTGATTTTTCTGTGTGGTTGTGACGTTTTTGGAGATTTGGAACTGTGATTTGTGTCTATTTACCTTTTGTCCTGAAATAGCTGAGTATTCAGTCAGAATTTTGTTAATTTGGTCGCAGCCGGTTTTGGTTGCTGATGCACAGATGACGATATCATCTGCAAAGGCTAAGAAAGGAATTTTTGTTCCTCCTTGCGTTAGTTTGATTCCTAGGTGGCTCTGAGGTTGTTCCGATTCATGTTGTAACCCACGAGCCAGAATTTCCGATATTATTAAGAATAGATATGGAGAAAGCGGGCACCCTTGGCGTATTCCCCTCTCGGGAAAGAACATTTCAGTTGGTTCATTGTTTACTAGCACCGAGTAAGTGACTGTGGTTATGCATTCTTTAATCCAAAGAGTGAACTTGGGTGAGAACCCAAATCTTGACATAATGGTGAGTAAGAAATTCCAGTCGACCATATCAAAAACTTTTTCCATATCAAGTTTTACAGCCATCCAACCTGATTTTCCATTTTTCTTTGAGAAGGAGTGGAATATTTCGTTTGCAATTAAGATGTTGTCTTGTATTGATCTGCCTGAAGAGAAGGCGCTTTGTAATGGATTAGTTACTTTAGGGATTACCCTTTTGAGCCTTGAAGCTAGAATTTTGGATATAATTTTATATGTTGTTGAGCAGAGACTAATAGGCCTATAGTGAGATGTTGTGGTTGGGTTGTCTATCTTAGGAATTAGTGCTATGAACGTATGGTTTGTTTGTTTTAGGATCCTACCGCTTAGGAAAAAACTTTTAACTGCTTTGATGACTGATGGTTCCACAATATGCCAGTACTTTTTGAAGAAACCAGCTGGAAAGCCATCAGGACCTGGGGATTTGTCATTGGCAAGACTGAAGACATCATTCTTTATTTCAGAGTTCGTTACTTGACGAGTTAGCCATTCGTTGTCTTCGTTTGAGATTTCGTTTCCGACATGGTGAAGTAGGTTGTTTTTTTTTTATGCCTAGCATGTTGCGTGAATCTTTGGCTGAAATCGTGTTTGATTAGGTTTCTAATATCTTCTTCTTTGTTAATTGTTATACCCGCCGTGGTTTGGAGTTGCTTTATTATGTTTCTATTTCGTCTTCCTATTGCTATTTAATGAAAATATTTGGTGTTGGCGTCTATGGATTTTATGTGTGTTCTTTTCGCCCTTTGCCCCCAATATTTCTGTTGAAAGGACAGGAGGGAGGTGTGCTTTGAAGTGAGCCTTTTGATTTTGTTATCAAGGTTTTGGTTGTAAGCATTGCAAAGATTCTTTTGTGATTCTAGTAAATCTGTTTCTACTTGCTTAATTTGGCGGAAAACATTTCCAAAGGTTACTTTACTCCAAAGCTTGCTTTTTCTTTTGACCTCTTGAAGTTTTTTCATTAGTTTAAACATATTCGAGCCAAGGGCGTCTACCCTCCAAGCTGAACGCACAACTGATTCATAGTCTGGTTTCGTTGTCCATGCCATTTCAAATTTGAAGGGTTGGAGTTTTGGTTTGCGGGTTATCCATGAGGTCCAAAGTGATTTGGGCATGGTCTGACTTAAGAAAAGCATGGTTTTTTGTACTAAGGTTTGGGAATTGTTTTAGGATAGAGTGGCTAACCAAAGGACGGTCTAGCTTTTCAAATATGTTGTCGTTTCCATGTTCACGTTTTCTCCAAGTGTAAGCGTTCCCGCAAGTTGGGGAGTCTACCAGATTGAAAGTTCTAATAGTGTCTTGAAGTCTTGCAAATCTATTTACAGTTGGTATCCTGCCTCCTAGTTTGTCACCAGGTTCAAAAATTTTGTTAAGGTCTCCTAGGATAATAAGTGAGTCCTTAGCATTGCGAATATAGTCTGAGAGTGAAGCCCAAAAGTCGTTTTTTTCTTTTGCGTAGGGGGTTGCATAAACGAATAAGATTTCGACATCAATTTTAAGTGTCGTGTTTATGTAGTCTGCCTGGATGATGCTGCCCGTCGAGTTTCTAATTGTGAAGGTTTCATTATGGAATTGGGATTCCTTCCAAAGAAGGCAAAGCCCCCCAGCTAGACCATTGGAAGGGATAAAATGCATTCTGTCGAATCCTGGCTTCCTCCAGCATTTGTCTGGCGGAGGGTTTGTTAATTTTGTTTCTGCTAACATTAGGATTTTTATATGCTCTGCTTTAGTTGTAGCTTCAATGTGGGTCCAAACATTCTTTCTGCTAAGGCATCTTATATTCCAAAAGCTGAACTTCATTTAAAACCTTTTGAGGGGAAGATTTTCGGGTTGAGAACCATGATTATAGGGGTAGTGATCCTCCTAATATTTGGGGTTTTGGTTTGTTCATGGTTCGTGTTGTTTGTTTCATCTATCCCAGTGAGAATATGTGTAACACTTTCTATAAGGATTTCCAATATCAAGGATGCTATGTTTTGGGTATGAATTAAGCTATTTTTGTTATAAGATGCGTTATTAATATAGATGTTAATATATACCTTAATTGAATTGGGGCCAAGTTTTATAGTGATAGATTGAATCCCAAAAGAGCGACAGTCCAAATAGGGGATAGATGTCAAGCAACTGTTGTTTGGAGGCCAATCTATCATGGCAAAAACGGAATAAATCACCCCATTTGTTTTGGTATATGTTCCCATTTCAATGGTAATATTGGTTTGTTCATGATCTGTAAAGACCGGGAAATTTTATAATATTAAAATTATTTAAATAGTGATTTATAATCATTTTGACTTTTAAGATTCGGAAGGTTTGAAAATTTTCCGTCCTCGAGCTATCGGATTAATTAAAATCTCTTGAAATGTTCCGACATGATTTTAACGGATTTTCTGATGGACTTCCATTTCGCTACGTTGACTTGAAAATTTTTATAGAATATGAGGGAAATTTTATCGGAATTGAAAATTCAAAACTATATTTGATTTAGTCGGGATTTGTCGAGCGACCAGGTTTCGAGTCTATTCCGTTATTTGAATTCTTTGGGCAGGATTTCTTAGTTTGTGTTTTAATTACTTATCCTCTTCCTCTTTTCCCCCCCTCTCTCTCTCTGTCTCTGTGAACTGCAATTGGAGTCTGCATAGCTCTTGTCTTCTTCCCCTCTTCTTATCCTCTACAGCTCAGCAACAAGACCAATCTCCCCTTGCTTTACCTGAGTTTAGCCAGGCAGATTCCCACGCCAAGGCATAACCCAATCCTCTCCCCCTGTTCTGTTTCGGAACCAGCAGCCTCTTCCCTTTCCCCATTTCCTCCAGCCTCGTTTGTTTGTATGTACAACCAATTCCCCTACCTTTCCCTTTAAGCTGAACTCTCAGCAACCCCAAGACCCACAGCTCACAGAAACACTCTCCTCCCTCCCCTTTCCCTTTCCTTTGCCTTCACAACCCACCAAAAGGAGCTCCCTTTTTCCATCCTCCCTTCGTTGTCCTGATTTCCGCTGTAGTGGACGGCTCGAGCAGCTCCACCAGGCCCATCAAGCAGTTCACCTTCACCCTTCTCCTTATCAATCGAAGCCAGTAGCCCTTCTCTCCGATTCGCCGTCGGCACCGCGAGCCAAGCCACCCCGTTCCGCCGAGAAGAACCGAGCACCCCTTCTATCTGTCAACGTCGAATCACCAGCCTCTCCTCCACTCCTTTGGAGCAATAGCAGCTCGACAATCGTCGGAGTCACCCAAGAGCACCCCGGAGACGCACGAAGAGCCGCCGCCACCAACCTTCTCTCCCCTGTTCCGTTCGCTCGAGGTCGGTTTTCGATTCCGTTTCGTACTCGATTCCAACTCTAATTCTCTCCAACCTGTTTCTCACCCATCTCTACTCCCTCCTAGGCCCTCAAGCCGCATCCGCTCGAGTTATCGCAGTCGGAACCGCCGTCGGAGCCGGAGATTTCCTCTCGGAGACGCCTCGGTAATCTCTCTCTTTCTCCATTCTCTCTGATCGCGCTTGAGTCTACTTGATTGGATCTTGGTCGGGAACGGATTTCCGTCAGGTTGAGAGAGGTTGGGGTCGGCAAAACAGCCGCCGGCCGGCCCTGGGATTCCTCCCTTCTCTTCCGTTCTTCCTCCGTCAATTTTCGGGCTCTGTTCTTTTGTGGGGGAGGAAGCAGATCTGGGTTTGGGGAGGAGATAAGTGCGGGCCCATCCTCTAATTTCTTATTCCATTTCCTTATTTTGCTTGGGCTCGGGTCTTTCTCTTTGGGCCGTCAGATTTGAGAGCCTGGGCACCCTTTTTTACTTTCGGTTTGGGCTGGGCAACGAATCCGGGTCTGGGATGTTTTTTTTTTTTGGGCCTTTTATGTTGGGTTTAATTGATGGGTTGTTGTTATTTAAATGTTGATATTTATATATGTTAAGATGGGTATTTTGGGAGATTTTATATATGGGTTATATTATATTATGGTATTATTATAGATAAATGTTGCTTTATAAATATGGTTTAATAAAGATGGATTTATTTAAATGTTTATTTTAGATAAACATTGTTGCTAAATTATTTAGAAAATGTTTTAAGTCGTCCGAAAATGTTCCTTAAAGGATTTGATGTGTTGAAACCAAAATGCCGGAATTAATTCTAGAATAAGATTTTGAGGTATTGGTTTTAAGGTTTAAATGTTCAATGTCAGGATTTGACCAAGTATGATTTGAGGAATTGTTTTGAATATAAGTTGACTTAATTTGGGATTTAAGAGTTGGAAAAAATATGGTTTGTATGATTTATCAATGGGTTTAATGTGAAGAATGATTTTGGTTGATGTTGATCAAATTGGAAAGGTTTTGGAAAAATGGTTTTACTATCAATTGGTTTGAAGATGTGGAGAACCTGGGTATCGTGTGTATGAATGATGAACCGATAGCTTATGGAAATGGCTTGATGATAGGTGTTTATTGCTTTTGGATTGCTTTGGACTTGCATTTGGGCCCTTGCTTGTGTTATCTTGCTGTTCTGCATCTTCAGGTAAGTCTCTTCGGAGCTTACTCAGATTGAATAGAGCTATTCCCTGCTTTAAGTGCATGATATACTAGGTGTTGCATTCATGATCAGCATGCCATGTAGTACCATGCTAGGTTGCATTGATCGTTGAGCATTCGATTTCTCTATGTGTTTGTAAACAGAACGGCCGTTATCTGTGATAGTCCTAGAGTCTTTGCTAGGGTCATAGGGTAGCCCAGCATCATCAGGTACCCTGAGTCAATCGAGTACTTCCTTATATTATGATATGCCTGCGGGCTTTATTGTGGAGCGGGTTAGGCATGCGTGCCGCCCTATTATGAATGAATGCATTCACGAGCTGGCCAGTCTCCGCCTGTCGGAAGGGGTGGAGGTAGGAGAGGGATATGCCACTTGGCATTGTCTTGGGCCCTTTACAGTATTTCTGCACATTACTATGAACTAGGAGCATGCTAGTGTGTTTGAATTTTGTACTGCATTAGAGCATCTTTATTAGGTATAGCGTATATGTGTGCTTATGGTTGGGATGCAGAGTTAAGTGGGCATCGATCTGATCCCGCTCCAAATCAATTTTTTTAGGAATTATTTATGTTCATCCTATCGGTGCTGTTTGCTTATTGCGCGGGTCATTTTGTCGGCGGAGAGTGAGCGCTGGAGTTATAAACTTCACCAGACTCTGATTATATTGTTTTGGATTTATACTTTCGACTCCGTTTTGACCCGGCTCTGCCGTGGCACTTGTATCCTTATTTTGCTTCCGTCTTGCTTCCGTGTGAAATGAATTTTGCGAGTTAGTCCCCAGGACAGGTTAAGGGTACCCAACGACCCTTCGAGGTGTTTAGGGTTTGAAATCCCTCTTTCTATTAATCTTAAATGACTTTGAAACCTCGACCCGTACCTGGATTGCAAGATCCGAACAAGGGGTTTTATCCCTTGAAACGTAACCCGGAAATCATAATGAGGTCCAAAGTGATTTGGGCATGGTCTGACTTAAGAAAAGCATGGTTTTTTGTACTAAGGTTTGGGAATTGTTTTAGGATAGAGTGGCTAACCAAAGGACGGTCTAGCTTTTCAAATATGTTGTCGTTTCCATGTTCACGTTTTCTCCAAGTGTAAGCGTTCCCGCAAGTTGGGGAGTCTACCAGATTGAAAGTTCTAATAGTGTCTTGAAGTCTTGCAAATCTATTTACAGTTGGTATCCTGCCTCCTAGTTTGTCACCAGGTTCAAAAATTTTGTTAAGGTCTCCTAGGATAATAAGTGAGTCCTTAGCATTGCGAATATAGTCTGAGAGTGAAGCCCAAAAGTCGTTTTTTTCTTTTGCGTAGGGGGTTGCATAAACGAATAAGATTTCGACATCAATTTTAAGTGTCGTGTTTATGTAGTCTGCCTGGATGATGCTGCCCGTCGAGTTTCTAATTGTGAAGGTTTCATTATGGAATTGGGATTCCTTCCAAAGAAGGCAAAGCCCCCCAGCTAGACCATTGGAAGGGATAAAATGCATTCTGTCGAATCCTGGCTTCCTCCAGCATTTGTCTGGCGGAGGGTTTGTTAATTTTGTTTCTGCTAACATTAGGATTTTTATATGCTCTGCTTTAGTTGTAGCTTCAATGTGGGTCCAAACATTCTTTCTGCTAAGGCATCTTATATTCCAAAAGCTGAACTTCATTTAAAACCTTTTGAGGGGAAGATTTTCGGGTTGAGAACCATGATTATAGGGGTAGTGATCCTCCTAATATTTGGGGTTTTGGTTTGTTCATGGTTCGTGTTGTTTGTTTCATCTATCCCAGTGAGAATATGTGTAACACTTTCTATAAGGATTTCCAATATCAAGGATGCTATGTTTTGGGTATGAATTAAGCTATTTTTGTTATAAGATGCGTTATTAATATAGATGTTAATATATACCTTAATTGAATTGGGGCCAAGTTTTATAGTGATAGATTGAATCCCAAAAGAGCGAAAGTCCAAATAGGGGATAGATGTCAAGCAATTGTTGTTTGGAGGCCAATCTATCATGGCAAAAACGGAATAAATCACCCCATTTGTTTTGGTATATGTTCCCATTTCAATGGTAATATTGGTTTGTTCATGATCATTGTTATTTGTATTTATAATTCGTATATAATCGTGTCTTTGTATTTGTTTAGAGATTGCTAAACTAAAAAAATCTCTGTTTTGGTTATGTGGCAGTCTGTCTTTGTTTGATGTTGTATTATTTGTATGATAGCTGATCTGAAGCTTAAGGCTGATGATTCCGGCTTGAGAAGAAAAAGGGATAGTCTCAAGTCCACAACAGTGGTTTAGGATTGAGCATAATACGTTAGGAAAGTTAGTATTCGAGTCGGGTTTAAGGCAAGAAATCATGATTGTTGAATTGTAAGACCTTATGGAATGATAATACTGTTCTTGTTTTACATCAAGAATGCTAAAATAGTTATGTAAATGAGTATCCATCAGATAGCCTGCTAAGTTGAAGTGGTATGGATCATAATGTCTGTCGTTTTCAGTTTTAAAGAATGGTTTAAAGAACAGTCTGTGTAAGCCGACCCATGTACAGTTAAGATCTAAGACTCTGAAGATGATATAAGGGCGCTCACTTAAGGTATGGTGCTGCTTGGTGTAGCTGTCTTTTTTATGGATACCCTGGATCCAAATCTGAAGTGTTGGGAGCCTGTGTGTGAGTATTCCTTGAGTTTGAAACCAGAATCCACCAAAGGAGGGGCCAAGAGACCAGCCTAGCCGAGGCAGAATCTGCAGAGTATGCAAATAAGTGTGGTGTTCGAGGGAATGACTCCCCCGAGCAAGATTAGTAGGATGATATATAATAAGTTCATATATGAAGTTATACAAATATGTTTAAAACAATAAGCAACTAGCAGTTAAGAATCTTGATGATAGAGTTTCATGGTGAATGTCAAACTGCACCTTCAAGTAGTAAGTAAGATTGAAATGAGGTCTAGCACTAAAGTTATGATTTGTATCAGTAGTGAAGTTATTATGGTTGTTAGGTTGTCTTGATAGCAATAAATTGGAGATCTTATTAGTAAGCAGTAATGAAAACATGCCCTGGTAAAGCTCATAGTCATAATATGAGTTTTGATTTGCAACTAGAAAGAGTATGCAAGCAGTTGTAGAAGCATAGAATGTTGGAAAGAGGAAGCCACTGGGGTCCCTAAGCCAACAGCAGGAGATGCACAAGTAAAGATAGCTTACCAATTCCCAAGTTCTAGGGGATAATTCCTTGGTAATAAGTAGTAAATTCGTGCTCTGGCAATACCATTGTACATAACATGGGTTATGGTTTGTGATTAGAAATATGGTGCAATTAGATGTAGAATCATAGAGAGTTGAGAACAGGTGACCTCTAGGAGCCCTAGGCCAGCAAATAAGGAACAGGTAAGGATAGCTACTCAAATGCAAAGATAAAATAGGAGCTATATTATTCAGGTCCATAATAAGCCAGCAAAGAGAGGTGGAATTTTTTGTCAAATCTGTATGAGTAGTTTGGTGTTTAATGCAATGTTTTTGTTTTGGGTTAGAAAGAGAGTCTATATTGGTTATAATATAGATCATGCACTTGTGAAAATTCCTAGACAAAATGCCTGAAAGCTGTTGTAAAAGTAAATTGTTTTGGGTAGTTAAACAGTTGGATTTAGAACAGTTATAGTATGTAATTAGGTGACCAGCATATAACTCTAGTAAGAATTTTCCAATGTCTGGATACCAACTTCTATGTTTAGAGAATGCAAGGTTTATAGTGGCATTGCTATTGCTGTGTTGGTGGTATACATATGTCGAGTAGTGCAGGTTTTGTGGCATTCTTATAAGAGATGAAAGTGAAAGATGGTTATCAAAGAACCATAGAGACATGTCTAGATTGCAGGGAAGTTCATAATCTAAATTTTGATTCATACACAAGGATAGAGTAAGTTGATAAATAATACATTCATATATGCAGTTACACAGATATATGGTTCTTAAACAGTAGTAAGAGGGTGCCAGGGAACTAGCAATAGAGAACTTAAGTAAGAGGTTTCCATGGTAGATGTCAATCCAAATATTCAGGTGGTAATTGAAAACATAATTTGATGTAGCACTAGAGTTATGATTTAAAGCAGTGGTGGACCAGTGTTCATAGCATGGGTTTTGGTTTGTGATTAGAGCTATGATGCTAGCGTATGTAGAATCATAAAGAGTTGATAAAAAATGACCTCTGTGGAAACTAATCCAGCCAGAAATGCACAAGTAAAAATAGCTAAACAAAGGCCAAGATGTAATATGTGTTTTGTGAAGTTGTGATCTAGTTGACAGCAGGGCTAAGAAGGGTTGTGACATTAACTTTTTATAGGTAGTATGACAATTGGATTTAGAGCAGCTATAGTATGTGTTTAGGTGGTCGGCATTTAGCTTTAGAAGGAGTTCACCAAGGTCTAGAAACCAGCCTTCTTTTTTAGAAAAATTAAGAGTTATAGTGGGAGTGACAGTACTGTGACGGTGGTAAACAAAGGCTAAGTAGTATAGATACTGTGGTATTCTTACAAATGATAGGAATGAGAATTGAATTGCAAAGAGCCATAAGAACATATTTAGATAGTAATGAGATTCATAACATAAATTTTGATTCATAAACAAAGCTAGAGTAATTTGGTAAATACTACATTTATATATATAGTCATACAGATATGGTTGATTGGTGATAACATATACAATGTAGTGATTCAGTTTAGGATCATGTGTTAGCATGGCTGAGCATAGAGAGAATGGGTCCTTGTACTGGGATAGGGTTTTTGAACAGTTGTAATGGGAAGCCAGAGAACCAGCAACAAGGTAATTTAGGTTGTGTTCTGTATGATAGATGTCAAAACACTTAATCCAGGAAATAATAGGACCAAAATTGTATACAGCACAGCAGAAATGATAAGAATCAATAATGAAGCTGCTATTTTTTGAAAGGCTTGTTAGACAAATATTTGAGATCTTATAAGTAAGGTGGTTTGCTGTATAAAACATAGATTTATGACTTAGCACAGTTGAAACACCCCAATAGCTGTTTGGCCAACTGCAGGTTTTATAAAGTCCATAAATTAAGAGAAGAATACAAAAGCTTGTTGATGAGTAAATATACTTCAGTTTGGATACTGAATATAAAGAGTATGAATCATAATTCAAGAGGTTTACTTTATGAAGCAAAGATTTATTACTTAGAACAAATGAAGTGCCCCAAAAACAGCAAATTAGAGAGTACAAGGCTAGGCAGGAGAGCTCACTTAGCCTGTGCTGAGTATTGGTGTAGCAAACCTCCAGATTGAACCTGTGGATCCATGTTGGTAGTACTAGGTGCCTATATTTGTGTCTTTCTTGAGCGTGATTCCAGTAGCCCTCAAAGCAGGAACCATAAAGCCAAAGACGAGCCGCAAGCTGCAAGGTGTATAA
Source organism: Persicaria tinctoria (assembly GCA_037127255.1). Classification (NCBI taxonomy): domain Eukaryota; kingdom Viridiplantae; phylum Streptophyta; class Magnoliopsida; order Caryophyllales; family Polygonaceae; genus Persicaria; species Persicaria tinctoria. Next base: position 4,063,815 of record JBANSL010000009.1, on the reverse strand, counting down.
ATAAGTGTGTTGCTCAAGGGAATGACTCCCTCGAGCAAGATTAGTAGTGTATATCATAATAAAACCATCTTTATAATTATACATGTAGGCTTGTTTTATTATAATAGGTAGAGAGCAATGTTGTTGGTGCAGATGGTGCAGAGATGTGGTAATGCAGTTATCTAACAGAAGATCAGTGTGTTTAAATTGAGAGAGTGATTTTAGACAGATAGAGTAAGATGCTACAAACCAGGAAGTAGAATATTCCAAAGATAAGGCCACCAGACCAATACCTAGGCACATAATCAAGTAGTGGGATGTGTTCAATTTCCTTATAGCTATGCAGTTCTGATTGAGGTTAGCAGTGGAGTTATGTCGTTGCCAAGTTGCAAGAAACAAGGTATAGTTCAGTTCAGAAGCAGGCAGAAAAATCCAGTTCAGGTGATACTCTAGTTTATGGCATGGAATTTGATTTATGATTTGAGAAAGATGAGAGGCATTGGATGGATCAAGGTGAGTATGATTGGGCCAGGTTTCAGGAAACCAAATCCTACAGTAAATAAGGCACAAGTATTTGTGATCAACCAAATTACCTGATATTGTGGTATTTTGATGAATTAAATCAAGATTTTGCCAGTACATTGGAAGAAAATCTTTCCCAATTATTATAATGTAGGTGGTGAGTTTTAAAGATACTCTTTTTGATGTGTCTTGATTTAATCTAAAAAAATTTCCATGGTTGGTTCTGGTATAAGAGATAAGATAACTAGTCATAAAGTGATGAGATGAGAGGACATCAAGCCATCTACCAAAGCAAATTATCAAGTGATAGATGAGGTTGAGATTATATATAGCTCTATAGTTATGATTGTATATATCAGAATGATTGGAGATAGCAGAATAGTAAGTATGGTGGTTTGACATATAAGCTAGTAGCCATTTGTAGGTAAGATTATTCCAACACCAAAAGGACATGCTCAAGAGGCATCCTAGATTAAAACAAGGATTTGGATATATGTACATAGATAATATGCAGTCATTTGGAGAGATTAGAACAACAGTATTGAGGCAAACCCAAGAATCCCAACCCCAACTGCAAGTATAGTATAAATAGATAAAACTAGCCAAGTAAGATATTGTTGTGTTATTATATTTCAAATAAGGATCCATGGAGCAGTGTTTTATTCTAGAGGCAGCTGAATTAGTAGAGTGTTTTAAAGAAGTTTTTCCTTTTAAAGAGGATAGGTAATTTAAGTTGATTGTTAAAGAGGTATGCCAGGTGTGGAGTTCCAGGTTATATGGCAGAGGAGGTAAAAGAGGGATCTGTATTAATTCCTTATAGCAAATCTGAGAGTAAGGCTTGGGACAAATATGGTGTGATTCCAGAAAATCCACAGATATGGGGTTTAAAATTGGTTCTTCAAAATAAAGGCAATAGCATTCATACATAGAAGGGGTATGGTTAGAAATATATCTGGCTGCTGCATGAAGGTAGATTTTGTACTGTATTATGTTGCAGCCTTTAAGGTATTTCTGTTTAACAATTTTAACCCATATATAATGGAACAACATCTTCAAACCTATTCTCCGTTTTATCATTTTGAAGCTTGTAGAGAATTTTAAGAAGTTTAATTCTACATTTTTCAAAATTGGAGAATTTCAGAAAAGATAGAGGCATTTGTAGCATTCTTCCTACTCAAATCATTCTACGAATCTTCGAAATGTAAAAAATCTTTTAATTGAAATAAAAAATAATGTCAAGAATATATATTTTATTTTTCAATAAATTTTAGAAAAAGTATTAAAGATGGTAATAACTGTGTTTTTGGAGATCTACAAAAAGTTGATGTCTTTGGAGATCTTTTACTCCAATATTTCTCATTCAAAACTATAAAGATAATGTCATCTAGACTAGAGCAAGTGAGGGAGGTGATGTCTCGCCACTTCCAACGAAAGCTATTGCACTCAAATCAGTCATGGCAATAAGGCAGCTTGGCCTTAACCACATTCATATCGTATAGGTGACAATCTCTATGTTATCAAATACGCTTCTTAGGGTATATTTGGATTCCCGAGTGATTATGCTTATTTAAAAGTGTTTGGTTAAAAAAATTATAAGGTATTTAAAGTAATGGAATTTTAAAATAAAATACCTTATAATTTGTTTCGAATACAGGTACTATAATCAGGGGTGGAGCCAGAAAAAATCCGAGGGGGGCCTCAACTAAATTTTCGGGATTTTTTTTTAAAGATATATTATAAGATACAATTTTTGTTATAAGAAATATAGTATAAACCACATTAAATGTATGATTTAAATAGCTATTTTGAGTTTAAAATGCTAAAAGGAGAAAAAAATCCCTAAAATGAAGCTATAAGGATTCGAACTCAAGATCTTATCATTATATTCCTCAACCCATACCAACTAAGCTAAGAAAACTTATTGATTCACTACTCTTTTTAACTATTTTTAACCCTTAAATTATCAAAAATTACAAAAAAATAGGGTTTTTTTGCTAAGTGCACTTTTTAGGACCAAATTTTAAGCCATAGGACACAAGAGTTACAATATTAGGTAAGTGTCCGCATTTTCCAATTATACCCCTGCCTCATTATTCCCGTTTCTTTCTTCAAACTAGACACATCACGGGTTTCTTCGAGCTCTTCCATGGCTTCCTTCGAGCTCCCCTCCGAGCTTCCATGGGTTCCTCCCAAAATCTGAGGTTTGAGACATGGCACCAGGGAGGAGCGACTGCCACCGGAATCGGCCTCGCCGTCGCCAGCCGGCACACGAGCATCCTCCAGATCTGCATATTCCCCGACGAGGCTTCCAGATCCGAATACCTCCGATCGGTCGGCGACGCCATGGAAGGAGAATAGGAGGTGCGACCTTCCGATTTGAGGAAAATTGCAGATCTTCGATTAAGCTTCCTGGAGAATAGGAGGTGCGGCCTTCCGACGCCATGGAAGGAGAATAGTAGATCTCCAATTTGGCAGATCTGAAATAGCTCTTCGATTTTGGCAGATCTCAAGCTGGAGAATCTCCGATTAAGCTTCTTGTTTGTCCCCCCATTTTTTGGAGTTCCTCCCCCGCAATTGCATCATTGAATTTTGCTATCTCTGAATATGAAAAATGAAAAAACTAAATTATTGGACAGTGGGTTGATTACAACTTTAAATAAATTTCTGAATTTGTTTAAAGGTCAACTAGCAAGGCATTGATTACAAATTAGTGCAAGATAGTGCAACTTAGGTGTCGTTTGTGGAGCATAGTCCAACATAGTCATGGAAGGAGAATCACTGCCATCGCTTGACCTCCTCTCCGTTCGACCCTAAATCCAAGCCTTCTACCCGCTCAATCACGTTCTACATTTATCAAGGATGGTTTTCGTGCAAAAACCCCTCTCAAATTTATACAAAATCGCTAACCGCCATTGTTGGACACCTTGGAGCTTCGTGAAACAGCCTGTTAGCAGCCACTGTTCAAGCATTTGTCACGGTGTGTAAGATCATCCTTCGACAAAATCAACACAACGAGACAACGAGACTGAAGTAAAGATTGCACTTGTCAGTTTGATAGGTCATACGCGTCAAACGGAGCTCTGTGTAAGGAGAACGAGCCGTCGGAAGATCGGCGAAAATCACTGTTCAAGCTGCTCGAGATGGGGAAGAAGAAGAGTAATAACGCCAAACCTCCCACACTTTCTATTTTTTATAAAATATGCCCCTGTGTTAATTTCTAAAATTTCAGAAATTATCCCGCAATTATAGAAGTTGTTCTAACTCACATAATCTCCGTTAAAAAATTAAAAATGTAACTATTATTGTCACCATGATAAAAATAAAGTCATAGATACAATCACCACTATAAAAACGTGGTCATAGACACTGTAATCAAAAGGAAATCTTATAGGGGCTAATGAGAAACCAAAATGCATGTGGTGACAGTTCTCCTATAACATATGAATGGTTAAGAGGGTCATAGATGTTGTAAGCAACATAAAAATAGGATCATAGAAACTGTAACCACTATAAAAACACGGTCAAATACACTTTAATCAAAAGGAAAACCCTATAGATGAGGTAACCAAAATAAAAACAGCTTTATAGACATTATCTCCACTATGAAAAAAGGTTTATAGACACTGTAATCAAAAGAAAATCCTAGGAAAAGGGAAGCACAAACCCTATAGGGGCTAATGAGAAGCCAAAATACACGTGGTGACAGTTCTTCTCTAATTTCTAATTTCTAGTTTTTTAGATTTTTTTAAATTAGTGTCACCACAATAAAAACAATTAAAAATGTAACTACTATTTTAACCACTATAAAAAAAATAAAGTCATAGATACTGTCACCACTATAAAAACATGGTCATGGACACTGTAATCAAAGGGAAATCATATCATAAAGGAAGAACAAGCCCTATAAGGACTAATGAGAAGCCAAAATAAATGTGATGACAATTCTCCTCTAATTCATGAATGGGTAAGAGGGTCATAGACACTGTAATCCAAATAAAAACAGTGTCATAGCCACTGTCACCACTATAAAAACAAAGTCATAGACAATGTAATCAAAAGAAAAACCCTATAGACGTTGTAACCAAAATAAAAACAGTTTTATAGACACTGTCACCACTATGAAAAAAAGTTCATAGACACTGTAATCAAAAGGAAATCCTAGGAAAAGGGAAGTACAAACCCTATAGGGGCTAATGAGAAGCCAAAATACATGTGGTGACAATTCTTCTCTAATTTCTAATTTCTAGTTTCTTAGATTTTTTAAAGTAGTGTCACCACAATAAAATAAAAATAAAAATGTAACTACTGGTGTAACCACTATAAAAAATAAAGTCATAGATATTGTCACCACTATAAAAACATGGTCATAGACACTGTAATCAAAGGAAAATCATATGATAAGGGAAGAACAAACCCTATAGGAACCAATGAGAAACCAAAATAAATGTGGTGACAATTCTCCTCTAATACATGGGTAAGAGGGGCATAGACATTGTAATCAAAATAAAAAAAAAGTGTCATAGCCGTTGTCACTACTATAAAAACAAAGTCATAGACATTGTAATCAAAAGGAAAACCCTATAGACACTGTAACCAAAATAAAAACAGCTTTATAAACACTGTCACCACTATGAAAAAAGGTTCATAGACACTGTAATCAAAGGAAAATCCTAGGAAAATGGAAGTACAAACCCTAAAGGGGCTAATGAGAAGCCAAAAGAAAATGTGATGTACAGTATATTTTAGGGTTTAGGGTTAAGTCTTTAGGGTTTAGGGCCAAGGCCCTAAACCCTAAATCCTAAACCCTAAAATATTAAGTATAGTATGTCGTTAAGAGATGATTGCTGTCATCAAATGGAAAACCCTAGGACAAGGTAAGCACAAACCCTAAAAAGGCTAATGAGAAGCCAAAAGACATTAGGTGGACAGTTCTCCTTCAATATATGAACGGGTAAGAGGGTCATAGACATTGTAATCAAAATAAAAAGAGTTTCATAGCCACTGTCACCACTATAAAAACAAAGTCATAGACACTGTAATCAAAAGGAAAACCCTATAGACGCTATAACCAAAATAAAAACAGCTTTATAAACACTGTAACCACTATTAAAATAAGGTCCTAGACACTTGTAACCAAAAGAAAAACCCTAGGAAAAGGGAAGCACAAACCCTAAAAGGGCTAATGAGAAGCCAAAAGAACATGTGATGTACATTATGATTTAGGGTGTAGGGTTAAGTCTTTAGGGTTTAGGGCCAAATCCTAAACCCTAAAATGTTAAGTACAGTACGTCGTTAAGAGATGATTGTTGTCACCAAATGGAAAACCCTAGGATAAGGTAAGCACAAACCCTAAAAGGGCCAATGAGAAGCCAAAAGACATTAAGTGGACAGTTGTCCTTCAATATATGAATGGGTAAGAGAGTCATAGTAACTGTCACCACTATAAAAATAAGGTCATAGACACTGTAATCAAAGGCCATAGACACTTTAACTCAAAATACATGTGGTTACAAGGTCATAGACACTGTCATCATTATACAGACAAGGTCATAGACACTGTAATCACAAGAAAACCCTAGGATAAACCCAATAGGGGTAATGAGAGCAGGACAATAGACATTGTAATTCTGTCTAGATGGATTTAGTTAACAGAATTTTAAGTTCATTCGATCTCAATACTATTAATTCTCCAACAATGGACTTACACAACAAAAAACCACCAATTTCGATTCAATCAAATGAAATCTTCAAAATCGAGCTTCTATACCATTCCAAAACACCTAATTAAATTCCGTCCGGATGAATTCAATCACAAAATCTACATTTCATCTGATCTCTCTACTGTGATAAATTCATCAGATCTACGGAGCAAAAATCCTAGTGCAGATTCAATCAACATTTCAGTACAACCAAACATTAAATTAGACAGACCACATAAATCAAAACTCAATTGAATTAATGTTTAAAACAAGAACATATAGCAGCACTGCATAGGCAGTAGCAGCAAACGAAAATCAAGTAGCAACAACAATAATTGGGCTCGTTTGTAACAACAGCAGCAATCGAAGAGATACAGAGGAGCGATTGGGCTCGTCTAGATTTTGGCATCAAACAGCAGAAACTCGAGCACCGGTGTCGGGATCCACCTGTTGATGGCGCGACCGCAGTGAACCAGATCGATGACGCCGTCGAAAACCGGAAGCCGTTGCTGCAGCGGCGCGTGGAGCGGCACAAAGCCTCTCAACGTCGTTGAGGACCTCTTCGCCGATGAAACCGGGGCGGAGCGGGTGGAGGAGAGGCGGCGGGTGGAGGAGACCGGGGCGGAGCGGACTGTAATCAAAGGGCAGTGCCCAATCTAAGGTTCGCATCAGACGACCGGTGGAGGAGACAGGGGGTGAGCGGAGTTGGCAGCGCCCAATCTAGGGTTTTTGGATTCGGCGGCGGACGGCGGCGCTGAGACAAATGCGCCGGCTGGAAGTAGACGGGCTTGGAAGGCCGGGAAGAGGAAGAGGATCTCGCCCTGAATCATAGTGTAGTGAGAGAGAGGAAGAGGATTGATCTCCCAGATCCACATAGCTCGAAGTCGCGTGATAGTGTCTATTTTAGTCATGTTTTAGATATAGATTTGCATATTAATTTAGAGCATTTTTACATATTTTATAGCTTAATTTATATTATTTGATTTTCGGAGTCTACACTAGTGTTTTTATATATTTCAGGTATTTTCGGGTTGAAACGTATGAAATATGAATTCGGAGATTGATTTTAAGATGGATTGCCTCGTATTGCTTAATGGCCTGATCGCAACATTTGCTATTGGACTTCGAGTTGGTGTGATGGACTGGACGGTGCAAGCAAAAGGAGCCCACACGGCTAACAAGTGCCGCTTCATGTTATTTTGGTTGTTATATTAAAGGATGATTTGCATGAATATACAAATCCATACTCAAGTTTGCAAAAATAACCTTGGGGTTGAAAATTTGCAATGGGATGACAAAATGTTATTTTTGCAAATTGTTGTCAACCGGTTGCAGGTTACCCCTTTACACAAAACGGGAAAAGGTGGGAGGGGATGGGACACTTGTCGAAATTATAGTGGAGTGAGTGTAATAATTTGGCAAAAAAAACAATTAAAATATGAAGGCCTGCAGAGTGACAGTGACAGCTGGGAGAGAGGGTGAGAAGGGTTGGAGTGACTTGCATTTAATGCACTAGGAGAGAGAGAGAGTCCACTTTCACAAAGAAAAGTTCCCGCCAAGGAAAATTGGAGGGAAACCACATGTGGGGAGTGCAGCGATTTTCAGAGGGAGTATAAAAGAAGATGGGGGAGCTCGCTAGGTGGACCAAAAAGTGCAAAACAACTAATTCTTCTCCATGGTTGCCATTAACGTCTGGTTGGAAGAATAAAACCCAGAAATTCAGTTACTAGCCAGACAAAGGGAAATCCTAGTCATCAACGGAATATATGTAGACATACACAGGGACACACGTGGCAATTGCGTGCAATATACATCAACGAAAATGGGTAAGTATGATTTTTGTTTTGTATTTACAATAACGGATTCTCCTCATCATTCCCTTAGCTCCAACTGATACTGAGAGGACCATCGTAATTAACCTCTTTATGTCGCAGGGGAGAAAGGGGTGATCTTACTTACTCTCGTTTGCAATGGTCGATGGAAGCATCTCGGAGGGGGATGGGTGTATGAAGGTCAAAATTCCCACAAAATAATGCTCATAGAGGAGACCATCTTGTTTGGGTCCGCCAGGAGCAAGATAATGGAGAAGCTCGCGGTTGTCCCGAGGTGGTACGAGTTGGAGTTGAAATATCTACTCGATACGAAGAAGGAGGGATGCTATCCGATTCAAGTGGATGATGAAAGTGATTGGGATGCTTTCAAGTACTGCAACTCAAGGGCCGGCGATGGGCCATGGCCCCTTCCTTTGTACGCTTCGGTGAACGAAAGTGGAAGCCAACATGGAAGTCGCTCGATGCTTGTGAACATGGGACAACGCACCAAATCAACACACAGAGACATCACAACAGTCGTGGAGGAAGAGGGTACGTGGTTAAGTTGCCATTAACGTCAAGTTGGAAGAATAAAACCCAGAAATTCAGTTACTAACCAAGCAAAGGGAAATCCTAGTCATCAACGGAATATATGTAGACATACACAGGGATATACGTGGCAATTGCGTACAATATACATCAACGAAAATGGGTAAGTATGGTTTTTGTTTTTTATTTACAGTAATGGATTCTCCCCATCCTTCCCTTAGCTCCAACCGATACTGAGAGGACCACAATAATGGTTTTTGTTTTGTATTTACAGCTGCGTGGAACGCGAGCTACGTCGGAGTGGTGTACTCCGTTCCCCCCATGGACACCTGGGATCCTCCCCAACAGATAGCGCAGATCCGGTTACTACCTCCACCAGTGAAGAGAAGGCTTGGGAGACCGAAGACCAGTAGGTACCCGTCTCGTGGGGATTTTATTCGTCGGAAGCGTCGGAGGACATAAGGAAGCGTGGCATGGATAGGCGATTATATGATTGTGTAGTGGGATGCCACATTTGTTGGGTATGTTAATAAAGGTAGTATTTTGTTAGTATGCATGCCAATCAGGGAAACTTTGGGGTTTTGGTCGTTTGTTTTGTGCATAGCTGGGCGTTCAGTTTCACAAATGTATGGGGTTTTGTACTTACTAGCCAGTATAATATTTTCCCTAGCCAATCTCATAAAATACTTAGCCGATAACTGGGAATCCCGTACCATGTTTTATATATCTCAGAAACTGTCAATCGTAAGAAAAACGACAATTACACCCAAACAGGGGGTGTTCTTCTTCAAAAAGGGTGGAAGTGTTGTTCTCTTCGTCCTCGTCGACCTCCTTTTTTTATTTGCCTGGCCCCCTTCTCTTTCTATATCTCAATTGCGGTTTGAAGGTGCTTCAATGGCGGTTTTCTTCACAAATCTTCAATGACGGTGCTCTTCAACAATCTTCAATGGTGGTTCCTCTCTTCTCGTTTGAAGTTGCAACTGAAATGAGAGGGGAGATGCTCAAAATAAAATAAAATGAGAGGGGATGATTTGGACATTTGATTTGAGTTTGATGGGTGCTTTATTAAATGTAATCATGACCCCCCATCCGGTTTTCCAGTTTTTTCCCACATGTTAGTTTTGCAAAACTTTAGATATTTTTGACAGATTTGCAAATTTTGGTGAGGGGGAGTCAGATTTGCCAACAACCCAAAATTTTGTTATATTGAATGCCATTTACTCTATATTAAATTAGATTAGATTATATTTATTATTTAAATTAGGATAGTGTAGATAGATAGATTAGGATAGATTATAGTTCATACTATATATTCATTCATACAGTAGCCGACTTAGACCGGAGTAGACGACCGTGACTTTACTCTTAACCCTAATTCTGTTTTGTCTTATTTTTATGGAGATCTAAACTCTTCCGTTTCGTCTATGGATTGAATCTTTGGTTTGATAAAGTTGTGAGATTTCTATTCTTGTTCTATTCCTATTGATTCGTATTGATTCTTTTGCGAATATTATTGATTTCTTCTAGTCCGTACAACTAGTTGAGATTATTGCTAGGATTTTATAGATTCCTCGTAGCGAACCTTAATCCATAGTAGCAATCATGCCTTTTTAGGACTCGTAGGACTAAACTGGTGTGTAGAGAATCAATTATATGTTAAATGCTGACTCGTAGCTTGGTGTTGCATATATCCTCGTTAATTCTTAATCTTAATGCTACTATTAGGTTAAATCTTGACCGTGTTAAGGTTATCTAATTAGTAAGGGTTACTAGGACTCGTAGGACTGGTAATTTACACAAGATCAGGACAGGAACAATAATAGGATGAAAAGAGAACTTGAAGAAGAATCGAGGATCAACTAGTCAAACTAAAGTGGATATTTGTAGATGAAACTCAATTCTTAATTTCTATCTCCGTTAATTTGTTTATAGTTTATTTCATTTTCTTTCTTATTTTCATCACACCAAAACCCCCTTGTCTTAATTGGTAAATAGACTTAACTTAGGAATAACTTGATTCTCTGTGGGATCGACTCGTACTTATCACACTACATTAGTTAGATAGGTTCGAATTTATTTTGATACGGTTTAGGCGACTAAAAACCGTTCATCAAATTGGCGCCGTTGCCGGGGACTCAAAGTTTATTTCTTAGTTTTGTGTGTTTATCAATTATTGTATATAACTTAACTTTGTTGTGAACCTATCTTACGGTTCACGACACCCTTATTACTAACATTTTAAGATGAGATTAATGCAGAGTCAAGGAGAAAATTTTCACCATTATTTCACAAGAGTGAATAATTTATTGGACGCCCATTATGCAAGGGGTTACCAAGATAGTTTGCAAGATATGGTTGTTTGTGTACTTGAGGGCATGACTCTTGAGACCAAAGAACTTGCCGAGTCTATGAGTAACGGAGGCTAGACGAGTTTTAATTTATCAGAGATGTGGGATTTTTTCTGCTACATGGGCCACTAGGTGGAGCAGGAAGAAGCTTTCACACATCAGGTTATGTTGGAGCATATTCTTAAAAGGATGGATCGAATTGAGGAACAATTGAACCAACTTAATCAACCGATGAGTGAGTTGGTAGTAGATCAATGCTTTATTCCTCAAGTTGATGAAAGCCAGGACACAAACAATGATGGTTTGATCGATGTGAGCCTGATGCCCCCAGACATGGAGTCTCATGAGTGCACGCATGAGGAACCATGTGTTTTGGCTCCTATTTCATCTAAAGAAATCATCCCTGACTTGCCTATCAAGGAACCATGTACCGAGTCGATTGATGTGGCCCCCGATCAAGGTATTGTTATTTCTTACTCTTTTGTGGATTTTGGTGAATATGCAGACCCTTGAAAACATTACTTTGAGAAGCCACCAGCGGAACTGTGTTGGTGGTATTACATACCCTCTGCAAGGAGCCATGCTCACATATTTGATAAGTTGAAACGGTTTTTATCTACAATATTATTTAGTTTCGATTTATCATTATATTATATATGCTTAATTGATATGTGTGCACAAGAGTTTGACAAATTGTTAAGGGCGTTAACAATGTCTAATCTTAGGTTGGAAAGAAACTCAAGGTATTTTTTTCCCTCTTATTCGTTTTATTTTATGTTATGATTAATTTTTATATTTCTTTATTTATTTTCTTCTTAAAAAAAAAAAAAAACAAGACCTCTTCATGTCTTCCTCTTCCTTTCCCACTCTACCCATCTCAACCCGCTGGAGCGACGCCACCCTTCTCCTCCGATGCCGGTGTTCCCGCATCGCAGTTGGCGTCCTGGCCTCTCGCCGCCGGCCACCACTACCGCACCCTCAACCAGATCTTCCCTTTTCGTCACCCTCCTACCCAGCAGCTTTCCCGACCATGTTCAGCCCTCGCCTCCACTTTTCTTCTCTCTTCTTCCAGGCCACCATTCTTTCGACTCCGATTTCGGTTTTTGAGTTTGATAACCAGGAGTTCGATTTTCTGGATGAGTCTCTATCATCGTCGGACCACCAGAGGAGACATCATATTGGATTTCAATCGGATCTCCGCCGGTTTCCACCTCCCTCATCGCCTCTTCGATGTTGTTCGCCTCAAGCTCTCTCTCCTACTGCCTCCCACCGCTGCATCTCTTTTCCGAGGCCACCCTCGTCGCCTCGTCGTACCGATCTCTTGCCGATCGCCAGCAGCAGCCCGTCGATTCCTGGTATGTACAGGTATGTTTTTTTATCTTGTTGATTGGTTGATTTATCTCGTTGGGAGGGGATTGAGTTGATTTATCTTGTTGATTTATCGATTGTGAACTTATCGAGTGAAATCTGCTCCTAATTTGTTAGGATTTACTATATGTGTTGGGTTGACTGTGGTCCTTCTGAATCAATGAATTGATTTTTTATGATTTTCATATGCAAGATAGGAACTATCTAAGGACCCAATTTTGACCGGGCACGAAATTTTGATAGGATTATCGCAATTTGCTGCGCTAATGAGTTTGTTTAGGTGTGTCTTGTGATGAGTTTGTTTAGGGAGTAAGTGCTATGATTTCCGGGCTATTGAGCATTCTCCTGGACTACATAATGTGTGCTTTGAGATTTTTCCATCGAGTCTGTCTGCTCTTGTTTCGGTTTACTATTGATTTTGTTGAGATGTCTTTATGCTGATTTTAAGCTCTTTTTGTCTCAAACTCTCTGTTGCTGATCGGTTTCTTCTTGTCCTGTCGAAAGTCAGCTGAGTTATGTTGGCCTCGGTGATTTTTATGAGTGGTTCTTGTCTGCTTGCTTGTCTCATGCTCTTTGTATCCATCAAATTTTTCATGATTTTACTTCTGAAATATGGATGAGTGTGACTTGCAGGGACTGATTTTGGGTTTGACTGGTTTTTGTTGTTCATCATTCTTGGATGATATAGTTTTCTTGGATGTTGGAATGTGTTTGGTTGTGGTGTGTTTTCTTTGTCTTTTATTTTGGCCAGGACAAATTGCAAAGGAGACTGCCTATATTTTTTTTTCGACTCCAAGAAGGTTCACGAGTGTCAATTACATCCATGTTGCTGGTGAAAGTTTCCGCTGAATGCCTTGAGCTGTAATTTATGCTCTCTTTTATAATGTTTTAAGGGTGTTAGTACATAGGAATAGTCACCTATCTTGCTGAATTTTATATTTTGCTATTCCTTTGTTACTGAATTGAATATGCTACTGATTGCTATGCAAGTTTGGCTTGTTTTTGTTGCTGTTTGTGGTGTTGGACATGTCCTGTACCTATGAGAAGTTGCTGAATTTTATGGTCTGTTCATAGGCAACACCACTACCTTCACTTGAGTTAAAAGCTTGTTCTGGAATGCCTGAATAATTGTGAGTTTCCACTACCCCTTTCATTTTTATTAATTTTTTACTTTGAGTACAAAGTAAGATTCTAAGCATGGGGTGGAGAATTCAAGTGTAGCCCCGTATTTATATATACTAGTTTTTGTTTTCTTTTCCAATTCTTGTTATGCATTGCATTATAGGTTGTATTATATATGTTTTATAATTATCCCATGGTCTCATATAAGTCATCGAGTCTTAGTTTTTTTTGTTAGTTTTTATTTTAGGTTTGTTAAGAGTTATTTCTATGATTGGTATGACCTCGATGATGATATATGGTTTTTCATGGCTTAAGAGTTAATAAACTTGAATTTTAATTGAATAAAGACACTTGTGGGATTCCCATAGATAATCTGGATTATGAGCTTTAGTTGTAACTTGATTATTGGTTGTTTGTGTACTTGAGGGCATGACTCCTGAGACCAAAGAACTTGTCGAGTCTATGAGTAATGGAGGCTTGACGAGTTTTAATTTATCAGAGATGTGGGATTTTTTCTGCTACATGGGCCACCAAGTGGAGCAGGAAGAAGCTTTCACACGTCAGGTTATGTTGGAGCATATGCTTAAAAGGATGGATCGAATTGAGGAACAATTGAACCAACTTAATCAACCGGTGAGTGAGTTGGTAGTAGATCAATGCTTTATTCCTCAAGTTGATGAAAGCCAAGACACAAACAATGATGGTTTGATCGATGTGAGCCTGATGCCCCCTGACATGGAGTCTCATGAGTGCACGCATGAGGAACCATGTGTTTTGGCTCCTATTTCATCTAAAGAAATCATCCCTGACTTGCCTATCAAGGAACCATGTACCGAGTCGATTGATGTGGCCCCCGAGCAAGGTATTGATATTTCTTACTCTTTTGTGGATTTTGATGAATATGCAGACCCTTGGGAACATTACTTTGAGAAGCCACCAGCGGAACTGTGTTGGTGGTATTACATACCCTCTGCAAGGAGCCATGCTCACATATTTGATAAGTTGAAACGGTTTTTATCTACAATATTATTTAGTTTCCATTTAACATTATATTATATATGCTTAATTGATATGTGTGCACAAGAGTTTGACAAATTGTTAAGGGCGTTAACAATGTCTAATCTTAGGTTGGAAAGAAACTCACGATATTTTTTTCCCTCTTATTCGTTTTATTTTATGTTATGATTAATTTTTATATTTTTTTATTTATTTTCTTCTTAAAAAAAGAAAAAAAAAAACAAGACCTCTTCCCGTCTTCCTCTTCCTTTCCCACTCTACCCATCTCAACCCGCTGGAGCGGCGCCACCCTTCTCCTCCGATGTCGGTGTTCCCGCGTCGCAGTCGGCGTCCTGGCCTCTCTCCGCCGGCCACCACTACCGCACCCTCAACCAGATCTCCCCTTTTCATCACCCTCCTACCCATCAGCTTTCCCGACCATGTTCAGCCCTCGCCTCCACTTTTCTTCTCTCTTCTTCCAGGCCACCATTCTTTTGACTCCGATTTCGGTTTTTGACTTTGATAACCAGGAGTTCGATTTTCTGGATGAGTCTCTATCATCGCCGGACCACCAGAGGAGACATCAGATTGGATTTCAATCGGATCTCCGCCGGTTTCCACCTCCCTCATCGCCTCTTCGATGATGTTCGCCTCAAGCTCTCTCTCCTACTGCCTCCCACCGCTGCATCGCTTTTCCGAGGCCACCCTCGTCGCCTCGTCGTACCGATCTCTTGCCGATCGCCAGCAATCACCATCCGCCAGCAGCAGCCCGTCGATTCCTGGTAAGTACAGGTATGTTTTTTTTATCTTATTGATTGGTTGATTTATCTCGTTGGGAGGGGATTGAGTTGATTTATCTTGTTGATTTATCGATTGTGAACTTATCGAGTGAAATCTGCTCCTAATTTGTTAGGATTTACTATATGTGTTGGGTTGACTGTGGTCCTTCTGAATCAATAAATTGATTTTTTTATGATTTTCATATGCAAGATAGGAACTGTGTAAGGACCCAATTTTGACCGGGCACGAAATTTTGATAGGATTATCGCAATTTGATGCGCTAATGAGTTTGTTTAGGTGTGTCTTGTGATGAGTTTGTTTAGGGAGTAAGTGCTATGATTTCCGGGCTTTTGAGCATTCTCCTGGACTACATAATGTGTGCTTTGAGATTTTTCCATAGAGTCTGTCTGCTGTTGTTTCGGTTTACTGTTGATTTTGTTGAGATGTCTTTATGCTGATTTTAAAGCTCTTTTTGTCTCAAACTCTCTGTTGCTGATCGGTTTCTTCTTGTCCTGTCGAAAGTCAGCTGAGTTATGTTGGCCTCGGTGATTTTTATGAGTGGTTCTTGTCTACTTGCTTGTCTCATGCTCTCTGTATCCATCAAATTTTTCATGATTTTACTTCTGAAATATGGATGAGTGTGACTTGCAGGGACTGATTTTGGGTTTGACTGGTTTTTGCTGTTCATCATTCTTGGATGATATAGTTTTCTTGGATGTTGGAATGTGTTTGGTTGTGGTGTACTTTCTTTGTCTTTTATTTTGGCCAGGACAAATTGCAAAGGACACTGCCTATATTTTTTTTTCGACTCCAAGAAGGTTCACGAGTGTCAATTACATCCAAGTTGCTGGTGAAAGTTTCCGCTGAATGTCTTGAGCTGTAATTTATGCTCTCTTTTATAATGTTTTAAGGGTGTTAGTACATAGGAATAGTCACCTATCTTGCTGAATTTTATGTTTTGCTATTCCTTTGTTACTGAATTGAATCTGCTACTGATTGCTATGCAAGTTTGGCTTGTTTTTGTTGCTGTTTGTGGTGTTGGACATGTCCTGTACCTATGAGAAGTTGCTGAATTTTATGATCTGTTCAGAGGCAACACCACTACCTTCACTTGAGTTAAAAGCTTGTTCTGGAATGCCTGAATAATTGTGAGTTTCCACTACCCCTTTCATTTTTATTTATTTATTTACTTTGAGGACAAAGTAAGATTCTAAGCATGGGGTGGAGAATTCAAGTGTAGCCCCGTATTTATATATACTAGTTTTTGTTTTCTTTTCCAATTCTTGTTATGCATTGCATTATAGGTTGTATTATATATGTTTTATAATTATCCCATGGTCTCATATAAGTCATCGAGTCTTAGTTTTTTTTGTTAGTTTTTATTTTAGGTTTGTTAAGAGTTATTTCTATGATTGGTATGACCTCGATGATGATATATGGTTTTTCATGGCTTAAGAGTTAATAAACTTGAATTTTAATTGAATAAAGACACTTGTGGGATTCCCATAGATAATCTGGATTATGAGCTTTAGTTGTAACTTGATTATTGGTTGGATGTTGAGTTTAGAGGAATCTTTAAAAATTATATGATTTCTATTGTATATGTCTAAACCCCTGATGAAAAGCACTAGTAAATTCGGTTATCTGTTTGATATATGTTTGATGTGATTTGATATATGTGTTGGGTTGATGAGTGTAAGGAGGATAAAATTCACTTACACCGCTCAAGGAGGATAAAATTCACTCGAGTGAAAAGAATCATCAATAAACCAATATTCGAGGAGAATAAAATTCACTCGACAATCATGAGAAAAAAAAATACGGTTAGTAACCGATCCTGTTTGTAGAGGATAAAATTCACACAAGGAGGAAGAAAATGTACTTAGAAACAATGGAAAAAGATATATGAGCTTTATTGAAATTCCGAAATAGAAAAGGCTTAGTAATCTATGGGTATTTATGACGATTTTTATTTGCTTAATGATTTTGATTGCTCAATACATTCTGAAAGCAAGCATCCCCTGAACCTAATTTGAGTTTAAAGCAATGAGTATGAAGGGTTTGATGTGGGTCTCATAGTGTCATAATTATTTTGAGCTTTAACATAATAAATACTCCGGTAGCTATGAGAACCATACTAATGAGTGATCATTCGTGGAAATCTTTTTGAGTATTTGTCTTTTTTTTTGAGTTTGTTTCTGTTTTGAGTTAGTTTGCTTGGGGACAAGCAAAAATCTAAGCATGGGGTAGTTTGATAGTGTCTATTTTAGTCATGTTTTAGATATAGATTTGCATATTAATTTAGAGCATTTTTACATATTTTATAGCTTAATTTATATTATTTGATTTTCGGAGTCTATACTAGTGTTTTTATATATTTCAGGTATTTTCGAGTTGGAACGTATGAAATATGAATTCGGAGATTGATTTTAAGATGGATTGCCTCGTATTGCTTAATGGCCTGATCGCAACATTTGCTATTGGAGTTCGAGTTGGTGTGATGGACTGGCGGTGCAAGCAAAAGGAGCCCACACGGCTAACAAGTGCCACTTCATGTTATTTTGGTTGTTATATTAAATTAGATTAGATTATATTTATTATTTAAATTAGGATAGTGTAGATAGATAGATTAGGATAGATTATAGTTCATACTATATATTCATTCATACAGTAGCCGACTTAGACCGGAGTAGACGGCCGTGACTTTACTCTTAACCCTAATTGTGTTTTGTCTTATTTTTATGGAGATCTAAACTCTTCCGTTTCGTCTATGGATTGAATATTTGGTTTGATAAAGTTGTGAGATTTCTATTCTTGTTCTATTCCTATTGATTCGTATTGATTCTTTTGTGAATATTGTTTTTTTTTTTTTGATAAGGAAATAATTCGAGGCCGGACAGGTCCGGACCTCGAGAGGCCGACAAAGTCGGCAGACGGCAAGCCGTCTAAACATACAACATATCAAAAGAAATACAACAGAAAACAAATACCTAATACAACAAAAGAACTAAACGAAACAAACCCGGAAAACCCCGAACCCTAAGCAAACACGCGGACACAGCAACGAGAAGAGGGAGACCCGACGTGGTGAAGTGGATAGCGAGCGCATGGGACAGCACAGCTGACACGATGTCTCGCCGCCGGAAAGACGGAAAGCAGAAATCCACATAGGGGAAAGACGACTCCTGGGGAAGTGTGGGTCACACGACGTTCCCTCCGCCTAGATGAAGGATCTTCGGAAACCACGAACACCACCAACACGATCACTTCGATCAACCAGGGCCGCAGAACTGCTCCTCAACCGAAACTAACCACGAACCAACAAACAGAGCTCCAACCACACTCGAGAAAATGAAGCACGACCGCGAGAGGGCAAAGAGCGCAAGGGGATTCCGGATTAATAATATATAAATAGTTCTTTTATTAGTTTATTTTTTCTCTCTCTTTTTTTTTTCCGGGTCAGCTTTGGGCCCAAGAAAAAGCCTTGGCCCAAAGCACAATATCGGGCCAAACAACAAGCCCGGGCCCGGAAGGGCAGAACCTTTCCAAACATGCCGCAACGCAGGGGAGACCAAAAACAGCCGCCGCCGACCGATCTTGGGGAAGGGGAGAAAGCTTAGTAGGCGGGGCAAGCAGCATAGCAAGCCGGAGCGCCAGTGGTGGGCCGGACAGGACCCCGACGCCCAAAGGCACCCCAAGTCCGGCGGAGGGGAGACCCTCGGCGCAAGTCGGACCGAGAAATCGAGGACGCGACCGATGTAACAAGTGCGACAAAGGGCACATGTAATAGACCGAGACGGAGGGAGAACCGGAATCCACCGGAGATAGGAGGAACCGAGCCCAAAACAGGCCGATGGTGGATGCGATTTTGGCGAGGGCGGGTCATCGATGTTTGACGGGGGAAGGAGACTTTAAAATCGAAATTGAAAACCAAACAGACCGCCACCGACGGAGATCATCAGCGGTGCACAAGGAGGCGGAGTGAAGGCTCCCGAAGGAGATTGTGGAGCTCCCGAAGGAGATTTTGGGGCTCCCGAAGGAGATTTTATGACTCCCGGAGGAGGGATTGGTGCTTCAAGGAGAGCGTATAGTGCTCGGCATCCCAAGAACGTCACAATAATGGTGGAAAAGCCACTGATTTGAGAACACACCAGATCTGAAAAGACGATGGAAAAACCAGCAGATCTGGGTGAGAGGGGCACCGAGGGGCTTACCGACGATGGGTGGTCGAGGGAGCAACTACGCTCCCGGATTTCTGTGTAGTAGTGGGCGGTGGAGGGTGGTGGCCAAACCCCGAAGGGGTTTTTTCCAAGCTCTCTCCAAGAGAGCGTTTTTTGGTGGTCTTGAGAGGGCTCTTTTCCGCGAATATTGTTGATTTCTTCTAGTCCGTACAACTAGTTGAGATTATTGCTAGGATTTTGTAGATTCCTCGTAGCGAACCTTAATCCATAGTAGCAATCATGCCTTTTTAGGACTCGTAGGACTAAACTGGTGTGTAGAGAATCAATTATATGTTAAATGCTAACTCGTAGCTTGGTGTTGCATATATCCTCGTTAATTCTTAATCTTAATGCTACTATTAGGTTAAATCTTGACCGTGTTAAGGTTATCTAATTAGTAAGGGTTACTAGGACTCGTAGGACTGGTAATTTACACAAGATCAGGACAGGAACAATAATAGGATGAAAAGAGAACTTGAAGAAGAATCGATGATCAACTAGTCAAACTAAAGTGGATATTTGTAGATGAAACTCAATTCTTAATTTCTATCTCCGTTAATTTGTTTATAGTTTATTTCATTTTCTTTCTTATTTTCATCACACCAAAACCCCCTTGTCTTAATTGGTAAATAGACTTAACTTAGGAATAACTTGATTCTCTGTGGGATCGACTCGTACTTATCACACTACATTAGTTAGGTAGGTTCGAATTTATTTTGATACGGTTTAGGCGACTAAAACTGTTCATCATCGCGCGACGGGGAAGCGTCGAAGAAGAAGATGTCGCTGTTGCTTTCTCCAGATGAAGCCGCAAGGAAGTTCTGGACGGAATGAATAAAATACAAAGAAGAAGAGACGGGGATGGGGTTAATTAAAATAGGGGTAGTGTTGGTATTATGAATTTTTTTTGGCCATTTACTAGCAAAGGAAAGTTTTTAGGACATTTAGTATTTAGTCCAAAGGCCGAAGGCCTTTGGACCAAATTACTTCAAAAAAATACATAATTTTTTTTTTCGTTTTCTCCCGACCCTGGGGGCTCGAGCCACCTCATGCCCCCCTCCCTCCGCCCCTGACTATAATGCATTAATTATAATATAATACGGACTGGATATTTTTTTTTTGGTGAAGATGCTATACAATACAATACTAGTTATTATTAATTTTTTTTTTGATAAGGAAATAATTCGAGGACCAAACATACCTGGACCCTCGAGAGGCCGACAGAGTCGACAGACGGTAAACCGTCTAAACAATAGAGAATACAAATATGGTGCAGAAACAAGCAACAACACTCTACAAAGGCGAAACACGAAACAATCAGACCAAAACAAGATGAGGACGTAGACGAAAAGACGAAGCCAAGCACTCACCGGAGGCAGCACCGCAGGCCAGCGACACATCAGGAAACACCCGTGGACAGTGAAGACGAGCCTCCAAGGAAACGGTCTTCCGGAAAAAGGAGACGCCTCGATACACACTGCCTCGGCCCCAGCCTGTCCCGACTCCGACTACCAGAACCTCATCACACGGAAAGAAAGACTAGTCACGCCACATGCAGAGCTACTCGTCGCCTGAAACGAACGCACCAGAGGCCCAAGCGGAAAATAGGAACCCGCCCGGGATTTATTCATTACATTTATAAGGAATCGTGTTGTCAATACAAAAACACGGCACAAAAATATATAAATATATTGTTTTTATAATTTTATTTTTTTAATTTGTTTTTTGACTTATTGTCGGGCTGACTCGGGCCAAGGCAAAACTTGGGCCCAAAGACAGACCTGAAAAGAAGAGCTTTGCAAACTAGCCAGGGCGGAGGCCAGCGAGGAGCCGAAGGAGAAGATAGGAAGGATGAGGCACCTCCGCCCCAGACCAGCAGCAGTACCGAGGGGAGAAGGGAATTGGAAGGAGACACAAGGCCAGGAGCCGAGCATCGAGCCCCCAACGTAGACCAACCCACACCCGGTGAGAGGCGCTGGAGAAAGCCGATCGGAGGTGGGAACATTGGAACGAAACCACACCGGAGTAAAGGGAAAGCCAGGGACCTGACCCCAACCGCCCAATCGAAAACCGAAGCAGCCATGATAAGGCGGGCGGCAAGCGCAACGACCCAAGTCGGATCTCCCCGAAAGACAAGTGGGGGAAGAAAACTGAAGCCGAAGGCAAACGGTGACAACCACCGATCCCAACCGGAAGCAAAGACACCGCCCCCACAGAACCGGCGGCGGGAATAGGAGGTCGAAGATGATGAACAGTAAACGAAACCCTGGATTGAAGCAATGGGATTAATTGCTCAAATTGACACAAGGGGCTTATGAAA
The DNA here is from genome assembly GCA_037127255.1 of Persicaria tinctoria. NCBI lineage: Eukaryota > Viridiplantae > Streptophyta > Magnoliopsida > Caryophyllales > Polygonaceae > Persicaria > Persicaria tinctoria. The sequence continues at coordinate 4,042,101 of JBANSL010000009.1, read as the reverse complement.
AAAGGAAGAAAACCCCCAATTCACCAAAAGCCCCAATTTTGAATAGGTTTTTATCAACCTCGGTTGTAGAAGGAGATTAACAAAATGGGTTGAAGATTTTTCACGCCAATAAAGTGAGGTGGTGGCTCCCGAAGGAGATTTAGGGCTCCCGAAGGAGATTTAGAGCTCCCGAGGGAGATTTGATCCATTAACAGAAGGAGTAAGACCATCAGCAACAAAGCTCCATGCGGATCAAATACTAGGCCAGCTCATCACTTTTGGCAATTTGGAGGAGAGAGAAAATATTGATTCGGGGGAAAGGCGATGGGTTGAACCGAATCATCTCTTTTTTTTCCTTTTTCTTTTTTTTTTGTTGGCCAATGGTTGTACGCCACATGACAGGAGAGTTTAAATTAAATTAAAATCCAATTTATTTGTTAAATAAACTATTTTAAAAAAAAACAAAAATTATTTTTGAATACAATTTATTTTTCTCTATCCAATGACACCCACTTTGCATATGTTTGAGATTTTTTTTTGCTAAGTTTACCATATATTAAAGATGTATAGTCACATAAACAACATTAATTTAAATCAACATAAACTTACACCATCAAAATACATAAATTTGAACATTAAATAACAACACTCACTACACCTGGAACATAAAAACACACATGAAATTACACCTTAAACATGAAATTATACATACCCATAAATTTAATTGTATGCCTTTTTATTTTAATGATACGTATTAATTATAATATTAATATTAATAATATCATTAACCAAAAATTTTAAGTAAAATAAATCAACATTTAGCTTAATAAATATAAAAAAGTGTAAAGTGAGTTTTGATTCGCACAACTCTTTGTTGTGGATGAAAAATATAAAAAACTGAAAAGTTAGTGGAAAGCTGACATGGCAGGAATATTTGGTGATGTGGTTGAAATGAGTTTTGATTCGTGAGACTCTTTGTTGCTGATGGTCTAAGGGTCCAATTCAACCCTCAGCCACCGTCTTGGTGTTGGTCCGGCAGCCGGGAGAGCCCCGCAGGTCTTGCTGCAAAGAGAGTTTTTTTAATACAGTACTAGTTATTGAAACATACCGTAAAATGAAAACAGGAATTCTAGCTCAAAAAAGAAAAAGAAAAAAAAAAGGGTGTATAATCGGCTCAGAGAGGACCGAGAGCGCGGGAAACGGGGTGGCCAACAACGAAGCAATCATCTCCGCCACAGCAAACAAACGGTTGGGTAAAACCGTTAAATAAGGACACGTGGCAAACGGAGATAAAATCATTCATCAAAACGCTTTGCTCTCTCAACCTTTTAAAACCCGGAATTGATCTCTCCCAGGAGGACTGATCGTCGAAACCGATTGAGAGAGATGGGGAAGCAGGCGAGGATGTTGTCAGTGGTGGCGTTATTGATGGCAGCAGCGGCTGTCGTTTTGGTTGTGGCGGCGGAAGACGCTGGCGGGGGCGGTGGAGGTGCTTGGAAGGATAACGTGAAACAGAAGGCAGGGAGTGCGGCGGATGGAGCCAAGTCTTGGAAGGATTGGGCCGTCAGCAAGTGGTCAGTTACCTTTCTCTTCCTATTTCATTTTCACATTACACGACTGCAATCCTGTTAAAGTTGGCTGGTCCCGATTAGGTCAAGACAAGCAATGAGATGACTAGCCCAACTTGTTCAAACAATCTCAATATTTCCGATGTAGAACAATCCCAACCGAACTACCCGAATTATATAGTTTTAAAATTAAAATGAGCACAAATTAATATATAATCAAATTTGATTAAAAGTCCGTTTGAAGATTGGATCGGATCGGATCAAATAGATTATAAATGATCAATTCAAATTATAGCAGCACCAAAAGCAATGTATTGTATACTTAGTTTAATTTAGTTTTGGTAATTTGCTTTCATAACACAAAGTTGAAGCAGTGCCTAGGAATTAATGGACTTCAATCCAACATTATATTATATTAATTGTACATACATAGACTGATAGAGCAAGAGCAAGGCCAAGCCAAGGGGTCAGCTGATACTGTTTTTATTCAATCGATCTGCAGGAAAGGAAAGGGAGATGAGAAGGGGGATAGTGCGGCTCCGACCACACCACAGAGAAATCTGGGGAGACGAACGAGGAGGTGATGAGGATGACTTCCGAGACACAAGACAAAGCAAGTGAGGGCGCAAAGATGGCTCAAGAGAACGTTAAAGCAGGCTATGAAGCCGTCAAGGAGAAGGCTGCCAGCGAGTTATGAATTACTACATACAGCTTCGGATACTTTTTCCCTGTTTGGGTTTTTTCTCAATAAATTTGAGGTGTAATATTGGAATCTGTCTCAGGTTTCATTGAATCTATTTAAGCTGAACTGGTTGGAATTCATACTTCCAGGTGAAAACGAAATGCAAATTAATTAGTACTAGTGCACTTATGGGCTCAACATCAAGCCCCCGACATAACAGTACTCGTTCAACTTACAAATGCATATGGATCAAAGCCACACGCGAACAATGAAAGAACATTATAAACTTTATACCAATAAGGTCAGTAGATCCTGCATCCAAGTGCTGGTGGTGGTTAGATTCAATATTCGAAGGCTGCCTTGATTTCTTCAAGAGCTATCCCTTTCGTCTCAGGGAGCCAGATTGCAACGAATACTGCAGTTATCACACATATTACTGTGTAAATGGTGAAAGTACCTGACAGAATGCAATCAAACAAGTTGAGTCGTTCAGTGATGATAGGAAAACGCTGTATGCCAAATAATCCATGACTTTTAGAGTGTTACCTCCTTCGCTCCAATCAAGAAATGCGCTTGCAGTCATTGTCATAATCCATGATATCAAAAAATTGATCATCACTGCTGCACTGCCAGCCAGACTCTTAATGTTCACCGGCAGAACCTGGTAAAAAACAAGTTTCGTGTTAGTTAACATGGATCACCTGTCTCCTATACTTTGAGATATTACTCTGATCAATGAATCCGAAAGGAAACTGTAGTGCAGTTAATTTGGGCATTACCTCGGACATTATCAGCCAAGGAATAGGTCCAACTCCAAGAGAAAAGAAGATTACCATAGCCTAGCAAGTAACAACCAACACCGAAACCATGATGAGAGTATATAAACAAAACAAAAAAAAAAAAGAGTTTGAGGACAAGGCATTGAAATGTGTTCTAGAAAAGCCTACCACAACACCAGCTACAGCTAAATAGCCCATCACACTGTAAAGGGTGGAATCCTGTGATATCGCCGACTGTTCAATGATGAGATGTATCAGAAATTGGACAAGAAAAAACATCATTCATTCAATCGATCTCCACAATAATTTCAGAAGAGAAGCAACCTCTATAAAAAATGCTGCTGAAACGAGAAGTAAACTGATTGCCATTCCAATTGAGGATATCTGTAGCAGAAAGATCGACACTTTTCAGTTCTCTAGCTAAAAAAAAAAGAGGATACTCGTATACCGAAAAAAACGGTGATTAAACTTACTAGAAGAAGAATCCTCCGTCCACCCTTGTCCATTAGCCAAGTAGCTATCCCAGTTGCAACAACCTCGAAGAACCACATGATTCTCTAAGCTTAACACGGTCACTAACGAACAATGACCAGAAGAAAAAGTTGTCTTTGAAACTCACCTGAATAGCCCCCAGCCCGAAGGTGGCAATGTTGTCTCCAGAGATACCTGTTTAAACAGAACATAAATTGCCACTGAATGAAACAACAGAGAACCGCAAAAATTGGAGGTTAATGTCAATATAACAGGAAGAATTTGTTCTGACCTGCACTCTCAAATATAGTGCTGGAGTAAAATATTACGACACGAATACCACCAAGCTGCTGAAGCGAAAGTAAACCCAGTACTAGCTGCAGCAACATCAACCATACATCAATGTAAGTGATCAAATGAAAACCTATTGACTTCTTGTTCAGCCTCATATAGAGGAACAATGAAAAGATAAAAGAATAAACCAATTCACCATCAAAGGACGCCAATATCTTCTCTGCCTAAGGTCTGCAAAACGGATTGCTGTTGTTTCTCTTGCAACTTTCACGGATTGCTGCATCCAGACAGTAAAGTTAGCCACTGCTATTTTGATCTTTTTCATCACTTTGGTAAAGTTGGAATTTTGTCTTGTATTGCGTATTGAAATTGACACATATAACTCTAATCTTCCTACAACATACTATGATTTCCTCCAATTCCACATCTATATCTGCACCAAACCCTCGTAGAACCCGCAAAGACAATTTAGCTTCACGGAACATCCCAAACTTGGCCTGAAACGCAGTAAGAAACCAAATACATAATAGATTATGATCTCAACTAATTAGAAACTAATCTTCATGAAACAGGTTGATAAGTCTTCCAATATGTGACAATTACCAGCCACCTAGGAGACTCGGGTATGAAGAATAAACCAGGTAACAGAATTGCACACGGCAAGATTCCTGCAGAGTTGCAATTTACAAGCACAATAAGAGTTATGGTTCATTTCCAATTTGAAAAATGTGCATCCAAATAAAGATAAACCCAATTAAAGAGTATCACCTATCACAGCAAGTATCCTCCAACCGAAAAAAATTCCAAACAGATAAACAAACATTACTCCAATTGTGACTGAAAGCTGTAGGAGAAAAATGGAAAATTCCCTTTTTAGTGAGTTAGGAAACAATATATTTGGGATTATTAAAAACAAATGTCACCAGAAAACAGTATTAATCCTCAATTAAATACAGTAGCTAGGCACCTGGTTCACTGCTCCAAGGCTCCCTCTCATGTTCTTAGGTGCTATTTCAGCTATATACACCGGCACCTGTCACAAGCAAGCAGTTAGCATCAGTTTGATAGCTCTGATGGATTTTGAGCTACATTAAAACCTATGAAAGAAGGGACCAAGGATAAATTGAAAAGACTTAACCGTGTATGAGATAACGCCAACACCAAAGCCTGACAATAACCTACCCAAGAAGAGGATGGAAGAATCCTGCACAAGGCGACCAACACAATGCAATTACGTTGCATATCGGAAAAAGTGTGGGTTAAAAGTGACAATGGTCATTGTTGTCTACTTACTTCGGCAAATGAAATGGCAAGCCATCCGATTATGTTGGGGATTGAAGCAATTATCAGAGTCTGTCAAAGGGCAAAGGATAAACATGATGTAACCAGAGAAAGCATAAAAAAAAGAACATGACAATGTAAATTTCAATAAATTGAACAAGGCAACTCTAAGCTCAATAGAAGTAGTTGAAGCCATTATTCTTTCATTCCAAATAAAGTAATAAACCATTGAGCAATTAATATTCTTTAATTTATTTTTAAATTATCATCCAAATCAAAGAGGTCGATCAATAATCTATTTCTAGAACATTTATTTTTAAACTAACATTTAATATTTAAAAAATACTCCGTATATGTTTTTTCTCCCTTAAACAGCCCTTGAAATGAAATAAGGGACTTGCTCAAAGAAAAAAGAAAAGAAATGAAATAAGGGACAATTCAATAATGAAACTGGGACATCTATGAATGCTTCAACATCTAAAGCATACCCCCTTCCTTCCAATGTATTCGGAAATCTGACCGCTGGCGATCGCCCCCACCATTGCCCCCACATTCGCTAGCGATCCAAACATCGAAAACTGCTCCAGTAGCAGAAATTAACAGCCATAAATGGTCAAAACACAGTAAAATCCCCAAATAAGAGTGAAATCAGAAAATTCTTAATCAGGAATTTTCACACCTCACTATCAGTCATCCCGAGGTCAGAGATGATCTCCGATTCTGTAGGCGATGAATAGCCGAGCTTCCAACCAGAACAAGCACCGCGGAAATTACTGATCAGAATTTCGTTTTTCTAATTGAAGAATTGAAGGAGAGAGAGAGAGAGAGAGAGAGAGAGAGAGAGAGAGAGAGAGAGAGAGAGAGAGAGAGAGAGAGAGAGAGTTGGGAGGATTTAGGCATACAATGTAGCCGAACTGGACAGGGCCTAGGGCGACGACGAGGACGTAGAAGATGACGGAGATGGAGGGATCGCGGGGCAGCATAATTGACGAACCAAACGCACTGGACTGACTCATGGAGTTGTTCTTGTACCAACTCCATGTCTTCAGAAGCGGCTTTTTCAGCTCAGATGAAGACGACGATGACCTCACCAAGGGACCTTCTTCGATTTCGGGATCCATTGATCTGCGATTCCTTTGAACCCTAACTTCCAATTGACCGATTTGGAAGGAGATTGGGAACATTGAATCGTACTTATACCCGATTGTGATGATGAAAGCGAAAGCATTGCTTAATTGAATAATCAGGTTGAAGAGTCGCAAGCTGTTTTAGTAATCGGAAATGGGATTTGGGATGGGTTAGGGTTGTTTGGTCGTGAACGAGTCAGTTAAGCCAGATAGGAGAGGATCTTTTTTAGATGTACCCGTTTTGTTTAAAGGACTCTTCCCGCGTTTTATTATTTTAAAGACCACAATAATAAATACATAAATATCTTCCACGATTAAAAGGACAAACGAGACTCGGCTTAATTGATGCGAGCCAATAGGTAACGATAATGCGAAGGAGGCAATGGCATCCGCGACCAGGGATGATCTAGCGCCTTTACTACCCCTTCGTTTCCCTTTGTTTTATATTTAGTCCATTTGAGTTAGTCATATTAAATTCATTTTGCCCTTTCTAAAACATTTTGAAAACCCATTTGAAAACTTTGGTCAATTTTCAAAACCACTTCAACCTATCATACTCAGTTTGCAAAACCTCGCTCTGATACCAACTTTGTAACGGCCTAGGATTATGATTCCCGGGTTACGTTTCGATGGATGAAACCCCCCGTTAGGACCTTGCGTCCTGAGTACAGGTTGAAGGTTTGAAATTCTATCCTAACGTTTTCAAGTGGGATTTCATACCCAAAATTCGAAGGAATAGTTGGAATTCCCGGGAAAATCCCATGTACCTGTCGTAAGTCTATGCGTGGAAAACCAATGGTCACACAAATAACGAAAGTGAATCATAATACACGGGGGTGCCACGGCAGAGCCGGGTCAAAACATGATCAAACATTCAAATCCAAACCGTAATTAAATTGGTGAAGTCGGAATCTCAACTCTCCCTTTCCGCCATATTAGACCCCGCGGTCATGGAGCCAAATCAGCATCAATAGTAGTAAGCATAACGGATACCTAAAAAAATTGGTAGCGGGTGGGATCAGATCGATGCACACTTTGGCTCTGCATTCTAGCCCTAAGCACACACATACGCTATACCTAATAAAGATGCTTCTAGATGTAAGGCGGAACATTAAAACACTAACATACTCTTAAGATCAAGTGCATAATAATAATAAGGCCTTAGCACAAAATATCAAGTGGTATATCCCTCTCCTACCTCCACCCCCTTCCGATAGGGCAGAGACGGCACGCGTGCCATAATAATCGGGCGGCACGCATGCCCAACCCTAAAGCCCGCATGTAGCTTATAAGTGACGGCACGCATGCCATAATAATCGGGCGACACGCATGTGTAACACCCCTTCTTATAACACTGAAGAGATGTTGCAGCACCAGCAATTACGCGGACTTTAATGTCTTTGTAACCGCCTTAGGCTTATAGGGACATGCAAACATGCTCCAACAAACAAGATGATATAAAGTAAATGTATAATAAATATGAAATATCAGACAGAATATCAGCTTGTAGCATCTCTATTGTCCAGGGGCATTTCCAATCCCCCAGTAGAGCATTAATGACTGCTAAGTTATCTCCTTCGATCAGAAGTGCCGGCAGTTGTAGCTATTTTGCTTTTAGTAAACCCATTCTAAGACCGAGATTCTCGGCATATACGACCGATATATTGGAGCAAGTTGATCTACCAGCAGAGACCATCAAACCATCCGAGTCTCGTATGATAAAACCATAAGCTGATTTCCCCCCTGGGAGAACTGAACCATCAAAATTAAGTTTGTAGGTATTAGGCGGTGGTTTCACCCAGCTTCCAGACCGAGTCTTCGTTCTGTTAGTAATCACACCATTGCTTTGTATGTGGTTTGTTGCTCTGTAATGAGTGCTATTGTTTGGTTGTAATTGGCTGGTCGGGTCATCATCTAAAAGCTTTGATTGCTTCCAGCACTGTGTGTTGACTACCTTGCTCGTAGTGCCCATGCATCCCCTGCCGACGAAGCTTGTGAGGATGATCCAGAACTTCGTGTTCTCGTCCGGAAGGATGCACTAGGAAGGGCCTCTGATGCGGCAGACCCGAACTAATCTTTATCTTGCGTCAAAAAAAAAAAAAAAACTGGTTTGTTTCAAATGTTGAAATTTTACGATTCTTCTAAAATAATTTTCCTAATATTTGCCTTTTAAAATCGATTGCATTTAGGTATTTTTTAACCTTTAACCTATTTTGTTTTATTACACCTTTAACCTATAATCAATTTAATCTTTCATTTTTAGTTAAATTATATTTCACCAAAGATTAACCTTAAAAAATAATTCAAAATTATTAATTTCATAATTAATGCAAAAGAAAATTTAAGTTTAAACAAATCACCTTTGAAATATTTTCACATTAATATGTTATTTTATAAAATAATTTCCCCATGGTCTAATTAAATGAAAAATCTCCTTAAACAAGTTTTAAATAGTTTATTATAATTAAATTTTAAACAAATCACGTTTTTCAATTTTAGGTGAGCATATTTACCCATTTTAAGCATTCGTATTGAAAATATTTTTAAAATATTAATTATGTTTAGACCTTTTAAAAAAAAATTAAATTCAATGTGTTGAGATTTAGAGAATTTCTCAATGTTGTTTCTTTACATATATTTGATATTAAAATTGTATAAAAACTATTTATAGTTGGACCTTATTTTATAACTACCACTATACATCACTAAAAATATATTAATATTTAATTTTAGATTAATTAATATATGTAATATATATTTGCTAAAATTAAAAAAAAGAAGATAATTTAATGAAAAAATCTAAACTAATTTTATCCTAATTGTCGTATCCTATATCTACGTACATTTGTTGGCACTACAAAAAAAAAATTTAGCTTCGGCAAAAGGCCGTGGCAAAAGGCACTTTAGGCGTGGCAAAAGGCCCTTAGCTTCGGCATAGCTACGGCAAATAGGGGGGTGGCGAACCTTGGGGTCGCAAAATTTGGTAGCTTCGGCATATAGCAGTAGCAAAAATATTTGTGACGGTTATGCTACGGCAAGCAACCCCTGATCAAAGACACGACACATTTGCTACAGCAAGCTGCCGTAGCTAAAATGTGGGTGGAAAATTAAAAAAAAACCTACTTTTTAGCCCGGATTTTTTTAGACCCGGGCTAAAAAGTCCAATATTTTTATATAAAAAAAATAATACACATAATTTACATATATAATAAAATTTCATTAATTATTCAAAATTTACATATACAATAAAATGTCAAAAACTATATAATTTATTTACAATAAAATACATTACTAGGACTACCATTCAAAAACTAAAAAAATTCAAGTAAGAGTGGAGATCGACTTCACAAGATAACTGACCCCTTCCTCTTGTCGGTCAACCTCTCGGATATATGGATACCAAAATGACTTTTCACCCTGCTTCTTCTCATACATGATGAGATACAATGCCAAGCAAGCCAATTCAGAATACTTGTTTGCAGACAACAATTCAGCTGCATAAAATCAAGTAGCTGGTCCATGTTACACTACTGAATCTAATTGTATGGAATAGCAAATCCATAAGCAAAATACACAGAAATGAGTTATATATATCAACACAAGCTTACAAATATAAGCATGTAATTAGAAATAAAGTCTTACTCTACCTACATAAACCTCAATATGATATTGCCACAAGAAATGAGTTATATATCCTTGTGTGAGCTTGCTGGATAGCCAACTGAAACAAAGTTACGACTCCTAAAATATGCAGTACCTTCTAGCAAGTAGGAACACTGAAAAAATAAAATAAAAAACCTCACAATCATCTCAAACACCTTGTTCAAGAAGCATGTGATTATTAATGTTGGCAAACCTGTAACATAGACCATGGGATTATGATCATGGTTGAACCTGGGTGTGAATTGTAATGGCTGATCATAAGGATCATTGACGTGACAGCAACAACTGATTGATTGCCATATTAGAACCGTGGTTGATCTGCTAACATAGAGCCCCCACTACCAGAACCCTTTCCTTGTTGTTCTGTAGAAAATTGACCACCTGCCATGATATTCAGTTGTCACTAGAACTCCCAACCAAGGAAGATAATTAACAATTAATGAAGAAATCTATTCTTTTTATTGAAGATTTATTGGAGCATATCAAACACCGCCTTTTTACTATTCAGAGAATTAAATTTACTGATGGATGTTAAGTCAAGCATTCCCTTTCATAAAAGAAATACAGAGTATTCAACTAGAATTATCCCAAAATTTTTAGACATGCCTCATTTCCTCTCAAAGTCAATCAATTGTTATCCTCTACTTCTTATTTTTCCCATGTCTAGCCTCATGACATCCTTGATACTCTTCCCAATGAAACACGCTAAGGAACCAGAACTTAAGCACAACACTATTCTAACAAAGCAGCAAAAAGACAGAAAGAACTTATCAAGCTTTTACACATAAAACATGAGAAAAAAAAATGGCTCATAATTAGAACGCAATAGTTTGACCATATATTGTAATAATAGACTAACTTTACTCAAATAAATAAAATAAAAACAGTTCATAATTCATTAACAAATAAAATCGAAAAATCAAAAAGCTGATCAGCAGGGAAATTTCAAGATAAAATCCTCATGATTCATAACGAAATAGAAGAGAATGTCAGATTACCTCATTGAGGTCGTTGAAATACAGTGAGGGACGAGATAGAAGCAATAACTGAGCAGAAATCGGGAAAGCGGGCGACAACTGAATGTCAGATTACCTTGCAGTGCTTCCCTTTCCTCCAATTTCTCAAAGCTGGTGCTCGACTTTCATGAGCCCTAAATTCGTCCTCTCTGTTGATTGCCCCAAACTGAAAACTCCCAAAATTACTAAATTAAATAACAAATTCAGAGTTGAAAATTTCCAAACAAAAAACCCTAGAGCAGAAGAGGTACCGTAAATTGAGTGCTAATCGGCGCCACGGAGGCATGAGGACGAGCTGATCCGGTGAACAGGGGAAGGATGATGGCGATTTGGATTCGTCTGATATGCGAGAGAGAGGGAGAGAGAGAGAGAGAGGTCGAAGGTTGATGGCGATTTGGACGAGCTGCTCGAAGAGGCGAAGAGGACAGCGGATGCGAAGAGGCACTGAAGGAGCGGATCTCGCCCGTCGACGGAGGGGAAGGCAGAAACCATAGTGGATAGGGAGGTGGCGGAAGGTTGACGATGGGAGGAGGAGAAGGAGAGATGAAGGCGGAAGGTTAGAGGTTTTTAGATCCGAAAGTACAGAGGAAGAGTAGGAGATGGACGAATAGCGGAGGGAGGGTTAGGGTTTTCAGATCTAAAAGATCGGAGTGAGGAGATAGGTATATGGATTTAAAAAAAAAAAATTACACGTTTTAGCTACGGCGTGTCAGCTCACCGTGACAAATAAGGCCTCGTTAACGATGGCAACCCTTGCCGAAGCTACGATCGGTCACAAAATATACCCATTGCTACGCCAAGCCTTTTGCCGAAGCTACATCGGTGGCAAAAGGTACCAATTGCCACGCTAAGACCCTTGCCGAAGCTAGCTAGCATGGCTAATTTAATTTTTTTTTTGTAGTGTGGGGTAATCCTTTTGTTACCGATATGCATCCTAATTGTTTTATCCTATATATATATATATATATATAGAGGGTGGTTCATGGGTGAACAACCCTTATTGTGTAAAATGAGAACACATCTGGAACGTTGATTGAATGAAATGGAAGACTGAGATTAATAGGCAATTTTGGCTTTTTTTAAATTAAAAAACAGTGGGACCCACGTCGTTTTTTTGCCCACTTGCTGAATGAGGGCGTGTGGGGTGCACTCTCTTCAAATTATTTGACAGTATATCTAGATTATTCAATCGTATCGTCTGATTATGCAATGGTATCGACAGATTATGCGATGGTATCGACAGATTATGCGATGGTATATGATTTTTTTTTGTAAATCTTTATAAATGATTGATTATTCGGTCGTCTATGAATGATTATTCGGTGATATATAGATGATTATTCACTCGTATATGAGTGATTATCGGTTGATTATTCGATGGTATTGGTCGGTTATTTGATGGTATCGATGGATTATTCGATGATATCGCTTTATTATTCGATAGTATCACTTGATTATTCAATAGTATCACTTGGTCATTGACATATTTAAATTCACCCATAAACAAATTCCACCAAATTATCCTATATACATATGAATAAAGTTATACATACAAACGAATAAATCTAAATTACAGTATCATTGAAATCTAAATTACAGTAACATGAGAACACATCGGTCCATACATATGAATAATTCAACTTTTCCTGCGAATACCTCTTAAATTAGATGGAACAACACAAATTCGACGTCTATTCATACACAATTGGCTACAAATCCTCACAAAATAAACGAATAATTGACAATAACATGACAAACCCCAATTGGGATGTCGATAATGACCGATCGACCTCTCATCTCTCTCAATTAGGTCTAAAATTCTCACCAATTGATTCAATTGTCAGACAACCACCGTATTCATCGACTAATCCTAAACCTAACACATCGATCAACCAATCAATGAACCATAAAAAAAAAAAAATATGAACTCACCCATTCATTTACTTCATTCGTTGATGCACTGTTCATGGTGGGGCTCGGATTTGGGGCTGTAAGGGTGGTCGCTGTTCATGGTGGGGCTCGGATTTGGGGCTGTAAGGGTGCCTCGTCTCCGTCGCTGTAAGGGTGGTCGGATTTGGGGCTGTTGGTGGCGGCTGGGTGTGGTGGGGCTCGGATCTGGGCTAAGGGTGGCCGAAGAAAGGCCGAATCTTTGACTAGAGAGGCGCGATGGGGAGCGAGGAAGGAGAGCGAGGGCTGAGGAAGGTCGGATCTGGAGTCCGATGGCTGCTGTAGCCTCGACCGCCTCTGCAACCGCCATAGTCGTCGCCACCGCCACCTTCGCCATCGCCGGAGTCGTCCCCTTCTTCACCCGCCATCGCCGTCGGACTTCTCGATACTCCGACAACGCCATCGCCGTCGCCGTCCCGCCTTCACCGTCTTCCTCGCCTTCACCGTCGCCGTCCCGCCCTTTCCCTTTCGCCTGATCGCCGCTCTCCTCTTTCTCTCTCTTCTTTGTAAGCAAAAGCACGATTTGTGGGGGTAGGGTTAGGAATGGGTACACGCGCCTGATATAAGATTGAGGTTGGGTTTTTTCAATTTTCTTTTTCAATTAATTAATTTTACGAAATTATCTCAGCCATCCATTTTCCTTAAACCAACGGTCCAAATGTGTTCTCATTTTACACAATAAGGGCTGTTCTCATATGATCTACCCTATATATATATATATATATATATATATATATATATATATATATATATATATATATATATATATTTGTTGGGGGTAATTATCGATATATATCCTTAATGTCGTATCCTATATCTATATCTAATTGTCGTATCTTATACATGAATTTTGCCGTATATATCTAGATTAGTTGCAGGTATTCTAACTAGATAAAAAAAAAATGTTATATATCTCTTCTCTATATATTGAGTTAGTAATCCTAAAGTATGACGTATGAAAAGTTTTTTTCAACCGAGCTAGATCAGATTGTACGTGATGACAAATAATAAGGGTAAGGCGCTCATGGAGAAGAATTTGTGAGGATTCGTTGCTGTTTTATTGAAGTCAAACTACTATCAAATATATTGGCTATATGATCTTTTTATTATCAGAGACATTGCAATAATTCATCTTTTATTTTTCAGGTGATGAAAACATTGATGGTAACAACCGAAAATTTCATTACCTGGATAAGTTACTACCACATAAGCTAAACAACACGCGAATCCGATGGAATATCAATATATAATATTAAAGGAGAAGTTGTCTTAGTCATGTGGCACCTTCTCCGTTAGTATATGTTTAATTTGTTAACTTATTAATTAATTTGATTTTCTTAATTAATCTAAACCATAAAAATATTTACTTAATTATTAACAAACCACAAAATCAAAATCTCACACTTAATTCCAATGGATTATCTTAAATTTATGAAAATACATAAGAATAATTAAATTTGGAATTTTGATTCAAAATTTAAACAAATCAGTTACCGTACATATATACATAATACATAGAAAATCTTAACAAATCGTTGAAATGGATATATTGTTTTATCAAGTAGATATCCCAGGTTGGGTTAATTTATGAAAAAAAAATAATTTTAATAAAATATATTATCTAGGAATTTATAAAATATAATAACAAATGAAACCGATAATATTGATTCATCGGATAGATATCTAAATTGGGTTAATTTGTGATAAAAAATTATTATTATAATAATCGTTCAATATGATATCTATGTCAAATATTGTTATGGTTAAAAAGTGAAAAGAATATCGATTGTTATCTATGTCAAATTTGATCAGTGAAAAGAATATATATGGTTATATATAAATAATTATTATCGACAAATCAGCAAACAAGGTATCTATCCAATGAATATCAACCATAACAAGAACTAATTATCTTTTTTTTTTCTATTTCAAAATCTAAAGTAATTATACATTACTCTCTCTCTCTCTCTCTCTATATATATATATATATATGTAAAAAGTCCTTAACGTGTAAAATTGGCTTAACGTGTAAAATTTGGGTTTGAGGGAAAACCGACACGCCAGTCTGATTTAAAAAAAAATGAACCGGGTTTAGCCTACTGGTGTTTCTTCCGGTCTTATTCCCTCTCCCGCAATTCTCCAGATCTGAGAACGAACCTCCGCCAGTCCTCCGCCTCCTTCCTCCTCCTCCGCCAGTACTCCGCCCTCGAGGCTAGGCTTGATTCCGTCTCCTACCGGATCTCCGCCCTCTACTCCCTCCTCTCCCTCATCCTCGCCTTCATCCCTCTCCTTTTCATCGCCGGCCTAGGGTTATCTGCCTCCAAGCCTTATGGATCCTCCAAACCGGCATCTCCCTCCACGTCGACGCCTCCACGGTGGTTCTGTGACGACGCCTTTGCTCAAGGGCTCGAGCAAGGAGATCAGGCCGAGGAGGACGGCGCACAACATGCCGTCGTCGTCGCTGATGAAGAAATCGGAGCTAGGGCTGGTTTCGAAGGTGCGATGTGGCGCATTGAGGCTGACACTGCAGAATTTCCAAGAGGCAATTCTCGGGACGAAGATGTTCGTTCTCTTTTCGACGATTCCTTTGGCTTTCATTGCTCAGTGCCTCGATTTTGGACGGGTAAGTTTTTAATTTCCTGATTTAATTAGGGCTTCTAAACGATTGCAATTGATTGTTTGAAGTTAGGCATTGTTGATTTAGTGATCGATTGCAGTTGAGTGCGTAGTTCACATAGTGTTGTTTTGTGACATTTGGTGATATCGATTGCAATTCTCAAGCTTGCTCTCTGGCTAATGCAGCTTCTGAATCAATCTGTACATTTCAATGTATTCTGAAAGTTTAGATCCTGGATCTCTAATCAATCTGCATATGAATGCCTCAATTTTGATATTATAAGCTTGTTAATATGCTTTTTCCTTATTTTTGACATTTTAGTTCAACCACTGATTGAGAATTTGTTCTTTATTCGGTTCTTTTGGAACTGTCAAGCATTCAAATACATAGAATTTGTTCTGGTTGCCACTTGACATTAAGATTCAGTTCAAGTGTAATCCAGTTTTAATTTTATTTTAGTAAATTCAGGGTCAATGTTACTTAATTTTATAGGTGCTCTTTGTGAATTTGATTTCTATTCTTTAAGAGGCTGGTTGGGAAAACCAAACTTGATGCTTCTGTAATATGTATTGTTCTAGAAGGATAAATTGGTGTGACCATGCCCTTCATCAAATTGAAGGAAAACACTGAATGCCCTTCATCAAATTGACTTGATTCCAATTGATTAGTGTTTGCTTCTGTTTTCAAGAGGTTTGACTGTCCATGTTTATTCTTGTTAGCAGTTTTGGTAACCAGTTAATTTGTATGTATACTAAACATTTAATACCTTTTAATTCTGTGCTTTTGCACTGCTTTGGCTTTGGCTTTTTTGATTGCCTATTTTCAGATTCTACCTAATTTCATAAGGGATGAAATTTTCATGATGTTCATTTTGATTTTGTTATCATATTTGCTCCATGTTTCTTCCTGCAATTTAATCTATTTTTATGCAATTATAATGTTAACGATTGGTCGAAATGAATAGATAGATAATACTTAAGTTTTATGAACTTATTATCATAAGCATTTCAGATTGAGGTAAGTGACCATGAGCTCGCAGCAAGCTGTGATCAAGTGCGTGGAGGAGCACTAGAGATTTTTTCTTCATTTAGAAGTTCATTGGACAAGGGACTGCTTTTAGGAGTAATCTTTATCTTAACACTCTAGAGAATTAGGTAATAGAAAGCAATTTAGCAGTAAGCACATCTTCATGCTACAATGATTCACACATGATCCAGATGGCCGTCTCCTCGACTCTGAGCTTTGCCTCCGAGCTGTTGAAGCCATCATGAGTCATGCTTCAGCCTCTCAAGTAAACTAATCACATTATCACCTATAGTATATGTAAAGAAGCAAAAAATTTAGTTTTTGATCAAGAATCATATATGCTTTCAGGTGCCTAGACAAGAGCCACATTGCTTCGAGTTATGCATCATTGAAGTAGATGGATAAGAAGAGCCACTGGGACACACCATATACAGTCTCTCGCGCGAGGTTAGTTCTTCTTTAATTTCTTGACTTCAAATGTAAGGAATGGAAGATATATATAGTTCTCAACTGATGCCGATCAGTATATCGAATGCTAGATACTCCGTATGTGCAGTGTACAACAAGATACGTGCACGAAGCCATTGGTCTTGTTTGACTCATTGCGTAAATACGGATGGGATGCAAAATTGGCACTAGTGCTTTCAGCATTTGCCATGATCTACGACCAATTTTGGATCATCAATCAGTCACAAGATAGCAACAAACTGGCTTCATTAATTTCTCTACTCAAGGAACTGCCTATAGGCCTCCAAAAATTCAAACTCATCTTCATGTGATTTATCTCAATGGCCTTAAACCCTCAATTTACCCTTAAATTTTTTTGACCTATTAGCTCAATTGGTAGAGCGATGTGCGTATGCACAAAGATGTGGGTTCGAATCCCACATAGGTTATATTATAAAGAAGAACACACCAATCCCAAATTGTCAATCATGCACATTATAATCTTAGTTATGCACTTTTTAACCTTAATTATGCACTTTTTAACCTTAAGTATGCACTTTAATTTGAAATTGTTATACGTAAAAAAATCGATTTCAAACTCACATATATCAACCTAAATTATATATGCGAGAGGTAAACCCAAACTCTCAAAAGTAAAAATAAAAATAAAAAAATAAATTAAAACATCGATTTCAAAAGCACATCTTTTGTCTTATTCATGCACATTATGATCTTACTTTTGCACAATTGTATTCTAAATCTGCACAATTGTATCTTACTTTTGCACACTTGTATTTTAAATGTACACAATTGTATTCTAAATCTGCACAATTGTATCTTACTTTTGCACAATTGTAGTTTAAATTTGCACAATTGTATCCTACTTTTGCACACTTGTATTCTAAATATGCACATTACAATTTTATTTTTACACTTTATGTTCTTATATTTGCACTTTACATTTGCACAAAAGCACTTCACAATTGCACAAATGCACTTCACAGTTGCACAACTGCACTTTACAGTTGCACAACTGTATTTCACAATTGCACAAATGCACTTCACAGTTGCACAAGTGTATCTTACTTTTTCACACTTGTATTCTAAATGTGCACATTGCAATTTTATTTTTGCACTTAATGTTCTTATATTTGCACATTACAATTTTATTTTTGCACTTTACACTCTTATTCATGAAGAGAAACATAGTACTTCAAAGCGATAAACATAGATAGCCTATACGGGATTTGAACCCGCATCTTTGTGCGTAGGCACATTGCTCTTTCATTTTGAGCTAATAGGCTTATAATCGGACATCACGCATATTAATGCAATTTTAGAATACAATTGTGCAATCTAAACTAAATTAAATGCAAAAAAAAAGCTAAAAGTCATAATTGCAGGCATTTTTAAACAAAGAACAAGGAACTTGGTGACAAATTCTCTTATTTTGTGAATTTAGACATGATAAAATAATGTCATGGGCACATGGCACAAAGGTGAGCTTTTTCTAATTGCACTTTAAGTTAAAGAAAAAAAATCAGTAGCTGAAGTTTCAGCAATGTAAAGGGCTTGTAATGCAGTGAACTTTCATTAGATGAAGTTTCAGCAGTGCAGTGAGAAAAAAATCAGCAGATGGAGATTGAGCTGAACTTTCAGCAAAGCAGTGAACCTTCAACTGAACTTTCATGTCTAATGATACAGAAATGGAACAAAAAGACAGCATGTGCTTCAGTTTGATACCATCCCCAATTCCAGCTATACAGATTGGTTCTATTCAGATGCCTTTGCAACTAACTCACCAAGTTGGTTCATCACATACCCATATGCATCCACAGAAGCCTACACTATTCCAATTTGGTCAAATCAGATACCCCTCTCCCATTTCACATGGACTTTTGCAATTGGCACCTCAATCTATAACCTGCAGTCACCCAGATGTTTAAGCCAGTTATCCTCTGAATCAAAATCCTGGAGTTCCTTTAAGTGCACAACCTTCTCAAGATGGTTTTGCTAATGACTTCATTAAAGATTACACCTTCTACACCTTCCCACTTATAGTGGAAAGCCATACCATGATCTGCACAAATCTAGTGCATCCCATGTTTCGTCAAAGGAGCCAAGTTTTGTGAAAGGAGGTCAAAACACAGAAAATGATGTTCATCTGTTGCATCAGAGTCCAGCACAGGAATCCAATCAGTGTATACTAGAATCGGGTAATCACACTGAACACAAAGGTTCTCTTCATAATGCTAGGACGAACATTACCTCCACATCTGCTGCACAGGCATCAAATGGTCGGCTACAACTTGGATCTTCATTAGCTAGCTTGTTCCTGTACAACATACAACAACGCAGCAAGCACAGTGCAACACCAAGAGAATGACAGAAGGAAGAACTAGAGAACAAGAGATTAAAAAAATAGTTTTTGGAAATTTTTTTTAAACCAAAATCGAATTTCACTGTCTTCGATTTGGGACAACACCCTGAAACCCTAACCATAAAAAGTCTGAAATCTAGGCTACAACAGCCATTGGAACACCAACAAGTTGAATAAAGGCTTGGAAGATAGAACAGAGAAGAAGGATGGTGAAGGATTGTACCTAAAATCGCTGAATCGAAGTCAATTTGTAGAGATTCTCCTCGATGAGGCTCGATTCCCATCAATGTCGTCGATGGCGCCGATGACTGTCGTATGACTCCATCGTCTTCCGCCGTCACCTTCGTCGATGATTGTCCAGCCATTAGAAATCCACCGTCGAAGGCAGGGAAACCGTCGTCGCCATTGTCGAGCGAGGGAGATATCTCAAATGGCGAGAGACCTGAGAGAGATTGAGAGATAACAGAAACAGATGAAACAGAGTTAAAAAAATGGACAGCCCAACGCCAAAACAGGCCCAGCGAAATTCGAGAATGCATGAATGAGCCCAATGATGTTAATTAAGGGAATTTTACACCTTAAGCATATTTTACACGTTAAGGAGTTTTTACATTTGAAGTAAACCCTATATATATATATATATATATATATATATAGGCAATGATTCAAATGTAAAATATCCGTATAAAATTTGCTTAAGGTGTAAAATTTCCGTTTGAATAATTTGCGTCGAAAATATAATATATTAATGGGGAATTACTACTAAATACCCCACTTTGATATTTGGTTTGCAAAAATACCTAGGTTTGAAAACAATTGCATCAATATATGGAAATTTGCAAAAATACCTTATTTTATTGTCAAAACTACCCACCACCCCAAAAAATCAGGAAAAATAAAAGTTAAATATTTTAAGTATTTTTCAATTTTTTGATATTTTTAAATTATATTAAATAATCAAATAATAATAAAAATCTGGAAGTAAAAAAAAATTAAAATTAAAATCTCAATCCCCTTAATCCGGACTGATAGACCCGACCCCCAAATCCCAATCCAAACCCTAACCAGAAACACACAACCCCGTCCCTCTTTGGCTCCGTCGGCCCCAACCCCAGGTCTCCGGCGCTCAGCCCCAACCGCAGGTATCCGGCGCTCGGACCAGAGCCCGCGTCTCCGGCTCTGTCGCCTGCGCCTACACTTCCGCGCCCCCGACTGACCCAATCCCAATTGCTAACCAGAACAAACAAGCGCCCCGACCGTCGCCGCCCATACATTCCGTCGTTGTGCGAGCAATCCGGCGCAATCAGTCTCCGGCTCCGGCCTCGACCCCAAGAGCAGACCAACCCTCCGACTCCATCAGGCCACCCTGCGACTTGTCTGGATAGGGTTAAAAATCTGGTTGTTATGATTTAGGTCAAAACCGTATCTTTACGCAATCTCCCGCCGATTTTTTATCATATCCTGCAAGTATTCATATTTAAGATTGTCAAGAACCCCATTTATCCTATCACTATGGATAAATATACTGAAGATATATATTGACAATCGTTTTGTAAATATGGTTAATAATCCTGAAGATATGATTGACCGTATCTTCATTGATTCTCTCCCCGATTATAAGTTTAATCTTGTCAGAATTAACATGAAGCATGTCACTATAAACATTTTTCCTGTCATTTGGAACAGACCTTTAATTTCTAGTTATGGTATGGATAAAATCGTATCTTTATTCTCTTTCCTATTATAGTCCCCATCCTGTCATTTTTAGATATCTGGTTTGTCATAAAAAACATATATCCTGTCAACAACAAATATATCCTTGTCAATAATTGATTATCTTAATAAGGCAATGATTGTCATCCGGCTAGTTTTATTATTCTTAAATTTCTGCGAAAAATATATTAAAAACATTATTTTAATATATATATATATATATTTATAATATTTAATCCTTTTTTAATTCATAATACTCCTTTTAATGATTTTTATATTTAAATTTAAGAGGAAAGGGTAGTAACTAGACCAAAAAATGGGTCTAATTGCACAAATAGACCACAAGGTAAAAAAATTGGCCTAAAATAACCCCTCTACCCCAAGCAAAAAAAAATTGTCGGTAATTTGGAACTATTCACAACCGGGATGAGCAGGTGACTGTCTACCTCCTCCTTCGTTTCACTTTGCCCATCTCAAGGCCGCTTCCGACCACCCGTCTCTCTCTCTCTTTCTTGCTTCGGCGCCACCACCACCTCGCCCGCTCCGACACGCCACCGTCGGCGCCCCATCTTACATTGATTTCACAAAGGAGGAACAACCTTTCGCCAATTTCGCAGATCTTGAGCGGGCTCACCTCCGAGGTCGCATACATGGCGGTTCTAGTCGAAGAAGCCATCGCCGCCCTCTCTACATTCCTCTCTCGCTCCCCTTCCCTCCTTCTCTCCTCCCTCCTTCCGTCGCCGCTGCCACCGTCGGCGCTCCCCGGCCCCTCGCCGTCTTGGCTTTGTTCAAAGCCCTAATCTTTGACTGCAACGGCATCGTATGGAGTCAAAGCACTTGCATCGCCAGGCTTTCAACCACGCCTTCATTTTCTTCAGCGTCCGCTGCCCTTCCTCACACTCTTCCTCTCCCTCCGATCCGCTCGTTTGAGACATTGATTTGTCAGGATCGGGACTATTCGGATTCTGAGGCTGCTCCTGCTTCTTCTGGGACCACATGCCTAACAGGTCCTCCTTCTGATCACTGCTTGTCTTTCTCATGCTGTCAATTTTGTTGTTATTGTTGTTAATTTTGCTTTTATTGGTCAGATGTTAGCTTGATTGATGAATTGGTGTGGTTTTGAATCGTAGCGCTTGTGATGATTGAATTTGAAAGACTCATTTATTCATAATCCATGTGTTCATTCATTCTGAATCTTGTGTTCTTTCCTTATGAGTCCTGGTACCATGATTTCTTGAACTCAAATGAGAAGACATTTAACGCCAGCATATGGCACACTGCAGTCCACATCCTTTTGTTCAATTTTCTTGCAAATTTCTAAGCATTGTTCGACGGATTTCTAAGCATTCCCTTCAAAATATGAACTTCTCATCACCATTTATTTTTGTTATAGTTACACATACTTCTCTGACACCTTCATTCTTGGAGCACATCTCTCCATGAGTGGCGCTCTAATGCCAATTTTAATTGGTTTTGGAGAATAATTTCAGTAAAACTTGGAAGCAAAGTCAAAGACTCGAAATGTTCATCTTAATACTTTCATAGAATGTGCTTGGTGCAATGACATTTAGTCATTAACAAAACTAAATGCACAATAAGAAAAAACTAGAAAATAGGAAGAAATCCCGACATGACCTCCATCATCTTGGATTTGTGATCAAATAACAACTAACTATTAAATCACATTACAAAAATGTCTCAGGAATACTATTTAATTAAAAAAATACAGCTACTGCCTACTAGCTAGAAAATAGAAATCAACTAAAACTAATATTGGAGCATTGTCTTCATCAACTGCACAATGGCTAGCTATAAATCCAAGTAGCAATTTACCTTATTTTAAGCATCATTCCACTTTTTTGTGCACTATACAATGAATATTTATGGCAAACATACAGTCAAAATTGTGAACTTGGCAAGTTGTAGACATCTAATTTTTTTCAAGATGGCAAAAACATTATAGGTGCTGCTTAACAAAAAACAAAAAGAATCGAAATTTTGTTATACGAATTCAGTCTCATGATTCATTCAGAGATTTTCTTGTTTCCAGCTTTATTTGAATTTTTTTACCTTCTAGTTAGCATAATTCATTCAGAGATATGTTGCTTGAAAATAGCCTATTAGCTCAATTGGTAGAGCGTTGTGTTTGCACACAAAGATGTGAGTTCGACTCTCACGTAGGTTAATACGGAGTGTGTCTTCATAAGTCTCCGATATATTGTGTTTTGGTAAAGCCAATTATACATTTACATATTTCCAATAGTATAAATATATCTTACCATTAGTGTGCATATATTCTACCGTTAGTGTTAAGTTATACATGAATTACTGGGTTTCCATTCTGATTATACTAATATCGTTGTTTTCTCCTACCATTAGTTTCCATCTATCCTACCATTCTGATCCTACCAATATTGTTGTTCTCTCCTGCCATTAGTTTTCATCTATCCTACCATGTTTGTGCATCTATCCTACCAATATTGTTATGCCTTCACACAGTTATTGCTTTTATCTTTGGAAATTCATGAATAGGAAATCCAACTAATGCAGCTCTGGAGCTATGTGCATATTGTGTTCATTAATGTTGCACATTAGTAACCAATATTCATTTTGAGTTCTCAAAGACAAGCAATGTTTTCTTTTCTCTGATGATGAGATGCAAAGAATACAGGAGGAGGAGGCAAATGCAAGTAACCAATATAGAAGCATTCATAGTTGCATTCACCTCATAACGAAAGCTAATGGGAGGTCGTCAACAACAACTGATCTCATTAGAATGTTTGATGTTCAATCATCCAATAAAATACGGAGTTGAACATAGGTGGATGAAGCCGCACTAGCAGCAACAACAACGTGATGTTTTGGTGCTTGTATGTTGTGTTGTGTGTATGAAATACATGTGCCTGATTGGGATGAAAGATGATGTTTTGGTGATTGTTCATAGCAGTGTGATGTTTTGTTGTGGAAGTAAACTATTTAAATTGGTATGATAGATGCACAAAATTTTTAGGATAGATGGAAACTAATGGTAGGAGAGAACAACGATATTGGTAGAATAGATGGAAACTAATGGTAGGAGAAAACAACGGTTTTGGTAGAATCAGAATGGAAACCCTCTATCCTTGGTTGTTTTTCTGAAAAATGTGGAACATAATTTGCTACGGTTTCTAGCTTGATTTTCCTTGAAAGCTATTTAAATTGGTAGGATAGATGCACAAAATTGGTAGGATAGATGAAAACTAATGGTAGGAGAAACCAACGATATTGGTAGGATCCGAATGGTAGGATTGATGGAAACTAATGGTAGGAGAAAACAACGATATTAGTAGGATCATAATGGAAACCCAGTAATTCCTGTATAACTTGACACTAATGGTAGGATAGATGCACACTGATGGTACAATATATTTATACTATTGGAAAAATGTAAATGCATAATTGACTTTACGAAAAAAATTTACTTCCACGTGAATCTCATAAAAGAAAAAGAAGAAGGCAGGCTCCACAGGTAGAAACTGAAGTTATCTGAACCACAAATGCAAAAGCTATACATGGATGTATCATGTGTGATAATGAATCTCAAGCTATGGTCCCTATCCTGGATAAAGTTAGTTATACACTGAAAGACAAGATCCAAGTAGTGAAGATTGACACTCAGAAGTACCCAGTCATTGCTGACAAGTTCATGATCATCATGTGGAGAAAGAAAATTGTGTAAAACCTAGTCTGGACAGATTTATGAATTTGTCTTACCATGTTCACAGATTTGTCCTACCACCAATGTATATATTTCCTGTCATGTTCATAATCGTATAAGTTAATAGAGATTTATGAATTTGTCCTAACATGTTCGTAAATTTGTCCTACCGTTATTATATATATTTTCTGCTAGGTTCATAATTGTATAAGTTTAGAGAGATTCATGAACACATACTCCGTATTAGCCTATATGAGAGTCGAACTCACCTCTTTGCGTGCAAACACAATGCTCTACCAATTGAGCTAATAGACTATTTTCAATGGGTCCTTATGATCGTCTAGGCATCAAGAAGTGATAATTTCGCAAGAAGCAAAAATAGCGCTTGAATTTGTAATCTTAATTTGCAAGTTATGCAGTTGATCAAAAAGAGAGAGTATAAATTACGAACTCTCTGCAACTGGTCTCGTGAAACCACCACCTTGGGGTAGTTCTGTTATAAGAAAAATGAACAACTACAAAGGATAGGTACATGATCACTTACCCATCGCTGCCACTATCATTGGACAAACTTCTTGCACTTTTTGAGGTATGAAAGGACAATTGTACACTATTGGTAGGACCAAAATATTCTATTGGTAGGATGGGGACTGTATCGTTTCCTAGAATGAACGGGTAACTTTTTCCCCGTCCTTTCCGCTTCTCTCCTATTCTGCCTCACTTTTTGCAGAACATGTTACGTTGTTTAAGATGCTCCTCTCAAACTTATATATGTTCTTGGGGGACACCAATCAATGCAATCATTGCATTTTTCCCCTCATAAATGTTCCCCCCTTTCCTCAAAGGAGGAACCCTGTTTTGGCGCCAAAACTACACTGACAGCCCGCCAAATCAGCTACAGTGAATCCCCTCCAGATACTCTCCAAAATATCTGCAGGTATGGGAAGACAGGTTTAGCCTATTGGTAGGACCAATTAATTCTATTGGTAAGATGGGCAGTCTACAGTTTTCTGAAATGAACGGAGGATGTCTTATGATGCCACATGTCACTGACAGCTACTGACAGCTACAGTGTAGCTACAGTGTCCCTCCCCTTCACCTGCAACTTCCTCTCATGGTTGCATTTTTTATTTGCAAAAATAGACCACTTTCTACCCCTAGCAAAAAAAAGGGGACATGTCTAGTTATGCAAATGGGCCCCTTTTTTGGTCTAGTTATGCAAAAGGGCCTAAATTTAAAGGTAAAATAAGTCATTATTTTTAGCACAAATAGCCTATTTTTTAGCACATATGACCCACCTATTCTATTTTTGCTATTATCAGAAAATGGGTATACTTTTGCAAACCGAACACCGATTTGGTGTATTTCTGCAAATCGACCAATATTAATGGCCCGCCCCGCTTCATCATTCCGTGTAAAATGAATAGAACCCTTAGGCCAGGCGGCCCAGGCCTAATCTGAGTTCCTCCCTCACGTATCGCCTCAATTTACAGGCAGAGTGTTGAAGTTCTGCCTGTAATTTACAGCTTTGGATTTTGTTAGAATATGCACAAAATCATCACAAGAATATGTAGGACAAATTTCAATCTCTTTCGGTGATGTGTCTGCTTCAATTTCTTATTTGATTTTCAATTTCTTAGTTTCGACTCTCGAATGTTGCAAATTGAATTTGTGGATAGGATATGAGAATTTGTTTTGAGTTTTGATTTGCGAAATCAATCTATAAAATTAGAGCTTTTGACTGAAAATGAAGTTAAGCATCTAGAGCAGTACATCAAATACATGATTTGATTGTGTGTTTTCTATGAGGCTTTCATTGAGTCTGTTTTTGCTAGAGTTTTTTTTTTTCCCTTATCATCCTCTCTTGGCATAAGTTTAAAACTAAGTTACCATGCTCCTTGATTCAGTCAATCACTCCATAAATGCAGCTTGTCATGGTTTGTCCATACATTGAGAATCTGAGATGCATATGCCGTTGTAAGTTGAATCGGATTAGGTGTTGAACATCAGTTTTGTTCTGTAAGTTTATTAGCTGAAAATTAATACAAGTTTGGTGTAAAATAGGAAACGATTTTCCCCATTCTTTTTTCCTTGTTTTCCCTCCCGGTTTGGTGAATTGATTGAATTCCTTGTTTGATGCACAAATCATATAGTATATGGTTAGATTGAATATTGTATATGGCAATTAAAGTGGGAATATTCAAATCTTTGTTTGATCAGCCTGTTGAAGCTTCGTTTCCTATCCCAAAGGCTGATGAGGTATTGCTGAAAGTGGAGGCGACGAGTCTGAATCCGGCTGATTGGAAGATACAGAAAGGTGTGATCCGTCCATTTCTTCCTCGCAAATTCCCTTTTACTCCAGGTTGATTCTAGCTGCTACTTGTATCCATGTACCTGTATGATATGTATTGATTAAAAGTTGAGTATATAAGAAACAAAATGTTGTTAATTGTATACTTTTGGATGTCTCAAGAACTGATGTTGCTGAAGAAATAGTCCAAATCGGATCCGGAGTTACCAAATTTAAACTCGGCGACAAAGTGATAGCTTCACTTCACTTGGTAACTCCTTTAATTTTATCTCCTGTTTAGCTCATTATATAATCTTGTTTTGCTTCAACAAAGCCATTTTGCAGCCTTCTGTGACGAAGATTTTCCATTCCTACTGGCAAGTTGGAGGCGGGCTGGCGGAGTATGCTGCGACAAGAGAGGCGCTGACAGTCGCAAGGCCTGCTGATGTATCTGCAGCTGAAGGCGCAACCTTGCCCATCGCAGGCCTAACAACACACCAGGCCCTCACCCGAGCGTGTGGGATCAAGCTCGATGGGACCGGAGAGACGAAGAACATCCTGATCACAGCCGCCTCAGGCGGCGTGGGCCACTATGCAGTGCAGCTGGCCAAGCTAGGGAACGCCCACGTCACCACAACCTGTGGGGCCCGCAATGTGGGCCTAGTGAAGAGCTTGGGCGTGGATGAGGTCCTGGACTATGCAACCCCGGAGGGTGCTGCACTGAAGAGCCCATCGGGGAAGCAGTACGACTACGTGATCAACTTGGCTCCCGACATTCTATGGGCGACATTCGAGGCCAGCTTGAGCGGGCGTGAGAAGGTGATCGATCTTTGTCCGGGGCTGGGCTTCTTGTGGACATTCGCCGCGAAGAAGCTCAGTTGTGCAAAAGTAAGATACAAGCAAAAGCATTAGTTCCCACACAATAAAAACCGATAAAATGAAAGAGTTGATCTTAAACCACGACTTGTAATGTGCACATTTAAAATACAAGTGTGCAAAAGTAAGATACAATTGTGCAGATTTAAACTACAATTGTGCAAAAATAAGATACAATTGTGCAAATTTAAAATACAATTGTGCACATTTAGAATACACGTGTGCAAAAGTAAGATACGATTGTAAGCGATAAACATAGTACTTGTAAGCGATAAACCTACCTATGTTTCTCTTCGTGAATAAGAATGTAATGTGCAAAAATAAAATTGTAATGTGCAAATATAAGAACATTAAGTGCAAAAATAAAATTGTAATGTGCACATTTAGAATACAAGTGTGAAAAAGTAAGATACAATTGTGCAGATTTAAATTACAAGTGTGCCAACGTAAGATACAATTGTGCAAATTTAGAACACAATTGTGCACATTTACAATAATAATGTGCAATAGTAAGATACATTTAGAATAATCTGAATATTCAGATGTGAATGAATAGATACAATATAATTGTGCACATTTAGAATACACAAGTGTGCAAAAGTAAGATACAATTGTGCAGATTTATTCAGAGTGGTTCAGACAATTGTATTTTAGAATATAAGTGTGCAAAAGTAAGATATAATTGTGCAGATTTAAACTAGAATTGTGCAAAAATAAGATACAATTGTGCACATTTAGAATACAAGTGTGCAAAAGTAAGATACAATTGTGCAGATTTAGAATATAATTGTGCAAAATTAAGATACAATATGTGCAAATTTAGAATACAATTGTGCACTTTTAAGCATTATTATCTCAATTTTAAGCATCTCAACTTTTAGTTTGAATGTGCGCTTTTAGTTTCAAAAAGTGCGAATATAAAAATTAAATTTGCAATTTTAGTTTCAAAAATTGCAAATATAAAAATTAAATGTGCAATAAAGAATGAATCTTGACAAGCAATGTGTATAGGTTGATGAGTAAAGATAGTGTGCAAAAGTAAGATACAATTGTGCAAATTTAGAATACAATTGTGCAAAATTAAGATTCAATATGTGCAAATTTAGAATACAATCGTGCACTTTTAAGCATTGTAATCTTAATTTTAAGCATCTCAACTTTTAGTTTGAATGTGCGCTTTTAGTTTCAAAAAGTGCAAATATAAAAATTAAATGTGCAATTTTAGTTTCAAAAAGTGAAAATATAAAAATTAAATGTGCAATAAATAACGAATCTTGACAAACAATGTGTATAGGTTGATCAGTAAAGATGGAGGCTTGAGTTGATCGGTGAAGACGAATGCTTGTAAATAAAGAATGAATCAACTTTTAGAATACAATTGTGCAAAATTAAGATTCAATATGTGCAAATTTAGAATACAACTAGTGTAATACCCGTGCCTTGAAGGCACGGGAGCTTGATCCATTTTAATTTGAACATCATTTTATATATCTATATAATACTATATTAATATATACGTGTTTACAACAAAAATATGTATAAAGTATTTTTTTATAATTTATAAATTAGTTGGAAAGAGATACAATACAAATTTTGAAAATGATTTAATAAGGTAAAGTAGTAATAATACTCAAACACACCACCTAATATAATTTTAAATAAATATATAATTATTATCATTAGCATAGATCTAAAAAGTAAAATATAAGCTCCCGTACAAATATTAAAAAATCATAAGCACGTGATTGTGTGAATAATTTTGAAGCTATGTAGATGTACATAACTTATTCATTATTTTCATGAGAAAGATGGTTAGAAAGAGAGAGAAATAAATAGTGAAAATAAAGGTAAGATGGTAAAAAAAAATCCTCAAAGGTAGAAAAGTGATCTAAGAAGTCTTATCCAAGATGTAAAATAAGCATTAGTAATGCTTGTGAGTCTTAAAATATCATTTAATTTTCGATAGTCATTTAAGATGTCTAAAATAATTAAATTATAAAAAAAACACTTTTTTTTTTGCTCTAATTCATTTTTATAATTGATTTTTGAAATCGAATATATTTACAAATTGATTATTACATGTTCGTTGTATGTAGACATTGTGGGGAATATTGCAATCGGTTAAATATGATAAATCAACAATTTCAATATCCAAGAATAAAATCACTCAAGACTTGACGAATGTTCAATGTACGTAGACGATTAAAATAGATCACAAATTGACATACAACATATCAAATTAAATAATAGTTTAGTATAAAAATAGGAAACAAATATGTTTAAAATAGGAAACAGATATTTTAAAATTTTAGCAATAATATTGACCAATAAGAAAATACCATTTGAATAAAAAATTCAAGTTTAATTGTGAGCGTGACACGTCAGCAAAATAATAATAGAATTAATATTATTAATAGATTACCTATTATCGAAATTAATTTATATAAAATTTGAAAAAATAATATTTTATATAATTTTTACCATCCTAACAAAGCGTGAATGGATATTATACAACATATTTAGCTAAATGAATAGAGAGAGTAGTAAATTTTAACATGATTGGGATAAATGTGATATAATAAACAAATATTTAAATGAATTCAATCCGTTAAGATAATGAATGCAGGTAATCCGAGTACATCTTTGATTAATTTATTTAAAAATGAAATACTTGCATGGTTGGTGATAAAATATGAACATATGTGAAAGTTAATTTATACTCCGTAGCATTTTATAAACTGACAATTGGATATGGGTCTATGTAGACTGTAGAGTATAAATTTCCAAAAATAAAATATACCAAGATTCAAATTTAAGTTCAATGTATGTAGACGAATTATGAGAATATTGCAATCAGAAAAAAAATGGAAACATATCCCAATATTTATGACAATATAAACGAAAAAAACAGAATGGATTCAAATCATATTTAAAAGAGGAAACAAATATTTTAACGTTTCCATAATAATATTGACCAATAAAAAAAATCTCAATTGAATAAAAAAATTCAACTTTAATTTTGGGCGTGACACGTCAGTAAAATGCTAGCAGAATTAGTAATATATATATATATATATTGCAATCGGAAAAAAAATGGAAACTTGTCTCAATATTTACGGCAATATAACCGAAAATAAATAAAAAGGGAATAGATTCAAATCATATTTAAAATAGGAAACAAATATTTTAAAGTTTCCATAATAATATTGACCAATAAGAAAATCTCATTTGAATAAAAAATTCAACTTTAATTGTGGGCGTGACACGTCAGCAAAATGCTAGCAGAATTAGTAATATTAATATATTGTGCACTTTTAACCATTGTAATCTTAATTTTAAGCATCTCAACTTTTAGTTTGAATGTGCGCTTTTAGTTTCAAAAAGTGCAAATATAAAAATTAAATGTGCAATTTTAGTTTCAAAAAGTGAAAATATAAAAATTAAATGTGCAATAAATAACGAATCTTGACAAGCAATGTGTATAGGTTGATCAGTAAAGATGGAGGCTTGAGTTGATCGGTGAAGAGGAATGCTTGTAAATAAAGAATTAATCAAGCAATGTGTATAGGTTCAGGCGATGTCTACGGTGTTAACCACCACTGGACGTCAATGCTCCCCAGTTCCAACTTCCTACTGCGGTTTAAACCCTACTCTCCTATTTCAGCTTATTCCCATTATGACTTTATGCCCAATCTAGCCTAGATATTGATATCAAATATTCATCTCAGCCTATTGAGGTATACAATTGTCATGGCTCATCCTTTTAGTTTTGTAATTTCCTCCTCTCATTGGACTTTGGAAGTGCATACTGAGTATTTTTTTTTCTGCTCAGTCTATTGACATATCTGTTAGGTACACAATGAGCAAATTATCATTCCAATTTCACATGTAACGGAAGCCAAAACTGATTCTTACAGTGCAAACTGCTATATTATATACATTACAAAGAAAAGACATTAAAGTGCATAATTAAGATCAAAAAGTGCATTATTAAGGTTAAAAAGTGCATAACTAAGATTATAATGTGCATGATGACCAATTTGGGATTGTTGTGTTCTTGTCTATGATAACCTATGTGGGATTTGAACCCACATCTTTGTGCAAACGCACATTGCTCTACCAATTGAGCTAATAGACTAAAAATAAAAATATTCTATTATAGTGGTAAGAATCAAACAAATCTAATGAAGACAATGTAAAGTAAGAAACTAGTGCTCCTTCCAGACACAACTAATCCAAAAAACAATGAGAAAGAGAGAACAAATTACAACCAAAATTTCTAATTATGAGAAGGATCATCACTTTTATAGGAAAAGACTGATGGTGCAAGGTAGATAACATTTATTACCCATATTGAAGGGAGCAAACAACTAATATTGAAACTAAAAAATGTCTTCAAAAATTAACATAAATTCGCCAGATTGAAGGTGGTAGTGCAAAAGTAAAAAACTTCTCATTATTGGGATATGATTTTCCAATCTTTCTATATGAGTTAATTTCTAGGATTCAGTTTTGGACCGTCAACTAGACTTTCTTCTTGTCTGTAGCTCTTTTGAATAGTTTAATCTCAGTAAGTATTTAAGATGCAATTTGCACCCACAAGAATTTGGATGACAACAGTATGTGTGCTCTATCTCTATCCAAAAAATTAGAGACATCGACATTACATCTAAAAGACAATAGACAAAATAAGTTTGAAGCCACTGACAAATGTGTATGCCAACAATACTCATACTTCTGAGACAAATATTGGCCTTGCTATCTACATGGCCTACTACTGTGAATAAAAAATAAAAATAAATAAAAGAGCAGGGTTTGTCTCTTGATTCTTGAATCCACCAATTGCCTAAATAAATGGATTTTAATCAATGAAAACAAATACACATTTTACCTTGTCAATGATAAGCTCGGCATGCTTCACAAGCAGTAATAGTATATCTCCTGCACAAGGACTTCACTTCTGTGCAGTGCTCAAAGAGAACCAATAGGGGGACTTGTCCTAGTGTGTTTTTGAGCCTGGATTGCAAGGCTCATACTCATCAATCATCATCCCCATCACCAATCAAAGAGCTTAAAGCCATGGAAATCAATCAAGCCATGTGTCTTAATTAGGAAAAAACCTAAATCATTTCACCCAAATTATTTGCAGCTCCATAATCAGCACATAGACTCAATGAATTGGCAATGTTAGGTCATTAATAATGTGAAAATGCAAGTTAATTACTCCAAGCAACTGAGTTTCAGCCCTAAATGAATATGAAACTGAATTAGTAGCTATCATAGAGAAGTCCAACAAACTGCCCAAGCCGGAAGAGCTCAAATCCTAGGACATCAAGACTTGACGTTTGGCCTAATTTTGTACTACTGTTCTAGCTTCTTCTATCCAGCTATTGACAGTTATCATAGAGGCACTATATATGCATCATATGTAAGACCGTTTGAGCAAGGAAAATCAACACAGACAATACAATCACAAACAAACCAATCCCATTCTCAAAACACCTCAATCATAGCATAAAAACACGTCAATCTTCTTTTAATATCTAGGCTCATAGGAACTAATGCTAACATTTGAAGCTTCAATAAGCACAAAAATAAACCGACCTCTTTCCAGTTTCTTCAACAACTAAAATGAATTTCCAAAGATTAGATTCTTTCTTTTGAAACTGAACTGCCATATCCAATGCTATTCCCAAAAACTATGCAAAAATAGAAAAATTCAGCCTCAATTTCACAAATTCAGTCAGCCCCAAAATTCCAAATGGCAATTTCAGATTTCTTCCATTAACAAGTAAAAATCTTAAGAACGTATTGAATTCACACAAGCATGAATCAATTAAGAATATTAGATGAAGAAATTGAGAATGAGAAATTCACAACATACAAACCTTGAATATGGTGTATAATCGTCTTGCGGAAGCAGAGAGGGAAAGGGGTCGACAGGCGGATGCGGAGAGCCGGAGAGGGAGAGGGAATCGACTGGCGGAAACATGAAGGGAGACCGGCGCTGGCAGAAGCAGAGATTAGGATGCGGGCGAGATATGCGAGGTTTCGTCCACCGCGGCGGAGGTTGAGGAGTCGATATCTGAGAGCGGAGGGACGCCAACGGTTGCGAGGAGGTGAGATCTGAGAGGGG
Source organism: Persicaria tinctoria (assembly GCA_037127255.1). NCBI lineage: Eukaryota > Viridiplantae > Streptophyta > Magnoliopsida > Caryophyllales > Polygonaceae > Persicaria > Persicaria tinctoria. The sequence continues at coordinate 4,008,112 of JBANSL010000009.1, read as the reverse complement.
AGGGAACGTGAGATTGGTCGGAAGCAGTGGTGGATGCGGTTTCGGGTTTCGGAAGTGGACCAGCGACGATTGTGATCGAGAGGGAGTGGTCTGAGAGCGAGGTGCGTGCCAGGTGAGAGGAGTTCCAAGGTCGGCGTCGTCGTCGGATCTGAATGGGGTGAGGCAAAGCGAACCGGCATCAATGGCGGGGAGGAGAGAGAGGAACGGAGGGGCAGCCATGGCCGGCGTCTTCCTTCCTTCGCGAGGGCCTTGCTGGGCGAGAAGCGAGAGAGGCCTTTTGGGCCTTTTTTTTTAAATGAAGCGCGTGAGCGTGTCATATGATTAAAATACAAAATTTTACACCTTAAGCAATTTTACACTCTAAGGATGTTTTACATTTTAACGCTTCCCTATATATATATATATATATATATATATATATATATATATATATATATATATATATATATATATATATATATATATATATATATATATATATATATATATATATATATATATATATATATATATATATATATAGGGTTTACTTCAAATGTAAAAAGTCTTTAAAGTGTAAAATATGCTTATTGTGTAAAATTTGCTAATGGGCCTAATTTAATTACTAATGGGCCTAATTTAATTAGTAGAATATCTGCCCCCCTTGCCCATGCGTGTGCCCTCCCTTGCCCCCCTTCTCGGACCCGATTTTTTTTTTTAAATTTTTTTTTGCCCAGAATTTTTTTTCTCGTGGTAACACTTTCTGCTGTGCAAGTATAACTTGCTTTTGTGCACATATAACATCTTATTGTGCAAATATAAGTTTATTTTGTGCAGACAAATAATTCATTATGGGGTAAATTGGTAAATGTGTCTATTTCAATTATAAAAATTTATAATTGAAATATGTTTAATTTATGGGTAAATTGGTAAATATGTCTAATTTTATGGGTACATGCACTTTTTCCCGTTTTCGATACCTTTTGTGCAACTGTGAAGTGCATTTGTGCATCTGTGGAGTGCATTTGTGCATCTGTGGAGTGCATTTGTGCAACTGTGGAGCGCATTTGTGCAACTGTGAAGTGCATTTGTGCAAGTGTAAAGTGCATTTGTGCAACTTTAATTGTGCAAATTTAAAGTAGGATACAATTGTGCAAATTTAAACTACAATTGTGCAAAAGTAAGATACAATTGTGCAGATGAAGAATACAATTGTGCAAATGTAAGATCATAATGCGCATTAATAAGTCAAAAGATGTGCTTTTGAAATCGATGTTTTAATTTTGTTTTTTTTTTAATTTTGAGAGTTTGGGTTCACCTCTCGGATAATTTAGGTTGATATATGTAAGTTTGAAATCGATTTTTTTACGTATAAGCTTTTAAAATTAAAGTGCATAAATAAGATTAAAATGTGTATAATTAAGGTTAAAAAGTGCATAACTTACATTATAATGTGCATGATTAACAATTTGCGATTGTTGCGCTCTTGTCTATTATGCAACCTATGTGGGATTTGAACCCACATCTTTTGTGCAAACGCACATTGCTCTACCAATTGAGCTAATAGGCTGAATGATGATTTTTATGCTAAAATAGAAGAACTAATCGACCTAAAGCATATTGCAATAAAATTATAAAATTCAATTAGCTCATGATTCACAAACAATTTGACAATGCTATAAACATGAAATTAGCTCCAAATCAACCCAACAACACAACCATATCATCAGTTTAAGTCAATTTGGCTTTTGGCAAAAAGCCCCAAATTCTAAAACATATCGCAATCTAAAATTCTAAAATAAAATTAGCTCATGATCCATAAACAATTTGACAATGATATGAACATGAAATTAGCTCAAAATCAACCCAACAACACAACCATATCATCAATTTCAATCAATTTGGCTTTTGGCAAAATGCCCCAAATTCTAAAACATATCGCAACCTAAAATTCTAAAATTCAATTAGCTCATGATCCATAAACAATTTGACAATGATATGAACATGAAATTAGCTCAAAATCAACCCAACAACACAACCATATCTTCAATTTCAATCAATTTGGCTTTTGGCAAAAAGCCCCAAATTCTAAAACATATCGCAACCTAAAATTCTAAAATTCAATTAGCTCATGATCCATAAACAATTTGACAATGATATGAACATGAAATTAGCTCAAAATCAACCCAACAACACAACCATATCATCAATTTCAATCAATTTGGCTTTTATCAAAAAGCCCCAAATTCCGCTCCTAAATCAAACCCTAGGTTTTCAATCTCAACCTAAATCATTCAAACAATCCAAATAACTGTAATAAACAAGTTTAGAGTTAGAAATCATACCAAATTCGAGTTGAAACAAGGAGAAAAATCGGGATTTCGAAGGTTTTCCGAGCCAAAAAGAACCGATTAGCGCTGTTGGGGAAGATGGCTCGGTGTGGGCTCGGCTGGGCACGAACCAAGGGGGTTCTGGGCTCGGGGGGTGCGCCTGAGGGAGGGGGTTCGAGCTGGCCGGGGCTGGTGGCCGGAGGTGGCTCGTGGGTGGCGTGGGAGGCCGACAACCGAAGCCGCTGTTGGCTCGACGGTGCTGCGAGAGACGCTCGCGTCTGGGCGCGTCTGGGCTCGAACCAGGCCGGTCCAGGGCTCGGGGGTTGCGCACCGGGGTGGGCTCGAGGGCGGCTGGTCGCTGGTGGCCGGAGGTGGCTCGTGGTGGGTGCGGGTGCGGGAGTCCGAGGGCTTGGGGTTGCGCGCGTATGTGTTGTGTTGATTTGAAAATTTTACACGTTAAGCAAATTTTACACGTTAAGGATATTTTACATTTTAAAGCTTCCCTATATATATATATATATGGTAAAAACAAATCTCAACTATTTGTTTTAAGAGATAAAAACAAATCTCAACTATACCTAACAAATCACAATAAATAAATAAATAAATTTACTAAACATTTTTCAAATATAAATAAATGTTCATTTACATTGTTCCACAAGATAATACAAAGATGATATATGCATTCAACTATTCAAGGAGAAGAATAATAAAGAAAAATCATTTCAACTCTAAATAATGGTACATTGCATATACAATTTATGATTATTTTTATATTCATGGATTTGGGTACAAATATGGAGTAATTAACAATGTGATAAATTTTTTTCTCTAATTACAAATATTTAAAGTTCTTTTTACCGTTAACTATATAATAATTAACAATATTTAGACGTGAGGGGTATTTAGAATTTAATGTTTACTTACAAATTTTTTTTATACATTTTTTTAATATTAAATGTATTAATTTATAAAAATAGACCTCACAAAAGTGCGGGTACTAAACTAGTTTTGGATTATAGGAATTGAAATAAGAAAATAGAATTTTCCTATTAAAAAGGGTGGATTTGGAACTTACCTAGGGGACTAGACAACTAGGTAGGTGCACTTCCTCCAAACTGGGGGAATTTAAATTCCTAGGAATTCAAGTTCATTGCTTTTCCAGTAATTAAAAAACCAACCAAACACTAGTATTATCTCTAATTCTTGAAAATTTCTATTTCATGGGTTTTTAGAATGGGTTATCTCTAATTCTTGAAAATTTCTATTTCATGGGTTTTTAGAATGTCAATCAAACGAGCTCTAAGCATATATCTAATCACCCTATTGAATGGAAAAGTTTCAATTAACAAAAGAAATTCAGGAATTGGCCACAATAAGAAGGTAACAAACAATTGGAATTTAGTGATGATCACAATTACACCGAAAAAAGAAGAAGTGATGATCACAATTCGATCACAACAACAAATTTCAATAATTGAAGAATTGATCAAAGTAGCTAATTAAGCAAAAATAAAAGTGAGTAATATATTGATCAAAGCATGAATTGGATTTCATCTATAAAATTGTGGAATTGAGCAAAACAAAACCCAAGTTTGATTATGCAATGGTTGCAAACACAAAGAGAGGAAGAGTTGGGGTTGTTGGATGATTTTAATTTTACGGGAAAGGTTATAATTTTTAGCAGTAAAGCTAATCACATAAAAAACAAAGAGATATAGAATGATTACCATTGAACAAAAAAAGAACCCAAGAGATTAAGTATCTAGTCGACCATGATGTACGTACTAGTGATTTTGATTTTTTTCCCCTTTCTCTTTATTGAAATTTCAACCCTAGAACTTTAAAACACCATTTCCACTATCTGTTTTTCAATTCAATTTTTTAAAAATATTTTTAAAAATCATCTATTTATTAAATTATATGAGATTTAATAGATTAGGAAAACAATCTTTTACCTTATTATAAATGTGAAATTCATTATATTTTAAAAGAATCTAAATAAAAGATATTTAGATTATACATAATCTATTGAACTAATTTTATTAATTTTATTTATATCTATATTATTTTGGTGGAAAAAATAATTTATATCTAGATTATAAATTTTTATTATTTATTGAAATTTATCTAGATTCCTTATTATATTGTATTAACATATTCTCCGTGTACGAAGTACCTACACTACTTAGAATGTATAGTAAGACATGTGATACATCCAAGAATGGTCATCTATGAAGATCAAGTATTTTTCAACTAAAGAATTATCGTAACATATATAGAGTCATGTAATGAGCACGACGATTATCTGGGAAAGCAAACGACGTCGCTATCAACATCGGAAGTCAGCAACGATGAATTGCCCACCGCCAACGTGACGTGCTCGGACCCGGGCTCGAGCAAAAGGACCGGCGACGAGAGTTCCGAGAAGTCGGGAAGTTGTTGGCAGTTCTGGAGCAGCAGATCAGTCGGAAAAGAAAGCCGATTTCCCGTCGATTGGCTAGGCTTCTGGAAACGTGCGTGTACTACTTTTGTAGATCTTGAAGTCGCGGTCACGGATTAGGGCAGATCTTGTCAATCGGATGTCAGATGAAGCGGGAAACTGAGTTTTACCGAGACGTCGCCTGTGCAGAGACGATTCCGAAATTCGGTTCGTTTGAGAGGTATTGAGGGCTGTTTTGGGAGTGACGTTTTGGGTAGGATTGAGGGTGATAATGGGGATGTGGAAAGCCTTAGAATGGTGGTAAAGAAGGGGTATGGGGTTGAGGGATATGTGATGCAAGATTGCTCTCGGCCTCGCACTCCGAGCTCTCTCCAACACTCGATCTTCCACACTCTCGGCCTCGCACTCCGAGTGTTTCCAACCCTTTGATTCCATCGTCTCTCACTAAGGAATCTCCTTCAGCCTCTCACCGAAGGTTTTGTTCCCGGCCTCTCACCTAAGAACGAGATTCTTAACCCGAATCACAGGAAGCTAAAAGGCTCACTTTTTCTCAAATTTCAACTTGTCTTTCAAATGAGGCTTACAAATGTATATATAAGCTACTTGGTCACAAGACCTCTTAAAACAACCAATAAATAAATAAATAAAGAAATTAAAAAAAAACTAGACCAAAGATCGACTAGTTGACAACTTTGGGGCTAGCCCACATAGCCAAACCTTTAGCCCATTGTAGCAAGCAAATGCATGGAAAAAAAACCCATAAAAAAACATAAAAATTGGTGGAATAAATCAGCCTTCATTCGGTCATAATTTGTCTCCACACTAGCCTCAAATGTTGTCGATTCAGAAGTCACTTGTAGCAATGTAATCATGTATGCGGGTGACCTTTCAAAGGCTAGAACCGACTGACCAAGTAGGCGAGCTCGAGCTCTTGTCAACGGTGGGGTAGCTCGAGGTAAAAGTGGCTCCTCTTCCATCTCCTCATCGTTAGCATCTTCAATAGCATCCATCGAAGCTCCATCACTAGTATCTAGACCTCCAACCCGATCGTCGGACAAGCTAGTTCCGTCGAGGGTCACATCATCCTCCCCCCCTTGAAAATGATTCGACCTCGAATCCGTCAGCTCCTCAAGTAGCCCATCCCCTGCAAGAAAAGGAGCTAAGTCACATACGTTAAAAACATCATGAATACTATACTTACTTGGAGGATCAATTCGGTAAGCATTGTCATTAATCTTCTCTAGAACCATGAAAGGCCCATCAGCTCTAGGCCGCAGCTTAGACTGCCGCAAGGTAGGAAATCGATCCTTCCGAAGATGAACCCAAACCAAGTCTCCAACCTCCAATAATAGCTCCTTGCGATGCTTGTTGGCCTGGTTCACATACTGTTGAGTTCGATGTTCGAGCTGTAGCCGAACTTGCTCATGCAAAGACTTCACTAACTCAGCCAGAGACTTACCAGCAAGGTCCTCGGGAGAAGATAAGGGCTGTGGTGCCAAATCCAATGGTGTGTGGGGATTGCGACCATAAACCACCTCAAAAGGAGACATCTTGGTGGCGGAATGCACTGCCCGATTGTAAGCAAACTCGACATAGGATAAACAATCCTCCCACCTGCGCAAGTTAGTAGCAAGCATAGTACGTAATAAAACCCCTAAAGTCCTATTAACTGCCTCAGTCTGACCATCTGTTTGAGGGTGGCTAGAAGTAGAAAATAACAGCTTGGTACCTAACTTAGCCAACAAGGTCTTCCAGAAGTAGCTAAGGAACTTAGAGTCCCTATCAGAAACAATAGATTTAGGCACCCCATGTATCTTCACAATATGATCAAAGAATAAGGCAGCAACATGAGAAGCATCATCAGTCCTAGAGCAAGCTATGAAATGGGCCATCTTAGAAAACCGATCTACCACAACAAATACAGAATCATGGCCTTTCCTAGTCTTAGGCAAGCCTAGCACAAAATCCATAGAAATGTCCTCCCATGGGGCACTAGCTAGAGGTAGGGGGAGGTATAGACCATTCGGGTTCGATCTAGACTTAGCTTTAGCACAAGTAACACAACTAGCACAACATTTCTCAACGTCAGATCGCATCCTAGGCCAGTAAAAACGATCCTTCAAAATTCCTAAGGTCTTAGCAACCCCAAAATGCCCCATCAATCCACCTCCATGTGCCTCTAAAACCAGCAATGATCGACCCGAACAACGAGGCACACAAAGGCGGGAGGCTCTAAATAAGTAACCATCCTGCACAAAATAACTACCAACACTAGGGGAACTAGCAGATTGCACACATTGACAGAATATATCCCCAAAATCAGCATCAGCAGAGTAGAGATCAAGTAGCATAGAAAAGCCAAGAACACGAGCTTCAAGAGTAGAGAGAAGAGAATACCTACGAGAGAGGGCGTCAGCGACGATGTTGTCTTTTCCCTTCTTGTACTTGACCACATAAGGGAAAGCCTCAATGAACTCAATCCATTTAGCATAGCGAGCGCTAAGGGTTGTTTGGCTCCGTAGATACTTCAAGGCCTCATGGTCAGTATGGATCACGAACTCACGGGGTAACAAGTAATGAGCCCAAGTTTGTAAAACACGAACCAAGGCATATAACTCCTTGCCGTAGGTAGTGTTAGAGTAATTCTCTGTAGCTCCTCTTAGCTTCTCGCTAAAGTAAGCGATAGGCCGACCTTCCTGCATCAAAACACCACCAATACCGACCCCAGATGCATCACACTCAATCTCAAAAGTCTTTGAGAAATCAGGAAGTGCAAGTAACGGAGCATTCGTCAACCGCTCCCGAAGTGTAGCAAAAACCTCTTCTTGCGCTGGACCCCATTTGAATGACATCCCTTTCTTTGTTAGTTCTGTAAGAGGGGCAGCAATGCTGCTGAAGTCCCTGACGAACCTACGATAAAATCCTGCTAAGCCTATAAAGCTCCGTATCTGAGTAACGGATGTTGGTTGAGGCCACTCTCGAATAGCTCGAATCTTCTCTGTATCCACCTGCAAGCCATCTTTACCTACAACAAAACCAAGAAAGATGACAATATCAAAGCAAAACTGACACTTCTTCAAGTTAGCAAACAAGTGCTCCTTCCTAAGAACTAGAAAAACAGCGCGCAAGTGTTCAACATGCTCTTCTAAGGACTTGCTATAAACAAGGATATCATCAAAGTATACGACAACAAATCGACCTAAGAATGCACGCAAAACATGGTTCATCAGGCGCATAAAAGTACTAGGAGCATTAGTTAGCCCGAAGGGCATGACCAACCACTAGTAAAGACCATATTTGGTCTTAAAAGCGGTTTTCCACTCGTCACCTTCCTTCATCCTAATCTGATGGTACCCGCTCCTCAAATCAATCTTAGAAAACAAGCAAGCACCATGCAACTCATCTAACATGTCATCTAAGAGAGGAATGGGATGACGGTACTTAACTGTAATCTGGTTGATGGCTCGACAATCAACACATGCGCCAGGTCCCATCCTTCTTTGGTACCAACAAAACTGGTACAGCATAGGGACTCAGACTCTCCCTAATATACCCCTTGCTAAGCAAATCATCTACCTGTGACTGCAGCTCTTTGGTCTCCGTGGGGTTAGTCCTGTAAGCTGGCCGGTTAGGAATAACAGCATCCGGCACAAAGTCAATCTGATGCTCTATGCCCCTAAGAGGAGGCAATCCAGCTGGCATCTCATCTGGTAGCATATCATGAAACTCCTCGAGTACACCTGAAATGATAGAAGGCAACTCAACAGCAGTAGCAGACGATGAACTAGAACTAACATGTAAGTTAGACCTAGTAGAAGTACAGACAAGCATAAAACAAACATCACCCCCCTGAATAGCATGTCGGACATCTTGAACCCGAGTGACCAGCAAGCTCTGGGGTTCCTTGGGCAATCCTTGCTCCAACTTCTGCTTTTCAGCATCCTTTCCGATCTTCTCATGAGATTGGCGACGTTGTTCCCTAGCAATATAATCAGTGACAACCTCTTGAGGGGCTAGAGGTAGAAGTCTTACCCGCTTGCCTCCAAAGGCGAAGGAATACTCGTTGCTGTAGCCGTCATGCATCACACGCCGATCATACTGCCATGGCCTACCGAGAAGTAAATGGCAAGAGGTGATAGGTAGTATATCACATAAGATAGTATCGGCATAGGGTCCAATGGAAAAGGACACCTCAGCTTGGTCCTTCACCTTCAACGGTGATCCTGAGTAGAGCCATTGCAGAGTATAGGGTCTCGGGTGTACTTGAGTGGTTAGAGAGAAACGATCCACGACTTCCTGGCTAATAATATTACAGCAGGAGCCACCATCAATAATAACCGTGCAAATCTTACCTCCGATGGTGCAATGGGTGTTGAACAAGTTCTCCCGCTGAGAGGTGTCAAGCTCATGCTTCTCACTGGCGCTCAAAGTCCTCTTAACCACGAAGTTCTCACCAACTGGTGCTCTGGCAACAAGCTCCTCATCCTCATCCACAACTGGCAGCTCATAAGGGTCATCGAGGCCTTCCACCTCACTCACCACTTCTCCGAACGAGTTAAGGAGAACCTTTCGTGGGTTGGGGCATTCTCTAGCATAATGCCCAATCTCATAGCACTTGTAACACTTGACCTCTCGAGGCCTGCTGGACTCTGGTCTAGGAGGTGGAGGTGTGGGGTTAGGGATGACAGGACTAGGGCTTGGGTTAGCTGGAGGTATAACGGTGGAGGGGGAAGTAGGACTAGGGTTAGGCGGTTGGGGACGGTAACTCCGGGGTGGTTCTGAAGGAGATTCAGCTCTCGTCCAACGCCTTGTTGATGACCCTGCATACCTCCTTTTGAGGAGGTTTTCATAGACATGTGTGGCATGATGGAGCGCATCAATCACATGGGTGTGTCGCACTTGCAACACAATCTCAGCCACATCAGAGTTCAGACCTGCAAGAAACTTAGCAAGAATATAAGAATCCTCATACCTTGTGCCCGATCGCTGCAAAAGGGCGCGTAGCTCCTTATAGTAATCGTCTGGGGATCGAGGACCCTGTTTCAGTTTCTCTATCCTCAGCAACAGTTGTTGCCCATGATCCGCCGGAATAAAGAGAGCTCGCATCAAACGTGTCAGCTCTCCCCAGGTCGTCACTGGTGGAGCTCGAGTGTAGGCCCGATCTGCTAGTACTTCTTACCACCAAGAGAGGGCATAATCAGTAAAGTGGATGACAGCGAGTTCCACTTGCTCCTCCTCCGGATATCGATGGAAACGGAAGACCTGTTCAGCTTTGACCTCCCAATCCTGATACGCCTCTGGCCCTGCAACACCAGTAAAAATAGGGATGCTTACCTTGACTCCATGGGTTCGGCGTTGACGTCCATCCTCTTGGCGACGCCTAGTATATGGCGGTCCTCTCTAGCTTGAGTCCGCTCTGAAAATATGGATGCATCTGATCTCTCATCATCTGACCGTGGATTGTTGCGATGATGGCGATGTTCGTTCCTGTGTCCTCTTCCGCCATCTTGGTTCCTCCGGCCGTCATGGCTACCATGATCACTCGGTGCATCTCTCTGGGCTGACGGTAATCGTCGTAGTATCTCTGCAATACTTAGCTCCATTCTGTCCATACGGTGAGTTAGCTCCTGGACAGTTGGGTCAACTCTGCCTCCTTCCCTGTTCACCGAATGTTGTGACATCACCACAGACAAACAAACAAACTCGTCAAGTTAGCAAAACAGAAACCTCTCTCTCACTTTGGTGGATGCTCACACTCTCTCACGCACTCCACTCGTGTGTTTAAAGTGTTTGCCTCACTTAATGTATTCCAGAAAAGACAGAATGAGACTTCAGAACCTGCAAAATGAGCAAACAACAGATATGATAGCAGTTAGCAGCAACAAACCTCCTTACTCTAGATGGTACTCTCCTCTCACTCGCCTTTTCCAACACCACTCAGTGTTGCTCTCACCTCACCTTTTTCTGTTGCAACAGGCAACACTCTCAACTCTTATTTTCCCAGTGCAAGGGCACGACACTCAAGAACCTGAATAATCGCTAGCGGCAACTAGCACCAACAATAGCAATCAACGAAAGACCAACACAATAGCAAGCACAAGTAAGCTTAACGAGCAACCTTCAAGCACTTCAGCAAGGGCCTTTCGACGAGTATTTACCACAACCCGCTATGATCTTTAGGCAATGCAAAACAAGTGATCTAGCCCGAATAAAAATTGAAATTACAATGTAGGAAAACAATTTAATACATATGACGTTGGGTAGGCAAAAGCTAATTCACCAACATTGTCCCACGTTGGCATGTGTCAAACGTTCACCTGCTTGGTTCACAAACTTTCTCTTCTTTTTTTTTTTTTTAAGGATACGGTGGAAACTCTTTTTTTTTTTTTTAATTTGAAACAAGCTACAGTGCAAACGTTTCCTTTCTTAATTAACTGAGTAGCTGTACAATCAAGACACTTGCAATTCCATCAGTTGCAAAACGTTTGCTTGTGTTCCCTTAGCCACTACGGCAACGTCGATCAATGGACAAAGACACACAAGAACACCTTTAACCTATAGAACGATGGGTAGATAGAAATGACTAGTTTTTCATGGTGTATGATGGTAGAAATGGATGAACAAATTGCAATCTCTCGGGCCTAATCAAACAAGTTTTGCAAAAACTAAGGATTAAGAGAAGAGATAGTAATTCGTACCCCGAAAGCTTGAGGAACCCTTGTCGTTGCTCTGATACCACTTGACGTGCTCGGACCCGGGCTCGAGCAAAAGGACCGGCGACGAGAGTTCCGAGAAGTCGGGAAGTTGTTGGCAGTTCTGGAGCAGCAGATCATTCGGAAAAGAAAGCCGATTTCCCGTCGATTGGCTAGGCTTCTGGAAACTTGCGAGTACTACTTTTGTAGATCTTGAAGTCGCGGTCACGGATTGGGGCAAATCTCGTCAATCGGATGTCAGACGAAGCGGGAAACTGAGTTTTACCGAGACGTCGCCTGTGTAGAGACGATTCCAAAATTGGGTTTGTTTGAGAGGTATTGAGGGCTGTTTTGGGAGTGACGTTTTGGGAAGGATTGAGGGTGATAATGGGGCAGTGGAAGGCCTTAGAATGGTGGTAAAGAAGGGGTATGGGGTTGAGGGATATGTATGTGATGCAAGATCGAGTGTTGGAGAGAGCTCGGAGTGCGAGGCCGAGAGCGATCTTGCATCACATATCCCTCAACCCCATACCCGATCTTCCACACTCTCGGCCTCGCACTCCGAGCTCTCTCCAACACTCGATCTTCCACACTCTCGGCCTCGCACTCCGAGTGTTTCCAACCCTTTGATTCCGTCGTCTCTCACTAAGGAATCTCCTTCAGCCTCTCACCGAAGGTTTTGTTCCCGGCCTCTCACCTAAGAACGAGATTCTTAACCCGAATCACATGAAGCTAAAAGGCTCACTTTTTCTCAAATTTCAACTTGTCTTTCAAATGAGGCTTACAAATGTATATATAAGCTACTTGGTCACAAGACCACTTAAAACAACCAATAAATAAATAAAGAATGAAATTAAAAAAACTAGACCAAAGATCGACTAGTTGACAACTTTAGGGTTAGCCCACATAGCCAAACCTTTAGCCCATTGTAGCAAGCAAATGCATGAAAAAAAAAACCCATAAAAAAAACCTAAAAATTGGTGGAATAAATCAGCCTTCATTCGGTCTTAATTTGTCTCCACACTAGCCTCAAATGTTGTCGATTCAGAAGTCACTTGTAGCAATGTAATCATGTATGCGGGTGACCTTTCAAAGACTAGAACCGACTGACCACGTAGGCGAGCTCGAGCTCTTGTCAACGGTGGGGTAGCTCGAGGTAAAAGTGGCTCCTCTTCCATCTCCTCATCGTTAGCATCTTCAATAGCATCAATCGAAGCTCCATCACTAGTATCTAGACCTCCAACCCGATCGTCGGACAAGCAAGTTCCGTCGAGGGTCACATCACAACGGCTGAAGTTGGCATGTCCTTCATGGCCCTCCAACCTACTCCGCCTCCTTTGCCGCCACCAATTTTGGAAGTCGGCAAGTCCACAAGTTGGTGATATTATTTTGCCTTTTTCTTGTATATTTACTCACAGTCCCCTTCACCGATACCAACACCAAAAGTCAATGATCTCTTCGGGCGTTTAGCGACTGATGAGATGAGAGCGTGCGGATAGCAAGCCGATAACATATATATAGAATAAGAGTAAATTTGTGATGGGAGTTCTAACTAACAAGTTCGGTAGAGTTTAAACCTTTCATTCATTATATTACTAAGCTTACAAAAAAAAAAGTAATTATGTCAAAGTACTGTAGTGTATAACAGTAGCTGGCTCATTGATGGATCATAAAAATACCAAAAAAAAAAAAAAAGGAAAAAGAAAAGGCAAATGTATGAGAGTTAACCCCATTTGCACTCTATCTTTATGTTTGAGTGGGAAAAATATGAGTTTAAATGGCACGAATTCGTCTCAATATATATTCTTGATAGAGGAAATGGTTGTAATTAGACCAAAAAAATGGGCCTATTTGCACAATTAGCCAACAAGGTAAAAAAATGAGCTAAAATATCCCTTCTACCCCAAGCAAATAAAACTTCAGGTTTTTTTGCACTATTCATGACCGGCTCTAACGGGTTGAGAGAGGGGAGGTTCAATCTCATTCTCCTTTGTGAGAAGAGCGTTCATCCATGGCGGCGGGGGAGGAGAGATTTTGACCATCGTCTGTTTCAACGCGATCTCAGCCTCAATCTCCGATCCTCAAGACGGCCGCCGTCAGGGGTTATCCTTCAACGCCGGCGCCTCCAAACCCTCTTCTTCCTACAGGAGGAAATATTGGAAGAGGGCGATGATTGTGAGAGCGCAGGGTATAAACCCTGAGATATGCAAGGTGAAAGTTGTTGATTCCGTCGTCGTCGTCCACCATCATCGCCCCTGCCTCCACCAGATCTCTATCATCTTCGCAGATCCATCGGTTCACGAGCTTGGGAAGTGAGGATGATGTTGGCTGCCAGTGATTATCGGAGCTCTGTTGGGGATTGGAATCCAGATGCACACCAATGTCGTTGACAAGCGGCCTTATATGAGTCGTATGCCCTCTCTCTTTCTAATCGCCTGTTTTTTCGCAGCATAGGAACCCTAATTTTGGAGATTGGGGATGCGATTTTGATATTATTGAGAAAAGGAAAGTGAAAAAAACTGAATGAATTGTGAAATTGTGAAAAAAATTGAATGAATTTTGTCAAAAAGAAGACATTAAGGCAGTTTTGGAATATGGATCGTAGACATAGGTCTATGTATATGAAATTTGATCAGAACGATCACTTGTTCTAATTTTGCTTGCAGGTGTGCTCTGATATAAACAAACCAAATGGACAGTTTGTTTTACTGAATGACAAAATGGCTTTCATGACATTCATATCCTCTCTTCCTGTGCGAAAGGTCTTTCACGACTTTTTTCTTTGTGCAATTATTTTATGCCTTTTTATGTACATAATGTATAACAGATGATTGTTATGTAGCATATAATAGATAATTGTCGTCAATGCAACAGGTTCTCGATATATTGGAGCTCTACAGGCAGATTTATGAAGAATACTTGGCTGTTCCCGTGATCAAAGGAAAGAAGAGTGAGCTGGAAAAGTTTGCTGGGGGCTATTACACGACCAGTGTTGAGGGATGCAAAGTTTCCTTTTTTAAAATCACATTGTAATTCTTGTTTGCACTTTTTCAGTCAGCTTGAGCTACCTTTTCTTTTTGTCAGGCCTTCATCTCAAATACAGGGTGTGGCATTCAAGGTGCAACATCACACTGCTTGGGTCAAAATTTTGCCAAGATGTTTGAAATAACTTTTGAAGATGACAAGGGAGAGAAGGCAATGGTCTGGCAGAATTCATGGGCATACAGTACTCGAACAATAAGCTGCTTCCACTGAAGTTACTCACATCTTTTGGTTTGAGGAAAAAGTGAGGGTGCATTAAGCATCATCATAATCATTTGATTAGCATATGAATTGTTTCTTGGTGCTCTTGTTTTGTGCTGGCATCTTGTTTCTGAACAGTCAAGTATTATTCAATCCTTGATTTTCTCTTCATTTCAGCTATGATTTCTTGATGAACTACATTCTAATACGATTCTCACATTTGGAAACAATTCAATTGCAATTATTCCATTTCTCAATGCCTATCTTGGAATGAACCTGCACCATTTCTGTTTCAATTCTCATATTTTGCCCTTTTTTGCAGATTGGGGTGATGGCGATGGTTCACGGTGATGACAAAGGCTTAGTGCTACCACCAAAAGTAGCAGCTGTCCAAGTTATTGTGGTTCCTGTCCCATTTAAAGATGCTGATACACAAGGAATTTTTTATGCTTGTACTGCTACTGTTGAAAAGTTGAGTGAAGCAGGCTTTCGAGTTGAAGCTGGTCTTAGGGATAACTATTCACCTGGGTTGGAAGTACTCAAACTGGGAAATGAAAGGTGTTCCTTTGAGGATTGAGATTGGACCAAAGGATTTGGCTAAGAGTCAGGTTTGCTTTTTATTTCTTAGTAATATTTCTTTTTATTTGAATGGTTAGTCTAGCCTAGAGTGTACAATGTGCATTTTCCCAATTTGATTCTATTTGCTAGCAAATTTTGTACATGATTGTTGCTTCTGTTGCTGGTTCTGATGTATTTGAGGGTTCAATTGATTCTGTTGCTGGTTATTTTGACAGCAATGGTACACTGAACTTTCTTTGTTATTTTGACAGCAATTGCTTCTGTTGCTGGTTCTGATGTTCTATTTGCTAGCAAATCCGATTAATGTGTTTGATCATGAATTTCTTTTGTTTGAATTAATACAAATTCCATATGAATCCATATTTGCTTATTCATCAGATGTTGATACAATATACATCTATATACTTATAGCTGAAGAAATAACAAAGAAAGTTCCCTATTTTTTGTATGCCAATTGAGTACTCTGGTTTCAGCTATTGGTTTTGAACTTGCATAGCTTGATTTGGTAGAAGATTGCAAAAAAAAAAAAAAAAAATCAAAATCATCATGATTAGGTGAGACTTGATTGTGTGAACGTGAGCCAAGTTGTGCCACTCGGCACTTTGTCATCTGCATGCTATCTATCTTACACAAAGCAGCTCTAGGTTTCTCCCTCTTTATCCTTTCAAGGTTATAAAGTTTGTGAAGGTAAAGAAACATGCCTGTTGATAACTTAATATACATTCATAATGAGGATGGATGGAAAATAGCCTATTAGCTCAATTGGTAGAGCGTTGTGTTTGCACACAAAGATGTGAGTTCGACTCTCACATAGGCTAATACGGAGTATACGTTCATATCTCTATGGACTTATACGATTGAACATGGTAGAAAATATATACACTAATGGCAGGACAAATTTGTGAATCTGGTACGACAAATTTGTGAATTATGAATATCTCTGAACTTATAAAATTATGAACTTGGTAGGAAATATATAGACTAGTGGTAGGAGAAATTTGTGAACCTGGTAGGATAAATATACGATATTGGTATGATAAAAATGTAATCACCGAAATTCCTAAGTGTATAACTTGACACTAATGGTAGGATAGATGTACACAAATGGTAAGATATATTTGTACTATTGGCAAAGAAGTAAAATTAATATTGATCATTCCACAAATCCCAGACTAGTAATCATTGAGGCGTGAATTGACCCTAATCTCAATCTCAATTACCAATCCATAAATCCCAATCTCAATCCAATTTCTATCAATCAAAATTCATGAATCCAATCTAATTCAATGCTAGAACGACCGAATTAGAGTCTCTACCCTTGGATATAATGTTATTTAGGTTTCCTTCATCTTCTATTGTAGATTGGAAACCCTCTACCCTTGATTGTTTTTCTGAAAAATGTGGAACATAATTTGCTACGGTTTCTAGCTTGATTTTCCTTGAAAGCTATTTAAATTGGTATGATAGACGCACAAAAATGGTAAGATTGATGAAAACTAATGGTAGGAGAACACAACGATATCGGTAGGATCAGAATGATAGGATTGATGGAAAGTAATGGTAGGAGAAAACAACGATATTGGTAGGATCATAATGGAAACCCAGTAATTCTTGTATAACTTGACACTAATGGTAGGATAGATGCACACTGACGATACAATATATTTATACTATTGGAAATATGTAAATGCGTAATTGACTTTAAGAAAAAAAATTACTTCCACGTGAATCTAAGAAAAGCAAAAGGAGAAGGCAGACTCCACAGGCAGAGACTGAAGTTATATGAACCACATATGCAAAAGCTATACATGGATATATCATGTGTGATGATGAATCTCAAGCTATGGTCCATATCCTAGATAAAGTTAGTGCTGCACTGAAAGACAAGATCCAAGTAGTGAATATTGACACTCAGAGAGATTCATAATTGTATAAGTTTAGAGAGATTCATGAACACATACTCCGTATTAGCCTACGTGAGAGTCGAACTCACATCTTTGTGTGCAAATACAACGCTCTACCAATTGAGCTAATAGACTATTTTCAATGGGCCCTTATGATCGTCTAGTCATCAAGAAGTGATAATTTCGCAAGAAGCAAAAAAATAACGCTTGAATTTGTAATCTTAAATTGCAAGTTATGCAATTGATAAAAAACAGAGAGTATAAATTACGAACTCTCTGCAACTGGTCTCGTGAAACCGTCACATTGGGGTAGTTCTGTTATAAGAAAAAGGAACAACTACATATAATACGTACAAGATCACTTACCCATCGCTGCCACTGTCATTGGACAAACTTCTTGCACTTTTTTAGGTATGAAAGGACAGTTGTGCACTATTGGTAGGACGGAAATATTCTATTGGTAGGATGGGGACTGTATCATTTCTTGGAATGAACGGGTAACTTTTTTCCCGTCTTTTCCGCTTCTCTCCTATTCTGCATCACTTTTTGCAGAGCATGTTATGGTGTTTCAGATCCTCCTCTCAAGCTTATATATGTTCTTGGGGGACACCCATCAATGCAATCATTGCATTTTTCCCATCATAAATGCTCCCCCTTTCCCCAAAGGAGGAACCCTGTTTTGGCGCCAAAACTACACTGACAGCCCGCCAAATCAGCTACAGTGAATCCCCTTCAGATTCTCTCCAAAATATCTACAGGTATAGAAAGACAGGTTTAGCCTATTGGTAGGACCGTTTAATTCTATTGGTAGGATGGGCAGTCTACAGTTTTTTGAAATGAACGGAGGATGCCTTTCGGTGCCACATGTCACTGACAGCTACAGTGTAGCTACAGTGTCCCTCCCCTTCACCTGCAACTTCCTCTCCCAGTTGCATTTTTTATTTGCAAAAATAGACCACTTTCTACCCCTAGCAAAAAAAAAGGGGACATGTCTAGTTATGCAAATGGGCCCTTTTTTTGGTCTAATTATGCAAATTACTGTAGTGTATAACAGTAGCTGGCTCATTGATGGATCATAAAAATGGCAAAAAAAAAAGGAAAAAGAAAAGGCAAATGTATGAGAGTTAACCCCATTTGCACTCTATCTTTATGTTTGAGTGGGAAAAATAAGAGTTTAAATGGCACGAATTCGTCTCAATATATATTCTTGATAACCATGATCAAAACGGCGTCGCCACTGGCTCTAACAAGGCTGGTAGGCATGTCCCGCAACATTGAAGTGCCACGTGGCATACTGGATTCCAGAATCTGAATCTCTGCCGTCCACGTCCTCCACGTAGCCGTACTCGTTACTACCCATCGCTACCGGTGGTGACAAGTAATGGTGGCTCCAAGACGACGGAGTCCCATTAGCGGCCCCCATGTGGTTGTCCGTCACCCCTCCGGTGCCATGGGCGATGGAGGCTACATTGGTGGCAGCCGCGGCGGCAGCTGCTCTTCGCTCTTCCTTCTTGTATCTTATCCCACACGCATTGCACAATGACTGTCGTTGAAAAATCATATTAGATCCGTTCAATAAAATATGTCATTTTAGAATATTAGTTTTGTTCAGAAAAATAAATCATCTTAGAATATCTCACGGCGACGGATTAATTGATTGTTAGTTTAGTTTTCGATAAAGTAAAAAAATAGTGTAATAAATAAGGGTAAAAATAATATATTTATTGATATTTTTTCAAAGTTGTGTACTTACAAAATGAAATATTTTGGCGAGAGGAGAGTAATTAAATTCAGGTTGTTTCAATCGTAAAAGGCTGAAATATATAATTCATTACATCTTCAAACAAACATTTTCACAATCATCCAATCTTGAGAAAAATGTGACCCGGCCTCTTTTGGAATCATTTTTTTTATAATAAAATTAAAAAACAACTACTTAATTAATTAGGTTTATGGATGTTGGTGTACCTTGGGGCCTCTAGGGCCGTTGCGCCAGAGAGGGGTGGAGGTGGTGTCGCAGTTAGCGCAACGGCGAGCAAGGAGAGCATCGTCCCCGCCGGAGCCACCGCTGCTTCCGCCACGGTGGGACCGAGCGGCGGCTTTTGATGAGCGCTGATTGCTCTGGGGGTGGAAGTCCCAGCTCCCATACTCTCCGGCGTCGGAGCGGCGGTGATCTTGGTCGCCGGAGACGGAGCTCCGGCGGGTGGAGGGGGTGCCGAGGGAGAGAGTGCAGTCGACAGAGTTGTAGTAGTAGTCGTCGTTGTAACTGTAGGGACCCACCATGCTTGCGGCGGCGATAGGGCGGCTGAATTTAAAGTCAGCTAGAAATTACTCCTAATGATTTCGATTTACTCTGCAATTTGGAAGGGAATTTATGTTGGAGTTTAAAGTGTTGTGGAAATCAATGAGATAAAATGATTGATGAACTGATGATTCATCGAATCGAATCTATTTATAGTTGCAGATGTCGGCCATTTCGCACTCACTATACGCGATTAAACGCGCGCGTCGTTCTCACGTACTGTGGAATATTCAAAGATATTTATTTTTGCAGCTTTTCAAATTTCGAGGACGAATTTTGCGTTTCGTGTCCAATATTTTGGAAATTTTCGTATCATAGTCTTAAATTTTATACTCCCTCCGTTTTTAATTAAATGTTATTTTGAGGTTTTTTAAGGCAATCTAATAACTAATCGATATTCATTGTTGTTAACTCTTGAAAAGATAGTACCTGGCAAAGACAATGCAGCCTTGTCAATGTTTACTTCTGAATTTAATTTATTTTGAATTAAAAAACAGAAGGTATTGGTTTATTTTGGATTTAAAAACTGAAGGTGTGAGTTGAATAGGGTCGGGCTTACGATTTGGACCGGATCGAACTGGATCGGGAATTCAGGTCTGATCTCGGGTTTGGACCGGAAATCGAAAATCATATTTTTTTGGACCGTGGACCAGACTGTAATATCTCGATCCGCTTCAAAGACCGTAATTTTTGGTCGGGCATCAGATTTGGACCGTGGAAGAGAGCAAATAGAGAACAAATGAGATATAAGTATTAAGGAAAAATAAGTTAAATACTCCCTCCGTTCGGCAAAACTTGTCGTTTTAGAGTTTTGTTTTTGTTCGGAAAAACTTGTCATTTTAGATATTTTTGTTTCTACTTTACTAAAATGCCCTTGATTTGATTGATGTGTTGTGAG
This sequence comes from Persicaria tinctoria, assembly GCA_037127255.1. Taxonomy (NCBI): domain Eukaryota; kingdom Viridiplantae; phylum Streptophyta; class Magnoliopsida; order Caryophyllales; family Polygonaceae; genus Persicaria; species Persicaria tinctoria. The sequence continues at coordinate 3,987,742 of JBANSL010000009.1, read as the reverse complement.
TTGTAGTTTTTGATAAAGTAAAAAGTAGAGTAATAATTGAGGGTAAATTAGTAAAAAAAGAAGTGTAATTATTAGTTTTATTAAAAGTTGTGTGGAGAGTTAAAATGACAAGTTTTGCCGAACGGAGGGAGTAATAGGATAATTATTTAGTTTGAAGTTTGTAATTCTGTTCAACAATTCTAGGGAGGATATCTCTCTATCATCTTGCATATATTGCTTGATCTATCATTAATAAAAGACACAGAACTTTTCTATCTTTTCTTATCAAGTAACATATGGTATCAACCTAAACAGTCTTGGCTATTCCTTCTACAACTTCACCTGCTTCCTTCTCGTTCACCATGGTAGCAGAGCTTGCAACAAAAATCCCTAATCCTCATGAACCCAATCACCCATTCACTATTGTCATCCTCTCCAACATAATCAAACTTGATCCCACAAATTTTCTGCCTTGGAAAGTTCAAATCCAAGCAACTCTGGAAGGTTACGATCTATTCAAATTCATTGATGGGTCTCATATGGCCCCTGTAAAAACCATCACAACCAACGACACCAAAAATCCGAATCTAGCCTATCTCACATACAAACGGCAAGATCGCATACTCTATGGTGCGCTTCTTGGTACTCTGTCTCTTTCCGTGGCCTACTTAGTTACCACCACAACCATGTCGAAATAGGTATGGGACATCCTACACACTACGTACCTACGGAAAAAGATCCAGGAGCCACAATAAACAGATCAAGGAACGCCTTCGTTCTTCAACCAAGGGTTCCTTGACTGTCACACAGTATATGTAGAAAATCAAAACCTCAACAGATCTTCTTGCATCCCTTCAAGCGCTCATTTCCAATAAAGACATTACGGACTACATTCTTAATTCGTGGTCTAGATGAACCATATTAAACTGGTTGTGTATGCTACCAATGCATGAGACACTGTAATCTCCTTTGAAGAGCTACATGATAAATTGATCAACCATGAATTCAGTCTTGCACAAGAGGCAAATGTGACTTCTGACCCTGCTGCAGCTTTCAATGTGCAGTCAAAACCAGGAAAAGGAAAAGGTAAGCAAAATCATACTCACCCGTCGTGGCAGCCATCCACCGCACCCTCTCCGACAACCTTTTCAACAAAACCAAAAGCCTTCTACCCCTCTTCCTCCAGCTAGAAGTAAGCCCTTTCGGGGCCGCTGTCAATGGTACAAAGACATAGGACATGTTCGCACTCAGTGTCCTGTTTTCCATCAACTTTACCCAACTATAGCCCTACCATCGTCTGTCCATTTTCCAGCGGCACCTCCACAAGCCAACATCGCCGCCAACACTTTCAACTAGAATTGGTTAGTTGACAGTGGTGCTTCGCACCATGTCACGAATGATCTTAACAATCTGGTAATCCACTATCCGTACAATGGCCCTGATGAAATGTTTGTGGGCGATGGCACAGGTCTAACCATTTCTCATTCTGGAAACATGTCTTTATCATCAAACTCACAAGTTTTCTCTCTTGATGATGTTATGTGTGTTCCTAAAATGTCAAAGAATATTCTATTTATTTCAAAGCTTACAAAAAATATCCCTTATGCAGCGATTTTCTCATCGGATTCCTTTTTTGTACATGACATCAGGTCCAAGAAAATCCTAATTGAATGTCCCTGTGTTAATGGTTTATATCTACGGCCAACCGCTCCTCCATCCGTCCACTCTAATCACAAGTTTGGTTCGGCGTCTCTCCATCATAGTCTGGGTCATCCATCCACTGCAGTTTTCCAATTCCTAGTTAGAATATTTAATTTGTGTTCTTCTCCATTTAATCAGACAGATTGTACTTCATGCAACATCAATAAAATTCACAAGCTCCCGTTTTATGAATCCACTATTGTGTCAAGTCATCCCTTAGAGGTTATTTATTATGATGTTTGGAGTTCTCTAGTTACTTCTTATGATGGTTTCAAATACTATGTTATTTTTGTTGATCATTACACTCGTGTTATAGCTAGATTTTTCCACTGAAAAATAAATCAGCTGACACAAAAATACCTTCATCAAATATAGGGCTTTGCTTGAAAAAAATTTCAAATTCAAAATAAAAATCATGTACACAAACAATGTAGGGAATTCTTGGCCTTACGCCATTTCCCGGCAACCGAAGGAATCACAAACTATACATCTCCCCCACATACGCCGGAACATAATGGCCTGTCGGAGTGCAAACATCGACATGTTGTTGAGACTGGCTTGTCCCTCTTAACTCACTCTCATATGTCGTTGGATCACCGGCCTCATGCATGGATTACAATGACATATCTAATAGATAGACTTCCCACTCAAGTCTTACAAAATGATTCTCCCTTCTTTCGGTTGTTAAATGACTTGCTAGATTACAATAAACTTAAGAGCTTTGGTTGCTTGTGCTTCCCTTGGTTACGTCCTTACAACGCTCACAAATTACAATTGAGGTCCATTGCTTGGTTACGTCCTTGGTTGCTTGTGTTTTTATCGGTTACTCAGCCACTCAAAGTGCCTATCAATGTATGGGTTCGACCACTCGTCGCATTTATACTTCTTGTCATGGGCGGTTTGTAGAGCACGAGTTCCGGTATAAGAGTATGCCCACAAAACATAGTTCATCCTCTAACCCAATTCCTGAATGGAGTACGGTTGCTATTCCATTAATTAATTCTCCACAAAATATTCCTGCTAATCAAATCCCACAAAATCTTCCTACTAATCGAATCCCACCAAACTTGCATGTCCAACCGCCACTACCTACATTGTCGGAGGCCTCATCTAACTCTAACCCAGTCAATCCTATCCTTATAAATCTGATGCCTCTGCATCCAAATCCCCGTCCAAGAGCGATAACTCTCTCCCAAAACAAAAAACCGAAACCCATTAATAAACTTAATCTCCACATTAAAAAAATCCATATCCCACCCAATTGAACCACAAAACATAACTCAAGCTTTAATAAGCTCGGAATGGAGGGCTACCATGCAAACCGAGTATGATGCACTTTGTTCGAACAATACTTGGAACCTTGTACCCTTTTCTTCATCATACAATCAAGTTGGGTGCAAGTGGGTGTTTTGAGTCAAATGTCGTTCTGATGGCCAAGTTGATAAGTTAAAGGCGAGACTAGAAGCAAAGGGATTCCATCAACAATCGGGATTGGATTATAAAGAAACATTCAGTCCGGTTGTAAAGCTTGTCACGGTCCGAATCATCCTCACTATGGTTGTTTCCAATGGTTGGCGTCTACAACGGATCGACATAAACAATGCTTTCTTACAAGGAACCTTGTATGAGGACGTGTACATGGCCCAACCTCCTGGATTTGTCGACAACCTTCATCCAACACATTTGTGTAAGCTGAGGAAGGCTATTTATGGGCTTAAAAAGACACTCCAAGCTTGGTATAATGAGCTTAAGGCGTTTCTTCTTCAAGTCGGTTTCATCAATTCCATTGCCGATGCCTCTTTGTTTATTTATCGGCATGGTCAACAACTTCTTTATCTGTTGGTGTACGTGGATGACATAATCATCACATGTAACACTTCCTCTCTAATTGATAAGTTTGTGACAAGTTTGGCTGCCAAGTTCTCTTTGAAGGATTTAGGGGACTTGTCATATTTTCTTGGCGTTGAGGTCAATCCCACTCCTACAAGAATTTTCCTCTCCCATCGTAAGAACATACTAGATATTCTGCATAAAGCCGGGATGGATAATGCAACTAAATCAGTTACCACTCCTATGTCTATTATTCCGCTACTCAAAGATGGAGGTGCTCGGTTACCTTCACCAATAGATTATCGTACGGTGGTTGGTAGCCTTCAATACTTGGGATTAATTAACCAGGCCTGATATTGCTTTTAGTGTCAGCAAGTTATCCAAGTACATTCAATCTCCAACATCAGATCATTGGGCTGCTCTCAAACGCCTATTACGCTACTTGTCGGTTACTTCTCAACTTGGGGTCAGCATCTACAAGAATTCAGCTTTTGCAATCCACGCTTTTTCAGATGCAGATTGGGCAGGGGACAAAGATGACTTTGTTTCCACCACTGGCTATATATATTATTTACTTTGGTAGCACACCATTGTCCTGGAGCACTGCAAGCAGCGCTCAATTGCTTGTTCCTCAACGGAAGTGGAGTACAAGGCTTTGGCTGACACGACATCCGAAGTTCTCTGGATTCTTCATCTGCTTGCTGAACTCAAGGTACCAATAACCCATCAACCGGTATTTCATTCAAGAATGAAGGACATCGCTCTTGCTTATCATTTTGTCAGAGAGTATGTACGCAGATGTGCTCTTTGAGTCAGCCATGTATCAACTATAGATCAACTTGGAGGTCTTAACCAAGCCCCTGCTGCGATCCAGATTTCAAGAACTTCTTAGCAACCTTCGTCTAATAGCAAGTTTGCCTTGCTTAAGGGAGGATATTAAGGAAAAATAATTTAAATAATAGAATAATTATTTAGTTTGAATTTTGTAATTCTTTCCAGCAATTCTATGAAGGATATCTCTCTATCCTCTTGTATATATTGCCTGATCTATCATTAATAAAATATATAGAACTTTTCTATCTTTTTTTTATCAACTAACAATAAGTTGACGAGTGTACTGTTTTGTTGATCATGATCAAGTGTCTATTAATATATACATGCATAGAAGCATATAATTAGTTACACGGATCTTGATTCTTTTTTTTTTTGGTAGGGAAAACGAGAGCATGCTCTCAACATTAAAAACTAAAAGCAAACAAAACAAAACAAGGTACAAACAGGTGAGGTGGAGAGTAGTCCTCTCCCTAGCGTCTTCCTCAATGGAAACCGAGACACCATCGGTCAAATTTGTAAGTAACTGAAGCCTAGGATGGTGAGCGAAGGCGAGTGTAAGATCACAAGATTGATGTAAAGTCCTCCTTGAGAGTTTCCATTCATTAGACAATGATATATATATATATATACAATATAAGACATATGTAATCTATCAAACCCCCGCAGTCGAAAGTGGAGGGTCCCGTACAGTGAGACTGGACCGAATATCAAGGAACAACTGACGAGGTAAACTCTTGGTGAATATACCAGCATACTGATAGGAGGACGGGACATGTAGAACACGAACATGTCCAAGAGCAACCTTGTCCCGTACGAAGTGGAGATCGATCTCAATGTGCTTCGTGCGCTGATGCTGGACGGGGTTGCTGGATAGATAGACGGCGGAGACGTTGTCGGTGTAGACCAGGGTGGCCTTTTGAAGGGGGATGCGGAGCTCAAGAAGGAGATTGCGCAGCCATGAGCACTCGGAGACAACATTGGCGACACCCCTGTACTCAGCCTCGGCGCTGGCGCGAGAGACCACAGACTATCGCTTCACGGACCACGACACAAGGGTGTCGTTGAAGAAGACACAGTAGCCAGACGTGGAGCGACGTGTGTCAGGACAACCTGCCCAATCCGCATCAGTGTAAGCGACGAGGTCATGCCGAGAGGAAGGGGTGATCGTGGTGCCCAGCTCGAGGGTACCGCTGATGTACCGGATGATCCGTTTCAAGGCATGAAAGTGCGGTTCCCTAGGCGCATGAATGAACAAGCAGATTTGGTGAATGGCGTAACTGATATCTGGCCTAGTGAACGTAAGATACTACAATGCACCGACGAGGCTCCTGTACAACGTCGGATCATCAAACAGAGGACCAGAATGAGCGCTGAGCTTGTTGGATGTATCCATAGGGGTGACTACCGGCTTGCAGTTACTCATCTTTGCCCGAGCAACAATCTCAGCAGCATACTTACTTTGAGAGAGAAACATCCCAGACGCCTGACGCTGAACAGCGACTCCCAAGAAGTAAGACAATGGACCCAGATCTGACATGGAGAACTCGGCACTCAAATGCGAAATAATAGACGTCCGAAGAGCATCAGAAGAGGCGGTGAGGATGATGTCGTCGACATATAGCAACAAAAAGGTCATGTCCGAGCCTCTACGATAGATAAACAAAGACGAATCTGAGCGACTGCCAATGAAACCCAAGCGTAGCAGATGAGAGGCAAAGCGCTGGAACCAAGCCTGCGGAGCCTATTTCAGACCATACAGAGAACGCTTCAGGAGACAGACGTGCTTGGGACGATCAACATCATCAAACCCCGGCGGCTGAAACATGTATACTCTCTCATTCAGATGGTCATGCAGAAAGGCGTTCTTGACATCTAGCTGATGAATAGCCCAATGTCGCGACAAAGCTAAGCTCAACACCACCCGGATAGTGGCAGGCTTGACCACGGGGATGAACGTCTCATCACAATCAATACCTACCTGCTGAGATCGACCGTTGACCACAAGACGGGCTTTGAAGCGCTCCAACGTACCATCAGAGCGGAACTTGTGGCAGAAGAGCCACATGCAGCGAATGACGTTCGCCTCAGGAGGGCGAGGGACTAGAACCCAAGTACCATTCCTTGTAAGGGCCCTGTATTCGTCGAGCATAGCCGCTTGCCAATTCGGGTCGAGGAGGGCTGTTTTGTGGGAGGTTGGGATGGAGGAAAGAGAGGTCGAGTTTGAGGTAGAGGGGATTGGGAGTCGGGAAGGACGGAAGGAGATGCGGCGGGGGGGGGGGGGGGGGGGGCGCTGCTTGCCCGCGACATGTTGATGTGCTGTGGCCGCGGCATGCTGCTGCGGCCGCTGCCAATGTCGAGGGTGGGGAGAGGGTTTGGGGGAATTGATGGGCCGCGACATCAGGACTGGTGGGATGGGTAACGGGGAGGATATAGGGTAAGGGGAGGTGGGGCGATGTGTGGGGGGAGAGGCAGGAGCACCGGTAGAGCTCCGGGGAAGGAGAAAGTGTAGGAAGGAAGACTCCGACTCAGAATGGGACATAGAAGGTGTCGGAGATGGGAGAAGAGGAGAAGATAAGGGAAAGCGAGACTCATCAAAAGTGACATGACGGGACACAATAAGCTTATGGCTCCGAACATCGAGGCAACGGTAACCACGGTGATAAGACAGATAGCCTAGAAAGACACAAGGAGTAGAGCGCGGGTGAAGCTTGTGTGAGGCGGTGGAGGACTGGTTTGGGAAGCACAAGCACCCAAAGGTACGAAGGTGATCATACCTAGGCAAGGTACAATAGAGTGCCTGAGTTGGCGAGCGATGGTGTAGGGTAGTTGATGGGAGAATGTTGAGGAGATAACATGTGGTTGATAAGGCGTGAGGCCAATAAGTAAGGGGAATAGATACGTGAAAGAGGGGAGAGCGCATCATGTTGGTTATGGTTCTAATGATTCATTCGGCCTTGCCATTCTGCTGGGAAGTATAGGGGCAAGACAACCGATAGGAGATTCCATGTGTGGCGAAGAAAGAGTGAAAGTCTTTGTTGTCAAATTCACGGCCATTGTCACATTGGAAGCATTTGATGGATGTTTGAAACTGTGTTTTGATGTAGGCATGGAACTTGACAAAGATAGGAAACACTTGGGACTTGAAATGCAACGGGAAGACCCATAATAAATGAGTGTAATCATCAAGAAATAAGAGGTAATACTTGTGACCCTCCTTGCTAGGCACAAGAGAGGTCCAAATGTCACTATGAATGATGTCAAAAGGAGCAACGGTGGAGTTCAAAGACCGTTGGAACGACAGTCTTGCATGTTTGCCTAACTGATAGGAAGAGCATAAATTGGAGCGTAGGGCTTTATTACTGGGGACAAGGCTCTGAGAACGGAGGACATCTAGAATGGCAGCACTGGGATGGCCCAGACGTGCATGCCACAGACTGGAAGACGATACCGTGAGGGAGACCGGGCACGACTGACTGGACGCAGGGGGTGGTGTGACAGGGTAGAGCTCCCCGGTGTTGTTACATCTCATGCGAGTAACCCCCGTAGTAAGATCGTTCACAGAGAAACCAAAGGGATCAAACGTAAAGGAAACATTATTGTCAGTAGTGAACCGACGGACAGATATAAGGTTTTTGACAATCTTTGGGGCAATGAGGACATTGTTAAGGTGTAATGGGTGGGTTGGGGTCTGTAATTTGGCATGGCCCATTCCCGAAGTAGCAAGGCGACCACCATTGTCGACGATAGTAGAGTGTGCAAGACCTTTAAAGGAAATAGAAGAGAGGTTACCTGAGGAGTTCGTCATATGGGAGGTGGCACCAGTGTCCATGTACCACGAAGAGTCGGGGAATGTCGGATGCGTAGAGGAGAAGGCGTGATGCAGAGCATGCGGAACATAGTCTGGATCGGACGATGTCAGATAGGTCTGAGGACCGACATGTCGAGGGGCAGGATATCCAGAGAACGGTTGCTTTTTTTTTTCCTTTTTATTTCTTTCGGAATTGGAACTGCTAATTGAATTAGGGGGAGGAGAACCGCTAATTGAATTAGGGGGAGGAGATCTGCTAATTTGGAACTGGGAATTGAGAGCGAGCCGAGGGCTGGGGATGGTGGCCGGCAGGAGGAACCGCAAGGGCGAGCGGGAGAAGAGACGAGGTGCCGAGGATTTAGAAACTCAAGGTGAGGGTTCCGATTATGATGCTCAAATCTGATAGCCAGCGAAACAGGGACGACGCGACAGAGAGCGAGGGAGGCCGACAGTTGTGGGAGGCCGGCACAAATCTGGTGGTCGGCTAAAGAGACGCGACCGAGAGTGAGGGAGGGAGCGAGACAGAGGGGGGAGGGGTGACCGGCGCGTGTGGAGGCTGGCGACGGGATTCGGTGGTGAGGTGGCGGAAACAGCGAGGCTGACCGGTGATATTGACCGGCGGCGACGGAATGAGGCTGGCGGCGTTAAGAGGAGAGGTGAGGCGGTAGAATCAAATTAGGGTTCCATGAGGAAGAAAAGGTTGTGATACCATGTAAGATCACAAGATTGATGTAAAATACTCCTTGAGGGTTTCCATTCATTAGACAATGATATATATATATATATATATATATATATATATATATATATGTTACAAGCTATTGGTCCTTTGGGCCCACTATACAATATAAGACATATGTAATCTATCAGCGAGAGAAACAAGGGAGTCCACGACAGAATTCGCTTTCCTGAAGACATGGCAGAGTTGAATATCCGAATCTTGATTCTTTGTATGCATGTTTATCTCCTAATCGATACGTAATACTACATGATCTAAACACTATTATAGTCTAAAAAGTTGAGGTTATTTTGCACAACTATATGAAGGATAAGGTTATTTGATGTAATTTAGCAAAAAGAGAAAATCAAGTAAGTGAACAAAGTAAGCTTATTTTGTCTTTATTACATGTATGATTGGGATTGAGTAGTCAATGAATTTGTTGTGACCATGAAGAAAGAGGCCCACAAACATGGTAAGACACCTTTACTCAAACCATAAATTGATATTAGTTTGCAGAACAAATGGGATTCGAACCGTAAAGGATTCAAAGCTCAAACTGTCCCCTCCAAGACTCCAATTTAATCATATGCTCGAAAGCAACCTCCAAAGATTAGAAAGAGAAAAAGAAACTACTCCCTCCGTTCGGCAAAACTTGTCGTTTACTATTCACGCACACTTTTTTATAATGATAAAAACTATATAAAATATTCATTTTTTTTTAACAAGTTTGTACTTATTAATAATAACTACGAAATTGTTAAAAAAATTATTTTAAAAACTAGATATTTTATATAGTTTTTATCTCCTAAAAAAGCGTGCATAAATAGTAAAGTGACAAGTTTTTCCGAACGGAGGTAGTATATATTTATACATAGAGAATAGAGAGATCTGAACGGATTGAATGGTACTCCCTCTGTTAATTAAAACTTGTCGTTTACTATTCATGCACGCTTTTTTATAATGATAAAAACTATATAAAATATCAAATTTTTTTACATTTGTTTTTATAAATCTATACTTAATAGTTGTAAGAATGAAGTTGTTTAAAAAAAATATTACAAAATTAATATTTTATATAGTTTTTAACGCCTAAAAATACGTACGTGAATAGTAAAACGTCAAATTTTAATTAACGGAGGGCTTATTACAATAAATTTTGAAAAAAAGAAAAAGGACGGCGGCAAAGGAGATTGGGATTTGGGGAAGTGAAAAATGGGATTGACCGCCCACCCTTTTTCCTAAAGATACCCTCGACCTAATTAGGTAAAGCTACCTTCCATTTTTACCCCTTCAAACTAAGGTTAGTGATAAATTCGTTGTGCATATGTTCGATCTCTGTGGTTGATATATGTATGGCTCACTCATCAAATCATCTCAGGTTTCTTCTCCCCACTTCTAATCGAAAAAGTAAGAGTAGTGTGAGTTTGGTATAAAACCCCTCTCAAAATCCATTGAACTTGTAAAAAGGAGCTCTTTCACATAAATAAAGTTTAAATAAATTATAAATCACTTTCAAATTTTTTTTTAATAAATAAACGATGTGGGAAACATAACACTTTTGTATTTTGTTTAGTGGTTTACTAGTTTAGTACCCGCACTTTTGTGCGGTTATTTTTTTAAAGTTAATACATTTAATATTAAAAAAATGTATAAATTTTTTTTATGAATTGGTTTTAGTTCTTATCAATTAATAACTAACAAAATCTTATCAATTAATAACAAACAAATTATATATTAATCTAATCTAATTAACAAATCCTATATTTCACCAAAAAAAATTAATAAATCCTATAGTAATTAAAAAAAACAAATTCTTATCAATTAATAACAAATAAATAAATTTGAAAGTAGATGAATCATTTCCGAAGAGAAGCTCAGACTGCACATTGCCATATGGCCCGACTTGCATGAGAAGATCATTTCAGAACTGCATCCCCTATAGCTTTGTTGTGTCATCTGTCAACAAACAAATAAATTTGTATTGCTTAGACAAACATGCTTCAACGGATACAAAGTGTTGATATAATAAGAACTTACTTATAGTTCCATGTGGCATTAATGGCTTATAGTTGAAACTGAAAATCTGGGTCAGGTTATCAAAGTTGGGATGTTGCACGATCAAGTACGTTCCACTACGAATAGTTCATCCTGTAGTTGAAATTCATAATCATGACCTTCACCCGCCAGTATTGCTTGGAGTTGAGCTTGCGATGCCAATGCACCCGGATTGGGCACATATGATTAGTGCATCAGACCAAAGGCGAATAGCAAACAAATAAACTAAATAAAAAACGTGATTAAGGAATTCAATCAAAACGAAACTAAAATCCAAAATGAACTCCATAACGAATCCGATGCTAATTTGCACAAACAAATAAACTAAATCAAAAACGTTATTAATGAATCACAAAACGGAGATAAATAAAATAATATTTAACGTACCTTTTTTTCGAAGCTTCCTATTATTATTCTCTATGGACACCTTACCTTTATTATTTGACATTGTGGGCAATCTTAATCTAGCTCGGTTGAAAAAACTTTTCATACGACATACCATAAATCACTAACTAATATATAGAGGCGAAACCATGGGATCACCGCCGGATAAGATCGTTTAGCTTAACAAAAAAATCATAACTACCAGATACGCATTTTAAACTAATCGGCATATCATTTTAAAACATCGGCATATCTTTCATCAATTAAACTAATTGACATATAAAATCGTAACAACCGGATACACGTTTAAAAACAATTAGTTAATTATTGTTAATTGAAATTGAAATTAATTAATTAACAAATCATTAAAAAAATCATAACAACCGGATATACATTTAAAAAAAATAATTGATAATTGATTATTATTAATATAATTAATTAAATTGCAATTAATTAATTAACAAACCATAAATAAAATAATAATAAAAATAACCTATAAAATCATAACAAACGGATACACGTTTAAAAATAATTAATTGATAATTGATTATTATTATTTTAAATTGAAATTAATTAATTAACAAATCTTAAAAAAACAATCATAACAACCGGATACACATTTTTAAAAAATTAATTGATTATTGATTATTATTATTATTAATATAATTAATATAAGTAATTTAAATTACAATTAATTAAATAACAAACCATAAATAAAAATAACCTACTTTAAAGGAGAAGTCGCCACATGGCGTAAATGACTTCTCCTTTAGTATTATAATATAGATACTCCATAATTAGTACCAACCAATTCAAAATTTTCTTAGCTACCAACAAGAAACATATGAAATGAGGGAGATTTAGGATCATAAATTAAGAGTTGTAAAACTCTATATTCTTTCATGCATGAAAGAAAAATAAAAGTATTTATTATTTTACATCGTCATTGGTGATAACTCCCTCCCTTGATGAAAATCGGAATAAGTTTCAAAGGCCTTGACAGTATGTATGTGTCTAAGGTCTTGGAGCTTTAACAGTGTTGATGAAATACAAAACCTGTTCTATATGTTATATTGTTCGAATATTATTTAATATTATTATATACTTCCATTATATTATTAACTAAGCTTTCAGGAAGTATTTTCGAATTATTTCCTTCCTTATGATGCGTGTTGAGAAGATTCAAATCGGAAAGATTGTGGACTTGAAGTTTCCAAAGATAGAAGATCCAGCCTATGCCATGATCTTGTCTAGCCGTTGGAGAAGATCCTTGGCGCCGATTTGTCTCAATATAAAGAAGAAGGAAGATGAAGACAGAGACACATACATTGAACACGAGCCTTTCATACACTCCAAGCCTTCAAGAGAAATCTGTCTTCGTGTGCTCTCTGCTTGTCCTAAGAGTCTGTTATTTTATTTCAAAGTATTTGAGAGTTACACAGTGAGCTTATAAGATATATTCAGTTATAGTGTTATACACGAGAGTTTGTAACTCGGGAAGTGAACACTAGGCGATTGATTCACTAAGTGTAAGAGGATTGTACTAGATAGCATAGAGAGGTGGGGCTATTCTAGATTGGTCTAGGACTCCAAGGGAACGTGAGTTGACTAGATTGCAATTGTATAGGAGAGAGGCTTCTCGGGGAGCTACTAGGATCCTAAGTCTTGTGAATCAATAAAAGTCGGTTGAATCCTAGGGTTGTGGAAGAACCCTAGGCGGGGACGTAGGCCAAGTTCGTGCCGAACCTCGTAAACAACTCATCGAGTCCTTTACTTTATTGCTTTACCTTATTTCCGCACTTGGTTCGAATTGTTTAACTTTGTGATTCAGGTTTTCAGAGAAAAGACTAAGTCTAATCTCAAAGGGTTTTGCACGAGCTTCAAACGTCTTGAGACTATCTGCGAAAAACCGGCATACTCTATTCAACCCCCCTTCTAGAGTATTTCTATATTACTTAGTTTTATATTATCGAACATTCAATTGGATTAGCTGAACCTATTGGGAATAAAAAGCTCATCTCATATTGGTTTAGGAAGTATGGTTCCGAAAGTGACTTCGGTCTTAGGATAAGCCTAAGAGGTAGCGGCAAGAGAAACTAACTTGGCTTCGACCTCCTTATAAACATTGAATGATCCGACTGATTGAGGGACAGGGACAATGTAGATTTTCCCACTCCACATTAAAGTTGTGGGAATGGCCGGGCAAATCAAATATCAAAATATAATAGATGATGAAATCCTACACAATAACTTAAATTATTGTGTTTGAATGGAGAATGGAGATTCTGGACCTTATAACTAAAAATAAAATAAAATCAGCATGACTCCGGCCCGTTTCATACCCGACCGGGGATTCTCAAAATTTAATATGATATTAGAGTCGGTTTGGCTCATGTCCATTTCTTTTACTTTGGCCTAACTATTAAGAGACTAAGATATCAGACCTGTCTTTGAGCAAGATATAAGAGAACGAGATGTTTGACCCGTCTTTGAGCAAGATATAAAGAGATTGAAATGCTTAGCTCATTTCAAGTGTCAACCAGGTCAGATTAGTTACACTTGAGATGACTTATTGGGAACAAAAATCTCATCACGCATTGATTTGGGGCACACAAAAAATCAAAATATGATGATGAAACACCTACATAATGACTCAAGCTTTTGTGTACAAAAGGGTGGATCCGTGTCTTATAACCAAAAACAAAATAAATCCGATATGATTTCTGTTTCGTAAGGCCTGACCGAGAATTCTCAAAATTTAACTGTATAATATCTTAGACAACTAAATTAATGTCTATATATCATTTTTTTTTATAAGGTAATGATTTGAGTAGGGTCAAGCCTTGCTAGACCACCACCCAAGGGCATCCTTGTAGATGAGGATGCACAAAGCTGAATCGCCGAAGAGATTCTGTGTGAATGTCATGTGAAGGAGACTCACAATTCTGTAAGATGTTGAGTTGATCTCTCAAAAAATGTGGTTGAATTGCACCCTTTTAAAATGTTGGAGGAGGAACAGGGTGTTAGAGATCAATATCTCTATCTTCCACGAGCATCTACACTATCTCCGCCCATGCAGTTGATGATGATCAAGTTGTTACCCTCAATCATGATGTTGGAAAGATCAAATCTTTCGTCTTGGAAACATCTTCTTTGAATGCAAGCCTCAGGTGCTAATGCAAAAATGTGCCCTTATTGGATAATGCCACAATCAGCGACCGATGAAACATGTAGTGGCCTCACTAGAAGGCAGTTTGGATCCATTAAAATTAATTTTGAACGATCCATCAGCTGGTTTGCTCCATCTCAAGTTTCTTCTTCTTCTTGGTGCATTTGCTCGTAGTTTCTGATGATGTTGGGGCTCTTCTTCAAAGGTCAACTTGGTGATTGACTAGTTCGGTAGTTGTTGATTGGTATAATTCTCAATATTTTGGATGGATGTTGTTTTTAAGTTTTCGAATATTTTTCGATTCCTATTTATCCATAAGCACTACCATGTCGTAGCTAGTCTTCCTTTTTGCTCGTGGTTAAGTTTGTTTCTAGTGTTAATTAATGTCTATATATCTATTAAGGAGTATATATTCAACTTCCTTTATTTGAAGTTCTTAAAAAATGGAATTTGATTTTTTTTTTTTTGTAATGGAATTTGATTTTAGTCCAGTTGATAAAGTTTTATTTACTTGATCAAGGGATTCTATCATGACCATATGTATGTATGGATGTATATATATATTTATGTAATGATTCTCAAGTTGTCTTCATTATTTGGTATTTTAGTTACTACTTGTGTAGTTCTACAATTATATATTTTTTCAATATCGTCGTAAGACTTTACTTGCAAATCCTTCTTACACTCTTATAACAGTTCGAAAAAAGAAAAACCACGCATTTGTTGGGAATGAAAATCCCGCATTGATAATATTGTGAAGAATAAAAATAACTAATAGATAAGTGTATGAGTATCTGTGGTGGTAACTCTAACTTTAAACTTTTATGTTTTAAGGTTAATTTCAATCTTTAAATAGATCGATCTCTTATTTTACCGGCCAATCAATCTCCTTCCTTAACATGAAAGTTTAAGACAATACTCTAAGAGAACTTTTTCCATGTGGTGAATTTCGTACGGGCCGCTCTATGAAATATAAATATATAATATAATCAGCCCTTATTTTATTTAATATAAATATGAGAAAGATCATATAAGTGGACAAGGTTGGAATACATATGTTCACTTTATTAGCAATTTACTCACCCTTTTCATCAACAATTTATTTGTTTCTTTTTTAATTTAACCCCCTTTGTTTGTTATTTATTCTATATTGAATTTAAACTCGTTGAAAATACAGGAAGAGCTCCTTACACGAAGCTTTTTGTAATGACCCGAGCTTGAGCGGGAAATTCAGTTAGAGGTCGAAGGGATAGATGATAACAGAAGAGAGTGAGAGGGATGTTGAGATAGAAGATCAGAAGAGAGGAAATTAGAGAACAGAGAGAATGAAGGTAGGAGAAAGACTTGATTCTTCATAGATGCCTCAATTCGGTTACACATATCTCCTCTTACACTTATACATTTAGATGTAACAATTGTTCCCCTATTACAAAGCCTTGTCTCAAGGCTGAATTTGGAAATCAGGGAACTGGTGAATGATATGGCATGCTGGCTCCCAAGTGGCTTGATCAACCTCCGGATTCTTTCACTTCATCAGCCATTCAGCTATAGAGTCTCCATTAGCCAGATATGTGACCCTGATGTCAAGTATGGCTTCCGGTTGAACCTCAATGTCACCCTCCTCATCTGTACTTGGCAGTACTATGGAAGCTGATTGCCCATCCCCTACTTTCAACTTTAACTGAGAAACGTGAAAAACTGGGTGAATCATGGAAGAGGAAGGTAATTCCAGCTTATAAGCAACTGACCCCACCCGTTCAAGTACTCTGTAAGGCCCATAAAACTTGGAAGAAAGCTTAAGATTTCTCCTCACGACTAATGAAGATTACCTGTATGGTTGTAACTTCAAGTAAACCATATCCCCTACTTTCAACTCCCTTTTAGAACTATGTTTGTCAGCACAAAACTTCATACACAACTGTGCAATTTGCAGGTGGTGCTTGAGTTTCTCGATCATATGCTTTCTCTCCTTTAACCACTTAGCAGCCCCACCAATACATGTGCCATTGAAGCTACCCCAAATTGAGAAGGTAAGGACCCATACAAAGCCACGAAAGGGGACATCTTGAGGGCATTGTGAAAATTGGTGTTATACTAAAATTCAGCTAAGAAAAGCCAAACATACCATTTAGTAGGTTGCTCAAAAGTCATGCATCTCAAGAAGGTCGATAAACACCTGTTGACCCTCTCTGTTTGCCCGTCTGTTTGGGGATGATAGACAGTGCTAATGTGTAGCTTTGTACCAAAGGACTTAAAGAGATGCTGCCAGAAATTGCTCAAAAACACCCTGTCCCTACAATAAACTCTGACAATCTATGTAACTTGTAGACATGATCCATGAACAAGGCAACTACCTTCTTAGTTGTGAAGGGGTGACAAAGGGCCACAAAATGAGCATATTTGGTTAAACGACCCACCACTACCATAATTGTGTCTCTACCCTTTGACCGTGGCAATCCTTCCATAAAATCCATGCTCACCTGGCTCCTAGCTGCGTTTGGCACTAGCACTGGCTGAAGTAAGCCAGGTGAGAGTACATTTTTAGGTTTGTTGCGCTAACATATATCACATTTTTAAACAAAATTTGCTACCTCTTCCTTTATTGCTGGCCAATAGAACAACTGCTTAAGCTGCTGGTATGTCCCTTGAATCCACTAATGAGCACCTACCAGCTCCTCATGTGATACAACTAGCAGTTTAGCCCTTAGTTGTTCATTGTTCCCAATGTACAAGCGACCCTTATACCTTAGCAATCCCTTAGTCACTATAAACAATCCCGAGGAGTCTTGGGTAGCTGCAAGCCTGCAACCATCAGTTGTTGCACCAACTGACCCCATGTATAACTGTCAACAACCTTCTTTGTCCACTTGAGTTGCACAACTATCATGGCATGACATTCACCCTGTTGTATCATCAGCTTCCTTGACAAAGCATCAACAACTTTGTTTTCAGAGCCCTTCTTGTAAGCAATAGTGTATGTTAAACCCAGGAACTTCCTCGCTGCCTTTTTCTGTAAATGGGTGGTCAACCGTTGCTCAAGCAAGTGCTTCAAGGGTTGATGATCAGTCCTGATGATGAAGGTCCCAGCTTCCAAGTAATGACTCCACTTTTCAACTGCTAACTAGATTGCTAGAAGCTCTTTCTCATAGGTGGACAAAATCAAATTCTTCCCATGTAAGGCTTGGCTTAGAAAAGCCAGTGGACGACCCTCACTACTACATATAAAGCCCTAATGTAACATTTATTATGCAACATTTTTAAAAACTGTTACCATAGGTATCTAATGTAACATGTTTTAACCTTTATTAACAAAGTGTTACATTAGCACAAATTATGTTACACTGGATGTAACATTATTTAAAATGATGTAACACTTTTGTAAATGTAACACATTTTACATTTTATTGTAACATTATTTAAAATGATGTAGACTTTAATTTTTTCGGATGTCTATCCCAATTTTTTTTACTTTATTTAATTTATTTTAAATAAATTTGAGTTGAAGATTTTAATTGTATTTATTATCTACAAGAGTTTAGTTGATTACCTTATGTATAAAAAAAATTAAAGAAGATTTGGGAAAAAAAAAATTTGGGATGTTTTGGGAAAAAACAAATATGCCCAGGACAATATTTAATTCATATATGTTGAAAAATAAATTATATTTAAATATAATATTGTTTGAATTTGCTACTTCTACGGATTTATCGTTTTTTTTAATATATATTACATTGTATTCATTTTTTTATTTATAAATTCAATTTGATATATTAGTACCAATAAATTTAAAACATAAGATTAATAAATATTTTATAATTTTTATCCATTTATTTATTTTGCAATATAAAAATATTTATGAAAATATATATTTAATAAATTTTTTAAAATAAAATAATTAATAATATAAAAACTTAAAAGTATTAAAGTAATATATAATCTAAAAACTTAAAAGCAATATATTTTCTACATTATTTTATCTATTTATTTATTAAATAAAATTATCATAGTATTAATATTTAACGTAAAAATAATATATTTTTAATATTATGTTATATATTTTGTTAATGATATCTATTAGTAAATATAAAATTTAATAAATTTTTTAAAATATATTAAACTTAAAATAACTTTACACTATTTTAAAAGAATAACTTTATACCCCATCTATTAAGAAAACATAATTATATTATTATACTTTAAATAAATTCATTCATTTTGTTTAACTTCATAGGAAGGTTTGGCGGTATTTTTGATTTGGGATTTTTTTTTGGCGGAACTTTTTCCGCCCAAAATATTAGTGAAAATTTTGAAGTCACTTAACCCTAAATCTCTCTTTCATTCGAGCACTACTATCCCATTTCTCCATACCTGAGAGCTCCTCCTTTCCTCTCTCCACCTCTCATGGCACCTCCTTTTGTTTCTCCCTCTTGTTCAGCCTCTGTCCATGGCGCCTCAAGAAAAAGACTTCGCGAGGTGAGGACGACGGGCTCCCTCGCTCCCTCGATGAAGTGTTGCTCAGTTGCTCGCTCGACGAAGCACTCGCCCAGTCACTCTCTCGACAAAGGGCTCGCTAGATTAGACTCAAAGACGATGTTGTAGGCGAGGCAACCACTGGAGCGACCGGGACAAAGAGCGACGGTAAGTACCCCTCCTTACTCTCTGCTGTACTTCATTGTTGAGCAAGAGTAACAAACCTCTTTCCTGAAATCGGTGCAATGTCATTCTTTTATTTGAAATTGATTTAGGGTTCTTAATTTAGGGTTTAACCGACACCGCCACCTTTGAAGATAAGCCAATCTCTGAGGCATATTGAAGGGTTTGGGCTAGAATACACTCAGGAGAAGCGGGTGAAATCGAAGGCTAAGGGTGCTTTTTGAAAGAACAGAGTTCAGGAGCTTTTGCTAATTGAAGAACAAACAGGTTCCCTCTCTTTCTTTTCTCGTAATTTGTCTTTAATTTAGGCTGATTTTGACGTACGGTTTGGGTTCCGAAATTTAACTAGGGCGGAATTTGTTGATTTGCAAATTGATATTTTTTGGTTTGGGACAATCAACAGAGATGGTAAACGACTTTAGGTTTCGAAGAATCTGAAAAGGGGGGCCAACGGAGTCCCGAAGGGCAATTGGAAGGGATGAAAGTGCTAATCAGGTACGGGATCAAGATCCTCTTCTAAGCAATTTAGATTACTATTATCCCAATTTTCGGACCATCTGTTTTGGCCTGATTGCTTCTCTTTTTTCTGCAATTGGTAAATTTTGGGGTTTTTTCTGCAACGGGTCAATTTTGGGGCTGCACAGTTTGTGCTTTGTTTGAAACAGACGAAAGAAGGAATGCCCTGCTTGATTTTTTTTTTAATAGGAACTTACTTTGTTTGCAATGACTTAATTCATACAGAACATTTGTTTTCTTTTTTTGATGTCAATTTCAGTATTCCCATGTTTGACTACAATGGAGTTTTTTTTTCTCTTTTGGTCGTTTGAAATTGCTTCTAATTTGTATGTGTGAACTAGTTGTGAAAGCATGCGTTCTGATTTGTAACCGTGAGGAAGATCTTGCCATGTCTTAGGCTTTGGCCACAAATGAGATTTTGATGTGACAGTTGGAGTTGGATTCATTGACACTTTCTTATTATGTGTTACTTTTGTATGAAATAGGCACGCATGGTTGAGAGAACCCCATCTCTTAGCATTCTGAACGAACTTGTTTATGTACAGGTTATAAGCAGCAGTTAAACTCAAATAAGCTCTTGATGTCACAAGGGGAGGTGAATCTCCTGGAAGGGGAAACTTTAATATTGAGGTCAGATATAATTTTGCCTTGACTTTTGTGCTGATAATGAAGTTCTTAATTTAACTTATTTATTTGATGTTTGGCACACATGCATCATGGTATTGTGAGTTTATGAATTTAGACCTTGGTTTTGGTAATTCACTACCAAGATATGACTTGCAATGTTATGATGCATATTTTTGGTATTAGATCATACCTTTTTTGATGCAGTTGATGGTTTAGTGCTAAAAGGACTCAAAATTCTAGAGCTTAGATTTTGTTTGATTAATGTGAGAGTTAATTTATACCAAGGTCTTGGCACACATATGCGAGGAAACTTCAGCTGCCTTATGCTGCATCTGATGACAAACCAGGCATATGTCCTTGTATAAATTTAAAAAAAAGAATCATGTTTTGATGGACAATTTACTCTTATAATTTTTTACGATGCAACTCTTCTTCATATCCAAACACTTGCCAAGTTTAGGGAAGAAGAAAATACAATTTCTTTGGAATGTTTTCATGGTCGTCAATGTTACATGTAGCAAGGTTTTTCTAATATGCCTTTGACTACTTATGCCTACTGATTTCTTTTGCTCTGATCCAGTTGCAACTCTCTATTCCACTCGATCTTTCAAACAATTGATATTTTTTTTATATCAGTCATAGGAGGTGGGTACCGTGGGTTCCGCAATGTTCTAGTAATTGTTGTTGATGCTTTATCTCGCTATGTTGATTGGATTTATAGAGGAACCTGCATTCTCTTTGGAGATGCTGATAGTGCCATGTTAGTGCAGGTGTGGCTTTGGCTTTTTCTACTGTCAATGCTATCAAGGCATTTTCAAGATCGTTGTGAAATTGGCTTTGACATTCTCTTTGCATTTACCCTAAATTGTTGTTTCATGGTTCTTTATTTCTATTATCTTCTCCTTGATTATGCAAGTATCAAGGCATGACATCATCTTTGACAAAACACTTCCCGGTTTTGAAACCAATATATTGGTCTCTGCGCATTTCACAAATGAATGTATGCTTGATAGATTTCATACTTTGTCACAATCTCTTTAATTTTGGATGTGTGAATGTATCATGCATTTTAGTTTGTCTGTCGGTATTAGCTTATACAATATTTCATACTCAATCATCTCGGAAGAAACTGAATCTTATGTTTGATATGAACTTGGATGGATTGATGGAAAAAGTTGTTAGGTTCCTATCTTTGAGACTGTCATCATTGCATGCCTTATACACTTTTAATTTCCTTTTTCTTTGTTTAATATAACACCATACTTCGTATCCAGTTAATTTGTTGAGAACACTTTTTGTATGCACAATTTGACAGTACCACCGATTGGCTTGGAAGGATGATAGAGTTTCATGCATGACAGATAAGTGGTATTTGAACCTGCAAAGCAAAGGGTTGAGCCTGATCCCATTGTCTATGACAAGCCATTTTTCAATTGAGGATTCAGCTCAAGGAAGCAACATCAACTAAGATGTGTCGAAGGTCAACTCTTGGGGATTTTAGGTGTCTTATTCACAAATGTTGCATGTATATGATTACAGGAGAAATACTGATGAGTGAACACATTTGGTGTAATGGTTAAAACTATTTTTGTTAAAACGATTTTGTAACTCTTTCATTGTGTGTAATGGTGAAAATGGAGTTATTGTATATGATTAGTTTATACATATATGGTAATAAATTTAATGGAAATGTAACGGTTGATATTAAGAGTAACATTGTTATTTAAATGTAACATTTTATTTGGATGTAACATATTTGGTTAAAGGTAACAAATTCTATTAAGGTAACATTTATTCTAAAATGTAACATTTAACTCAAAGGTAACATTTTTGGTATCAAATGTAATACTTAATCTCTTCAATGAAATAATGTTACATTAGCAAATACAAACTGTTACACTAGACCAAATGCAACGGCCGCAAATGTAATCCATAAAAAATGTTACCTTTGCCCTAATGTAACATATTTAAGTGATAATGTAACATTTTTAGGTGATACATTAGGTGCCTATATGTAGTAGTGCCTCTTGCATCAACACAGCTCACACCCCTACTTCACAAGCGTCTGCCTCTACCACAAAAGGTTTGGAGAAATCAAGGAGGCCCAAAACTGGTGGGGAAGTGAGAAGCAACTTAGGGTGTTTGAAAGATTCTTCTACAGCAGGAGACCATACAAATGCATCCTTCTTTAGAAGATCAGTTAAGGGCTTTGGAATGACACCATAACCTTTGATAAATCTCTTGTAATAGCCTGCCAAACCCAGAAATCCTCGCAATGCCTTCAAATTGGTGGACACATGCCACTGCAACATTGCATCAATCTTCCTAGGATAAGTGGACACTCCCTCCTTTGAGATAAAATGACCCAAGTATTCGACTCATGGTTGAGCACATTCGCATTTGGATCTCTTCACAAATAACTTGTGCTTTCTCAGGGTACTCATAACTATTCTCAAATGATGGGCATGTTGCAATACATCACTACTATACACCAAAATATCATCAAAGAAGACAAGCACAAATTTCCTTAGCCACTAAGAGAAAACATCATTCATTAGTGCTTGGAATGTGGCTGGTGCATTAGTAAGGCCGAAAGGCATGACTCTAAACTCATAATGCCCGTGATGAGTTCTGAAAGTAGTCTTTTCAATATCTTTTTTTTTTTGTTTTGAAACGGAAAAAATTTGACCATAAAGTTGAGCTCTATCAGCCAAGAGCATCCTTGCGGATGAGACTATGCAACAGAGAGTCATCAGGAGTCCAGATACCGTAGAAAAATGGAGTGATACGGGACAAGCGATCAGCTACCAAATTTGCCTCACGGAAGACATGACGAATCTCAACAGAACCAAAAAAGCCCAGCGAGACTAGACTGTCCGAGACAATCATTTCAGAGTCTCCAGTAGGCTTCCCCATACCTTTCATACTTTTTATTATTGTTAGGTTGTCTCCTTCAATAATGAGATTTGTTATTTTTAGTTCTATCGCAGCCCGAAGTCCCATCCAGAGACCCAAACTTTCACAGCCACAGACAGAGCTGATTGGTGATGGTCCATTTCCAGAGAAAATCGGGGTTCCTACAGAATCACGAATGATGAATCCATAAGATCCCAAACCATCCGTGGAGAGCGAACCATCAAAATTTAGCTTATGAGTTCCAATTGGTGGAGGTTCCCATTTGGTTCTCTTTCTCTTTGACATAGATCTTTGTTTGTCCTCTTTTGCGGGTGTTTTTTTGTTTTTTTACAGTAGTCCGAGCAGTTCAAATTTGATGTCTTCCAGACATATATTTGTTCTTTTATAAAGGATAATATGCGTCTTATGTCCGGGTTTATGTTTTCAAAGAGTGTTTTGTTTCTGAAGTACCACATACCCCACCAAGCAAAGGCGAGATCTTCAAAGCATTTTGTTCCTATCGTATTTTTTATTTCCCATAGAGTGGTGTTCAAGTGCTCGTCTTTGCTGAAACAACCATTCATTTTCCGAAATGTTCCCCGGTTATTTGCAATTAGGGTCTCCCTCGTAACAGGACAGCTCCAAAGAAGATGGTTTAGGTCTTCATAGCATGAGTCGCAGTGGGGGCAGTTTGTCGGAATCCCAAGGTGTCGAGAAAGTCTGACAGAAGTGGGCACTCCGTTCTTAATGATTTTCCATAGGAAAGATTTTATTTTCGGGGGGTCATCAAGTCCCCATACCCAATTTGCATCTGATGTTTCGTGTTTCTTGTGGTTGTATATCATATCAATTGCAGACTTGGTGTTGAACCAGCCATTTTTGCTCCATTTCCAATAAAGTCTGTCAACTTGGATGTGTTATGGTATTGGTATCGTTTTGATAGTTTCAATTAGGCTGTTTGGAATTATGTTTTGTAACTCTGCGTGTAGTTTATCTTGGTTCCATGTTTTGTTGTCTTTGAGAAAATGTTTTATGTTGATTGTATCGTCTATATGTTGAGTTCCTAAGATAGATGAATTTATCGGTGTTTGGCCTAACCATTGGTCTTGCCAAAACTTGATAGAGGCCCCGTCTCCAATAGACCAATTAAGGCCTTGTTTGTACAGAGGGACTAATTTTATTAACTGAGTCCATTGCCAGGAAGAGGTACCCTGCTTCTGGTATGTGAGTATATTTTGGTTTTTAAGATATTTTTCTTTAATTAGTTTGACCCATGGGCTAGTTGGTTCCGCTAATAGTTTCCAGAGTAATTTCATCTGAAGAGCAGTATTCATATCCTCCGAGCTTCGCAGCCCTAGTCCTCCATTTTCCTTTGTTTTGCAAACCTCATACCAACCGATGAGGGGTTTATGGTTGGGTCCTTTGTTCCAGAGGAAGTTTCGGTTGATCTTATCAAGCTCCGTATGGACTGCTTTTGGTAGCATAAAGCATTGCATTATGTGTAGTGGCTTGGCTGATAGTGTCATTTTGATTAGAGTACAACGACCAGCTTGAGAGAGGCAATTCGCCTTCCATCTGTGGAGTTGAGATTTAGTGTTTGTTAGAAGTTCCGTAAATTCTTCCTTTTTCATTCTCCCTTCGATTAGGGGGCAGCCTAAATATGTACCCATCTTGGGGGTGTGTGCTATTTCTAGCTCGTTTCTAATTAGGTTTTTTTGTGTGGCTGTTACGTTTTTGGATGCTTGGAATTGAGATTTATGCCTATTTACCTGTTGTCCTGAAATAGCTGAGTAGTCAGTTAGAATTTTGTTAATTTGGTCGCAGCCGGTTTTGGTTGCTGATGCAAAGATGACGATATCATCCGCGAAGCCTAAGAAAGGAATTTTTGTTCCTCCTCGCGTCAGTTTGATACCTAGGTGACTCTGTGGTATTTCCGATTCATGTTGTAACCCATGGGATAGAATTTCCGAAATAATCAAGAAGAGATAAGGGGAAAGCGGACAACCTTGACGTATTCCCCTCTCAGGAAAGAAAATTTCAGTAGGTTCATTATTTACTAGCACCGAGTAGGTGACAGTGGTTATGCATTCTTTGATCCAGAGAGTGAATTTGGGCGAGAACCCAAATTGTCATAATGGAGATTAAGGAATTCCAGTCGACCATATCGAATGCTTTTTCCATATCAAGTTTAACAGCCATCCAACCAGATTTTCCATTTTTCCTTGAGAAGGAGTGGAAGACTTCATTTGCAATTAGGATGTTATCTTGTATTGATCTGCCTGAAGAGAATGCGCTCTGGAGTTGATTGGTTACTTTGGGGATTACCCTTTTGAGTCTTGAAGCTAGAATTTTGGATATAATTTTATATGTTGTTGTGCATAGACTAATAGGCCTATAGTGAGATGTAGTGGTTGGGTTGTCTATCTTTGGGATTAGTGCTATGAACGTATGGTTTGTTTGTTTCAGGATCCTTCCACTTAGAAAGAAACTTTTAACTGCTTTGATGACAGATGGTTCCACGATATGCCAGTACTTTTTGAAGAAACCAGCAGGGAAACCATCAGTCTTTTCAATATCTCTCTCAACCATTTGCACTTGATGATACCCTGATCTTAAGTCCAGTTTAGAAAAAAATATCAGCACCCTTCATTTCATCCAACAAATCTTCAATGTGTGGTATGGGAAACTTGTCCTTTAATGTAGCCTCATTTAGTTTCCTATAATCCACACATATATTCCAGCTTCCATCCTTCTTTTTAACTAGCAACACAGGTGAAGCAAATGGACTATGGCTAGCCTTCACCACCCCACTGCACAACATCTTAGTTACCTGCCTCTCTATCTCAACTTTATGAAAGTGTGGGTATTTGTATGGCCTGGAAGCTAATGGTGGAGTACCTTCCTTCAAAATAATAGTGTGCTCATGAATCCTCTCAGGAGGTAGGCCCTTTGGTTCCTCAAATACATCCTGGAACTCCTCCAAAACTTCTTATACTTATTCTGGCAGTTCTGACCTTATTTGTTGTACATTGCAAACCCGTCCAAGTTTTGCTGTTATCTCCGGCCCCTCATTTCTTAGCAATTTATGTATTTCATTTCTAGTAAGCATTCGAATACTTGCTCTCCTATCATCCTTATTGTTTTTAATACCCTTAATCACCACCTTTTTACCATTCTTAATGAATGAAATTTGAACCCCCAACCTTTTCTATTGGTTCACACTCAAAAGGATGCACTCGGAAGACACATATTGATATCGTAGTCCTAAATGTCAACCCGAATTTTTTTCATATAAAAAACATATCTCTTTCTTTTTCATTTTTTTCTTTATTTTTTGAAACACACACATACATAATGTACTTCTAACCTATGCCCTAAAAACATTAAATAAATCATATTAGAAAAGAAAAGATTTTCTAGATTTAAATGTTAAAACCCTTGAAAAATAATTTAAAAAATAGTTAGAATAAGTTAAATTTAGAAAATATTTTTAAATTTAGCCTCTTCATCAAAGCAATTAGGAAAAAAAAAAATCACAAAGAATAGCATTTCCCTGGAGGCCACTCCAAGTCTCCAACGTCTGGCATTAATACTAGGGAAATTTACAGAAAAGAGAGGCATTAATACTAGGGAAATTTACAGAAAACCACCCGTTAAATATACCCTTTTACACTTAACCACCCGTTAAATACAAAATTACATAAAACCACCCATTAAATGGGTTTTGTTTTCAAATCACCACCCACCACATATTTCCAATAGAATTTCATTAAATATAACATATTTTAATATTTTATACTTAAAATTTAAAGTTTAAGTTTGAATATATTTAAATTATATTTATGGTAGAGATAAAAAAAATTATATTAATATATAAGGGGGAGAAAGCGTGTAAAAAAATTTAAAATCATTTGGATGGCGGAGTTTCTAAATGTGGAAAATATTATTTAATTTTATTTAAAAATTCAAACAAACTTTAATAAAGATACATTATATAAAAAAATATTTTTAAGAAAAATGTATTTAAGCCTGGAAAATATTTTTTAAACAAATATTTAGATTTTTTTTTCATTTTTCGTATAGTGTAGGGGTTTACAAATATGAAAGTAAAATGAGACATTAATTATTATTATAAAAAATATTATTAAATTTAAACAATGCTAATAACTTATAAACTTATTTTAATTTTGATTAAAAAGAAATCTATAAAATATAACCATTTTTTGGAATAAAATAGAACAAATTTGTTCATATATACATCAATTTTTTTAAAAAATATTTTTAAAAAATTTAGTCAAATAGATTTTTAAATCTATTTGAGATTTTAATTTAAATATAAAACTTAAAATATTGTAATATCATATATATTTGACAAACTCTAATAGAAATATGTGGTGGGTGGTGATTTGAAAACAAAACCCATTTAATGGGTGGTTTTCTGTAATTTTGTATTTAACGGGTGGTTAAGTGTAAAAGGCTATATTTAGCGGGTGGTTTTCTGTAAATTTCCCTTAATACTATATAGTATAGTATAGTGCATTGACCATAATCTGCTTTATTGAATACAAAACTTGGGAATTCCAAAAAGGAAAAATCAACCATGAGTTCCCAATCTCTAACCATCCTCTCTTTGAATTCCTTTTTCTTTAACCTCCCCAAAAAAATAAAAAAAATACCAGTAATCACGATGAAAAAAGTTTGGTCAACAATGTTCCTTACAAGGCAAGAAATTAACAAACGGCAATTGGTTAGAGCAACCCCAACACCTTTGGTAAAATAGAAAAAATGAGAGATTTTAGAGAAAAAAAGACATTTTTTCTCTCCAACCGCTTCTTTAAACACGTCTCTAAAATAGAGAAATAGATGGAGAGAGAGAGAAAAAATCTCTAAATTTGTAGGAAGAGAAGTTGATCTCTATAATTTAATTTTCACTTCTCCCCATATAAAATTTAATGACACAACTCCACATTTTCACCCATAATATAGAAAAACCTACAAACCCATGCAATTACAATAGACAAAACAATAATAAAATAAAAATAATACAAACGAAAAATTTTGTATTATTTGCAAACCCAATGCTAATAGACAAAACATTAAGACGTCTATAAAAAAAATCCAGTGAAAATTTTGGTTTATGTTTTTGCATACTAATATATATGAAATAAAAATAATTTCATACTTAAATAGAATAATTAATTTCATCCAATTTAATGCTATAAAATTCACGTTACAAAAATTAGTCTATAAAATTTTCACTTAAAAAAATATCACTTGAACTCATAACTCGTATTGGAAAGATTTTATTTTTATAAATTATAAAGTAAGCCTTATTAGTTAACTAATTTCATTAATTAATCATATATGATCAATCACCAATCTAATTTTTGATAAAAAAAATAATAATAAATTAATTTATAAACTCCAACATTTATTTATTATAGTCTTTAATAAATGAAAAAATGTGTAAAATAGAGAAGCTGTTGGAGTTAGAGTGGATTTTTTTTATAGAGATTTTGACATTTTCATCTCTATTTTATATAACCAGCTGCTAAATGCGTCACGAACGGATCTTGAATTCGTTTAAATTATAATATGATACCTGTTCAATAATCATTACAAATTGTAGAAAAAAATACGCAAGAAGCATAAATCCACGTGCTTTGGGGTCTTATATGGCAAATACTTAATCTGCCTTTATATATATATATTTTTTATATAAAAGGTCTCCCTATATACACCGCAAATCCGCGTTTAGTGCTGCTAATACAATGTCGGATATGACGTTGTAGAAACGTCGGATTAAACGTTGTTGCAACGTTGTAATGTGCCATACACGACGTTGTGAATTGGAGGACGGTTGGGCGGGTGGGGCACTTGACAACGTCAAATCTGACATTGCAAAGTGGGCCTAGTCGGGCCACATAGCAACGTTAAATCGGACGTTGTGATATGAAAAAACTCTCATAACAACGTTCAATCGAACGTTGGTAATTAATTAGGCCTCTATCAATACCACAACACTTGTTCCCCGAGGCAAGTCAACTGACATACACGACGCAAACATCATGGCATCAAGACCAAATTGATTTGTTAAATATGTCATGTTTAATGATGGGACCCATTTCATTGTTGAAGTGGGGAGACACCGTCGTCTGCCTAAAGTGGATGCTTGCAACTGCAAGCACATTAACTATAAACATTTATTTAGATGCAATCTATTTTCTGTGCAGGTTCGCCACATCCTAGAGATGTCAACGCAGTTGCAGTTCGGGTGTAATGAGTGTGACGACGACCTTGTGTCGTACAATATACGGATGACTGAGCAGATAAAGGATATACTGATCATTTTGTACGACGACGTGTATCTGGCACGTTGTCGCAGAGTAGCACAATATGCAGTTGATACAGTAGTGCGCCCTGCCCAAGATCAGATAACGACATATGCGTTCCAGCAAGTGCATATTCGGATATACCCAAACATTCCTGAAGAATATGTCGGTAGTTGTTCCGTTTAATACAAAAACCCTTATTTTAATGTTAAGTTAAAAAATATTTGTAATTTTCAATGTGGGGCCAACTGATGTTCGTTTTGCTTGAATGATTGTTTCTTTTTTATGGTTTCTACGTCTTCATAACAACAAACATTCAACTGTCAACTCTTAACTTCATAGACAAGAAAAAAAAACAAATACAACACGGATAATTCCAATTTTAATGACTCCTAAACATGGTGTAGGGGACGACATTCCTGAACCCGCAATGCTCTAAATCTATCAAATTGGTCTTGGAAGTGAGTATCCCATCCGTTGACGCTCGGGTGATGGTATGCCGTCCATTCATGTGTTGGAGGAGGTAAAGGAGCGTTGGGATGTAACCATATCTGCAATAAGTATAGTATAATGTTAAGTGGGGTAATTTATGAATGTTAATTTATGGTTAAAGCAAGAGTAACACATATCATACTCACCGCTGCGAAATGATCTTGGTTGCCGATGCAAGCCATGCCTAGTATGGCCTCGTGAGGTGTGTCATTTGGTTGTTCGGTGTACATAGGGAGGCATGTGAACAACATGTGCCAAGATAGAGCAAGAAATCGATGGTGAAATCCCGAGGACAAGGTTAGGGGGGCGCCCGCGAGAGCGGATCTGGGCGAGGCGGCGGAGCCCGTTTGGGCTCCAGGCTGCAACGTCGGATCCCCTTCCCTTGGGCAAAATTTACCACCAAACACAATGTCGAATTGAACGTTGCTACAACGTCTAATCCAACGTTGCTACAACGTCCAATCCGACGAAGTATTTGCGGTGTAGATAGGGAACGCGTTTTATAAATCAAGGGTCAGTACTGGTCATTGATCCACCCTAAGACTTTTTTAATCAAGGCTTTGTTACATGAGGGGAGTTTGAGGTAGGGCTGCTGCCCAACCGGCCTGGATCGGATCGAAAATTCCGTTCTGGTCCAAGATTGATGGACCAAAATTTATAAACCTTGGACTGAAGATTGTACCAGAACCGCAATACACAGTCCAGATTTTTTCTGGCCCACGGATCGGATGGACCAGTTTGAAAATTCAATGGATTAAAAAGTAATTAAATGGATTAAAAAATAATTTATAATATTTTGAAAGTGAATAATTTGTTAAGACATGCATACAGAATTGAAGGAGGCAAGACTAATGAAGTTTTAAGTATAATCCTTGGGAAATACATAATTAAACATATTAAAATTCTAAATAGAAATCGTCACACACCCTTGTCCATTGCCTTCATCTTGTACGTTGGAGGTCTTTCAGCCATTCTCGTCGCCATCGCTTGCACTATATACAAGTATAAGAATCAATTCATCAAGTCCCATGTATGTATTTGTGAATTCCATAATAAAAGGTATAACCTATCAACCATGATCAAGTTCCAGATATCAACCATGATCGATCAAATTCCATAATCAAGTTCCAGATATCAACATTTCAATATATCTTATGTGGTAATGTGCGTGGACGAAAAGTAGATCCGTATGTTGGGCCAATTAGCCCATAGGTGTCCTGCCAAAGGTTATTCTTTTGCTAGCTATATATCAAAGAATTCGAAAACAAGTAGTAAGTAGGTTGCTTCAATGGAGTTCATGCCAAGGGAAAAAGAGTTAGGGAGCTTGGAGAGAGAGAGAGAGAGAGAGAGAGAGAGAGAGAGAGAGAGAGAGAGACTTGGAAGAACAAACTAGTTTTGCTTTTGAGATTCTCTTACTTTGGATATCACTAGGCACCAAAAGAGTTCTGGTATGTTTGTCTTTCTTTGAACCTTTAATTTCATGGCCGGGTAAGTATTTAGCTAGTTTGTTTGGAGAGTGTTATTCTGTATATCTATATCTATATAACATAAAAAGTTGTGTTCACCTACAATTTAATGTCATTCATTTAATGATTCATCTTTTATATTTTTTTTGTTTTTATTCCATGAAATATCAAAAATACTTACATAGATCAATGGTTAGGAGAATTGTTTAGTATATACGAGGTCTAGAGTTCAAATCCCATTAGGTACAATCTAAACACATTTTGTAAATTTTTTATTTCCTCTTAAATTTTCATGTATTTGTTATGTGTAGTTTTTTAAAATTGAATATAATAATAAATTTTCATGTTATGTGTAATTTATTTAAATAAAACCACATTGTAATCTATTTTTTTTAAAAAGGGTATATATATACATGAATTTATCTCTTATGGTATTTATTTATCTATATAGTATGTCACACATATATCAACCTAAGGATTTTATTGTGTTGAACCGGTTGAACAGGTCCAAACCAAATTTAAAAAAAAAAATAGAAAACCGGTTCGGTGAACCAACCCTCCTTCTTCCTCCTCCTTCCCATGTGTAGCTCCTAGGCTCCTTCAATGATAGTTTTTAATTCTCCGTCGTTTTGACTTCAAAACGCCTCCATTAAGTGCTCCTCTTCACCCATATCACAAAAACGTGTTCAATTTTTGGATTGAACAATGTATTAAGCTCCAAATTTGTTCAAGTTCACTTTGCCCCAAAACCAAAGGTCGGGTCGTTTGGATTGATATATTCATCGTTTCTTGCAATTGAATATATAAAACTGATCATCGGAAGGAGATGAAGAGATTGGTATATTTAATTTGATCTTTCGTGCGCGTTTTACAGATCAAGTATAAAAGGGCTTTCAACCTTCGGGAGCATGTCCACCATGGAAAGCCAATCTCCGAGCTCCAAATGTAGTTCATCGTCTTCTAAAACCTTTAATCTACAATTCTATTAAAAAAGTTTTGAGAAAAGCATATAAAATAAAAATCCCTAATTTCGATCAGACCTTCACCGGAGCCGCTCACCCACCAGTTTCTAGCTGTTGTCGTCGCTGCCGCTAAAATCTCCGGGGAGGAGCATCACGCCACCAGGAAGTTGTATCCGCCGCCTTAGTCCACCTTCGTGATCTTTCGTCGACGCTAGACTTCGCTGGAGTTGCAATCGAGCCTTGCCAGAAAAGCCTGCTGGAACGTTCTGTCGGGCTAGAGGTTAGAGAAGATTAATTACGTAAAAGCTCCCCAACCTTTTAATTTGTTTGAATTGTGCCCTATTTCAATTTTATAAATTTCAGGAAAAAAAATGTTTTATTTTTCATAGCCTCTTATATATTCATGTTCAATACTCTATCTCTGGGTACGTTAGAGGTTGGAGATTTGAGAAAGTTTCCACCTCGCTTTTGTTTTGGCTAAAGTCCAACATTACGCTATGTGCAAAATATACTCCGTAATTTCTCTATATTTGTGTTTTTACTCAATTAGTACTTTTATTTGCGAGTTAACGATTCACATCACTACGTATTTGTTTTTAGCTTTCTATATAATTTTATTAAATATTATATTTAAATAATTTCCCCTCGTTTCAAAGATTAAATATAAAAACTATATTTTTTTTATTAAATATAACTATTTGACATTGAATTTGATGATTAAGTTGTGTTAAATGGACGGACATCATATCTAAATGATATTTTATATTTAATCTTAATTGAGATTAAACCTATTATATATAGTGCATTTTTATCTTTTTGAATGGCTATAAATTAAGATGATTTCTTTTATTTTGAAAATTGATAGAATATTAATAGTTGTAAAAAATATCTTCCTATAAAAATAATAAGAATTAAATTATACAGAGAAAATAATTGCAATAAAATATTCGCCATACAAGAAATTTCTCGATTGAAGCAAATTGATAAGCTTAATTATATTATATGTTCAAGAGAGCACATATATCTAAATATTTACCAATTGCAACTTATGCTAATAAAAAAATGGGTAATTAAAAAATTATTCTTAATTTTGCTAGATAAGTTATTGATATTTCATTACCCTATTATAAATTTTATGCCATGTTAATTTTTTGCGTTATTCACCAAGTATAATACCAATCATGTAATTGATATAAAATGATGTCCCGGGCGTACGTAGCACGGGTCTGCCACCCTAGTATTATATTGTAGATATATCTATCTTAAAAAGGATTTGATATAATTTGGTTTCCTAAGGATCTCCTAAACTTATTCTCCAAGGAATCCCTAATCTTATATCTATAAATGTATTCATGTATCAATACAATCAATCATCTTTTCCTCCAAAATTAATACTTTTACATGGTATCAGCCTAATTTCATCGTTCCTCCATCAATGGCTTCCCCACCCACCTCTCCCACTCAAATTCTTTTCTTTGCCTCTTCCGATGGCTCGTCTCCCAACTTTAACCTTCCCAATTTTGCAATTCGTTTGGATCGCTCCAATTATCCTCTTTGGCGAAACACTGTCCTTTATGCTCTTGAAGCGTTCGACTTGGAATCTTTCCTCACCACCGCCACAACCCCACCGCTGGCCACCATTGTCGATCTGACTGCACTCCTCTCTGCCGGCGCACCGCTCACTCCAGAAGCGGCCCTCTCTGCTCTCTCCGGGTCGTCCCCGCCGCTCCCTCGCGTGCCCAATCCCCTCTATTAGGCTTGGGTTCGCAAGGACCGTCTCATTCTGGTATGGATTCGGTCCACTCTCACCACGCCTATGCTTGCCCATGTTGCCTGAGCCACAACCACTGCCGAGGCTTGGGGCAGTCTTGAGCGCATCTTCCATGCTCAGACCCGGGCTCGTCAAATATCAGCTTCAAACCCTAAACAAAGGGTCGCTCTCCATTCTTGACTATGTTGAGAAAAAGAGGGCTATTGCTGATCAATTGGCGGCTTGTCTTCACGAGGTCTCCGACGACGATCTCATCTCTTACATCCTTCTTGGTCTTGGCTCTCAGTATGCCTCGTTCCGCTCCGCTATGGCTCTTCGCACCAATCCGATGACTACCGATGATCTGCTGGGGTTCTTGCTTCAGGAAGAACACGGTCTTGAAGCCGACACCAC
Organism: Persicaria tinctoria; assembly: GCA_037127255.1. Classification (NCBI taxonomy): domain Eukaryota; kingdom Viridiplantae; phylum Streptophyta; class Magnoliopsida; order Caryophyllales; family Polygonaceae; genus Persicaria; species Persicaria tinctoria. The sequence goes on along the minus strand of JBANSL010000009.1, from coordinate 3,953,154 downwards.
TGCCCTAGCCGAATCAGGCCCGCCGTCGGCCAACATCGCCTTCATTTGAGGGCGTGGCCGTGGCCGCTCCCTCGACAACCGCCCGTCTTTCCTGCAACCGCCTGCTGATTAGCGCTCCTCTGATCAGCGTCAGGCGAACTCCTCACGTCCGCTCTGTCAACTGTGTGGCAAGCTTGGACATGAGGCGCTCAACTGCATCAGTCGAATGAACTTCAACGACTTCCCTATCACTAATCGCTTCACTACAACAGCCCTCAATTAGCCGGAACCTCCTGCCCCTCGCGCCTCCTACAACGCTACATCTCAATCTGAGATTGAGGACCCCTGGGTTGTCGATTCTGGCGCCACCAACCATGTCACCGCTAGCCTCAACAATCTGAACATTCAGTCCGGCTATGAAAGCTCTGATGGCCTTGTTGTCGGCAATGGTATGTCTCTTCTTGTAACTCATATTGGGCATTCGATTTTACCTGCTAAGCATGCTACTTCCCCATTAAAACTCACAGATGTCCTTGTTGTTCCTCGCATCACCAAAAACCTTTTAAGTGTTTCTAAGTTAGCTTTGGATAACAATGTTTTTGTTGAATTCCATGCTCACCATTGTCTCGTGAAAAACATGCAGGGTCAGATCCTCCTAAAAGAAACCGTTGAGAACGACCTCTACCGTCTTCCCCGCCTCCCCTTGCCGCTGCCATCCCATCCCATTGCCTTCATTGGCGAGCGTGCCTCCATCTCGTGTTGGCATCATTACCTTGCCCACCACCACGAGTCTGTCTTGCCTCATCTGGTCTCCGATTTCAAGCTTCCAGTCACTACCAATAAATTACCATCAGTCTGTGGTGCTTGTCAACATGGCAAGAGTCGTTGTTTTTCTTTACCTAGTCACGTCTCTACTGCTATTAAACCTTTTGATTTGATTCATCCGGATGTATGGGGTCCTTCCCAAACAATTTCTCTCAATGGCAATAAATATTATGTTAGCTTTATTGATGATTGTTCTAAGTTTGTGTGGATTTATTTTCTATCAAATAAGTCCCAGGTTCTGTCTACAGTTCAAATCTTCATCAAACTTGTTCAAACACAATTCTCTACTACTATCAAAGTCTTTCAGACAGATTTGGGGGGGGGGGGGTGAATATCGAAACGTGTCTACCTATCTCAGGTCTCTTGGCATTGACCACTGAGTCTCTTGTCCCTATACCCCTCAGCAAAATGGGTCATTTGAGCATCAAAATCGTGTCATTGTTGAAAAAGGTCTATCTTTGCTTGCTCATGCCCACTTACCCCTTCAGTTATGGGAACATGCCTTCCATACATCGGTCTATCTTGCCAATCGGACCATCACTGCCAATCTCAATCACAAGTCTCCCCTTCAAGTTCTGTATGGGAAGCCACTTGACTATGCCTTCCTAAAGTCGTTTGGGTGTCTGTGCTATCCCTTCCTTCGGCCTTACAACACTTCCAAATTGGAATATCGCTCATCACCTTGTCTATTTTTGGGTTACAACACCAAACACAAAGGTTACATTTGTTACCATCTCCCCACAAATCACACCTACATCTCTTGCTTTGTTGTTTTTTATGAGTCATCCTTCCCATATCCCACGATGGTCACACCTAACCCTGACTCACAACATATTGCCGCCCCCTCCCTAACCCCTTTACAGCTTGCCTCGGATATTCGTACATCCCCTCTTCCCCCACATCCCTCTCCCGTCCCCACTACGCCACCCTCTTCATCGGCGTCTCCTCTCTCTCTCGCTCCTTTGTCTCATGCTGGTTCCTCGCTCTCGGTTCCTCTTGCTTTGGATCCCCTGCATGCTCAGTCAGAATCCCCCTCATCATCATCACCCTCGCCCTCCCCATCCCCCTCATCGTCTTCACCCTCTCCATCTTCCTCGTCACCATCCTTGGCCTCACCTACTACATCCTCCTCATCCCCCCCCCTCCCATTCCCCTCATAATCCCTATCCAAATGCCTCGTCCTGGTTTCGCCCACCTGACAACTCGACTCACCCCATGGCCACTCGATCACGCTCTAATAACCTCAAACCCAAAGCCTTGCAGTCCACTAAATACTCGCTCCCTGCCGCCCTCCTTGCTGTAACTGAACCCAAACTCTTCCACCAAGCCGCCAAAGATCTTCTTTGGCAACATGCTATGCAGTTAGAATTTGATGCTTTAATGAGTAACGGGACGTAGGACTTAGTTCCGAGTCATGCAGGCGCTAACATTGTTGGTTGCAAGTGGGTTTACAAGATCAAGCAGAAACCAGATGGCTCAGTTGATCGCTACAAAGCTCGTCTGGTTGCTAAGGGCTTCCATCAGGAGGCTGGTGCTGATTACTTTGAGACATTCAGCCCCATCGTCAAGCCTACCACTATTCGATTGATCCTTAGTTTGGCTCTGACTCGTGACTGACAGCTTCATCAAGTCGACATCAACAATGCCTTTCTCAATGGTGATCTTGCTGAGACCGTTTATATGGCTCAACCCCAGGGGTTTCAGGCTTCTGATCGCCCTGACTATGTCTGTCGACTCCAAAAGGCTCTATATGGCCTAAAGCAGACTCCTCGAGCTTGGTTTCACAAACTCACACATGCTCTTCTCCGTCATGGCTTCAAGGGTTGTATCTATGACTCCTCTCTATTTATTAAACGGGATAAGGGTCAGGTTATCTATGTGCTCATCTATTTGGACGATCTCATCATCACAGGTTCTCATGCTCAGTTCATTGATGAGTTTGTTGTAAGCCTCAATCGGGCCTTTTCTCTCAAGGATCTAGGCCCTCTGCATTTCTTTCTGGGTATTGAGGTTACTCGCTCCTCTAACGGCATTCATCTCAGTCAACAGAAATACACCGCGGAGATCTTGGATCGTTGCAACATGTTTGGTGCCAAGCCTATCGCCTCTCCTGCTGAGCCTGGCTCTCGGCTTGTCAGTTCAGGTGACCTTGTTGCTAGTCCTCGTTTATATCGGAGTATTATTGGTGCCTTACAATATGTCACCATCACTCGCCCGGAGATTGCCTATATATGTCGTTAATCGCGTCTGTCAGTTTATGCACAACCCTGCTGAGCCTCACTGGACTGCTGTCAAGCGAGTCTTACGACACCTTAAGGGCACCATCTCGTCCGACCTGAGCCTAAACCGGGCCGCTGACCATCGTCTGGTTGCCTTTTCCGATGCCGGTTGGGCTTTTGATCCGGATGATTGTCTCTCTCAGCATGGGTTTGCCATTTATTTTGGCGGTAATCTTCTCAATTGGTCATCTAAGAAGCAAAAGGTAGTCGCCCGCTCGAGTACGAAAGCCGAGTATCGAGCCATTGCTTTCACCGTTGCTGAGCTCATCTGGCTTCAACAACTTCTTCTTGAAATGGGCGTTCAGGTTATCCGACCTCCTATCTTACTCTGTGACAATCTGAGTGCCACATTTCTGTCAGCCAATCCGGTGTTCCATCAGTGGTCCAAGCACATCAAAATTGATTATCACTTTGTTCGGGAGCAAGTTTCTGCCAATGAACTCATTGTTCGTCATGTACGCTCTCTTGATCGGATTGCTGACATATTCACCAAGGCGGCGGGCACCCATCGATTTCAGACTCTTCGTGCCAAGCTGCATGTTCGTGCTCGATCATGAGCTTGCAGGGACGTGTTATTCTGTATATATTATATTGTAGATATATCTATGCTAAAAAGAATTTGATATGATTTGGTTTCCTAAGGATCTCTTAGACTTATTCTCCAAGGAATCCCTAATCTTGTATCTATAAATGTATTCATCTATCAATACAATCAATCATCTTTTCCTCCAAAATTATTACTTTTACAGAGAGAAATCATTTTTAAATCTGCTTGTAGTTAGATGGTGTTTGATATCTTTAGATTAGTTGTCTTCGAGTGATTGCTAAAACAATTGTATTGATTGTAGATTAGTGGATTGTCTGGCTCGGTTGGCTAATGGTAGATTTTTTTTATCTCCTAGTTAGAGGAGGGTTTTCCAAGTAAATCTTGTATCAGTGTTTGTGCTTCAGTGACGGACTTAGAAATCTTTGTAGGGGTGGGCTAAAATAATTTTTGAGAATTTTTTTTTTTGCATGTATGTATAAAAAATAATTTTTTTGTTTAAATATATTAGAAAAAAAAGAGATTTTTTTATATGTTTATATAGAAAAGAATGTTTATATTTAAATATATTGTAGAAAAACTTAAATGTATATTTAATTAGGCATTTTCAATAGAAAAAAACTAAGAGAAATAAAAATTATGAAAAAAGTGAAGCTAATGAGGATTAAGGTAACCCCCTCCCCCCCCCCCCCCTCCCTCAATAGGGGTGTGTAGAAAAACCCGAAACCGAAAACACGACACGAAAAAAATTCGAAACCGAAAAAACACGACACGATAATGACACGAACCGAGAAAACACGGCTCTAAACGGTTCGTGTTCGGGTCGGGCAAATCGCCTTGTCGGGTACCCGACACGAACCATTTAACTTTTTTTAAAAAAAAATTTTAGATAGGTAGTATAGTACTAGTAAAGGTATAATCCTATAGAAACAATAAGTTTCATTAGCTCAGTTGGTTCAAAGGGAAGCGCAAGTTCTTGGATAGATAGAGAGACCCAAGATCGATTCCCTCTCCAAGCGTTTTTTTTTTAATTTTCGGGCCCTCCTGATTAATTAAGTTTTTTGTTTTCATTTTCTTTCAGCTCTAGTTCTTATTGCAATTCCAGACACAAACAACCCTAACTTAGTTCACCAAAAAAAAAAAACCCTAACTCTTAACCCTCTCAAATCTCAATCTGAATTTCATTCGCCTAACTCTCAATCGACATTCCAAATCACTAAATCAGTTCTAAAATCGACTTTCGTTGTTCATGTGACGCTAGATCCGAAGAGGCTTGGGTCTGATTGAGCACGATTCCAACTCCTGGTTGTCATCGCAGAAGAAATCAAATTTGGCAATGATGAAGGAGAAGGTTTATGTTCTATCCTCCAATTGAGATCGAGAAGATTGAGAACGATTTCTCTCCCTCCTTGGATCCTACCAGGCTCCCATCGAAATTTCTCTGCGAGATCTCAGATCTGAGGCCGAGGAAGGAGATGAAGAGATGGAAGGCAACAAAGCTAGGAGACGAGATCTGCAACTAAGAGGTACGCCAGTCCACCACTTTGTATGAGGAGCAGAGATGAAGATTTCAAGGACGTTGTGGAAGACCGTCGACCGAGTTCATCTGAAGGCAGCCATGGTGGAAGATCTGAACAGAGAGACGAAGACCTAGCAAAGAACAGAAAAAAAAATATGGTTCGTGTCAGGTACCCGGGTATCCGACACGGATCCGAATAGCTTTACCGTGTCAGGTACCCAGCTTGAAATGGTTCATATACGGTTCAAACTATTTGGGCTAAACGGTTTCGGGTACCCGACACGATTATCTGGTTCGTATCGGGTACCCGGATGTGCCCACCCCTACCCCTCAATTACACTAAGCTCTCTTTGTGATTCAATTCCCATTTTTTACTCCTTTATCCCTAAAATTACTAAAATTTAAGAAAAGAAACCATAATTTTTTTTTATGTGTTTCTCTGAGGGGTTGCAGCCACCTCGAGCCCTTCCCTAAATCCGCATTGTGCTGCTTGGGTTGATGTCATTCTAATTTGGTTACTATTGGGTTTTCACTAGATTGCTAGTTTATTGGGGTAATTTATAGTCACCCAAATTTGTTTGTATCTATGGGCGGCTGAAAAGGCTAGGCTTTTCATATCAGATAAAAACACTAAAAATACACCAAGATGGAAGAGTTTGTTGGGATCGTTGAGACATACCTTGAGGAAGACGAGGAAGTGTTCGTATTTGGAAATTTGGTAAATACATTTCCATAGGACCTGTTCAAGTACGAAAAGTTTGCAATCGGAGGAAGGGGAGGAACCTTCTCACCCTTCTTCAACAAGTCTTGCAAATATACCCGTTGCAGGGTTACAACTTCTCCGGATTCTTTCCAAATGAAAGAAAACATCCCATCTTGGAGTACAAAAAGAGAACCGAGCTTTGATCCTGGATACCTAAATCCATACCCGTCTGCAATGCCTTCCCCAGTGAAACCACACTTAACATCAACCGGAGGCGAGTCTGAGTCTGAGTCTGTGCAATTGTTGAAAGGAAATGGTTCTGCTGAGGGCTTGTTGATATTCACTATGAACATAGCCGAGCCATTCGAATACAAGGCGTAACCTGTACCCTCAAGTATTTTGGTCGCAATCATAACTCGCTTCCTAGGCAACTGATCATGATAAGAGATTACTATAAAGAACAAGGCTTTTCTAGGTTCATCTTTGGTGGAGTTCCTTGGAGGCCAACCAAAAGTTCCTCCCCACAATCCAGCATACTCTTGGCCCGCGACTGGTGACACCATTGGTAGCTTGTACAATGCAAACATTTCTTTGTCCATACATGGCCATGCTTCATACGAAGATAGCAACATTGTTGAGGCATGTAAAGTTAGCCCTATTCTATTCCCTGGGCTTAGAAACTCATGAAGACGACCACGTTTTTCACTGTTATATGTACAATCAGTGCGCTCCCTTTCAAGCCTGTGCATTTTAATAAGAAGGGCTCGTCGCTCAAATAATTGCATTATCTCGACTTCATCCTCCCTCAAACAAGGAAATAGTGTGCTACTTGGAGAATCAGGAACCACAACGCGGACCGCTCGTGTAACTATCTTCAGCAACTTTCGTCTATCATCAAAGGACAACTTACTAAACACTAACGCCGGTGACAAATCATTTTCAATAAGCCATTTAGATGTGGAAACTCCATAGTCGTCTGACCTTGAAACTCTTCTCCCAAAACAAGCATCAAAGCATCGGAAGCTTTTTCTCTGTACCAAATCTTCCTCATCATTATTTGGCATTTCTACGTCGTCTACAAAAGCAGAAAAGTTTTCCCTCTTTTCATCGTTGTTCATTAGTTCCCTAGGATCAACTTCAAGCAATAGCACATTACACGTCTTCTCAATCGACTTTATTTCACCGGGATAGACATAGTCAATGTCTCCTTCCCTTCCATGTAAGAAGAAAGCAAACAAACCGTCTTCATCACTCACGATTTCAAACACGGGTGGCCATAAAATTGGCCCATCGTCTATACCGAGAGGGCCTACTGTTTGTGGGATAACCCGACACCCAACTCCCGAAACAAATCCAGGCATTACATAGACCAAATTGCCTACCTCCGGGTTCTGATGAACCCATATACCCATCAATGGTTTCACACTAATGAGGAATCGACAAAGTGCCTTATACGAGACAACTTGTTTACGCCACTTAAAAGGTCTCTCAAGGTCACGATACCAACTAGCTCACATTGGGGTAGCCACACCTTGTCCGAACCCATGAGGTTGTTGAGTCTTCGACAGCAGATACCGAGATTGCAAATATCCTCGGGCAATAGGGACTGACTAATAACAGAAAACACGTCGTCTCGCAAATCCATTATTATTCTTTCGCTGTGAGATTCTAAAGACATGGCTATTAGCTGAAGAACTGGCTAATCCAACAAATGGACTCTTTTCTTTTCGAAATGTTAATTAAAATCTGCAGCAACAAAATAGTGCAATGAATTAAATTACATCTTTCTATTTTTATTTTTTTTTAGAAACGGAAAAAATTTGACCATAGAGATGAGCTCTATCAGCCAAGAGCATCCTTGCGGATGAGACTACGCAACAGAGAATCATCAGGAGTCAAGAGACTGTTAGAAGCAGAAGTGATATGTGACAAGCGGTCAACTACCATTTTTGTCTCACGGAAGACATGACGAATCTCAACAGAACCAAAGAAGCCCAGCGAGACTAGACTGTCCGAGACAATCATTTCAGAGTCTCCAGTAGGCTTCCCCAAACCTTTCAGACTTTTTATTATTGTTAAGTTGTCTCCTTCAATGATAAGGTTAGTTATTTTCAGTTCTTTTGCAGCCAGAAGTCCCTTCCAGAGACCCAAACTTTCACAGCCACAAACCGAACTGATTGGTGATGGTCCGTTGCCAGTGAGAATTGGAGAACCTATAGAATCCCGAAGGATGTAGCCATAAGTGCCCAAACCATCAGCTGAGAGGGACCCATCAAAGTTTAGTTTATGAGTTCCATTTGGTGGGGGTTTCCATTTGGTTCTCTTTCTCTTTGATATTGATCTTGGTTTGTCAACATTTGTGGATGATTTTTTTTTTGTTTGCACAGTTGTCCGGGGAGTCCAAATGTGATGTTTTCCAGATAAATATTTGTTCCTTTATGAAGGATAAGATACGTCTTATGTCCGGGTTTATGTTTTCAAAAAGTGTTTTGTTTCTGAAGTACCAAATACCCCACCAAACAAAGGCCAGCTCTTGAAAACATTTTGTTCCAATTGTATTTTTGATGTCCCAGAGTGTGTCGTTCAAGTGTTCGTCTTTGCTGAAACAACCATTAATTTTCCGAAAGGTACCCGGGTTGTTTGCAATCAGGGTTTCCCTCAAAATAGGGCAGTTCCATAACAGGTGGTTTAGGTCTTCATAACAAGAGTCACAATGGGGGCAGTTTGTCGGAATACCAAAGTGCCGAGATGCTAGTCTGATAGCAGTGGGCACTCCATTCTTTAGTATTTTCCACATGAATGATTTTATTTTCGGGGGGATATCTAGTCCCCAAACCAAGTTTGTGTATGAAATTTCATGCTTTTTGTGGTTATGTATCATATCAATAGTAGATTTCGTGCTGAACCAGCCATTTTTGCTCCATTTCCAATAAAGTCTATCTACCTGGATGTGTTGTGGTATCGGTATTGTCTTGATAGTTTCAATTAGATTATTTGGAATGATGTTTTGTAAGTCTTCATGTAGTTTTTCTTGGTTCCATGTTTTGTTATCTTTGAGGGAGTGTTTTATGTTGATTGTTTCGTCTATATGTTGTGTTCCTGATATAAATGAATTTATAGGCGTTTGCCTAGCCACTGGTCTTGCCAAAAATTGATAGACGCATCGTCCCCTATCGACCAATTTAGACCTTGTTTGAATAAAGGGATTAGTTTTATTAGCTGGGTCCATTGCCAGGATGAGGTTCCATCCTTCCGATATGTTAGAATGTTTTGGTTTTTAAGATATTTTTCTTTGATTAATGTGACCCAGGGGCTAGTTGGTTCCGCTAATAGTTTCCCGAGTAATTTCATCTGAAGGGCTTTATTCATTTCCTCAGAGCTACGGAGCCCAAGCCCTCCATTTTCCTTGGTTTTACAAACCTCATACCAACCGATGAGGGGTTTATGGTTCGGCCCCTTGTTCAAGAGAAAGTTCCGGTTGATCCTATCAAGTTCCATATGAATGGATTTGGGTAGCATAAAGCATTGCATTATATGTATAGGTTTGGCTGCTAGCGTTGTTTTGATTAATGTGCAACGGCCTGCTTGTGAGAGGCAATTTGCCTTCCATCTTTGAAGATGTGACTTGGTGGTTGTTAGAAGTTCTTTGAATTCTTCCTTCGTCATTCTTCCTTCTATGAGGGGACAACCCAAATAGTTACCCATCTTAGGGGTGTGTGCTATTTCAAGCTCGTTTCTAATTAGATTTTTTTGGTGGTTGAAACATTTTTTGATGTTTGGAATTGGGATTTATGCCTATTTACCCTTTGTCCTCATAAATCTGAGTATTCTTTCAAAATTTTGTTAATTTGGTCACTGTCGATTTTGGTTGCTGATGCAAAGATGACAATATCATATACAAAAGCTAAGAACGGAATTTTCGTTCCACCGCGCATTAATGTGATTCCTAGGTGGCTTTGTGGTTTTTCCGATTCTTTTTGTAACCCACGTGCTAGAATTTCTGAAATTATTAAGAAAAGATATGGTGATAGCGGGCATCCCTGGCGTAATCCCCTCTCGGGGAAAAATATATCAGTGGGTTCATTGTTCATTAGCACCGAGTATGTGACTGTAGTTATGCATTCTTTGATCCATTCCGTGAATTTGGGTGAGAAGCCAAAATTAAACATAATTGAGAGTAAAAAGTTTCAGTCGACCATATCGAAAGATTTTTCCATGTCAAGCTTGACAGCCATCCAACCCGATTTTCCATTTTTCTTTGAGAAAGAGTGGAAAATTTCGTTTGCAATTAAGATGTTATCTTGTATAGATCTGCCAGAAGAAAAGGCGCTTTGAAGTGGATTAGTTACTTTGGGGATAACCCTTTTGAGTCTTAAAGCTAGTATTTTGGATATAATTTTATATGTTGTTGAGCATAGACTAATAGGCCTATAGTGAGATGTTGTGGTCGGGTTGTCTATCTTTGGTATTAATGCTATGAACGTATGGTTTGTCTGCTTCAAAATCCTTCCACTTAAAAAGAAGCTTTTAATAGCTTTGATGACTGATGGTTCAACAATATGCCAGTACTTTTTGAAGAAGCCAACTAGCAATCCATCAGGTCCTGGTGATTTGTCGTTGGCAAGACTGAAAACAACATTTTTAATTTCAGAATTTGTGACTTGACGGGTTAGCCATTCATTATCTTCGTTTGCGATTTCATTCCCTACATGATGAAGTAGATTGCTTTGTGTTTGTTGTCTAGGATGTTGTGTAAATCTCTGGCTAAAATCGTGTTTGATTAGGTTCCTAATTTCTTCTTCATTGTTAAGTGTTATATCAGCCGTGGTTTGGAGATGTTTTATTATGTTTCTATTTCGTCTTCCGGTTGCTATTTTATGAAAGTATTTAGTGTTGGCGTCTATGGATTTTATGTGCATTCTTTTCGCCCTTTGCCCCCAATATTTTTGTTGGAAGGAAAGGAGAGAAGAGTGCTTTGAAGTGAACCTTTTGATTTTTTTATCCAGGCTTTGGTTGTAAGCATTGCAAAGATTCTTTTGTGATTCTAGAAGTTCTGTTTCTACTTGTTTAATTTAGCGAAACACATTTCCAAAAGTTGCCTTGCTCCAAAGCTTGCTTTTTCTTTTAACCTCTTGCAGTTTTTTCGTCAATTTGAACATTTTCGAGCCAGGAGAGTCTAGCCTCCATGCAGATCGCACAATTGCTTCGTAGTCTGGTTTCGTAGTCCATGCCATTTCAAATTTGAAGAGTTGCAATTTTGGTTTGCTGTTATCCATGAGGTCCAAAGTGATCTATGCGTGGTCTGATTTAAGGAAAGCATGGCTTTTCGTACAAAGGTTCGGGAATAGTTTTAGGATAAGGTGGCTAATCAATGCTCGGTCTAGATTTTCAAAAATATTATCATTACCATGTTCATGTTTTCTCCATGTGTAATTGTTTCCACACGTTGGGGAGTCCACTAGATTATAAGTACTAATAGTATCTTGGAGTCTTGCAAATCTATTTGCAGATGGAATCCTGCCCCCCAATTTGTCGGTTGGCTCTAAAATTTCATTAAGGTCTCCTAGAATAATCAACGAGTCCTTTGCATTGTGGATATAGTCTGAGAGAGAGGCCCGGAAGGAGTTTTTGTCCTTTGCGTAAGGGGTTGCATAAACGAATAAGATTTCGACGTTAATATTAAGTGTTGTGTTTGTTTAGTTCGCCTGAATGATTCGGTCCGTAGAGTTTCTAATAGTAAAAGTTTCATTACGGAAAAGGGATTCTTTCCAAAGGAGGCAAATCCCTCCCACGAGTCCATTGGATGGACAGAATTGCATTCAGTCAAAACCCGGTTTTCTCCAACATTTGTCCGGATGAGGGTTTGTTAATTTTGTTTCGGCTAGCATTAAGATTTTTATGTGCTCCGCTTTAGTAGTTGCTTCGATGTGGGTCCAAACATTCTTTTTGAAGGCCTCTAATATTCCAAAAGCTAAACTTCATTAAAACCTTTTGAGGGGAAAATGGTAGTTTGAAGGTTGAGAACCTTATTTATTAGAGTAGAGATTCTCCAATTAATGGGGATTTTGGTTTGTTCATGATTAGTTACCCTTTTAATTTTTTATAAGCAGGGGCAGAGTTATAAAAAAATCGAATAAGATGACCTAACAATTCAGATTTCCAACCTATAATAATTAAGCTAAACACAGTATAATTAATCACCCTTTTAATTTTTTAACCATTCAATTATAAAAAAAAAAAAAATTTAAGTAACTTTTTTATTGTTATTTTCCCCCCTCCAAGCCACCAGAGCCTCAAGCCACCCTACGCCCCACACTGCCCTGCATATAAGCCATTTTTAAGCAAAAAAATATATTCTATAATTTTGATGCCCATTAGAGCTGGCAACATCTGACCCAACCCGACCGAATATGAAAATCTAGAGTCATCCGTAACCCGAATCTGACCATACTCAAAATAAACCCAATTAAACACGGACAAAACCGACTGGACCAAAACCTGGCCCGACTCTCAACCCAACCCGACTCTCAACCCAACCTAAACATAACAAAACCCGACCCGACTTGAAATTCAAGTCGGGTCGAGCCGAGCTTTGCATGTTCAAGCTTGGCTCGAACGGGAGACGAGCCAAGCCGAGCTCGAGTCCAAAAATTATACAAGCTTTTTTGGCGCTCAAGCTCGGCTCATGAGCCCAACTTGAAAATCGATCTTGGCTTGACAGACTTGATCAAGCCGAATGAACGAACCTCAAGTCATTTAAGCTCGTTGCCCAAGCTCGTTCATGTCGTCTCAATAGGCTCGTTTGAAATTAGAATCATGTGCAACTCCAAATTTTTAATATGAAATTACAATCATGTGCAGCTCCAAAATTTCAGTAATTTGTCTCTATGGATTGGGAAAATAGGAAATACAAATCCACACAAAAAGCAATCAAATAAGGAAATAAAAGAAAATAACAAACACAAAACCTAGGTAGAGGCTATAGAGGGGCAGGAAGAAAGAAGAACTGAAGAGCATATCTGTAGGAGATCTGAAGTGAGAGAAGAGGAGAGGAAGAGAAATTGATCACAAATCTAGTCGCTTGGAACAGATCTGTAGAAAGAAGGAGAAACTGAGGTCTTCATGAGGAGAAATCAAGCATGTCACTGCCTGCATGGAACAGATCTGTAGGAAGAAAGAGTCGAGGAACAGATTATTTCGGTAAGGGAGAAGCACAAGTTGCAGCAGGGCGAAGGAGGAAGTAAGGAGCTAGGAAGGGGGAAAGTAACGACGAAGATAGAACCACATACTTTTTAGTCAGAGGAGCCGGTCGCCGTTGTCGGCATAGAGAGCGGTCCCCGATTTTGTGTTAGCTCCTGCTCAATTCTGCCGATTTCGTCTCACCTACTTCTCGATTTCGAACCGAGATTTACTCACTTGGAGTCTTGGCCGGCCCGTTGTAACCTAGGGTTTGTTTTCCTCACCTCAATTTTAAGCGGTAGAGAAGGTGGAGGGAGGTGGAGATAGGGAAAAAATTTCCTATCTTGTGAGAGGAGGTAGGTTAGGTGGAGGGAATTTTCACCCTTCCACCCCTTAAATGAAGGTGGAGGAGGTGGGAGAGAAATCACTCCCTAGTCTTGTGAGTCTTGTGTGAGTTGGGTTTGAGATAGATAATCATTATTGTATATTTGTATTGATTGTATAAGCTAATAAGTGTATATACAATATTATACTCCAAATTATATAATGGTAAATAATTTAGACATGGAAGATAAATAGATAATAATTTAATAAGTGTACAATATTTTTATATGTTAATAAGTTTATATATTTGTATAATTTAATAAGTGTATCTATTTGTATAAGTTAATAAGTGTATAATATAATTATACTCTAAAGTATAAACTAATGAATATTCAATCGAACAATTTAAAATGAACACTAATGTGAAATTAAAACTTCATTTAGAAGGATTAAGGGTTATATACTTATAAGTTTTATTTATAATTTTATATTACTTTGTATATAAAAATTAAATTTGGGAAGATTCGGAAGACTTTAAATGCATCAGATCCATCGATGATATAATATTAATTATAATGAAAATGTACATACTAATCGAACATGAATAAAAGGATTAAGATTATCTACTTATCTTTTCAGTTTTCGGCTAATATAAATGGATTTCTTTTTATAGATATAAGTATAATAATTCTATTAGTTTTCATAACATTACCATTTGTCCATATTCTATAATTTGCATGAATTATGAATTATGATTATTTTTTATGGAAAGAATAATCATAATTCATTTGCAGGATGGCGGAATGGAAATGAAAGGGGGCTGCATATGCATTTGTCCATATTATGAATTATGATTATTTTTTATTGAGATGATGTTAAAAATCCTAAAATTCCGACCAATAAATGCTGGTAAAAAAAAAAAAAAAAAAAAAAAAAAAAAAAAAAAACAAGAGGGAGAAGGATAAACAGCACAGGCAGCGATATGTTAGCAGTCAACGGAACTTACAAGGCACTGTTAACGGTCAACAAGGGCAAGCTGGTGACGATGGGTAAGAGTGGCTGGTGGCCGGAGAAAGGCGTGTTGGTGGCTCCGACTGCAGATCGAATTCATTTGCAGGATGGCGGAATGGAAATGAAAGGGGGCTGCATATGTATGTATGTATGTATTTGTTATGAGATAAACAAAATGAGGCATATATATTCAAGGATGATATCACAGAGGCCAAATCAATATAGCTTACCACGTCTACGAGACTCGGCAAAAAATGAACAGAGGAATTGAGGTGGCATGGGGTGCTTTATCAATTTATGTTGTAGAGTTCACACTTCACACGTCTTTAGTAGGAGAAGATGTCCTTTTTATTAATGGAATTTTGTGATGATGAATCAAACTTGAGCAAGATTAAGATCAAGTTTGATAGATCTGAATGTGAATGAAGAGCAAGAAACAAGAATGAAAGAGAGAGATGTACTTAGAGTCAACTTCTTTGATTCTAACAACCTCCTTTGATGCGAACAACCTTGGTTAAGATATCAGCAGGTTGATCCTTAGTTAAGATGTACTTAGTGTCAACTTCTTTATTCATCACCATGTTTCTTAACAAATGACAATCCGATCCGCCTCTATATGCCTGGTTCTCTCCTGGAACATAGGGTTTCTAGAGATGTGCAGAGCTGCTTGATTGTCACAGAAGAGCTCCACAGCATGAGGTTGCTCAACTTTTAGATCCTTGACCACCTTGATCAACCAAATCAAGCCAGAACAAGTCATAGCCATTGTTATATATTCTGCTTTTGCAGTGGACATGGCGACAAAGGATTGCTTCTTAGTTCTCCGGGATATAAGTGCATCCCAACAAGAAGCAATAGCCAGTGAGTGACTTCCTTGTCATGGGACAAGCTTGCCAATCAGCATCACAGAACCCTTTGAGCTTCAAGTCTGATTTGCTCAGGAGAAAGATTCCCTGTCGTAGAGGTTTCTTAATGTACCTTAGAAGATGCTTCTCCGCTTGCCAATGAACTATACTTGGGTTCTGCATGAAATGACACAATATGTGAACTCAGTAGGTGATATATGCCCTTGTCACAGTTAAATAGATCGGCCGGCCAATGAGCTTTCTCCTTCACTTGTCAGTTTGCAATGCACATCCAGAGGTGTGGACAATGGCTTTACATTTTCCATTCCAACTTCCTCTAATAGCTCTATGGCATACTTCTTTTGATTCAGCCATATCCCTTCATGATTCCTATCAATCTCAATTCCTAAAAAATATCTAGTGTGACTCAAATTCTTGATATGAAAATGCTTGTGCAAATGCTCCTTTAGCTTTTCAATTTCTTCTTTGTTGTTTCTTGTGACGATCTTGTTATCAACATACACTAGCAAAGCAGTAAAGGTGTTCCCAGTTTGTTTAATGAACAAAGCATGGTCAGCTTCAGGTTGAACAAACTCACCTAGCTTGATCACTTGAGCAAACTTGGTGAACCATTGCCTTGGTGCATGCTTTAACCCATACAAAGATTTATTTAGCTTACACACTATTTTGATCTTGTGATCATCCATACTACACTCCTGAGCACAATCCTTCATCCATATAGGTGGGTTATGAGGTCGAGAAGATTGTCTAGGAGCCACTTCAGTAGGCTCAGATGATATAGATGTTTCAAAATCCACAAAATCAGTTGGATCCAAATCAGAGGGTATAGGTAGAGAAGGCTCTGGTGTATTGGTATCCAACTCTGCAGGAACAACAATTGGTTTTGCAGGCTGCTCAAGAGTGTGTGGAGAGGATTAGATGCAATCATAAGGGAAGTAGTGATCGATCAATGACATCAGATAGAGATGTAATTGGCACATGGGCTCTCTGTGTATTAAACTGAGAGTATGAAAATATGTGCTCAAAGAAAAAAACATCCCTACTGACTTGACATTTTCCAAGCTTTACATTGTAGACTTTGTAGCCCTTTTGAGCATAAGGGTATCCCAGAAAAATACAAGGGTGAGATCTAGGATGAAATTTCTTGGTTGTGGGTTCAGTAGATGTGGAGATATAGCATAGACAACCAAAGGTTTTAAGGTGAGAGTAGTCAGGTGTACGTTGAGCCATATATGACCTCATGAGGGGTTTTGTTTTGAAGAAGGGGGTCAGGAAGTTTATTGATGATGTAGGTAGCTATGAGAATACAATCACCCCAAAAGAACATGGGAAGGGATGATTGAATCATAAGGAAACGAGCAATATCAAGTATAGAATTCTGTTATTTAACATCGGTTCATTAACATCAGTCGGAAAAACCTGCCATGCTAAACAGTTTTTTGACATCGGTTTCTTTTTTTATGATGTAAATAAAAGTATAGACATCGTACCATTTATTTGACAGATGTTAAAAATGTGTTTTAAAAAATTTTTAGAAAGCGCGGAAGGTGTTTCTAAAATTAATTTGAACACCCGCTCAACAATTTTAGAAGGCGCTTCTTTGAAAACAAAACACAATCCCTTGTTTAAACGAAGGGTTACCACTTACCATACGTGAAACCTATCTCTCGCCTCCCTCCCTTTCTTCTCCAAACACCGGATCTAAAAACACAAAGCTTCTTCCTCTTGTTCCTGCTTCTATCAATGGCCCTCAAAAGAGAAGTGCAACACATCTCCACTGGTAAGCTTCTTCCTCTTCTCCCAATCTCGGATCTGCGATGAGACTGGCGTTTTTGTGCTTCTCCCTGTCGATGGCAAACTACAACACATTTGGGGCGACACGATTCCTATCCAGATCTACTGCCATGAACCCGAAATCACAACTCTCTCTTCCTTCCCCGGTTCTGGTTACTCTCTCTCGCTCTTTCCCCTTAAATCTAATGAGTAGATTGGTCGCACCTCCTTGTTTGTCCGAACCGGTGATTTTTGCGACTTTAGCCCGACCTTTAATTGTTCAATTTTAGGTTTTTTTGGTTAGGGTTTTCACTTGTTACTTCTCCATCTCTAACAGGCATACAAACATTAGGAATTAGGCTTCTTGAAATTAGACAGTGGAACGGGTCTTGTCAGTCTCTCTCGCTTTTTTGGTTAGGGTTTTCACTTGCTCCTCTTGAGATGCATAGTTGGTCTCGTTATGGTATTCCAAATGACTGATCTGTCTATGGTTGACACTGAAATGTTGGGAACTTCCCTTGCATAATGCAAATGGAGCACAGTTAACTCGTGCAGAAGGAAAATGTCGCATTTGTAGTTGATTTTTTTTTTAAGTTCTTCAGTTTGTGCAAGTGAACTAACTCCCTTCGTTTAGGAGTTATAAATCGACATGACAGATTCACAAATGCCAAGCTTGTGTAATTTATAGGATCTGTGGTATTGCTCTACTTTGAATTCCATTAAGCATACACCTCACATGTTTGAGATGTATGACATTGTGGTAGATTCAATATAGAATTCTTGTAGTGGCAAAAATAGTGGCATTTGGAGGTTGGACTTACGTGGCTATCCTATAATTTAGATCTGAATGCGTATAATGATATACTTACAGGCGTAGTGACTGGTGAGTGTGGCTTGTTGTTGTAGGTCGAGTATGACCCACACAGTTTTTGTGTGATTGTGTTGAATGTCTTCTATTTTGTATTTCATTTTCTTCTTATCATTTCCACACTACTCCTTGCGGCTTCACTTCATGTGAAATATGAATGAAGGATACTAACCAGCTCCTTATAGACAATAATATATTCCAAGGAAATTGAAAGTTTTCCTTTCTTTTCTTATCCGTTTTAATGTAAATAAGCATGTTTCCTCGTTTCATTATGTTTTTAGTTTTCATCAAATGATCAGTTTTCTTAGGGTGGTGTCTACTAGATTTATTCTTTTAAGATACAAATGAAACAAAATTGTTAAAATAAGCCTACTTATGCTTTTGTTAACTTTGCTGCAGTATTGGGAGAGGGCTGAGTTTCCATTCCATATTGTTCCAAAGGTTAGCACTCTACATGTTGCTGGCGGGACAATCAAGGTATTTTAGGCATTACAAAGCTTAGCATTCCATATTGGGAAGTCTGCATTTGCACGTTGATAAATTTTTCGAGGTCCGATGACTACACATTTTCTTGCTGCCTTGAACATGAAGTTTATGATTGTGCACCTCAACTTTTTTGCACTATTATAGGCTATTGGTATCGTCGTTCAGAATGGTTATGGTTTGATAGAGACTTCTCCTGCTGTTGCCTGCAGACGGGTCTCCTGCAATGTAATATACCCTAGAAGGGCTGTGATGCATCAGTTTCTAATTTAAACCAGTTTTATGTTCTAATCTACATGTCAATCTTTCACAATGCCAGTCATTTCACTTGACCTGAGAATAAGTGTTACTTATGTTATGAAGGTGCTGGGGTCAGTAGGCCATACACTGCAGCACGTACCAGATGAGTACTTCTTCTTCTTCTTTTGCTATTCTTAGTTTCCTATAGGTAATCAAACTATGGGGTATTTATTCCTCAAAAAGGATGATTTTTTTCTCCCTGTAAGAATGGAAGTGCTAAGCAGTTCTTCATTTTTTTTCCAGAATTTAATAGCAAGATTATTCTTTAATGGAGCATAATCTATTTCCCTTTTACATGGTTTGAAAAACTTGTAGGGTTATATTACCTTTGTAACTTTTTTATTTTGATTTTTGATGTTCTCTTACAAGTTTGCTTGCACCAAAACTAAATGTAAAAAAGAAGAAGAGGAAGTTCACTTATCAATATGGAAAATACTAAAGATTTAGACATTGCAGTAAGAGGGAGTTGATGGTTATGGGACTGTGTTCAGTTTAAATTTTAGAAATAAAGGAATGAAGTGCTTGCTTCCAAATCTGCCCACTAATCTAGAAGGTATTTTACTTGATTGAGCCAGAGGAGCTTCATATTCTGTTCAAATCTCCCAGCAACCTCATTGCTATCCTAATTATGTGTAAGTCAGAAACGTTAGCCTAATTAGAAAATATTTATTGTTGAACTATGTGAAATCTTAGAATCGGAAGAGTTACTCTCCACATAAGGGCTTTGGCTTTGTTAATACCTCACTGAGATTTCATGCATATTTTCTTAGGTTATGAACTCTATAATAGTTTATTAGTTTCATTGTCACAATGGATTTGATTGTGCCTTTGCATACAGATGGAGATTATGCAAGCAATCAGCTTTATGTATGTTCGCCCTCCTGGTTATAATGCTGAGAGTGCAAAAGTAGCAGAGGAAAGAGCTTTCACTTTGTGGTTCATGGTAAGTTTTGAATCATTTTCCTTTTTGTTTGTATTTTCCTCCTCCTAGTTAATATCTAAATTTTAAACAAACCTCCATCTTTGCTCATTCTTACTTTGGAATCTAGTAAATTTGTAGTTATAGTTTACTTGATTCAATTGAATTTAATGATTGATCTATTAAATTTGTCTCCCACTATGTTAGGAGGAAAGAGCTTTCACTTCTTACTGAGAAATTCTGGTATTTTTACCGATGGTATTCAGTTTTTGGTGCTGTTTTGGCTACATTTAGAGGTAGTTGGTTTACTGATTTAGGATTGTTCTGCAGCTTAGGTTGGTAGCTAGATTGGCATCCAAAATTTGGATTATTTCTGTCATGACAGCGTACACCCTAGTCCTACCAACAGTTTTGACTCTTCTACTTTTTCTTTGATCTTAATAATAATAATACACCTTACAGTTTCCCTTTTGGTTTTGGGTATGGGCCAAATTATACTTCATGCTTTCGGTTAATACAACTTTATTATTTCTAGTTGTATGATTGAAATGGTAACATCAGTATTAGTATTTTTTAATTCATTTGCTATTATCTCTCTCCAGGGATCGAATGTTTTCATGAGGCCCAACCCTGATCGACATGCTGATGCTTTCAAGAGAGAGGATTGCTGGAATGATCTGGAGCACTACAAGGAAATCGGTGAGTAAACGCAGAAAATACCTTCAAAAGAGGAAAACATAGTGAAAGTACCTCCAGCTTTCATCATATAGTGTTGCCTTTTCATGTACTTCTTTCCGGTTAGACTTGGTGTTATCTTAGAAGAAAACAGAGTGAAAATTAACAAGGTGATTCATGCTTGGTCTTTTTAAGTTTATGCATTGAAGCTGAATAAATGTCTTTTTAAGTTTATATAATAAAATTCTATCTAATTTAAAGCCTATTAGCTCAAATGGGAGAGCATTGCGTTCAAACACAAAGATGCGGGTTCAAATCCCGCATAGGCTACAATAATAAAAAAAAAACAAAAATATATCATTTCACATCGGGTAACAGCCGATGTCTTTCTAAAAAACAAATCGATGTCTATGTTGGTGATGTAAAAAGTTAAAACTTTTGAACATCGGGTAATAGCCGATGTCTTTGTATGTTATAACATCGGTTATATTTTATAAGCGATGTTATAGGATAACAAAGACATCGGATTTAACATCGGGTTTTTACATCCCCACATAGACATCGATTTTTTTTTTGAAAGACATCGGCTATTACCCGATGTTAAATAACAAATTTCTAGTAGTGTATGTACCTATGTTTTCTTTTAACTTTAGCATTTTGCTGTGGAGTGTCTTTCCAAGAACATTGGTGAAGGATGCCTTTGTCTTGAAGAAAGGATTTGACAGAGGCATTAAAGACTTCAGAACCCCGAAATCGGCCTGAAATTGAGTTTCAACAAGCTTTATAAAGGATTGAAGATGATGAGAGACTTAATGTTTGTTTTTCATGAGAAAAGCCCATACACCTCAACTCTTGTCATCAACTATGGTAAGAAAATAATGAAAGCCATGATGAGTTTGATTCTCATAAGGACCCCAAACATCACAATGTAAAACTTGAAAAATGCATTCAGCATGAGATTTACTATATGAGAATGTGTTTCTGGTCTGCTTTGCCATAGGACAAATAGAAAATACATGCTCAGATGAGCTATCAATATCAATGTGAATAGCATAAATGTGTTTGAGTTTGACAAAAGGTATAAGATTCCACAAGGTTGTACTACTTAGAATGCAATTATTATGCTTGGGTAAAAAGATAGGTAAAGGATTAAAGTCTAAATGAGGTATAGTAGTTGCACTGAATTTGTAATCTAGAGAAATGGTTATGTCAGGATCCATGTAGTACAACCCTCCATTCTGATTACCAAATGCAATTATCCTCTTCTTTGCTCGCTCCTGAACAAGACAAGTATCAGGTTGCAAGATTACATTATAGTTTAAATCAATGTAAACTTAACTCAATGCAAACTTTGATCATCACCAATTGCTGATGATCAGCTAACAAACGAGCTAACTTCTCACTGTTGTCTTGATAGGAGCCCATCAATCCTTGAGAGGAGAAACTACAAATCCAGGTGCATTGGCCTTATGATATCCCTTCTGATCACCATACTTCTTGAATTCTTTCTTCTTTCCATCTTGACCTTAACTCGGGTGAGGCTTATCTTTGCTTTTGTAATGCCACTCAGGGTATCCAATCAATTCCCAACATTTCTCCATCTTGTGGTTGCCATTGTAGTGACCACATCGATCCTTTCTAGTCTTTGATTTCCCAGAGTTGTTGGCCATAAGGGCAGTACTTTCTGTTTGCCTAGTCTTGAACTATTTCCTGCTCAGATCATCTTGCAACAATAGAGAATGAGTTGTACTGAAATTTGGCAAAGGGACTGTAAGCAAGATCTATCGTATGCCATTGTCATATTTCTCATTTAGCCCCATGAGAAACGTCATAAGCTTTGCCTCCTCATCAGCATCTTCTTGTTGCTTTTGTAGATCACACACACAACCACCATGCTTGCACACAATAGGACTAAAAATCGAAGCTAATTGCTACCAGTAGCCTTTGAGCTGAGTAAAGTATTCGGTGAGAGAAGCATTACCTTGCTCGCAATCCAAAATCTGTTTCTTGATCTGATATATCAATGGTCCATTATTTTGACCATAGCTTTCCTCTAGATCCCTAGCTCCACATTTCATACACAGTTTCATACTCATCAATGGAATTATAAATTTCTTTTGAAACCGTGCTCAAGATCCACGAACACACAATATCATTGGATTAGATTCTCATCATTTCTAGCAATGGATTCATCAAGGATCCATACCTTGTTTTTCATCGAAAGGGCCTTCATCATTGACCTCTTCCATAACTTGTAATTTTCGCATGTAAGCTGAATTGTGGACAACACGAGACCAGAATTGTCCGATGGATGAATGACCATCGCGCTTTGCAGATTAGCAACGGTAATTCATTCACTTTGCAGTCGTTCTCCAGACCTTTCGCCATTTGGAGTCATCATGGCTGCGAATAACCGAGCTATGAAACACGAAGCTTTGAAAATGCAAAAAGAATAGAGCACAATCACAAATCGAGAACGCGAGGCTCTGATACCATGATGATGAATCAAACTTGAGTAAGATTGAGATCAAGTTTGATAGATACGAATGTGAATGAAGAGAGAGAGAGAGAGAATCAGTTGTGTTGTGTTTCACATTCAGTAGGATTGAAAATATGTTTACAAACAGAACAACACAAGGCTATTTATACACGATTACACCACGTGGATCACTAACAGCTCTTTGATTCTAACAACCTTCTAACTGAATTGACCAACATTTGACTTAACTTGCAACCTCTTCAACATTTTGTTAACAAAAATATGGGATTTTGAGGTACATTTTGTAAAGTTATCCTTATAATAATTAATTATAGGATTTATATCAGTATTTTTATTTGTTTTCTTAAAAAGTGTGAAATTACGCTCTCTATTAAAAAATATACTCCCTCCATTTTTTACAAGTCATTTACTATTTATGCACGTTTTCTTAGAATGATAAAAACTATAGATATTTTTTTAAATTTTTTTTAATAATCTCATATTTATTAGTAATGAGATTATTTTTACAAAAATTATTTAAAACAGTTAACAAAACATGCGTGAATAGTAAATGACTTATAAAAAAAGAAGGTCAAATTGCAAAAAAATCATTATTTAAATGACTTTATTCACCAATCAACCACCCTCGAATATATTCCGTCCAAATATAGGTTAAATTTGATTCACCCATTACAAGGAGCATTTGCTAGCATCCAAATGGTTTCTTTCTCCGTACTAGTCAATAATGGACTAACAGATCTGTTCAAACCTGAAAGTGGATTGAGACAAGGAGACTCACTATCTTCATTTCTCTTTATACTGGGTCATAAATCCTTGCACGAAAATTGAAAGCCAAAACAACGCAAGCTACAAATCAAATAGGGTTTAGTGTGAACCAAAGAGGATCACATTTTTTGTCTTTGCTGACTACATTATTATATTTGCAAAAGTGAATCAGATTTCTTCTACTAAAGTCAAACAAATTATTGACAAATATTGCCTCATATCAAGATAAAAAGTTAATTTTCATAAATGCATTCTATGTGACAAACATTTGGGTTTTCCCATAGTGAACATGAAGGTAAACAAAACCACATTTGACTAAATTGCCTACAAAGCAAATGAATAGAGAGCTAACTTGATTTCCCAACAGGAAGAATAAACCTTATTAAAGAATAAACCATTGTTGATGGTGTTGGAAAATTTAGGGGAAACGGGATATATTACACCAGTTTCAGCTCCGAAATAGGCATATAAAATTCAACAAGTCGGTCAGAAGCAAATGATCGTTTGTTTCCGTATTAATGCAGTGTTTCAGACTCTGTTTAGTGTTTGCTTAATCAAGTGAATTTTGTGTACATGGCTCTAAGCTATAACGCAAATAGAAACCAAGGTCTTGTCTTGTACATTCAAAATCAATGCTCTTATCGTCGAGAAAACTTCATAAATAGACGACTCAAGATTTGGGCTTCTTGTGAGCTGATCGCTCTTTACCATCCTTCAGCTTCCGCTTCTCTTGAGAAACAAGAGATGCCAAGGTATGGTCGATTTCTTGCCTCATCTTCTTCAGATCGCTTTGCTGGGTCGTTTTCTTTGAGTCGTCTAGAAAGCTCTTCTTGTCCTTTTTGGTTGGAGGAGGTGCATCAGACTTATCAGGGACAAATTCCGCAAGAAAGTCCTTGTAAACAGACATTTTGGACTTTTGGCTATTTCGCCATTGCTCCGGTCTTCTGGCATATCTGTTTGGGGCATGTGGAGAGGTTAACTACTTTCAAACCCCAAAAATCAAAGATATACTGTACGAGAGAGAGAGAAAGAAAGCAAGCAAGAGGCCATGGTTAAGTTTTTGCGTTGTACACAAGCGTGCAACAAAAAGCTTACCCGTCAACATCAAAGCTTCTCAAAAGACCAGGGCCTTGCCTTGTCCGGGAAAGTTCTTTTTGAACAGTAGCTAACTCAGAGACTATCACTTCTCTGAGTGGTACGCCGCTGGCACTAAAACACTTGTCCACTGTGAAAGACCCCGACGGATGCATGGCAAGCTCCCCAAAGTGACCCTTCAGCCTTCAAAATTAGAATCCAACTGTCAGGAACAAACTTATTCACATTCAATCCTTAAACAAGGAATGCAAGTGTGTGGGAGGAGAGAGATGAACATACTTCCCAACCAACTTCATCTTCTTCTTTTCTGAAGCAGTTGAGGACAGAAAAGATTCAATAACTCGTGCTCCGCCAACATCCTTCACTGCCATAGCAACATGGTTGCTTTCCATGGATGTAATACTTGTTATATAGGGCTGTATACATTGCTGAAAAAAAGCAAATCTGAATTCAGATATCTGTTATTACTCAAAAAGAACAATGAATGACATGAGGACTATATTTGGAAATGGTTGCCTTGTACAGTTTCAAAATCGAAAAAGAAACAAGAATAAGCCTACATACACTAGGGTACTTGAATATTAACTGCAGGATCAGAGATCCCATGATCTGCACTTTTGAACCACTTGGCCAGGTCCAGTTAGCTTTATCATTGCTGTGGATGTAACTATCGAGAAATAATATTCGAGGAACAATGCATTTGGAGGGCTCATTTCCAGAGGTTACAGAAGCAGCAAGACCCTTAGAGCACTGTCAAAGTAGTAAGCAACAAAATCATAAGGCAAACGACGCCGCCAACTTGGCAACTTATGCTTAAAAGTAGAAATATGAATAAGGAAAAGCAAATTGATGATTAAAAGGTAAGAAATTATTAAACCTTGTCCGTATTAGTTTGAAGCCTTTGACATGCAGCAATTACAGAAGCAACAACTCCTGATTTACCCATTTCAAGAAGGTCCTTAAACTTTGATCCAAGTTCCTCCCAAATCATTTCAATCTAGAGAGCAAGACAAGAAGAATTATCATAATCATATGATGGCGCGTTAGTAGACAATAGCATGAATGTCATTCGACAAGAGAAACAATGTCATATGAGGAAGTTAGATGACACAACGTGTTACAAATTCACCTCTGCTAATCATTCTCATTTAAAAAAGAACAATATCCACAATATAATACTCCCTCTGTTAATTAAAACTTGTCGTTTACTATTCATGCACGCTTTTTTAGAACGATAAAAACTATATAAAATATTAACTTTTTTTTAAATTTGTTTTTATAAATTCATACTTAATAGTAATAAGTATGATATTATTTAAAAAAATTATTAAAAAAGTTAATATTTTATATAGTTTTTAACACCTAAAAATGCGTGCGTGAATAGTAAAACGTCAAGTTTTAATTAACGGAGGGAGTAGCAGAAAAGGAAATTACATACTTGAGTACTAGATCTTGCATGAGCAATCAAGGCTTGGACCACAAAGTTTCCGGAGGGATGGCATGATAGGTCAAATAAGGAGTCCTTGAAAACTTCTACAAAGATCTCGTTATATAAGACATCTGGAGCCACTTCCACTATGATCTGCAAAAAATAAAAATAAAAATCAACGTGGGACTGGGGCAGGTGAAGTGTTACGGCAAAGACAAATCAACCAACATCTCCTGCTCTGTAGTCTTTACGATATAAATTCATTAAATGACTAAACGGGCAGGAGTGGATTTTTTTTCCATGTATAAAAGTAATGCATGAAAACTTGTTAGAGATGATCAAGCTCCATCAATCCAACAGAGAAAAAGATCCAATTAAACTTACTTCCATTAAATGACTGAATCCATTTTCTCTGACCAAATACTTGATATTTAGCGCCATAGATGATGTAATCAACCTCTCCTTTTCTATATTTTCCGCGCAACTTCCCAGAACTACTGGAATTATTGATAACAAGTCTCGATCTTGGCCAGCTAAAAGCTTTAGAGCAGTCTGTGGTTGAGACACAAGATCCATTTAAGCTTACAAGCAACATAAAAAAGATAAGAAATGTGAGCTAGTACAGATCAAGGTTGATAATATGATTAGGAGGAAGAAGCAACTTGCCTGCAGAACCAAACTGCTATACTGGTCCGTTCGTAGGAGTGCAATGTCAGTCTTACTACATTTTAACATTTCTGAAACGAGGAATTTGAGCAACTCGGGAAATCCCTGGTGTACAAACTGTGGGTTGTTGGCCTCTCCCTTGTCAGCGGTGAGATTCAACCTTTGAGCTAAAACTGTGGCAGATTTTACAGTGTGAAACTCTGAATTTGAACGAACTCCTTTGCAAAGACAAAGCAGACTTCGAAGAACATGAGATCCATGGCAGTTACACATCACATCTACTGGCTTCAAAGCCATATTCTGATCAGAAAATATCAACATCGGCCATCAGTAACAAATCAACCAACCCCCGTTTGTTATTCAGAAAGGAAAAGTGAATCTAGTCCATATGTTTAAATTATGATTCACTGATAAAAATTGTGACCATTACCCTCTCATTTTTCATACAAAACTTGTTTTTCTTGAACCATTTCACCCTTTCCTCATTTAGACTCACATAGAGACAGAGATATAATCATTCACACATATAAGATTTGATTCCTTTACATTCTCTACCTCCTAACAAACAAGCCCCAAGTTTACCTTTCTAAAATACTGAATCAATTACAGTGACATGAGATAGGAAGGTGCAACTAACAGTAACAGTAATCCGAAAAACACACATATAAGATTACCTTTCTAAAATACTGAACAATTTAGACTCACAAAAAGATATAGAAAAGATTACCTTTCTAAAATACTGAATCAATTACAGTGATATGAGATAGATTACCTTTCTACCTCCTAACAAACAAGCCCTAAGTTTACCTTTCTAAAATACTGAACCATTTCACCCTTTCCTCATTTAGACTCACAAAAAGATATAATCATTCACACATATAAGATTTGATTCCTTTACAATCTCTACCTCCTAAGCCCTAAGTTTACCTTTCTAAAATACACTGAATCAATTGTAGTGACATAAGAATATAAGATAGAGAGGTTCAACTAACAGTAACAGGAATCCGCAAAACACACAATGAGTACCTGGCAAATCAAGGTCAGACACTCGTTAATCATAGGGCGGAACTCCTCTTCCTGCGCATAAATAGCTAGAGAGTTTAGAGCTGTCTCGGCCACATGTGAACCCGACCTATCAGTCGCAATGCGAGGAAAGTCCTTGGCACATGATCTAAGAAAACGACAAAGATTATCGGCATCACATCCCTCCAGGAGCATTTGCATGGTGTGGCTTATGATGTAATCGGTGGCGAGCTCAACTTCTTTACCCCTAGCTTCTTCCAGGGCATTTCCACAAACATAGGGTCGCTCCTCCACGTCAACATTGCCGCCTTCCAAAACATTAGCAATTTCAGCAAAATACTTTGCTGCTTCAGGATCAACCTGCTTCCTACACGATTTCGAACTACCCAAATTGGCTTCTATACAGCAACATACTCAAATTCATATCTTATCACTCCGCCATTCTCAAAACCTAGAATCAAATACAGCTACTTTTATCGAATAATTCACTCAAATTACCTGATGAAAGAGGGCTCCATGGCTGAGGGATCTTGCTTGCTTGAGAAATTTCGATCGTTTTGGGGTTTTTCTTTCTTCCAACCGGAAGAACCTCCATCAGACATATTATGTGATTTTGTTTCCTTTCTACCCATGATGGATTCCCTCTGGTCTTTCCCTATGAAAACTATCGTACTCAGGAAACAGCCCGTTCCCACAACGGAAAGACCTCTGCTTTTCTCAGTAAATGAAAGCTTGAACACCTTTAACCGATATAATACAATACAGAAAGGATCACTGAAGTTGGATTCGTGAAGAGCGGGGATGTAAGGAAGGAGAGGGAGAAGAACAACTTACAGAGAAGAACTGAACAGAACGAGAGAAGAAGGGTCTCTCAGGCTTGAGTTGGCGTTGGTGGCGGCATAGAGAAGAAGATCAGACGAGAGGCCAAGGGTTTGGCCCATTTAATCAGTTAAGTCCAATACGAAAACCCAAAAGTTGGCCCAATTAATTGAAACAAGCTAGTAATAATTATAATAAGATTATCTTCCTAAAGTCTAATGATAAGATATACAAAAAAATTATCTAAAGGGGGGATAGGAAGTTCTGGAAAAGAAAGGATAGTTTTTATAAAAACTATACAACTAAGTTTTTCATATTGTTAAAGGTATTTACAAATCGATCCAAATAATTAATTAAGGATCAATAGGTCACGACGTCGAATCCTTCCTCCTCCTATTAGTAATGATCTAAATGTCTACCTATGAACAAAAAAAATAGATAAACGAAGGATCCATTATCATTCATATATCAGTAATGATCTAAATGTCTACCTATGAACAAAAAAAAAAGATAAACTAAGGATCCATTATCGTTCATATTTCAATTGCAACCATCACCTTCGTCGTGATGATTTCAAGTTGTTTGTTCTTATTTTCGATATATTTTTATGGGATTACAACTAAAACTTCATCGCTATAGGTAGACCTAGTGTTTTAAAAAGTGCTAGGCGGATCCTAGACGGTGAGGGGTGTCTAGTGCCTAAGTGGCACTTAGATGCCGCCTAGGCGGTTAAGGCGGGCATCTAGACATGCGTAGGCACCCGCCTAGCTCTAGACAGAAGGGGGTTGCAGTTGCGAGTCTCCTAGCGCCTAGGCGGGATTTTTAGAATAGTGGGTAGACTTGTCATTCGGATTGAGTTCGGGTTCGGGTCATTCAGGTCCCATGTAGATTCGGTTTCAGATCAATCGGGTTTTCGGTTGTTCCGGGTCGAGCCAAACTGGGTTTTGTCCCGGGTTCGGGTTAACCCAACGAGTAAAAAAAAACTCAACTTTTTTTTTAAAGAATATTAAAATATTATCAAAATTAAATTATAATATAAATATGTCAAATTAAACTCAATAAAAATATTATAATCAAACTTATATATTTTATTATCATTATTATTATTATATAAATATTTTAAGCATAAAAAATTCATATTTATAAACATAAATGTTCTAAACATATTATAATTATAAAATATATACGTTATTGAGCTTACGAGTTAACTTAACAAACATAATTGCATGACGAATCTGAGTAGGGTCTATCTTGTGTCTGTGTGGCGTCTACATTCACCGGGTCGATTTTGACCCAACGGGTCATTAGGTCTTGACCCTAAAAGTACCAAGTAATTCGGGTTCGGGTCGATTTCGGGTATTCAGATTGAGAGGGATAGGTCTAAAAATCTAATTTGGTTGTCTCAAAAGGACTATTTGATCAAAGTACTTGACATATTTCATGCTTCATCTGCTAAACCTTCTCTTATGCCCTTAGGAGGGCACTTTTGACTTAACCAAAGTTAAGACTCCCTTATCTGTGAAAGAATCTGAGCTTATGAAAAACATACCTTATGATGTTGTTGTTGGCTCTGTCATGTATGCTATGATATGCTCTAGACCCGATCTTGCTTTTGTTGTGAGTGCCCTTATTCGTTTTATGTCTCAACCTGGAGAAAAGCAGTGGGCAACCATGAAGTATCTCTTGAGATACTTAAATGGAAGCCTCAATGTTGGTCTCAAATACAATAACCATGCTTCTAGCACTTCCTATATGTTCACATGGGCTGGGAATTGTATATCTTGGAAGGCTTAACAAAAGCCTAGATTTGCTCTATCTTCAACGGAAGCAGAGTATATAGCTGCTACAGAAGCTTGCAAAGAAGCTATTTGGTTACAAGGTCTGCTGAAAGAGATTGAAAGGAAATCTTATACTTCAGCGATCAACAATTACAACTAGAGTGCTCTCTACTTATGTAGAGATCCCATGTACCACGAGAGGACAAAGCACCTTGATGTTTGTTTCCATTTCATCATAAACAAGGTTGAGAAGGGAGTGGTACAGGTGAAAAAGATTGATGGTGAACACAACCCTGTTAACTTTGGCACTAAGATAGTGACCACAGAGAAGTTCATCTTCTGCATGGACTTCCTTCATGTGGAGGATGTCACCACTTAGCCTTTGGCTACTAGGGCCGACGACTGACCCGAGATACCCTAAATCCGACCCAAACTATGTAATTGTGTTGGTCTCGTTTACATTTTCATGTAGACTTAGGGAAATAGGAGAGCAATTGTTAGATAATATTCCCCTAAGTGTATATGTATGATGTAAGGCAGCGTCCAGGTCCGGTTGTGAGTATGGGTCATGGCTTAAACCGGGTTTAGCTAGGTCTATAGGGTTTGGGTTTAAGATCCAAACCTAATGGCCCAGTGACCCAAAGTTGTAGCCGACCCATTCTCTGATAACCTCCAATGTTTCTCTTGTGGCACTAGGGTTGACAGGCGCTCATCTTCTGCTCTATATAAGCCTTAGAGCTTCACTGTTCACGGTGTGCTCTCTCGCCGAATGGTAAGTTCCACATAAACCCTAGACGACGCTCTCTAGGTGGTTCCTCTTCCCGGTGATGGAGGTGTTGGTGGCTTGAAGATCCTTGCTATTCAAGGTCTTCTGAGGAGTTCCGTTGCTTGACTGAAGTTGGCGTCTCGAGACTTAACCCTTGAAGGATCAGATCTGCAACATCCATGGAGATTAGAAGAGAATTTCACTATTTCCTTTAATCTTTGTTGCTAGTTGCCTTACATTATGTACTCCTTAGGTTTATTGTCTTAGATTGCCCTTATGTACCCAGATTGATCTTACATAGTGGATTTAGGGTCTCGACTCATGAAGCTTTGCGGATGTAGGTGCAATACCCAAACCGCGTAAACAGTTTCCCGTGTCCCTTGTGTTTTTGTTTTGGTTTTGATTTCTGTTTGCTTCCGTTGTGTTTCAATCGTTCGTATTTGTTATTCAAACTCGAGGAAACGATTTCAAATTCCTTAACTGTGATGAAATGGAACAAATGTGTCACCACAAAGTTGATTCAAATGTGTCACCATAAAGTTGATTCCTCCCCCCCCCCCCCCCCTCTTTTTTTATGCAGAATTTGTAGGCACTCTCTGCATGTGGATTGTTTGCATTGCTTGCTTTGAGAGTTGTGCAAGTACTGCTAGTGAATGCGGGAGCTGTGTAGGTGGTGTTGGTGAAGCAGGCTTACCATTACTATTCATAGTGGCTCTAATTGTGTTGGGGTTGGTCACTGTGATTGGCATATTTTATAGTGTGGTCGTCGCTACAATGGTTGGACAACGAATATGGCAGCGACACTACCACATTCTAGCTAAAAGGATGCTAACAAAGGTGATATATCTATATTCAGGCTTGCTCATGGTGCATACTATTTCTCTTTTAATGTGGCTATCTTAATTGTTGATGTAGAATTTTTATTGTGCTGAATAAGCTGAAAAGTCCTTGTGCCCCTACAAATTAAGGAAATTAAGTAATCCAAATCCTGAAAACCACCCTTAAAATAGGCAGGCATGCATTGTGTAAAATCACCATTTACATGTATTAGTACTTTAGTACTTTAAGCTTTATAATGTTAACAAAGAATTCGTTCAGTCAAAGCATTAATTTTTAATGGAATGATGAGGTTGTGGTGGTGCCTTGTCAAATGCATATATGACATAGGTGTCTTCATTGATTTCTCATTGAACAGGTGGTTTTACGCAAGTTCGTATATTTAACATATAGTTAGCTACGTTATATTTTTATCATCATTAACTCGTCATATTAAACAATTTTTTTTTGTTTTGCTTAATAAGGAGTATGTTGTGAAGGATGTTAACGGTGAGTTCAACGACTCCGACTGGTCTCCCCCATCAATCCAGCATATTCATTGTTCAGCAACTGAAATCACTAGGTCTGTTATGATTTTTTGGATACAGCTTATGCTAGTGCAAACAAGCTAAAGAAGAAAGTTTGATTTGGCGCCATTTTTCTTGTTCAAAGAATCGGTTCCAATTCAGTTACTGATTTGTTAGAAAAGCTTGGTTGTTATACCACTTGTTAGTAGCCGATCCTCCTCCGCAGTTTGAGCCAGCTCAAGATCCTCGGTTTCCTCCTCCCAATCCAATTGATCCTCTCAGTGAGCTCTTCCTCAACAATTCCGATCATCCAAGCTATATTCTCTCCACCAATTTGCTTGATGGCCGGAATTTTCATCACTGGCGACGATCGGTTGAAGTTTCCTTGCAAGCGAAGAACAAGATGGGATTCGTCACTGGTTCTTGTCGTCCTCCTGCAGACAATCAGCTCTTCCTGATGCAATGGGAGAGATGTAACAACATAGTGATGTCTTGGCTCATCCACTCCGTCAACAAAACCATCGCTGAATCAATTCTCTATTACCGCTCAGCTTCGCAGATCTGGAAAGATCTCATCGCTCGCTTTGGCAAGCCCAGTCGCCTACACATCTTTCAGGTCCAACGAGATCTTACTTCTTTTTCTCAAGGTTCTATGTCAATTACCGATTATTTCACTCATATGAAAGCTCTTTGGGATGAATACTTGATGCTTGTCGAAGATCAAGTCTGTTCTTGTGGATCTTCTGCTCTTGCCATGAAAATCTTAACTAATCAACAAGTTGTCCAGTTCTTAATGGGGCTAAACGAGTCATATTCCACAGTTCGTGGGAACATTTTGCTCGTGATTCCGCCTCCATCACTGGATGAAGCTTTTCAGATGGTTTTGCAAGATGAGGATCAACGATCAATTCACTCTAGTTCTGGATCTCTCACTTCTGACTATACTGCGTTGGCTGCAAATTCGTCTAAGAACTCTGGTTCAAAGCCTTCTCCAAACTCTGGATCCAAGAACACTCATAAGCCTGCAACCAACAAAGGCTCCGGAAAGAGGAATCAACTTTTCTGCGACCACTGCAAGCAGACAAACCATACTATTGACCGGTGCTGGAAGCTTCATGACGGAGGGAAAACCTGTCGTTGATTCGCCAAAGAAAACTCAAACTTATAACTAGTATAGCAATAAGCAAGAGGTCGATCCCACCGGGAAATTCCTTATTCAAGTGTGATTTAGATGTCAATCAAGTAACCAAAAGATGGGTTTTTATCTGTGAAAGTTCCGCCTTTTCTCAAAGCGGAGTAAAGAAGCAAAGTAAATGGATTTGTTTTAGACAATTAGGAGAAGCAATTCTACCTACAATTTTCCACTTTATCGGATTGAAGCGATCCTTGTAACTTCTTTTCGTCCTATTAAGTTTCCTATGAATGCCCTTGTCCCGACCTAATATAGTTACTAGTCCAACCAGTCCTAGCAACCCTTATCAATCGAACAGTCCCTAAAGAAGGATTTAACCCAATTGATAGCTTTAAGTTCAGAGATTAACCAAGGTATTTGTAGTCCCTAAAGAGGGATTTAACAACACATTCAACTTCCTACTCATTCAATTAGTTCAACCAGCCCTAAAGGAACAAGTATGCCAATTAGGTTAAGGTTCACAACCAGGAATCTACAAAATCTTAGCAATTGAATTGATCTAACAAGTTGGCCAGACAAGATAGAACAAATCAATAAACAATCAAGCACAAAGAAGTTGAAGCATTCAAATATAGGAAATAAGGAACGAGAATTAGAAACTCACAATCAATCCAAATAAAGCTTCAAATTGCAGGCAGAATAGATGAGTTTAGTTCCTCATGGAAGACATCGGTCAAAATCTCTAAAGTGTCTGATTAATGTAAGAATAGAATAGAAGTTCTGGAAAATAAACTAAAATTGGCCTTATATATGTTCCAAAGTCGGCCATGAAACAATAAATAAGATCTAGGGTTTTTATTATTTAAAACGCAGCGCACAACCCTGATGCCCAGATGCGGCGGCCGCCGCATGGATACTGTGGCCGCAGCATCAGCATTTCCTCGCATCCCTGCTGCATCGGCCCTGGCGGCGGCCGCTGCACACCATGCGGCGGCCGCTGCATCGGTCTTTCCCAAAAATCCGTCTCGATTTTGCTCTTCTTCTCAACAGGAAAGTTGTAGCTCTCTGAAAGAGCTTTCCAACGCATGGTTATAATAGTCAATCGGACAACTGAGGCCTCCAGAAAGTGCAAAACAAGTTTAGCATGTCTGGCGACAACTTCTGCAGACTTGTTCTTCGTTTAGGCTCGCTTCTTCTTCTCAGGACCTCTTGAGATCTTCATGTAAGCTTCTTCAATCAACTAGACATTCTTATCCAATGCGTTATCAACTCATGTCTCCTCCTCGGATCCACCATTACCTGAAATAATCAATAAAAGCGTGTAGATTCCGAGTCCGACAACATAGAGAACTAATATGCAAATCGTGCTTAATCCATCAATGAAATGCATCTTAACTAAGATAAATGCAACCTATTATGCCTACCTAAATGCATACTATCACTCCATGGCTATCCCTCCTCACAACAATCTCGAGGAGGTCATTCCGCTGCCAATGTCTCTACTTCACCATCTGATGCCACACAAGGAGCTACCTCTACACCTTTCTCTCTCACGGCTGAGCAGTACAGTCAGTTGATGACTCTCCTTGGTAAGAAATCGTTTGAAGCCTCTGATTCCTATGCCTTCCTAGCAGGTAAAGCATCTTGTCTTC
Source organism: Persicaria tinctoria (assembly GCA_037127255.1). Taxonomy (NCBI): domain Eukaryota; kingdom Viridiplantae; phylum Streptophyta; class Magnoliopsida; order Caryophyllales; family Polygonaceae; genus Persicaria; species Persicaria tinctoria. The sequence continues at coordinate 3,917,939 of JBANSL010000009.1, read as the reverse complement.
TTTCCTCTTGTAATTCTCCTTCTTGGATCATCGACAGTGGAGCAATAGACCACATCACACCTCATCTTTCTTCATTGACTTCTTTTACTCCCATTTCCAAATATGTGAGCATAACTATGCCCAATGGTCACAAGTCATCAGTGTCCAACACTGGGACCACTTCCTTTACTAATGATTTTTTTATTACCAATGTTCTTCATGTTCCTGAAATTTGCTTCAATTTACTATCCATTTCCAAGCTCACAAAAGAATTACAATCCAATGTCATTTTCACACCTAATGCCTGCTATTTACAGGACCCTTTGAGGAAGAAGCCAATTTTGATTGGTAAAGAAGACAAAGGATTATATGTTCTTGACAAGTCTGTCATGACCACCTCTGCTTCAACTGTTGGATCACTCATTGCCCTCACTTCCTTCTCCACAAGCCATGATCTCTGGCACTGTAGGCTTGGCCATGTAGCCTATGAACAACTCATGCATATTCCAGCTCTATCTTCTTCTTCCAAGTCTCAGTACATTTGTAAAATTTGCCCTTTGGCTAAGCAGCATAGGAAGCCATTTTTTAGATCAAACAGTATTGCTTCATCTCCTTTTGAGCTTGTGCATATTGACACTTGGGGTCCATATAAGACCACCACTTATAATGGTTTTAGATACTTTCTAACCATTGTTGATGACTTTACTCGATGTACTTGGCTTTTTCTCATGTCTCACAAAAGTAATGCTTTGAGCATAATAAAATCCTTCCATGCTTCTGTTCTTACTCAATTTAAAGCTTTCATCAAAACTATTAGATCTGACAATGCTCTTGAATTTGCTGATGCTTTTGCACAACATTTCTATACCACTCATGTTATTTCTCATCAAACATCCTGTGTGGATTCCCCCCAACAAAATGGAATGGTTGAGAGAAAACACAAACACCTCTTAGAGGTTGCTCGTTCCTTGCTTTTTCAATCAAATTTACCTCCTGAATACTGAGGTCACTGTGATGCCGCTCAATTATCGATGACTCCTGGTGACATTAAGGACAACATGAAGGTTCCATTTGATGGCCCTGTCACTCATTCAAGGGCCAAGAAGATTCAAAATGCAACTAAGGCCTTTCTTGTCCGTCACCATGGAACGTTAGAGCAAGGGTTCAGGCCACCCTGGATCACTTGGCTCAAGGTTACACCGCCGACACAAGAAGTGAGCTTGCGTCCACACTCGGAGCTCATGAAGACTCGGCTACACCCACCTTGATCAAGGCTTGGCCGAATGGGCTTAATGCATGGGCCGAATTTACATTGTGCATGGGCCGAAATTAAGTTATTTAATTAGTTGTTATTTTATGCAAATTAGATAAATAAGGTGGAAATTAGTTATATCTCTTCTAGATATATTACTTTCCCACCAAGTTATTATATTTCTATCTCTTAGGATTTATTTATCTTTAAGCTATTTCACTTATCATTAGATAGAATTAATCTATCCAAACCCCTTTCCTTTGCAAGGAAGGATTGGTTAGATAGATCATAGTTTTACTATAAATTCATGTTCCGCACTTTGAATTAATCAGATTGAATTAGAATTGAAGAAACCCTTAACGGATCTAGGGTTATTCGATTATCAATCCCAAAAGCTCTTGTGTTCTTGAGAAATTTCGGACCTCACAAAATCATCATCCTCACCTTGTTCTAAATCGGCAACCCTCACCTTGGTGCTTGTCGAAGTCGAGAAACCCTGCGCACAGCCCTAGTCGATCCAGCCGGCGCTTCCGAGGCCTACAGCGCTAGGCGCCTCTCGCTCCCAGCGTCGCTCCCAGCGAGCACGGACGCCCGGGCGCCCTCGCTCCCGCGTTCCCCTTCGCTAGCACTCCCGCGCACCAGTTCCGCACACCCTGAGGCTTGACGCCTGTGTGCCCGGACCCTTGCGCGCCAGTCTTCGCAACCACCCTCGTTGTTCTTCGTTCTCTCTTTCTGTCTCTAATTCTGTTTTAAAGTTGCTGAATTTTACTAAGTATAATTTTGTCGCTAAATCAGAATTCTAATCACTTGTTTGAATTGTTCCAAATCAGGAGATATCAAAGAGCATTGCAAGATCGGAGCAAATATACGGCGTGGTTCTTGATCTGAAGCCCACGGGCGAAGGATCGCGTATCCCAAACGTATCAAGTGGTATCGGATTTCAGGTTAATGCAAGTTCTTTACTCTCTTGATTTCTTTTGAGTGATTTCTTTTTCGTGCCTTATTTTTCACCATAGCCGCTGCATAAAAATTGAATCTTTATTATTCACCCATAAAAATTGGCACTTTATTTTTGTTATTCTTTGTTGGATCTATAATTTGGAAGATATTGAGTTCTTGATTGCAAGTTGTGATCTTTTATTCCTAGTTGCTACATATCATGTCTATGACTGTGATTCTTGGATTAAAGCATTATATAAACTTGCACCACTAAAGAACCCTACTTTTTCCAGTTTTTAGCCAATTTTCCCTATTTTCTTTATTTTTGCTTACTTTTAGATCATCGTAGCTTTTATTTTTATTTTTTTTGCTCTTCAATTTCGGTTGCTCCCTCCAATTTACAGCAACTTGTCCCTTATATATATATATATATATATATATATATATATATATATATATATATATATATATATATATATATATATATATAAAAACAGAAAAAGCCGAATTCAAAAAAAAATAAAAATTATATAGAGCATTCTTTCATTACATCATTGAGTTAGTAACTCTATGTTCTTTGCTTGCTACATGTTAGATGATCTAAACGGTTTAAAGCATTACAAAAGAACCCTACTTGTGTGATTTTGTGCTGTGCCGACACTAGAGCCTTGGTCACACCCCTCTTTCTCTGAACCGTGTTGCAACCGTCAGATAATAGTTGACGGAGTGTGTGCACTTGATTGCCCTTGTGATTTCTATTTTCGCCTATTATACATTCATATTATTCAAGCATCACTTTGTAGCTCTTATTTCTCCACATTAAGCCGCTTGTCTATACTTGCTATCCTTGATATCCGACTTTGTGGCTGATTTAATTTGCAATTTGATTATTACTTGCTGTCTTCAATATTGCAAAATTCTGTGTCCAGGGGAATTGCTTGAATATTGTGCCTTGTTTTCTCGCTCTTTGATTTCTAAAACTTGAATCACTCTTAGGAATCACTAGAGCTTGCATTACTTGGTTTCTGGTCTTTGCTTCGTTTACTTGTTGCTCTTCTGATATTGTAGGAACATGGCAAACGATAGCGACCCCAACCCTTCCCCTACCCCACCTGCTGGCATTACTGCTGAGGCTATGCAGTTTATTATTGACTCTGCTGTCCAAAAGTCTACTCTGGTGACACGACAGGAGCTAGCAGAGGCTGAAAATCGTCAAGCTATCGAACGCAAAGAGGACCTCCTACGGTTATCTGACGTCGTCAAACAGGCAGTTGCTCGGAAATGGGAGGAGTCCAAACAGGCAGAGGCTTCTAGATCTACACCTCCTTCTGGAGGAAAGCCGCCTCCACCACCCCCAGATACTACACCACCTTCGGGTACTGTGCCCCCTACAGGTAATCAGCAACCTGCAGGTAACACCTTTTATTCGGGTCACCCTCCTCCTTCTGGTCAATTACATTATCAACTAAGATCTGCTACTACTAACCCTTTCCCTGGAGAGCATGACGACGATCCTTTAGCGGGCTTCAATGGCCACCAGGATCGCCCTGAGCCCCAGCACCCACGGCAATAGCAGGGCCGACCCCATCAGCGTCCACAGCAGCCGTTCTATACTCGTGCTAACTGGGATGATAGCCGTAGCAATGCTGATCTAAATGAGACACCACATTTGGAGGATGCTTACCATGAGGTAAATCCTAACTTTGATGATTTACCCCCTCCTAATTTTGGTCGTCCTAGATTTGATAATACTCAAGCTATTCAGAGACGAGATGTTAAGCTTAAATTAGAAACTTTTGATGGTAATACTGATCCTGAAGCTTATCTTGTCTGGGAAAATCATACTGACTATCTGCTTGAACATTTGCGCTATGAGGAAACGGAGAAATTGGAAGTTGTTATATTGCATTTAGTAGGTAAAGCTCGCAACTGGTGGTTCCGCACTCGTGAGATGCGCCGCCGTCAGGACAAGCAACCTGTTGAAACTTGGCCACAACTTCGCTATCTCCTAAAGAAGAGACATGTTCCTGAGGAATATACGGAGTCCATGAGGATGCAGCTCGCTTCCTGCCGACAAGGAACTCGCTCGCCGAATGACTTCAGGGATGAACTTGAACGACTCTCCCATCAAGCTAATGTTTATCTTACTGAACGTGCTTTGTGTACTCAATTTCTTGCTGGTCTTAATATTTCTATTAAAAATCCTTTAGCTATCCATTCCATTAGAGATATTAACACTTTGACTCATAAAGCACAACTTCTGTATGAGCAACAACAGCAGCAACTTCGGCTACAACGGAGCAGATTCGATCAGACCTCCCAAGGTCGCAGGTTTGTTCCCGTTAACCCTTCTGGTCAAGCTAAACCTTCTACTTCTAACCCTTCTATGCAGCAAAAGGGAGTTTCCAACTCACCTCAACAGGGTTATCAGGTTGAAACTAGAAGAGTTGCTGCCCCTTCTACAGATCGCAACAAAGATATCCGCTGCTTCACTTGCGGAGGTTCTGGGCATGTCTCTCGCAATTGCCCCCAGAAAAGGAAGGTTCTTCTCAACGATTTGGGAGACCATTACTATGAGGAGGAGACTACTGAGGACCTGGTAGTTTCGAGTGAAGTGGAGGAGGACCAGTCGACTGAGCCTATTGAGGAGATCGATACTTCTCAGTACGACAACGTGCTTTGCATTATCAATCGACAGGTCCTGCACATTCAGGAATCTCCCATGGCTGATCAAAGAGAGAACATATTCCACACCAGATGCTTGGTTCGTGAGGCTACCTTAACCCTTATCATCGACGGTGGGAGTTGCTGCAATCCCATCAGTGAAAAGGTAGTGAATTTCCTCCATTTACCTACAACTCCTCGAGCTACTCACTATGGTTTAAATGGCATTACTGATGATGGTTCTGATATATTGGTCACCAAACAATGTTTAGTTTCCCTTTCAATTGGAACATATCATGATAAAGTATTATGTGATGTTGCTCGCATGGATTGTAGTCATATATTGTTAGGGCGTCCTTGGTTATATGATCGTAATGTCCTTCATGATGGGCGTGCAAATACATATGCTTTCACCTATGACGGGAGGAGAGTTACTCTCCTACCCTTATCGCCACAAATTATTCTGAAGGACCAGGTGCGCAAGCAGCAACAAAGGAACACCGAAAGAGAAGCTGAAAGAGTGGAGAAGCTCCAAGGAAGCTCGACTGCACCAACCGCACCCGCGACCCCAGACGCCGCGCCCGCGGCCCCAGCAGCAGCGCCCGCCGCAGCCCCTACAGCCCCCTTGACGCATTCTCCTTCCCATCCGACGTCTTCTAAGCCCTCTTCTGGATCACTTAAGGGATCTGTGGAACGTCGATCGTTGGTCTCTCACCCTCAGCAAGGGACCATCACTTGGAATGCTCATCGACCTTATATTCTTCTGGTAATGAAACAAGTATTACTTAATGTTGAATTGAGTCATATTCCTGCACCTATTGCTGCTCTTCTACAGGATTATTTGGATGTGCTTCCAGCTGAACTACCCCAAGGCTTGCCTCCTATTAGAGGTATTGAGCACCAGATTGACTTTGTGCCTGGAGCAGCCTTGCCTAATCGCGCCGCTTATAGAGCTAGTCCTGAGGAGACAAAGGAGCTGCAACGCCAAGTCACAGAGTTGATGGATAAAGGCTTTGTTCGTGAAAGCCTGTCTCCCTGTGCCGTTCCTGTCATTTTGGTTCCAAAGAAGGATGGCTCCTGACGCATGTGTGTTGATTGTCGCGCAATCAACCAAATAACGGTTAAGTATCGCCACCCTATTCCTCGTTTAGATGATATGCTTGATGAACTTCATGGTGCTGCTATTTTTTCTAAAATTGACCTTAGAAGTGGATATCATCAAATTAGGATGAAACAGGGTGATGAATGGAAAACGGCTTTTAAAACTAAGTATGGCTTATATGAATGGTTAGTAATGCCTTTTGGTTTAACAAATGCACCTTCAACATTTATGAGGCTTATGAACCATGTGCTTAGAAGACACTTAGGAAAATTTATCATTGTCTATTTTGAAGATATTTTAATCTACAGTAAGAATATGCATGATCATTTAAGTCACTTAAAATTGGTTTTTGATTGTCTAAGAAAAGAGAAATTATATGCCAATTTAAAAAAGTGTTCTTTTGCATCCGAGTCTACCATTTTTCATGGTTTTGTAGTGACTGCATCTGGATTGAAGGTGGATGAGGAGAAGATTCGTGCTATTCGGGAGTGGGCTAGGCCGACTACACCCACCCATGTCCGCTCATTCTTGGGCCTTGCTGGCTTCTATCGACGTTTTGTCAAGGATTTCAGCCTGATTGCCGCCCCCTGCATGAGCTGACAAAGAAGGATGTAACATTTCGCTGGTCTGACTCACATCAAAAGGCTTTCGACGCTCTCAAGGATCGCCTGACACACGCCCCCGTGCTGCAGTTACCTGACTTTGCTCAACCGTTTGAGCTAGAGTGTGACGCTTCTGGCACTGGCATTGGAGGGGTCCTGCTGCAGAACAAGCGTCCGATCGCCTACTTCAGCGAAAAGTTGGGCACCGTTGAGCTCAACTACTCTACCTACGACAAGGAGCTATTTGCATTGGTTCGCTGCTTACAGACTTGGCAACATTATCTCTGGCCTAAGGAGTTTGTTAATGAGCGGTTTTTAGTCGCCTAAACCATATCAAAATAAATTCGAACCTACCTAACTAATGTAGTGTGGTAAGCACGAGTCGATCCCACAGAGAATCAAGTTATTCCTAAGTTAAGCTTATTTACCAATTAGTATGAAACGAGGGTTTTGAGTGGTGAAAATAAGAAAGAAAATAAATTAAACTATAAACAAATTAATGCAAATGAATTGAGAGAAAATCGTTCTACCTACAACTATCCACTTTATTTGGTTGCATTGATATTGTAACTTCCTCTTGTCCTTTTATGATTCCTATGAATGCCCTTGTCCCGACCTAATATAGTTACTAGTCCAATCAGTCCTAGAAACCCTTATCAATCGAACAGTCCCTAAAGAAGGATTTAACCCAATTGATAGCTTTAAGTTCAGAGATTAACCAAGGTATTTACAGTCCCTAAAGAGGGATTTAACAACACATCCAACTTCCTACCCATCCAATTAGTTCAATCAGCCCTAAAGAGATAAGTTTGCCACTTGGGTTAAGGTTCACAATCAGGAATCTACAAAACCCCAGCAATTGAATTGATTCTACCAAGTTGATCAGACAAGATAAAATAAAACAATCAATCATTTAAGCACAAAGAAGTCGAAACATTCAATATAGGAAATAAGGAACAAGATTCAGGAACTCACAATTAAACCAAACAAAGCTTCAAATTGTAGACAAAACGGGAGAGTTTAGGTCTCCATAAAAATAAAACAAAACGCAATTAGGGTTAGGAACGAAGCAGTCGGCCGGTTACTGTGTTCGGCCTCACCGTATACACGGCTTCAAAAAAAAAAAAAAAAAAAAAGGTAGAGCGATCTTTCTAAATTATTTTGCATCATTTGTTTATAGTTTATTTTATTTTCTTTCTTATTTCAATCAATCAAAACCCCCGTTTGATACTAATTGGTAAATAAACTTAACTTAGGAATAACTTGATTCTCTGTGGGATCGACTCGTGCTTACCACACTACATTAGTTAGGTAGGTTCGGATTTATTTTGATACGGTTTAGGTGACTAAAAAGCCGCTCATCATTTGTACTTCATTCGGATCATGAAGCTCTTAAGTACCTCAAAGGACAAGCAGTGCTCAGCAGGCGACTTGCTCGATGGGTGGAGTTCATAGAGACCTTTTCCTATGTGGTTCACCACAAAAAGGGAAAGGATAATGTGGTAGCTGACGCGCTATCACGAAGGTATGTCCTCTTAAACCATATGGATGCAAATGTTTTGGGTTTTGCATTAATAAAGGAAATGTATGCTTCTGATAGTTTCTTTAAAACTATATATGCTCAATGTGTGTCCAAAGGTGAAGTAGATTCATTTTTTGTTGATAATGGGTATTTGTTCAAGATGGGCAAGCTTTGTATCCTATCTTCTTCTATTCGCCGATTGTTAACCCAAGAAATACATGAATCTAGGGGACATGGGGGTTTCGAAAAAATACTAGCTGGACTAAAGGAACATTACTTTTGGCCTAACATGTCTAATTATGTGCTGAGATTTGTCAAAAGTTGTGTTACATGTGCTAAAGCCAAATCGAAATCCAATGCTAATGGTCTATACCAACCTTTGCCAATTGCTCATGCACCCTAGGAAGATGTTTCTATGGATTTTATTGTAGGATTGCCTAGAACTTCTAAGGGTCATGATTCCATATTTGTTGTTGTAGACAGATTTTCCAAAATGGCTCATTTTATACCTTGTCATAAAACTGATGATGCTATTCATGTTGCTCATTTATTCTTCAAAGATGTTGTTCGCTTACATGGATTGCCATTGTCTATAGTTTCTGACTGTGATCCTAAATTCTTAAGCTCTTTTTGGAAAACTTTATGGTCTAAATTGGGTACAAAATTGCTATTTTCTACTTCTTGTCACCCACAAACTGATGGCCAAACTGAGGTCACAAATAGAACTCTTGGGGCTCTCCTTAGAGTCATGTTGCGAACTAACCTCCGGAGATGGGAAGACTGTCTACCATTTGTAGAATTTGCATATAACAGGTCTAGGCACTCTGCAACAAAGATGACCCCCTTCGAGGTAGTATATGGCCGAAATCCATTAACTCCAGTGGATATGATGCCTCGGCCATATAAGGACAAGGAGAGCGTGGATGCAGCTAAGCAAGTGGACTTCATCAAAAGCTTGCATGACCATACCAAGGCGCAGCTGGAGAGGAAGACTGCGCAATACAAGGTCGCGAAGGACAAGCATCGCAAGGATGTGCAGTTCAACGTGGGTGATCTGGTCTGGCTGCATCTCAGGAAGGAAAGGTTTCCGCAACAACGGAAATCTAAGCTGGACCCCAGGGGAGATGGACCATTCAAAGTGGTTCAGAAGATGGGTCCTAATGCCTACAAGCTGGATCTCCCTGCCGATAAGTACAGCGTCCATTCTACATTCAACGTCGCCGATCTATCCTTGTTCGTGCCTGACGATGACGCTGACGACGATTTGAGGACAAATCGAAGTCAAGTGGAGGAGAATGATGCCGCTCAATTATCGATGACTCCTGGTGACATTGAGGACAACATGAAGGTTCCATTTGATGGCCCTGTCACTCGTTCAAGGGCCAAGAAGATTCAAAATGCAACTAAGGCCTTTCTTGTCCGTCACCATGGAACGTTAGAGCAAGGGTTCAGGCCACCCTGGATCACTTGGCTCAAGGTTACACCGCCAGCACAAGAAGTGAGCTTGCGTCCACACTCGGAGCTCATGAAGACTCGGCTACACCCACCTTGATCAAGGCTTGGCCGAATGGGCTTAATGCATGGGCCGAATTTACATTGTGCATGGGCCGAAATTAAGTTATTTAATTAGTTGTTATTTTATGCAAATTAGATAAATAAGGTGGAAATTAGTTATATCTCTTCTAGATATATTACTTTCCCATCAAGTTATTATATTTCTATCTCTTAGGATTTATTTATCTTTAAGCTATTTCACTTATCATTAGATAGAATTAATCTATCCAAACCCCTTTCCTTTGCAAGGAAGGATTGGTTAGATAGATCATAGTTTTACTATAAATTCATGTTCCGCACTTTGAATTAATCAGATTGAATTAGAATTGAAGAAACCCTTAACGGATCTAGGGTTCTTCGATTATCAATCCCAAAAGCTCTTGTGTTGTTGAGAAATTTCGGACCTCACAAAATCATCATCCTCACCTTGTTCTAAATCGGCAACCCTCACCTTGGCGCTTGTCGAAGTCGAGAAACCCTGCGCACAGCCCTAGTCGATCCAGCCGGCGCTTCCGAGGCCTACAACGCTAGGCGCCTCTCGCTCCCAGCGTCGCTCCCAGCGAGCACGGACGCCCGGGCGCCCTCGCTCCCGCGTTCCCCTTCGCTAGCACTCCCGCGCCCAGTCGCCAGTCCTCTCGCTCCCAGCGAGATCCTTCCGCGCACCAGTTCCGCACACCCTGAGGCTTGACGCATGTGTGCCCGGACCCTTGCGCGCCAGTCTTCGCAACCACCCTCGCTGTTTTTCGTTCTCTCTTTCTGTCGCTAATTCTCTTTTAAAGTTGCTGAATTTTACTAAGTATAATTCTGTCGCTAAATCAGAATTCTAATCACTTGTTTGAATTGTTCCAAATCAGGAGATATCAAAGAGCATTGCAAGATCGGAGCAAATATACGGCGTGGTTCTTGATCTGAAGCCCACAGGCGAAGAATCAGGTATCCCAAACGTATCACACTGTGTCCTTACAGCCACATATTTGATCAACATAACTCCCTTACCATCTCTTAAACACAAAGACAAGCTGCAACCTCGGGCTAGCCCTTGTGTGTTCATAGGCTACTCTCATGGCAATAAATCATACATAGACTTGGATCTTCAAACCAAGAAAGTTTTCCATTCCAGAGATATGTTTTTTCATGAGCTACACTTCCCTTTTCATTATATGAAACACATTGCTACCAACAGCACCTTGCCAATCCCCATTGATGAATATCCTGATCACATTTTTTGTCATATCACAACTCATCCACCTGAGGTACCTCCAACAATTCATACACCACCTGCCACTCCTTCAAGTCATGACAGCAACCATGATCAAATTGAACCCTCCCCTTCACCCCCTCCCCATATACCTCCTGCTATTCCTCCAAGAAGATCCAACAGACTCCACAAACCTCCTCCTTACCTTGGTGACTATTCTTGCACATACATTCCCTCGTCATCTGCATCAGTCAACTTGGTAACTTCCTCTACTTTACCTTCTTCTCACTTTTCTTTTCTCTCCACTGTATCCTCTTATAAAGAACCTGCCTCTTATTCACAAGCTTCATCTGATCCAAACTGGATTTTTGCTATGAAGAAAGAGATAGATGCTTTACTTTCTAATGGAACTTGGGATTTAGTTGTTCTTCCACCAGGAAAGAAACCTATTGGATGCAAATGGGTTTATAAAGTCAAGCTAAAGGCTGATGGTTCTTTAGAGAGGTACAAAGCTCGATTAGTGCCTAAAGGTTTCACTCAAAAACATGGCATTGATTACCATGAAACCTTCTCTCTAGTGGTCAAAATGGCAACTGTCAGGAGTTTGATTTCAGTTGCTGCTTCCAGGAAATGGCCTATTCACCAACTTGATATGAACAATGCTTTCTTGCATGGGTTTCTTCATGAAGATGTATACATGAGAATGCCTGAAGGTATCCCCAATCCAGATAACCTTGTGTGCAAATTAAGGAAATCTCTCTATGGTTTGAAGCAGGCCTCACGCCAATGGTTTCAGAGGCTGACTGTTGCTCTTGAAACCCTGGGATTTGTCCAGTCAAAAAATGACTATTCTCTCTTCACAAGGTCTTCTGATGGTCACCTCACTCTTGTTGCCATTTATGTAGATGACCTCCTTATTACAGGATCAGATCATATTGTTGTTTCTCAGTTAAAAGGTTTCCTTGATAGTGAATTTAGTATCAAAGACCTTGGCTTGCTGCATTACTTCTTGGGTTTAGAAACTTCCTATCTTCCTGCTGGCATTACTCTAGCCCAACTAAAGTTTACCCAGGAGCTCATCAGAGATGTTGATCTATCATGCCTCAAACCTGTGTGCACACCTCTCCCTCTCCATTGCAAGCTCTCACCTGATATGGATGCTCCTTTAGCAGATCCAACTCTCTACAGGAAGTTGGTGGGCAAACTCAATTTCCTCACACACACTCGTCCAGACTTGAGTTTTGCTGTCCAGTCTCTCAGTCAGTTCATGGCATCTCCTTGCCAGTCTCATTATGATGCTCTTCTCCATACTCTTCGTTATGTCCAAGGCACTGCTGGCAATGGTATTCTTCTCAATGGCTCTAATCATCCTAAGCTCAGTGCTTACTCAGACTCAGACTGGGCATCATGCCCGTTCACTAGGCGCTCGGTCACAGGCTACATATTCCTGCTAGGTGCTTCTCCCATCAGCTGGAAATCAAAGAAGCAGTCAGTCGTCTCCAGAAGCTCTGCTGAGGCTGAATATAGAGCCATGGCTCAAGCAGCAGCTCAGACTACTTGGTTGGTTCGTTTGCTCTCAGACATGGGCATTCAATCTCTCAATCCTGTCACTCTCCATTGTGACAATAGCTCTGCCATCCAAATTGCGAAAAACCCAGTTTTTCATGAAAGGACAAAGCACATTGAAGTGGATTGTCACTTCACAAGGGATAAGATCATGGAAGGTCTTCTTGAACTGTCCTATATTCCCACTATTGCTCAGCTAGTGGACGTGTTCACAAAGATCATGCCTCCAGCTCAACAAAATGAGTTGATATCCAAGCTCGGATTGTTTCACCCTCCAGCTTGCGGGGGCCTGTTGGATACAACTTCTGCTAGTGCAAACAAGCTGAAGAAGAAAGTTTGATTTGGCGCCATTTTGCTTGTTCAAAGAATCAGTTCCAATTCAGTTACAGATTTGTTAGAAAAGCTTGGTTGTTATACCACTTGTTAGTAGATTGATAGATGGATTTCATTGTCTATAAATACAGTACACTACATACATTGTATTCACTTCTTCAATTCAATAAACACAGAAACCATTTTCTCTCCTTTCCCTCTCAAAACACAGCTTGTAACATGATTCAGCAACCAAAATGACTTATATGATGTAGCAGTAGCAGTTCAACCCAAACCACAACATCAGTTTTATTTTCAACCTTGTTGTTTGTTATATTATATGCTAAATGTTACGAAGTCATAATCTGTATTGACTGAGTATAGTTTGATGAGTGTACAACTGCTTTGATCTTGGCATCAGTAGCCAATTCCACTCATAAGTCACAATACCACTTTTCATTGCCTGATTATGCTAAAAATGGCTATTTCTTGTTCTTTTTAGGGAGTGTTTGGTAAGACACTTGTTAAGTGGCCATCTGGTGATAGGAAAGCTTCAAGTCAAATTAATGAAACTGTTATCATGATCGTGCCAAATACATCCACAACTCTTGGAAAACATAGCTTACGTTTCATCATCCAACTTAATTCTAAGGGTATTTGATTTGAATCTAAATTCTCTATTGCTTTAAAGGATTAAAGCAAGAGAAATTCAAACTCTATTGCCTTAACAGATCAAAGCAAGAGAAAATCAAACAAAAGGTTCATTTTGGTGTTTGGAAATCCATTAAACATACGTGGTTTGTGATAAGGCATGTTTCCAATAGGCATTATAGGTTAGTTTAGGTGCATTTCATTGTTATATAATCATGTTTTAGTGTTAATTAGATTAGCATTCATTTTGTGGAAAAGTTCGGAATCTACGCTATTTCGATGGTTTTATGTAGATTCGTAGATCCGAGGCAAAGAACACGAGGAACGGAGCTAAGTAAGGCTAAGGAGAGACTTGGGAGAGCTTAAGGAAGAAGTCCCGAAGAGAATGGAACAACCCAAGGAGCAACGGAGAACGAAATCGAGGTCTAAGAGCGGAAACGAGGGCGAGTCGCGAAAGCTGTCCGCTCGGCGAGCTGAACTTGTAACGCACTTTCCGGAGGCCTCAGATGTCCGATCGACGCATATGAGCATGCGTTGGAAAGCTCTTTCGAAGATCTACGTGATGGTGTTCTGTTGGATTTTCGCTGCCAGCGAATGCATTTCCGCTGCAGCGAATCAAGTCAGCAACAACCTGTGCGAGAAGGTGGCCGGCCTGAGCATGAGTCGCTGCCAGCGAATGGCATCTCGCTGCCAGCGACTGGAGTCAGCGGAAGCATGTCCAGGAGCAGCATGACTCGCTGCCAGCGAAAGGAAACTCGCTGCCAGCGAATGGAGTCGCTGCCAGCGGACGACCGGATTCGCTGCAGCGGATGTAAGCTCTCGCGGCAGCGAATGGAGACTCTCGCGGCAGCGGAAGGGTGGACTCGCGGAAGCGGAACCGAAGAAGTGGATGTAAGCTCTCGCGGCAGCGAATGGACATTCGCTGCCAGCGAGTGTGGTAGCGAAAATCCAACAGGAGCTTGATTGAAGCCATTCGCTACCAGCGGAAATTTTCGCTGCCAGCGGAATTTGACGCTGAATTAAATTTGGAAAGTCTATCTTCTATCTAGTTTGTTTAGGAAGTTTCTATCTAGTTTATCTATCTTTTACCTTATTTATGGAAGACATTAGACTTATAAATAGGATGTTCTAGGCTTAAGTTTTTAATGAATTAATTCCAAGGAGAGAAATCACCATTGAAGAGAAGAAAGTTTAGGTAAGCCATGTTTGGCTAATTTTGTAGTTTCCGCCTACACTTTCGAGACTTGGTTGGTGGTTTGTGAGTTTCTAATTCAAGTTATTTTTCCTCTTTAATTCTTTCAACTTCTTTGTGTGATATTGATTATGTTATTGATGTTATCTTGATTAGCTACCTTGATAATATTGATTTCATGCTAGGATTTAATACTTTCGTATTTGTGTTATTTCCGTAGTAGCACGCATAAGAATGTGAATTCCGTGTTTGAAACATGATTATGTAGGGAGTTGACATATATCTTAAACATTGATTTACCGTGTTTAATTGGTGTTATTTATATGCTCAAGTTCTTGAGACTATTTGCTATCTCTTTGTTAAATCTTGACCGTGTTAAGATTGCATTGAGGTGTAAGGGATTAATTGGACTCGTAGGACTTTTAATCTACTTAAACCAAGACGAGAGGAATTCGTAGGAAAAGATAATAACTTGAAAAGGATTCGATGATCGATAAAACCAACCAAAGTCGAGAACTTGTAGGTGGAAACGCTTTTCTTCTATCCTTTATTTACTTTTGTCAATATTATTTTCTTTTATTTTCATTCATAAATATCGTTTCTTTTATATTGATAAATACACAATATTTAGAAATACTTGATTCTCTAGGGTTCGACCCCTTACTTGCATACTATACTAGTTTGTTTGTTTGGGATTTATTTTTGGCGAGGTAAATCAACGACTTTCCCTCCGTCAGTTTGCAATTATTTATTTTTAGCATATAATAATACAATTGGTCGACTGGCTGGAAATGATAACAGAATAAATAGGTTTTTAGTTGGGGCAGGCCCTGGTGAGGAAGTTATGTCATTACCGGGGAGAGCAAGCCATTAAGAGTCGACTTTCCAAATTTTCATAGCCCCCACCCCCACAGGAATTCCTTCTAGAGTGTAAAAAGCAATAACTCCCGAAAGGGCGTTAGTGGATGTAGGCAGAACTGTGTTTCTGTGAAGAGGCTAGGGCTGCGGTGAAACATGGTATTGGAGCCACTGAATGTGAAATATATTTTTCCCCGACAGTGGTGCAGATCGGATGCAAGGCAACGTCCCCCAAGGATGTCATCGGCTTCTCTCACAGGTGCACTCGAGGGAGAGAAGTTGGATATATATCTGGAACAGGCGCTCGGAACGGAAAAAGGGTAGGAGATAACATGAGAGAGAGAGAGAGAGAGAGAGAGAGAGAGAGAGAGAGAGAGAGAGAGAGAGAGAGAGAGAGAGAGAGGCGATTGTGTTTGCTGTGTGTTGAAAAGCGAAGCCCTAGTCCTCCTTATATAGGCTCCGAAATCCTCCATAAGTAGCAAGCAAATGAGAGATTCGAGTCTATCATGAGAAGATTTGAGCTCATCTAAAAACGGTTTTCAAAGATTTTGGAAAAGATATTTTTCCAGTGAAAAACAGATATTCACGGATAAGCACAAGCAAGCTAATCCATAATATCTTTGGCCTCAAGAAATAAATTTTCCGCAAAAAATTAATTCCAACTCCAATCTCGGAGCACAAGCACGAGTCGGACAGACAGCGGCAACGGGCGCACGTATAGGTGCCCCATCTCCTCCTCTACCTCTCAATGTAGGTAGTGGAAGAGTCTCCTTAAAAACCCTTTAGGATACCCTTGAACTTTCCATGTGGGACGTGGGAAGTCCAAATGGCACCTTCTTTAAAACCACCTTCTATATGCATTAATTCCAACAATCCCCCACAAATGCAGATAGAAGGGTTTAGAAACTGAGGTTTTGAAAACAAGTTCTGAGCGTGTCGAGGTTAGTGCTTAAATGCTTATGCCTTGCGACTTGAATCAACACATAGTGTAACTAGCGATCCCTTAGATAGAGTGAATGATCAGAGGCCTTGAATTCCTCCACTCCGGGGTAAACCAGCAACACACACCTTCCACGTGTCATGTAACATTCCGCTAAGTCTTATCACATAAGACATCCAAGTTTTGGCGCACCTTGGGTGCTCATGAGTGTTCTAGTGAAGATTGCCCTAAGTCTCACCTTGGAGGGTTGCCAATCCTTCATACTCACGTAGGCCACTTCAACTTATCTGTCTAAATACAGAATACCTCCACAATGGGTTAAGAAGTCATTAAGAGCTCTAAGGCTGAACCTCTCATTTGTTGTTCGGTGATCTATCAAGTCTCTCTCAAATGACCACCTAATGTTCGGGCTATAGAATCATTAAGAGCATTGGCTCAACCTCACTATACACTTGCCATAGAAATAGGAGATGTGTATCTCATATGAGTCTTTTTGTGGCTTGCGTTCGACTAAATTAATGGTTTCTGCCATAGGTTCCTCATCTCACGGGCTTTAGCCCCATTCCCCTCGATGTGTCAAGGACTAGCCTTCTACAAAGTCCTTTAGTCAATGGATCCGCGCGATGTTCCTTTCTGGTCACACATACTCTAAAGAGGGTACCCCATTTCTTATCAACTACCTCACAACATCATGTCAGATGTGTATATGCCTTTTCATGCCGTTATACGCTCCGCTGTTTGCTACTCCTATGGCAGCATGTGAGTCAGGGTAGAGAAATCGCAGGAGCTGGATGCCCCCACATTGGTATATTTGCCAGTAGGCTTCTCAACCACTCAGCCTCTTGCCCTGCTAGGTTTAGAGCTATGAACTCTGACTCCATCGTCGATCGGGCTATGCAACTCTGCTTTGCAGACTTCCATGAGACAGTTGCACCACACAATGTAAAAACATATCCACTAGTGGAGCAAATTTCATCAGTCCTACTTACCCAGTTTGCATCACAATATCCTTCTAGAACGCAGGGGAAACGCTTAAAATGTAATCCCCGATCAAGAATGCATATAAGGTATCTCATTAACCTTCTAAGTGCAATCCAGTGTTCTTTGCTAGGATTATGTATATATCTACTAAGTCTACTTGCTACATAAGCTATGTCAGACCGAGTATAGTTCATCAAAAACATTAGACTCCCAATAACTTAAATGTATTCCTCTTGGGAAACACCTATACCTGAGTTATTCACTAACTCTATGGTAGCATTATATGGGGTCTTAACTGGTCTCACATCACAGTTGTTAAACTTCTTCAATACATTCTATACATAATGGGATTGAGGCAATGTAAAGTCATTCTTAGTTTTAGTCATTTTAACACCTAGAATCACATATGCTTCACTTAAGTCTGTCATTTCAAAGCGAGAGGAAATAAACTTTTTGGTTTCATTTATCACATGCATGTTAGTGCCAAATAACAACATATCATCAACATATAGGCACATAATAACACAACCAGAATTGTACATCTTGGTATAAACACATGCATCAGATCCACTAACCATAAATCCAAAACTCAACACAGTTTTATGGAATTTCTCATACCATTGTTTAGGTGCTTGCATTAGGCCATATAGAGATTTCTTTAACCTACAAACCATATTCTCCTTACCTGGAACCACAAAACCTAGAGGTTGTTCCGTGTATATTTTTTCATCTAGATCACCATTCAGAAAAGCCGTCTTTACATCCATTTGATGTACCAAGAGCTTGTAATTAGATGCTAAGGCAAATAATGTTCTAATGGTCGTAATCTTAGTTACAAGAGAATAGGTGTCAAAATAATCTACTCCATGTTTCCGTGTGAATCCTTTGATTACTAGTCTTACCTTAATTCTTTATATAGAGTCGATTGTCCTAAGTTTTCTCTTAAAGATCCATTTACAACCAATGACCTTATAACCTCTAGAAAAATCAACTAGTTCCCGAGTGTGATTACTTGTGATAGATTCCATTTCACTGTTTATAGCATCTTTCCAAAAACTAGCGTCAACAGAACTCATAGCTTCTCTATATGTTTTAGGTTCATCCTCTATCATGTGAACATAAACTAAAGCTTCATTGATTTCATCTAAATCACGGAGTTCAGTTAGGAATGCAGTCACAAAATCAAGCCCATAGCTAGTTTCAGTTCTACGTCTTTTGCTTCTTCTAATTTCACTAGGTTCATCAACATTGATAGAAGCTGGTAAAGACAAAGATGCAGGTTCAGAAACAACATGAATACTATCATGATCTTTCTTCAAAGGAAAAATATACTCAAAAACTTCAGCATCACGATATTCACACATAGATTTTTCATGCAAGCACATAAACCTATAGGCAGCATTGTTCTTAGTATAACCAACAAACATGGCATCAACAATGGTAGATCCAAGGTTATCTCTCTTAAATGCAGGAATCCCAACTTTAGCTAAATACCCTCATACTCTCATCAACCCTAGGTTAGGAGGATGTCCTTTCCATAGATCATAAGGGGTTTTTGTCTAACTTCTTATGGGGTACCTTGTTAAGCATGTAGTTTGCAGAAAGAACAGGTTCACCCCACAAAGAGTCGGGTAACCCAGAACTCACAAGCATAGAAAGCATCATGTTTTTTAAAGTTCTGTTCTTTCTTTCTACTAGTCCATTCAATTGAGGGCTATAGGGTGTTGTACATTCATGAATTATGCCATTATTCTCACATAATTCTTTCAAAAACGTTGTCCCATATTCCCCACGTTTATCAGATCTAAGTCTTTTAATTTTTCCGTCAAGTTGGTTTTCTACCTCAGCTTTGTAGATTAAGAACATTTTCTCTGCCTTATCTTGAGATCTCAGCAAATACAACTTGATGTACCTAGAATAATCGTCTACGAATGTGATATAATACCTTTTACCACCACTGCTCTTAGAGTTCCTAAAACCAGCTATATTGGTGTGAACTAATTCTAGCAATTCGATGGACCTCTTAGTTACAAGTTTAAAAGGTTTCTTGGTGAACTTGGCTTCCACACAAATTTCACATTTTTTATGATCATTATTACCCAAGTTTGAGATTAGACCAATTTTATGCAATTTGTTCACAGATTTAACATTCACATGACCTAATCTAGCATGCCAAAGATCAAGATCAACAACGATATAAGCGGAAGTAGAAGCTATAATAGTAGAATCAACAACAGTTTGCAAAACAAATAATTCACCAAACTTGTAACCCTTCCCTAAAAACTTCCTATTCTTGGACAAGACTATAGAGTCACCTTCCATGACTCCCCTTAGCCCGTCTCGAGATAAGAGCCCTCCAGAGATCAGGTTCCTTCGCAGGGAAGGCACATAAATGACATTCTGCAGGCTCAGGATGTTACCTGAGGTGAGCTTCAGCGAGACCTTCCTTTTGCCCATCACCTCCGAATGACTTGAGTTCCCCATGTAGGCTTGCTCAGCTCTGCTTGCAGGTTCGAACTCATCAAACAGCTCTTTGTTGGCGCATAAGTGCTTCGTGGCTCCAGTGTCCATGATCCATTCAGTCATGCTCCCAACGATGTTAGCTTCAGTGACCACTACAACAATGACTTCAGGAGCACCACTTTTATCAACGTTTGCAATGCCTTTGTCCTGCCCTCCGTTGTTCCTTTAGGCATCATATTGAGCATCCTTCCTCTCATGACACTAGAACACCTTGTGGCCTTGTCTGCCACACACATATCAGCCAGTGTTGTTCTGCTTCTCTCCATATTGTTGTTCTTCTTGAACTCCGCAGGCTTGTTGTTTTGTCCTCTAGGGCCCTTCTTGTTCTTTTTGTTGAAAGGCGGCTTATTGCCTTTGTTGTTGACCTGCGGAGATTCAACTATGTTAGCTTTTACCATTTCCGCAACAGTGATGGAGGTCTCCTTCTCCTTCAGCCGGTTGACTTCCTCAATCTTCAGATGGCTGACAAGTTCCTCCAGGGTAAGATCTTTCTTTTTGTGTTTGAGGTGATTGCAGCAGCGTGCCCATGACACAGGAAGTTTCTCAATTATGACGTTAGCCTTAAGAACTTCGCACATCTTCATCCCTTCAGGCAGTATATCTGCTACCAAGTTCTCGTACTCATGCACCTGCTCCATGATAGGCTTGTCGTCCACCATCTTGAACTGGATCCACTGTCCAGTCACGTACTTGCACTTCCCAACATCGTCAATGTCATACTTCTTGTCTAGGGTTTCCCAAATAGTCTTAGCAAACTTTTGGGTCAGCAGTAGGTCGAACAACGCGTTCGTCATGTGGTTCAGCAAGTAGCCTCTGACAGTCTTGTTGTCGCGCTCGTATTTCACGAGCTCTGCAGAAGGCGCAGGAGAGTTGGGTGGGGCATCGCGCGCATCATTAGCAGCAGGCGCAACGACGACAGGGGGAGAAACACATAGTCAATCTCTAGTTTCTCAAAGAAGATCAGCATCTTCTGGGACTAGCGCTTGTAGTTGGAGCCATCCAAAGGCTCCAGCTTTGAGAGATCGAGCAACAACTTCTTGTAGGATATCTCGACGGCGGCCATTGTTCCAACAAAAATACGTTTCTCACTCTTGGGCAATGACCCTGCTAGAACCTGCGAAAAGCAACAACTCTCGAATGGGCGTTAGTGGATATAGGCCGAACTGTGTTTCTGTGAAGGGGATAGAGCTGCAGTGAAGAGTGGTATGGGAGCCACTGAATGATAAACGTATTTTCCCCCGACAGTGGTGCAGATCGGATGCGAGGCAACGTCCCCCAAGGATTTCACCGGCTTCTCTCACATGTGCACTCGAGGGAGAGAAGTTGGAACTCTGGAACAGACGCTCAGAACAGGAAAAGTGTAGGAGAAAACAGGAGAGGGAGAGAGGCGATTGTGTTCAATGTGTGTTGAAAAGCGAAGCCCTAGTCCTCCTTATATAGGCTCCGAAATCCTCCTTAAGCCGCAAGCAAAGGAGAGATTCGAGTCTATCATCAGAAGATTTGATCTCATCCAAAAACGGTTTTCAAAGGTTTTGGAAAAGATATTTTTCCAGTGAAAAACGGATATTCGCGGATAAGCACAAGCAAGCTAATCCATAATCTCGGAGCACGAGCCGGACGGACGGCGGCGACGGGCGCGCGTCTGGGTGCCCCATATATTCCTCTACCTCTCAATGTAGGTAGTGAAAGAGTCTCCTTAAAACCCCTTTAGGACACCCTTGAACTTTTCATGTGGGATGTGAGAAGTCCAAATGACATCTTCCTTAAAACCACCTTCTATATGCATTAATTCCAACAACCAATAACTCACGTGTGGTATTTGAGAAGCGTCTTCCTAGCTAGTTATATTGCGAATTTTTTAGATACAAAACTTGAAAATTAAAAAGTAACTGACTATGACAACATTGGGGCTTTCTATTTGATTGGATCGAAATGCCCAATTAGTTAATTGCTAGCCACAATTTGAGTTATTTATTAATTACTATGATTTTATTTATTGATTTGTTTAAAGTGCTCCTTAGAGAAGTGAGATTTCTTGTCTAATTTGGTCTAGTTATAGTTTATAGTTCAAAATAGACTTTTGTAATTTAGTTTAGCTATGTTTACTTTCATGAAAGCATGCATGTGACTCGATTAACCGTTCGAGTCACTTGATCACTCGATGGATCAGGGTGATGGTGAGATCGAGAAATATTAGACGGGTGAGTCGATCATGAATGGTGGGTCAAATACTTTTTTTTTTTAATCGATTGAATGAAAAAACAACTCCAACAGTAACTCATTTCCACCCCAAATCCAAAACCAAAACCCACGAGAATCCAAAACCAACATAGAAAAATGGATTGATCAGCTTGACAGTGAGTGTTAAATGGAAAGGGCACATTCCGGAGGCAAACCAAGTGGGAAACGATTAACGTCAAAGCAATAGTCATACACCATATAATTCTGTCGCACCCATTTGAGCTTCTGTTGCGCCGGGGAATCCAGCTCCTGCGTCAGCCACCGCCGTCGCCGGTCTTTCTTTCCTGTGGCGGTTTCTCCTTGAGTGCTATTGCAAGGGGAGGACGACGTGGCGGACGACCAAACACAGGCGTTTTCGGCCCTGAAGCCGCTCAAGGCGGCGGTGAAGGGCGCCTCCGTCCAGTTCGTCTTGACACGCCCGCCTTGCGTGGCCCAGTCCTCAGCGTCCCATATGCTGCCGTACACCCTCATCGGCTGCGTCTCCGGGAACGGGATCCCTTTATCATTATTGTTGTTCTTGAACACTCTTATTGGAGTGTTGTCTACGTAGAAACTAGCAACATTATTATATTCAAGAGTTGTACGTACGTGGATTAGTTTACGATAATTATTAACAAAACGTTACATATATACGGTAATTAGGTAACCTGTACACTTACATTACGGACAATGGATTCCATACAAGGGAGTAGGTGTGGAATTTGGTGGTGGGATCAAACCACACATAAAATTGTTGCTCTCTGTTGCCTTGTCCCTCTATGTAGATGTTGGTGTGCACTATGTATGGCTCCCCGGTCTCGTTCCCAAGGAATTCGAAGTCTATCTCATCGTGTTTTTCACCTTCCGATGACAACTGCATTAGTAATGAATAATCATCAGATCGATACATAACATAATAATGAATAATATCATATTCATATCAGATAAATCATACTAAAGTAATACAATATTCATTCGTTTCACTACGTACGTACATATATTGTTGTTATAGCTAGGTATTAACTTACATAGAATGTGGTGACAGTGCCAGCGGAATTGCCAGGAACAAGCTTGAGCTTGACATCAATCCTTGCGAACATATACTCGTTCTTGGAGCGAAAGCCAGAGCCAGAGGCCTGATCCAAGGAGAGAGTGAGTAGGGTGCCATTATTGAGTATGTTAGCACGACCGTCTCCCCAGGTGATGTCGATTTCATTGTCGAGATTCCAATGGCCACCACGAGCTTCTCCTTTTAGGGAAACCACCATCACTGCAATAGTTGCCAACACAAATCCATTTCTGATTGTTGTTAACATGTTTGATCATCACTTGAAGGAATATTAAGTAGATGTGTACGCTTTATATACTTGTACAAAGATAGATACCTTTGTGGCTTTGTACATTAATTTAATTTCTACTTTGAAACCGGTGATAGTGGTGAGATAATGATACATGATTGGTTTGGTGAGGTGAGGTTTATGTAAAAAAAAAATGTATATACTACCGGAGTACTACTTTTTTTAAACCCTAAAGCTGACATTTTCTTGACATTTATGAGCAAAAGGAATCCGGTAGTTGGTATGGTGGAACCGAGAATATGAATTTGGCTTTGGCTTCGGTGGAGTTGTGGTGGAATCTGACCGTTTAATACATAAAATATATGGAGTAACATACACATACCCATACATAAACAGGATTAAATAGGTTCGAACACCTCTTACTGTATAAACGGTGAACAAACTGATTATTCACGAGTAACACCATAATTACTCATTTGACACAATATAATTATATATTCATGTTTAATAATTTTTTCATATGAAAACTATTCGTCTATAACAACATGATTATACGAATAAGTACGAATAATCATGTCATAATAGACGGATAATTTTTTGCTTCAAAATTTCCTTTAAATCTCAAGTGTTGATCTCTTTAATTCAACGCTTCAGATTTGTTCACAAATTATACTACAAGTGTGTGTATGATCATGTCATAGTATTTTGTGTTAACAAATATATGTCATTGATTGATTAAAAATGGATGAGTGAGATGAATTGAGACTTTTCTTTTTATTTTTTTTTTAAAAAATAGCAGGTCCCACGAAGCAAAGCACATGTGTAGCTTTTTTTAGGGAACAATTTTTTTTTGTAGGGAGGATGAGATTTCGCTTGCACGGCGTGTTCGATAAATAATGACGAACAAATTACCGAATAATCCCAAATTATCAAGGAATAATGACTCTGAATTTGGCGAATATTCGATAAATTCATGAACAATTTTAAAGAGAGTTTGAATTTCGATAAACCCAAATCTAATTACCCACATACATATGATTCATTCCTTATTATTCATTCCTCATTATCAATGAATAAGTACTCTGAACTTGCTGAATAGTCGTGTGTAAAAAGGAGTTATCGTTTAGATATAGAAAAAGGGTTTATCAATTTTGCAACTATTCGTTAGGTTAATAGTAATTATTCGTGAAATTGATCTTTATTATTCGTCTATCAAGAGGAGTTATTGTTTAGATAATAGCAAAATGGTTGCTCAATTTTGCAACTATTCGCTAGGTTGATAGTAATTATTCGCTAAGTTGATAGTAATTATTCACTAGGTTGAAAGAATATATGTAAATATAATTCTTGATTTCCCACATTTAATTACCCACATACATATGAACAATTCCTTATTATAAACGAATAGTGACTCAGAACTTGCCGAATAGTCAATAAATTTATAAATCAAATGTAGAAGACCATTCACGGTCTTGAGCACCAATGACCACTTTATAAGATTGGAGTTTTCAATCAATGCTCTAGACACCAAAGCACTCCATCACCGAATAACTCCTTTTGTTAATTAGTAAATAAATCATGTGGATTTTGAAGATTAAACATCCAAATGCAAACGAATCTACGCCAGATCTCTACAAATCGTGTAAATTTGAAAGAGAAAAAAAATTAAAGGCAATCGATGTCAAAAGATGAACTACAAGTCTAGAACAACCTGGTTTTAATTAGGCTTTCAATGAATCAAATTGAATTTTCAATTGGTAAATATTTGTGGAAAGACAGAGAATGAATTGACCTTGCTAATGTTAGGAATGATCGCTTGGAGAGCGAAGAGCCACTCATTGAGCTTCTTCCGGCGATTCCTCTTGGAGACGATGTTCTTCAACGTCGTCGATATAGACGAATATGAAGACCACATGCCGCTGCCGTCGAGAGAGATCGAATCGTAGTTTCCCTAGAGCACCTCGTCCAATCCCCAACTACTATACCTCAAAATCAAAATATACAACTTATGAATCTCTGAGCCGATATCGACTTCCGTGAGCGCCTCGTCCATTCCCAAATATCACTGGTCGCCCTCGATTCGACACCGGCTTCAAACTCTCGCTTCACCGCTGACTGGTAGTCGAAACTGCACATCCACTAGACCCATTGTTGGAGCTCGACCATGGATGCGAAAGAGATGGTGAGCTACGTCGATTAACTGTTCACCGTCGATTGCTAGGGTTGTGAGAGAAAGATATTTTGGTGGGGTTTTAGATATTTGAAGAATTTGATTAACACACTCTATTGGAAGAGATTGGATTAATTTTACTCATGGGAGCCACTATTTTTTAATTTTAAAAATTATGAAAATCTCAATTAATCCAAGCCTTTGATTTCACTCAATTCAATGGTCGAGATCTGTTAACATTTAACAACATAAGACTTGTTAACATTTGATCCTCTCTATATATATATAATCAAAAGGAAATATTTATAACACTTAATTAAATTATACGTAGTATATAGGTTTTTGTCATTTATCATGTGCATTGTGTGTTATTAGTTGTTTTTGGTTTAGTTTTTAGATTAGAAGTCTACTCTCATTATGGTTGCATTTTCAGGTGTTTTCAGGAGCTAATCGGATCAACTAGAACTCTTTTAGGGAAGCATGCCTAGCAAGAAAGGTTTGCGCAAACCCTTCTTTCTTTCCTCTCTCCCGACCCCTTCTCCTCTCCCGCGTAGATCTCTCCCCATCTCCTCTCACGCACACCTGCCCAGCAGCAGCAGCATCCCAGCCGGCCTACCGCCTCACGCTTGCGAACAACCCCGCACAAACTCCCACACACCAGCCCAAGCATCCTCCCTCTTCCCTCTCCTACTTTGGGTCTCAATCCCCCATTATTCCCTCTTGCTCTCTACAATTTCGGCATGTATCCTCAATCCTAGTCTCTTGTGATTTGATTTTTCCTACAAATTGATATGGTTAACATTAAATCAAAATTTTAATTTTAATTTTTAGGGTTTAGGTCAATGGAATTGATTTGGCGAAATTGGGGATTTGTGATTTGGATGAGTTCATGACACCATTTGTGCTTTATTCTTATATTACATCTCATGATTCTTTGTTAATTACTTGTTGTTAATGTAGTTGAATTTGATGAATTTGGCTTGCATGAAGCTTGTGTTTATTTTGATAATTTTGTTATTTGAGTCTTTGCAAGTTATGTTGGATTATTGATAATTTTTGTGACTTGCTTATATTCCAGATTTGTGGTCACTTGGAAGTCAAATAAACACATATGTTGGATTCATCAAATCAACTTTTTGGTTGTTTGTGTGCTTACTTTAGGATGTTCAGCTTTAAGGAAGTGATTAAATTGTTGAAATGATTTCGATTTGGAGAGAATTTTGCTTAGAAAATTTCAAGTTTGTGTTATATTGAGTTGTCTTATGAACTTGCTAAATTTCTAAGTATGAGGTTGCTTTTGTTGAGAGCTTGACATGGTTTAATGATGGAATGCTCTTGGGATTATCATTTTGTTTGCATGTTTCTAGATTTGGGGATTAACTTGTTTATTTGCTTGGTTGTTGGTTTGGTTTCTCCTGTGTGTTTTGTGCTCCAATTGTGCTGATTAGATTGGTCATGGCTAAGGGATCTACATCTCGAAAGAGAAGGGTCAATCAAGTTGTTGATGTTGTCATATGTGAAGGGGATCATCAAGACCGATTTAAGAAATTCAAGAAGCGGGACCATCATAGCACTCGCTGGATTGATCTCAACTTCTTGGCTTCCTTCGGCTTGGCTGCTGAGATCACTCGTCTTTGCTAAACCATTGGTGTAAATCTTTTTGTTGAATTTGATTCGGGTTCATGTCCGACTCTCACTTTTGAGTTCTTGAGCTCCTTTGAGATGGATGTCAACTCCGCTGATGCATCTAGGACTCTCACTTTCCAGTTGGGGAACGAAGACCAGACCTTGACTATTGTAAAGTTAAATGCGGCTCTTGGGTTCCTTGTTAATGATGGGAAGAAGGTAGTTAGTAAGGAGGACCAGAATGCATTCTGGTGTGATCTAACCGATTTCACTCCCTATAAATCACAACATATAATGGCTACTTTTATTGTTCACCCGTGCTTCTATCTCATTCATCACATCCTAGGCAACACTATTTTTGCTCGGGATCATGAACCATCTACGATGAAAACGATTGAGTTGGAGATGCTCTATGTAGTGGCCTAAAACCACACATTTGATATTGGTATGAGCCAGCCTGCAAATTTGAGTCGTTAGCTAGAAGTACATCAAGGGACATTTGTATTGGAGAGTTGATCTCTCCCTTGGCAGTTCACTTTGAAGTTGACCTATATATGTACATAGAAGTCTCGACAATACGCCCGATATACCATATTCATCTCACCCAGGGACACAAAAACAGGAAAGAGCATCGCAATTACTTCCTATGATTCTCCCATGGCTCAACTCCATACTCTCTTCCTGATTGGGACTGTAACAGCACAGAGGATAAGGACAACTGGTATGAACAATGGATTGGTGCTCCTCGGCCCCTTGGGTACTGCTAGTGATACCAAGTCTCAAGATGAGACTCTTTTTTATGCTGAGCCTGCCCGTGCTTTTAAGCATGGTGGTTCCTCTAGTTGCTCTAGCAATTTCTCTTGATGACATGTTGATAATGCATATTTTAGATAGGTAATATAGATCGGTTTAGATGTATTTAGGACATGTTTCTTACATGTTTTATAGTTAATTTCCATTATTATTCATTTGGGCATTCGAGTTCAGAATCTCTGCTATTTTATGTTTATTTTACAGTTTTATAATCTGAGCTTTTGAGAGGATAAAGATGATTAGCAGAGGCTGGTTTTGATCTTTAAAGGGGAAAGAAAAGATCATCAAGGGAGCTAAGGAGAAGAAGGTTGAAGACAAAGAAGAAATCGGGAAGCCAGAGTAGCGGCACCCGCCGATTTCGCAAATCCAGCAATCTATGATTAATTTCGAATTTATCCTATTAGTTTATTATTATTTTGTTCTAGGATTTTAAAGGGGTCGACTCTTACGTTATTTAGGCCCCCTCTTGTTAGTTCTGAGAGACATCCACTACGATCTAGAGAGACATCCACTACTATCTAGAGAACATTAAACACTATCTAATTCATCATTCGCTAGAGTATGAGTTGCTAAACTCATTTCATTACCTTTGTGGTCATAATTCTTGTTTGCATATATTCTCTCTTGATTGATCACCTAGATAGAATTTGGACTCATACTAGTGTGAAACGATTTTGTGAGAATAGTTAATCCATGGTAGCAAGCAATAGGTAATTGGTCCCGTGAAAGCATCAATTGGCTATGCAGGGTAATGACACTTGGTTAAATATCGGTTCCTTTGAGATTAGGGTTGAAGAAGTTGAAGCCTTTGACAATCTAATTGCTTTGGAGGGTGGGTACTGCCAAACTACTAAGTACTTTGGTCCCGTGAAAGCATCAATTTATTTTGCTCTATTCATCTCAATCTTATTCTTGTTTGCTCTGAATCAACATTAGATACACGAAAATAGATCTCTCTGTGGGTTCGACTCCTTACTTTTTTTTTTTTACTATACTTTACTTTATTAGTTTGGATTATAAATATTATTTTTGACAGGGACCAACGATACTACATATCCTACTCGTCACATGTCCTATTTCCTTGCTTAGTTTGACAGTTTGACATCTCAGATGTCAACACTTCTCTAGTGAATCTCAATGCTTATCTTCTTGGGAGACTCAGCTGCGACAGAATTGCATGAAGATACAACAGTTCCTAATGATGTCCCAACACAACTATTTTCATCTTTATGGACATTATTTCCATCCATATGCCCAAAATCCCCTTCAACCACTGCAACAACAATAGAGTTTCTCTGTGTGTGTGTTCTCTCATCTTTTATATATTTTCTACAATGGTGACAATGTAGAACCTAAGTATGGGGCGGGATGACATTCATTTAAGTATGTACTAATTGCTATAGTTTAAGTCTTTTAATTTGGAGTCCTATCTTATGTCTTGTTGTTATGTTTCTTAGGTCATGATGTTAGATAATTGGGTCTTTATTTTGTTATTTTGATGTATTTCGGTAGCATAGTTTGATGATGGATATACCCTAAGTATACTACACAATACCATAATGATGGGATGATTGTGTAGGATGCTAGTGTTCGCCTTAATCTCTATGTGTCATGTCTTAAGATGAATTGCATAACATGGAGTTATTGAATGATCTTGCATAATGATAGGATGGTTGTCTATGATGACAATATTCGCCCTAATCTATATGTGTCATGTCTTAATATGAATTGCCAATGGGAGTTCGAAACGTGATCGAACTGTCAGAGCATCCTATCTGGCATGTACGACTCCTCGATGCCATAGAAGCTGATGGTGCCTCGATAGGTGGACGACCGATACTGACCGACAAAATCAAGGTCTCTGCCAAAACACATCCATGCGACCTATGTGGTAAACGTGATATTAGAGCCCGAACCATCCCATCCCATGATTGCTATGGTTAGCAATAAATCTGGTATGAGCTATTCGACCTATTTTTGCTTGGTATCATGAACCATCTAAGATGAACACGAGTGAGTTGGAGATTCTCTATGCAATGGCCTAACACCACACATTTGATATTGGGTATGAGCTAGCGTGCAAATTTGAGTAGCTGGCTAGAAGTACATCATAGGACATTTGTATTAGAGGGTTGATCTCTCCCTTGGCAGTTCACTTTAAAGTTGACCTAGATATGTACACAGCAGTCTCGACGATACGCTCGATAGACAATAGTCATCTCACCTAGGACCATACACTCAAGAAGAAGCATCACAGTTACTTTTTATGATTATCTCATAGCTCAACTCCACACCATCTTCTTGACTAGGATTATAAGAGAACATAGGATAAGGCCAAATGGTATATATGAACCATTGATTTGTGCTTCTCACAACCCACCCCCCCGGGCGCTAGCTACTAGTGATACTGAGTCTGAGGATGATACTCTTCTTGATGCTGAGCTTGTCTGCGCTTTTGAGAATGGTGGTTCCTCTTATGGCTCTAAGAACTTCTTTGGATGAAATGTCCTATGAATTTTCAATTTCAAAATGAATGTATATTCACATCTTACAATTGTTGTTGAATGAGGATGGTCAAGTATGAAATATAAATAAAATATAAAGCAAACTGACTCCCTGTCTCAGCAAATAAATACAAGACTTTCTCTCGTTGTAGTAGAAGGCAGCCATGATCGATCCACGAGGAAGCGTGTCAGCACCCACCTTTTCAGTTCCAGAAACTATGCGAATTCAACCAGAAGAGTCCTCGACTTCGAGTAGGGTACTCGACTTCGACCAACTATGTGGACTAAAACAGAAAGCAAAACCAAGCAGAAACGAAAACCAAACAAGAGAACTCGACCTCGATAAACTCAACTCGACGTCGACCAATTTAACTCGATGTCGACCAAAACTGCTCGATTTCGAGTAAAAACAGAAACTGAAAATCTCACCTTTTCGAATGGAAACAAATGCAAAGTTGAAATTTTGGGAAAATAAATCAATGAACTAAAGACTTCCAAGATCAGGGTTTCAACACCACAACGATAACCATGCAAAATAACACATAAAGGCATAAAAGATCATGCTTTTCATCAAATAACTCTCGTTATTAACAAATAGGAATATAGATGCTTTCGCATAAACCCTAATGGTTACTAACCCTTTTCACATAATTAATCCAAGTTGCATTAAGATCGCTTTCGCTTAAATAACACAAACAATGATCACCTTCAACTTTCGCAAAAGAATCATGCTCATAGGGATAGAAGATGAATTCGCATCAAAAGATTGTACCTTTACCGCATCACCTCACATGGCTACCGTTGGGCTCACCCTGACCTTAGAAGTTGGGTGACTACTCGCTCTTCATCATGAATAAACACATCAAAGATTTCAAGAAAATAAATTGTATTAAATAAACTCAAACAAAACTTACAACCGCATAAAGCCAACTCCGCTATCACTTCACAAACTCCACTCGGCTCCAAGACTCTCTCTATTCCTACTCGACTTCTCGATCTCTCTATTGTGGCTTGTAGATTGGATTGATTGAATGAGTAAAATTCAACCCCTAGGGCTTTATTTATAGGCTTCATTCCAAGCTATTCTAGGAAAGAAACTCTATCTATATCTAAATCTATCTATCTAATACTTAAAGATTAAATTTGGAAATAAAATAATTATATCTAAAAGGAAACTAGAACTATTGTGGATAGATCTTCCTTCTCTTGATAGAACTTGATGTCTCTTGGTAGAATCCCACGAATCTTGACTTGCAAGTAACCACAATGCTCGGATTTCTCCTCGATCTCGACTCGGACAACTTCTGGAATCTCCTCGACGTCGAGTAGAATTCTTCGTCTCGATCTCGTCCTCTGGAGCAAATGTCGAGTAAAATTTTGTCGACTTCGACTAATTCTGTGCGCTTTCAGCATTCTTCTCCGTTATTGAAACGCACTTTCCCGAGTCCTTGTTCGTTGGATTGACGTATATGAGCATGCGTTGGAAAGCTTTTTTCGAGGGCTACAACTTTCATGATGACCTCAAAGCTTGATTCAGGACGATGAATGGTGAAAAGTGGGATTTTCTCCAGCTGCACCATCCTTAGCTTCTTCATGACTTTCCTTTAAGCTCCAAAGTGCGTCCGATTTCTGCGAAATATAACAAAAACTTGTGTAGACCTCCATAATTGGCAAATAAACATAAATTACACAGATTCTGTACTATGCTAACCCAAATGTATGAAATGCATACAGAAATCGGTATAAAAATAAGTATAAAATATGGGAAAATAGGCTCACATCAAACACCTCATACTTAAGTTTGCTTGTCCTCAAGCAGTACTTTAAATGGTCATTTAGAGGAAGAAATTTACAACTCTCAACATCTTAGATTCATTCTCATATAACCCTGCAATCAATTACCATCTTCGAAAAGGTACTTCTTTCACAAATCCGTGCATGTGCAAATAAAAGCAACATCTACTAACAAAAAGAGGGTTATGCAAAAACATTCATATGTGACAAAGCATTAATAATCAAGAGGACTTTAATTTATGCTCAATAAGGAGTAGATTGGTAAAAGGCTAAAGGTTAGCAATTTTTTGCCATGTGGTGCTAATGATCCGGGGAAATGGAGTACTTTCCAAACTTTCATACCACATTCCTTCTGTAGAATAGCGGAATTGATGTAAAGTCCTCCTTGAGGGTTTCCATTCATTGATATAACATATATATATAGGTTACAAAGGTATTGGGCCTTAATGGGCTTTTAGCCCAATATACAATATTAAGACCTATGTAATCTATCGAACCCCCGCAGTCGAAACGGGAGGGGTCCGTACAGTGAGACTGGAACGAAAATCAATGAACAACTGTCTAGGTAAACCCTTGGTGAATATATCAGCGTACTGATAAGAGGACGGGACATGTAGAACGCGGACATGTCCAATGGCAACCTTGTCCCTAACGAAGTGGAGATCAAGCTCAATGTGCTTCGTGCGTTGATGCTGGACTGGGTTGCTAGCCAGGTAGACGGCGGAGACGTTGTCAGTGTAGACCAGAGTGGCTTTCTGCAAGGGGCATCGTAGCTCAAGTAGGAGATTGCGGAGCCAAGAGCACTCGGAGACAACGTTGGCAACACCCCTGTATTCGGCTTCAGCGCTGGAGCGAGACACGACGGACTGACGCTTGGCTAACCAAGATACAAGAGTGTCATTGAGGAAGACACAGTAACCAGACGTGGAGTGACGTGTGTCTGGACAACCACCCCAATCCGCATCAGTGTAAGCCACAAGATCAAGCTTAGAGGAAGGAGTGATGGTGGTGCCGAGCTCGAGGGTGCCACTGATGTACCAAATGATCCGCTTCAAAGCCTGAAAGTGAGGTTCCCTAGGGGCATGCATGAACAAGCAGATACTGAAGAGCACCGGCGAGGCTCCTGTACAATGTGGGATCGTCAACCAAAGGACCAGAATGAGCACTGAGCTTGTTGGATGTATCGACTGGGGTCGCGACGGGATTACAGCTGACCATCTTAGCCCGAGCAATAATCTCTGCAGCATACTTACTTTGTGAGAGAAACAGAACAGACGCATGCCGCTGAACAGCAACTCCCAAGAAGTAAGACAACTGACCCAGATCAAACATGGCGTATTCCGCACTCAACTGCGAGATTATCGACGTTCGAAGAGCATCAAAAGAGGCGGTGAGAATGATGTCGTTGACATAAAGCAGCAGGAATGCCAAGTCTGAGCCTATGCGATAGATAAACAGAGACGTATCCAAACGACTGCCAGTGAAACCCAAACGGAGCAGATGAGAGGCAAAACGCTAGAACCACGCCCGCGGAGCCTGTTTCAGACCATATAGAGAGTGCTTGAGGAGACAGACATGCTTTGGACGCTCAGCATCAGTAAACCCTGGCGGCTGAAACATGTAAACTGTCTCGTTCAGATGACCATGCAGAAAGGCGTTCTTGACATCTAACTGATGGATGGCCCAGTTGCGCGATAAAGCCAGACTGAGGACCACTCGGATAGTGGCAGGCTTGACCACAGGGCTGAAGGTCTCATCACAATCAATACCTGCCTGCTGAGATCTACCGTTCACCACAAGACGGGCCTTGTAGCGCTCCAACGTCCCATCAGAGCGGAACTTGTGACGAAAAAGCCACATACAGCGAATGACGTTCGCCTCAGGAGGGCGAGGAACAAGAACCCAAGTACCATTCTTCGTAAGGGCCCTGTATTCGTCGAGCATAGCCGCCAGCCAATTCGGGTCGAGGAGGGCTGTTTTGTGGGAGGTGGGAACGGGGGAGAGGGAGGTCTGGGTGGGGGCAGAGGGTGAATGGGAGTCGGGAAGGACGGGAGCAAGAAGGGCTAAGCAAGGGGAAGAGGGGGCGAGCGGATCAAAGGCGGCGAGCGTTGCGGCGACCGCCGCCAGGGAGGGGTGTAAAGCTGCGGGCGCAGCATTTATACATGCGGCGGGCGCCGCAAGACCTGCGGCGGGCGCATCACGTAGGTGACAGGAGGCTATTTGGCGGGGTGATGGGAGGTGGATAGCGGGGTGATGGGCGGTGGTCATGGAGACGATCTGACGGGGTCGAAAGACACCGGAGACGCTACGGGTGTGGTGTGGTGGTGGGGGGTGGTGGTGGTGGTGGTGTTGGGGGAGAAGTAGGAGCACCGGGAGAGTTTTGGGGAAAAAAGAAGTGAGGGAATGGTGACTCAGACTCTGACGGAGACACAGGGGGTGTGGGAGACGCAAAGGGAAATCGCGACTCATCAAAGGTGACATGACGTGAGAGAATGATCTTGTGGGTCTTGATATCGAGGCAAATGTAACCGCGATGATTAGACGGATAGCCTAGGAAGACACATGGAGTGGAGCGCCGGTGAAGCTTGTGCGGGGCTGTGGAGGACTGGTTTGGGAAACACAAGCACCCGAAGGTGCGAAGGTGATCATACCTAGGCTCGGCGTAATAAAGTGTCTGAGCCGGCGAGCGATGGTGTAGGGTAGTGGAAGAGAGAATGTTTAGGAGATAACATGTGGTGGATAAGGCGTGAGGCCAATAGGGAAGGGGAATAGATGCGTGGAAGAGGAGAGAGCGCATCATGTTGGTAATGGTTCTGATGATTCTTTCTGCCTTGCCATTCTACTGAGAAGTATAGGGGCAAGACAAGCGATAGGAGATCCCATTTGCGGGAAAGAAGGAGTGAAAGTCTTTGTTGTCAAATTCACGACAATTATCACATTGGAAACATTTGATGGACAAGTGAAACTATGTTTTGATGTAGGTATGGAATCTGGCAAAGACAGGAAACACTTGAGACTTGAAATGCAACGGGAAGACCCATAAGTAATGAGTGTAGTCATCAAGAAACAAGAGGTAGTACCTGTGACCCTCCTTGCTAGGCACGGGAGAGGTCCAAATGTCGTTGTGAATGATATCAAAGGGAGCAAGGGTAGAGGTCAAAGACCGTTGGAACGGTAGTCTGGCATGTTTGCCTAGTTGGCAGGAAGAGCATAAACCAGAGCGTGGGTCTTTAGTACAAGTGACAAGGTTCTGGGAACGGAGGACATCTAGAACGGCATCGCTGGGATGGCCTAGGCGTGCATGCCACAGGCTGGACGATGATGCTGAGAGGGCGACCAGACACGACTGACTGGACACAGGAGGTGGTGTGACAGGGTAGAGCTCCCCGGTGCTGTTACATCTCATGCGAGTAACCCCCGTAGTAAGATCGTTCATAGAGAAACCATAGGGATCAAACGTAAGAGAAACGTTGTTGTCAGTAGTGAACCGACGGACAGAGAGAAGGTTTTTGACAATCTTTGGGGCAATAAGGACATTGTTGAGGTGTAGTGGGTGGGTTGGAGTCTGTAATTTGGCGTGGCTAATTCCCGAAGTAGCAAGACGACCGCCATTTCCGACGATAATAGAGTGGACAGGGCCCTTAAAAGAAATAGATGAGAGGTTACCTGAGGAGTTCGTCATATGGGAGGTGGCACCAGTGTCCATGTATCAAGAAGAGTCTGAAGATGTCGGCTGCATAGAGGAGAAGGCGTGATGCCCAACCGGCGAAACATATCCTTGATCAGACGATGTCAGATTGGCCTGAGGACCGGCATGTCGAGAGGTAGGATGTCCGGAGTATCGGTGCATTTTTTTTTTTGGAGAGGACAAGCATGTGGGTCAAATGTGAAATTAAAGAAAAGTACGGGGAGGGTTTCAGAATATTTTTTTTCCGGAATTGGAATTGCTAATGAAGATATGCTAATTAGGGGGAGGAGATCTGCTAATTTGGAACAACAAATTGAGTTTGCTAATTTGGGGGGAGGAGATTGGCGAGGGCGAGGGCGGGGTGACCGGTGTGTGTGGAGGCCGGCGACGGGATCCGGTGGTGAGGCGGCGAAAACAGGGAGGCTAACCGGTGATATTGATCGGCGGCGGCGGAATGAGGTCGGCGGCGTTAAGAGGAGAGGTGAGGCGGGAGGATCAAATTAGGGTTCCGTGGGGAAGAAAAGGCTGTGATACCATGTAGAATAGCGGAATTGATGTAAAGTCCTCCTTGAGGGTTTCCATTCATTGATATAATATATATATATATATATATATATAGGTTACAAAAGTATTGGGCCTTAATGGGCTTTTAGCCCACTATACAATATTAAGACATATGTAATCTATCACCTTCTTCCTTTGATTTCTCACCTTTCGCTCATTTGCTCAATCCTTTTTTCAATATTATGCTCGTACCTTTCTAACCTCAGCACTGTCTTCTTGCGAGTCGCAAACATGGGTGTCATGAATGGTCTCGGATACTTAGTGCTTTGGTCTCCTTACCTTGTGTCCCATCTCGCCGAACTATTATCTCAGCGAGCAAGGTCGATCTACCTTTATCTCCTGAGGTGATCAGATTTTCTTTCACTCATTAAATTTTCCATATTTTTTTTTCAATTTCCTTCCAAACTCCAATAATGATAACAACAACACAAACACCATATAATAATCTCCATAATGTAATATCATTCTCAACATAATCCCCGGTTAGGAAACTATGTAAAGAATGGGCAATATTTAGATCATGTGGAGCAAATATGAAAATAAGGCATAAATATGGCTTTTGTGATGCATAAGCATAGGTAAGGCTAGGATTATAACAAATATGAGCATATATGGAAATATAAAGTCCTCCATCCTCTTATCATGCAACATGTCAAAAGCAACATCAAATTTACCTCATTTCATGGTTTTCATAAAAATATGCACTTTATTGTGACTTCCCTTTACTAGGCAATTTCATGTTATATCTCTAATGAATCCAATTTTGCATTGTTGAGTTCAATTAAAGCTTCCATGACACTTATCAAAAAATTCGATGGGGGTGATAAAAAAATAGACTTTGGAAAACATGCATATAAGCACATAAATAAAATATGAAATCCAAAGTAGCCATGTCTGAACAATTCGAGAAATAAATTTAAAATATGCACATATAATGTAAAAAAAAATCAACTATCCACAAAATAAGCCCTTCCCCCACCCCATACTTAAACATTACAGTGTCCTCCTTGTATAAAAACAAGGGTAAAGAAAGAAACTCACTAGACAGGTGTGCTGATTGTCGGAAATCGAGTGTAGTGTTGCTGCAGAAGTGGTCGACATCGACGAGGTCTAGTCGATTTCGAGTTGTTGATCGACGTCGACAAAGTCTACTCGAGATCGTGTAACTTGTTGCCTCCAGGGTGGCCTTCTCGACCACAGGCTCATTTCTGCTCGATATTTTTGGTCGATGTCGAGGAGGTTACTTGACGTCGAGTAAGTCTACAACTTCTTTTCTTGTACCTGCAAGAATTGTTAGAAAAGAAAATACCCACAATAGAAAAACATAAAAATAATGTCCAAAACCAAAAACCAAAAACAACAATGTCCCAAAATCTCAAAAACTAAATGTCTATTTACAAGCTCTAGACTTTATAGTCGCTAGGCCGACTTTCTCCGTTAAGCTCAAGGTGGCATTTGCAGGGCCCATGTAGCTTCGGCTTCAAACATGACTCCATTCTTGTTCATCAGTTGCAGTCCTCCTGAATGTATGTATGTATGTATGTATGTATGTATGTATGTATGTATGTATGTATGTATGTATGCATGCATGCATGCATGCATGCATGCATGCATGCATGCATGTATGTATGTATGTATGTATGTATGTATGTATGTATGTATGTATGTATGTATGTATGTATGTATGCATGTATGCATGTATGCATGTATGCATGTATGCATGTATGCATGTATGCATGTATGCATGTATGCATGTATGCATGTATGCATGCATGTATGTATGTATGTATGTATGCATGTATGCATGTATGTATGTATGTATGTATGTATGTATGTATGCATGTATGTATGCATGCATGCATGCATGCATGCATGGATGCATGTATGCATGTATGCATGTATGTATGTATGTATGTATGTATGCATGTATGTATGTATGCATGTATGTATGTATGCATGTATGCATGTATGGATGCATGTATGTATGTATGTATGCATGTATGCATGTATGTATGTATGTATGTATGTATGTATGTATGCATGGATGCATGTATGCATGGATGCATGTATGCATGTATGCATGTATGCATGTATGCATGTATGCATGTATGCATGTATGCATGTATGCATGTATGGATGCATGTATGTATGTATGTATGTATGTATGTATGCATGTATGCATGTATGTATGTATGTATGTATGTATGCATGGATGCATGTATGCATGTATGCATGTATGCATGTATGCATGTATGCATGTATGCATGTATGCATGTATGGATGCATGTATGTATGTATGTATGTATGTATGTATGTATGTATGTATGTATGTATGTATGTATGTATGCATGCATGCATGTATGTATGTATGTATGTATGTATGTATGTATGCATGCATGCATGCATGTATGGATGCATGTATGCATGTATGTATGTATGTATGTATGCATGTATGCATGTATGTATGTATGTATGTATGTATGTATGTATGTATGTATGTATGTATGTATGTATGTATGTATGTATGTATGCATGCATGCATGCATGCATGCATGCATGCATGCATGCATGTATGGATGCATGGATGCATGTATGTATGTATGTATGTATGCATGTATGCATGTATGTATGTATGTATGTATGTATGTATGTATGCATGGATGCATGGATGCATGTATGCATGTATGCATGTATGCATGTATGCATGTATGCATGTATGCATGTATGCATGTATGCATGTATGCATGTATGGATGTATGTATGTATGTATGTATGTATGTATGTATGTATGTATGTATGTATGTATGTATGTATGTATGTATGTATGTATGTATGTATGTATGTATGCATGTATGTATGTATGCATGTATGTATGTATGTATGTATGTATGCATGCATGCATGCATGCATGCATGCATGCATGTATGGATGCATGTATGCATGTATGTATGTATGTATGTATGCATGTATGCATGTATGTATGTATGTATGTATGTATGCATGTATGCATGTATGGATGCATGTATGTATGTATGTATGCATGTATGCATGTATGTATGTATGTATGTATGTATGTATGCATGGATGCATGTATGTATGTATGCATGTATGCATGTATGCATGTATGCATGTATGCATGTATGCATGTATGCATGTATGCATGTATGCATGTATGCATGTATGCATGTATGCATGTATGGATGTATGTATGTATGTATGTATGTATGTATGTATGTATGTATGTATGTATGTATGTATGTATGTATGTATGTATGTATGTATGTATGTATGTATGTATGTATGTATGTATGTATGTATGTATGTATGCATGTATGTATGTATGCATGTATGTATGTATGTATGTATGTATGCATGCATGCATGCATGCATGCATGCATGCATGTATGGATGCATGTATGCATGTATGTATGTATGTATGTATGCATGTATGCA